>CM048748.1:132056021-133312687 GCA_026315105.1 Locusta migratoria | reverse complement strand
GACATCACGCCGACCTCTCGAGTGGCCCCTCGTCGGGACTCGGGAGATGAACCGCGAACCGCTGACGATGACCACCGAGCTGCAACTAGTAGTTGCCTGCTCGCTGCCGCACTGGTGTCCTCGGAGCTGAGCTGCGGACTGCGAACTCCAAACTCCACTCGAACTCAAACTGACGACTCCTCTGGAACACATGCTTTATATTTCACTCGGCTTGGCCATGTTTCCCAAAAAAGCCCCGTTTCATGTCACGTACAATTCAACAACTCCGACACACGCCTGGTGTATTGACCTGGTCGTTACACATCTGCGGCTGTTGCTGTGTTTGCAGTTCTGGCCGGCTGCGGCCCAAGAGTCACGCAGTTCATACACAAAGCTGTTGCGGTATCGAGATGCGAGTCTTGCATCAATCATCGGCTCTTAACTGGAGCCTCGCTGCCTGCTTCTTTCACAACGCAACTTTTCCGTTCATTTACCTAATATTTCTCCAAAATACTCTTGTGCCGGTGGTGCGGAGGAAGGAACACCGGAGCACATCATTTACGAATGTCCTGCATTTGACGACGTGGCTGCGGACTTGAGAAGAGCTCTGCCCAACAACGACACTTATGAGCTCATCAGGAACCCGGACACGTTCCGTACACTTGATGCAATTGCTAACAAAATCTCAAGGAAAGTGCTTCAGGACTTCATCCGGAATAACTAACTGACTCATACATAACACCCGACTGAGACAGCCGCATCTGCCATGCCATCGGGGGGTGGACTGGTCGTCAGAAATGACAGCATCCGCCATCCCCTGGATTCGGGGGTTGGATGTGGCAAACAACGACTGTGACCTTAGTTCTTCTTGTAGGTTAATACAAAAAACGGGAACAGCTTTTGCAGGGGGAGGTGGGCGGGTCTGTGGTGACTAAAAGAAAATTGGCTGCCCAGTGCCAGAGGTATGCTCACTGGGTTACGCTCGGTGGGCTGGCCACTCCAAGTAGGTTTATCTCGCTGGCACACCTGTAACACCACAGCAGTAGCACATAGAGAAAAAATTAATAAAATAAAACACATCAACTAACTTTAGCATAGGGATGTCCAGTGGTTTGCTAACATAAAATGATTAAAGTCACTAACCTTTAATAACATTTTACTAATATAAAAACCCATTTTGTCGTAGGTGATAGGTCATGTTGTATAATATTATAGTATAAAGAATTTAAAAAAGTACTCTAGCCGCGCTACAATGCCTATAATCATGCTAGGAAATTTTTAATGATTATTAACTAACAAATTAACTGGTCTGAGTGTGTAATCAATAAACTCGGGATTTCATCAGGATCTGTATTTGCAATTAAATTTTAAGTTTTTTTTTTTTTTTTTTTTTTTTTTTTTTTTTTTTTTTTTTTCTTTAAATGACTCTTCTTTTGCCTGAGTACTGGCCTGACAGATTCTGTGGCTTTGCCACGTGTCTTTTACCGTTGCTCGAATTCAGTACGTTACAACTTTACACTCGTATACGTTGAGGTTCAACTGCCATTCCCTACACCATGCCGCAAATTATTCTGCGTTTCGTTACCCTTTTCCAGTACTGCGACTTTTCCGTATACTACAGCATCATTGGTGAAAAGTCTCCTTGAACTTTCGATGTTATCTACGAGGTCATTTATATACAGAGTGTTTCTGACCACCCATCCCCTTAACTCTTGGGAGTCTTATGAAACGTAAAATGCAACACGTCCCAGTAGTAAGTATACCATGCCGGATCGAATGTTGGCATTTTCAACTTCCGATACTCACCGGAAGTGGGTCATTCAGACCGGATGAGCGACTTTCTTTTATTAAATGGCCTACTTTCTCTTACTGATTTTGATTCTATGCCGATAACAGTGAATGATACAGAAAAAATGGAAAATTTTAAATCTTAATTTTCCATTTACAAAACCCTTCAGAAATGTAGGTGTCCCATAAGAAGTCACACGAAAAAAAGAAGCAGGGTACTACCAGGGACATGAACGAGGTTGACTTTCGAAATGATATTATTCAGCCCAGCTTACAAGCGCGAATATGTGTTTATGTGTCCGTATACTACTTAGAATCCACGTAGGCCATATCACTACACGGTCGATTGCACTGCATTTCAAGGTAGTGTTGGATACACTGTAACCTCCATAACACATTACATTATTAGATGTGTGGAACTTATTGTTCTTTTACCGAGCGAGGTGGCGCAGTGGTAACGCACTGGACACGTATTCCGGAGGGTGGTGGTTCAAATCCATCCCCAGCCATCCAGATTTAGGTTTTCCGTCATTTCCCTAAATCACTCCAGGCAAATACCGGGATGGTTCCTTTCAAAGGGCACGTCCAATTTCCTTCCCCGTCCTTATCAAAAACTTCGAGCGTTAGCTCCGTGTCTAATGACCAAGCTGTCGATGGGACGTTACACCCTAAGCTTCCTTCCTTCTTTATTTTTCTTTAGCATCTAACCATATCAAGTAATCTATGCATGTCACTTACCAGATGGGCCATCATACTAAAAACGGTATTTTGGAGTAGAGAGTGACAATTTAGTTTTTGATATTCAACAAAACATTATGCATTTTCGGAATACAATCGAAATTAGTAACAACAAGTATGCCATTCCATTAAAAAAAATAAAAAAATAAAAAAAATAAAAAATCTACTTCCAATCCGTATACAACACTTCCTGTGGGAATCGGAAGTTGCAAATGGCATTAATCGGTCCGGAATCGTGCCCTTACTAATAGTAGGTATTACATTTTTCATCAAATACGACTCCCTCCATTTTACACTACTGCCAATTAAAATTGCTACACCAAGAAGAAATGCAGATGATAAACAGGGATTCATTGGACAAATATATTATACATTTTTACCCAATTTAGGTGCATAGATACTGAGAAATCAGTTCCCAGAGCAACCACCTCTGGCCCTAATAACGGCCTTGATACGCCTGGACATTGAGTCAAACATAGCCTGGATGGCGTGTACAGGTGCAGATGCCAATGCAGCTTCAACACGATAGCACAGTTCATCAAGAGTAGTGACTGGCGTATTATGACGAGCCGCGGTGGAGTAGCCGAGCGGCAGTCTGGCCACTGCGGCCGCGCGGTGAGGTCGCGTGCTGCGCGTCTCGCCGGCCGTGTTGTGCGCGAGTTTGTTTACTTCCTTCGAGCGCGAGTGGTTTCCTCCACGTTCACTGCAGCGACATGGCTCACCTTAGGAAGAACACCGTCAAGATCTCGTTCCATACTGAATATCCAAGACCACGAGCTTACGAAGTAGAACAGTTTCTTCGTGAAGAACTACGACTAGATCCACAGCAAATTATTGGAATACATTTCTCGATCATTGCAAGTGTCGTCTACGTTAAGATGATTACCGAAGAAGCATGCACGAAATTCGTTAGCGGAGCAGCAGCAAAACTACAGTTCCGACACTCAGAAGGACATGTAGGTGCTGTTACTGTTGAACTTGCAGGACTAGGTATAAAGACCCTCAGGGTATTTGAACTACCCTTTGAGGTAGCCGCCGACCAAGTCATCTCGGCACTTACGCCGTACGGAACAGTGATCACCCACGTCGCGGAGAAATGGCAATCCTTTACGACGTATCTAGTACTCAATGGAGTACGGCAGGTCGAAATCGATCTCCGCAAACATGTCCCCTCCTACCTAAATATTTCCGGCTGCCGTGCCATTATCATGTACGAAGGACAACCGAAAACATGCTCCGGATGTGGACATGAGGGACATGTCCGCTCTGAATTTATGCAGCGACGTGTCACCCAGATTCCAACGGGCGAAGACGTTCAAACAGCCTCTCCATCGATTCTGCCAATGACTGATGATCTAGTGTTAACTCTTCGAGACGCACAAGATGTACACAGAGCTATGGAATGGCTTATCACATATGGTGAAGCATCGGGGAGCCGCGTAAACGCACAAAAATCGGTCGCGCTGAATATTGGCACCGGGATGACACCGGAAAGCGTCGCTCCATTCAAACTGTGCGACACAGTTCGCTGTCTAGGTATCGAATTCACAAATGACATTTCACGCACGGCGGTGCTTAATTACCGGAAACTATTACAAAATATCCGTGCCGGACGTATGGATCACCGTCTCCGGGCTTTGGACATACATCAACGAACTGAATTTATAAATGTATATCAAGCATCCCGACTGCCACATGTGGCGCAGACACTGCTGATGCCAAAACACATAGCAAGGAGCCTAATGGCGGCATTCGGATCATTCGTCAGTTACGGAATGATATTTAAAATAAAATACGACTCCCTCACCCTACCGAAGGAACGTGGCGGACTAGGACTTGTTAATGTTCATGACCGAGCGATATCTCTATACGTAGGTATGCACCTCAAGCTGTGGAAGCGTAGCCCGTCCAGTCTCACGGGCCTACTGATAGAGGCTTTGGCGCCGAATTCCCTCGACCCACCGGTGGAGCTAACAAACATACCGACAGTATTTTCCCATTTTGGAAGTTTTTATCTAGAATACAGCTACATTGAAGGCGCCCTACCTGTTGATCGCTTAGCAATGGCCAGAGACATCTACCGCATCCTGCTACAGCGCCGGGAACCCAATATTATGGAAATGAAACATCCCAATGTGCACTGGAGAGTGGTTTGGCGCACAGTGAATGCACCAATGCTGGACTCCGACGTGCGATCGACTTGGTACGTGACGGTGAACAATAAACAGATGACTAGAGAGAGACTCCATAGGATTCATCTAACTGATTCGCCAATGTGCGTGAAATGCGACGTGCCAGACACTGACGAGCACCGATTACTTTGCGGGCCGTCGGAAGAGATCTGTTATTTTGTGCGCCAAAGTCTGGCTCTTTTCTTACGGGTGTCACCAGCTGCTTTAGATTCACGCATATTATTCAATCCGGACAATACCTACTACCCAAGAACAAAATACAATGCTGTCACGTGGATAAGAGGTCACGCAATCCATTACTTGTTTGGAAGTGGTGTCATAGGGGTGATGGATTTCTGAAACTACCTCAACGAACGTCACTGTGCAGTTTTGAAAAATCCGAAGTACGGTCAATATTTTTCGAACTTCTTAAAGAGCATCTTTCACGATCCGCCCCGCAGCTGGATCATTCATGGCAAGAAATGACGATGAAAGGTTAAAAAAAAAGGAACAGATTAAAGATCACTCCGAAACATTTCGAGAAGAAATGCTATGAATATTTGTCAGCGGAAATCGTGGAGTAAAACGTAGAATATGCGGGCTTCACGAATGTTGATTTCTTTTTCATAATTATTTTCTCCTATTACTTTTCTTTTCACAACAGAAGTCCGTCATAAGCAGATGGTTTTATTTTGTTAGTATTACAAACACAAAATAAAAGAAATTAATAAATATTTAATTTAAAAAAGAGAAAATATCCTCTTCAACCTACATCAGGCATAATAAAAAAAAGTAAAAATCTGCCACAACAACAAAAAACAGTAAAAAAATAAATAAAAAGCGGTCTAAAGCGTCTCGCTGCGGGGGCGCGGTTGCTCGCCGTGGAGGTTCGAGTCCTCCCTGGGGCATGGGTGTGTGTGTTTGTCCTTAGGTTAGTTTACCTAGGTTTAAGTAGTTTGTAAGCTACGGACTGATGACCACGCAGTTTGGTCCGATAGATTTACAGACATTTGAACATT
Organism: Locusta migratoria; assembly: GCA_026315105.1. NCBI lineage: Eukaryota > Metazoa > Arthropoda > Insecta > Orthoptera > Acrididae > Locusta > Locusta migratoria. Next base: position 133,306,992 of record CM048748.1, on the reverse strand, counting down.
TATTATGACGAGCCAGTAACTCGGCCACCATTGACCATACGTTTTCAATTGGTGAGAGATCTGGAGAATGTGCTGGCCAGGGCAGCAGTCCTACATTTTCCGTATCCAGAAAGGCCCGTGCACGACTTGCTACATGCGGTCGTGCATTATTCTGCTGAAATGTAGGGTTTCGCAGTGATCGAATGAAGGTTGGAGCCACGGGTCGTAACACACCTGAAATCTAACGACCACAGTTCAAAGTGCCGTCGATACGAACAAGAGGTGACCGAGACGTGTAACCAATGGCACCCCATACCATCACGCCAGGTGATATGCCAGTGTAGCGCTGACGAATACACGCTTCCAATGTGCGTTCACCGCGTTGTCGCCAAACACGGATGTGACCATCATGATGCTGTAAAGAGATCCTGGATTCATCCGAAAAAATTACGTTTGCCATTCGTGTACCTAGGTTCGTCGTTGCGTACACCATCGCAGGTGCTCCTGTCTGTGATGCAGCGTCAAGGGTAACCGGTCTCCGAGCTGATAGTCCAAAAATGTTCAAATGTTTGTTAAGCTCAAGCGACTTAACTGCGGAGTCATCAGTACCTAAACTTACGAACTACTTATGAACTACCTTATACTAAAGACGACACAAATATCCATGCCCGAGGGGGCCTACGAATCCCCGACCGTAGTGGCTGTGCACACTGTGGCTGGCGCGCCGCAGACCAATCGACCACTGCGGCCGGCAGGTGATAGTCCATGCTGCTGCAAACGTCGTCGAAATGTTCGAGCAGATGGTTGTTGTCTTGCAAACGTCCCCATCTGGTGACTCAGGGATCGAGACGTGGCTGCACGATCCGTTACAGCCATGCGGGTAAGATGCCTGTCATATCGACTGCTAGTGATACGAGGCCGTTGCGACCCAGCACGGCGTTCCGTATTGCCCTCCTGAACCCACCGATTCCATATTCTGCTAACAGTTATTGGATCGCGACCAACGTGAACAGCAACGTTGTGGTAAGATAAACCGCAATCGCGATAGGCTACAATCCGACCTCTATCAAAGTCGGAAACGTGATGATACCCATTTCTCCTCCTTACACGAGGCAACACAACAATGTTTCACCAGGCAACGCCGATCAACTGCTGTTTGTTATGAGAAACTTTCCTCATGTCAGCAAGTTGTAGGTGTCGCCACCGGCGCCAACCTTGTGTGAATCCTCTGAAATGCTAATCACTTGCATATCACAGCATCTTCTTCCTGTCGGTTAAATTCTGTAGCACTTCATCTTCGTGGTGTAGCAATTTTAATGGCCAGTAGTGTACAAGCGAAGGACTGGTGTTCTGGAAAGCACTGTAAACTGTGAAAAGCAAAGGTCCTATTAGACTCCTTTGGCAAGCCTGAAATCACATTAAGGTCTGAAGACTTCTCTCCGTTGAGAATGGCATTCTTCGGTTTATTGGGAAAATTATGGGAAGATGTACTCCATCTGTAAAGGAGACCGCGTATAAAAGGCTTGTACGACCACGTCTTGAGTATTGCTCAAGTGTTTGGAACCTACAGGAGATCAGTTTAAAGGAAGACATGGAAGCAGTTCAGAGGCGAGTTGCTAGGTTTGTTAATGGTAGGTTCGACCATTGCTGAATGTGACGGAAATGCTCCGGAACTCAAATGGGGTCGCTGGTGGAAAAACGACCTCCTTTTCGAGAAATTCTGTTGAGGACATTTAGAGGACCTGAATTTGAAGCTGAGTGTAAAACGATCTTCCTGCTGCCTAATTAGATTTCACGTAAAGATCACAAAGACAAGATATGAGAAATTACGGCTCTTACAGATGCATACAGACATTCTTTTTTCCGTCGTTCTATTTGGGAGTGGAATAGGAATGGAAATGCCTAGTAGTGATACAGTGGACCCTCCGCCACGCGTCTTACTGTGGATGACGGAGAATATATGTAGATGTACTTGCTCGTTGCTTTCGCAAACCAAGATTATTCTTAAGAATAGAGATTCGAACATAAAATGAGTTCCAAAATTCTGCAACAGACCGAAGTCAGAGATAGAAGCCTATAGCTTTGCGTATCTGATCGACGACCTTTCTAATAATCGAGCGGGACCTGCGCCCTCTTCCAGTCCTTGGGAACACTATGAGTCGCCTAAGGATAAAAACAATCCACAATTTACTCATCTTAGGGCTGGATCGTATTTTGTAAATGGAAAGACAGATGCCAAGGTAACAACATTTTTATTCTATTTATGCATGACGATCGGTGTCAACTCTCTGGTCTCATCGACAAAAACTGCTTATAACAATACTCCATATAAGAAGTGGTAGGTGCAGTGGTTATATTTATGTATAAAATCATGTGCTGGTGGGTAGTCAGAAATAAAATAGATAGGTGGTGAAAGTCAAAACAGTAATATCTATGTAAAGTAATGACCACCATAGTGCACATATCTGGTTGAGCACCTAGACAAAACTTAGGTGCTCAACCAGATATGTGCACTATGGTGGTCATTATTTTATATAGATTTTACTGTTTTAACTTTGACCACCTATCTATTTTATTTCTGACTATCCATAAGGACATTATTTTATATATAAATATCAACCAGTACACCAATCAGTTCTTATGTGGTGTATTGTTATAAGCAGTTTTTGTCGATGAGACCAGATGATGACACCACAGAGGGTTGAAACCGGTCGTCATGGATATATATATATATATATATATATATATATATATATATATATATATATATAAAGATGGCAACCGGTCATTCGGATTCTGGGGAGACCGGGCCTACGCGATTTATGAGTGAGTCGGAGCACTCTGGAAAACTTCCCAAAAACAGAAACAATAAGAAAAATTACATTGGAACAATAAACACACAGACACTGATACAACCAGGAAAATTACATATTGTAATTGAAGAATTAAAGAAACTGAAAATCCGAATCCTTGCAGTACAAGAGACAAGGTTCCCCGATGATCAAACCAATGATTACAATGGCTTCAGAATCTTCAAAAGTGGAACTAATAGGAAAATTGGTAGAGGGGCGAACATGCTTGGTATGGCCTTTCTTGTTGAAAAATCCGCCGTTAAATCTATAATGTCTGTAAGAACCATTAACAATAGACTAATGCTTCTTAGGTTTAAAAATAAGAATAAAAACTACACCCTAATTAATGTCCATGCACCTTGCAACATTGAAAATAAGAAGAACCGAGAAGCTGTAGACAAATTCTGGGAGCGATTAGAACTTGAAATCTCTAAAATACCAAGAAACGACGTCAAAATACTTCTTGGAGATTTCAATGCACAGATTGGCAAAGAAAAAAAAATAGGAAGACAGTTGGCTTATATCCAGCACACAGATTGACCAACAAAAACGGCATGAGACTAATCCAACTCTGCCAACAGTTCAACATGAAAATCAGCTCAACCTTCTTCAACAAGAAACCTAGCAAACAAAAAACCTGGAGATCCCCAATAAATCAACTTGGAGAATTTCAGATCGACCATGTAGCCATCTCTTATGACTTTCAAAAAGAGATCAGAGATATCCAAGTTAAGAAAGGCACAAATATCGACTCTGATCACTACCTCACCAGGTTTCAAGTACAGTACACTCCAAGACGAAAAACACAGAAAACAACACCGGCAGTCCCAAAATTTAATCTAAAAAAACTAACAGAATCAGAAACAATAGAAACATGGGAACATTTGCCTGCAAACAACTGGGAAAAATTCAAGACAAAAATTACAGAAATAGCCAAAGAAAAAATACCGTTACAGAAGAAACCCAAACATCCGTGGTGGAATATAAAATGTGAAAATGCCGTTGAATTACGCAAAAAAAGCCTTCGAGAAATATAGATCGAATAAGAATGAGGGAAATTACCAAAACTTTCTAGAAACACGAAAGCTTTCGAATAAAATTATCAGGCAAGAGAAGAGAAAATATGTAATCCAACAACTAGAATCACTAGATACAGATTTTAAAAATTATAATACACATGGATTCTACAAAACTTTCGCAAACCAAATTAAAGGTTATAACCCTCAAAATGTTTGCTTCCGAAATCCAGATGGGAATTTAGCACTAAGCGATGAAGAAAATTGTGAAGTACTAACCGAATATTTTGAAAAACTTCTAAACTGTCCAGAACCAACAGAAACCCTCCCAATATCCAACACCAAAGCTCCACAACAAAAAGATTCCTCACTGCCAACAGAAGAAGAAATTATCAAACACATAAAGAAACTCAAAAATAACAAAGCCTGTGGGGAGGATGGAATTGTAGCTCAATTTCTCACAAATTTAGGGCCTAATTCAAGAAAGGAGCTAGTAGGAATTATTCAAAATATATGGGTCACCGAAGAAATCCCAGAAGATTGCAAGTGTGCCTTAATACACCCATTACACAAAAAAAGGACAAACATGATGTGAATAATTACAGAGGAATTTCTCTACTTCCTGTCACATATAAGATTTTATCGTCTTGTATTCTTGAAAGAGCACAAGAAATACTAGAACCAAAAATCTTAGATTTCCAAGCTGGTTTCAGGCCAAACAGACCGTGCCCAGAGCAAATTTTAAAACTAAAATTCATCACAAGGATAAGGAAGATGCGAGGCAAGCCTACAGTGTATGTCTTTGTCGACTTCAAGAAGGCATATGACTCAATCCACAGACCCACACTATTTAGGATTCTTGAGGAAAAAGGATTGGATCTTAAAATACAAAAAATGATTCAACAGACGTTAACAAATACAAAATCCAAAGTGAAATTTATGGGAAAACTTTCAAAACCATTTGAAATTAAAACTGGGGTTAGACAGGGTGATGGGTTGTCGCCTTTGTTGTCCAATGTAGTTCTAGATAGAGTCATGGAAGAATGGAAGAAGAAACTTGAAGAAGAAAAGTGCTGGAAACCAATTTCATTAGGAACCAAAAAACATAACCTAAGAATCCCCTACTTAGCCTTTGCAGACGATCTCGCAATAATGGCAGATTCTAGTGAAAGGGCTATAAAACAGGTAGAAATTCTAAAAGAATGTGCAGAAAAAGTCGGGCTACAGATATCATTTGGAAAGACAGTGTTCAAAACAACAAATTTAGAAATTTCCAAATTACAAACCAAATACGGAGAAATCAACAAAATACCACACTTCAAATCTTGGAGAAATTATCTCGGAAAAATTTGCACAACAAGAAAGAATACAAAAAGCTCGTAAAGGTTTAGGATTAGTGCGAAACCTCTATAATAAAAGATGCTTATCTTTAAATGCCAAAATTAGGCATTACAATACAGTCATTGAACCATCAATGTTATATGCCAGCGAAACCTTGGCACTAAACAGGAAAACTGATCTAGAAAATCTAAAGAAAGAAAAATAATTAGAAAAAATTTGGGACCAAGATGGACCGAGAATGGATATAGATTACAGAAAACATCAAAAATTGAAGAATATTCTAACATAGAGATAGACATGAGGAAAAGACGCCTCATATTCTATGGCCACATAATGAGATTACCTGAACACAGATTAACAAAAAGAATTGTAAAATACGTAGATTCTCTTGTTAATGGAGGAAATGGATCCAAAAAGTTAAAAAAGATTTGGAATTAGCCAAAATTACTAAAAAAGAAATAGCTGCAAGGAACAATTTTAGAATAAAAGTTGAAAAGTGGGAGGTTAAACCAGAGACAAAAGCACCGAGAACTGGAACAAAATGGAGTGAAGAAAGAAGAACTAAATTTTCTCAAACAATGAAAAACTGGTGGGCAAATAAAAAGAACCAGAAGAATCAAGAAGAACGGAAAATGAACCAGCTTTGCTTAGCGTCTTCCACATGGGAGCATTACGACTAATAATAATAATAATAATAATAATAATAATAATATATAAAATGAATTGTTGATCGTTAGTCTCGCTAAAACTCATAACGGCTGAACCGATTTGGCTAATTTTAGTCTTGAAATATTCGCATAAGTCCACGGAAGGTTTAAACGTTGATAAAATACGTAAAATGTGTCCGGAAAAGAGGAAACTCGGGAAAAACTGAAACAGCTTTTTCCAGTGAGCTATCAATAGTGTTCGTCTAATTGCGATAAAATTTTCTACATTTCATTTTGAAAGCAAGAGGAATGGTCACATCAAACAAAAATTTGGAAAAGTCGTCCGAAATGTAGGAAAATTTAGGAAAAACCGAAAGCAATTTTTTCTGTTAATAAAAATCAATTGACACATGGTTATAAGGGCGTCCCTTGAGTACGGCTTGACAGGTCAAGGTGTGTACGGAGGGGGAAAATTCTTCTTTTGTTTCGTTCATTATGGTTTTGGAAAAGTTTTCAGTATAAGAAAAGTCGCAAAATTCGAACCAATTTCCTTTTTCGATGTGTTTCTAAATGTCTCAACACTACAAGTTGAGAACCGTTCATTTTGATCATTTGACGTTCAGCGAATGATGCACGTTCTTATGAATTAAAAATTTGGGAAAATTATCCGGAAAATTCGCGAGAAACTGAAAGAGTTTTTTGCAATGGGGCATCAATGTTGTTCAAATGTTTGTATAGTTTATGGGACTTAACTACGGGGTCATCAGGTCCTAAACTTACAAACTACTTATGAACTACTTACGAACTAGGACGGCACAAATATCCATGCCCGACGGGGGATTCGAACCCCCGACCGTAGTGGCCGTGCAGACAGTGACTGGAGCGCCTCAGTCCCCTCGGCTACCGCGGCCGGAAGGGCATCAATATCATTCGTCTGATTGCGATAAAGTTTTGCGAATTTGTCGTTCAAAGCAAGAGTAAAGTTCTTATAAAATAAAAATTAGGAAAAGCTTCCCGCAAAATTGGAAAATTCAGTAAAAATAGAATGAGATTTTTCTATGAAATATCAATACTACTCATCTGATTGCGATAAAATTTTGCTCATTTGATGTTTAAGCGAGAGGAAGGTTTGAGTGAAGTAAAAGCTTTGAATAGTTGGCCAGAAAATAGGAAAATTTGTGGAAAACTGAAAGAGCTCTTTTCTTTTGGATATCAATATCATTCGTACGATTGCGATATAATTTTGCACTTTTGACGTTCAAAGCAAGAGTACATACATATTAGGAATTGCGAAGCATTGCCGGGTTGACTAGGTGAACGGTTAACTTCGTATCACTTACGTCTGAATATAAGCCATATTAATTTAAATCATATGCATTTTAGACCCAATCGCTTTATAAAGGCATCATCAAACAGTCTACGAATTGGCTCGATAGTTGGCGGAAAGAGTGGACAAATCAAACACACATGTCCAGGATAATGTTTATGCCACATTCGTGGAAGTTCAGGCTAGGTTTAAATGGCGATATTGAAAAATTGCGAGGAAACTTTATATATAAGACATGTAAAATAATGACTTGGTTGTTGTGTTGGATGCGTTCAGAAATATACTTTGAAAGAGTATAGTTCGCTTTACACGATCTGAACCTGTATATGAACTGTCAAAGATAGAAATGAATTGCTGTCCGTTCATCACCGCTTAAACCTTACCTGAACTTCCGCGAATGTGACATGTGTGCGTTATTTGCCCACTCTTTCCGCCCTCTATCGAACCGATACATAGACTATCCGAGGATGCCTTTATAAAGCTAGTTGGTCTAAAATACATATGATTTGAACTAACCCTTAAATGCATCCATTGTAATACTGTTTTATCTACGTCTAGTGGGAATTTAGTTTATTATTGAATTTTGTGAATCTGTTTAACAGATGCAGCAGAGTTTGTAGAAAGTGTCTGTGGTGTTTTTTTTTTTTTTTTTTTTTTTTTTTTTTTTTTTTTTTTGTCGAGGTTGGCTACAGCGTGTACTTCTAACAACATATTTGCTTGTGTTTGCAGAAAACAGCAGATACTGCAGATTTTGACGTTTTGTTTTCCATATAAAGGGCCAATTTTGGAAGGAGAAAAAAACCACTCCAATTAAGATGGGTATGGAGAACCATAATAAGCATAAAAATTGTTTATACTATCCAACTTTGAAAATAATATAACAAGTTTCTGTATGTTGCGTATGTGGTTATTTGGGAAACAAGCAACATAGGAATGTTTTTACTGTTTTTCGCTTTGTTTACACAACTTAAAAAACACGAAAATAATTCGTTTCTTGAAATTAAAAGAATCATGCATTTAAGGGTTAATATGGTTTATATTCAGAGGTAAGTGATACGAAGTTCACCGGGCCATGTAGTAGAATAAAAAATTTGCGATCTTGGCATCTGTACTTCCATTGACAAAATAATGATTAGAGTATATAATTTGATGTTTCAATGACGGTATTTTTGTCGTACATGCAGACGGATTGAAGTTACGCTATCTGTCGCCATCAGCCGCTGGTACTGTGCGTTGACTCCGCCAGTATGGAAGCGGTGGACGTAGTCGTCGCGATAGGATCGCGCCGCTGCTGCCCCTGGCGGTGGCGCCGCTAATTATGTAAATAGGTCGTCCCCGGGGGATGACGCGTGGGCTCCCCACTAATCCAATCGCCGGGCATTACTCGCGCAGGGGAGGGCCCAGCAGGGAGCGGGGCGTAAAGAACGGGAAAAGAGGGAGCGGCGCGCATTTGTCAGCGCATAGGTGGTGGGGGGGGGGGGGGCTGCGTGACGTCACTGTCAGCGCATGCGGAAATCGCGGAAATGGGAACGGGAAATCCTGCACGGTATGCTCAAGTGCACCAGTTGCAGTCCCCTGCGTAGATGTATCAATTACAGGGTGTTCCAAAAAGGAAGTCGTGATCATCATTTAAGACTGGTTATGCCTTTTACAGTCAGGACCGCAGTACCCAGGGCCGGCCTTAGGAATGTGCAAAGGGTGCAGCCGCACAGTGCCCTGCGCTTTTAGAGGCCCCGCAGAAAATATTAGACATAACTTGGAAACTGTCACCCGTAATTTTGTCTGCCTGTAGTTCAAATGATCTACATCTACATGGGATACTCTGCAAATCACATTTAAGTGCCTGGCAGAGGGTTCATCAAACCACAATTATACTATTTATCTCCCATTCCATTCTCGAATAGCGCGTGGGAAGAATGAACACCTGAATCTCTCTGTTCGAGCTCTGATTTCTCGTATTTTATTCTGATGATCATTTCTACCTTTGTAAGTGGGAGTCAACAATATATTTTCACATTCGGAGGAGAATGTTGGCGATTGGAGTTTCGTAAGCAGCGATAAGCGCCGTTGTTGTAATGATTCCCATCCCAGATCCTGTATCATTTCCGTAATGCTGTCTCTCCTGTATCGTGACAATATGAAACGAGCTGTCCTTCTTTGGACTCTTTCGATGTCCTCCGTCAAACCCACCTGATAAGGATCCCACACTGGGCTGCAATACTCCAAAAATGGACAAACAAGCGTAGTGTATGCAGTTTCTTTTGTAGTTCTGTTGCAAGTTTTAAGGGTTCTGCCAATAAAACGCAGTCTCTGATTCGCCTTTCCCACGATATTATCTACGTGTTCTTTCCAATTTAAGTCTGAAGTAATATTAATTCCTAGGTATTTATTGGAGTTTACGGCCTTCACATTTGATTGATTTATCTTGTAAACAAAGTTTAACGCATTTCTTTTCGTACTCATGTGGATGACTTCACACTTCTCATTATTTAGAGTCGATTGCCAATTTTTATACCATAGTAATATCTTATTCAGATCGTTCTGCAGTTGGTTTTGATCTTCAGATGATTTTACTAGACGGTAAATGACGGCGTCATCTGCAAACAACCTAAGAGAGCTACTTAGATTTTCCCCTAAATCGTTTATGTAAATAAGGATCAGCAGAGGACCAATAACACTATCCTTACCATCGATTACTACGAACTGTGTCCTCTCTGACAAGAAATCCCCTATCCAATCGCAAATTTGGGGCGATATACCAAATCCACGCAATTTCATTAAAAGCCGTTTGTGAGGTACGGTGTCAAAAGCTTACTGGAAATCAAGAAATACGGAATCGATTTGCGAACCTTTGTCGATAGCACCCATCACTTCGTGTGAATAAAGAGCTAGTTGTGTTTCGCATGAACAATATTTTCTAAATCCGTGTTGACCTTGGGTCAATAGATCGTTCTGTTCGAGATAATTCATAATATTTAAATACAGGATATGTTCCAAAACCCTGCTGCAAATTGACATCAGTGAAATAGGCCTGTAGTTTAGTGGGTTACTCCTACTGCCTTTTTTGAATATAGGTGTGACCTGGGCAACTTTAAAATCTTTTGGTACAGAGAGAGAGCGGTTGTATATGACTGTTAAGTAAGGAGCAATCGCTTCAGCATAATCAGATAGAAATCTAATGGGTATACAATCTGGACCAAAAGACTTGTTTTTGTTAAGTGATTTTAGTTGCTGCACTACGATGATATCTACTTCTACGTTACTCATTACGGCATCTGTTCGTAATTCGAAATCTGGAATATTGATTTCGTCTTCTTTGGTGAATGAGTTTCTAAAAGCTATGTTTAGTAACTTTGCTTTAGTAGCGCTGTCATCGGCAGGATTGCCATTACTATCACGTAGTGAAGGTATTGTTTGTGATTTGCCCCGAGTATATTCAACATATGACCAAAATCTCTTTGGGTTTTCAGTCAAATTTCGAGAAAGAGTTTCGTTGTGATAAATATTGTAGGCATCTCTCATTGAAATCCTCGCTAAATTTCGAGCTTCTGAGTACGATTGCCAATCCTGGGGATTTTGTGTTCGTTTAAATTTAGTATGCCTTTTCCTGTTTCACGCTTTGAAGTACATTACATATTTATCGAGATCTCCAAAGTTTGACGTTTCCTTGGTACTCTCTTTACAGTTTATGGTTTCTGTAAGTGCTCAGGAAACGAAAATATTGCTGGACTGGCATTTGCCAGTAGCCGCTTTCGATCGGTGGTAGCAGACGTGAAATTTTATTCAAAATGACAAGAGCATATGTAACTATACTTTGTAGGTTGACACTTATCACGCCTCATACTGGTTACCATTGGTTTAGCAACTCGTAGTTTTTCAAAGGAAATCTGTATAAAGAATAGTTTAATTACAGTTCATATACCTAGACTACTTACCCAATGGTAAATATGCTTTTGTGCACTATATAAACAACTGTCATTACATTAAAACACACCAAATACATCCGTCCTCTGCCTAGCATTTTGATGGTCGTGAAGTAAACATAATTTTGAAACTTGGTAAATGCGAAAGTTAAGTATAATGAATGTTTATAGACAAATACACGCTGATACACACCGAACTATATAATTACATATCTCTTTCTTTAAGTATAATATTGCAACAGTTTTATCACTGCGGTTGCTGCAGTTGTACGTCGAACATACACTAGGCATGACTTACCACTAATAATAGCGCTTACACGTTAGTTTATATTACAAACAGAAGTGTATGCTCACTCTGCTGCTTCAAACTGACGTTCTTAAATATGGCGCCCAATGTTGCTTAGTGCTGCCACCCAGAGCGCTGTAGCTTGCCTATAGCCTTTCTATGTTGTTTATATACCTCTTTGGGTCAAACGGATATCAACTGCATTTCGGAGTCTTCATCTTTATAAATTGTTTATAGAGTGAGTACTTTCTTGATGAGAATTATTTGCTTCTTTGTCTTATCTCAAATATGAAAAACTCGTTAAACAAACTAGGTTTGTCTGTCGGAAATCATGTAGAAATTGAAGTATTCCATTCCAAAAAATGCACACAAGAAAACTTCTTCCAACACTTTAAAAGAAAATCGAAGGGAGAGAAAGAAGATGTGTTTCCTTTTAGATGACATAGTTTCGTTACGGTTATGAGAAACGAGGAGGTGGGGGAGGGGGGGACACCACAATATTTTGGAAGCGGATCGCATATTCTAAATGGTTGAAAAACACTGCTTTAGCGCACCAGTATCGTAACCCCTGATTTCTGTGACTCTGGCCTCTATTTACACTACTGTCATTTTATTTACATAAAAGTAACTTTTAGGGATTTATCTAGGTTGCTGGTGGAGACTGAGTTCAAAAAGTGAAAAAAGAAAAACAAAATGGCGGATTCAATACGGGTGCTCTGTTAATACTACTGGCATTTTCTCCATATAAAAGTAATTTTTAGGAAATTATCGAGGTTACTGACGAAGACTGTGTTCAAATTTTTTTTTAAGTGGTGGACGCAAGATAGCGGTCAAAAATTCAAAAGTCTTCTTATTTCTTTACATTTATATAAAAATTTATACATTTATATACATATTCAGTATTTAGGGTTTGTTGTAAATTAATGGTGTAAGTATAAAGAAAGAAAGAAAAAGTGGAAAGCTCGAAGAAAGGACCGAATAGAAGATAGAAGATAGTGTATTATATTACAAAAATTATTTGAATTACAATTATTTTGTAAATTTTTGTAAGTAAAATTACAAGTTTTGTTTCTCTCTTTCTTTTTCATATTCATCACCTTCTATTCCTGCTTCAGCTGAATCGTCGTCATCTTCAAACACAGTTTACTCATCATCTGCATTTTAATCTTCATCATCTGCGTATGAATCTTCATCATCTTTTTCTGTTTCAGATAAATCGTCATCATATTCGAACACTGTTTCCTCATCATCTGATTCTGAATCTGCATAATATTTCGACACAGGAATTAAGAGGACAACGGCTTCTGGCGACAAACTCTTCAGTTTCTTTGGCGAATATTTGCGTAAGGAAGAAATGTAGGTCTCTGTCGTTGCCAAACAATCTTCTGAACACATCTTTCATAGTCTTAACTCTTGAAAACATTGGTCGATTGCTGAGCATCCTCCGACAGTTCAAAAAGTTCAAATGTTTGTATAGCTTATGGGACTTAGCTACGGGGTCATCAGTCCCTAAACTTACAAACTACTTATGAACTAGCTGATCCTAAGGACGCCACAAATATTCATGCCCGAGGGGGGATTCGAACCCCCCGACCGTAGTGGCCGTGCAGACCGTGACTGGAGCGCCTCAGTCCCCTCGGCCACCGCGGCAGGCGCTCCGACAGTTAACCGATGGGTAAAATGGCCGAAGAAATAATATCGGGACCGCAGATCATCAATATATGGGCTGTTGTTGGCATGTTCTACCAGGGGTATTCTTTCACGTAATGCCGGACAGTCGCTAAAGCGTGTGCTCGAAACTTTTCAGCGTCGATCTGACGTCCGCTCGAAATGGTCTGCAAAATTATATCAAAACCGGTGTATTAGTTCCTCGGGAACTCCAGTTATTAGCGCTGATGTTCGAGTGTTTTAAAAAAAAACGTCGTGCGGTGTTTTCGTCGTTCGTACTGCCAAACCCTTGTTTTGACATGTTGATTAAAATTCCAAGCTCATCTTTGACTACTTTTGATTGTTAGTTTTAAGTATTGCCTTCTCCTCTTTATCTTATGCCAGACGGCTGCAGAGGCCGAGTAGTCTGCGGTGCGCCAGTCACAGTCTGCACGGCCGCTACGGTCGGGGGTTCGAATGCCCCCTCGGGCATGGGTGTTTGTGTCGTCTTTAGAGTAAGGTAGTTCATAAGTAGTTTGTAATTTTAGAGACTGGTGACCCGGCAGTTAATTCCCTTAAGCTTCACAAACATTTGAACCTTTTTTATCTTATGCTTTACGTGCTTGCGACTTTTTCTGTTTTCATTTGGTATGCCAAATGAATACAGCATTCGAAACATCAAATCCAGCCGTGAAGAGTTGACAGTCCGTACTGTAGATAATCGGCACTAACTAGTCTTTTCAGTATATCGTCAATGTTATTAAACTGGGCGGACGTGGCCTGCCAAAGATAGCAACGTTGTGCAGATTTTCTGTTGGTAATAGCATTGCACACTTTACCAACTACCATGGTCATGCTTAAATTGTATTTAACGGAAATGTCTTTCCCAAGAATGTTTTGAATGCCTGGATTCGATCTGATTGTCATAAAACGCTATCTCATTTAAAGTAGGTTACTCTGTTTCCTTTGTAAATTCTAATTTAAGTGGTCTGCAAAAGAGGGTTGAAGACGGTTTCGGATTAATCCATAATATCTTTTCTTCGCCACGCGAGAGTAGTCGAACGGTCTGGAGCGCCACGTTGCAGGTCGCGCGGCCTCTCGCGTCGGATGTTCGAATCTTCCATCGGGCATGAATAATTGCGTTGTCTTTAGTATAAGTTAGTTTATAAATGGTTTGTAAGTTTAGGGACTGATGACTCCTCAGTTTAAGTCCCATAAGCTTAACAAACGTTTGGACGTTTGTTAACTTTTCTTCTTTCGTTTCTTCATTTACACCTGCAAGTTTCAGTGGAATAAGCTAAGTAAAAAATAAACTTGCATCTGAAATACTCGAAACTGAAAATTTCATTTTACACATGCTTTTTAGGGAAGTTCCGTCGAAACCGCATTTACAAATGAAAGCCATATTAGACATTTCTTAATCACTCTTGTTATAGTAGCAGAATACGTTGAATGGTGTGGTCTACCAAAGCTTGCAAACGTGTCTCAGCTTTTGATTATGTAAAAGTGAGGGTTTCGCCTGGAGGGCAGCAAGCCGTTTTTGCTGCCAAAACAGCTGAGTACGGTGGAAAAAGTGTGTTTAGGCCTATTTCTTTAGCCCCATTTCTCAAATGCTGGTAAGATTCTTTTGACAATTTCAAGTCGAAAAGAAGTGCTAGGCCTTTATTAGCATAATACGAGGATGGCGATGATGCTGACAATCACAACCCTGCCTCGTATTTTTTCGCCTCGGATGGGCTAGAGAGTGTGACGTCTTTTACAATATTAGCAGCGTTTGGGTGCCTCGAAGCTCGAAGACTCATTACAGGACTGAAATTTCTACGAATCTCCTTAGTTCTCCTTCTTATGGACATTGCGGATAATATTTCAAATTTTTCGTTTGCTCCAAGCGTCAACTTCGCGTCTTTGAGTTGAAAATAATATTTGTTTACGTCTTGTAATGTCTTATAATATTTTCTTTCATAGACCTCTACTGCACGTTCGTGTACGTAAAGGTCGTTCTTCATTATCGGTTGATGTTCCACAGAAATTTGGCGTGAGTAGAAAAAGTAGAACATACTGTAAATGAGGATATTGTGCCCAATCATGGTGTTACAGGAGGAATAGTAAATATTTTAAAAGATAGTATTACAGACGAATTGCAGTAACAAATACCATATAACGTGTCTCCAATTTTCGTTGAGTACAGAGATAAAGGTATTAGTGCGTAACAAAAACAAACTTAAAGCAAAGACAATTGAGGGCATTTTCATTTATTCTTTCATCGGTTCATGGCGGAACATCAACTTACTGAAATGAAAGCACAATGTTGAGCATGCTTAAAAAGTTTATTTTTATTGAAGCAGTTTTTGGCTTACTAGGCCATCATCAGACTTTAAAAACGTTAAGCTTAAAAATAGTTAACTAAATCTGATAAAGTTGTAGAAGATAAACAAAATTGTACTTTTAATTCAATATGATGTTATATAAGAACCGACGGAAGTTTTTATGGATTGCATATTAACAGCTGCATCTGAGTACTCAATAAAAACTGGACACATTTTATTTGGCACTCTTACTGATATTCGTGTAACTACTACCACCTAAAATATATACTATTCCTGTATAATGGAAAGAACATGTATATTTCCAGGCATTTGTCGTTTTCAGTTCAGATGCAACAAAAATAGACAGATTCCTTGCGGGATATAGGGAAAGCTGTGAGCAAAAGGAAGTACGAACTGCGTACACTACAATAGCAATTTGAGTTTTACTCTAAGGATTTGGACTGAACAGGAAGATTGCCCGGGTAGCCAAAGGAATCATAATGCGCGGAACTGCCATGCGGTCTGAGGCGCTTATTTCACAGTTTTGCGCTGTTGCTCCCGTCGGACGTTCGAGTTCTCCCCTAGGCATTGCTGCGTGTGTGTTGTCCTTAGCATAAGTTAGCAAGTGTAGGGACTGATGATTTTAGAAGTTTGGCCTCTTAGTTTTACAAAAAATAAACAATTTTGAAAGTATGAAACTTTTACTCTGCAGCGGAGTGTGCGCTGATACGAAACTTCCTGACGGTCTGCACGGCCACTACGGTCGGGGGTTCGAATCCCCCCTCGGGCATGGATATTTGTACCGTCCTTAGGATAAGCTAGGTGATAAGTAGTTTGTAAGTTTAGGGACTGATGACCCAGTAGTTAAGTCCCATAGACTATACAAACATTTGAACATTCTTTGAAACTTCCTGGCAGATTAAAATTGTGTGCCGGAACCGGACAAGCACTCTAAGGCAAATTTCCCAGGTTCGAGTCCCGGTTCCGGCACACAATTTTAATCTGCCAGGAAGTTTCAACTTTGAAAGTGGTTGAGGCGATCGCATGCTAGTTCGGTGACTCTGGGTTAGAGTCACGGTCCTACATAAGTTTTCAAATGTTTGTTAAGCTTAAGGGACGTAACTACGGGGTCATCAGTCCCTAAACTTACAAACTACTTATGAACTACCTACAACTAAGGACGGCACAAATGTCCATGCCCGAGGGGGGATTCGAACCCTGGACCGTAGTGGCCGTGCAGACCGTGACTGAAGCGCCTCAGTCCCCTCGGCCACCGCGGCCAGTTTTCAGTCATCACTGTTAAAAGTATTTCGACACTTCGAAAAAGTGAATATACCAAAATATATAAGTTGCACTCTTTATCTGTAGAAAAAAAAAAAAAAAAAAAAAAAAAAAAAAAAAAAAAAAAAAAAAAAAAAAAAAATTAACCAAGATCGCGTGTTGCGTACTTTTTATTTTATTTTACTTCCACATTAGGGTTTCGATATAATTTAGATGTGATCTTCATACATTATCGCATCACTTTATAGAACACACAGTTACAGTTTCTATATATTTATTCTACAAGGTTTGATTAAAAGTTACAGTACATTCTGTCAAAACTGGTAATGTGGAAACAAAAGGAAATAAAACATCCATATAGGTCACGCGATTTTGGCTGAAAAGTATAATTATTGATCAATTTCTTTAAAATCATAAGTTGAAATTTAATATTCAATAATTTCCTTCCTTTTTCTCCACCTTTGTCCACATGTGGAGGTTCGGCGAAGTTAATCGGATTTAGCGTGGTTAGTGTAAGGGATGGACGGGTTACTTTTCTGCCTCCACCTCATTATCCCCTGGGGGGAAATAAGTGTACTCTAACAAACATTGTACTGTGCCATGCGTCTGAAAATGTGCGAACGTTTTTCTAAATGTTTCCGAATCATGTAATCTGATAGACTTGCGTACCAGCTATAGTGGGATGAACACTTATCCCTTCTACTGCCTAACATCAGCTCATATTTGCAGATAGTGTTTCTTTTCTTATGTTTCATGTCCAGTAACAACGACGCAACCCACAAGAACAGCATCTTCTCTTCCGAGATCATACATACCTGGAGGTGGGGAGGAGCTACGGCCGAGCGCCAACAGTTGCGCCTGCGGGAGAAACATTGCGTAACTCGCGGCCAGCCACGCGCCTACAGAGTGAACATTATTGGCTGTCATTGCGGTAATGGAGGGGGATGCGCAGAACGGCTGAAAACTGGGCCGCCTTCGTAGCTGACGCCGACTATAACTTGCCATCAAACGTCGCGGTTCGGCAACCACGAGCTGAGAGATCTTGTTAAGGGATGCCTTTGTCAACAGTCATAACCAAATAAATAAAAGAAAAGAAGAACGCATTTTATTATAAACGACGTTTTGATAATTTTGTACGTGACAAAAAGTTTCTGATATTATGATGAGTTCCTATGAGAATGTTCTAATGATGATGTTGATGTTATTGATTCATGTCAAGTGAAATAAAACTCGAAATTTTACTTCAAGTGTCAGAGTGTTGAAGAGAGTTATTTCAGCCGTTAAGTGAAACCAATATTTAATTGCTGTGCTGAAGTTAATTTCTGGAGTTAGCTACAGAACCTATTCAAGACCTTATTCCGTCTTTTTAGGAAATCGTGTATTTTTCTTTTTTTCTATGGGAAGAAAGTGTGTTCAGGATTTATGAAGCGATACTTTTGCAACTGGTTCATGGAACATATATGTGGTTTATATAAACAATTGAAAGATTTTCAACAATAAAATTTTGACGAATTTTTACGTAGCTGCTTACCAAGGTATGAACTATTACATTTCGTTAACATTGTACCTTGCAAAAGGATCTGCTACTGAAGACTGCAGATTTTTTTTCTGGGAATTGATATTTCCATTACTTTTACATTGTGTGTCGCGGTGGAGTATCCGAGCGGTCTAAGGCGCCTCGCTGCGGAGCGCGCGGTTGCTCGCCCTCGGACGTTCGAGTCCTCCCTAGGGAATGGGTATGTGTGTGTATGTGTGTGTGCGTGTGTGTGTGTGTGTTGTCCTTAAGTTAGTTTACCTTAGTTTAAGTAGTTTGTAAGCTATGGACTGATGACTACGATGGATTTACAAACATTTGACATTTTTTTTTTTTTTTTTTTTAATTTTGTAAGAACGGTCAGGATCGAAGTCTGATACGGTAAATCTAAATCTGAGAACTTTGACTTACAAAGCCGAGCGTCTAAGGCGTCTCGCTGCGGAGCGCGCGGTTGCTCACCGTGGAGGTTCGAGTCCTCCCTGGGGCATGGTTGTGTGTGTTGTCCTTAGGTTAGTTTACCTAGGTTTAAGTAGTTTGTAAGCTACGGACTGATGACCCTGATGACCACGCAGTTTGGTCCGATAGATTTACAACCATTTGAACATTTTTGACTTACAAGTTATTAAAACTATGATGAACAGAAATTTGAATCATTAGTTTCAGTACACAGCGCAATATTCACCTAAAAACCACGTACAGACGTTTAGGCACAACGATCAATGTTATTAATCGGATGGGCGGATTCGAACCGGCACC
Source organism: Locusta migratoria (assembly GCA_026315105.1). Lineage (NCBI taxonomy): Eukaryota > Metazoa > Arthropoda > Insecta > Orthoptera > Acrididae > Locusta > Locusta migratoria. The sequence goes on along the minus strand of CM048748.1, from coordinate 133,288,097 downwards.
AGCACACCTCTCCGATTCGAAAAACTGTGCCTGGAACGGCTAAATGAGCGACTCTCAAAGAATAATGTCCTATATGATTTACGCAATGCTTTGCGGGAATGTGGAAATTTCAGTTTGTCAAGATTTTACGACCAACAGTGACATTATCCCTAGTTGTAATCGACTTACGTACTTGCTTAAATCACTGAATGCACCGTCCCCTCCAAGTTCCTGCTTGCAATGTTGTAAAAGAGAAATTCCCTCCTCTACTTGACAAAAAGTTGACACTCGAGGCTGACAGCCTACTAAAATGTTGGTGGAGGCAGGGCTCCGGAGAGAGGCATGTTGGAAAGCACGGGCTTGTTTTCAGAGGTAGCTGCCACTGCCGTCCCGACGCTTGCGTCAACACAGCCTGCGTTGACAGCTGTACACGAGTTTCTTGTGGCAGGCTGTCACTCACTTCCACGATTACCTGACAGGCGGGGGAACTCCATCTCGCGCAACGGACGCAGCCAGTTCGCTGTCTTCTCAAGCAGATTTATAAGCGATGCCACATGTGTATATTTCCGTATAAGGACGTCTTTTCTAGGATTCGAGATGTACTACTAGTTCTGAGAGGAATCTCGTATTTGATATTACTAAGAAGTCACTGCAGTAAGCACTTCTAACCTATTCCCTAACCAAAGATATTGCTTGAATGCTAAATAATATACAGAGCTACTATAAATGAATTATTCGTTTCAAATTTTGTATATATTTATCAGCTGAAAAATGCCCCTGTTGGATCGCAAAGAAGACAAATATGCTCCCGATTAAATGAGTGTGAAAGAAATGTAGGGCACTGCATTCGACCTTCCTCGGAAGTTATTTAGGCATGCGAACGTATTCGTGCTCTTTAAACACGAAACAACCTGCAACGTTACGGCGGGGGTGAGATAGAAAAAAATCTTTAAACTATTCAATGTTATGGTTAGAGTTTATGTTATCAAGTCCACCTGTGACAGTTTCTTTAACACTTTCCTATCTTCCCTTTACCTCACTCACGCTACCGCGAGCAGCGTGCTAACTCAAATATTCAAATGTTTGTTAACCTTATGGGACTTAACTACGGGGTCATCAGTCCCTAAACTTACAAACTACTTATCAACTACCTTATACTAAGGAAGGCACAAATATCCATGCCCGAGAGAGGATTCGAGCCCCCGACCGTAGTCGCCGTGCAGACCGTGACTGGAGCGCCTCAGTCGTCTCGGCCACCGCGGCCGGCAGCGTACTAATTCTTCTAGTTTTAATAGACAGTACGTTGCACGTGAGACCCGTAGGCGGTTGTCACTTAATATTTGACTAATCTGGTGTCTTCTCTCACGTAGATGTCCCCAGCGCAGAAGCAGCACACAGGTCGTAGACTCGAAGTTTTCTGAGGTAAGGATGAAATTGAAAGTGGAGGATTCTGTGGCTGTCTAACTACCATTAACGAAGTCGATGAATTCCTTCGGAGATGCCAGTGGCTCTTTAACTTTTACCAATCACACGAATACAGAAGCCACAAACTGCATGTTGACGTCAAAATTCACAAAAATAACGTTTTTACAGTCATAACACACTTTGACATACATTGCACGTACTTTACAAATATTTTACCCCGTTATCGACCGATTATTACAAGACTGGTTATCGCAAGTGCCGCTAGATGTTTACCGTGTTGGGGCTCGCAGTGAACCCACTAACAGTGGAGCTGGGCTCCACGCTAGTGCCTACAGTTCTGGCGCCAATCGACACATCTAGAACGCCACACTCACTCTTTACCTAAAATACTTAATCTAATAAATCTACAAAACAATAGTGTAATCCAAACAATTAACACACATTATGGCAATAGAATTGAGAACTGAATTTTTATTTATTAAATAATTAATAAAATTGCTGGGAGGTTGTGGCGCGTAAAGATATAGCAACAGCCAATCAGATCACTGTTAGAGAAAGGGGCGGAGTTTTGCCATGAGACCGTACGTACAGTATCATCTGGCTACTATCTGGCGCAGACACTTCCTACTATCCCATGTCTATTTCATTATAAGTAAATGAAATAATGAAATAAAATAAAGCAATTGCTGCTGGCTTGTAAGTCAGTACCGTCACAACGTCTTACCCAGTCTCAATTCGAAGTGAAGTTTCAGACATATCATTTCCCTCTTACTATCACTGTTTATATGTGTCTCTCCTGCCGTCTCCTTCTTCTCTCACATTATCTTGGTTCTCGAACTACCAGTGTCTCCATCTCTTTCAACTCTACGGGCCTACCATTTCCTCCTCCCATGCCAGATTTTTGTCTCTAGGCAACTCTCAATGTCCCATTCATTTTCTCTCACACTGCCACTGTCTTTCTTTACCATGGCGCGTTATCTGTATCTTCAATCACCGTTGTGCTCTGCCTGCACATGTTTTTATGGATGGTCGGTTCTGAATTGTAGAGCCTAGATTGGGAAACTTCAACAGGATGGTATACACTGAGAGGGAGGAGTGGACTATATATATATATATATATATATATATATATATATATATATATATATATATATATATTTTTTTTTTTTTTTTTTTTTTTCAAGTTCTCAAGTCTGGGGGCACCCACTACCCTCCCCACCCCAAGCTTATGTATGGTCTTCACTCTCCTCTCTTTCATTTCCACTACCTCCTCACTTTTTAAGGCACTGCTACTACCTCAGTCCTATTAGCTCTGTCTTTTTCACTCACACTGTATAGTCTCTTTTCCATCGTCACAATGAGATATTCTTTCTCAGAAAAAGAGGGCGAATATGTTCGCATACTAAAAGGATTGAGACATCTGCTTCCCGCTTTCCTCGCAGTGTCTTTCTAGCAGGAACATACACTGTGTGATCAAAAGTATCCTGACACTCAAAAAACAATACATTTTTAATATTAGGTGTGTTGTGCTGCTAGCTATTGCCGTCTCTGCTGCTTACTCTTTTGCTGCGAATCCTCATTCGTGAAGACACGCATGCTGTTGCACGAAACGATATAAAAATATTCGTGAACGTAGGGAGGTCAAATGATGTCTGTTGGATTATCGCTGGGCACACAGTTTCTCCCTATTTTGCCATTTTGACGACATTATTCTTAATAATTGTCAAAAACTCCTTGATTTGTGAAAACCATGTCCACAGCCTAGAACGGATAGGGAGGATATTAAAAAAATGTTTACATCACTGACAACAGTACAGGGTACAGTATTTACTTCCCTACTCACCAGTCTTCTGCTTTCTGAGCTATTTCCTGCTGCGAAGCGCGCTGTTGCTTTCGGTCGGAGGTTCGAGTCCTCCCTCGGGCATGTGTGTATGTGTACGTGTATGTGTGTGTGTGTGTGTGTGTGTGTGTGTGTGTGTGTGTGTGTGTGTGTGTGTGTGTATGTGTGTGTGTGTGTGTGTGTGTGTGTGTGTGTCTTGTCCTTAGGTTAGTTTAAGTAGTCTGCACGCGTTGGGACTGATGACCAACAAAATTAGGTCTCTTAGATTTAAAGAAAGATTTGAAGAAAGCAGAATGGGGTGATCCGCGGAACTCTCGGATTTCGAACATGGTCACGCAATAGGGGGCCACTTGTGTCCAGACCATCACACAGGAATTCAAAACTGCACAATGATCCACTCCAAGTGCTATGAGTGTTAGGTGGGAAGTGAGAGTACTTCGATTTCATGTTCGAGTGGCTGCCATCATCCACACATCACACAGTCTATGCCAAACGACGCCTCGCTTTGTGTAAGGAGCGTAAACATTAGACGATTGAACAGTGGGAAAACTTTTCGTGGAGTGACGAATCATGTTATACAGAGTGGCGATCCGATATCAGGGAGTATGTATGGCGAATGCCCTGTGAACGTCATCTGTGAGCGTGTTTAGTGCCAACAGTAAAATTCGGAGGCGGTGGTGTTATGGTGTGGTCGAGTTTCTCATGGAAGTGGCTTGCACCCCTTGATGTGTTGCGTGGCTCTGTCACACCACACGCCTACATTTGTGTTTTAAGCACCTTTTTACTTCACACTGTTGAAGAGCAATTCGTGCATGGCGATTGCATCTTTCAGCACAATGGAGCACCTGTTCGTAGTGCACGGCCTGTGGCGGAGTTGTCACACGACAGTAACATCCCTGTAATGGACTGACCTGCACAGATCCTAATTTGAATCCTATAGAACACCTTTAAGATGTTTTGAAACACCGGCATCATGTCAGGTCTCACAGACCTACATCGATACCTCTCCTCATTGCAGCTCTCGGTGAAGAATATGCTGCCATTTCCCGAGAAACCTTTCGGCATCTGATTGAACGTATTCCTGGGAGAGGGAAATCTGTTGTCAAGGCCAGCATCATATTGAATTCCACCATTACCGATGGAGGGTGCAATGAGCTTGTAATTTTAAGCAAGTGTCGGGATGCTTTCGATCACATAGTGTATTTACCCTTTCGTACTCCGAGAAGAGCAGTTTTCAGCTGTTCCTTACTTTGATACAGCAGGAGGTGCTGCTCATAAAAATAAATTGTGTACTTCGACTCATTTATATTCAGTATATGGCGAATAACAAAAAATAAATTCACTTATTTATCGAGACAATATTTCAGACTGACGATGTTCAATATCTATTTTTATCTTCTTTTTTAGAGAATTGCTACCGTAAAAGGGAATATTAATTAGTATGGAACAGCTCCCATGTCTGCTTCGATGAAAGTGGCCACACCGTATTGGTTAGTCAGCCAGATATGAAACCAATATATCGAAAACGCAATGAGAGATTGAAGTCTCTCAATATTGAATAAAATATCGTTATCTGCTCTGAATCTCATACGCTGCTATCTATAAGATGAAATCAATTATACGGAAAGTCTACACAATCTGTTTTTACTTGTTGCTTCGCTTAATTTTCCGCTGGACAGTAAGTATGACGAATAATGAAAATATATTCAAACTTCTATCGAATTATGAATGAAAATTTGAAGATGTGTAAAAATCTGTTTCGACGTATAAATATTTCAAAATTGGATGGGAAGTTTCATAGTAACTGGAATAGTCTCTCAGCGCAATTGGCATTTCTCGTTCGAAAACGGGAAAATTGTATTACTTACATTAATTTCTGAAGCATATAGGGTTAAAATTTCTATTGCCATGGTCAGTTATTTAGACATTTGAACCCATTACGCAAAAACGGTTAAAAGCAACTGCAACTTTTAACGTCTGGAGCTTAGTGACGAACAAGCACATCAAAAATATTTAAAAATTAGTTTGAGTGTGTCGTATTTAGAGCATTTGATAAATATTTCGACAATTTGCAATTAATAGAAAGTAAAGAAGCTATCATCATCTCCACAATTCGCAGTTTTTTCTCCGGAATTGCCCATGAACAAACGGTGATTTTACAAATATCATGAAGCTCACCGAAAACCGCACGTAATGGACGAAAAGCAACCGAATTAAAAAAAAAAAAAATAAAAAAAAATAAAAAAAACCTCTAATCTCTGGAATTTACTTGTATAATCGCTGGAATATCTGGAAGACTACTGCAAATACAAGCCTGGCACACGTTTTATTAGATTGAACAGATAAATAACAACAAAGTAAATGGAAATCGTGCCTACTTTTACCTCGTACAGTTCCGATGGCTTCTTGTTAGCGAAGTTTCTAAATTTCAGGCAAAATCTTTTATTAGCCGTAACTCCGTAACTAAACAGTTTCGGTCTTTGTAAACAACTTTTTTCTTTATTTTTACTTGTAAAATAATATATTAAGATATCTTCATATGTTCGTGAATAACCATGTATAGGGCAAGAACGACAGTTCAACGTTTTTCCCTGTTTGGTTTTCCGTTATTCTGAACGATTTCAAAGGTTTAAACTCTTCCTCTTCACCCTTCTCCCATAATGAGCTTCCTCCTGAGGGACACGAATTTAATTTCAACTTACTTTCATATTGTATTTTTCGTAAGATATATTTGAGAAAAAATTTCTTGTCGGTACTCCAGCAATTTTGTAACACGATCCGAAAAGAAACACTAGTTTGCATCCAGGCACAGTGGAATTCTTTTGCGTCTCTCCCGGGGCTGTGGCGTGCCTTTTTCGGGTACGCCGCAGCCATCCTTAGCTGACGCGGAGGCTAAGCCTGAAATACGCTGCCCTCTGAACTGCAGGATTAACGCCACTTGCAGGAGGGACGGACGACGAGTTACGACCGGAGCGGGCGGGCGTGTAATTGAAATATGTAAACACTGGCGCGGCAGGTAGCGGCGGCGGCCAGCACCGAACTACCTGTTGCTGGATGGCCGATGCTGGGCGGGCCACACACTCTGCCACGTGACAAATAGTTACTGCGGCAGGGAGCCGAACCAAGGTCCCGCAGGAAGGGCTGGGGGAGCACGGTTTCTTATTGTCTCACTCCAACCCCCCATTACCTCTATGACCAATCGTGATGTTGCTGGGGCCGAGCGGTGTGTTCCCAGCTTTAGGTCAGGATGAGGCGTGGAACCTCGTGGAGCGCCAAGGGACGCTAGTGAAACAGAATTATAGTTGACACATTTTATTCCGTAACATACAAAAGTTTGATAAAGGCGCTAGCTCGGCAAGAGCTAGAGCAGTACGTGGCGTCGCCTTCGAGCTGCACCCTCGGTGTTGCGTATGATGGTAGTGCCCGCGCCGCGCCGCGATGCCGGGAAGCGATGCAAAGACTTATTGTGAAGTGCTCTGTCCCTTCACTAGGCTATGCAGCGGCCAGTGGATCCACTCAGGGACCCCTCTGAAGTCGGATGTCGTGCTGGTACCCGACTCGGGACACCGGCTGGCCGGATTGTCACCAGAGTGCTAACTCGACGACAGGAACATTGGCCTTTAGTACCAACCACTGAAGACTGCGCTGGCCTCAGGCAGCCACCATAGAGTTGTGAAGTCGTCAGCACAGCGGATCACCATCTTCCCAGATGATGTTTGGTGTGAAGTATGGCCTCGACCAGACTCCATCTCTTAGCTGCCTGTAGCAGCTACCCTTATGTTCTGCTACCTGTGACAAAGACTGAGCACAACGATTAGGCCAGTGAATTGACGACTACCTCCTGTGCATCGTCGATTCAGAAGACCAAGTGACTGCTGCTTCTAAATGTGGGAGTATTTATATATAAAATTGGCTCTACCTATGACGTATGAAACGGTTTGAATGTGTTCCCTTTGAAAATGCAGTGTTCGCCCGATGTGTCTTTACCGCTGACGCATCCGCGGTCTTATTAACTCTTGTGACAGTGTTACGTGTAGTTCTGAAATGTTTGGTAGCTGCGTCTCTGTCTGACAGCCATTTCACTCGCACACAGTTCGCTGACGGTAGGCTTTCCAACTTGCCGACGCAGCGGCTGCCGTCATCACGCAAGGCGGGTGAGCTTTTTCTGCTACCGGCTGCCGACCTTATTCCGTCTTGCTAAAGTGAGCAAACTAAGATCTTAATACATTTCACTGTCACAATGTTTGCGGTGTAACAATGTGTTACAGCCAAGTAACATAGTTCGAAAATTTGAGAATATACAGAAAGTACTATACAGCATGGTAAAGAAGGTGAAGGAAAAGAAAATAAATGAGAATTTCATTCAGCGTCAATTATCAGACTGAAGTCGCAACGAGGTGTGGTGGTCCTCTGGATATTAGAAAACGCGAGACATGGGTCTACAGCAATTTCTCCTTTTTTTTTCAAGCAACTTAATGACTGCAGGTAAGCCTCCTTGTCGGCTCTAATCCCTCTACTTTTATCTTCGCGTTCTTTTTGCGAGAGAACGTAGGAGAATGGTTTACTGTTGTAGACGCGTATGCATTCGGAACTTTGTCAGTAGCCCATATAGGGATGCTGAACGTATATCTTACAAGTCTGACACTGGAATAGGCCAGTCATTTCCTTACTAAATGTTCCTGTAATGACCTGTGCTCTTCTTCAAACAACACTGTCTCGTACAGTTTCCACACTAACAAAATTCATAATTTTCTTATTTTCTACAGCACTCGAATTTAATATTTCTGTTACATGTTATTTTTACTACGGTAGCCACCAATTATTGAGTGGCCTACAGAAGTTTAAGTTTTTGAGAAATCAATTAGATTCGCAAATGAATGAATGTCAGATTTACGGTCACTGCTGACACCTTAATTTGATGGTTGTGAAATAAGGAAACATTAAGTATGTGAAAAAATATATCATAATAGAAAAAAAGAAAGACATGTCTCTGCAGCGGAGCGGCCGAGCGCACTGAGGCGCTATGTTCTGATGCGCGAGGCTGTTACCCGTCGAGGGCTCTAATCCTCCCTCTGGCATGGATATTGTCTCTAGTATAAGTAAGTTCATAAGTGGTTTGTAAGTTTAGGGACTGATGACCCGGCAGGTAAGTCCCATAAACTTAACAAACATCTATCTAGTAACAAAGACATGTCCTCTGCATACTTCACATAGTTTCAAGGTAGGTTAATCTCGTGTACTGCCAGTCTTGCAACAGTCATTATCGTGAATGGAGGAAAATCTGCGCTGTTTCATAAATCTGTTTCATAGATGCCAGTTGTTGCCCCCGGCCATGCATCAACCTCACGGTTACCGCAAGCGTCTGCAGCTTCCGCGGCAACGAGGAAAACGCCTGCAGTTGCCTATCCCATAGTGGCCATGAGCCTTTACGTTAACCGTGACACACGGCGAGAACTGTGTGATCACGCCCTGAAGTTTGCATCGTCAAACAGCATTCGTGATCCTCTTGTTTACTCAGGTCAAAAAGAAAAGTTGCCTTTAGCATGAACGAACGATTTTTTTAAAACTACAACAATTTGGTAGTTTCCTCTTGAACAACAAACCTCACGGGTTAAGTGCTGCATTGGAAAAAATTTGCTTTGAATTTCTGGAAATAAGTCTTTGACAGGAGGTGAACAGCTCAGGCCATAAAATATAGAAAAACTTTGATCAGGTTCTGGCATTGTTCGACAAGTAAGCAGTTACATAGTTAACGAAATTCATCTACTTACCAGAAAAAAAGGAGCTGTCCCACTTTTGGCATACTGTCAGACACTGACCTGAAACAGAAAGAAATAAACATACTACATATGCATATCTTTTTACCGTCAATATTATTGCATTAAATAAATCTTGTAATACATCAAACGAAATAGAAGTACCGATATTACATATTAATTAACAATGCTAATGAATGTTATAATTCGACATGTAATTTGTCATAGATGTGCAGAAAACAAAAATCACATCTGTACGTTTCCTTTACGATTGGTAAAAAGAAGTAAATATTTTCTCATCTTTAACGATCCGTACCACGCAATACAATCTTCAGCTGTCATACAAGTGAACATCGAAAATTCAACTACTTACAATTTCTGCTCTTAGTGCTGATCACGTGCTACGATGGAAATAACACACTAGCAAAATAATGTTTCGCGAGGTCGCCCATGTTGAAATGGTACATTTGCCGCAACACACACATACTGGGTAGCTAGAAAGCCAGGACTGCTAGGTCGTTGAAGATTTCAGAAGTGGAAATTAAAATTTCTTGTTGATTGGGCCAGCAGCATTTATGAGGTACAAATAAATCATTTTATATGACATTAGTATAAGTAGCTGCAATTAATCTTGATTTGTTTGTATTTTAATATTTTACACAACAATCTTGCTTGTTTTGGCGTATTACCATTATCAAGTGCGTCTGTAGGTGTTTATTACAATGTTTATTATATAGTCTGAATGTTGGGTAATAATATTACACACGTCTAGGTGTGATGACCGACATATTACATATCTTTCAAAGTCCGGAATGGTATATACGTGACATGAATATTACTTAGTGAATATTCAGAACGTAGATTTTGGTACATAGATGCATGGATGGTAATGAAAAGTGCCGGCCGCGGTGGCCGAGGTGACTGAGGCGCTCCAGTCACGGTCAGCACGGCCACTACGGTCGGAGGTTCGAATCCCCCCTCGGGCATGGATATTTGTGCCGTCCTTAGTGTTAGCTAGTTCATAAGTAGTTTGTACGTTTAGGGACTGATGACCCCGTAGTTAAGTCCCATAAGCTTAACAAACATTTGAACATTTGCTAATGCAAAGTGTTTAATTTTTTTTAACTTTGGGTGACAGGCATGTTCTGTATAGCGTAATAATTTGTATGTGTTATTTGGACTTTTCGTTGTCGAAAATGTTAATAAAATTTTGTAAAAGGGCTTTTTTTAAGTTCATTTTGTCCGTTTAGTATGTTATTTGGGGAAATGTCAGTTCATTGATTTACTTCTGAAAAGACATATTTATCTCTGTCATTTCATTCGATTGATTAGACTGTTATATTTTCATAGCAATCCTATGTTTGCAAGCATTCTTGCATGTATTTTTCCGTTCATATCATATCAGCCTGAGCCACAGGAAGCGTTGGAGGGCTCAGCTTGAGTGCTTAAATCCATACTCAAGTCTCGTTTTTTAGTTTCAGTTTTTCCAATAAAACTAGCTCTTTGCTTTTCTGATCTCTCCTCAAAGCAAGTGTCACGGATTTAGGGAGTAAAGAATAATGAATTCACAGGTGCAGTTAGAAGAAATATATTCAGTAAGAAGCATTCTTTAGTAAGAACACACATACACACACACTCATGCTCGAGGAACGATCGCGCGCACAGTAGCAAGGCGCTTCAGTGCGTACGCCTGTCCGCCACGGCTCTATATTACAAAGGGAAATCCTTTTCATTCCTCTGACAGTGTAATCCGTTTCATATCCATCGTTGCTATGATTTCAGGATAGAGTACATTCCTGGAAGAGATAACATATTATTATTATTATTAACATATTATTAGTTAACATATATGTTTCAAATATCTAGTAATACTAATACATTTCAGTCAATATCGTTTTGTATATGTGTTTCTTTCCTTCCCCATTACCGGTTTCGATAATGTCTAGCTATATCTTTACACCTTGTTAAATAATTTTATAGAATAGTAGCGGAAAACCCGCTTTCACACGGGTACTGATTTATTACGGTACTGAGTCTCTCTCTTCTTCCCTTTTCCCTCTTTTTCCACTTTCTCTTTCCTTCTATATCTGTCGATCTCCTCTCTCCCACCATTTCATCTGTTCGTCTCCTGCCATCCCTCTCACTTCCCATCTCCATCATTCCCTTTCTCTGCCGATCACCTCCTAGACTCTTTGTCAAACCCCTTCCCCACCTCTTCGGTGCATTGACTACTCCATTCTGAAAAGTATATAGCTCTGTTAATTGTCATGATTATAAGTGAATTGGTGTCTAAGTCTATTGCAAGGTACCTCCGCCATACAGCATATGAACTCTTAGGTATATGGTGATGTTCCTCTTGTTTCGAAGGTTATGGGTGTAATATTTCATCAATATCGGCTTAAACTGTCGATTTTATCGAAGATCGTACAACGCGCGGTTGCTCCACATCGGAGGTTCGAGTCTTCCCTCGGGCATAGGTGTGTGTATTGACCTTAGTTAAGTTAAAGTAGCTTATAACGCACTGATGACCACATCAGTTTGGTCCAATAGGTTTACAAGCATTTGAACACAACGAACAAAAAGGTTGCGGTAAACTATCAGTCATGCGATGAGATCATTTTGTAGGTGCATTCAAAGTCATAGATGGATACTGGTTGCGAAATGGGTTGCGAACACATTTAGTAACAAAGAAGTAACAAATTTTAACGTAATTCATAATGTGGAAGTTTTTCACTCATCTCGCAATCAGTGTTCATAATGTCATATTTCCTGGACTATATAATATAATTACGCCTATAATCATGTCGTATCAGGAAAATCTTTATCCGTTATCAAGACAAAACGAAAAATCCACGGTGTTTGGGTAACAAAAGTAACAATAGCACTATTCATAAAACTTACCAACAGATTTCGAAAAATGTACTCAGCAAAATAGTATATATTTCTATTGTATACTCATCAACGCAACAATGCAAAACAGCTTTAACGGATCCTTTTCATTTATCTTTACACAAGATTTAATAACAGGCGTTTTTCCGGTTCTTATTTATTCGTCTTTTGTTAATCCATCAGCTTCTTCCTTTGTGTGCTCTGCCTTCTGCCACAGTCTGTCTAAATTTCAGTTTCGTTTCCATGGAGCTCAATCCATATGACCTCATATCTCATGATTAAAATGTCCTACAATAATATTAGTTTCCAGGTAGACTGAAAAATTAGGAAAATGTTACGAAATGTGCTGCGAATAGAGTTAGTATAAAATCAGTAGTAAGTTGTAGTATCATGCGTGATAGGCTAGTTTTCATGTATCTCATTGTCTAAGACGTAAGACCTCCTGAACTATTTGTCGTACTATAATTTCGAAAGTACATTCAATGGAATATGTTTATATTGCCTAAAAATGTATCGAGAACAGAGTTAGTAGTAAAGATGAAATAAGTCGAAAGCTGATGGAGCAGTTTCTCATGATCTCACTCTTAGTGACGTAATATTTTACGATTAATGAGTTACACTGTTATATAGTTTAGTAAGTACATTCCACGGTATAATATGTGCATACTGTCCGTAAAATGTCTCGCGAATGCAATCGTCATTCTAGAAGTAATGTATTGTAATGTCATGTCTAACGTCGTAGTTTTACTGTACGAACAGCAGAAGAGTAGTTAGCAATAAAACTCTTTCCTACTAACATTTTGTACGGCTTGTCAGCGATAAAAAGTTTCGTATCGATTTTTAAATTACGTGTAAATTTTGTTGCAAATCGTTAAGTGCTCTCATTCTTAAATAGTGGGTGAGTTAAGTGAGTCAAGCTTCGCTTCACAGTTTATGACGTCATTTCCCTTGACGTGTAGGTGATTCTTACCTCCTAACGGCAAAGAATACGTGTAAAAGTTTGGTCGAAATTGGTCCAGTAGTTTAGGTAGAGATGTGGATGATACCCACAAACATAGATCCTGGAAATGCTTTGCAATTACTAATATGTATGTAAAAAAATATGCATCGTCATCACCTTCTCGCCTCCACTCCTGTCCACTCTTTTCGTCTATCTCTTCCTTCCTCCTCCATTTGTCCTTCTTCTCCCCTCTATGTCTGTTCATTACCTTCACCCCACATCCTATACATTTCTATTCCGCACCCTCAGATATTTTTCAGTCTCCTCCTCTTCCTCCTCTACCTCTGCCTTCGTCTCGTCCTCTTCTTTTATCCATCCCCCTTGTTTCTTTTCATCTCTTTCTCACTTCTTTCTGATGTAAACAATGATTCGAGTAAATCCGAGTAACATTTCTCTGTTCACATACTCCTCCCCCTTTTTGCTACCCATCTCCTCCGCCCCCTCTCTATCTCATCATCCCTGCCATCTATGAAAAATAATATAAACCCGTCAACTTTCATGGTAGGTGATCACACAGTGTCGAAGCCCACCACAATTTATGCTCCGTCATGCAGCGACTTGGAGAGGGTGAAAAGCTACTCTGTGAAAAGTTCCATTGCGTTCGATAAAACGAACTCTATTGATTGGCAAAATGGCGTCGAAGTATATAGCGGGGTACTCTCCAACATGTTCCATAAGTTGGGTTTCTGGATGAAAAAAAACAGAAATATGCCAAATTTGATGGTGATCAGTCAAACGAAATATGTCGTTCTTGTTGTCAGGAATAAAAGAGAGGACGTACAAAAATTATGGTTTTAGCACTTTATTCGCATTTTTAGAAATTCCTTTTTTAATTTTCCCGAAATGTTACTGAAAACTTTTCCAGAATCACAACGAACAAGACAAAAATAACTACCGCTCTCAACCATCCGAATCGTGAGTTAAAGTGTTGATTAATTCAAAAACACAGTTAAACTCACTTTCACTTTCTCTCAGATTTTCTAATTTTAGATATTTTTTCCAAAAGGTTTCGTTCATACGAACCTTGTCCCGGTAATTACTGAAACAACAAGAAGTAATATTTTGTTATATTGAGCCAGTAAAAACACGATTCTAATTCTTCTGAAAACTGTTGTACCAGGAAATACCGTTACCTACATTACAATGTAAAGAGTAAAATACGCTGCTGCTAGACAGACGTGGTCATAGCAAGGACTTGGGAAATATCAATAAATAAAAAGAAAAATAAGAGGAAAATTCGCATATTAGTAGAGTCAGAATATTCCAGGGTAGTACTTCAAGCCTTCATTGTGGCTTCCACAGCAGTGCCCGCGAGAAAGTGATGAAATTAACTCTCGCAGTAGAATGATGCAGTTCCAGAAAACTCAATTAAACAATGGAAAAACGTCAGGAAGTAGTTTTAATCACTGCAATCCGTCTTGTTTCTCAACAGAAGCTTTTTCCTGCGCTCATACTTGAAACTTCAGATTGTAGTCTCGCGAAAGCCTTTTGTATATATCATTACCGTTTCAGAGAACTTGTCTCGACTTTGAGACTGGACGCACTAAAAAGCTTTCCACATTAATTTTAGTAAAATTTAAAAGGAGGGAAAAGTTCCTGTTTTTCCAGTTGCGACTTTACTAGCTCTGTGTTCTAATAAAAAATCCTGTCCAGGAAAGCTATCTGTGACTATACAAAAAACCAGAACAGGCTGAATTGGCCAAAAAAATAAATAAATAAAATAAAATAAATGTATGACTGTGCTTTGCACGCTTTTGTCTAAGCACTATAGATCGACAATATATTAATGTGTTGGAATTGATTCGCACATGTCTCCTTTCGTACCCAGCAGCTCAACACTCTGCATTTAACATGTACCTGTAAACCATCAGGCAAACTGTCAATTTGTTGGCTAGATCCGTTATATAATAAAATAACCATAAACGAAGATATGAGTAACGAATAAAAACGTGCATAATATTGATGTAGACATGTCCAGACAATTAAATTTAATATTTCTTAATCCAGCAATTGCTTGCCAATAAACGGAAAGTGGTCCTAAAATAACAATTGTAACAAAGACCACGTCGCAATAACAACGCGAAATCGTAAACATATCCTAAACTTCAAACAGAGAAAAACTGTAATTATCGAATCGCATGATTACTTTCATGAAATCAAAGTAAGACTCTAATCATACAAACTCATCCTGAGAACAAAAAACCAAACTAAGCGTGGAGACAATGAAACAAACCAAAGGTAAAAACATTGAAAACCTGGCTTTTATGGGTACGAACTGCTAGGAAGAAACCAGAGAATACTTGAGCAAATCATCAGAAACTATCGATAACCCTAATCCACATTTCGTGGAATGTACGTTGTGATGATGTACTTGAAACAAGATTAAAATTCTGGAAGAGATCAAATTCCATTGTCACCGAAGGAATGTAGGAACACTTCGAGAGTAAAAGAAAACAAGCAGACTAGATACTAACAGCTGAAAAGGGGAGGTATAACGTAAGTAATCTAGAAGTAGAAATTATGAAAAACTAAACTTCAAAGAGGACTTGCACTGGTACCAAGCACCAGCTCCTTGCTTTAATAGTACAGATGGTAGTATGGTTACTATGAAGAAACTTAACTGTGAGCTCTTAGCGAAATATTTTACAGTTCTACTTAACTTCGTACAGCCTTTAAAAATACTACATACCAAGGTGTAAATCCACGATAACCAAGATTCCAAATCACCAAATCTAAAGAAAGGCAAGTAAAGTTCAAGGAGTTCAAGGATAACAAAACACTAGGAACAAATCCGGCGAGTATGGTGGATGTTCAAGTTTCATGACAACGCTGGCCCACGCCCAACAGTTTCTGGCAGAAAAGGGGCTGGTGCACCATACGCGCCGGATTTCAATCATCCATACTTCTTCCTGTTCCCTCGACTCAAACTTGCTTTGAAAGGAAAGAAATTTGACGATATTCCCGACATACAACGTGACAAGGATTTTTAACGTCATCGCAAAGAAGACTTCATGAAAAGTTTCCGGGACTTATATCCCAGAGCTCAGTGGTGTGAAGTTATGGGAGGTGATTATTTCGAATGACAGTAAGGTAGCTGTAGTTCATAGTTCACCCACGTTAATGGTACGGGTCTGTTCACCGAACTTTATTGTCAGACGTTGTAAATACATACTCGGTCAATGCCGGAAACTGCAGTAAATGAATAATTTTGACACACAACTGTTCAAAACTGTTTCGTGAGTTTTGTCTGCTGGTCGAAATGCGACCACCGCTAAAATATTAATCTTATTTTTAAAATAGTTCAAATTACTTTGTTCTCAAATCTGTTGCTGTAGTTGAGAGTTGAGCCCACCACGTCACTTTAGATTAGATTAGTTTTTAGTTCCGTAGATCCATGTTGAGGAGATCCTCGTGGATGTGGAACATGTCAAGAAACAAAATGTACAAGCTGAACAATAGATAATACTAATAATATAAATACAGATATATACATTTATTTTATTTATATTTTTAAAGCTGATAATATAATAATACTAATATAGTATGAGTGCATGCATCATTTGGTACAATTTAGAAATTCACTAATGGAGTATAAGGAGTTGGCCACGAGAAAGTCTTTTAGGTTCCTCTTAAACTGAACTTTATTTGTAGCTAAATTTTTTATACTTGATGGTAAATTATTGAAAATGTGTGTTCCTGAGTAGTGGACCCCTTTTTAAACTAAAGTAAGTGCTTTTGAGTTCTTGTGTAGATCATTTTTATTCCTAGTATTGTATGTATGAACTGAGCTGTTTGTTGGGAAAAGGGATATATTATTTATGACAAATTTCATTAAGGAATAAATATACTGAGAGGCAGTAGTTAATATACCCAGGTCTTTGAAGAGGCTTCTACAGGACGTCCGTGAATTTACTCCACAAATAATAAGTATTACACGCTTTTGGACTCTGAAGACTTTTTACTGACTTGAAGATTTACCCCAAAATATTATACCATATGACATTATGGAATGAAAGTAAGCAAAGTATGCAAGCTTTGCTATTTTTATGTCTCCTATGTCTGATAACACTCGTATTGAAAATACAGATTTGTTGAGTCGTTTCTGCAGTTCTGAGGTGTGCTCCTCCCAACTAAGAAATATCAAGCGAACGAATGGACGAGGACCAGAAATTTGGATGATTCAGGCTATATATACTTCTTGATACATAGTTACTGCCAATCCACTTGAAATTAGCTAAAGAGCTGAAAATACAGTCGTAGATCTTAAGAATGTGTCCTGACAACCAAAGCCACCAACGACCTTTTTCCAGAATTAACAGATGGTATTTTGCGGGATAACAAACAGTTTCATTTAATTGTATACCTTCAAAAAAGTGTATGCATATAATTATTGTGCGACATATGAATTAAAAAACTGCACGACCTAAATCAGTGATTGGAAAATAAATAATACACGCTATCTTGCCATAACGTGCTTTGACTCAGGAGAAAGTGATTGAACATTGGAAAGTATCATCATTGGAAAGTATCATCATCATCGCCAAAATTTGTCCCCAGTAGTTTTCCCCCACTTCCCAAATCCATGTAAGTGTACGAAATGTTCAGATAATTGTAAATCTATTGAACAAAACTGCATTGGTCATCAGAACCTAGACTTACAGACTACTTCAACCAACGACAAAACACACTCCTATGACCGAGAGAGCGCTCGAACAGCCGGAAAGAAATGCCGCCCAGTCCGTAGCGTGACGCCTTAGACCACGCGGTCAGCCGGCCGCGGTGGCAGAGGAGACTGAGGCGCTTCAGTTACGGTCTGCACGGCCACTACGGTCGGGGGTTCGAATCCCCTCTCGGGCATGGATATTTGTGCCGTCCTTAGTTGTAAGTAATTCATAAGTAGTTTGTAAGTTTAGGGACTGATGACCCCGTAGTTAAGTCCCATAGACTCTACAACCATTTGAATTTTTTGAACCACGCGGTCATTCTGCGCGGAGGAAGTGCAAATCGTCAGTACAAAAAACAGGTTAGTCAGTAATGGACGGACATTTTGCTATCTTAGTAAAATCAATAATCTAGAATGAACTGCATACGCTAGAAAACATTGAACAATTATCGTTTGTCTAAAACAGGACGGTGGACGAATATAATTTTGAACTTGCAATACACCCAAACTTTGACTTCTTACTCTGCCTAATTACGCGGTTGTTTTTAGTAACGGATATTCTTAACGCTATGATTGTGGCTATAAATTTTGGTGGGGTGTTTATATTGTTCCAGGATGAATTTGTACCGATTTGCTCTTTCGATGTCACATATTTTATATCACGTGGGTGTTTTGCGTGCCAGACAGGAGAAGTTTACTAATAGTACACATTCGCCTCTCAATTCGACACGTATTTTAAAATTTAATTAAATAGGATATGCAAACGATATGCAAATGAAACACGCCGTCACAGAAAGAGATTGCGAAAATCAATAGCTTAATTAAAACGTGACGTTGCGTGGGCCGGCGTGCGACTGACGACACATGTATTAATGGAAGCAAGCTGAAGGCGAATTATGCAGACGATATCAAACAGGGGATCGATGTGTATTTTCTGTCTGTCTATCTGTCTGTCTCTCTATCTCTCTCTCTCTCTCTCTCTCTCTCTCTCTCTCTCTCTCTCTTATTCTCCTTGCCGGTGGCGGTGGCTGAAGGGACTTAGGCGCGTCAGTCACGGTCTGCACGGCCACTACGGTCGGGGGTTCGAATCTCTCCTGGCGTGGATATTTGTACCGTCCTTAGTGGAAGCTAGTTCATAAGTAGTTTGTAAGTTTAGGGACTGATGACCCCGTAGTTAAGTCCCATAAACTATACAAACATTGAACATTTTTATTCTCCTTATATATGAGCGACTAGTTTCATTTCTCATTATTTCCTCTTTCATTACGCAGTTGTACATAGAAATGTGACGTATAGGCTGTTTTTCTTTTGTTTTTGTTTTTATTTGGTATTTCCCCTATGTCCTGTTCTGCACTACAAATTGTAAGAAATGCATTGCACTGGTGTTAGATCAGCGCTTTCTTACATATAGGGCTACATATTTCGACTATGGCTCATTTTCTAGCTGTACCTTAATATAATCAACACTCACATACATCTAAATATATGCCCTTTAAAACTTAATGGATGTACCTCAGACTCGCTAAAACAGAGAAATGGCTTGAGCTTCAGCGTTTTGATTTTTTTCTTTCTTTTTCGTTTTATTTGTTCAATTGAATGCAGGGGTGGTATCGAAGAAGAAAAGGGTAGAAAACCCGAATAAACAGCTAAAAGATAGAAATCATGAAATTTAGCGATTTTTGTATGGGCATCGCCATTTTCGATTACATTCGTATTTTATAGTGGCCATACCGTTAATTCGATTGAGATAAAATTGTTCACGCTTGACCATCACAACAGCAGTAATGACACTCTGTATATCTCTATATATAAAAGGCAATGTGCCGATTGACTGACTGACTGACTCATCATCGCCAAGCCCAAAGCACTGAAGATAGAAACCTGAAGTCGGGGGTGTTGATCTTACTCTGTAGGCATCATTTAAGAAGCGATTTTTCGATATTCAGTCCGTAAGGGGGTGAGATAGGGACTGAAACGTTTTTTTGAAAATACGTTGCTATTTAGGCAATTTTGAAGGTAGAACTACAAAATTCCGGATTCTAATTCAAGGTTCGAAATTAAAAGACAGGTGTTTCGGAATTTTTTGAAATTCAACCAGTAAGGGGGTAAAATAGGGGACGAAAAACATTGATTTAAAAAAAATGTGTTGCTGTTAACTCAAAAACTTCTGATATAGAATCTTTTTCAGGATCTAAAAAAACATGAGTTTCAGTTATTTTGGAAATTCAACAAGTAAGTGGGTAAAATAGGGGATGGAAAATTCTTTTTGAAAACACGTTTCTATTAAGATAATTTTGAAGCTAGAGCTGCAAAAATTGATATTTGTATTGTTGGTAGGAACTTACAAAATACGCGTTTCGGTATCTTTGAAAATTCAACCATAAAGGGGGTTACTTTGGAGAGGGGATGATTTTTGAAAATCTGTTGCGATTTAGGCAATTTTGAAGTTAGAACTACAAATTTTCGAATTTGGTTTCGGGGTTCGAATTTAAAAGACAAGTGTTTCGGTATTTTTGAAAATTCGACCATAAGGGGTGAAACACGGGATACAAATATAGATTTTCAAAAATATGTTGCTGTTAACTCAAATTTCAAGCTGTAACAACTAAACGTAGCAAAGGGACTCTTGATCAGGATTAAAAAGACACGAGGTGCGGTATTTTTTGAAATTCAACAACTAAGGGGGTAAAATAGGAGATCAAAAATTCTTTTCGAAAACACATTGTTGTCCAGACAATTTTGAAGCTAGGGGTGCGAAAATTGGTATTTGTATTGTTCGTTAGAATTTAAAAAATACGAGTTTCAGTACTTTTGAAAATTCAATCATTAAGGGGGTTAAATTGGAGAGGGGATTTTTTCGAAAATCTTTTGCTATTAAGGCAATTTTGAAGCTACAACCACATAAATTGCTATATGTTTTCTGGGTCAGAATTAAAAAGATGCGTGTTTTTGTATTTTCAGAAAATTAATGATTTAGGGGATGAAATAGCGGATGAAACGTGTTTTTCAGAATACATTACTACTTGAACCCAGAATTACAAAAATCTCTATTTGGATACTTGGTTGGACTCTTGGTCGGGATTTAAAAAATACGCGTTTCAGTGTTTATGAAAATTCAATAACTAAGGGAATCAAATAGATTATCAAAAATTGTTTTTGAAAATACGTTACTATTGGACAATTTGAGGCTAGAGCTACGGAAATTAATATTTGGCCTGTTGGCCAATTAAGAAAGAAAAAGCAAATGTCTCGGTATTTTTGGAATTTCACACATCAAGGGGCTGAAATAGGGGATGAAAGGTTTTTTGAAAAGATGTTGCTATTGAGGCAATTTTGTAACTATAACTACATAAATTGGTATGTGGATTCTTGGTTACAATTTTAAAAAAAGTAAAAAAAAAAAAAAAAAAATGCGTGAGCAAACCATATACAGTTGTGCAAAAGTATTTTACAGATTTCCTTCCAAATACGACATGCGTCCATTAAAGATGCAACATCCTAATACTTACGATGGGAAATAACAGTTTAGTACTACAGCATAGAACCAATGCATGGCACTGTTATTATTATTACTATTTCTCATCTCAACGATAGAAGTGTTTTCCGAAGTTTACGTCAAACAGACATTTACACACCGCAGTCTTAATTTTATGAAGACAGCCTAACATTAAAGTTACATTGTTCCGGAGTATGGTCTTAAATTAATTTCACTTTCTGTATGAAAAACTTTATGAACATTCATCGCTTTCAACAATGACTTCTACTTAAATTTGACGTCTTGGCTAGGAAAACTAAGTTTATTGACAGAGCGATCCAACAAGGGTTCTTTTCTTGCTGACCTAGGTCCGGACCCCTAAAAAATCATAATATACACAGGTCACTCTTTAACAACAGTTGCGAAGCACGGGCATATAAGCTACAATTAAATATATTAAATCGTTCGGGCATGGCGAAGGGTACATTACAACTGACTCCAACAGCAAGGGAGTTCCATTCTTATCTTGAAGAAATTTTGCGCACGACGGCGGAAAGTACCTTACATGAAACTTCTACACCCTCTTTCCAATCACCACGAAACTTGGCATAAACATGTGATTATTCTTAAACGGGGGAATGTGGAGATGAACGGACAAAGGTTAGAGGAGGATACTGGATAGAGAGGTGCAGGTAATGAGAGAGGCACAGGAATGGATAGGAAGCTAGAGGGTGGTGGGAAGGGGGGGGGGAGAGGAGAAGGAGGAGGAGGAGAAGGCAGAGGAAGGTAGACAGAGACAGGGAGAGAAATGAAGAATACATATTGGAAGAATATTGGAATAAATAAATACCAGAACAACGTCTGTCATCATGAAACTGAAAAGTTAGCTGAATGTCATACGGTTTTTACGAATGAATGGTGTGATTCGTGAGGAACGTTTTATTCATGTCCATGGAAATGAATGAGTATAGCCAGCGAATCTCCGCGATATGCAGCAATATATCTTCCTTGGAAAAGCTATGTATTTCACTCCAAGTGAAAATGCATTTATTGTTCCATGAAACGACGTTTTCGAGATATCGTCATTCATTAAAATAACGACCAAGAAGTGATGCCGTGCAATATTGAACTCATCAGATACACTAGTTTTGAATCTCTCAGTACTTTTTCCTTTATCAGCATTTATTGATAAACAAGAGAGACTCAAAGGTAAGAAAAACCACACAAACTGAAAGATAAAAGGTTATTTCGACGGACTGAGAGCTTCGCTCATGTTCAGAAAAATAGAAAAAAAAAACTTGAAAATCAAAGTCAACAACGATATCTCGGCGCATAATCACCTACCGGTGAAATGTGCATGCGCTCTGTATGTGGATTTAAACAGAAGGCCATGGATCAGACGCGCAGGATGCTTCACTGATGGGCCAGATTCGAACTATCGAATCCGAGGTATTGGAAAAGGGCACATTATTTCCACGCAGGTATGTGAGGCATCCATCCGGAGACTTGCTGTTTATGAGGGACCAAGTGTTTCGGCAGTGCAACGAGTGTGTGCGGAATGGTTCGCGGAAGGCCGCAGAAAACGAGGAGATAGGTCTGGTCGCAGACCAATCCCCGGTAAGATCAACACCTCATCCGAATGGTATTTCAGGACAGATCTGCGTCCTACTCAGTTCTAGTAAAACATTGGAAAACAAATCGTAGACTATTAGGGGTGACAGACCGTCCATACGTATTACGGTATGGGTTACGTGCGAGACATCCACTTCTCCGCCAACCTTTCACTAACGTGCACAAACATACTAAACGCAATGGTGTCATTGGGACCTACGAATTTCGTCAAATAGTGTTGTCGTACGTATCAACGTTCTATTCATTTAACAGTTATGGCCGAATTTTGGTTCGCACAACAGAGGAGTTCTTAAATCCCAAGAAAATTTTCTTTCCCTCCAATGAAATTCGCTATGACATTAGCCAATGAACGACGTACTGGAAAGTGACGTCAAAACGACATTCACTTGTTCCTTCCATGTCACCGACGCCATCTTGATTTGCCATATATCTTACGGTTTAGGGACTATAAGTTGCAGTAAACCGTTTCAGGACAACAGCGCATTAAAGATGAATCACAAAATCATCTCTGCTCAATTTGTTATAACTAAATGTAAATAAAATCACATGAACATTGAAAAACAAACCTGTGTGAACGACATTGCATAAAATGTAAAAAAATACCAGTGGCACTTTTATTGCGGTGTAATGGGTGGAGTGTTGGACTACCAAATAAGAGGTACTGTGTTCGAAACTTATCGATGAAAATATTTTTTTTAATCTTATCGTAACACACTGTAGAAGTTATTTATCGACAACCCTTTGGGAGATTTTCTTTTTCATATAACCGTAGTATATTATCCAGTACTCTATGTTACTTGTGAGTGCTGTTTCAGGAGTTAGTAACATGGATTTGGTGATTTATGTATGACTGAAAAACGGAGGATGAAATTTCAGTTGCAAGATGTACGGCCAGCAATGAGATTTACGTTCTTCCTTCTCACAAGTATTTGACCATTTTTCCAAATATGTTGCGATTTTAGAGAATACGGTTAGAGTCAAATGTATGGGGAAGTTCAAATTGCTGGTTCAAATGTTCAAATGTTTGTATAGCTTATGGGACTTAACTACGGGGTCATCAGTCGCTAAACTTACAAACTACTTATGAACTAGCTAACCATAAGGACGGCACAAATATCCATGCCCGAGAGGGGGTTCGAACCTCCGAGCGTAGTGGCCGTACAGATCGTGACTGGAGCGCCTCAGTCTCTTCGGCCACCGCGGCCGGCAAATTGCTGGTAATTGAAAAGACTATCAATGGCATTTACACTATTCGCTAGTCAGAAAGATTTGGCTTCTTATTTCCGAATATCTCGTGATTACCGAGGGTATGGAAAGGCTGATATTTCTTGTTTCTCCCCCAATATTTTGTTGCTTAGTTTCGAATATGTCACGATTTCCTAGAGTGTGCTTAGACCTTTATTCCTTACTGCCACCGATATTTGGTAATATATATCTGAATGTGTCACGATTAAAGGGTGTGTTTGGTAAGTAAGATGCTAACAGGATAACTTTAATTTCTTTTGCAAGTGTATGCAGAATACTCAGAACAGCGTCATCTGCTGGCATCTCTACATTCGTACTGCATGAATGTTTTAGATCTTTGCCTAATGTCAACAAGTAGTATCTCTGAGAAAGATCTTTTTGCGTGTAGCGGCATTACACTGACTACATTCGTACAAGATATAAGCGCTAGTTCAAGGGCTTATTGCGTGGTGGTTTCATCCACAAATCACGATTTGTGCGTGTCCAGGACATTGTAACCACTTTGTCCTACGTGAATGGCATCCTGCGACCCAAAGTCATACCCATTCTGCACAAAACACTAGACGCCATTTTTCACACAATACAACACTCCATCATATGGTGTTCCTCCTTGGTTTCGCCAATGTCAGCCTTTAGCCCTGAAGCCTGAGATCACCAGGCCAAAAATTGTGTGGGTTATGGTGACGAGACGGGTGCACCTCTGTGACCCATGGCCAACCAAAGTCCCGTCTACAGAAAGTAGCGCCAAAACAGAGGCGGACGCCATTTCTGGGCCAAGTGGCTGACGAGCTCCTATAGCGTAGTGCAGGGCCACTGCATTGCAGCCATTTTAGAATCACGCAGGTGACAGGGCAGATGATAGCGCAGTCGATAATACACTCCGAAGCACAGTTTCACATCAATGAATGCTACAGATACTGAGATTCAAGCAGTCGTCAAGGCGGAATTTCTGATCCGTCTTCTAGAGCTAGTTAGTAGACACAAGCTTTCATTTCCTTGTTACAAGGAATGAAATCAAAATAGATTTCTGTTCAGATGAATATTCAATTTGATCCTAAAATATTGTGAAAAATTTTAACAAGAATTTGTCACCTTCAAACAAAGTACGTTGGGATACCCCTTAAGAAACTCCCAGTTTGGCACAAATACGTCACTGAAAGAGCAAAATAAAAGATTCAGATTACGATTACGTTTACTTTTACGTTATATATTGCAAACAAATTAATATAACGGAATGAATTAAGATACCAGTTAATGATTTTAATGTTAAGATACCTGCTTAACGTTAGGTTTACAAAGAATAGATGCTCAGACAACGTTGTGACCGAAATTTCCTTGCAGATTACAATTGTGTGTTGAAACCGGGACTCGAACCTGGGACCTTTGCCTTTCTCGGGCAAGCGCTCTGCCGACTGAGCTATCCCGCCACGAGTCACGATGTCGCCTCAGAACTTTACTTCCGCCACTACGTCGCCTCCTACTTCCCAAATTTCACAGAAGCTCTCCTGCGAACCTTGCAAGACTAGCACTCCTGGAAAAAAGGATATGGTGGAGACATGGCTTAGCCACAGCCTAAGGGATGTTTCCAAAATGAATCTTTCACTCTGCAGCGGAGTGTGCGCTGATGTAAAACTTCCTGGCAGATTACAGTTGTGTGCCGGAACCGGGACTCGAACGTGGGACCTTTGCCTTTCGCTTTCAAGCGCTCTACCGACTGTGCTATCCCGACAAGACTCACGATGCCGCCTCACAACTCTACTTCCGCCAGTACCTCGCCTCCTACTTTCCAAACTTCACAGAAGATCCCCTCCGGTTCCGGCACACAATTTTAATCTGCAAGGAAGTTTCATATCAGCGCACACTCCGCTGCAGAGTGAAAGTTTCATTCTGGAAACATCCCTTAAGCTGTGGCTAAGCCATGTCTCCACCGTATCCTTTCTTCCAAGAGTGTTAGTCTTGAAAGGTTCGCAGGAGAGTTTCTGTGAGCTTTGCCCGCGAAAGGCAATGGTCCCAGGTTCGAGTCCCGGGTCCGAGACACAATTGTAATCTGCCAGTAAGTTCAAATCAGCGCACACTCCGCTGCAGAGTGAAAGTTTCATTCTGGAATGTTGTGACCATATGCCTTACTAGTCTCCTCCTCCGCCTCACTGTACCCCTCCCCTCTCCCCCGCCAAATCACCACACACTACCACCGCTGCGTTCCTGTGGACGGTTCACGTTTGTGGAGCCAAAGGCCGTCTTGACGCGGTTGTCGACCCCTTCGCGGTGTAAAGCCCGTGGGCGAGGGTGCGGCCACTGATTGGTCCAGAGGGCGCGCGTGCCACACGTGCGAGTTGCGTCACCGGCGTGGCGTCGCGGCTGCCATTGGCCACGGTGCCCGCCTGATTTCACGGCCTGTCTGCGACGCGCCTCAATCCCGCCAGCGTGTCGCCAACATTCCGCCAACAAGAGACTGTACACTCCGATTAAAGTCAGCCACGCACCACAAGGCGCTGCAGATACTCTTACGAACAAAATAAACCGGCCGCGGTGGCCGAGGGAACTGAGGCGCTTCAGTCACGGTCTGCACGGCCACTACGGTCGGAGGTTCGAATCCCCCCTCGGGCGTGGATATTTGTGCCGTCCTTAGTTGTAGGTAGTTCATAAGTAGTTTGTAAGTTTAGGGACTGATGACCCCGTAGTTAAGTCCCTTAAGCTTAACAAACATTTGAACATTTTTATGAATGTGGTAGATGGTCTTGTAGACTGAAAACTGGTTACCTTGTAGAATATAAAAAATTATGTATTTTTAATTCAGTCTGGTGATGTTCTATCAAGAACGGACGGAAGAATAACTGAAAATCTTACAATTATTTTACGTTTTTAATAAGCTGGTTTATGTTACATACGAACATCTGTATTTCTGTATTCGATAAAAATTGGACACCGGTTATGTGGCATTTTTATTGCGAATCGTCTATACCAACATTTCCTAAAATATTTACTAATAGCTGTGATACATGGGATTGCCTGGTTATACCTATTGTGATGTTACCATGAGGTAGAAGGGTGATATACCAGGGGAGGAAAGGAATATATTTTTTTTAATTTATTTTATAATTTTACGTGAGAATTTCTAAATATCTGGTATTTGCTGAACCTTTATTACACAATTCCAGGGAAATTAATTTTTTTGATGGGTCAGAGGAGTAGTTTTATGTTATAGTAATGGGTGTAAGAAAACGATAAACTCTGAATGAGTATCAAATCTTCTGGAAAATATATGATGGTCAATTAGCTAATGTATCACTTGTCTAGTCTTGTGGTTTCTTTCAGTGGATGTAGACGTCTT
This sequence comes from Locusta migratoria, assembly GCA_026315105.1. Taxonomy (NCBI): domain Eukaryota; kingdom Metazoa; phylum Arthropoda; class Insecta; order Orthoptera; family Acrididae; genus Locusta; species Locusta migratoria. The sequence goes on along the minus strand of CM048748.1, from coordinate 133,260,862 downwards.
GCTATCTATCCATTTTAAAAGTATAATATATTGATGTGTTTACCAAAAAGTGTCGCAAACTTCATTTTTTATTCAAGACAACACTCCATACAATATCTACGCGTAAAGTTACCTAACTACATGCCCTGTGATTATGAAAACGAACAGGATCATTATATCCACTCAAATTGTCTGTGATCAAAACATTTCGTAATGAATATTAACGTTAATCTATAAAAATTGACTAACATTTCTGTATTTTTCAGTGAAGTTCATACTCTATTCCAGTGAACGTAACTATCTCTATCTGAACATTATTCAGGAAACAAATTATTTAATTCTCATGTTTTAATATTTTAAACAATAGAACTGTACACTATTTCCAATTTCCAGTCCTCCATTTCCTCCTCCACAAATCTCCTTCTCCCACCTCTCTTTCTGTCATCTTTCTATAATTATGTCCATTCCCTGCACCACTCTTTTCAATCTCCTTTTACCACATTATCTGTCAACATAATCTTTCCCCCCATTTTACCCAACATCTCTTACTTCTTCCCCTCTTATGCTCAGCAATCCATATCTGCACAAGGTAACTCACGGATGTATTCTATAGAACTTCCTCTTCCCCATTTGTTAATCCATCTTATCCTTCCATCTCCCCTCTCTCTCCATCATTCCCTTTCCCACTCTCTTCCTCTTTCACATATCCTCTTCCCCACTATCTGTCCGTCTTCTCCACAATGTCTGATACTAACACCCACTCCATCTCTTCTCACATTTCTATTTCTACCCATTCTATATTTTCCCATCTCCTGCTCCTCCATATGCCTGTTCCATCTCACCCCTTCTTTCCACTCTGCCTCTCCATGAATTCATCCCCCTCTCTCTATGCCCAACTCCTGCATCCAAATATGTACATCATTTCTTGGTATCATATCTTCCTATCCTTTCTCTCATTCCATCCTCCTTTTGTTTGTCAGTCTTCTCGTCGTTCGTCTCTCTGACCATCATGTCCTCCCCCTTCCTTCAACTCTTTCTTCCCGTCTCTCTCTGACCATCCTGACCCTCACCCAAACCTCCCAGACTAATTCCTCTTGGCCTGTCGTCGGCATATCTCCTCCCCTCGTCTGACTCTCGCCAGTTCTTCATACCCCCTTTCCTGTCTCCTCTCTCTTCATCTCCTACTGCCCCATCTCTGTCTATTCAACTTCTCCTATCCATATCATCCTCATCGTTCTCTCTGTCCATCTCTTCGCCACTTTTTGCTTTATTTCTTATCCCTGACTGCACTGGAGAGCAGTTTCATTAGTCAGCTGATTCTACACAACCCACCGGTTGTGCAGGGCAGCCTATAAGGTAGGGTATAGAAAAAAAAGTTTTGCGCTATCTTGTGTGGGAGTTAAGAGGTTATAAACCTCATGGTGTTGCTTCTTATGTTGCAAGCAGTATGTGGACGAATTTTGATTTAAATCTATCCATTAGTTTCGGAGATGTGGAATAGACATACAGACATACAGTAACTTTTATAACATATAGAGATTCCTCATGAAACATCCTGTATACATAATAACGTGGAGAGTAAATATATATGTATTATGAATGTATGTTTGTATGAGGTGAATCCAGAAAATAAGACTGTTTATATACAGTGGTCAAAACAATTAGGGGATCAGTTTCTGAAGTATTGTCATAGGCAGAATGAACTAAAATCAAACTTTTATCCATTATGTGTTGGAACCGGCGATTGTGTCATGAAATAGGTTTCAGAAATTATTGCAACCAGTCGCCTATTTTCTTCTTAATGAAGACTTATTAAACCATGACTTGTTTCAAGCTGTCTAGCAGCTCATCATCATATGGTGTATACATTTAGTGCAAATTACATTTATATAGTTATGGGTTTCACATTTAATTTGACCATGTGTTTTCCGCTTTTGGATAACATTTCACTACACTGCCCTTTCATCAGTAAACCACAGCAACTCCCATGACATTCAAGTGGTAAAATTAAACAACACTGCACACACATTACTACTGCACAGCTACTACCACGTCTTTCAACTTGTAAACAAACCACTTAATTACTGCCAATTACTTTTACTCACTTCTCTATTTCACTAGTTCCTGTACATAATTCACACTATAAGAATAGAATTGCTTTTAAACCATCTTTCGCCCTACAGATATAGGATTCCCTGTCATGATAGGTGTTCGGTGGAGTAATATAGGTAAGTACATCTTCTAGGAGCAAGATGCGCAGATTGGCATGACTGAGTATAAAGCGGATGGGGGATGGGACTGCAATGTCAGATAATGGAAAGGGGAAGAATTATATTGGCACTCAGGATGAATGAGGTAAATAAATCAAAGCTGTACGAAACTTCATGGATGCCGTGGTAGATGAGAGACAAAAAAGTCACCGAGATAATAGAACAGAATGCTGATAACTAATGGAATGTGATGGTGTGCTCCAAAATTCGAAAGAGTCTCGAGTTGGCCATCGCTCTTAATGGTTCAGACTTGTGTAATCACTCTTCGCTTTACCCGGAGATGCCTGCACCACATCTGCACACATCTCGTCCTTCCAACTCTAGTTCTGTCCATCTCCTCCTCCTTGTTATACAACATTGCGTCTTTGTTCAGGCCCACGCCTGCTTATGAGTCCTGTAAGCGCTCAAAACATCAGGAGGTTACAAGGTACAATGTGAGTGTGGATGGGATTATATTTGAAAAACTGTATGCACTGTGGAACTACGACGACCGGAACACGAGAGATGCTTACGTCTTCGCTACACGGAAAACTTTGCCCTCGCAGAACATTCTTTAGAAAATTATTTTCGGCGAAACGTCTGTCATTATAAAAACGAAAGGATGTTTTGGTAGTGTTATGAGAGGTGATATTGAAATTAAAATATTGGAGACCATCTAATGTATAAAGCAGAGTGTCCATATGTTTGTACCTGTTGCATACAAATCTACAGTTTTGTTCCAATCTGTATGAAATTTTATACACGTAAGCTTCAATCCATGAGGACAGTCGCCGTAAGTGTAAGAATCACATACGATATACTGTTCACGAGATATGACGTCATAAACAATGAGATGCGCGAAAAACTGCTGCATTTTGCGACAATGCTGCTCATTTTCTCCTAAACCATTGGACCGATTTGAACCAAATTTGGTACACACATTCCTTACCGTGAGGTAACAATTGCTACATGGTTAAGAATCACATACGGCACATGGTTCAAAAGATATTACGTCATAACCAATATAAATCGCAAGAAATGCCATATATTTCGGCGAGACTTTCGAAATACACTGTATGAGAACGACAGTGCTCAGCGACTTGCAACAAACTTTAAACATAATTTCAAACCTTTATTAAACTTTTTCTCGCTGGCAACCATAGTAAAATGATGAAAGGAAAAAAGTTTCTCGCTTACTACTTTTCCACTGTTTATGGAGTAAAACTACGGCTCTCGGTATGACGTTACAATTTATAATTTGAACACTACAAATTGTAGCGACAGGAAATTTTACAGACAGTATACACACATATAGTTGAGTGTACCTTCTAAAATGTATCACAGTACGATACGTAGTTAATGATATATGAGCACATGAATAATAACGTTCACGGAAAACCGCCCCATCACGCACCAAGTTTTAATCTCTATCTTCTTTACTAGAAACTCTATTCCCAAGAGATTTTACAAATATACAGCTCTTATACAAATAAATATATACCTGAAAAATGGCACGAATAAATAAATAAGTGCCGCAGCGGAGCGGCCGAGTGTATTGAGGCGTTATGTTCCGATGCGCGAGGCCATTCCCCGTCGGGGGTTCGAATCCCCCCTCGGGCATGGATGTTGATGCCGTATTTAGTATAAGTTATTTCATAAGTAGTTTTTAAGTTTATGGACTTTTTACCCCGCAGTTAAGTCCTATAAGCTTTACCAACATTTGAAAATTTGATATAAATACCCGGGCAACGCCGGGCTTTCAGCTAGTCATTAATAAGGACGTCGGCTTGCATCTCGACACAACCTGGGACTCGGCCATAGCGAGGATGAAGCGGATGCGGCGGATTTGGGACGTAAACATGACCACATATTCCATTCAAAATACTTATTCACCCTTCAACAACTGTATTTTATATTGTTTTATCCATACAAACGGTAATACAGTAACATGAGTGGTGTTCAAATAAAAAAGTACAAAACGACACTGTAGGTACAATACAAGTCTTTATTCAAAAGTAACCACCATGGGCCTGAGCACAACTCTCCCACTGTTTAATGAGCCGAAGAATTAGCTGTTCCCAGAATTCCTGTGACTGTGACAAGAGCCAGTCCTCTGCTGTATCCTTGAGTTTCGTCAGAGTTGAAGCGCTTCCCTTTGCGATATTTTTTTGGTGGCCAAAACAGATGGAAGTCAGAGGACAGGGCAACTGATTGGGCTGTAGAGCGGATGTACAGTTTGTGTGACGCTAGAGACGCAATGTTTCTTCCGTGCTCGAGGAATTCGATGAGTATCGGACCTCGGACATAGAGTAGGGGAGGTAACGACGCATACATTGCGCCTCTAGATGTCGCACTACGTTATTCCAAAGTGGCTTATTCAAATTTCTATCCGGTTTGTTGTTAAGACGTTTTGTACCTATTCATTTTAAGATTTCCGGTATCATCTTCAGGCCATGTTATACCATCGATCCGTTCACGTTAACGGTCAAATTCGCCGGATATACTGATGGTATGTACGGCAATTTTGACTGTTCAAGTGTATATGCATTAAAGGTATGACATGGCCTGAGGATGGTATTACTGTGATACCGAAACCGGTTACATAGATAAAAAATATAGATTTTCTCTGTTGGTGTATTAGTAAATACTTTGAATAAAACTCGGTCAGCCGCAGTCCCAAACTGCATTACAATGTGGAGCTACACCGATTGACCGTATACGGCGGGGAAGCGAGCTTGAGTGACATGCCTGCCAGCAGGCAGAAGTGGAGGCGCCGGACTCGTGACGTTAACATCTCCATATAAGTTGAGAAATCTAGTTCCAGCGACTTCACAGCCAGCAGCGCAGCTAAATAACAGCTTGGCAACGGCGAAGCAGCTGTCATTTGTCACTTGACAGTGACCATGTAGAGCTTGGCCGAAAGCTCGTGGGAATGTAACCACCTGAAGCGGCTGGGGGACCGTGATAATTTTGTTCATAAACTGAAGTGTCTTACTTAAAGCGGAATAACCCCACCATTTATTTTTGTTGGCAGTCAGGATCGCGATCGACGGCGGTGGCGGTGAACTTATCCATATTAGGCCATTGGCCGGATGGCAGCGACCGGCGCGGGATTGGCGTTCCTGGCACGTCGCACGTAGGCCTAGCGGCGCGTGCCAGATAGGCGCTATAAATCAATAGCAATGGAGGGAAGGCCGGTGATAGCGCAGCCGCGAGGCCGCAACCTCAGCAGCCGAAAACACTGCGCGCCACCCACTAGACACCAGTGTGAAGGATCTGATGCAAGAGTGGTAGCTCCATTTTAGCATTCTTTCCAGTAGACACACAACACCAATTAGATTAGATTAGCTTAATACTGGTTCCATAGATCATATATACGACATTCCCTAATGATGTGGAACGTGTCAATTTAATAAATGTTGTCTATACATGACAATCAATATATTAAAGATATTTTATTTACATTTTTTAATTTTTTAGTTTTTTTTTCTTTTTTTTCGTTATTTTTTAAGTTTTATCTAAAAATTCATCTACATTGTAGAAGGAGTTGCCATTCAGAAATTCCTTTAATATCTTTTAAATACTCGTTGGCTATCTGTCGGACTTTTGATAATACTTGGTAATTGACCGAAGACTTTAGTGGCAGCATAATTCACTCCTTTCTGTGCCAAAGTTAGATTTAACATTGAATAGTGAATATCACCCTTTCTCCTAGTGTTGTAACTATGCACACAGCTATTACTTTTGAATTGGGTCGGATTGTTAATAATGAATTTCATGAGTGAATATATATGTATTGTGAAACTACAGTGAAGATCCATAGATCCCTAAATAAATGTCTGCAGGATGATCTTGGGTGAGCACTAGCAATTATTCTGATTAAACTCTTTTGTGCAATGAATACTTTTTTACTCAATGTTGAATTGCCCCATAATAGGCATAGTAAGCTAATTTACTGAGATGTATATCACCAAATTTCGCAATGACCCTGATTGCATATGTAGCTGAGAACGTTTCAGTAGCTCTTCAATGTATTTTTTCCAATTCATTCCCTTGTAAATGCAAAAATCTAAAAATTTTGAATATTCTACCTTAGCTACAGATTTTATGTTCAAAGTCTAAATTTATTAATGGTGTCATGCCATTTACTGTATGAAACTGTATATACTGGGTTTTATCAAAGTTTAATGAGAGTCCATTTGAAGAGAACCACTTAATAATTCTCTGAAAGATATCATTTACAAATTCATCAGTTAATTCCTGTTTATCAGATGTGATAGCTATACTTGTATCATCAGCAAAAAGAACTAGCTTAGCATATTTGTGAATGTAGAGTGGCAAGTCATTAATATATATTAAAAACAGCAAAGGACACAAGACTGAGCCTTGTGGGCCCCTATTTTTGATAACTCCCCACATACAGGAATTAATTGTTTCATGTTTATCATGTGAACTGCTTATTTCAACTTTCTGCACTCTTCCAGTTAAGTATGATTTAAACCATATGTGCACTGTCCCTCTCATACCACAATACTTAGGCTTATCTAGATGAATCCCATGATTTACACAAAGGCCTTTGAGATATCACAAAATACTCCCAACTGGTGATGTCCGGTTATTCAAAGCATTTAATATTTCACCAGAGAAAGTATGTATAGCATTTTAGTTGAAAAGCTTTGCTGAAAACCAAACTGACATTATGTTAGAACTTTATTTTTACTAATATGCGAAGCAAATCGAGAATAAATAACTTTTTCAAAAATTTTGGATAAAGCTGTCAGAAGTGAGATGGGGCGGTAGTTGTTGACATCAGATGTATCCCCTTTTTATGCAAAGGTTTAACGATAGCATATTTCAGTCTATCTGGGAAAACACCCTATTTTAAACAGCTATTTACAAATATGACTAAGAATCCTACTTATCTCTTGGGAACATATTTCAAACACATCTGAAATGTGTAAGAGATTGAGATCTGGGGAACGAGTAGGCCAACGGATGGGGCCTCCCTGATCAATGCAGAGGTCCTAAAATGTCTGGGTGAGATGTTTATGTTTGCGCACATTGCGACGAAAGTGTAGTGGTGTGCCGTAACGCACTGCGACGAAAGTGTAGTGGTGTGCCATAACGCATATACCGTAACTGTATTCGTCACAAACATGGCACATCCTCCAGCAAGGCAGGCAGTACAGATAATGCGTCTCTTTTAACCTTTGGGATGGCACGTATGGCCAATGAAATGACAGTGTTAATATCCGCAACCAGTCGTCGCCCAGCCATTCCCATAAACACGTGTTTATCTCAGAAAATATGCGCGTCCAGACCCCTGTTGATTGGATTTACTTTCTTTGTTTCGATGAGTACTACCAACTTTGAAAGTATTCCAAGTTCCTTCGCAGAGATGTTGTACAGACACCACCCAATGCGACGCCGTGAACCATGAAGGAATCAATACTTAGGTAAAGCCTCAGACTGTGCAAGCTTTCATCTAGACACACATTATTTGCGGCAGAAAAGCACCTGTTGGCGTCCGAATAAATACGAGACGTGGAAGATCTGCTGCAAAAGCAGTTTTGCTTGGTAAATATTATGATATGGCATCTAAAAGAGATTTATGAGCAGTCACCTTATTTTGTGGTCTGGCGGCATTTTTCGGATATTTTTTCAGTGAAACAACGACTGTCTAAAGAAGCACCTGTGCCTAAACCAATATATTATTCCATTTCTTCCCAGAGGAAAGTCGATTTGTTTCCAGACTGGAATTCGTGACATGTTAAATGGTACACGTTACCCTTGACTTGTTTTATCATAAGCCCAGAGTCCTCTTGTGTTGTGACACAACGAGAGAAAGACACCTCCAGGGAATGGTGCATGTATTTCTGTAGAAGAAACAGTATCTCTTTTTAAATATAAACGACGTATTTTCTGGTATTTTAATCCTACTGAATCGTATTTATGTGTGTTGGTCAGATGCGATTACAAAACTGTTGGTACTCAAGTCTTGAAGACAAGAATCATAGGCCGGAATTAATTACCTAGAAATATATGTTGTTTGTTAAGGTTATGGGACTTAACATGGGGTCATCGGTCCCTAAACTTACAAACTACTTATGAACTACTTACGAACTAGGACGGCACAAATATCCATGCCCGAGGGGGATTCGAACCCCCGACCGTAGTGGCCGTGCAGACCGTGACTGGAGCGCCTCAGTCCCCTCAGCCACCGCGGCCGGCTAGAAATATATTTTGATCTTTAGTTGGTATAAATACGAAGAAGTTTGCGTCATGGTGGATTTTTGCAATGACCATTTTGCTAATAGAGAAAATTCCCAACATGCATTGGACATTGCCCTTCCTTTAACTACTACACCTAGAAAGTTATTTCCATTAAAAAGCATCTGACTGCGATACATCACCTTGTGTTGCTCTTCGTGTTAGGTTCAAAGCCCCAATTTAAAAGCACTCTTGAAGTTCTGTTGCACCGCCTCTGAAAAAGCACTCCTGTGGTTCTGTTGGCACCGCCTCCCATAAGTCGCCACTAGCAAGTGTTGCGAAGCAACCGTCTCACTTGCGTGACGTGCCACGACTTAAAGCGGCACAAACCACAAACTTCCACTGGGTATAGCGACAATGAATGTACACTTTGTTTACCCTCAGTAATTATTGCAGAATTCATGGTACGGTAGCCACCATAAGTTTTCCGACTCACTCAGTATGCATTGTCATACTGAACTTGCAGACACTCGGTATGAATATTCATATGAAATTATTTTTGAAAACTTCACATGGCATGTTGCATACAGATACTAAAAATGCAGTGGAGACCTAATTAAGATGTTAGAAAGTAGTAAGTACTACAAAAAAAATTGTGATAGACCATTCTTAAAAAAAATGTAGTTAAATTTTATTTCGAAACAGATGGTGTGAGTCAAGGTTAAAAACAGGAAAAATACCAAATTTTGGATGATGTTGCGATGACGAGCAGTATTTTAGACACGAACACTCTTCCGCTTTCAAGGGATTCTGATACAATAACCTTCTAACTGATTCCTGTTTCGTCTTAAACGAAATAAGGAAATCAGTAATAAACCGAGTCCCACGCTACTAGCATACTTCATGAATGACAGTTTGCCCGTCTTACACAAAAAGAAATTTATGAAGTTACAAACCACTGTTAATTTTCAAACACAACTTAGTTTCTTTTTTTATTATTATTTTATTTATTTATTTTTTCGCTATGCGCGCTCACACAAACACACACACACATTGCAAAATGTTATGATGGGCCCAGATCTTTATGAAAATCGGTACGATAAACAGTGGGGGTGATATTTCCTATTGAAGCATTTACATATTTCAGAAGTAAGTCTGACAGGTGATCGCAATGGTGTGAGACAATCTCACATGATTGTTCTATGTACATTGCTATCTTGCTAAACGAAAGATCTGTTATATTATAGTGCCATTACAACAACTAAATAACACACATAATATTTGTATAAAAGCGCCAAAATAAACCGTTCTGTATTCCAGTCTCTAAACGACATCTGTAAAAATGCTTCTACAACCGGTTCACCTTCGGCCTGATTTCACAGTTACGGGGACTGTGGGTGTCGTGTTTAATCTCCCAATCGATATCCAATACTTCTCAGACAAAGAATTTCCCTACGGGTTTCCGAGGCAATTAGCTGACTTTCAGTATAGACCTTCGTTGATGGAATATTTGATTCTTTCCTGGCGAGATCTGTAGCCACTGACAGTAACTGCGTATAAATACTTCTGAGGAAACCATAGGAAGCACTCAGATTGCTCTAAGCGCATACCATAGTAAGAGGTGTGTGTGACATTCAATGAAATTGTAGTTCTGTTCGTTTAGTTAGCTTCCTATTAATGTAGCGATACATGTGCCGCAGTGGATAATACATTGGAATAATATGGGAAAGACGGGATAGGGATTTAAGCCGGTATCAACTTTGAGCATTTACATCATTTTGGGGACAGTTCCTTTGGAAACGCAAAAGTGGGCTGCATTGGAATCTCGTAGTCTTGTAGCCTGGCCCTAAGGACCAAGTCAACGATGTGACGCCAGAACTTTATTTCCTTTCATCTCTTAATTGTGTTTGAGTTGTGATCTTCAGTCCGGAGAATGCTTTGATGAAGCTCTCCAGCATACTCTATTCTGAGGAAGCCTTTTCTCCTTATAAAAATGGCAACGCTCATATATTTGAAAGTGGTTAATGTATTCGTCTACTGGTCCCCCTATGCGATTTTTACCCCCCACAATTTCCTACTATGTAAAATTCACGATTGCTTGATGGCTATGTTTGTGTCCTACTAATCTATCCCTTCTTTTTGTCTTAGTTGCTGTTCACTAATAGCTCATTAGTTATGCAATCTATCCACCGAATTTCCAGCTATCGTTTGTAACAACAAATTTCAAAGCTTCTGTCCACAACATGTCAGAACTATTTACCGTCCATGTGCCACTACCGTATGCGGTAGTATTCCATACAAATGCCTTCCTAACATTTAAAATAATATTCGATGTTGACAAATTCTCTTTCTTCACAACGGTTTTCTTCCCACTGTCATTCTGCATTTTATATCAACTGTATAGCGACCATCCTATCTTATTTTACTTTGCCAGTAACGAAACTTATCTGCCACCTTTATCGTTTCGTTACCTAATCTAATTCCTAAAGCATCACCTGATTTTCGTAGACTACAATCCATTACCCTTATTTTACTCTTGTTAATGTTCATCTTATACGTTTCTTTCAAGACACTTTCCATTCTATTCAATTCCACTTCCACTTCCTTCTCCGTCTCTGATAAAATTACAATGTCATCGGCAAACCGCAAAGTTTTAAATTTTTGCCCTGAACTTTAATCTCTTCTCCAAATTTCCTCTTGCTTTCCTTCACATCTTGCTCGATGGACTGATTAAAAATCACTGGGGATAGGTTACAACCCTGTCTTTCTCCCTTCCCAATTATGCCCTTCGACTCTTTCGTGGTACAGAAAATAAGTTCTGAGACTGACGGCATGACGGCGCTGTAGTGCACTACAGCTAGAGAGCCTGTATGGGGAGAGAGTGGTCTTGCGTGATTGCACCTGATTGGCTAACAGCCCAGGACTCCACGTTTTTACCAGATTTGACGAGCTTCGTATATGCCTGAGTAGCCACAGTGAAGTGCCTTAAAAGCTTCTGATAGCGTTTCCACTGATAAGATACGTAAATTAACGTAAATTAACGTGTTGTTCGTTGACGATAACTTAAAAATTTCGCGGCAAATTTTAAAATTAAATGTTGATTTGAAGTGATTTAATGAGAGTAATTAATAATATTTATTACATAATTCTTAACACCTGTCAAGAAAAATGCCTCATTGTTGCTCTGTTGGCTGTAAAAACCGAAGTGAAAATTTCCGTATGATGCTTGTGTTCGCAAGGAATGAGGAAAAACAAACAATTGTGCGGTAAAAGTTAATTGAGAAAGCTGGAACCGTAAAGGAGACTTATGGAAACAACGCATTTTTCATGTCTGTGCGGGTCAATATTTTCTGCTTACCCCGACCAATGCAAGAAAGGTATTTATGGAAATCAGTAGTAGAAGTACCACATCTGCAATTCTCGCGGGGTGTAGTGGTTGCATACTGGATTTGGAATGAAAAGTTCGTGAGTACGAATCCGGAACGCGGTAAATTTTTTAAACAGTATTTTCTGGCTTTTTGTTATTCTTGGGTTTGGTTGTTGAGACGTCATGCTCAAGGTATGTTTTAACATGGCTACGGCACCTCCCCCTTGGTTGTATATAATTGGTTGCGGAATATAACAAGAAAAAGGAAGGGGGCGGCACTTTTGACTCTTTGTAGATATTCAGTTACGTAAGTTGATTCTCTTTGTGTTGTTTCATTGGAGACAGTATCGGTATTTTCCGATACTGTGTTCCCAAAAGATGTACAGAATGACTTTTTGGTATTTCCCAGCGTATGAAAATGTTATAAGATCTACAGTAGCACATTTAAAATGCGGAAAGCGATAATAATGTACTAACTTTAGCGATAGATACGCGCCAGAAAATTCTTTGAGATACATAACATAAAATACCTCCCTTTCTTATTAATCAACTGCCAATTGTCGAAAGTTACCAGAACATCATAAAATATCATATTAACATTCGAAAATCACAGAAACTGTTCACGAGACTTATTTGGTTACAAATTTATTAGGCCTATATAAACATTGATAAATGGCATTTCTTTAACCAAGTACGGATTTCTAAGCTAGAACATGTGCCTTATTTCAATCTTTTCTGCCTGGGTCGGTATGTAAGTCCACGTCCCGCCCGCAGTCTGGTAAAAACATGGCGGCCACTGGCTGGTTGGCCGCTCTCTCCCTATATAGGCTCTTTGCTATAGCGAATAAGTGACGCCGTGGTATGCTAACATGTCAGTTGGTCTGTCGTTTTATTATTACTTATTTATTTATTTATTTATTTCGCCAGGGTCGGAACAGAGATTCGCTAGATCTCGAAAAAATTGATAACTGCCAGAAAGCAGAGTATCAAGAGAAAGCTAAAACAGAAGGGTAAAAAATATCAAATACAAGGAAATATCCTTTGATGAATTAGCCATGTTGATAAAACGCAAAACTCGAGCAGCTGCTCGTGTGTCATCAGCTAAAAGTTCCTCCAGAGTAGACAGCAAATTAAGGGCGACACGGAGATGATTAAAATTAAGACAAGACAGTAAAACATGTGCACCGTCAACAATTCACCACAGGAGCACAGCGGTGCAGGGTCAGCGGTTAGCAAATGACGGTGGCTGAATCGGCAGTGACAGATCCGCAACCGGGCCAGGATGACCTCCTCTCGCCTAGAGGGGCGTGAGGAGGTCCTCCAAGCGGTCGGGATCGGTTTTACGGTTCTCAGTTTATTGTCGTTGAGTGAGAACCACGAAATTTGCCAGGACGACAAAATACACCGGTGAAGAGCCCGTTGAAAATCGTCTGATGGGACGCAAAAGTTAGCGATGCGAGGCAAAAAAGCTGCTGCCTTGGCCGCAATGTCGGGAGTCTCATTCCCGGGCACACCCAAGTGACCAGTGAGAGGGGGCTGATATGGAGCCATTTATTTCGCATCTCAATATATCAGGTGTTAAAGAAGTTTTCTTGGTTGGAGTACTGTGTTACGCAATAGTAGAAAGGGTGTGAGAGAGAGACAGTAGATGAGCTTGTATCCCGTGGGAAAGTTCCGCCCCTATTGCAAGTTGGAATCTGATTGGCTCCCGCCTATACTAGTTGTCCGCCAAAACTTTAATCTTATTTTATTAATATTTAACTTTTCTATGTTTATTAAAAATCATCTGTATACTTTCTGTAATGCTTTTGTGCTAAGCTATATTCAGGTTAATTCAAAGATTTAATTATTTGTATATTTTGTAATAAGTTGAATAATGTTAGTCTAGAAGTTTCGCTTGGCGCCAAAACGGTGGCTTGTGGCGCGCAGCGAGAGGCGGCGGCAGTCAGTCGAGCGCCAACCGCGATACCTTGCACATTCATGTTAGTTCAGTGTGGGCCAGGGATAGTTTATACGTTATGCAACGTTTATATTTTTAACATTACTCAGTCTGTATATTTGTGCTTGGATATACACTGGCATTTCTTCAATAAAAACAAGCACTGGCATCCCACAAAAGCTAAAGTTATTCGTAGTGCAGTACTTCCTAGCCACATTTCAACACCTCTTTTAGCATCACTTCAAGTACAACGAATGTGCGACCTGTGTGCTTCACCTGCGAAATGGGACATCAACTACGACAGAAGACACAAGGTTAGTAAAAGAGTGAATTCAGACATGCACTGAAGTTGCATGTCGACACGGCACCTCGCGTGCAGTGCTGCCCCGTTTACAAACCAGGGCACTGATGGTAACATCACCGAGGATAGGCATGAAAGAGGGGAGGTGTTTAGGAACTTTGTCAATTATGCACTGACCTTCCCTCCCTGTCTTTTTTTTTAAAAAAAAAGAAGCCCCGCCGTACCAGGGACCCACAGAAAACAAACGTGACAGCAACTGAAGGGAGCGTTGGATTCGGTACGCGACAGGATGGGTCGAGAAAGAGTCCATAAGACTCTGCAGGCACTAAGGGAGTCAGAGCAGATGGCATAAAAGGGATGGCGGTGACGGTGGATGTACAAAACAGCCTGGTGGAGGGCAAAAAGCTCAGGCGTGAAATTCGAGGGCCGGTCAGGAAGCTTGTATTGGAACAGATCGTCCCCGACGACGAAGTCAGATCCGACACCGTCGGTGCTCTTGGAACCATTAATCTAGATAAATACGGCATTATCGAACCGCGAATAGAGTTCAACAAGCCTCGAGCGATATACCAAATCCGGAGTGCCTTCCTCGGGGAGTGAACTAAATTCAAGGTGGGTGTGAACCTGGGCCTGATGCCACGGTGGCAATGGGCTGTCGCTCAACCGAAAGGTGGAAGGAAGGGTGAAATCGATTCGCTGAAGCAGGCGGCGAAACCGAACTCCAGGTGGAAGCAAGGCTACCGCAGACAACCGATATTGGCGCTCGAGGGAGTCATCAAAGAATAATGAGTAAGATGGATGGTTGGGCATCGACTGCAGTCGGCATGCGTACCGATACAAGAGTATGTCACACCGATAGGTCAAGGGTAATACAGCAGCTTCGGCATAAATACTTTCAACAGGACTGATGTAATCCATGATGGTGAATGGAGTTGAGACGACGGAGAAGAGAAGGCCGTGCAGAAGAGTATACAAAGCTTCTGTAGTCCAGCTTCGACTGAACAATGGTCCGGTAAATGTGAAGCAGGACGGTTCGACCCGCTCCCCATGATGTGCCGCTGAGGACACGAAGAACATAACGGGATCGGGGACAAGGGGCAGCTAGGTAGGACACGTGTGGGGACCAGTAAAGTTTCCGATCCAACATTAGCCCCAAGAATTTTGTTGTCTCCACGAACAGGAGAGCAACGGGGCCATGATGTGGAGATGGTGGAAGAAATTCCTTATATCTCCAGAAGTTTATACACACCGTTTTCTCAGTGGAGAAGCGGAAGCCGTTCGCAATTCTCCAGGAATATAGGCGGTTAAGACTGCGTTAAAGACAACGCTCCAAGAGACATGTTCGCTGGGCGCTGCAATAAATTGCAAAATCGTCTACAAAAAGGGATCCGAAAACGTCGGATGAAAGGCAATCCACGATCGGATTGATTTCAATGGCAAAGACAGCCACGCTCAAGACGGAGCCCTTTGGCACACCATTATCCTGGCGCAAGGTATCTGACAAAATAGAGCCCACCTGTACCCGGAACTTGCGATCCGCCAAAAAAGCTTGAATAAAGAGAGGGAGGTGGCCACGAAGGCCCCATGTGTGCAAAGTGCGGAATGCCCGCCCTCCAACAGGTATTGAAGCCTTCTCCAAGTCGAAGAACACTACTACCGTTTGACGCTTCCTTAGAAAGTTATTCATAATTAAGGTCGACAAGGTAACGAGGTCATCAGCAGCAGAGCGGCGTCTACGAAAATCACACTGAACATTTGTCAGGAGGCGTCGACATTCGAGGAGCCAGACCAACCGAGCGTTAACCATGCGTTCCATCACCTTACAGACGCAGCTCGTGAGAGAAATGTGGCGATAACTGGAAGGAAGATGTTTGTCCTTCCCTGGTTTGGGGATGGGGACAACAATGGCTTCACGCCAACTTGTTGGGAACCTGACCTTCAGTTCATATGCGATTATAGGTGCTAAGAAGGAAACACTTTCCCGCAGGAGAAAGGTTCTTCAGCATCTCAATATGAATGGAATCATGGAATCGGGCCCAGGAGCAGAAGATCGGGACAATTCGAGAGGACAGTCTAGCTCCTGCATGGTGAAGGAGACATTATAACTCTTATCCAATTTTATAAATATATATAAAAGGGGAGGTATTTTTTAAAATATGACTGTGCATTACTAGTTAAATAATAGAAAGAAAGATAGTACACAATTTATTTCATTTTTAGGTTGAATTGGACTGACCATCTCTCTCAAGACCAGGCTTCTGTACAACTTGGTCCTAAAACAGGTGCTGGCCAAAATGATACATATAAGATCAAATGTTACAAAACTTTTCTGGCCATTTCCAAAATTGTAATGTATCTTACTTTTTGTCTTCAATTTGTACTTTTATAAAACATTTCTTTACTGCGGAGCACTTGAAAATGATGCCATAGTGCATCGAAACTGGTTGTGCATCACTTATGAAGTATTAAAAAATTCACTTTTCAACTAGCAACTGTGGCGTAGAATACACTTGTATTTCCCAGTATATGAATTATTCCAGTTGCACTCCTAACTGACATTATGTCAAATTATATGAACTGTTTTATTTCATTAGAAGAGACATTAAATCAAAGTTCTGCAAGGAAAGTCGTAAACTACACATATTAAAAACGTGTGCTTTCTCTTTTCTTTGTTTTTCATTGAAACTGTAACAAGCCACGGAACGTGTTGGCCGAATACTGCTAGTTCTGCTCTAAACAAAGACAGACTCTTTGATTCACAAAGCTGGGGGGAGAGCTATTTATCTCAATGCCGGGTTATCACAAATCCAAATGAAACAGAATTCCCCTACCAAACTCCACAGATCATATCCAAGACAAAAACAGCGCCAAATGTCGACGAGCACAGGTGGTCTCACCGAGGACTTCACTGCCGGCGCGAGAGGAATGCCAAACAGCCCTAGGCCGCTCTAGACCGCTTCAGCCAGGCCAACAAATCACGTCAGGCGCGTAATAACGAAATCACACGCCAGGCGAGCGCCGTAATGGACGTCAAATTGCCGTGACCGGGAGATTGTAACGCGCCACGCCGGACGTCAAACTGCTCCGTATCGAGATCGTCCCGGGGGCGACCCCGGTGATCCCTGCTCTCTCTGATTTATATGCTTGTGCTTAACTCTCGGGGCCTGTAACGGAGCTCTCGCTGCTAGATGAGCTCAACTACTCGGCTACTCAGAGCCCGCGCATAGCAGAAACACAGCCTTCAAATGCAAACAACGTGATGTCAAAAGGCGACTCTTCAGTGTAGACTGTGATCGTATCAGACACTTCGCCGGATGAGGACGTCTCGGTGAATGTGGTACAGAATGCGGTATGGAAGACGTGAGGATACAGAGTTGATCGTCGAGCCACGTAATTATCACAAGATGACCGCGAATGTGAGATGTTTCTTCATGCAGCATTTTAATGATAAGTACCGTCAGTTTATGGCGTCGGCGTGTATGATTTATTCTATTCTCATGTTAGTCCAACGTTTCCAATCCATCGCTTTCTGCTATCTCCCTCTCTGTGTATATTTCAGTTCAAGCTTCAGTGAAGCTTGTGAGACTTATCTGCAGGGTCATCAGTCCCTAAACTTACAAACTACTTATGAACTACCTTATACTAAAGACAGCACAAAAATCCATGCCAGATGGGGTATTCAAACCCACGAAGGGGAACGGCCTCGCGCATCGCAGCATAGCGCCTCAATACGCTCGGCCGTTCCGCCGCGGCACATTTCAGTTCGGAATTCTTGCTTCTCAGCTATTATAGCGTCATATCACTTGAATTGTATAATTTTCCGAGTGCATGGAATTGATTACTAGGAGATGGCGTGTGTAATAGAATGCGAATAGTGTAGTAACGACTTAATAAACTACAAGCTCATATGAGATAGGGCAGTTTTTCATTTATCTCATTACTTACGACATCATAGTTCCTGAACTGTGTCTAGAATATGGTATAATATCGAAGGTACATTCAATGGTACATATACGTACTGGCTCCAAATTGGTGCGAATAAAGTTAGTAGTAATGACGTAATATAAGGAAGCCTCGTGCGTGCTGGGGGATGGGTTTCATGAACCTGATTATTTAGGTTCGTCTCTGTAGTGGTCAGTCCAAGGATTGATTTGCAGTAGTCATTATGGTACCAAGTCTCCATTATGAACGTCTTTCCTCTTTCCTCTTCATTTCATGCAAGGTCTTGCATTCCACGTCTTCCATGATTTGGTCGATGTACCTCAGGTATTGTCTTGCTCTTGACCTTTCCCCCTCCCTCCGACATAACCCTCTATTGTAGATTTCAAGAGTCCTTCATGTCTGATTACACATCTTGTACGTTGAAGTGTTATTTTAACAATCGAGCTCCATGAACATCTCTTTTCGCTCGCTCTTTACAAGACCGCTTCATTCGTAGCTTCATCAACCCATTTCATTTTGAGCTTCTTCGAAAACACCACATTTCAAAAGAATTTAGCTTCTTCTCTTCCTCAGTACCCAGACTCCATATACCTCAAGCATAACATGTCACACTCCAAATAAGAGACTTCAGGAACCTTTTCCTAACTTCAAGACTGAGGCTTATAGAAATTAAAATATTTTTCGTTTTGTTAAAAATAGCTTTTGCTACCGTAATTCTGCTTCGGACTTCTAGCTTGCTTCTTCCATTCCTGATGATGCTACTGCTTAGACAAGTAAATGTATCAACTTGTTCAAAAAAAAAAAAAAAAAAAAAAAAAAAAAAAAAAAAAAAAAAAAAAAAGAAAGAAAGAAATCAAATATTTGTACAGCTTATGGGACTTAACTACGGGGTCATCAGTCCCTAAACCTACAAACTACTTACGAACTAGCTTACACTAAAGACGACACAAACATCCATGCCCGAGGGGGAATTCGAACCCCCGACCGCAGCGGCCGTGCAGACCGTGACTGGCACGCCACAGACCGCTCGGCCACCGCGGCCGGCTGTATCAACTTGTTGAAGCCGTACACTGCCTACATGAATTTGTACTTTAGCTTGCCCTTCTTTGTCACATCCCATAACTTTTGATTTTGCCGTATACATTTCAAGTTATATTATTCTGCCATAACTTTATCCGTTTTATTTAACAATATTACAAGGTCTTCTTCACTTTCAGCTAGGAAAGCGATGTCATCAGCATATCGTAACATATCTATATACTGACCATGAATTAGAATAGTTGTCTGTAAATTTTCCCTGAAATTTTAAGCGCCTTTTCTATGTATAAATGAAATTGATGGGGAATAATGTACATCCTTATCGAACACCTTTTCATATCTTCACCTCTTCATGGTTTGTCTGTCCACAGATAAGCACTCTCATTTTTGTAAAGATTCTGTCTTTTTAGTAAATTCCAACGTTTTTGAGAACATGTACCATATCTGTCTCTGATATTATGAAACGTTTTCACTTCATCTACGAAAGCTACATGTATTGTCAGCTTCTTTTGTAGTCTTTTCTGAAGATCTAGTTATAGGTCAAATATTGCTTCGCTTGTTCCTCCGTCTTTACGCCGTCCTAACTCATCTTTTGAGAGTGTGGATTCATCTGTTTTCTCTATGTTCTATGACTATATTTCACGAATAAGCTAATTTTCTCTATTAAACAAAAATGTTCGAATTCTTGACACTCTAACTAATACTAAGCTTAAATAGCATTTTCGTTCATTATTCTTACAAAAGAACTTTATCTTTCAAAAATTAAAGCATAAAAGTCGTTATTTAGCAATATTAGGTCACGTGATCGAAAACGTTCTGTTATTGACTGAAGCACTGGTGACGTCACATGCCACAGGGAAGACGAAGCTATACAATATACACTACTGGCCATTAAAATTGCTACACCAATAAGATATGCAGATGATAAACGGGTATTCATTGGACAAATGTGTTATACCAGAACTGACATGCAACAAGAAGTGACATTCTCACGCAATTTGGGTGCATAGATGCTGAGAAATCAGTACCCAGAACAACCACCTCTTGCCGTAATAACAGCCTTGATACGCCTGGGCATTGAGTCAAACAGAGCTTGGATGGCCATGCAGCTTCAACACGATAACACAGTTCATCAAGAGTAGTGACTGGCATATGTGACGAGCAAGTTGCTCGGCCACCATTGACCGGACGTTTTCAATTGGTGAGAGATCTGGAGAATGTGCTGGCCAGGGCAGTAGTCGAACATTTTCCGTATTCAGAGAGGCCCGTACAGGACCTGCAACATGCGGTCGTGCATCATACAGGCTAAAATGTACGGTTTCGCAGGGCTCGAATGAAGGGTAGAGCCATGGGTCGTAACACATCTGAAATGTAACGGCCACTGTTCAAAGAGCCGTCGATACAAACAAGAGGTGACCGAGACGTGTAATCAATGGCACCCCGTACCACCACGCCGTGTGATTTGCCAGTATGGCGATGACGAATACACGCTTCCAATGTGCGTTCACCGCGATATTGCCAAATACGGATGCGACCGTGATGATGATGTAAACAGAACCTGGATTCATCCGAAAAAATGACGTTTCGCCACTCGTGTACCCAAGCTCGTCGTTGTGTATACCATCGCAGTCTATGTCCGTGATGCAGCGTCAAGGGTAACCGCAGCCATGGTCTCCGAGCTGATAGTCCATGCTGCTGCAAACGTCGTCGAAATGTTCGTGCAGATGGTTGTTGTCTTGCAAATGTCACCATCTGTTGACTCAGGGATCAAGACGTGGCTGCACGATCCGTTACAGCCATGCGGATAAGACGCCTGTCATCTCGACTGTTAATGATACGAGGCCTGCCGGCCGCGGTGGCCGAGGAGACTAAGGCGCTCCAGCCACGGTCTGCACGGTCATTACGGTCGGGGGTTCGAATCCCCCCTCGGGCATGGATATTTGTGCCGTCCTAGTTTGTAAGTAGTTCATAAGTAGTTTGTAAGTTTAGGGACTGATAACCCCGTAGTTAAGTCCCATAGACTATACAAACATTTGAACATTTTTTTGATACGAGGCCGTTGAGATCTAGCACAGCGTTCCGTATTGCCCTCCTGAACCCACCGATACCATATTCTGCTAGAAGTCATTGGGTCGCGACCAACGTGAGCATCAATGTCGTGATACGATAAACCGCAATCGCGATAGGCTACAATCCGACCCTTATCAAAGTCGGAAACGTGATGGTACGCATTTCTCCTCCTTACACGAGGCACAACAACAACGTTTCACCAGGTAACGCCGGTCAACTGCTGTTTGTTCGGTTGGAAACTTTGCTCATGTCAGCACGTTGTAGGAGTCTCCACCGGCGCTAAACCTGTGTGAATGCCCTGAAAAGCTAATCATTGGCATACCACAGCATCTTCTTCTTGTCAGTTAAATTTCGCGTCTGCAGCACGTCGTATTCGTGGTGTAGCAATTTTAATGGCCACAAGTGTACGTTCCCATTCGGATGAGAAAGTTAGTAAAAAAATTTTTGCATATAGATCTTCCCCAAAGAATAATTCCTCTCTTTGAATGTGATCCAATCGAACTCGTACATAATTTCCGTGCACTCTCTCCCCTGGTAATACGCTTCCAATCTCTGAACTTTCCCTATACCGACCTTCAGCCCGACTGAATGCGAATCAATACCCCAAAATAGGATTCACAACTGTATGTAGGCAGTTTCTGTAGTAGAACTGTTGCGTCTACTAATCGTTCCGCCAACGAAATGTAACCTACGAAATTTGCAATGTGTTCTTTCCCGTTAAATTTGTCCCTAACTATAATTCGAAGGTATATAGTTGAATTTAAGGCCTGTAGGTTTGACTAATTTATCGTATAAATAAAGTTCAACTGGTGTGCGCATATGGATGACTTCACACTTTTCATTATTTAAGGCCAATTGCCAATTTTCGCACCATGCAGGTATCTTATCTAAATCGCTTGTCAGTTGCTTTTGACCCTCTGGTGACTTACGAGAGTTGCTCAGATTGTTTCCTTAATCGTTTGTAAATATAAGGAACGGTAGGGGCCCGATAACACTTCCATGGGGAACGCCAGATATCACTTCTGTTGTGGTTCGGTAGCACAATGGTAGAGTGACGGACTACGAATCCAGAAGTCGCGGGTTTGATTTCCGACACGTCCTAAAATTTATATGCGTCACTTTTCACTTCTTTCACCTCTAGCACTGTTGCTCATATGGTAATTGTCGATTAGCATCGTGGTTCGGAATCCTCGTTTCGTTCGTCAGGTCGAAGGAAGGCAATGCTATATACCATCTCCAAACAAGACAATGCCTAGAAGTCGTGTTCAAAGCAATCTTAGGATTATGCCTTCTTTAACTTTCTTACCTTTTGAAAATTGACGTCAGTGGTTGAGACCTGTTATTTTTGGGATAAGGTTTAGTACCTACATTGACTAATGGAGTTATCTGTACAAGTTTACAACCTTTGGGTAGTGAACTTTCGCTAAGCAATCAGTTGTATCTGGTGGCTACGTATGGAGCTAACTGCATCAGGATACGCTGAAAGGCGTTTAATTGGTTTAATAAGTTGCTTAAGTGTTAGTGGCATCATTGGATATTTCTGCACATTGGTTCGTATGTAACACTTGATGTACCCTCAAGAGCTCCTCAATGCTTACCGATGTACAACATGAACCTACTACACATAGGATTTAGTGGATATTATTAATGTATTTTTCCCAAAATAAGTACTGACAACGCACGACGTGTTTTGTAGGTAGTAAGCGATATGTTTCTACTTCTCTGACGCAAAAATGGATTGATAATTGCCCCGCCACATTGTCGTAGAATCTTCAGATGAAGGGTTCTAGCTGTTTTACTGGCACCTGATCGAGCGAAATGGCTGCACACTGACGCGGTGGAGTGGCCGAGTGGCCTTAGGTGCCTTGCTGCGGCGCTCGCCATTGCTTTCCGTCGGAGGTTCGAGTCCTCCCTCAGACATGAGTGTGTGTTGTACTTAGCATAAGTTAGTTTAAGCAGTTTGTAAGCCAAGGGACTGATAAACGCAGCAGTCAAGTCCCCTAGGTATACAACCATTTGAACATGTGAAAATTTTGACTGCACTCTCTGCCCCACTGTCAAGCTACACTAAGATTGTGGACAATATTTCCTGCAGTTATCGCCTTAAATGCTGATAACTGGTAATTCAATGACCCCCACCTTCAAATCAAATGTTTTAATGTTTGTATACCTGGAAAAAAATGCTATAGTCATCCGTCCCTAGACTTACAACTTACTAAGGTTTTACTTACACTAAAGACAGCACCCTTCCCGTGGTAGGACTCGACACTCCGACGGCAGCTGCCACGCAATGCGAAACATGGCGCGTGAAACCGCGATGCGTTTCCCGTGTGGTAGTAACTACCTTACAGGAGGACAATTGTCGCTTGGTAACGCTGTAGGTTGTACAGCAGGTGGTTACGTTACCGAACACTGCACGAAAAAACTGTGAAAGCATATTCTGCCATTCGATGCGTGAAGTGTGTGGTTTCTTTTTCCTCTCTATTTTCTATTTTTTTTTTTTTTTTTTTTTTTTTTTTCGACCACTGCCAGACATTAGCGGCTAACCAGACGCGATGTGATAATCGAATAGGCCGCAGAGCAATGTTGTTGACATTACGACAAAAACACGCTGGCTATGCGAGATTATGACGCCGTCCACAGCCGAAACATGTTCTACGCAGCTAAAC
Source organism: Locusta migratoria (assembly GCA_026315105.1). Taxonomy (NCBI): domain Eukaryota; kingdom Metazoa; phylum Arthropoda; class Insecta; order Orthoptera; family Acrididae; genus Locusta; species Locusta migratoria. Next base: position 133,237,098 of record CM048748.1, on the reverse strand, counting down.
AGTGTGGCCAAGGAAGAAGTAACACTTAGTAGCTGGGACCACTGTCATGCTACCGGAAACTTTCATAATGAAAATATGACTACACATTGGAGATTACTGTGTGAGAAGCAGCATGTAAATGAACCTTTTACATTTCAAAAAATTCTCAATTGAGGAGACCTACGCAAATACACAGTTGAAAATAGAACATGGTAGATCTTTTCTAGTTTTTATGTATGGAACTCATCGTTCGTTGAATTTTTACAAGTTTCCAGCATTAATGGTGAAGTTGAACACATCAGTTCTTATATTTCACATTTGTATTACTAAATACAACTGTACCAAGAAAGTAGTAATGAGAGGATATACGTAGAGACACATGAGATATGACATTGTGAGATATAGGAGATTAGAAGATGACGTCTGAGTAACGTCGAAACTGGTCATCCAGAAATAAAAACGTGATCTTTGCTGAAAACCTGACACCTTTGTCCAGAGTTTACCAATTCACTGCGGATTTATTGTTGAAATAATGTTGTTTAAGTATATGAAATGATTACATCTACAGGTTAATACTACATGTGGCAGTGCGTTCTGCGGCGTACTAGTCACGGTCTGCACGGCCGCTGCGGTTGGAGGGGGGGAGGGGTTCGAAATCCCGCCCCCACCTCGGGCATGGATGTTTGTGCCGTCTTTAGTAAAGCTCTTTCATAAGTAGTTTGTAAGTTTAGGGACTGATGAACTCGTAGTTAAGTCCTATAAGCTCTACAAACATTTGAGCATTTTTGCAAGCCCTGATTCTGGCGTCTGTTCGATCATACAGATGGAGGTCTCTTCGATCATACAGATGGAGAATACTGTCTTGGTATAAATTATTCAACCGCTGCTCAAGCTGAACACGTAGTTCTGCAAGAGCAGTGAGTTGACATGTCTCACGTATCAGTGTGACGCCATTACATTCCAAACGTGCTCTATTTGAGTCAAGTCTGGAGGTCGTGCTGGCCAGAGAAGTTATTACTACACGTCCTGCCTGCAGAGGACATAGAGTGTGTGAGAGAGCATTATCCCGGTGGGAAAGCAAATCACCTTCTAGTTCAAAGAATATAAAAATTGCGTGTCTTACTATATTTTACACGTACTGAGCGATGCTCAGCGTTCCTTACACAAATATTAAAGATGAACGACAGTTGTAGATTATCACACCAAGATCATAAGGCGAGGCATATACCAGTGTGTCTTAGATGAATATACTCTATGATACACAGTATGCCAGTCTACGTACTACGCACTAACGACCATTTGCTTATATCGCTTAAAAACCACGGCCATAAATTGCATCTCCCAGTGAGATCCTCTGACGGCACCAGTCGAACTGCTCACGTCAATGTTGCGGCTTGAGTGGAAACGAGCTAGAGGGGTGCGTACTCCTAGTCGCAATGCTTGGAACCGGTTGAGAACAGTTTGTGTTTACATTTCTGTGCTCACAAACCCTCGTCTACTATGTGATAGCAGTGCGATCTGCCACTACCGCACTTTAAATATAACTATTTGGGGAAGTCCGTGCTGCTTGGACGGTCAGAAAATTATCTATAGGCCCAGGTGTCTGAAATTTTACGTAATTGTTGAAACCAGAACCGTGGCTAAATTTTTCCACCGCCATGTCCAACGTGTATTGCAGTTCTCCGGAAGGACCATCCAGCCGCTCGAAAGGCCATAGTTTGACCACTTCGAAACTCGCTCATTTGGCTGTAGGTATCACGGGTGTATGTCCGTGGCTTGTCACCAGTTTGCTTCACACTTTGTTATTACACTAAACCGTATGTCTGTATACATTCCCAATTAAATATTACACACAGAAGGCGCTCTGGGATTGCAATGTCACTGCGATGTCTGATCAGTGTCAACGCTGAAAACTTCGTATTCATCTACTATCCCCCAAGGTAAAGTCTGCTGCCATCGGGTCAAAATCTCTATCGTTTTTCCTGATGTACTGTTTTTACGGCAGCGTATTCTAGATTTCAGTATAAAAATAGTATGAGTGACATCACATTTAGTCATGGAGTGGCTTACGTACGGAAACAGCTGTACGAAGCTACATTCAGCCGTATGAGATCGTCCAACTCGTTGCCGTTTTGCATCTGTCCAAACGAGGAAAGAGGAGTGCTCAGATAGCTCAGTGGTGTTAACGATCGTACCGAGGTAGATACACTGGTTATGGACAGGTCACAAAATTTAGGCATCATATGGTGTTGCTATTGATTTGAAGGATTAAGGTACGGCTATGTAGTGTGCCCATGACAAAAATAATTCTTTTGCCTTAGTGCAGTGGGAGCCTGAGTATTGATGAAAAAGCGTTTCTTATCACCAACCCTTGTGAAAATGGCGTAGATTAATTTCCATAGCTGCACGCAGGGCTGTGTCTGCATGAAGAAATCTGAAATTGACATTTACGTCGGCTGGCGAACACCCACAGGGCTCACGGTTCTTCCGTGAGTACATGCATGGCGAGCACGGAGCGCAGATCTAATGGAGTCTTTCGTCCTTCTCTCCTTCCTGGACTTTATTTCCAATCCCTTCCCCTCCTCTCGTACCATCACTCCTTTCTCTCCCCACCGGCGGACTGATGATCTTAGTTAGCTTTTCGTCCCCCTGTCCCAACCAACCAATCGGATAGCGACCGCCTTGCTGCTTTTAGAAACAATTCAACTATTTGTCAGCTGCGGTTTTCTCTCTCTTTCTCTCTCTCCCTCTCTCTCTTTCCCATCACCTCCAACATTAACATCAAACTAAACTAGACACACATACATTTCAAATACCCAAATACCTTCACTTAACGGAGACACTTCAACACACAGCATATTTCACGAAGGAAATAGATGCAAAATGTTTAAATGTTTGTAATTTCATGAGATCAAACTATTCCGCTCCAAGCGGTTGCACAGTTCGTCATATGACGCTCCGGACCACATGGCCATTCCCGTGCGGCGAAAAGTGTGCCTGCGGGCGAGAATCATATGTAAAACTTACCAACTACTCGGCTGAACCTGTATTTCAGGGTCTCCCAGCCATTCATGACGCACAAATTTACATTCTAGTCTGTTCGTAAATTCGCGATTCTACAACGTTTTTGGTGGGGGAAGTGGCGTTTCCTGGAATAACCCTTAGAATACAGTACAGTAGCATCCAAAAGCATTTGACCGTTACCGACTAGTTGTTTAGTGAATCGTGAAGATTCGAGTCGATTCGGTTCGTTTGACTTAAGATGACTTATTGCGATTGGTAAGCGCATTACATCGGAAGAAAATAATACACAATACGAAGGAAAGGTTCGTAGTGAGAGCGTATATGCGCTCCCTCAGCATGGCTACTCGAGCTCTGGCGGTTACGCACGAATGATCCCGAAGCAAGTCAATGGAGCTACTGTGCACCTCGCCTTGCGCATGGGCAAATGAATACAACATCCGTTCTTCATAATTGTTTTTGGCGCATTGAAGATTTGTCAAAAACTCGTCATATTTGGTAAACTATGTTAAATTTTTTAAACTATGTTATAACTATAAATAGAAGACGTATCAACTGTAAAAGCCTTCAGAAGGTACGAGCATGATTAATAATAAAGTCTGTACTCTACACCTAGCAATAATAGACGTTTGGCTAGCGGCATCGCGCTGCGATGGCCAAGGTAGTGGGTTAGAGTCTGAGTGCACGCAATTTTTTTAAACCAAGTCTTCTTTTTAACAGATATGGGAACAACAATGACTTTTCTATTGCTACTTGTCACATATCTTTGAAGGTTTTTTGCAAATGTTTCACTATTTGAATGTAAATGTTGTGCCAAATTGTCTCTTTGGACGCTGAGCGGGGCGACGGCCCAGGTTCGGAAATATCGTAGATCCGGTACTGAAACAAGTAAACCCCCCGTCATCTGAAGCGCCAGCCGCCACTGCTTTCTTTGCATTTAGAAAACAAAATCTCAGATCTGATTTCAGACGCGGCGGCAATTTCAATTACGGCTGACATTATAAAGAAGCACCGCAAAGCAATTTTTCAACAGCAACATTCTGAAAATGGCGTACACGTCTTATCCTTGTGTCAGACTAACTGCCACGCATGCTCGGAACTGCTCAAATCAAAATGTTTAAATGTTTGTTAAGCTTATGGGACTTAACTACGGGGTCATCAGTCCCTAAACTTACAAACTACTTATGAATTACTTACGAACTAGGACGGCACAAATATCCACGCCCGAGGGGGAATTCGAACCCCCGACCGTAGTGGCCGTGCTGACCGTGACTGGAGCGCCTCAGTCACCTCGGCCACCGCGGCCGGCCTCGGAACTGCGATCGTAGCGCTGCCGCATGTAGAAATAGAAACGGAACTTACTTTGTGGTCGACCCTCGTACTCTTGGGTGTGATATTTGCGATCGTCATTGGTGTTACGTATTGGCTAGCCAGCAGGGTATATCGGAAGTACCTTCATCAGTGGCGGACTAAGGGGGAGGGGCAGTCCGCTCCGGGCCTCCGGTCTTGGGGGGCCTCCAAATGCCTCGAAAGGATTATTATTATTTTTTTTTTTTAAAGTGCGCTTGGCATGTAGTTTTCCAGGGGCCTCCAAATCACGGAAGCTATTTTTCTCAGACTGTCCCGTGCCTCTCGTCCTCGAAGGGGCCTCCAAATTTTATTTTTATCTTTTTTACTTTTATTTTATTTTATTTTATTTATTTTTTTTTATTTATTTATTTTTTTTTTTTTAATACTTGTATTTCCAAGTGGACGGTGGGGGGCCTCCTTTCGTTTCGCTACCGCCCCAGGCCTCCAACAGCCTTAGTCCGCCACTGATCCTCATTTGAAAATTTCGCTTCAAACGAGCGCACCTGTCGGTTCCAAAAATATTGACCATTCTCCCTGGGACACTCTGTATTTTCAGAAGGCTACGTGGAGCCTAGCCACGCCCACTTTTAACTGTCACGCGACTTTGCCCGAACGAACGGGCGATAGCAGGTCGTTAACTCGCAGCGAAAGTGTGGGATTATGAGCGTGAGGCTTTAGGTGCGCCTCTGGGAGGGAACGGCCGTAGCGGAGCAGGTAGGCAGATAAGGGCGGCACATTACAGTCGGCTGACGTCACGCGAGCTGGCCGGTCAGATAAGGGCGCGTGCTATCGCACCCCTCGCGCGGTCGCGGTCGCGGTCGGGGGTGGGCGGCGCCGGTGAACGATGGCCGGCTCTCGCCGCCGCCGAATGCCGCCCCACCCCACCACTAATTAACCAATTACGGACCAAACGGGCGCCATCTTGCCGCCGCGGTTAGCGCCGGCATCGATCAACGGGCTGGGGCGCCTCGCGGACCGCCGCCGGTAACGAGGCGATAACTCAGCGACGACTCCCAGCCGGTGACCGTCGGCGGAGGGAACGCCTGCCCTGGCCGCAGGTGGCCGATATTGATACACTGCGCCCAGTTACCCGTAATTGGCTGCGCCTCCTCTCCTATTCTTGTGCCGATCCCAGGCATTATTCTCTTCCCGCGCTGACAGGATTATCGTAGGATCCAGTTGTGTCGTAATTCGTTCGCCAATAATGGGGCACCGCCTGTTGCGTACCAGATATGCTATGTTTCATCCGCGTTTGTCTTTATCCAGTGTATCTAATGACTAAACCTGAACGGTTTGAAGGTGCACTCCCTAAAGAACGTTGTAGACGTTATCCTCAACAAGCTGTACTGTATCTGTATCGATTCGCCGCCGATTAGATGTCAGTAGTCTTACACTAATTTTCTGTCATTTCGTTCAGTACATATGCCAATACAATGTCAGTGATACAGACTTATTCCTGGAGTGTCTGCTGAGGTTCATAAGTCGTGAAATACTACATTCAAAAATGTTCAAATGTTTTTAAGTCTAAGGGACGTAACTACACTTGCCGTTACTCCCCATGCTTACAAACTACTTAAAACTTATCCTAAAGACAACACATACACCCATGCCAGATTGAGAACTTCAACCATCGACGAAGAACGGCCGCTCGCACCGCATAAAGGCGTCTTAGTGCGCTTGGCTTTTCTGCCACGGCACACTTCGTTCGCTTCGGCGACAGCATGGTCAGTGATAATCATTTATTACCCCATCATTATCTATCTCTGACTAGAGAGAAACAAAGGATCGGCATTATTTTCATATTTTTTTTATTTTTTGACGTTCTCGTCTTTGTTCTTCTAGCATGAAAAAGCAAGACTCTTAAGCTTCTGAATGATTCTGTATAAAAAATTTGAGTCGCGCCATGGCCTTCAAGTTATTAAATCTTTTAAAATACTCTATTACTTTGACTTAGTCTGTAATCGAATTCACTGACGGTGTCGTCGTTTCCTGACAAAGTATTTTATTAATTTTGAATAAAACTTACGAGATGAATGTGTAATATTCTGCAGATTTATTGTTTTTACTAACCGGTTTTTGGCTGTTTACTTGATGATGGTGTAACAACGGAAAACCGTTCAGAAAAACAATAAATTTTCAGAATTCACAGATTTATCTCGTGTTTAATGCTCCCCAAAATCAATGGGTTGGGACTACAGCTGCTAAATTTTAAGGGTGGAAGAAAGTACCAGCAGCTGTTGTTTATTCAAAATCTTAAACATGCCTGCAGTTCAGCAACGGTGGAACAAGATGCAATAGTGAACAAAATTTCAGCCAACCAGTTGCATAAAAATGGTTTAGATACATAAACATAGACCCTGAATTCTGCAAAAGTAATTTTGTCTTCTTCAGAAGAATTTCATAACAAAATATAATTAAGAGACCAGTTCAAAATGTTCAAATGTTTGTAAAGCTATCGGACCAAACTGCGTGGTCATCAGTCCGTAGCTTACTACTTAAACCTAGGTAAACTAACCTAAGGTCAACACACACACCCATGCCCCATGGAGGACTCGAACCTCCACGGCGAGCAACCGCGCGCTCCGCAGCGAGACGCTTTAGACCGCTCGGCAACTCCACCGCGGCGTCCGACCAGTAATACGGATAAGAGTAACATACATAAAATTTCGCCGCGGTTGAGTAGCCGAGCGGTCTAAGGCGCCTCGCTGCGGAGCGCGCGGTTGCTCGCTGTCGGGGGTTCGAGTCCTCTCTGTAGCATGGGTGTATCTGTTGTCCTTAGTTTAGTTTAGCTTAGTTGAAGTAGTTTGTAAGCTACGGTATGATGACTACGCAGTTTGGTCCGATAGATTTACAAACATTTAAACATTTTGAACATAAAATTTCAGAAATACGTAAGAAATTTACAGCATTACATAAGAATGTACTTACATTTAGCTAACATTAAAATAGTTGTAAAATGAAATCAAGTGGCCAAATGTGGCTGACTTCAAGTCATGAAATAAAATGTAAAATTTTAAATTAATGTCCACAACATAAAAGTGTGGAGCACGGCCACACACAGGTCGAGTGAGCACTGCGTCTGGTAGAGGCGTAGGAACAGCAGTGACGTGCACCTGCACTAGGTGGCGCTAAGAGGACTGTAAGGTTGCGTGCAGTCGCGGACGCGAAAGAGTTCTGAAACAAGAAAACTATGTGCATGTAACACTGACAGATGGATGAGATAAAGAAAGATGGGAAATCAGACGAGACTTAACGTGCAAAGAAATGTGGAGCTGAGTTATGTGCATGGCCGAAACCCGGGTCAAGGTTTATGTATATAAACCATTTTTATGCAACTGGTTGCCTGAGATTTTGTTCTCTTTTGTGTGATTTATTCAATTGCGCGATCTGTTTCGGTGTTACAACCACACCATTTTCAGGCCTCCGTTGTGCAGCCGTCAGTACCAGCACATTTAACAGGGACAGTCTTTAATACCGGTAGGCTTAAATTTGTTAATCCGTTCCTCTCGTGTGTTTCATTTAAAATATTGTTCTTTAGTTCCATCTTTTACCTCAGTAGCCCTCTAATCATTAATGTGTAGATGTGATATAGAAGTCATTTTGCTAGTTTGGTTCTGTGCCATCACTACCATATAAATTAATAATTACATTCGTAATCTGCTTTCATATGGAACATCTTCACAGAACCGGCAATCTTTTTGCTATTTTTATCGAGTCCAAATATTTACGTGTGAGCACTGTCCAGTTCTACAAATTTAATTTCTAGCTGGAATAATCTCTTAATTGTTCAAAGTAATTTATTTTCAATTCACAACGTGTTTAGGGCTGGTGAACTGTCAGTAAAATACATATATACCGGACACAATATTATTTGAAATTTATAATGAAAGTAAAGAACTATATATTTTATTTGTAGATTTCAAGAAAGCCTGTAATTGCATACATCGCAAGAGCCTGTTCAGATGTTTAATGTAGTTTGGGATGGCAGAGAAACTCATCAATATGATAAGGATCTGTCTGAGCGACACACATGCTAAAGTGAAAATGGGAAATCGAGTAACCGAGGGATTTGAAATTGTGAAAGGACTCAGGCAAGGAGATGGGCTGTCCCCTGTTCTGTTCAATTTTGCCCTCGAGAAGATTGTGCGCGAAACCTTCCAAAAAATGAAGGCATTGAAATTGAGGGAAACGGACTGGCATACCTGGCCTATGCAGATAACATCTGTTTACTCTCTAGCTATGAAGAGGTGTTGAAACAAATGACCACAGCGCTAAAGGAGGCTGCCAGCAAATTTGGGCTACTCATCGATGAAGCCAAGACAGAGTACCTCGTTGTGACCCATGGGCAGACTGCTGGACATCTACAGTCACTGCAGGTGGGAGACATGTCCTACAAGAGAGTGCGTGAATTTCAATACCTGGGGGCACTTTGCACAGACAAATCTTCTGGTAAGCGGAGATCAACGCCAGAATTAAAGCTGGAAGCCGATCCTACCACACCCTAGTGGAACTGCTTCGCTCCAAATGCCTATCCAGACGGTTCAAAATCCGACTGTACAAAACCCTGATACAGCCTGTTGGGATAAATGGCTGTGAGATGAAGTATTCCAAAACAGGACTTCCGCAAGCTCCTTGTTTTTGAGAGAAACGTTCTTCGGAAGATCTACGATCCAGATTTGGATGCAGGCACAGGGGAATGGAGAATCAGGCACAACCAAGAGCTTCAGGAATTATAGTAACATCCCAGCATATCAGAAACCATAAAAGCCGAGCGTATGCAGTGGGCCGGTCATGTTGCCCGGATGGAAGATGGCAGGTGGCCTCAGAAGCTCCTGGATTTCGTTCCTGAAGGAAGGAAGGAAGGAGACCCCCAGGAATACCAAGGAAACGTTGGAGCGATGACCTCCACGAAGACGTGAAGCAAGCAGCAATAGATGTGGACAAGTGGCGGATAACAGCAATGGATAGGATGCATTGGAGCAGCAAGTGCATTCTGTGTGGCAACTCTCACAAAGTCCCATCCTGCCAGTCTGTACGTTACATTCCGAACCTTCCCAAAGTTGCTCAGTTGCTATGGGAAGCAGATTGCTTCGGTGGCATGGCGCCTATTTGATTCACGCTGAGTATTATGTCTACAAAGATTCCCTATAAAGGGATCCACACTGATAGATGGCCCTCTGTCAGCTAGATCGCTACGCTGTTGGCCGGTGATGTAGAAACAGTTATCATTAGTCTACATCTATAGTCCTCCGGTTGGCACTTGCCAACAATGGATCGAAATTCTTCTTCTTTTCATCCCATTACTGTGTTCCGTCTTGTTAGCTGATGTTAGCTGGTTTGTGATGCACGTTTACTTGACCATATAAGGGACACATTTGACCTCGAACGCTCGTAACTGCACTAAACCATGCTTAGAATAACAGCTAACCATTAACAATCCAGTGGTGTGCATCATTTCCATGCAAATGCCGCATTTGTCAGCTAGCGCCACTATAAATGTTCAAATGTTTGTAGAGCTTACGGGACTTAACTACGGGGTTATCAGTCCCTAAACTTACAAACTACTTATGAACTAGCTAATACTAAGGACGGCACAAATATCCATGCCCGAGGGGGTATTCGAACCCCCGACCGCAGTGGCCGTGCAGACTGTGACTGACGCGCCGCAGAACGCTCGGCCACCGCGACCGGCACGCCACTATATAGTGGTCTAAAGAGCCTGCTGTTGTGTGATTCCTGAGCAGGTCATAAAGACCGTACCCTTCTAGATGCAAGTTTTTCAAACACAGATTTTACGCTGAAGATATTGACACCGAAAACAACGAAATATTGCCAACCCTTTGATGTTTGCTACTTTCGGCGATAACAACCCTATATCAGAAGGATTACTGATTTTGTAAGACTACGAGGTGCCAAACTACACGTGAAGCTACATGATCGTTATTTCATTGTGAAAAGTAACTTCGTTATTTACAATCAATCTGCTGCACCAACGTATAAATCTATGTGGCAATTTGCATGGATAAAGCTAGGGTATGACAATTACATACCATCATCACCATTTGAAAAACTATTTAGTGTGGCTTTTGATATTGGGCTGCGTGAATGTGAAAGTTATTTGGAATCTGATAACGTGGCTTTAGTGAGGTGTACAAATTGTTCTCTCGCTCTTTGTTCTAAGCACTTCATGGAAATTCTGCATCTGCTCTTTGAGGACTAATATATGCACTTTTAGGTGTTTGGTACTTCTGTATATGTATGTTCTGAGTTATTACAAGTATCTACCTCAAGCTGATAGTCTTTGGAGCTACCGACTGAATATGTAATGATACAATGACCCTATTAAACTACAGGTAATTTCTTTCGTGTGGTACTGATATTCTGTAACTTGGTGTCTCTCTGTTAAAATGTTACCTGAGGTACAATGCAACGTTTTGCATGGAAATGACGCACAGCACTGTCCTGTTGATGATTATCTGTTATTTCAGGCATGGTTTCGTGCGGTACCAAGCGTTCGAGGTCAAAGGTATCCCTTGTTAGTCGAATAAAGGTAGTACATCAGTATATCATACGCTTCTCCAGTGGGATATCCCTCGATCCGTTTTCCCCTCACCATTGTTCCACTATGTTTTCGTCTGTCTGCAGTGAAGTAAAAACATATGAAACGCAAAAAAAGGAACAAAAATAAGTAAAAGTTGCCGAGTATCAACGAAAATGTAAATCACAAACCGCGTAAACCCCAGCCAAGGAGACAGAAAACACAGCAGTATTAAGTAAATAAGAGGCATTAATACCAACCACAGAATATGCTTTATAAACAAAAAGCGAAACGCGTCTGGTGTGAAAAATTAACCTAGTTGTAAAGTTGTAATCAGAATAAGGCGGGAGATCTATTATAGTTAATGTCATTTGCTTTCCCCGACGCTGGAGAAGTACAGTTAGTCACGTATCAATTGCGCCAGTGGGGTGTAGGTTCTCCAACGACGGTAGTGCACTGAATGAAATATTCTGTTTCCTGTGGGTAATGTTAGCTATATAAGAATCAGACGCGACCATTTACATTTTTTTTCTAGGGGCTCTCTTTTTCAATCATATTATCTGTCATTTACCTGTGTCATCTATAGGCTACCTAACGGGGTGACACTTCTATCACTCCTGAGTGGATGCATATTGCAGTTTAGAGGAAATGTTCAAATGTTTGTAGAACTTATGGGACTTAACTACGAGGTCATCAGTCCCTAAGCTTACAAACTACTTATGAACTACCTAAGACGGCACAAATATCCATGCCCGAGGGGGGATTCGAACCCCCGACCGTAATGGCCGTGCAGACCGTGACTGGAGCGCCTCAGTCCCCTCGGCCACCGCGGCCGGCTTAGAGGAAATATTTGTTTCCTTGCACTCATTGAATTTCATGATTGTTGACTGCAATATATTTTATATAACCAGTGTCTGGCATATTTATTTCAATAGACACCTTTCTCACCAAACTGAAACCTTTCGTATAGCAGTATCACTGCGAGAAACCAAGTTAAATATACAATGCCTATCACACGTCAATATCTTTAGAACGCACACATTACGATGCATCTCATCCTTTCCTAACTACTTCCAGACCTATGGTCTCTAAGTAATACCTTTTGCATCATTTTTCTTCTTAACATGCTACACTCAATTACTTTTTTCCGCTTTGACTGTTGTGTCTTTTAAGTTTTTTGCCTCATTCTCTTTAATTTCCCGGCATGAAAGTCATAATGCATAATCATTAAGATCATACGAGGTGAAAAACCTATTAACCCTTTCTTCACCCGCGTTACTTAAAACCGACATCATATTTCCATTTGTATGCTATATATAAGTTTGCGTGTAATCACTGTTTCCCGCTATTTACTTTAATTCCCAAGCCAGTAGTAATTGTTCTTGACAATAAATGGCAAGAACTCACCAGCAGAGAGCAGTAAACAATTACTGAGAACGACGATTTGATGCGGTGCTCGTCGAAATTCGGCAAAGATAGGGTGAAACCGTATTTTGGCCCGGTAACACAGAAATTACACTGCTTTGTTTCTCCTTCTTTGTCGACCGAGTAAGTATGCTACTTGAAAACAACGCATCATAGTTTAATAACATTTTGCAAAAGGGTGAATACGTCTCATATCACCACAAAGGGAGAAGGAAGGGAGAAGGTATTAGAGCGGAACTTGAAAGACTCATACGGGAGAGCTAAGTTCATGGAATCGGACCTGATCGGACCACCGTCGGGGGTTCGAGTCCTCCCTCGGACATTGAAGTATGAAATTGTCCTTAGTATAAGTTACTTTAAATTAGTGTAAGTATTTTGTAAACATAGCGACTAAGGACCAGCGTAGTTAAGTCCCTTAGATTTGCCAACATTTGAACATTTTATCAGAGGGTGGGCATGAAAGCCACACAAACAGGTTTACTACTTTGAAGTAAATGAAAGATAGAAAGATCTCTATCTCACCTTTAATCCAGTGTTAAATAACTATGTACTTCGATGTAAAGTCTTGTGTTTCTGTAAATCAGCACGACCAAATTTTTGTGGGTTTACTAATTACAATTGAGGAGATATGTTTAGCTGTCGCGTTCCATTATTGTCGCAGGGCTTCTAGGTATACGTATATCTGTAGTGATCTTCATGTAGGGCATATACTAGCACGTAGTAAACACAACCAGCAAATAACGAGTGTTTGTACTCCAGTCGGTGAAATTTCCATTAAGCAGAGGAATACGTTGGAGGCATCACGTTTATTTCCACCAGGGACACCAAATGTGACAAAGGACAAGCCCAAGAGTTGTCTGCCGTTGGACAAGCGCATTAGCTGATTCGTTTATTGATTCCCGATGGCATACCTTGCATTCAAATAGTGATGCAAGGACTGCAGAGAACGAAGAGGCGAATCTCACTGAAATAATGGTAACCTACGAGTAAGAGACAGGTTTCAATAAAGGCACTGTTCTGTTTTCGTTGTTCTTTCCTGACTATATACTTCATCAAACAAATAATGCTTACAAATTTCTCCAACACCTCTGAATTTATGACTAACAACTGTAAAGCGGACAAAATTTACAATCCGATTTTAAAGTCTTAAAAGGATTCATAGTAGCTGTGACGTATGAAATTACTACACGCGAGTTAATCCGATCACATCACTATACAGTAGTGAAGAAAGTAAAATGTTTTAGACAAAGCATTTAATGCTAAGCAGAAATCAATGAATTGGTCATGTCACCGTCCATGAGACCCATTTAGCATAAATAAATTTCCGATAGTAAAAGATGTGTACCTCAGTTGTCACAAGAACTATACAGGGTAAATCACCTAACACTTGCACTGCAAATATTGTGGAAAAGGAAAGCACGATTGATGTGCGGTTTTCACCGAGTGGATTGTTTGCCAATAAACAGATTGTAAAAATACCTAGAAAGTGTATTTCTGTTGCAAACATACAGTTTTTCAAATGAGACTACGATTGTTTCTCCCATGCACTGGAAGTTTTGACACCAGCTGTGTACAAAAAATTTTGGATGACATTTTTATTACGTTTAGTTTGGCAGCTACAAGCGTTCAAAGTTGCGGAGGCGGAGGCTGCGATAGCGTAGTTGACTGGCCGAGTGGCTAGCCCCTGGGGCACGGTCCACTGTCTCATGACCACCAGCCCGTCAGCTACACCATCGTAGCCTCCGCCCCCAAAACTTTGAATGGTTGTAGCTGCCAAACTAAACATTATAAAAATGTCATTCAAAATTCTTTGTACACAACTGCTGTCAAAAATTACAGTGCAAAATAGAAACAACCATTGTCTCATTTGAATAATTGTATAATTCCACAAAAATACACTTTCTAGGTATTTTTACAATTTGTTTATTGGCTAACAATACGAGTCCTTGACTGCCAATCCATAGTGTGAAAACCGCACATCAATCGTACTTTCCATTTCCGCAATATTTGCTGTGCAAGTGTTAGTGTATATCCCTAAAAACTTAGACATAGTTGCTGGCCCTGTAATATGAACAACTATTAACGAAATATTAAGAAGGAAATAACTAATACAAGAAGAAAGTTAACGTTATAACTTCCTAATTTCCATCAGAAAGCGTTGTGAATGACTCACAATAGCAGGATCTCAAATACAATTTTTGAAAATAAATGCATGATAGCAGTTTCTGTGTCCATCATTAAAAAAAGTATAAAAGCAATACTGAAAGGCTAAATCAACATTATAATTTATCACTACTTCAAATTGATCAATTTTTCAGCAATCAGTCTGAAGCATAGTACCCCCTATAAATTTCCTCCATTATCCCCTATTCAATGCTAACATTGATGTTTTCGTCTGATGTTTAAGTCTGTTACTTCAAACTCATTCTTGATCGATCCAAGTACTTTATCCTAGTTCTAATTCGACACATCCTACCCTCTACTGCCGAATCCATGAGTCTATTAAGTAACTCCGCTTCTCCTTGCGTGTAACATGATCCCACTATTAAAGCCTGCTCAGTGTAATTGCTTCGTCTATAATGTTCATTCAGGATTTTTCTTTGATTTCCTCATTATTGTTTTCTTATATAGGTGTTGCCGACCACGAAATTGCACAGTTGTCTGAGAAGTCCGAAAAGCTGAACAAAAGTGGAAAAAACATTCAGACATGACTGTAAATTTGTTTATAAATATTTTTGGAATTGATGAATTTGAGATTGGAGGTGAAATTTAAAATTTATAAATGGTGGATATGAAATGGTTGACTGATTTGAAAAAATACATTTTAGATTCTATTGTACATTTGTAATAAAAAGTTTTTTGAGATCCCAGATTACTCATATAAGATTAACTAAATTTAATACAGTTTTCACAATAACGACATAGTAGCCTTGCTTGTAAACATTGCAAAAATTTATATTTATAAAATAACAAGTATATATGGTTACAGACGTAATCTGAAGCAGATTCATAATTGTCAGCAATATTATTAATCCTCTGATTTGCAGATTCGTTTGCAGGCAATAAAAGTCGTTAGGTCTAAGATGATAAAAATTTTCCTTTCTTGGTGCTGCATGTTGCTCCAGCTCGTAATGACTGGATCCGAAGATACCAGCAGCCCGTGAAGAACATCTGCCATGCTCTTTGCCCTGGAAAATCTTCCGGAAAATCCTTTTTTACGGGATTCCTCAGCATCTAAGGATATTTTCCCGATTAGCAACGGAGCCCACTCAATAATTTAAGATCCATGAATTAATATTTTATGTACAGCCGTGGGCCGTTAGTACCGCAGATAGAGTGAAACATGTATTTTTAAAAATTCTAATCAAGAATGCAATACCAATTTTCGTACTTCTAGGTTCAAAACTGCCTTGACTGTGACGTACTTTCCAAAAGTCTTTCATCCCCTATGAAGCGGAACTCCAATCACTTATTTCACCACTTAGTGGTTGAATTAACAGAATTTATGAAACGTGTTGTTGTTTTAATGTTTTAATTCTAACTGAATATTGCCGTACTTCTAACTTCAATATTGCCTTAACAGCGGCATACTTTGACAAAAACGTTCCATCCACTTTTTCAACCACTTATGGATGGATTTCAAAAACTCATTTCTTGAATAATGACTACAGTGTAAGATCAACACACAATTTCCCAAGTTTCTTTCGTTAGTGGCTTTGGCTGGGCGATCATGAGTCTGTGAGACAATCTGAACATGTCTTTATCGCCGCACACGATTTCAGTAAAGAGGTCAATATAACGAGAAAAGCAACAAATAGAAAACAATTCTTGTACATTTCGACACAAAACGTCCTACGCTACATATTGCACTATCGTACATCGCAGGATCTCTGGGGATCATAACTTAAACTATTATTTACGACAACTCTATATGTGAATTCAGATGTGAATTTGGCGTGACTTTTAATACACACCGAGCATAAATTTATATGTGCAAAACATATTAGTATTTTCTACGAGCCTTCATTAACATTCTGCATCGAACAATTGCAATGGACACTTGCATGGAAAGTTACAAACACTTTAAACACACAACTTTTTGAGAAGTGGTTCTGCATAAGAGGAGCTACTCCACAACGGTATCTTTGATCTCCTTTTCTGGTATCAAACGTTGTTTTTCCCCCCTATGACGTAATATGCAACGCTGACCTTTGCCCGTTGAGCATAATTTTCCGCGACTAAACTGATAATTATACATTTCATGTTTCAACTTTCTGCCAGCTTCTACGACGTTTCAGACCATTATGCGCCGTCCTCTGAGTGTTAACATATCTTCTTGTTTGTATATATATGCCTATATCAGTTTCTTTGGCTCCTCAGCGAATATAATCAATGACGGCTTTGGTTCTCATGCTAGCCCACGTACAATGGTGAATTAAATAAATGAACACTTGTTGCCTAGTTTCAAAAACCTTTTTGTACGACTTAGTTTTAGGGTAATGAGCCTATTTTCAAGTACTTTACTGATTCCAAAGTTGTTACACCAGGGATGACAAAACATTATATTCTTACAGGTTTCTGTATATCGACTTTAACACTGGAAGAAAATACTATTTACATTGCAATTTAGGAACTACTACAGTTGCATTACATTATTATAATAACCTTATGTAAATATCGATTGTACTAAAATTGTATTTAGTGATGTTATCTCGTAGGGAAATTATTAATAATTACTGTACCCCAGGAATTGAACAGTTTATTGTGCATGACCTTGCTTCTTGCAGATGACCAACTCAGGTTACTAATATTGTTGTTGTCTACTATGTGGAAGTAAGTCATAATCTAAAATAGGTGAATAATTGAATTTTGTCTATTCAGTATTTTTTTTTATTTCCAAAGTTTCAAGTTGTGTTTGCACCTTTACCTTCTACAAGTAAGACTTTTGCATCTATGGTGTATTTGTACTCTTGCTCTAAGTAGTGTTGGCCAAAGGAAGAATCTGGCTTTCTTAATCTCCAGCTCCTGTGGTGTTCCTTGAGCCCAGACAAATTGACTGACCTCTCTGTCCTATATAACAGAACTGGCACTCTTTACAGCAGTGGTGTATATAAAATCAGTTGTAAAGAGTGTCAGTCCTGTTATATAGGACAATTTGTACTAGGCCGAGGGAACGCCCCAGGAGCTAGAGATTAAGAAAGCCAGATTCTGCCTTTGCCCAACACTACTTAGAGCAAAAGCAGAAATACGCCGTAAGTGTATAAGTTTTACATGTAGAAGATAAAAGTGCAAAACTGACCCAAATAGAAATTTTGGAAATTAAAAAACAGATGCCCACAGCTCCAAATTTGGTACTGAATTGACAGAATTCAATTATTCACCTCTTTTAGACTATGACTTAACTTCCATATAGTAGATAATAACAATGTTACTTAACTGAGATGGTCATCTTCAAGAAGCAAGGTCATGCAATATAAACTGTTCAATTCACGAGGTACAATAATTATTAGCGCTATGCTCCGATGCGTGAGAGCGTTCTCCGTCGGAGGTTCGAATGCTCCCTCAGGCATGGATGTTTGTTGTCTTTAGTATAAGTTAGTTTATAAGAAGTTTGTAAGTTTACGGACTGATGACTCCGTAGTTGAGTTAACAAACATTTGAACATGTGAAAACTATTAATAATTTCAGAGAGATAACATCATTAAATACAATGTTAGTACAATAGATATTTACATGACATTATTCTAATAATGTAATGCAAGTGTAACAGTTCCTAAATTCTAATGTAAATAGTATTTTGTTTCAATGTTAAAGTCGATAAACAGAAACCTGTAGTAATGTAATGGACTTTTTTTTTTTTTTTTTTTTTTTTTAAAAAATCTACGGGAGTTAACTACGGGGTCATCAGTCCCTAAACTTACAAACTACTTATGAACTACTTACGAACTAGGACGGCACAAATATCCATGCCCGAGGGGGGATTCGAACCCCCGACCGTGGTGGCCGTGCAGACCGTGACTGGAGCGCCTTAGTCCCCTCGGCCACCGCGGCCGGGTAATGTATTGTCTTCACTGGTGTAACAACTTTGGAAATGGACTCATAACCTCAAACCTAGGTCGTACAAATAGTTTTGTGAAACAAGGCAATAACAAGTGTTCAGTTATTTAATTTAAAATGTTTTACCAAGAACCAACAGTAGAATCAAACAATGGTGAATGTTCCTAAGCTTTAAAAGGGACTTTGTGATGGTTAATTCCATACTGGCACGTTCCTGTTGGTCTCCATATCCTCTCCATACTTACCATAACCCTTAAACCCTCAACTACCATTTTCTTTGACTTCCTATCTTGGCTCAGAAATCATCCACGAGCAAAACAATGCCATTATCCTTTATCAACTGCAACAATGAGTACGTCACAAATCTATCCCTCGCGACTTGATTTGTTCCTTCACAGAGCGAATTTACTGACAGTCCTACTTTTCTTACTGAAGACTGCAGAATCTATCCACATCAGTTGTTTGTTTGCATACATTTATATGAACTACTTTTATCTTCCCACTTTTTCCTCTTTCTGTTTGCCCTTATAGACCAGCGAAACGATGTTTTTTTTTTTTTTTTTTTTTTTTTTTTTTTTTTTGCCTTACGGTAACAAAATTCCGAAAGTTTTTATCTCGTCGTTTCTGTATGTTTTGGGTGGTGCTGAATTCTAACGTCAAGTTTGTTGCCTTGTAGGGGGTCGGCTTCAAAACGAAAAATGCCAGAAACTCAAAATTTTCGCACTTGTTTCTGTTTCTTACTTATGTTTCGAAAACTATTCGTTTATCGAAGATGTCATTTCGGTATAAATTTAAAGTAGTCAACATTTCCTACAAAATACACTACTCAGGTTCGATTTCCTGATAAACGGTATCGGCGCTAGAGCTTGCTAAAAAAGAGCGATTTTTTCCCCTTTCGGCGAAAATATTAAAAACGGCCATTCGCACGCCCCACAACTCGGGAAATATGCATGCTTATCAACAAAACAAACAAAACGTGAAAGTACATTAAATTTTCCTGCAAGGGACGTTTGTCATATTTCATTTTCTC
This sequence comes from Locusta migratoria, assembly GCA_026315105.1. NCBI lineage: Eukaryota > Metazoa > Arthropoda > Insecta > Orthoptera > Acrididae > Locusta > Locusta migratoria. The sequence continues at coordinate 133,217,698 of CM048748.1, read as the reverse complement.
GTGAAGGGGGAAGCACCGCAACTAAAATTACGAACAATGCCTTCTGCACCTATCGTGAAACACCGCTCTTACCTGCGTATCTCTCGTCCACGCTAGATTTCCGATATGTCGGAAAGTTTATGTACTTTATCTTGGTGTAGGGGTTTTGTTATTAACCTGTTATGTTCATTTCTCGAGTAGTAACAACAAGCTTTCGGAATTTAGTTACTGAATAGGCTGTTCTGAACACCAACTGACTGAACTATTATAGCAACGTCACTATCAGCTCAAACGCCTTGCTCCATCTTATTTGCAGTAACTTCTTCCCAGCAAAGGACCCACGGATATTAACAGCCATCTTGTTCCAGATCTTTCTCCACGTCGTCTCTAACGAGATCGAGATCCGTCAATTAGAGGTGGGATTCCAGTCACCTTCTAAGATCCGAGACTTTATCACTGTTAAAGTGCGAGGGATGTTACTAGCATTAATCACATTAAGATCCTATTGAGTCTTACTCCTAACAGTTTAAGAACTAACTGGTGGATTCAGTAATCTTTGCTGTCTGAGCACGAAGGTGGCCACGATCCAGCATATAGTCTGAGACGACCAAATTATTCCAAAGTAACTGTATCTCGACAGTCAGTATCAATTTCTTGGCCACTTATACGTCACCCAACCCATGGACCAAATCAACAGTGTCAGGAAACACACGCTGAATCCCAAGATACAAAAGTTATAAAATTAAATAAATAGTATAGATAGTACTTTAGATTGTTAAAAATTATGTAACACCACGGACTTATTCCAGTAAACTTTTGTACCGATATTTCACTGCAGTCGGTCACGAACTTTGGGAGATCTGGACTTAGGGACAGTTACATAATATCTTGGATTGTTTGTAATAGAAAGCTTGGAGAGAACTTGATCGATTGATCTGAAATTTTGGCGTAACATTGCATTACCTGTATTGGGTCGTGTCACTGAAATTGGTGCAGGTGTAACAGTTAAATCTACGCTTCTTTGGGCGTTCTTTCTTTCTTTTCTCTCATTTCTGTAAACTACGTTTGCATCGGGCGCGAAAATTATACTCAATTTACCTTCCTTTGTTCACAATTTTTTTCTTTGTAGGGGCTTCATCTTTTGTAAGTGTTACGTAATTCAGTTGGTTTTTGTTGTCTTTCAAACTGTGACCTGTCAGACATAACAGGAATTCTATTGAAGTCACTGTTATATCCTTTATGTAAGACGAAACCAACGAATTTCCTCATTAAATATTTCCGAGATGTAGAAGCACTGGCGAACGATTACACTGTTGTTAAGACTCTGCCTGATAGATACTGAAAGATTTACCAGCAACATCAAATCAACACTACTGGGGTTTCCGAATTACCACCCACTTTTCGATACCTTGAATCAACGTGTATTACGTTTAATGTAATACTTACACTTTTCTATTTGTTTGATTCGTAATTCACTATTTTTCTCCTAACCAACTCAGATGAAGGTTGTTTACCTACTTTTGATTTTCTATTACTAATTTCTCTGTGAACGTTGGTAGTAAACAGCTAAGTTCCTCTTACTATCCGCTTTGTACCGCCTACAGAATAATGGTATCTCTGTCAGCACTCCAACCTGGTGTTCCACTAAGTTGGAGGCCGCATTCGGCTAACGGTTGCAGAAAACGATGGGCGGGAAAGATAAGATTTACGATGGATACCGCCCACAAAGCAGCGGTAGATACGCTTTCGGTAATCGATTTCAATTTATTGCCAGATGTTTCTGCTCTTTAACTTCTATCTTTTCTCGAAAACAACCACTGTGTAGTGATAAGTTGCCTTTTGAGCTACAGTCCTACGCATTAGAAATAATTTATGAAGGACAAGTGATTGGGAAACAGCCCACGCCGTTTATTGAAACTGGAAATTGAAAACGAGAACACCTGGCAATTGTATAGCTTGATATATGGACCAACACATAAAACGCTATTCGTCTGATATTGAACCCCATTCTTCTTTTTAAAACCATAAAATATTCAGGTTTCTTATTTCTAATGGTCACTGTAACGTTAGAATCAACACAAGAAGCTTAAACAGCCGACAGCACTTCCCTAATGTCCATGGTGAGTTGTAACGCGTTTAAAGGAGTTTTTTAGTACGTTTTTGTCAGTATGTTACAGAAACGTATTAGTTTTGAATAATACACTTCGCGATAGCTGAGGACAACATTTTTTTTATTATTATTATTATTATTATTATTATTTTTTTTTTTTTTTTTTTTTTTTTTTTTTTTTTTTTTTTTTTTTTTTTTTTTTTTTTTTTTTTTTTTTTTACGCACGCAGTCTTCCTCAGGCTCTGTGACGACGGAATAACCAGTTTCATTGACATCACTGCCCTGTAGAGATATGCGTCAGTTTATGAGTGGGTTGTGAGTGGGTAGGCAGACGTGGAGATGAAATGATGAGGCAGAGAAGACGTGTATCAGTGATCGGAAAGAATGGATTTAGATGCAACAGTTCTAATTTATTTAAATGAATTTACCCTGCAAACTCTCATATTACGAAAGTGTAAACACGAAATCCATGAAATACGACGTCACCTTCGTTCTCGCGGTTTGCAAAGCTGTCGTGTCGTATTTAGCAAATTTTCATGCTTTAGGCGACAAGTTGTGATGGGAGATGATGCAGATTCTGATGGTGGTGGTGGCAAAACAATTATTTTTCCCGTCATCTTCTTTTAAACACTTTTCCGTTCGTTTAAGAGAAGCATGAACTGCAATATTTTACGCCTAATTATGTACATGTAAGAGTGAGCGCTCACTGTAGTTTCTTCGATATCGAGTGTTCACTTTTATTATGAAACGAAAGATGAAACTGCTACGAATGAAACAACCAACGTAGAATTTTATTTTTATTCGTTTACTTCTTTAGTCTTGTCATAAATCATTCACCATATTTTCAGTGTGGTTATAATGATCAGAAACATTTTAAACTTTTCATGCACGTAGTGTGCTTGTAAATTTGGTTTGTAATTTTCTTACAATTATAATTACTCTTCGTTACATCCTACCAGATTTTCGCGTCATGATTTGCGATACAGTCCCATATATAGATGCAACTGACTACTCTTCTAATCTGAAGGCAGAGAGAAAGTTGTGGATGGCAAAATGGAAAAGGGCGCGATAGCCTGTAGTTGAGTATTTGCACCTTTGTACTGCAGTGATTTTTCCTTCACTTATACCTATAATAACGCTCCTTTCTTCTCCTTGTGTGTCGAGTGTAATAGCAGAAAAATCATTCTTCACGCTGATACTCATTAAGACTTGACTGAAGAGCTGTTGTGGGTCAAACCTCTTAACAAGCTTGCATTGATGTATGGCCACAGAGGAATCATTATTAACAAAGAAAACTTATATGTACATAAATTATTGCAAATGGTAAAAAGAATGGAGAAGCTATGTTTTCTTAAGAACAGTTAATATAAAGCCACTTTCTCTGTGGTGTAAAAAGATCAAGTCTTTAAAATTCACACTTTTATAGATTACCATTGGAGTGTAATATGAAAACTGGAAATTGTGCTAGTGAGAGGCCAATATGCATGATTCACGAGAAAAGAAATAAAAATTAAAATTATCAAATGACATTTTTTTTGTAAAATGATCACTGTCATATTTTAACTATCCAGTGTGTGATATTGTACGAAACCAGTGTTTTGAGCACCTTAAGTAAGTTTTCAAGTTACTGTAACTTTTTTGCTCTTAAAATATTGTACGCTCCTACTTCAGTAAAAACATTACTCTGACTAATTTGCGCTTCTGAGAACTGTCTCGAATAATGTGTAGCCTTTTTCCTTTCCCGCAACTTCCATGTCCTTCCGTAGTACCCAAATGAAAAGTTTTTCACTGCCAGCACTGCGCTCTCTCTGCTGCTACCACCGCGCCTTCGCCTCTGGACTCGCGCGTCGCCAAAGAACCGCACAATTCTGCTCTCGTCTAGGACAAACGATAGCACCTAACGCCTTCCAATAAACGGCAAAAATAAATTCAAACCTTCCCAAAACTTTTTCTTGCTTACATCCCCACAAAAAAAATGTAAAGGGATAAGGTTTGCCGCTTACTACATTTTGGACGTTGGTTTTGTAAAAGTTCTGCGTCAGACGTAAGATTTTAATTTATACTTCACTATCACTGAATATATTGGCCGGAAAGTTTCCAGACATCGCCAACATATAGCACTGAAGGCAATTAAAAAATTATTTTGCTGTGCGACGCTTAGTTTAGGAGGTACGGTGTGATAAACATAGAGTAGGGCGAATAAACAACTTTTCATAAAAGTTTAAATATTCTCTTTTTCAGTGACAAAAAGTTTTAATTTAATTTTAAAAATGAGGTGTCAGTAGGTAGTTCTCGGAACACACTTTCGTGTTACGTCGACATATTATAAAATATATGACTTCCATTTTTTTTTTTTTTTTTTTTTTTTTTTCATTTTGATGGGCTGTCTCTCATGGTAGCAATTGCAGCGAACGCCGGCCACGGTTGCTATCCCCCTGCTCACCAGCAGTGCGCATACGCGGAGAATCAGTCAGGTACTTCTGATTGGCTGATGCGAGCAGATCTGGCAACAGCGCCACCGTGAGCTTCGGTATCCACAAAGATGGACCGCAACGCACCCGAAGGGCATATACAATTAAATAATGGAGCTGCTTCGATAACTCGACTCCTTGGTGCGATCCCTGACCGAAACCGAACTTCGGCGCGCCGAAAAAATACAGAATAGGGTCCCAGAAATCGGCCGAATCTTCAGCTTGACCGAAACTGGATTGATTCAGTGAACAATAACGATTTACCTGAGTTGATTGTGCGCCATTTAACTGCTAGGAGTCTCTCCTGGTGCGTAAAAATGGTGGGTATTTTGTTGTTAACGCAATCGTATCTTATAGTGATATGTAACTAACAATTTAACTGCATCAGAATTGTACGCAATGGAATGGATTATCCTACTGTTATGCTGTTAAGTTTTATTTATGAGTTTCCTTGAAAGTGGGCAGTTATTTTTAATAACTAATAAGGGTCTAGACCACATTGATCATGTGGTGCGCACCTTCTTCAGTTATACTGACAACACTTATACACTTAGTCGGAACTGTGACTTTCTTTTTCGACATACTTTCTGCAGCACTGATTGAAGCTGCTATGTATTCAGGAATGCCAAAAAGAAAATATGTAAAGTTGTTTGTCGATTGCAAAAAACCGGAAGTGATGATGGCAATACAAATCCAGCGCTCTCAAGAACAAAATCGTGAAGGCTATTTACGGAAGTAAAAAAATGATTACTTTCTGCGAATTTTGTATTGTAGAAGTCATGTTGAGGGTATGGCATTTTGTAGTATCTATTTGGGATCTTTTTTTGCATATCTAAAGACTATCTTCCTAGAAGAAGATATGCAGGACTGTGGAATATGTGGTAGCTATATAGCAGTCTCGTTGATTCGAGGTGAACTCGACTGGGATTACATCGAACCATCGAATTTTACATGTGAAAAAAAGTCGACCTTGAAAAGAATACACGTGTAAAAAATATGATCTTTTCTAAAACAAAGTTTTCAAATAGTCATTTACATTGGCAGTATAAAGATTTTAAAGTCTTTTCACTATTTGCTTCGCGTTATAATGGTGGAATGCCTTTGTCTGTGAAGATAGAATGCACCCACAGTTGTTTTGTTTTACGGCGCTCGTATTTATGGGAAACTCGTAATTCCGAGACTCGAAATATCGAGACTCCACTGTATCGAGTTCTGTTTACTTATTGTCGAACTTCCTTTAGTTTTTCTCTTTTAGGTAGAAAATATCACAACGAGGAAAAAAGAATCCAATTAGGAACTCCATTAATAAATATATCGTCGCTTTGTCTAAACCGGTTCGTCTCGCATGTCAACTTCTACAGACTCTTGATTACGCTGCCACACTCTATAAGGCTTAGTACAGGGAAGGGATCTTGAAAAATGTGGGAGAAACTAGTGATTTGTGGCGTAACGTAAGTATACAGAAATTATAACTTAATTACGTAAGTTTCGGCTACGGTTTCGGTTTCGGCCAAAACTTACGTTTAGGCCCGACTCTACGACGTAGTGAACCTCTGCCACAAACCGTGATGTGGTTTGGGAAGTAAGGATTTAGATGAAACCGTTCAGAAGCTACGATGGTTTTATTTCATGTAGTACAAATTCAATAATGATCACCATGTACGACTACATCTACATCCATACTGCGCAAGCCAACCGATGGTGTATGGCGGAGGGTTACCTTGAGTTCTCCCTCCAACTCAAATCGTCAAATGTATGTATAGTCTATGGGACTTAACTACGGGGTCATCAGTCCCTAAACTTACAAACTACTTATGAACTACTTACGAACTAGGACGGCACAAATGTCCATGCCCGAGGGGGGTTCGAACCCCCGACCGTAGTGGCCGTGCAGACCGTGACTGAAGCGTCTCAGTCCCCTCGGCCACCGCAGACGGCTCCCTCCTACTCCAGTCACCTGTTGTTCGCGGAAAGATTGTCGGTATGCCTCTGTGTAGGCTCTAATCTTCCTGATGTATTCGCAAGATACGCGTAGGAGCAAGCAATATACTGCTAGACTCTTCGGTAAAGGTATGTACTCGAAACTTCGACAAAAGCCCGTACCGAGCGACAGAGCGTCTCTCCTGCACAGTCTTCCACTGGAGTTTATCGATCATCTTTCTCAATTACCAAATGATCCTTTAACGAAGCGCGCTGCTCTCCGTTGGATCTTTTCTACTTCCTCTATCAACCCTCAACTGGTATGGATCACAGACCGGTGAGCAGTATTCAAGCAGTGGGCGAATAAGTTTACTGTAATCTACTTCCTTTGTTTTCGGGCGGCATTTCCTTAGGATTCTTCCAATGAATCAAAGTCTGGTATCTGCTTTACCGACGACTGATTTTATATGGTCGTTCCATTTTAAATCACTGCTAATGCCTACTACCAGATAATTTTTGGAATTAACTGCTTCCAGTTGCTGACCTGCTATAGTGTAGCTAAATGATGCTGGATTTTTATGTATTCGCAGTACATTACACTTGTCTACATTAAGATTCAATTGCTATTCCCTGCACCATGCGACAGTTCTATGCAAATCCTCCTGCATTTCAATACAATTTTCCATTGTGACAACGTCTCTATGTACCACACCACCATCCGCAAAGAGCCTCAGTGAACTTCTGATGTTATCCACAAGGTCATTTATATATATTGTGAACAGCAACGGACCCACGTCACTCCCCTGTGGCACACCTGACATATCTTGTACTTCGGAAGTCTTCACTCCAATGAGAATGACATGCTGCATTCTGTTATCTAGAAACTTCTCAACAGACCATATGCTCTTACTTTGTTCATTAAACGTCTATGGGGAACTGTATCAAACGCCTTGCGCAAGTCAAGCCCTCTGAGTCACGTAGACTAATAGCGCGAGCTGGGTTTCACACCATCGCCTTTGTCGAAACCCATGCTGAATGCTACAGAGCAGATTTCTAGTCTCCAGAAATGTCATTATACTCGAACATAATACATGTTCCAAATTTCTACAACTGACCGACGTTAGAGATATAGGCCTATAGTTCTGCACAGATGTTCGACGTCCCTTCTTAAAAACGGGGATGACCTGCGGCATTTTCCAATCTTTCGGAACGCTACGCTCTTCTAGAGATCTGCGATACACCACTGCAAGAAGGGTGGCAAGTTCCTTTGCGTACTCTGTGTAGAAACGAACTGGTATCCCATCTGGTACTGCGGTCTTTCCTCTTTTGAGCGATTTTAATTGCTTTTCTATTCCTCTGTCAATTATTTCGATATCTGCCATTATGTAATCTGAGTGGCAATCTGGAGAAGGAACTACAGTTACAGCAGCGCGAGTGTGCTCTGAAGTCTGTCGAAAGGGTGCGGAAATCAATTTTCTCTTCAAACGAGGCGCCTTATTTGCCGCGTTAACAAAGAACTCGAAAACGGGAAAGGGCCAAATAAAGGGAAGATGGAACAGCGGGCCGGCGGACTGGCCACTCTCCCGCATTCCGCCGGTCCTGCGAGAGCGCATGCGCGGACGCGATAGCCCAGATAGCGGCAGCGATATTAAGCGCCGGCTGCTGCGACGCCCGGCCCTTTGTCTCCGCCGCTGGCGGCATAAAGTCGGCCCCGAGTAACGTTTACGGCCGTCCGCGAGAGCGTCAACGCCTGGATAAAGTCCGAGCCGCAATAACTCGGCGGCTCTTTATTGGATTACGCTGTCGCCGGCCCGACTCCAAGGGCGGCGGCCTGCGGCTGTGTCCTCGCACTCCGGCGGTCGTTGTACACTGTGCTGGCTGATGGCTGCACTTCGCAGGAGGCGGGCACTCAGCGGTGAAACTTTACCCGCAGCGGTCGAGATAAGCGCTGCGTGGAAGCACAGACAAATATATACAGACGGGAAACCTCCGCAAGGGCCCGGTCCTACGTTCAGGGGTGCGGGGCGGGGGTGCTGAAGCAGTTCCGTAAGATGTCCCATGATGGCGCTGCGGTCAGAAGCAGCCCTTTAAACTGGCCAGAGCAGGCGGCAGGTAGCAGCTTTCCCCACCACCACCTCCCCTCAAACGCCAGCAAGCTGGACACAGCCGTGGCCTCGTGGCAGGCGGCACAAGCTCTCCCCTCAGTCTCCCCTCCACGCTACCCTCTGACGTGCGAGAGCAGCACCCCCTATAGAAGAAAACCTGCGCACATCACAACATGGCGGTGGTGAGAGGCTTAGAGTACTCTGAAAGAGTGTAAACATTAGCAGTGCACGCTGTTTATAGTGCATTCTCTCGTTCAGGAGTATATTTATTACGTAAATTGGGTGTTGTGTACGGTGTGATCGCTACGCTGGACGATTTGTGTTTGTGAGAAGAACGTGTTATCTGTTTTACTGACAAGATGCCGTTTCGCTGTTCTGTGCCGAAATGTAGAGGAAATTATGATTGTGGCCCAAACGTTACCATCTTTAAACGTCCAGAGAAAAAGAAATGGATATCAAGAATTCCCAGGACAACTTGGCTCCTTCTTCAAGTTAATGAGTAAGTTTTCGTTTTTGTTTAACCTTATAAAAGAGTTTTAAGTCATGACTGTTTACCGTTGGAAATTGCGACTCATTTTATTTACGTAACCACCCCCATTATCTTATTCTTCTCTGGACGTTTCAAGGCGGTAACTTTGGGTCACAGTCGTAATTTCCTCTGCATTTAGCCACAGAACAGCGAAACGGCATTTTTTCTGTAAAAAAGAGATCACACGTTTTTCTCACACATACAAATCGTCCAGCGTAGCGATCATATCCTACATAACACCAATTTACGTAATAAATCTACTCCCGAACGAAAGAACGCACTATAAACAGCGTGCACTGCTAAAGTTTACAATCTTTTTGAGGACTTTAAGCCTCTCCTCGCCGCCATATTGTGACGTCGTGCGCAGGCTTTCTTCTATAGGGGGTGCTGGCGAGAGGCATCCTAAGCCAGCGATCCGCCTGACACCTGCTAGCATCTTACGGAACTATGAGGGGAGTGTAGGACAGTGGCTTAGGGGTGGCTGCTCCTCTGTATATGTTACTCTGTGGTGGAGGAACCCAGAATGATGCAGTCTCTCCTCCGAGGCCTGTGTCTAGTGTGCTACACACACCCCGTAACAAGACAGGAGGCAGGTTGACTCCGCATTGGTAGATACTCATTGGTTGCACACTGTTGTACTTCCGTTAAACTCACTGTATTCTCAGTACCTTCAAACTAATCTTTCCTCGGTCTGCACATGCAATCTCTAGACCACACTTCTGTTTGTTTGTCACATGTTTCTGAATTTGGTGTAGAGCGTTACGGTTTGAGGAAGGAAGCTTAGGGTTTAACGTCCCATCGACAGCTAGGTCATTAGAAACGGAGCTTACGCTCGGAGTTTTGGGTAAGGATGAGGAAGGAAATCGGCCGTGCCCTTTGAAAGGAACCATCCCGGCATTTGCCTGGAGTTATTTAGGGAAACCACGGAAAATCTAAATCTGTATGGCCGGAGGTGGATTTGAACCATCATCCTCCCGAATGCGAGTCCAATGCGTTACCACTGCGCCAACCCACTCGGTATGGATTGTGCTTAACTCTACATCATTGTTAGTGTGGGACAAAATTGGTGGCCGGCCGCGGTGGCCGAGGGGACTGAGGTGCTCCAGTCACGGTCTGCACGGCCACTACGGTCGGGGATTCGAATCCCCCCTCGGGCATTTTTAGTATAAGGTAGTCCGTAAGTAGTTTGTAAGTTTAGGGACTGATGACCCCGTAGTTAAGTCCCTTAAGCTTAACAAACATTTGAACATTTTTGAACAAAATTGGTTAGCTTCTTTCTCTAAATTATATACTTGGGGAAAGTTTTTATTTATATAAACGCACCTAGAGTTCCTTATACCTTCTAATCCTACTGTTAACAGAAAGGTTCTTGAAAAAGAAGAGGAGCAAGAAGAGGACCCAATCCGGCATGTAGAAAATATTGCTGTATATACCCTACATGTGCAGCTCCGTAGCACAGTGGTAGAGTGTCAGACTACAACTCAAAGGGAAGCGGGTTCGATCCCCACCATGTCCTAGCATTTTTATCTGTCACTTTCCACTTCTTTCACCTCTGGCAGTGTTGCTGATGTGAAAAATATTGTGTAGCACCGTGGTTCGGAACCCACGTTAAACTGTAGGTCCCCCTATAACTGGCTGGGTAAGTCAGTTCGAAGGTCGGAGAAAGGCAACGGCATACCAGCTCCAAACAGGATCATGCCTAGTAAAGCACTGTGGTGTTTAAACCAACCTTCGGATTGTTGACTGTTATACCTTTTTTTACCTTATTCCATGAACATCTGAAAAGAAAAACTATCACATCATGCAGACGTTGTAATCATCCAGTCTGTCGAACTGATCGTTAGTTGTGTGTGAGAATTGTATATGAAGTAGCGTAACTATTTAGTAAAAACAGTCATATTGTAAGGTCCCCATGGTCCCGACATAATTAATTTTCTATAATATTTAGACCACAATAGTGTTCAGATAATGCTTGTAAGGTTTCATTATTATTGATGATTTATACTGTTTGTAATTCTGCATTGTACGTGAGTTATTTATGTAGTGAATTTTGTGAACTGGCCACAGATATATATTGTAAGTGGTGCATTAATGTTTGGAAGTTCGATTGTAGATTAAGGGCTCTGGCTGCGAAAGAGCAGTCAATCGCAAGTTAGTTGCCAGTTGCGAGAGGTAGCGTGAGGAAGTCTGTAGAGGTAAGGAAGCTGTTGGAGAAGGCAGTCGTTAAGTATTGCAGCACGCCATTATTCTAATACATGATGTTAATTTAATTTTTTTGTAATTTTTATCTATTTCATATGTTATTAAGAATACATAACTTCTGATATTAAATTCGCTCTCTGCGTTCTCGTTTTTGTGCTTAGTTTCCCCTTCCCTCTATTTTCTTCATTTGCGATTATTGTTTAACTTAAAACAGACACGCCTTGGAAATAGTGGAAATCCAACAGCAACTTCACTTACCTAAAACTACGCCATGCAGAGACATAGGAAGCTTGCGGGACACAGAGGGAAGTGGCTGCCGCTACTGGAGTGTCCCGAAATGTAATTTCCAGTATCCGAGCACGATTTAAGACAACAGGAACCGTTAAAAGAGACAAGGACCAGGTAACATCACAAAGGGATGGCCGTTACCTGCGGTTAACAGGCCCTTGGTCAGGAGGCTGATTGCAATTCAGCTGCAACGCACCCTCCAAACAACAACAGGACGCGCAATATCAACACAAACAGTTCGAATCGCCTTTGGGAATGTTGCCTCTACGCACGGAGGCCTATTATCTGCATCCTATTAAATAAAGGCACCGTTTATCCCGCAGAAACTGGGCGGCGGAAAATGGTTCCGTTCACAGATGAGTTAAGATTTTGTGTTCGGACGACAATCGTTGTTCCCTCGTCTGTAGAAAACGTGGAATTCTGAACAATCCTGCTTATGTGCAGGTAACATCACCTCATCATGGTGGCGGACGAATTATGTGGGGAGACTGCTCAGAGGTATAGAGTCGAAACCCTTCGACCTTTCCTTGTGCTCTACATTGGTGCCATAGGACATAAGTTTCTTCTGGCTGAGAATAACGCTCGCCCTCACGGAGCTGCACTGGTGAACATGTTTGAGGCTGAGGGAATTAAACAAATGGAGTGGCTATCTTGTACACCGAACTTGGTCCCGATTTAGCATGTCTGGGATGTACTTGTCAGACGCATTGTAGCCAGACCAGCACCTACCACAACGGTTGCTGAGCTGGATATTGCACTCATGGAAGAACGTCCAAATATCTCTCAAGAGCTGATTGATAACATCATACTGTCCATGACACGTAGGTGTGCAACTGTACTGGTCGTCCTTGGTGATCACAGGCCATATTTGAGGGCAACGAGAACGACATTTGCAATTTTATGGTAACCTCATGGTGCCTCAATTTAAGTAAACTCCATGTAAACTTCAAGTAAAGGGTCGAGACAGCAAAATATCGTATTTTATTACACAAAATTTGCTATTTTAACCAATATCCGAATAATATACTTTCCCACATGTATACTTTGTATGATATATCACCTGATCCCTAAATGTTTTTGAGCAGTGTAGATGGAAACTGTAGAAACTGCAGCGTATCGCCGGTTGAAACAGCGAGTGACAATTGAACCCCAATAGGAATGTACAGAATGAGACATCCTTATTGTGACCACAAGAATTCACAACAATAACAGCAAGTGTTTACTTCCATGACACATCTTCAAGTATGCATAAAAGAAAGATAAGAACCAACACCTTAGTGTAATTATGCATTGTTAGGTTTCAGGCTGAGATTAATTGGAAGAGTCCTCAGGAAGTATGGACCATCAACAAAGAAAGTAACTTAAAAAACACTCGTTCTACCTATAGATTAATATTGGTCGTCAGTGCCAGACACTGTAGTTAGGGCGATGGAGAACATCAGAAGAAAACCATGTAACCTTACCGTTTGTAATACTGCCAATCATCCTAAACTCAGTATACGACTATTACACTATCAATCTGGGTCAGAAGTGAATGGTCGAACGGTTCGACGACGTTTGCAGCAGTATGGACTATCAGCTCGGAGACCGTGGCTGCGGTTACTCTTGACGCTGCAACTAAACAAGTAAAGTTCACGCGAGAATTCTACAGAAGAAAGCTGGCATTAATAAAGAGCATAGCTGAAGGGCCGAAGTAATGACCGTTACAAAGCAGGTTGTGCAATCGGTCATACCAAGATAGGCAAGACGCAATCAGTCCAGAAATTTCGAGACAGAATTTAGCATGTTCGCGGAAACAGACACCACACGAAAATGTTACTTAGAAGCAGCAAGGAATTGAAACATACTGATTTTGCGCAAAGGCTGAATGCCACACACGTGTATTCTAACTTGCGAAAACAAGACACAAAATAATTACCAGATTGAATATACAAATACTAAATTAACACTAAAATACTCGAGTTCTGAAAAATACGGAACACTTCGCGCCGCATAGCGAAGGAATTACTTAAGAAAAAAGCTCAGTATTAATCCAGGAATGCCTGATCACAAATAAAGTAAAGTTCTATCAGCATGCCATCCCCTCAGCATGATTCGACGAAATACTCGCAGCAAGATTGAGCCCAAAGGCCACGTGCAGAGTGTTCCCTGGCCATACTGGATGTTTGGGTGAGTTCAAAGCCTACTGTCTACCAACTCTCGCTACATGAGGGAGATAATACCCTCTACTACTGTTCCAGAGAGGTCTTTTTTGTTACGTCTTTGGTCCATGATTATGTTGGTACCACACTAATAACAAGCCACCTCGCCATCTTATCAAGTAAGGATGTCTCTGGCTACATAGCAGACGTCAGTGCAGACAACATACGAAACCATGCGTTCTTAACTATAGTATACGAGGCCTAACGCGCGAAGCGGCGACTGTAAGCCATTGCGCGGCAGTCAGTCAATATTAAAAGCACCCTTCTACAGTCATACAAACACACAATTTTACTCACATGGGTGGAAACATATATAAACATGGGGCATAATCATTAATAAAATAATGAAATAACTGATGTACACAAAAACAAAATTAATGGTGGAGAAGCACTTCAGAGTAATGAAAGTACACCTTTTTATAGTTCAAAACTCCAAATGGATCAGGACCACACATTCTGTGGACGTGTTTCACCAAAGAGTAGAATACGATTATGCGTGAGAAAATAACATGAATGGAGATCAGAAATTCCTGACTCCTTACAGAATATCTGTACATTAATGTTACAACCAGATCAGTTTGTCACATGTTTATTCAGCAAGTTCGAAAGCGTCACGAAATGTGCAAAAATGTTCAAATATTTGTAGAGCTTATGGGACTTAACTACGGAGTCATCAGTCCCTAAACTTAAAAACTACTTATGAACTAGCTAATACTAATGACGGCACAAATATCCATGCCCGAGGCGAAAGCGTCACGATCAGCGCCCAACTACAGTAGCAGACGCCCGTAGACATACATTCTGCAGCATGGTATTGTCTACTTTGAAAGTTGCGAGGGTGTACCTTACTGGAACAGTCACCAATGCTTTGCTTTATCTAACATACACCTCGCGAAAAGACCCTGAAGTCATCGGCGCATGGTGCGTGTATCTGTATGCGAGCAGTCAACGTGCCGAGTTTCTGATGTCACAGCGGGCGTCCAAAAGATCCCCAATAATTTGGGAGAACATCACCTACGTCACACCAGGCTACCCAGGGAGGGGGGGGGGAGGGTGCAGCTCTTTCCAGTAGAGAGATAAAGACACCATATTTGCCGTTAGTAGACGTTCATATTTGGTCGATCTTGTATACTTGACTTAGGTACTATGTATATATATCATTCCAGAGCAAGTCTAAGTAACTAAGTAAACAGAAGCTCCCTCGACAACAGATCCGAGTTGGTACTTTTGTTCTAATGACTGGAAACGTGTTATATGGGGTTAAAGAATTTTCGTATTATAAAATTTTGCAGTGTCAAAGCCTCATCGCACTGAAGAATCAACAAAATGCATTGTTCTTTAAATGATTTGTTGCAATTACATATCAGTAAACAGTATACCTACAAGCAGTACATTTAATACCAATTAACATGCAAATCTGTGCGGTCATTTTGATATATTGGCACAGTATATTCAATACCAATTACTATTAATGGTATGCGAATATATCGATTGATTGCCATAGTGCAGGCAGCAAAGCGTGGATTCGTAAGTTACATATGCTAGATGACACTGGTTCTAAGCTTCACGAGTTCCAAAACTTCTTTCTCATTATTGCGTTTTGCGATTCGTTCAAACAGAATTAATTTTATAGAAGTATACCGCATAATATTCGATGCTATATAAATATTGCGCCCTTTTTCTGAGAAGTTAGTTTGTTCAATTGATTTTATGAACAGGGACGTTTGCACTGTACTTGGAGTAAAATATCTACTTTTCCATTGTAAGACTTGTATTTTACAAGTACTCGAGGAAAAATTACTTTTAAAGCGAGACTGATTCAGGAAGTTTTGTCGTATGTTATATCAAAGAAATTGTCACGAAAGTGCTGCTCTTATAGACCGAAGATGCAGCCTTCCTAAGAGCCTTATGTTGGTAGATATTCAAGTTCTTATTTATGTAGGCCTCAACCCGGACAGCATATACACAACAGCGGAAAAGTTCATTTTAATACAAGTAAAGCAGGAAAATCACTCCGTGATTTCAGAACCTCATGCTGTTGGATTGCGCTGCGATCGCGCGTGACACGTTGAGGTACAAATCTCCTCAGCAAAACCGCATCGTTTCCGAGCGTTCGGCCGGTCGGTGCACTCGACACGTTGACTGCACACGTTTAGACACACGGTCCGTGTACAGACAGCGGAAGGATAACATTATAGATAACAGAGCCCATACACGGAGGCTTTTAATTAACCCTCGAAGCACAAGTGACTGGAATAGGGTAATTTGCGAGCCACAGTAGTACACAAAACACCATTCAACCCCGTCGTAAGGTGCGTTTTACAGTATAGATGTAGTTGTAGACAATAAGCGTCATCATCTTTCTAGTCTACATCTGGAACACAGTCTGCAAGCCACCATACGTGTTGTGCATCCCTGAAGGTATCTCCAACATACATCTAGATACTCCATTTGCTGTTCTATTCACAGTTCGAGAGAGGACCAAAATTATGTTGTGTGTGCTTCTGCATGATCCCTAATTTCTTTAAACCAGACTCCACAACCCTCAAGCTGTCGCAAATATTGTTTCTTTATATTTTCTCAATGCTATTTTCAAGTGACACCTTTTAGTTTTCAGATATATCCAAACAGACACCAACCGTACAATTGTGCTGCCACGAAACCATTCCCAGTGTATGTGATCTCATATTTATATGTTGCTGACTCGTTTAATTTCGCAGTTATATAGTCATTTGTATAAGTGCTGTATGTGGGTAAAATCCGGTGCGTATACTTAGTTGTAAGGACGTTTTAAATCAAAACCTGATGCGTGATGGGACGGTTTCCCATGAACATTACGAATAATAGTACCGCATCTGTAGTGAAGAACTGAAACGCGTACAAAAGAACAGACAACTTACCACTATATATGTGTTTTCACGTGATGACGGTCTGTGGTTAATTTCTGATCCCAGATGCTGTAATATTGTTCGACCTCGTGCGGAAATCCAAATGGTGACCATGAGGGGGCACTGGCGATGGAGGCGTTACTTCCGTAACGTGTGACCTGAGGTATTTTGGGGCGGATGAAAGGCGGTCACCGCGGCGTATCCGGGTAGACTAGTGGTTAATGTTAGCGCTGGTCGGGATTGATTCACAGTGCGACACAAACTTTCTCTTGTCGCCACTGAATAATTTTAATGCTCTAGCACAGTCAGAGTCATTCATTTCCTTACTCTTCTTTCTATCATTCAAAATAAAACTGCCGGCCGCGGTGGCCGCGGGGACTGAAGCGCTTCACTCACGGTCTGCACGGCCACTACGGTCGGGGGTTCGAATCCCCCCTCGGGCATGGATATTTGTGCCATCCTAGTTCGTAAGTAGTTCATAAGTAGTTTGTAAGTTTAGGGACTGATGTCCCCGTAGTTAAATCCCATAGACTATACAAACATTTGAGCATTTTGAAAATAAAACTAAGGTGAGTTAGGGATAGACATGGATCCCAAGTGGCGAACAATGAAAATACTTGCACGAGGAAATCGATCCACACCAAATAATTGTCTACAGTGGAAGCGTAGCCAGGATATGATTTCGGGATGGGTTTTCATTGAATGTTTGTTGTAATAACGTCGGCTCTTAATTGGACGGTAAACGGCACTAACACTGTTCATATTAATTTCATTCTAAGGCCTGTATACTGGAGAGTCAACGCGGCAAAAAAAAAAAAAAAAAAAAAAAAAAAAAAAAAAAAAAAAAAAAAAAAAATCTAAATTCTGAAGAATCTACGAATTCTCCAAAATATGAGCTAGGGAAGTTCAAAAAAAAAAGAAAAAAAAATCAAATGTTTGTAGAGTCTATGGGACTTAACTACGGGGTCATCAGTCCCTAAATTTATGAACTACTTACAACTAAGGACGACACAAATATCCATGCCCGAGGGGGGATTCGAACCCCCGACCGTAGTGGCCGTGCAGACCGTGACTGGAGCGCCTCAGTCCCCTCGGCCACCGCGGCCGGCTGCTAGGGAAGTCATACCGTAAGTATAGAGAAATTTGGATCGAAGCACGGATGACAAAATCTGAGATGTAGTGCTTGAAGCTTTCAATTACTTCTGAAGCATTGTCAAAGAAGCCACTCCCTAACTCATTGTTTTTCGGTACGTGAAAGGTGTCGATGGCAAAAAATGAGAGTACAGATACTCTTTGATTAGACAGGAACCTTGATTCGTTTACATAGGAATTTTAAGAAATATTGCTATCATTGTAACATATTACTGCCATTATAATTACTAATAGTGGTGTTGACAAATCTCTAAGACACAGTGATGCTTCGGATTTCGACATGATCTTTTAAAGTTGTACGGAGAATCAAATGTTCAAATGTTTGTAAATCTATCGGACCAAACTGCGTGGTCATCAGTCCGTAGCTTACATACTACTTAAACCTAGGTAAACTAACCTAAGGACAAACACACACACCCATGCCCCAGGGAGGACTCGAACCTCCACGGCGAGCAACCGCGCGCTCCGCAGCGAGGTGCTTTAGACCGCTCGGCTACTCCACCGCGGCGTACGGAGAATCTCCGTCGGATTTAGTCCACGTCTTTACCATAACTTACCGTGGGTACCTTGAGCAAGGAATTGCTCCTAGTGAATGGAAAACAGGCCAGTCACACTCATCTGGAAGGAGCAGACAAATGAAGACACCTAAAATAAAAAACTAAATAAACTGTTCATTTTTTCGTTAGTAATCACCATAACGGGTAATACATTTCACTCACTGTCAGACGAGACGGTCAATTTCTCCGTGCACAATTAGTTGCAGGTAGCTACAGGACAATGATTTTTACCCAAGTTCCCGAAACGTACCCTAGATGGCCAAAGAATGTCTTTCTTCGGGGCTCCAAAATATATGGGAATTGTATGGGGAGAAATCGGGATTGTATGGAGCACGTGTAACGGCTTCGGAGCCTTGGAAAAATGTAGGCGCTTTATCTTGATACAGAATGATACCAATTTTTGTTTGCTTGGCAATACTTCTGGAGGGGTTTGAACCCCAGTAACGCCCTCCCCTCTCTATCTACGCCCATCGTCTACACTCATGATTTTTTATAAATCCGGTAGAGCGCGAGTACTATACTCTGTATACCGAAACGAGAAACGAACTGTAAACATTCTTAGGCGCGTGACCAGGAGTGGACAAAACAGGGGAGCTCGTTCAAAGTCGCCTCGTCCGTTTCACGAGTAACGCTGCTGTGAGTTTTGTTACATAACAGTGACATTAGAAGCCGTACATTTTTGAAATTTATTTCTTTCAATAATTTACAAAATTACCCTAACCTCCAAATTCGTTTAGGACACCAAGCACTTTGTCAATTGTTGGCCATACGAGGAAAAAATCAAAACTTTTTTCGCATCGAATGTTATTTACGATGTGTGGCTTGAGAATGACTTGACACATGACGCATTGAGGAACGACCAACGCCTGTAGATTAAACAGTTTTCATAACAAATCCATCACTGACTTCTGGAAACAATACTTTCGTTTTATGCACTGTAAGAGCCCCAGTTTATATGAAGAAGTTAATAATTTCTTCGTAGACCGCTTCTTGGATGGACTCAAAATGGAGGATGGCATGCCGCATGGGAATGCCAGTGTGGTTCTAGGCACCATGTCAGGGACTGCGCTGCCGCTCCCGCCGGAGGTTTGAGTCCTTCCTCCAGCATGGGGGGTGTATGTAGTCGTTAAGTAAGTTTTCTTAGTTTGTAAGCCTAGAGACTGATTAGAACAATAGTTTGGTCCCATACATTTAGAAACATTTGGACAAATTATGAACACTGAATGTGATTACAAACTCTAAAACTGAATACATTATCAAGCAAGTGCTCCTTCGAGATGAAGTTTACAGCGAGCTTCTCCACTGCCGTATAAGAACACGTACAGCGTCTTTACACCTCGAACAGATGCGGCCACACTCAGCGAGCGCCCCTGATTTGTTCACCCCTGGGTCACGGCCTCACTGTGCTTACAGTCTCTTTTCGATGAACAGAATGTAGTCGCTCTTCCGGGTTTTCAGTACTTGTTTAGAGAGCTTTTGCGTAACTGTTGTAAAATTTGGTTTGAGCTCGTTGATCAGCAACTGGAATGTCTAGATTTCATGAAGCGTCTTGTGAGGGAGCTACAAGAGCGAAAAGACGAGTTACTAAACACAGCTTTTAGAAATTCATTCACCAAAGAGGATGTAACCAATATTCCAGATTTCGAATTACGAACAGAGGCCAGAATGAGTAACGTAGAAGTAGAGGTCATCGGAGTAGTTAAGCAACTGAAATCACTTAACAAGTACAAGTCTTCTGGTCGGGACTGTATACCCACTATATTTCTATGTGATTATGCTGATACGATAGCTCCTACTTTAAGAGCCAAATATAACCGTTCACTCAAAGAAGGATCTTTACCAAAACACTGGAAAGTTGCATAGATCACACTAATATTCAAGAAAGGCAGTAGTAGTAATCCACTAAACTACAGACCTATTTCATTAACGTCAATTTTCAGCTGGGTTTTGGAACATATCCTTTATTCAGATATTATGAACTATATCGAACAGAATGATCTATTGACCCAAGGTCATCACGAATTTAGAAAATATTGTTCATGTGAAATACAACTAGCTCTTTATTCACAAGAAGGGATGGGTGCTATCGACAAGGATTCGCAAATCGATTCCGTATTTCTTGATTTCCAGAAGGCTTCTGACACTGTACCTAACAAATGGCTTGTAATCAAATTGCGTGGTAATGGAATATCGCCCCAAGTTTGCGACTCGATAGGGGATTTCCTGTCAGAAAGGACACAGTTTGTAGTAATCGATGGTAAGGGACCAACTAAAGCAGAGGTGATAGGGTAGTGTTATTGATCCTTATTTATTAGTGTTTTTGGTTCCTTAGCTACATAAACGATATGGGAGAAAATCTGAGCAGCTGTCTTAGGTTGTTTACAGATGACGCCGTCATTTAGCGTCTAGTAAAATGATCTGAAGATCAAACCAACTGCAGAACGATCTATATATCACTATGGTGTAAAAATTGGCAATTGACTCTAAATAATGAGAAGTTTTAAGTCGTCCACATTAGTACGAAAAGAAATCCGTTAAACTTTGTTTACAAGATAAATCAATTGAATGTGAAGACCGTAAACTCCACTAAATACGTAGGAATTGCTATTACTTCAGACTAAAACTGGAAAGAACACATAGACAATGTCGTTGGAAAGGCGAACCAGAGACTGCCTTCTACAGGCAGAACCCTTAAAAGATGCAACAGAACTACTAAAGAGACTTATACACTACGCTTGTCGGTCCTCATTTAGAGTATTGATGCTCAATGTGGGATCCCTATCATGTGGGTTTGACGGAGGACATCGAAAGAGTCGAAAGAAGGGCAGCTCGTTTTGTATTATCACGATACAGGGGAGACAGCGTTACGGAAATGATACAGGATCTGAGATGGTAATCATTACAACAACGACGCTTATCGCTGCGGCGTGGGCTACTTGCGAAACTCGAATCGCCGATATTCTACTCCGAATGCGAAAATATATTGTTGACTCCCACTTACATAGGTAGAAATGATCATCAGAATAAAATACGAGAAATCAGAGCTCGAACAGAGAGATCCAGGTGTTCTTTCTTCCCGCGCGCTATTCTAGAATGGAATGGGAGATAAATAGCATAAAGATGGTTCGATGAACTCTCTGCCAGGCACTTAAATGTGATTCGCAGACTATCCCATGTAGATGTACGCGAGTTTCCGGTGTCGGAGAAGGCAGCTGTGGCGTGTGTTGGCCTAGCGGTCAGCTTTCGCCGGCATCGCTTGCACTACGGTAAAGGCGACAGCAGTTGTCGGGGGTATTTAAACGAGGCTATTGTGTGCGGACCGCGCGTCCCACGTCCGCGGCCCACAGGTCATCCTTCTGCGCGGCTGACGGCTGCCCCGCAGGCCCGCGCTCGGCCTGACCTCGGCTCTGCTCTGCTCACAGCACAATGGCGCCCGCCGCAGTGTCGCGTTGGCCGCCCCCTGCAGTCAAAATATTTGGGGCCGCTAATTGTGCCCATTGTGGTGGCCGGGAACCGGATCCCGTGTAAAGTGGGGGGCCGCTCGGCGCCTCGTGTGATGACGCATCGCGCCCGCAGAGGCCGGACGGGTCGCGACCGCGGCCGGCAGCACACACGGCGCCTATGCGGGCGGCGGCTCGTGGCGCCTGTTATTTAACCCTGTGGGCCACACCACCAGGCTCCTACGTCTGGGCCACGCCCTAGGTCTCAGAGGCCCACGCCATATATAATAATGGAAAATTCTTTACGAAATTCGAAGTTATGATAAGGATCAACCCATTAGCGCCTAGCGTTGCCATATGGCAACATTTGTAACATGTTTTTAAAATCTTAGTTTCCAAGGCAATAATGAAGGGAGAGTGTTGGCAGCATCTGCTTCCGTTTTGCAAGACTTTAGAAAGTTCATTAAAATGCAACAGTTCTAACAATACATTTAAAGGTTGCGACGTATGCAGTGTTGGAAGTTGTAGTTTACTGGATGAGTAAGAAAAATGGAGTACAAATGTTTGTATAGCTTATGGGACTTAACTATGGGGTCATCAGTCCCTAAACTTACAAACTACTTATGAACTAGCTAATCCTAAGCACGGCACAAATATCCATGCCCGAGGGGGGATTCGAACCCCCGACCGTAGTGGCCGTGGAGACCGTGACTGGAGAGCCTCAGTCCTCTCGGCTTCTCGTGGCGCCTGTTATTTAACCCTGTGGGCCACATCACCAGGCTCCTGCGTCTGGGCCACGCCATAGGTCTCAGAGGCCCACACGATATATAATAATGGAAAACTCTTTAAGAAATTGAAAGTCATGATAAGGATTAACCCATTAGCGCCTAGCGTTGCCATATGTCAACATTTGTAACATGTTTTTCAGCTCTTAGTTTCCAAGGCAATAATGAAGGGAGAGTGTTGGCAGCACCTGCTTCCGTTTTGCAAGACTGTAAAGTTCATTAAAATGCAACAGTTCTAACAATACATTTAAAGGTTGCGACGTATGCAGTGTTGGAAGTTGTAGTTTGCTGGATGAGTAAGAAAAATGGAGCATAAGTCGGACTAAGTATTCTTTACACAGTAATATATGATACATAAATTTGTTTTCTAGTATGGTTATGCTTTATATACTCCAATATATATTCTCTGAAAGTTATTGCTTGCTGTGAAATAAATTACGTTCATTTAGGCCACTTTAACTTCGGTGTTTCCATATGGCAACGCTAGGCGCTTATACACAGTAAAATGATGAATTTTTCATTTTTTTTTCCTATTAGAAGAGTTTTCTCACTTTCTGAGGTACTGGAGATTCTTTATAATGATGATACTGAAGGTGATGTGTGTTGAGCCTCCAGATCCAAATGTAGACAAAGATGAACATTCAGGAAAGAGATATTGGTGGTGCGAGGGTGAGAGCTCGGGGTGAGAGTTTAAAATAGGGAAAGATTAATTTTTAAAACTCACAACCACCAACTGCGAACCAAATCCCTAAACATGTAAAAGCACTGGAACTGTGATTGCTACTGTTTGACTCGTGTTCTAGGGGATGATATCACACCGTCGCAGCTTTGCTTCCCTGCATATGATTAACAAAGAAATTCATAATAAAGTAAGTTCATGTGAGAAAAGGGTGTACTAACTACTATTTTTTAAAACACGTGGAAGTTCACTTTATGTTGTTTATTACACCATATTAAAACCCTGTGGCTGATACGTCTGTATGTCGACACATTTATCAAATAAAGTTATAGCTTGTGAGCCCCCAGACAAAATGAATATTTGTCGCAAATTGCCTGTCTCAAACACCGTTTATGTTCATGCCTATGCGACGACACGTGTTACATTAACAAAACACAGTCACTTTAATTCAGTGTGATGCACACCTTGTTCCACCGGCTAAATATTCACAACACACAGTAGCACTCGATTCAACTTGGTGCAGTCTATGACGAGCAACCACACCTGGCAATTGCCACACAAAAATTTATAGTCTCCACCTGGAGATCCACATGCCGACTGTGCAGAGCGACGCCGCGCCCGGCCAGCTACACCACTCGCTCCCGACTCCTGACTTGGGCCACGCGCACGCGCACGCGCGCCAAAAGCCCAACTGCCGGGTTTTTTCCCTGCGTCATCAACTTCCCCATGTGAGCTGTTCTAACCGACTTGCCAACATACAGCGCTCAGCCAACACATTTCTAAAACTTTACTTAAAATCAGCCAGCCGCGGTGGCCGAGGGGACTGAGGCGCTTCAGTCACGGTCTGCACGGCCACTACGGTCGGGGGTTCGAATCCCCCCTCGGGCATGGTTATTTGTGCCGTCCTTAGTTGTAGCTAGTTCATAAGTAGTTTGTAAGTTTAGGGACTGATGACCCCATAGTTAAGTTCCATAGACTCTACAAACATTGGAACTTAAAATCAAAATAATTACACAACAAATTAAACAAATGTCTTCTTAGGTTTTTATATTGGTATAAACTTCCTTTGTACTATTTATTATAATCGTGCAATTTCTTATATCACAGTTAAGTGATTTAACTGAATATTTCAAGATAAAATACACAAGATTTATTGAAAATAAAATGAGAAATAGTTAATATATTATTTTTATAAACATTGCCATGCTAGTTGTGTAACTGTCTTGTATTCATTGGTAATTTATTACTTTTCATATAATGAAATTATATTTTCAGTGTCAAACATATTACGCCAGATGTGAATATATCAGCTAAAGTATTGTTTATTCATCAACAGGCTGTTTTGTAGTGAGGGCCTTAAAGGTTCCTAACTGCATCGTATTACTTCAAATGCAAGTAGTACTAGAATATTTTATTTCACGCTGTGCACTGCACTGCGCCTGGCAATCGTCATTGTCCTTCTCTCCCCTCACCGGAAACGAGCCTGGAAAATCCTAAGCTGGAACAAGCCACAACGTCTGCCTGTTCGCCGCCTCCCGTCAGCTACAAGCACACAGCAAATCTCAACGTGGAGAATTTCTGCCTATCGCCTAACTATAAATGTTGTCACCCAACTGTGTACATACATTGCTACCATAATTATTAAAATTAAAATTGTGTAACATTTGGTGCATTGGCATGGTCAATGTTTGCAGTGAACTTCATACTGTTTAATTACAAATGCTATTAATTACTAATATTTCTAATGGGCGGTAATCTCATAGTGGGTTGGTAGCGATACTATTGGTTTGTTTTGAATTGTTTGTCTTCTGATACCGACAACTTTATTATTTTCTATCCCATTCCGTACTGTTACCGATTGTTAGACAACCTGTCCTCTCGTCAGTTACGAGCTAATGCTGAAATAAGGCTGCCAAGTAATGAAATGATCGGTGTTTATTATGAGGACCGAGACCTGAAAGCACAGTCGATGAATACTGCACAAGATCCAATTGTACCTGAACAAGCTGCACCACGTCCCAATGTACCAGAGTAATCTGTATCCAAAGTAAGATCTATGTCATTATATAACACTACTGTGAACTGGGTTTCTGACAGAGATATATGTGATCAGCATTGGGAGAAAGCAGCTGACAACTCAGTCGTCATATATCTTCTTCATGTGGTGCAGAAGAGGTCGTCCAAGTCAAGAGATACTTGTATCAAAAAAAGCGAAACATAATGATTCCCTAGACCAAAATTGGTAGCCAAGTGTAATACACATATGGGAGGTACTGATCAGATGGATCAGAATCTAATGTGCTACTGCAATGGAAAAAGAAGCAAGAAATTATACTAGTGTATCTTTACATGGATGTTAGATGTCTCTGTACAAAACAGTGGGATTTTGTATAATAAAGGAAGAAACCAAATTATTTCTCAGCTCAAATTCAAGAGGGATGTAGCAGCACTGTACTTTCAGAATTACTAAGCTTTACCCAAAAGAGCCGAAAGAACTTCTGCAACAAGGGCATCTACTGACAGTCGCCTATCAGATTCCATTAGATCTGATAAAACTGACCACCTCGTCTGGCATACAGAAGGAAAGAAGAATAAAAGGTGTGCTCACAAGGACTGTAAATCTATGTGAGAAAAATTTGTTCCAAGGGATTGTGTATAGAAGGTTTTATTCCGATTCACCATTATCAATTGCTTCTGTTATAAACTATCACTTGTATGACAAAGATTTTATAATAAATTTACACAAAAGTTGTATATGTAATAAGAACTTTCAATAACCTACTTATTTTATTGAAGTTGTAATCCACACAAATTTAGGTATTGAAAGCGCCTAGCGTTGCCATATGGCAACATCAAATATCTCGTTAAAGGCAGTAATGACTTTCGTAAAAATAACTACGTTGTGTAATTTATGCACTGTTGAGACATAATAAAGCAAAAAGAAAAAAAATTAAAATTTTAAGAAAAAATTAATTCAGGCGCTAATGGGTTAAATAACCTTGAATAACATAAGAGAAATATGTATGTCCTCAAGAAACCACAAAACAAAATAACCAAACTCTCATAAATTAAATGATAGTAGTCTAAACTTTATATAACGCAAAATATTCATCATATTCTAAAACCACGTACAATTAATTTCTAAAACTAAAATCGTTATCACAAAATTCAGCGGACGTTTTTTTTTATTGCTGACCACACACTAGCAACTTACAGAAATCAAACAGCATTTTTTACTTTCCTTTTAGTAGTCAGAAAACTTGCGGTAAGTTCTTTTGGGAATAGCTCCTTGCTCAATTTCTTCGCGAGCTGCCTCTGCAGGTGGAGTCAAGTTTAGGCATCTATAAATACTGTCCCCTAGGTCACGGAGAGTTGGTGTGTCAAGCCTAGCCTTCATCCAAGGTGCTGTAAGGCGTTCAGAAAGCGTCAACATACAACTCAAATCGGGACAATGGTTTTGTTTGACCGTTGTGTCTCTCTTTTCCTTGGTTTTTGTGAAGTTATGGGAGTCTCGGAGGCCTAGTTGTTTACCTGAACGGGCCGACAGTTGCGGAAGTGTTGTGCACGGTACACCATCTCAGAGACAACTGACTAGAGGAGGCTTACATGCGAGTCACGGCCCCTCCTGCTGTGTTGGAGCGGGATTAGACAGGTCTGAGTTAGCATCTGGGCCTCAGAGGCCTATGGAGTGGCCGGCAGGGGTAACGCACATAATACAGACAAAACTCCTCGAGGACTGTGTCCCAAGTTCAGTCTCTAGTAGGGCTCCTGCCGAGACACTTGTGTTGACAACTGTACCACTCAGGAAATATAATGGGTCCAAGGGAACAAAAACTCACAAAGGGAACACTAAGTATGGTACAAACGAATTTTGATGGGTCGCAGGTATGTTGTGCGGGAACTCCCCCAGACCATCAAGCTAAAAGGAATTTTCCAATGCTCCATGGTTTCCAGGAAATTCGAAATCAAAGTCCAACGCGTAACAGCTATACCTGTACGTAGTCACCAGCTATCTGTGAGTCTGCGTGGTGTAATTAGCATAATTAGCAAAACGCTTGACTGCCACAGAGACGACCCGCGTCCAAACCCTGCTAGGAAACCCCCTCCCTTTTTTTTTTTTTTTTTTTCACTCTTGTCCGACGACTGATGTGCATAATTCTATGCTTTCGTAGTCGCTCTTATGTTAATAATTGAGAAATTCTTCATGGTGATAACTTATGTTACTTGCTCATTATGTTATGCATTGCGCACGGTTATTTTATTTTATTCGTTATTTCTAAGCATACTTTTACGGCGACTGAAAAATCAGTAAACCGTCTGTAGGTAGTTATCACCTATAACATTTGTGTAGCATTTGCTAGCTGTGTTTACAGTCCCCGGCCCCACTGTTGTTATACCGTCGAATGCGGTGTGTGCCCACTTGGCGCGTCCCAGCGGATTATTACGCTGCGGCCAGGCGGATAGTCATTCGTACCATATCGTTCACATATAACTGTAATTACCTGATACAACTTTATCTTTGCAATAAGAATTGATAAAGTGGAAAAAAGAAATTTAACTATACGCACTGAATCGTCGGGCAAGCGAAAATAATAATAAAAATTCGAACACGATTCCGTGTTACAGTCGAGCGCCTTGCTACTTACACCACGCTGACTCACGTACCAACGATGGCTTGGTTATGCGCTGGACTTTGATCTCGATTTTCGTGGAAACCAAGGCACATCGGAACGAATGCTTTTAGCTTTGTGGTCTGGAGGAGTACGCGCACAATATACCTGCGACCCATCAAAATTCGTTTGTACCATACTTGGTGTTCCCCTTGTCAGTCAAATTAGGGTAAAGTTAAATCAATCCTGAAATTACAACTTTAAGAATAACTCATTCGTCACAATACTACTATAGTTATTATATGTTTTTATTGATTGGTATGGTCCCTGTTCTTTCAGACATACATGGAAGAACAGCCATCACATTTACATACGAAGACGGCGTCTGGTTCATTTACTTCACCCCAGACGCGGTCATACGTTCGACCTCGCACGGGAATTCGAGTGTAAGAGGGTATGGACTACGGGAACGCCATAGCCGCAGCGTGCGACTTATGGAAGTATGAGAAGGAGGGTAGGCGAGCGGCAGCGGTGGGGTGGCCGAGTGTTCCAAGGCGTCTTGCTGCGTAGCGTGCCGCTGTTCGCCGTCGGAGGTTTGAATCCTCCCTCGGACATGGGTGTAATTGTTGTCCTCAGAATTAGTTAAACTAGTTTGTAAGCCTAAAGACTGATGACAAGAGTAGTCAAGTCCCATATATTTACAAACATTTGAATTTGGAGGCGAACGCTGATAGCCAAGTGGTTAAGGTGACCGCTGGCCGGAAGCGGGAAACCAGGGTTTGATTTCCGGCCCGGCTTACCTGCCGCCACACAATATTTCAATGCAGCTGAAGTCATTCCTTTCCTTTCCCATACTTTTTCCTTCCCCATCCTTTACAAATAATTGTAAGTTCGTTTGATCTGATGAAAACGCAACACAGAAAATCATTAAAATAGAGCACAACTCGTTGTTGTTGTTGTGGTCTTCACTATAAGGTCTGGTTAATGCAACTCTCCAAGCAACCATGTCCCTGTGCAAGCCTCTTCATCTCTGATTAGGAACGGCGACTTACATCCTTTTGAACCTGTTTTCTATATTCGTCTCACGCTCTCGCTTTGTGAGTTTTACTACGCACACTTTCCTCCAACGCTAAATTGACACTCCACGTGTTAAAATGTGTACTCTTAGTCAAGATATGCCAGAAGTTTCTTTTATCGCCAATTCTGTTCAGCAGTTAGTCACATTCTCACCTGTTAAGAGTACACTTTATATACCAGTTTAACTTCCAAAATGGCCAATAATCACAATAAATTATATTATTACAGTTCACTTAAACTTCAGTGTTGTGTTCCTCTCGAGTGTCACTAGGTTCTCGTAGTAATGGTGGACCACGGTAGGAATATATTTCAGGGATCTGCCTTTCTGTCGTTGCTGAATAGAAAATCTTTGTAAAACGTCGTATTGAAGGGTGTAAGGTATTGACCTCGTCAATAGAACCCATCGTAGTGAAGCCAATTTTGTGGTAAGAAATCGATTGTGTTCTTGCGGCTTGCTACGGCCTCTCCGAGAGCCTTTGTAGACAAAAATAAATAAATAAAGATTCATTTAAACTAACACGAAGGCTCCTTCACTCCACAGTCTGGAAAAGCAACAGTTTTTCAGTTCAAAAACGCGTGGCTACTTCAGTTAATAAAATTTATTTTCGAAGGTATTCGTATTTTTCCAATTTCGAATTATGTTGCTCCCATTTTCTAGAGAGAATGTATTTCGTGTCTTTCTCGTTTTGTATTCTATTAGACCAAAGTCGGAGTCATTTTGCAAAAGCTGCGTTCAGATAATAAATATTTTAAATCAATAATATCCGCTTTGATTTCAATGCTTCGTGCAAACTTTAGCGTGTTTAACACTATTTTTATGTTTCGATTCTGACATATGGTCGAATTTGCGTAAGTCAAACTATGGTCTTTTGAATTGTTTGTAGCCTGAAAATGAAGTCCAACTCTCACATAATTAACGTGCTACGAAATCTGGTTCACGGAAGCGGCTCCATAAAGTAGATTTCTTTCACAGTCATTCATTTTGTAGCACTCGGTTCAGATGAAATTGCCACTTTAACAAAATATATCGCTTAGTGGAACCTCGAAATAAATACAGTGTTGAAAACGGAACGATTGTGCGGTTTACACATTCACTGATAACAAGTATTAACATAGTTGTGAATACTATGATAAAAACAACGAAGAAGAAAATATAAAAAAAACTGAGTTTTTCACTTTGCCCTTCGAAAACTGTTGTCTGTTAATTATTGTCACTCTATGGTACAAGAGTTACTAATCGGGATTAATCATATTCGCCGCCGGCCGCAGTTGCCAAGCAGTCTGCTGCGTGCCAGTCACGGTCTGCACGGCCGCTACGGTCGGGGGTTCGAATCCCCTCTCGGACATGGGTATTTGTGTCGTCTTTGTATAACATAGTTCATAAGTAGGTCGTATTTTAGGGACTGATGACCCCTAGTTAAGTCCCTTAAGCTTAACAAATATTTGAATCATATTCGCCTCTGGAAATATACGTCTATGAGATGTTTATTTATTTATTTGTTTATTTAGCCTGATCAGATTAGGGCCATCTGGCCCTTTCTTACATCGGACCAGGGTTTTGCACATACAGTATTTCTTTACATTTGAGTTACCTATAACATACCAATGATTTTTACAGATAAACAATTAATAACATAATTTATAAAAGTGAACTACATGTAAAAGCATGTAAATAAAAGGTATTGACTTAATTCTAATAGGATTAATACTAGTAGTACCACTGAGACACCTTCTGCTGCTGTGTTCTCAGGATCAAAAGTGGAAAAATTATAAACTAGTAGGTTTGGCTATTGAGTGGCACAATTCTGACAGAAAAGTATTAGCTGCTAATGTGCATCAGAAGTGGGACAGAAAATGAATGTTCGGGCAGGTGTAAATTCATGCTTCCACCATATGTACGAGAATCGTCCCGAAAGTAATGCCTCTCACTTTGTATGCCCTCGCCTAATGTCGGTGGTGCAGTGATAAAGCTTCAATCTCCTTCATTTACAGGTTCTGCTGTTCTTCGGTAGCTGACGCCACTAGACTAGTTTTCAAAATCCTAAAGCTGTCCTTTCAATCGTAGCTGCAGGTAGTGCAGTGTTTTGTAGAAACTGAAAAATATGATTCCGTATGAATCCTCTAAGAGAAGATACATGGTTTGACGCTCACAAGAGCTTGGCCTTTTGTTTTGATGGTGCGAACCTTTGTTATCATTGTTGAGCGCCCTTTTCCATTAGTTGTTAAAGTTGCAACTTAAATGTTTGTTTGAACGTTTCTTGGTTTCGATTATGTCTATTTGGGATTTTCTGACATGTCCCAGCCACTTTTTTTCTCATGCTCGTTGTTAGTCATTACCAGCTAATAATTTTCTTGGCGTAATTGTTAACACGGGACGTCTAATTAAATTTTGCTTGAGACCTTGCACGCAACTTATTGATTGATAGCTGCGATAAAGGCTGAAAAGGAGACGGCATGGCACAGCAGACAAGCTCCCATTCCATAAATCTACCGAGAACAGCTGACTTTCAGTTAGTTCATTATGAGTCAATTTTCTTTTCATTCAACTATAAGAGGGTGACAGAATTTTAGCAGGCAAATAAACGGATGCCATAGTTAAAGACAACATGGTGGGCGAACTTGCACCCAAGGTACAGGTGACAAATCGATAAAGTTCCTAACAGTGACTATGTAGCGTAGGCAAGAGTACAAGTCTAATAACTCTCATATATCCTTCAGGAAATTATTATAATATGATGTGCTTAAATGAAGGCCACGATGATCTTATAGTGATCTATTATTAATACAATCTCTGAGAAATTTGGTAGATGGAGTACAGTTACTTACTGTCCTTCGAAAATCAACTTGAAAGATATGTTTGAAGTGGACTGAATAGAAATTTTCACATGAAAGGTATCAGTTTTAAGAGGGCTGAATAAAAATTGAATATTTACTTTGAATAAAAATTGAAGGAAAATTGATATTACAAGTTATTTTATAATTGGGGCATCCGCAGCTGAGTAAATACATTTTCTTTTATGAATTTATCAATTGTTTAAAAAAATTGATTGTATGACTTTATATAATAAAAGAAACTATTTTGGAAATTGAAATAGAAATGTCCTCTTATGAAACAATCAATAAATTCTGGAGCCGCTTCAGCTGTTTTTATTGAGATCCTTTTATGTACAGGTCCACAACCGGTTTCGCGTCAGTAGAGACGCATCTTCAGGTGTTACTGTGTTAAATAACAAAACAATAATTAAAATTACAGGACCAATAACTTAATAAACGCGATACATGAATTGAACAAGGTATTACTTACAACTTTTTATTCTCTCGTCATAATTCGTTACTGAGTCCCAACATTCTGGTTGGTTTCATCCGTCAATTGGTTAAAAGTTCAATAGGGCCAAATACATGGGTCCAAGTCCAAAATCAAATGGTTGTCTTTCAGGATAAATAAACATGGACGTTAAAATGTGGACATGTAGTCGCGTGATTTTGACCACCGTATTTTCGATAAAACCTGAAGGTAAAAAGAAAGAGACACGTGACAATTTTGTGTCTATAGTCATAAAATAAATCATAGGGGAAGAGTAGTTGATGGGGGGGGGGAGGGTTGCACCTATGTCAGTTGACAAAATAAAGTAATCGTTAGCATATGGGGAGCATTAAAACTTGTTAAAATGACTTACCCATAGATTGGCAATGGAGTGAAGGTGGCCATTGTAAAAATAAACTGAAGGTCAGTAATTAGAAACATCAAGTTGTAGCAGTCCTATGGAGGCGTAGAGGAGTGCACTGCGGAGTGGCGAAGTAAACTGAACGCGGGCTGTGGTGCGGCGTGATGGAGGAAAACAAACTTGCGCATGCGCGCTGTGGTACGGTACCTGGACTATCAGTCAGAGAAAACAACTGAAGGTTGGGGCTCGTATTACAAAATTGAAACACATGAACTGGCGTGTAATTTAATTGTTAGGAACATGTAGGTTGGGGTAATCTTTCTGGTGGTAATAATCTTTGTAGAAAAATTCTCGAAAGACCCTGAATGTCATTCGGTAAAATTTGTAAATATAAAATTGAAGATGTTCATTCTGGCATGGAGTTGAGTGAAGGGACATTCAATTTAGATGCAGATAATCAAAATTAGCCAGAATGGAACGGTGTTTTAACTCGGTTTCGTTATTCAGTGTTTGAGCAGCTGACTGTTTTAAAGATCTTATGATCTGCACTTCTTCCAGAATATTTAGGATGTTACCTTTACTCTCTTTGTGTAGAATAGTTAGGTTGTTTTCTATACTGGATATTGTGTGTTTGGTTTCCCTTAAATGTACGGTGATGGCGGACTTTGAGTTAGTCAATTTTGTATGTTCTTTAAAACGGACGTCGAAGCCTCGTCCTGTCTGTCCAATATACTTTTGTGGGCAGTCATTACAGGTGATTGAATAGACACCTGTTCCCTTATACGGATTAAATTTTGACGTTTCTTTGTGTCTGTATCTGGCTCCGACATTTTTTGGAATGAAGAAGGCTGGAATAATGTTCTTCTTTCTAAGTTGCTTACCTATCCGGTCCGGATGAAACCAACTAGAATGTTGGGACTCAGTAACGAATTATGACGAGAGAATAAAAAGCTGTAAGTAATACCTTGTTCAATTCATGTATCGCGTTTATTAAGTTATTGGTCCTGTAATTTTAATTATTGTTTTGTTATTTAACACAGTAACACCTGAAGATGCGTCTCTACTGACGCGAAACCGGTTGTGGACCTGTACATAAAAGGATCTCAATAAAAACAGCTGAAGCGGCTCCAGAATTTATTGATTGTTTCATAAGAGGACATTTCTATTTCAATTTCCAAAATAGTTTCTTTTATTATATAAAGTCATACAATCAATTTTTTTAAACAATTGATAAATTCATAAAAGAAAAAGAAAATTGATATCTTTTACATGGCAACCTGACAACTTTTTTGAAATGTATGACAATTGTATTTAATTAGTCGAGAATGAGGTAACGCTTTTATGCGGAAAAGTAGCAAAACAAATTTATGGCCCTGTTCCTGCACTTACCTCCATGTTGGATAACGCATTCAACTCTCTAGCACGAATTACAGCAGCACAAGAACAACAGCAGAAAAGGCAGCCGCGGCGAAGCGGCCGAGCGCATTAAAGCGCTGTGCTACGATGCGCGAGGCCGTTCCCCGTCGGGGGTTCGAATCACCCCGCGGGCATGGATGTTTGTGCCGTCTTTAGTATAATCTAGTTCATAAGTAGTTTGTAAGTTTAGGGACTGATGACCCCGCAGTTAACTCCCATAAGCTTAACAAATAACAACAACAGAAAAGGCATTGGCAGCAGACCAAAAATAAATAAATAGATAATTCCTGTATGGAAAGTGCAATGTGGCCCAAAGTAAAGTATGCTAATTCAAAATTGGATTAAAATAAAAATACATGCAGAGGAAAGGAGAAACTAGCTACGTCAATTAAATCATGTAGACTAACACATGTGTTAACAAAGGGTCGTTTCCTGAATTTTAATCAGAATTATTATACTTACAAAATAAATCAAATATTGACATTAAGAGTTCTTTCAACAATTTATAATGAATATTAAAAACACAAAAATTGGGCATAACTTAACTCTAACAATGACAAAATGGGGCCAAAGCACACGTTTACTTTGTATCTAATCTGCCATTACAAAATTTCTTGTGCTTTCTTTCGTTGGCGCATCTTTAACTCCACGTTCTTCTTTGCCCAAAAGCCTAAACAAAGTTCACTTAGAGAATACCTGCCACAGTCTCCAGATACGAACTGTTCCAGACGGACTCAACATACCGACTGCTCCAGACTCCTCAAGCTAACTTATGCAGACAGACTCTCCTATTCGCTACAATCCCTGCGTCCAGCGATAATAGTCTCTCCAAAGATATAGAGTATAAAGATATGTTAAGAAATTTACTTGGAATCAAAAAATATAAAATTAAAAGTACTAACATTTCCAGGACACACAAAATTTATATAGAATCGAAAATGTATAATGAAATATAGGAACCTTACAACCTCCCACAACTATGCAACGCTGAAATCTGTGATACGTGTTCGGGGAACATTGTAGGAAGTCTTCCTTTGGGGTGGTGTTAAAAAGTTTCGTCACGTTTCGTTCAATGTCTCTTTCCTTGCAAAGAGAATTTGAGTCGAGGGAACAGCATAGTCTGGAGGATTGAGATCCTGCGAGTATGTTGGATGTAAAAGTTACACGTCAACGCGCGCTCACACACAACCAGTATCGTCCAACAGTTTCTGTCAAAAAAGAGGGTGGGGGAACCATAATCGTGCCACATTTCTAGATCATGTATCGCAGAGCTCAGCGGTGTATATAGTTATGAGAGGTGACTTTTTCGAAGGATAGTAAGGTAAATGAGTTCATAGTCCATCTAGGTTAATGTTAAAGACTATTCACCGAACTTTATTGTCAGAGGTTTTACTTTGTACTGATACAAAATGGTCTTTGAGAGTCAAGTCATACTCACTCTGAAATGTTACTAATCGCCTTAAGCCTGTTGGTATTGCATTTTCCAGTGAGGATAGTTTCTTTGAGTTAAATAACCCCACTCTACAAATTAATAACTTGTATATACGACCATGAATATCCATGGACGTCCTGTTTAGTTTGCCGGAAAATCATCCGTTGTAAAAACGGAAGACGGTCTAGGAGCAAAGGAGGCTCTTTTCTGTCGACTTCTTTGTTCTGTATCTTTCAGCTCCTCGGTGCACAGCACACGCCGACAACGCTATGACGACCACCTGGACGTCACAATGGTTGTATGTCTGCGACAACAAGCTGCTGAGACAGCAGGCGATAACAGCGGAGAACACACTAGGCTATTCCTGCGCCACAAGGCTTTGTCTCCTCAGAATGCGGCAGCGTTTGTCGGCGAAAAGTTAAGCTATTCATCTAAGCGTTACGCGCTGCACAGAAACCAATAACAATAATAACTGACTTTAGAGAAATCGGTTTGGTTCTGTCAACTAATGGTCCACAATCGACGGAACGGAAATTTTAGAAATCCCATTGCCATAAGAATGATACAAAGAAATGCTTAGCGTTGTCATCATAGACCAGATTCATTCCCTTCAACGCTGCTTCATTCCCCATGCTGCTTCATTTAATATTCGTTATAAAAGCGTACGAAATACTAGTGCAGTATGTAGTAACTGACACACAGAAAATATGGTGAACGTGTCTCATACTTTATACATGTCCATGCAAAGTAAGGAAGTGTTTATAGAGACTAACAAACTAAAATAGGTTTACTTTTTCCGCGTTCTGCGGTTTGTAAAAGTCTGCATGTTCAGGTATTCAAGCTACGTTTCCGACTGTGAGGTACAAAGGTACAATATAAGCAACGCGGCCTAAAAGTCAAGACAATGAGTTTAATAATGCCTATCTCTGTTGTTTCTGAGCTGTCCGTCTGGTAACATGTCTGAACTGTTCAAAAACAGCTGTCAATCAGTGGCTTGTAGTCTCTGAACAACGCGAAACGCCAGCCGTAAAGGAATTAGTGGAACTTGGTGGACACAGACTCTTTTTTTTATCTTGCTGTAATGACATAAACTTGCTGTAATTAAACTGGACGTAAAATCAATGGGTTGCCGCGTGGGGGTTGCCGTGCGCCATTATGGGATGATAAACTCAATTATATTTACTGTCAAATAAGCAAATAAAGAATTGTGATTTTATTTCATTATTCCTGGCACCGACTCCCATTAAAACTGTAATTTCAGGACGCATTTAACTTTACCCTTATTTGTCTCACAAGGGGAACACCAAATATGGTACAAACCAATTTTGATGGGTCGCAGGTATTTTTGCGCGAACTTCTCCACACCACCAAGCTAAAAGGATTTGTTCCAAAGCACCTTGGATTCCACGAAAATCGAGAACAACGTTCAGCGCGTAACAGATATACCTGCACTAAGTCATCGTCGGTACGTCAGTCAGCGTGGTGTAATTAGTACGGCGCTCGACTGTCACACAGACGACGTGACTTCAAATTGTCCGACGATTCCAGAATGAAACGTCACTCTACAGCGGAGTGTGCGCTGATATGAAACTTCCTGACAGATTAAAATTGTGTGCCGGAACCGGGACTCGAACCTGGACCTTTCGCGGGCAAGCGCACTACCGAATGTGCTATCCCGACACGACTCACGATGCCGCCTCACAACTTTACTTCCGCCATTACCTCGCCTCTTACTTTCCAAACTTCACAGAAGTTCTCCTGCAAACCCGCAGGACTAGCGCTCCTGGAAGAAAGGATATGGTGGAGACATGGCATAGCCACAGCCTAAGAGATGTTTCCAGAATGAAACTTCACTCTGCAGCGGAATGTGCGCTGATATGAAACTTTCTGGCAGCTTGCCCACGAAAGGCAAAGGTCCCAGGTTCGAGTACCGGTTCCGGCACACAATTTTAATCTGCCAGGAAGTTTCATGTCCGACGATTGATTGTGTATAATTAAATTCATTTTTCCTATTTTATCAATTCTTACTCCAAAGATATCTAGTAGTGGCTATCCCCTTCCCCCCACCCCCCCCCCCCCCTCTCCATCCACTTCTTTCTTTCCCATCTGTTCGTTTCCACCTTTCCCTCTCTCGGCAAAGTTTACTACAAGGTACCCTCTGTCATGTACCATACAAACATTTACCCAGTGATCTTCCTCTTGATTTAAAGGTCATGGGTGCTAAAATCCATGAAGATTATAGCAAAACTATGCATTTCGTAAAATTCCGTAAGTTAAGTGCCACCACCATGCAACGAACTAAATTTTATACAGACAGTGACTTTCCCCTTGTTGTTTAAGGAAGAGTCTGCAAGATTTCATCAATATCGGAAGAAAACTATAGATTTCTATGCAATAGAAACGCAAGGTCACATTGAAAAACGCACTTTGTTGTTCTCAAATATTCCAGTTTTATTTCATACAACCCTTGTTCTGCGAATAACGAAAACAACAAATGAAGGACCTGTGAAATCGGTCGAGCCGTTCTCAAGT
Source organism: Locusta migratoria (assembly GCA_026315105.1). Lineage (NCBI taxonomy): Eukaryota > Metazoa > Arthropoda > Insecta > Orthoptera > Acrididae > Locusta > Locusta migratoria. The sequence goes on along the minus strand of CM048748.1, from coordinate 133,179,660 downwards.
TATGGCGTAACCAAGGTATTTAGGGATCCATTTTTATGGTGCAAAGTACCCTCCCCCATGCACCGTATGAAACTTAAGGTAGCTGGTGACGTTCGTCTTTTCTTGAAGGTCAGCCGTGCCAAATTTCGTGAAAATCGGAATGAAACATTTTTTTTAAATATTGTATAGCTTATGGGACTTAAATACGGGGTCATCAGTCCCTAACCTTACATACTACTTATGAACTAGCTAATCCTAAGGACGGCACAAATATCCATGCCCGACGGGGGGATTTGGAATGAAACTGTAGATTTGGTGAGTCTGTAGGAGAAGTATGCTCCGCTATGCACCTATTACAAAATACTTTCTTAGCTGATGTTTTCTACCTATAAACTATTTTCCTGCCAACTTTCAGCTTCATAGGTGAAGTAGTTTTCGAGATTTCGTGTTTATTCAGTGAGTGTCCTTTCGATTTTGTATAGATAAAGAAAACATACTGCTTAATTTTGGATGCTAGAGAATTAAGGGAGACTTGCAGACAAAAATAAATAGTAACATGCAAATCAGTAATGCTAACTTTATTTGATACATGTTTATGCTTGTTCCAAATTTTTACAGCATCTACAGCGAAACTGTTGTGAACCGTAGACTTCTTTCGTTTCATCATTTCGTGGGGTGGGAGGGTTAAGTTACAAAACGCTTTATAAAGTCCGAAATTAAATGAAGCTTTGTTTCAGGCCCCTAACTACTCCCATTTTCCAATAATTGACACATAAATCTGTGTATTCTCATAAGGTGGCGTCTCATTATTTATGACGCCACATCTCCTGAGCTATGTGTAGTGCATGTTTTCTTTTCTTTTTTTTTTTTTTTTGGTGAACAGTTCACCAAAGTTTCATTGCAATCAAATGAATGGTTTATGAACACTTAGGACATACAGAGAAACATTCATTTATTCACGTTCAGAAACATCTGTCGGTGCTGGTAACCCGCGAACGGCATCCAAATGCTTTTTGCAGGGTGAATATCCGATTTTTCAATGATGTGATCCAAGAATTCTAATTTTCGAACGAGAAATACACTTCACTAAGCACGACTGCATTTAAAACCAACAGACTATAAAACGAAATAAGGAAATCTTTAGTAGTTAACCCTTTCAGTCTCACATTATAAAATCAGCTTTAGAAAAATTAAAATTCGGTGTTTTGTGTATTAATTCAGAGCAGTAAACATCAAAATGTGAGTTTTAAAATTTTTGTTCTAGCTACTGATTTTTTATGTCATGTATTTCATGGACAACACAGACATATGTATCGTGGTACTATTTCGACGTTAAATGTTCAAATGTTTGTATAGCTTATGGGACTTAACTACGGGGTCATCAGTCCCTAAACTTACAAACTACTTATGAACTAACTAAGACTAAGGACGGCACAAATATCCGTGCCCGAGGGGTGATTCGAACCCCCGACGGGAGTAGCCGTGCAGACCGTGACTGGAGCGCCTCAGTCCCCTCGGCCACCGCGGCAGGCACTTCGACGTTTTTTTTTTTTTTTTTTGTTGATAGTTAACACTGCCAGATCAATAATGCTAGCATAATCTTCGGCACATCACCGAAGACAAGACAATTCACTGCTCGAATAATATAAAAGGAACCACTCACGCTCACACTCTCAGCCACGTACAGAAGGCAACGCAACACAGCCTCTAAGCTGGGCAGATTAATGCCTCAGAAGTGGCTACACGCCGTACCAAGCGGTAAAATGTCGCACTAGAAGCATGTTGTTCATCAACAAAAATGTAACTTTAAGGAACAACACTGGGAATGAAAGGGTTAACGTGATATTCAGGTGTCTTTCCGGAAACAAAAATTTTTTGAGGTGCATAATAGGTGCGTTGCATAAAAGCTGCTGAAGTTACCTTAGAAGCAAAGCTGATGCAGATAACCTTTGAACGGTAAACGAATATACTGATGTGATTATTATCACAACAAACTGTTTGGTTTAAAATTCAAAAGTTATTTCATGATATGCATGATACAGACCAATTTTCGAAAAAGTATTTTCCTCCTTGAATTTTGTCAATCATACCTTCAGAGGGAGGTAACGGAAATGTATGAGAAATGGCTGTGTATTCGTAGTGTATCTGAATTAAACAAAAATTATGAGAACACTATTTGCCTTTGGCAAAGTAACAAGAGGCAACCCCACAAACGGACATAGTAGTCTGTAGTACATCAATGCTTTGTAAACGACTGCGACTTTGTCACGAAGTGCTTGAGGGGTTTGGTGTGTTCTTCGAAATTTGGTCTTATGGGCTGCGAAACCTTTTGTGCGCCCAAGATAATTATGAAACAAATCTTTTAATTTGTCATGTAAGCCTTTAACACTGGCATCTAATGCATTTCGATGATGATATTCTTCTTCCAATTATTGCCGTTAGACCCCCAGGGGGTCATGTTCAGCCTGCCATTCCTTTTAGGTGACGCCATTTCAGCGACTAGCGTCTCATTGATGATGAGAACTCCACAAGACCCAGTCCCCGAGCCGACAAAATCATCTCAGACCCGACGGGGAATCGAACCCGGACCTTTGTGCGGCAGCCCGCCACGCTTCCACGACACTACGGAGTAGTACAGTTCAGTGAATGCAAGCACGACACAACGAGTTGATGAGGCCTTCACCCATAGCACCATAAGACTTTGTTTCCAAAACTGAAGGAATTTCGTTGTGAGAAGTGCTTGGGAAATGATGACATGTTAAAACAAACGGTTACTTATTGGTTTAGCTGTCTGGCGACAGTTTATCTAGCTGGTGTCCAAAAAGTGATAACATGACTTCACTACTGTTTATACGCAGCAGGTGACAGCAGAATCAGAGAACTGCAATGTGGTTCGAAAAACAGTGTAACCTTTCGACCTGGTTGCCAGAATAAGACTGAAGTGGAGTAACAAGTGCTGTAAGTACACCATTTATACCAAAAAACGAACTGTTTTAAATCTGAAATGAAATGTTTTGTAGATATGTAAGAGACTTAACCTATATGTGCAAACAAAAAGATGTAAATATTTCAGGACACCCACTGATGATGCCTTGAGAGAAAGGGCGAAACGCGTATGGGTGATTAAAAATATAAAAATAAAACCCTTCAGTTGCAGTAGCAAAAGGCATTTATTTTAAAACCTTACAGTGAAATACTACTGTTTATATTTTTATGGTGACTGTGATGAGAAGTGAAATTTTACTTTCTGATACAATTTACGTTCATTAATATTCTACTAGTCAATTAATAATCGACTACAACTTTATAAATGACCTTTCTTACATTTGTTTTATTTTTATTTATTTAGATTCAAACAGATTGAGTGCCAAATAGGAGGAACAAATTTAGAACAGGTAGACAGTTTCAAGTACCTGGGATGCATTTTCTCACAGGATGGCAACATAGCGAAAGAACTGGAATCGAGGTGCAGCAAAGATCTACTCTCTTCTGCAAGAAGGAAGTAACTACCAAGACTAAGTTAGCAGTGCACCGCTCTATCTTTCGACCAATTTTGTTGTATGGGAGTGAACGTTGGGTGGATACAAGTTACCTTATTCATAAGATAGAGGTTACAGATATGAAAGCAGCAAGAATGATTGCAGGTACCAGTAGATGAGAACAATGGCAGGAGGGTGTCCATAATGAGAAAATCAAAGAAAAGCTGGGAATGAACACCATAGATGAAGCAGTTAGCGCGAACAGACTGAGATGGTGGGGTCATGTTACACGCATGGGAGAAGCAAGGTTACCTAAGAGACTCATGAGCTCGGCAGCGGAGTTTAAGAGGAGCCGAGTTAGACCAAGAAGTAAGTACTTAGATTCGGTGCAGAAAGATTTTGAAGTAAAAGGCGTAAGATCAGACAAGGCATCAATGTTAGCATTGCGGGGTTATGGAGGGATTTTATTAGATGTACTATGCTCCAGACTGAACGCTGAAAGGCATAATCAGTCTCTAATGATGATGATTTATTTATTATTTTTTGCCTTAGAAAATGACGAAATTTCGGGTAAAATAATGTATTTGCATATTCACGTAAAGTTCAAACACATGGAAAGTTTTTTCCTGTACTTGTGTATGACACTAATGTATAAAAACCATTAATAGATGATACTTTTGAAAAGTCTTCTTCTTTCAATAAATCTTTCCTCAGACAGGTATCAAATGGACATCCTCCACGTCTTTCTGTCCTGGGCATCCTCCTTCATTTGCTGGTAACTTCTTCCTTTCTTCACATCTATTTGCATTCCAAACCTTCTCCTTGCAGTCCCTCTCTTTCCCTCTACTTCTCCCTCAATTATTCTCTGACCTAGATAGTTCCTGTGTAATATGTGTCCCAACCAAGATGTTTTCCTCTTCTGTATCATTCTCATAAAGTTTCTTTTCTCTTTTACACTGCTCTGCCTCCTCATTTCTCAATCTGTCAATCTATATCTCTTTCTCCATTCATCAACACAGCCACTTTTTAAAACACTAAATATTTTTGAACTGTAGTAACGTGCAATAAGTTATATTCTTAGTTTTAGCGATTTTATGCCCGTTATTATTCGCAGCGTAAATGTTAAGATGAAATCTAAAAGAATTTCTGTAGCTGGTTATCTTAGTTAGTATATCTACTACTTCGCTATCAAACAACTAGCAAATGGTTTCGAAAATTGGGACTTTATAGTACATGGAGGGACCGCAGGAAACGCTAAATAGCGAGTCAAAGGATTTCCATATATTATCTCTTTGAAAAATATCATCCCCAACTCTCGTTTTCTCCACCTGTGTTTTTTATTTTCTTTCCTGTGTATAAAAACATAAACCGGCTTTCCATAAACAGCCTCACTTGGGCTCTGGAACAGCAGTGTAACAAGTCCGCAGAGCGAGGCTTTACTGTAAGCCGTTGGAAGAGGAGGACCCAGCGGCTAAGGCTAGGGCGCGGCCTTTTTTTTTTTTTGCGGACAGCTCGGCGCTGGGGGCCGTTTGTCTGCGCGGCGTTTTGGGGTGGCATAACAGCCCTCGACCGCAAAGGCCGGCGGCTATTGATGTTGACGTGCTGGCAGGGGGCCGGCCCGAAATTCACAGCACACCATCGGCCCGCCCTGCGGGGAACGATTTCCGGGGCCCATCCAGAAATTCCTCTCGCTCGTAACTCATCCACGATTGTTTCTTCTGAAAGAACCGTTCCCCACTCCAGCTACGGGCAGCACGTTCCTCAGATGAGGTAGAGAGGTGCTTACAGCGCAGCACGGTACAGTTGCTTACAAAAGAAACGATGACACGTTAAAGGGCAAATGTTCATAATAAACACACAATATTTAAAATACATCAAAGCAGAATTTTGAAGGTACGGCAGTGACATTTTGTACCATGCTTTACATAAAATCATCATATTCACTGTGAACATTACATCTTCTTTTATAACTAAATGAAATAACGGCGTCCCCGGGTATTCATTTATTTATTCCTGCCTTGAGATGTTTGTAAATCTATCGAAGTCTGTTCCTTGGTTATTATTCCGTAGCTTAGAAGCTATCTAAACTAAGGCAAACTAACCAAAGGGCAACACAAACACCCATGCCTGAGGGGGCATTCGAATCCCAGACGGCTAACAGCAGCGCGCACCGCAACACGGCGCCCCAGTGCGCACGGCTAATCCGCCATCGCATATTCCTGCTTTGTGTTAGAACTTCTTCTATCCCTTTTCTGTCCATCTCCTTTTTTCTAAAATATGCTGAGGACAAGTTAGATGAAAATCAGTGTGGGTTTAGGCCTCTTAGATGCTGTCAGGACCACATCTTTAGCTTACGCCAGGTAATGGAAAAGTGCTATGAGTGGAAAAGGGAATTGTATCTATGTTTCATATATCTGGAAAAGGCTTAAGACCGTGTTCCTAGGAGGAAGCTACTGTCAGTTACGTAGACTGTCAGGCAGCAGTTACAGTAGAAGGCAAATTAACCTCATGGTTCAGGGTAAGACAAGGCTGTAACCTGTCACCACTGTTGTTCATACTATTCATGGAATACTTGAAAACAGTAGACTGGCATGGCGGGATTAAAATAGGTGAATACAAAATAAGCAGTCTTGCATATGCGGATGACTTAGTTGTAATGGCCGATTCGATTGAAAGGTTGCAAACTAACATTTCAGAGCTCGATCAGAGATGCAAGGATTATAATATGAAGATCAGCATCTCCAAAACGAAGCCGGCTGCGGTGGCCGAGTTAACTGAGGCGCTCCAGTCACGGTCAGTACGGCCACTACGGTCGGAGGTTCGAATCCCCCCTCGGGCATGGATATTTGTGCCGTCCTAGTTCGTAAGTAGTTCATAAGTAGTTTGTAAGTTTAGGGACTGATGACTCCGTAGTTAAGTCCCATAAGCTTAACAAACATTTGAACATTTTTTTTTTTCCAAAACGAAAATAATGTCTGTGGGAAAGAGATTCAAACAGATTGAGTGCCAAATAGGAGGAACAAAGTTAGAACAGGTAGACAGTTTCAGGTACCTGGGATGTGTTTTCTCACAGGATGGCAACACAGTGAAAGAACTGGAATTGAGGTGCAGCAAAGCAAATGCAATGAGTGCTCAGCTAAGATCTACTCTCTTCTGCAAGAAGGAAGTAAGTACCTATACTAAGTTAGCAGTGCACCGTTCTATCTTTCGACCAACTTTGTTGTATGGGAGTGAAAGTTGGGTAGATACAGGTTACCTTATTCATAAGGTAGAGGTTACAGATATGAAAGTAGCAAGAGTGATTGCAGGTACCAATAGATGGGAACAATAGCAGGAGTGTGTCCATAATGAGGAAATCAAAGAAAAGCTGGGAATGAACACCATAGATGAAGCAGTTTGAGCGAACAGACTGAGACGGTGGGGTCATGTTACACGCATGGGAGAAGCAAGGTTACCTAAGAGACTCATGAGCTCGTCAGTGGAGGGTAAGAGGAGTCGAGGTAGACCAAAAAGAAAGTACTTAGATTCGGTGCAGAATGATTTTGAAGTAAAAAGCATAACATCAGTCGAGGCATCAATGTTAGCATTGAATAGGGAATCATGGAGGAATTTTATTAGAGGTACTATGCTCCAGACTGAACGCTGAAAGGCATAATCAGTCTCTAATGATGATGATGATGATTCTATATTTATCGGAGAATAAATAAGAAACAAGGCTGTCTCGCATAATGTACAGAATTATAAGTGCAGTATCAAAACAAAGGAAGATAGTAATCAAAATACAAATGACATATAAAATGCGTACGATCTCATATTTATTGATATATAACTTGTACAATTGTATAATTTTTCAGGTATATATTCATTTGTATAACTGCTGTATGTCTATAAAATCTGTTGCGAATACAATTAGTAGTCAAAAAGTAATAGATTAAAACTTGGTGCGTGATGGGATGATTTTCCATAAACGTTACTGTTTATGTGCTCATATCACATGAACTACGTGTCGTACTGTGATAAATATTCGAAGGTACATTCTGCCGTATGTCTGTTGTCTGTACACTGTCTGTAAAATTTCCTGTGGCTTCAGAATCAAATGTTCGTAGAGCTTATGGGACTTAACTACGGGGTCATCTGTTCCTAAAATTACAAACTACTTATGAACTAGCTAATACTAAGGACGGCACAAATATCCTTGCCCGACGGGGAATTCGAACCCCCGACCGTAGTGGCCGTGAAGAACGTGACTGGTGCGCCGCACACCGCTCGGCCACCGCGGCCGGCCCTGTGGCTTCAATGTGTAGTGTAGAAATTGTAACGTCATACCGAATGCCGTAGTTTTAGCCCATTAACAGCAGGAAAGTATGAAGTGAGGACCTTTTTTCCTTTCAATTTCTGATATGGTTGATAACGAGAAAAAGTTTAATAAAGGTTTGAAATTATTTTTAAAGTTTTTTACTAGTCGCTAAGTACTGTCATTCGCATATAGTATTTTTATTTTTATTTATTTATTTTTAAATAAAATTTCGTCGCATTATGTAGCAGTTTCTTGCAACTCTTATTGGTTATGACGTTATATCTCCAGAATCATGTGTCGTATGTGGTTGGTACTCCTACAGCAATTGTTATCTCATGTAAGGAATACGTGAACCAAATTTGGTTGAAATCGGTGCAGTGGTTTAGGAAAAAATGATCAGTATTGTCGCTTAATGCAGCAGTTTTCCGTGCATCTCATTGTTTATGACGTCATATCTCGTGAACTATGTGTTGTACGTAATTTTAACAACCGCGGCGATCATCATCATAGATTGAAGCTTACTTGTACAAAATATGACAAAGATTGGAAGGAAACTGTAGATTTAAACGCAGTACGTACACAGAAATACTCAAACATACGGATACTCTGCTTTATATATATCTAGCTGAAAAGCCGGCGTTGCCCGTGTATTTATTTATTTATTCCTGCCATTTTTCAGGTGTATATTTATTTTTATGAAGGATGTATGTCTGAAAAATCTCTTGGGAATACAATTAGTAGTAAAGAAGTAATAGATTCAAACATGGTGCATGATGAGGCGTATTTCAATGAACGTTACTGTTTCTGTGCTCATATCTCATGAACTACGTGTCGTACTGTGATACAATTTAGAAGGTACATTCAACTGTATGTGTGTATACTGTCTGCAAAATTTCCTGCGGCTACAATTTGATGTGTACAAATTATAAATTGTAACGTCATACCGAATGCCGTAGTTCTACTCCATAAACAGCGGAAAAGTAGTAAGCGAGAAACTTTCTTCCTTTCATCATTTTACTATGGTTGCCAGAGAGAAAAAGTTTAATAAAGGTTTGAAATTATGTTTAAAGTTTGTTGCAAGTCGCTAAGTACTGTCATTCTCATACAGTGTATTTCGAAAGTATCGCCATATTATATGGCATTTTTTGCGATTTCTATTGGTTATGACGTATATCTTTTGAGCCATGTGTCATATGCGATTCTTGACCATGCAGCAATTGTTACCTCACGGTAAGGAATGTGTGTACCAAATTTGGTTGAAATCGGTCCAATGGTTTAGGAGAAAATGAGCAGCATTGTCGCAAAATGCAGCAGTTTTTCGCGCATCTCATTGTTTATGACGTCATATCTCGTGAACTATATATCGTACGTGATTCTTACACTTACGGCGACTGTCCTCATGGATTGAAGCTTACGTGTACAAAATTTCATACAGTTTGGAACAAAACTGTAGATTTGTATGCAACACGTGCAAACATACGGACACTGCTTTATATATTAGAAGAAGAATAGAAGAAGAAGGAGGAGGAGTAGGAGGAGGAGCAGAGTGTCCCTGTGTTTGTGTGTACGTGTTGTATACAAATCTACTGTTGTGTTCCAATCTTTATGAACATTTGCACACGTAAGCTTCAATCCATGAGGACGGTCGCCGTAAGTGTATGGATCACGTACAATACATAGTTCACGACATATGATGTCATAAAAAACGAGATGCGAGAAAACTGCTACATCACCTGACAATGTTGCTCATTTCCTCGTAAATCACCGACCGATTTCAACCAAATGCGATACAAATATTTCTTACCATGAGGCAACAGTTTCTTCAGGGTTAAGAATCACCTACGACACATGGTTCAGGAGATATGACGTCATAAATAATAGGAATTGCAAAAAAAAAACTCCCCCATAATGCGACTAGAAGTTATTCAAACAGTCTTTGAGAATGAGAGTACTTACCGATTTGCAACAAACTTAAAAGATAATTTAAAACCTTTATTATATTTTTTCTCGCTGACAACCCAGTAAAATGATGAAAAGAAACAAGGTTATCGCTTTACTAGTTTTCCGCAGTTCATGGATTGGAACTACGGCATTCAGTATGACGTTACAATTTATAATTTATACACTACAGATTGTAACCGCAGTAATGTTTACAGACAGTATACACACATATAGCTGACTTTGCCGTCGAAGTTGTATGACAGTACGACACGTTGTTCATGGGATCAGAACATAAACAGTAACGTTCAAGGAAAACTGCCCCAACACGCTCTAAATTTTGATCTATTACTTGTTTACAACTAATTATATTCACAACAGATATTACGCCACTTATACAAATTAATATACACCTGAAAAATTTTACAATTGTACAAAATATAACTCAATAAATAAGATACAGTACGAATTTTATGTCATTTGTATTTAGATTACTATCTTTCTTTGGATACTGCTCTTTGCACTTATAATTTGGTAAATTAGGCAAGACAGCTTTATTCCTTATATATTCTCCGATAAATACAGATGGACAGATAGAGAAGGTGTACGAGAAGTACTAACTCAGGGCAGGAATGAATAAATAAATACCCCTGGCAACGCCGTGTTTTCAGCTCATATATTTATATTTTTTACAAAAGTTTTACATTTTTATTTACAAATTTGATACAACCAGTTTTATCTCAGGCCTCTAGCAAAATTTCAGCAAATTATGAGGTCAGGGAAAGATATACAGACCTAGATATGCCTTGAGTTAAAATGTCGTGTGGGTGTGAGCAATTTTTTGTCTTATTAACTGTACGGACTATTCAACACAAGCAGGTTAAAGTAGAAGAAAAATGGCGCTACTGTACAAAGGCATTCCGCCATCTTGCGAAGCCAAGGAAATGCGTTTTTATATTACAGCACTGTGTGGTTCTTGCCCCGTTACCCCGTTAACTTTCATACATTTAAATGACTGTCGTTTCTGAGTAGGTGTTTTATATAGTATAAGCAAAATCTCATTCGATAAGTATGATTTACATATGGGCATAGTACCCACATACGTTTCAAGAACTGAAATTGTCAGCTGTAATAGTTAACAGAAAATGCAGAACAAGATTTGTAAATAATTACAGAATCCAGCTGTATCATTTTCGTAAGTTATGTATCGAAGAGAAGACTTTTATTTTTAATAGATAAATTAACAAAATACGTACGCTTTCGGAATAGAAATTTGGTGAAAGATAGATCGCAAAAAAAGTCCATTGCTACGAATGAACGCTTTCTTTTAATGATTTTCACCCCTACTCTTGCATTATTACCGTGACAGTCGATCCCCTATATAGCGGTAATATAAAACGAGCTGCCCTTCTTTGAAATTTCTCTATATCGTCCGTCAATCCTACATAGTGGAGATCCCACAATGCACATCAATATTTCAAAATGGGACGTACAATCGAGGTGTAGGAAGTTTCGTTAGTACAACTGTTGCATCTTCTGCTTGCCGATGAAACGTTGCATTTGGTTCGCCTTCCCCACGATATTTTCTGTTTGCTCTTTCCATTAAGGTTGGTCGTAATTGCGATTTAGTTGAATTTACGCTGTGTGTAGATTTGACTGATTAATCGTGTAAATGAAGTTTAACGGATTTCCTTTTCTGCTCATATGGATGACTTCGCACTTTTCATTATTTAGGGTCAATTGTCAATTTTTTTACAATGTAATTACCTAATCTAAATAATTTTGCTGTTGCATTTGACCTTGTGATGACATAACTAACCGGTAAATGACAGCATCATCCACAAACAGTGTAAGAGAGCGCTCACATTGTCTCCTAAATCGTTTTTAAAAGTAAGGACCAGTAGGAGGCATGTAATACTACCCTGGGGAGCGCTAGATATCACTTCTGTTCTACTCCTCCGTCACTGACAACGCACTGTGTTCTTTATGACAGGAAATCACTAATCCACTTGCACAACTGTAGCGATATTCCAAAAACTCGCAGTTTGATTAGATGACGGTTGTAAAGAACAGTGTCAAAAGCCTTCCGAAAATCTGGAAGAAAAAAAAATCGATTTGACATTCATTGTCGAAAGCCTACATCACGTCTTATGGGATAAAACAATGGGTGGGTTGCGCAGAAAGTGTTGCGGATTCTTTCGGAAAGCTGGTCGCAGGTGATGCTCGAAAAACGAACCGTAATAAGGTGCATTGACAGTCTGCCATGGAGGAACGTCATGCGTTAGGATAACACCGTCACAGTCGTACACGAGAATCACCGCCATTCGTTGGACTGGTGTGTCAGTTAGCTCGTACGATGAGGCCATGTGTCATCCAGTGTTACGATATGACGTAAGAAAGCCTCTCCTTCACGCTGGTAGCACTAGAAGTGCGTCTAAGCAGCGTCGTAACGCATCCATTTCTGCATTTCGGTCAATTCATGCAGAACCCATAGTGACGCAATTTTTCCCATGTCCAGACGTTCCTTCAAGGTGCGAAGCACAATCGTATGCGCTAATACGGTTTCGTGGGCTAGCTGACGAATCGTCTGGCGTCAATCATTGTCAACAAATGCGGCAACAGTGTGCACTACTTCTTCAGAGATGCTATGACCACCTGCCCGATGCATGTCTGCCACAGTTTGCGACCTCCATGGAAGGCTTTAACCCAACGTGCCCCTGTTTTTTACGGCAATGCCGATTACCCTGACGTCTCTTGAAGGCGTTGATGACATTGTCTAGTTGTATAATCTCTGGCACATTCAGTCTTGATCCAACTCCTTTGTTCTTGTTTCGAAACATAGTGACACCGTTACGTTAGACGGCTAGCTCACAAGCGACTGTGTTTCCCTCGATTGTGCACATGCCGGTGATCTGGGCGGGCGAGTCCATTTGCTCGAAGGTAAGGTAGATAGGTCAGCAACGTGTGCTATCAGCGACAATAGTGGATTCCATTCCACAGTGTCTCCACAGCAGTGTTGCCAACCCCCGTAGTTTTGCATGATACACGGAGCAGTTTTATGGTGTTCAAAGTAAATAATAATCTAACTTCGAATTTGTAGCTTATAGACTAATTTCTTCCTAAATTTCATTCTTAGGCAAGAACAAATCCTTCTTAATTTAAATGTTACATGTATACCTATGTAAGGAAGTAAACTTTTAATGATTTATAAAATGCTTTATTGGAGCAGATGATTAAGTAAATTTTATTTCTGAATCACTAAGTTATTTTAATACTTGCTACGTATATGGGGAACTGTTGGCAGTCCCAACATTACAACGCGACGTAATGTGGTTTAAGGTACGGACAACAGACGCCCTAGTCGGTGCTAGTCCTGTGGGAGAGACACCCTTGATTTAGGTCCTTTGCTGGCAACTGCGTTCGGACGTTGCACATAAAGACGTTAATCTGTTACTAAATTTGCACGTCTTTTCGATAAATAACGTTGTTCAACAGCATTCTATGTTCCAATCAATTGGAAGCTATTAAAATGGGCAGAATAACAACCAAGTGAATTAACTAAGTCGCAAAGGAGTGGCCGAGCGCATTGAGGCACTATGCTCCGATGCGTGAGGCCGTTTCCAGTTGGGGGGGTTCGAATCCTCCCTCGGGCACGGATGCGTGTGTTGTCTTTAGTATAAGTTAGTTTATACGTAGATGGTAAGTTTAGGGACTGATGACCTCGCAGTGAAGTCCCAAAAGCTTAGCAAACATTTGAACATTTTTTGTTTAAATTAACTAAAATGCACATCTGGTCTCTGCTACTTCGGATTTGGGTGTGGGGTCATTTCAGAATCAGAGCTAATGCAGTAGAGATCTGTCACCGTGTGTGAATAGTCATTAGGTATGTACTAAATTGTAAATGTCTATGCTGATACGGAGTTCATGTAGTACAAACATGTCAAACTAATGTGACCATACGCACAGTAAATTTTATGAGTAAGTGCCATTCCTGTATAGGACATGGAATACGAAGCTATTAGCATTTGTGGTCGTATATGTATTAAATTTTTAAGTAAATTTTATTCCACTATCGGAGGTAATGGATTGGAGACCGGTTAGCTATGCGGTCTCTCGCGGTTGCAGATTTTTATTAAATAATTAAATTAGATCAATGCACGTAATATGTTTCAAATAGACCTTGCAAAACTACGTCTAGTTTTCCATTTTTAACGAAGGATTTATCTATGTCAATAATGTGGGTTTATGTTGGTGAGGTTCTTATGTCCAGTTTCTCGCAGTCCTGAATAAATAAATACGCCTGGTTTCCTTGAAATGAAGTGTTAGAAACAATTTATTCACATGGTTAGAGTCCCTCGTTAATTCTCAGTTACGCCCTCAAGATAAAGAACGTACGAACTACGTGGTGTTCATCTGCACAGTCACAACAACTATGGAAAATTGCAGATTGGTGAACTTTATTTAAAATTTCTGCATTCCACTTAGTGCGGTGAAACTAACTAGGCATCTCGCGGTTCCTGCATTCTCAGTACAAATGAAAACAGCGACACGTCGTCTGCGGGAAAGAAAGAGAAAGTAAATGGGAAATGGAAAATCAAAATTTCTTATTTTCCCCTTTTAATTTCTTACTGTAATATACAACAATAAATGATTTAAGACATTTTGAAAATATATCCTGTAAATTATAAGGAAATCTTTGATGAAACAAAGTTGCTCTTTCGTAAAAACACCAGTCGGAGTCTCGACAATCTAAGGGTTAGAAATGTGTTCTTTATGTCGCATACCTTACTGACAGGGAGGTCGTAAAGGAGAAGGGTCGGTGACGGGCTACGGAGAAAGTTGATGAAAAGACTGGTCGAGGACGTACGGGTTGTTAATGTGATTACCATATTAAATAGGTTATAATCAGCAGCAGGCTCGTGAACTGCGTTTATTAACCCATTAAATAATACTCATACATCGAAGCTTCTGTATTTTAAGAACGTACTTGTTGAAATGAGGATACACACACATAATTAGACATCGTTACGCGTTGTAGCTGCTCTGTTAAAAAGGATAAATTACATACTTGGTTTTTTAGGTAGTCGAGCTGACAGATATGAGCTTCACATTGACTTACCTACATATCAATGACAGTCTATCAAAGAAATTATCTTTCTAATTGATCTTTCAAAATTAGACTGTGTTAATGTTATTACATTTATTTTACAATACATATTTCGGCCTTGTCAAGTTTACAATGCAAGATGTATGAGACAGGGAAAATACCCTCCGACTTCAACAAGAATATAGAGATTCCAATTCCGAAGAAAGCAAGTGCAGTCAAATGTGAAAATTACAGAAATATCAGTTTAATACGTCATGATTGCAAAATACTAAACGCATTATTTACAGAAGGATGGAAAAGCTGGTGGAAGCGACCTCGGGGAAGATCAGTCTGGATTTAGCAGAAATTTAGGAACACGCAATGCAATACATTATGAATGATCTTAGAAGATAGGTTAAGGAAAGGGAATCCTAAGTTTTTAGCATTTATGGTTATGGACAAAGCTTTTGGCAATGTTGACTGGAATACACTCTTTCCAATTCGAAAGGTATCATGGGTAAAATATATGGAGCGAAGATTATATTTAACTTCAGACAGCAATTATTAGAGTCGAAGGGCATGAAAGGGTCGCAGTCGTTGGGAAGGGGGTAATACGGAGTTGTAGCCTTTCCCCAATGTTGTTCAATCTGTTCATTGAGCACGCTGTGAAGGAATGTAAGAAGAAGTTTGGAGAGGGAATTAAAATCCAGAGAGAGGCAATAAAAACCTTGCGGTTTGCTGAAGACATATAAATTCTGTCAGAGACAGCAAAGCACCAGGAAAAGCAATTACATGGAATGGACAGTGTTTTGAGAGGAGGATATTGGATGAACATCAACAAAAATAAAACAAGAATAATGGAATGCAGTGTCAGAATATCGGCTGATTCTGAAGGAATTACATTAGGTAATTAGACAATAAAAGTACTAGATGAGTTTTGCTATTTGGGTAGAAAAATAACTTCTGAAGGCCGAAGTAAGGAAGATATAAAATGCGGAATAGCTATGGGTAGAAAAGCGTTTCTAAAGAAGCGAAATTTGTTGACATCAAATATTAGTTTAAATTTTACGAAGTCCTTCTGACAGTATTTGTCTGAAGTTTAGCAATGAATGGTAATTAAATATGGACGATAAAGAGTTCAGACCAAAATATGATAGAAGCTTTCGAAATGTGGTGCTATAGACGAATGATCAAGATTAGATGGGTAGATCACGTAACTAATGAGGAGGTGCTGCCGGCCGCGGTGGCCGCGGGGACTGAGGCGCTTCAGTCACGGTCTGCACGGCCACTACGGTCGGGGGTTCGAATGCCCCCTCTGGCATGGATATTTGTGCCGTCCTTAGTTGTAGGTAGTACATAGGTAGTTTGTAAGTTTAGGGACTGATGACCCCGTAGTTAAGTCCCTTAAGCTTAACAAACATTTGAACATTTGAGGAGGTGCTCAACTGAATTGGAAAGAACTGGATTTCTGGCATATCCTGACTAAGAGAAGGGATACGTTGGTGGGGCACATTCTTAGACATCAAGGAATTGTCAACTTGGCATTAGAAGGAAATAGTTAAAAGTCATACAGGGATACCGAGAGACGAATACAGGAAAGGATGTAGGTTGCCGTTCGTATTATCAGATGAAAAGGCTTGCGGAGGACTGGGTAGCGTGGAGAGATGCATCAAACCAGTCTTCGGACTGAAGACCGCAACAACAGCAACAAACAATGCAATAAAAACTTCGTCGAAAATACCGATTTGACAATGCAGAGAGGGTTGTGATAACGCGCTCTTCAGTCGTGTCGTAGTGAGCATTAGAACCATTAACTGGCGACTCAGAAAAAGCGGTTGAGCTCGCGGAGCCCGTTGCTTGGACTACCATTGAGCGCTGAACACCGACAAGTGGTGTCGACACATTCGGCCTGAAAGCTCATTCACAGGAAACTCCCCCATAATAGTGGAATACAAAACTGTCACCCGCAGTACGGCCCGATAACCACGAATAGTGGTCTGGGTGCCATTTCATTTCTCAACTGTATCCCTGTTGTCATCCGTGTTATCCTCTCACTACAGCGGTACGTCGACGACTCGACGCCAAGTTTTGTTGTTGCTGCGAAATATAGGTTAGATGACCACTTTCCCCACTCGTTTCCTGACTCCTAGTATGTTTGAAAATAGGGCGATGGTTTGTTTTTCCTTTAGCTCTTCCACTAATAAAAGAGAGCCTCACTTCCTTCTCCCATAACCTGAAACTCCAATCACAATCTACCTCCTCCCCTTCCTATCTGTTCATCTCCTCTCTCTGTTCATCTCCTGCTATCCCTCTCACTACTCATCTCCTCCTTCCCCTTCCTCTGACAATCACCTCGCCGTCTCACTGTCGAACTGCTCCTCCACTTCCTCAGTCCCGTGCCTCCTCCATCTGTAAAAAAACATATATAACTCTGTTAACTTTCATGGTGATCAGTGAAGTGCTATCTACTGCAGGTACCATTCGCCATGCAGCGTATGAAATCTTAGGTATGATACTCTTGTTTTGAAAGTTAAGTGTGCAAAATTTCATCAGTATCGGAATAAAACCTTTAATTTTATCGGAGTTCGTAGGTGAAGTTCCTTCTGTTTGTTTCTGTTACATTCAAATATCTCACTACTTCAATGGCCTTTCACATACATTGGCCGATACCGCACGTACGCCACCAACAGTAAGTTACTTGTACTATGTCTATAAGCTTCGCGTAAGAGCGAGAAGTAAGTTGACGAATTCTTATCGCAGTCAGATGAACGTTATGGCAGTGCACACAATACGAAGAAACGACCAAATATATACAAGTTTTCCCATCTTCCATTTGTCCATGTCCTCCTTTCCCTTCTCTTTGTTCAGCTGCTCTTCGCCCCCGTCTCCTCCTGTCCCTTTCTCTGCCCATTACCTCATCCCTCTCCCTCTGTTCACCTCCTATCACCATCTATCCTCTCATTGTTATCCTCTTCCCTCTCTCTGTCTGTTTCCTCCTATACCTTCACTCTATTCCTCTTCTCCCTTTCCTTTCTGCCCATCTCCTCCACCTACTCCTCTCCACCCTATATATGAAAACATAAATATATGCTCCAAATTTCAAGCTGACTGGTCAAACGATGTCAAAGTCGCAACGTACCTTACGCCACGCCAAATTCACTGGCTAGCAGATTATAAAAATCTCCTGCATGAAAATATACATTTATGTGCTGGCTTTTATGGTGACCAATCAAACAATTTGGATGTTTGTTGCAACGTACCCTCCACCATGTACCTACGGAGACTTACGAAAGGAAGCCCATGTATTAATTCGGGGTATAATTTATCTTCATTGCACATTTAATTCAATCCTGTCCAGTCGTTTCAGCGCTAAAAGTAACAAACGTGTGAACACAATGTAAGGTACACTATGCCATACACCGTACGGTGGATTCCTAAATGTAGCTGATGCGTTAATTCAGGGTATAAACTATCTGCAATCCAATTTCACTCAAATCCGTCCGGCTGTTTCAGAGTAACACTTTGTAAGGTACTCTGCGCCATGCACCGTTCGGTGGCTTACGAAAGGTAGCCTCTGTATTAATAAGGGTATAAGCTACCTCTATTCCCAATTTTCATTAATATATGTCCAGTCATTTCAGTATGAAGGCGTAAGAAACGAATTACCTAACTGTAAACCACTCACCGCCATGCGTCATACGAAGTTAATTTTAGTGTGCCTATAACCTTCCCGCCAGTGCCAACAATGAGCTGACAAAGTTTTATCGCAATCTGATGTATGGTATGGCCGTGCATAAAATACGAACAAAAAGTAAAGAAACAAACAAACACTAATTTTTATATATTAGACTAGTTTAATTCCCACTGTTTCGTACGCGTAGACTGGGTGGTCTGCATTGGTTGTTTCTACTTCTAAATATAAATTTTCGTAGATTTCGCTTTAAAAATCCTAATCAAGTATTTGCCACCCCCTATTGCACCATTATTGGCAGAATTCAAAACATCCCGAAACATTTAAATTATTTATTTATTTAATTAATTCTAATCATGGTTCCAAATCCAAATTTTCCCATTTCTAGCATCAAAATACTCTTAGTATAACCCTTAAAAGATTTTCCCTTGTTTCATCCGCTTAATGGTTGAATTTCCAAAAATAACGAAATACTTATTTTTAAAATTCCAATCAAATATCTAAATCCGAAGTTTTGTGTTTCTGGGTACAAAATTGTCTGAATAGCAACGTATTTTCAAAAAACCTTTCATCATCCTCTTTAACCACTTAGGGATGGGACTATCAAAAAATCGTTGACGCCTACAGTGTAAGCTAAACAAAGTCTACAAATTTCAAGTTCCTATCGTTTGTGGATTCAGTTTTCAGCGCCGTTTTCTGTCTTTTGAAACAGATCAAGAACGCGAAATTTCTATCTTTCGCTCTGGCATCTTTCTTGGTAGTTTTACTTTCAAACTACAATATGCTCTTATTTTTCTTTATTCGTACGCTTGTTGCAGAAAAACAACTGAAGAATGTGCATCAAGTTTCGCTGTGTATAACCTATTTGCTATTAAGGTGTAAAAAGTCATCGCTTCAGTCCGAATTTTATATAACTGACGACTGTGCATCATTATATCTCCCACTCTCTAGTAGCTATCGACATCGAACTGCTATGGTGTACAACAGGAGACTTCGTACTACAACACAGAGAGATTTCTTGTCAGAGAGGACACAGTTCGTAGTAAGGCATCGACTAAAACAGAGGTGATATCGCGCGTTCCACAGGAAAGTGTTATTGGTCCTCTGCTGTTCCTTGATTACATAAACGATTTAGGGGAAAATCTAAGTAGCTCTCTTAGGTTGTTTGCAGATGACGCCGTCATTTACCGTTAGTAAAGTCATCTGAAGATAAAACCGACTACAGAACGATCTGAATAAGATATCAGTATGGTGTAAAAATTGGCAATTGACTGTAAATAATGAGAAGTGTGAAGTCGTCCACATGAGTACGAAAAAGAAATCCGTCAAATTTTGTTTACAAGATAAATCAATCAAAAGTGAAGACCGTAAACTCCACAAAATACGTAGGAATTACTATTACTTCAGACTTAAATTGGAAAGAACACGTAGATAATATCGTGTGAAAGGCGAATCAGAGACTGCGTTTTATTGGCAGAACCCTTAAAACATGCAACAGAACTACAAAAGAAACTGCATACACTACGCTTGTCCGTCCATTTTTGGAGTTTAACGGAGGACATCGAAAGAGTCCAAAGAAGGGCAGCTCGTTTCGTATTGTCACGATACAGGGGAGACAGCGTGACGGAAATGATACATAATCTGGTATGGGAATCACTTCAACAACGGCGCTTATCGCTGCGGCGTGGGCTACTTACGAAACTCCAATCGCCAACATTCTCCTCCGAATGCGAATTTATATTGTTGACTCCCACTTACATAGGTAGAAATGATCATCAGAATAAAATACGAGAAATCAGAGCTCGAACAGAGAGATTCAGGCGTTCTTTCTTCCCGCGCGCTATTCGAGAATGGAATAGGAGATAAATAGTATAATGGTGGTTCGACGAAACCTCTGCCAGGCACTTAAATGTAATTTGCAGAGTATCCCATGTAGATGTAGATCGTTCGTCTCCATTGTGTAGTTTTTGCTAAAAAGCAAAATATTGACACCCACGCTAAGAATTTTAGATACGTCGATAACTTTCAATTCCTATTTCTTCCAGCCCCTTATCGTTATCAACCCACTACGAACACAGTGCACAATGGGAGACTAATACCTACTACCACATACAAACACTATTAGTTTGCGATGTGTAGTTTTGTCCACAGAGTGAAATATAGGAACAAACACCTCAATTTTTGAAACTTCCTGGCAGATTAAAATTGTGTGCCGGAACCGAGACTCGAACCTGGGACCTTTGCCTTTTGCGGGCAAGCTCACTACCGACTGTGCTATCCCAACACGACTCACAATGCCGTCTCACAACCTTACTTCCGCCAGTACCTTGCCTCCTACGTTCCAAACTTCACAGAAGCTCTCCTGCGAACCATGCAAGACTAGCACTCCTGGAAGAAAGGATATGGTGGAGACACGGCTTAGCCACAGCCTAAGGGATGTTTCCATAATGAAACTTTCACTCTGCAGCGGAGTGTGCGCTGATATGAAACTTCCTGGCAAATTGTGTGCCGGGACCGGGACTCGTATCTGGGACCATCGCCTTTCGCGGGCAAGCTCACTACCGACTGTGCTACCCTGACACGCCCCACGATGCCGCCTCACAACTATACTTCCGCCAGTACCTCGCCTGCTACTTTCCAAACTTCACAGTAGCTCTACTGCGAACCATGCAAGACTAGCACTCCTGGAAGAAAGGATATGGTGGAGACATGGCTTAGCCACAGCCTAAGGGATGTTTCCAGAATGAAACTTTCACTCTGCAGCGGAGTGTGCGCTGACATGAAACTTCCTGGCAGATTAAAATTGTGTGCCGGAACCGAGACTCGCACCTGGGACCTTTGCCTTTCGCGGGCAAGCGCACTACCGACTGAGCTATCCCAACACCACTCACGATGCCTCTCACAACTTTACTTCCGCCTGTACCTCGCCTCCTACTTTCCAAACTTCACAGAAGCTCTCCTGCGAACCATGCAAGACTAGCACTCCTGGAAGCGATATTTCCAGAATGAAACTTTTAATCTGCCAGGAAGTTTCATATCAGCGCACACTCCGCTGCAGAGTGAAAGTTTCATTCTGGACCTCAATTATAATATACATTAAGGCAATAGTGAAGTTGCTATAAGTCGGGAGAGTCCGGCGTATAGGGTGGTGTTGGCCGACCTAGGTGGGGCCACCACGCCCCTGGGGTGGACGCGGCTTCCCGAGGTAAAAGCACGGAAATGGGGAGGGTGGCGGCCCAGCAGAGCCTGATGGCGGGGCTAATGATACGGTGGGGCAGCTGCCGTAACGCCAGAGGGCGGTCGACTTCCGAGCCGCACGCACCACGCACCACGCATCGCAGCCAGCCAAGTGGGAGGGGGAGGAAGCACCAAGGAATCACGTGATTACCCTCTGGATCGGATTGATGCCGCGGAAGCCTCCCTTCTGTCCAACTTTCCTGGACTTAATGGACACGCAGAGTGTCGGACTCGCCTTCTTTTGTCAACTGAACTAAATATATGAGATCATCTGCCGTGAAAAGAAGATTACTGCGTAACGCCATGGGAGCGTAATACGTGCCCCAATCAAGAATTTTTCCTCTTCTGGATTGTCCTAATGAAGGTAATTTCCTCTCCTACCCTACTCAACACCTCCCCATTTTTCATTCTGTCGGTCCACTTCACTATTTCCATTCTTCTCCATAGACACATTTCAAAACTTTCTAATTCTGTTTGTTCTTCCTGTCTGATTGTCCATGTTTCAGATCCATATGACACCACGCTCCACACAAAATATTTGGCGAACCTCTTCCTTAGAGTAATGGAAATACTTTTGGGTTTTAGCAAATCTTTTACTTTCCTGAAAGCTTTCTTTCCCATTACAATTCGTTTTTCTTCTTCCAAGTCCTCATCAATTAGCTTTTCAGCATATACAGGGTGTCCCAGCTATCTTTTCAACCCAAAATATCTCTGTAACAATAACTGCTATTGGAAAACGACTTTCACCGGTATCAATGTACGGCTGGGGCCCATGAATGTACATATTTGGAAACATTCTAAAACGAAAGCAAATGTGTGTTTTTTTAACACAAACTTATGTTTTTTAAATGGACACCCTATATTTTTTTCTTCAGCAATGCATATCATGACAAATTACATAAACAATGGCGTTGATTTGATCGCAATATTCCAATTACATCCCGAGATATTGCGACGCGAAGTTGACGCTTGAAAAACCTGAAATGCGCTGCTAGCGCACGTCCTGAGGCTCAGGCGTGAACCCCATGCTGCCCGTAATCGCGATGTGATTGACATGCGTAATCGCACTTCCATACTTATCAAGAGGTCCGATACGAATAATACGGTCTGCTGCCATCCTGCATTAAAGTAGTACATTCCAGCAGGTATTTATCCCATAGGCTAGGTGTGATGCGGTTCTGTAAAATATCTGTGTATCGCAACGTTAGTCACAAAGTTAACTTCACTTATCGTTAATCCGTTAATAAAAAGGTAATGCCGTTCAACGTTAAAACTTTACTTTACTGTAGATCTAGCGCAAGTGATAGTGAATCATTCACTGACCAACATCAAGTTGTTTTATTAGTCTTCTATCTTTCCAATCTATACCAGCATCTCTCAAAATCTTCAACAGCATACTCCATTTAACTCTATCAAATGTCTTTTCCCAGTCAACAAAACAGACACATATTCCTCTGTTCAATTCTAAAAATCTCTCTGTCAACATACTAAGGCGCCCAATTGCATCTCTGGTTCCTCTTCCTTTTCTAAATCCGAACTGATCTTCTCCTATATTCTCCTCTATTTTGCTGTCTATTCTTCTTAGCACTAGTCTGGTCACAGTGTACAATGTTATTTTATGATTTTGGAACCAGGTGTTGGCAATCCAAAAGCCATAACTCTCACAAAACCCTTTGAGTTTATCTCCTCTGTCATTTCGTTGATGCCCTAGAAAAATATTTGTGCACGTTGTGGAGAGTAGACTATCATGACTCTTTACTATGTTTCTATGTTAGATAAGATTAGTACTTGTTCCATAGATCATTAATACGACTCTTCGTATTGATGTGGAACGTGTCAGATTAATGAAAGGTGTCCTTAAAAAATATTACTTTGTACTAAATATTACATGACACAATTTTTTTAATTCATAATTTATTTATTTATTTATTTTTCAGATTTACTAATTTATAATTAAAAATTCATCTATTGTGTAGAAGGAGCTGACATTAAGAAATTCTGTTAATTTATTTTAAAATGTAGTTGGCTGTCATTCTTTTGATGCTGTTTACTTTTGTGGCGGCATAATTGACCCCTTTCTGTGCCAAAGCTAGATTTGAACATTGAATAGTGAAGATCATTCTTTCTCCTAGTGTTGTAGTTATGTACTCTGCTATTGCTTTTGAATTCGGTGGGATTGGTAATAACAAATTTCGTAAGTGAATACATATACTGTGAAGCTACTGTGAAGATCCCTAGCTATTTAAGTAAGTGTCTGCAGGATGATCTTGGAAGGGCTCCAGCAATTATTCTGATTACACGGTTTTGTGCAATGAATACTTTTTTACTCAATGACGTTATTAGCTCCGTTCAGCCTGCAGGTACATAGGGGTACTTACTATAGTATAATTTTATGATATTTAAAGTAATTTTCCTGATTATTAGTGTTTTTATGTCATACTGTAAAAGGCTAGGCTATACTTCTATGAAAACGATAGTTTTAACCTCTTTTATAAAACTTTCAATTGTTATTAGGTCTGCTAGGCTTGAATATGGCTATGGAATGCTTACTTTAAGGTCATGGGCTTTAATTATATGTTTACTTTGTGTATCTCATGTACTATCAAAATTTGAAGAGTTACCACTTTTTAATAATAAATCATGTTATTTGACATATATAGCACTTTTTATGCATACATTCCATACTACTATGGCATATGGGATGAAAGAACTGATTGATTTAGCATATTACAGTGTCTTAACACATGCAGGAAAATTATTATGGTCAGATTTTGGTGTGGTATAAAGATTGAAGTTTGGTCGCGATTTTATGTAACTTAGGTACACACAACAGTGATTAAAAGGGTCTGAAACCTTGTTGAAAATAATGTAGTGACATTTGACTAGCGATGTGGGAAAGAATTGAATAAACAGTGTACTGTACATAGGGAACAAAATAAATTTACACTTTATCTATCCTAAAGTAAGACATTGTAGTAATGCCTGCTTGAATTATCTGATATTATAGGATAGATTTTTATTCTTTTTCTTGAAACTAAATTCCACAATCGAGAGGTGGGGAGCATAATTTTATTTCCTACTGTATGTGTATGGCTTGCACATATTTCATGCAGTTACAAGCCTGTATAGGTTAGAGCCGGTTTTATGTGAAATGTTTTTTAGAGTGCCTTACTAATGTTTCAACTGTCATTAACAATTTTTCATAAGCATCAGTTATACGTAAAAGACTTAATTTAAAGCTATTTATTGTGTTTAGTTAGTGGTATTCTGTGTAGTTACAATCTCCTCATTTTTTATTTATTACTAATTACAATAATTTCAACTGTTATTAGGTCTGTTATGATTAGAAATGGCTAGGATATACTGAAATTAGTTTTGATTTTACGATAACATTCTGATATTCGATGTACACATCACCTTATTTTTTTGCGAAAACATTTAGCGATTTGACATAAACATGTATCATTAAACGTGGAAAAATATCGCAGTAGGTATCAGCTACGTGTAAAATACTTAATTTATTGCCATATTTGTGCCTAGATAGCGTGTAGTTTTTGTAGATAATACCTTGTTAAAAGTTAGGCAATATCCTCATCAAAAGTTTTGATATTCAGTACAGATTACAGGGTTTTCTTTTGCTGTTGGGACTGTTAAGTCTATAATTAGCTAGGCAAAACGGTATATACAGATTTTAGATATTAGTTTACGATAACAGTTTGATATTCGATATAAACTATTCTCCTTATGTGAAGGTTAGGTAAACATAACAATGTACAATTATTTCAAATGTTACTAGCTATGTTAGGCCTGGACGTACCAAGGGAATGTTTGCTTTACCATTATTTTATTATATTTTATGTAAATATCATGATTATTAACACGTATTCCATTCTGTAAAAGGCTAGGCCATAAGGCTATGTAAACGATAGATTGCACATCAGTCTGAAAAAAATTAAACTCTTATTGGGTGTGTTAGGCCTGTAAATAGCTAGGAATGCCTACTTTAGGGATGTTAGGCATTAATTTCACAAATAATTTTTGAAAGTAGATGTAAATATCACAATTTGTAGAGTGACCATTTTTAACATAAAATTATATAATTTGATGTAAATATCGCATTTTTCTGCATACATTCTATACCACTATGGAAACTGGTTGAAGGAACTCCTTAATTTATCTTATTACTGGATCTTAAACTATGCAGGAAAATTGCTATGTTTTCATTTTGATGTGTTACAAATGTTGGACTTTGGTCACGATGTTATGTAGGTTAGGTCTTTACATCAACGACAAAAAGTCATCGGCCTTGTTGAGAAAAACCTATAGTTATATTTAATGTTGTAAGTAATATTGAGTAACCTGAGCAGTGTACATAGAGAACAAAATAGTTACTTTTTTGCATACCAAATCTGTGCTGACACCTAGTTGAATATATGACTAATTTTGACAGGCATGTGTCCATACTAACCTAGTGGTGACATATACCAACACATTCTAATGTGGAGAGTGCGACAACAGCTGGTTGAAACTATGATACAAATATATGAAAAAATACATAAAAACCAACAGCCGTAACAATAATGATTTTTTAACTGGTAAACAGTTTCAGCACCTCATTGGTACTATCTTCAGGGCATCAAGACATTCATGATGAAAATGTGATCTATATGGTTGAATTTAACTGGATTCACAGCTTCCATATGGGCGCGTGTGTACCATCCACAAAAAAGACAGCAACTAGATCACATTACCATCCTGGATGTCTTGATAGCCCGAAGAAGGCTCTATTGAGGTGATGAAACTGGTTACCAGTTCATAAAATCATTTTTAATATGGCTGTTGCTTTTTATATATTTTTAATACACTTCGATCATAACACATTTTCATATTAAGCCAGTGTTGACAGTGTACTGGCACAGTACAATATTTTTAAGGCAAAGCTTTATCTTCGGTCTAAATCGCTGCATTTCATCTTTTGTTTGGACAGAAGTGGCATCTGGGAACTTCCTACATAGAGTTCATAGGAATTATGATTTACTTTTACATAATATGTTGCTTCATTTTCATACAAAGCTAGTGTTTGCCTTTCTTTGAAAACAAAATTAGGCTTTTCATGTAGATTTTTAATGGCAAAAATATATTTATACCCATTTTCCACAAGTTGCTCTGTTATTTAGCTTGGACAACTTAGTTTAGAGAGTTTATATGTATTAATGTTACAATAACACTATAGTATTTTATGTGAAAATTTTACCACGGCTGACATCTGCTGGCACGATGGGCAAGCTAGGACCTTGGTGATGCCACTTGGTGCTAGAGGTGAGCAAATGGAAAGTTAGACTACAGAGGCTGTTACTTCGCGTTTTCAGGATTAGTGCTGTATAATTTAAGGTAATTACTTGTCAGTAACTGCATATTATTATTTCATAGTTTACATTTTATAAGCAAATATTTGTTTTTAACTATACTCAATGCAGCATTCTATAGGACGTCTTATATAACTAGCAACGGAATTTAGATTTTTGCTCCCCCATCCTTCTACAAATCTCTGGAGATACTGGAACGCCATGCCCTCCGCCTCGCCTTCCGTATCCCACTTTATCCCCCTTCCCCCACGCGGATCCTCTATGATCTCATTTCTTTCCCCAGACTCGTTCTCTTTATTGAAAATCTCCGCCTCCGTTACATATCCCGCAAATCAGATCCGCCTAATCCTCTAGTCCATCCCCTCCTCTCTGCACCTGGTACATTGCCGCGCCTCCACCACTGTATTCCCCCTGCTCTCCACTTGTCCACCCTTCAGATCCTTTCCCGTGGCAACTTCCGTACCCTCCCCCTCCCGGATGATGCCCTCCGAGCTGATATCTACCCTTCGTACCAGCTTTGATCCTTCTCCTTGCTCCCTCTCCCCTTTCCCTCCCTGAGGGCCCCGACTATCCCTCCCTTCCTGTCCCTTCTCCCCTCCTCCGTCCCTCCGGTTCCTCCTCTTACCGCCCTCCCCTATCCTTCTTCCCCGTGGCTTCCTGGGACATCATCCCCCCCGTCCCTTCCCTACCGGCTCTGTGGCTCCTCCCCACCCTCTCCATCTCCTTTCACCCCTTTTCCCCCCATACCACATCTTCTTTGCTGTCAGTGCCCCACCATCTACGGAACCTCCTTTGTGCTTCGAAAAGTGTGGTGTGTTTTAGTTAAATTGTTTTATTTTACAACAGTGGACGGCCAACCCGCAGCCGACACCATCAGCTTTTATTTGTGTATCTCTCGAAAGCGGACGGTCTCACCATGGCCGCTGCCCTATGCTCATTTTAATTGCGTGTGTGCGCCACTGACATTCGAGCAACTGTTTTTATTCACCACTTTCGCCGTTCCAAGTGTTTTATGTCACCACTGTTTCCTCCATTTTATGTACTTTGTTTTATCTCCATTTTAAATCTCCGTTTTATGTCTGTATTATCTCCAAAATTTTATCTCCGTTGTGTTTTTATGTTCTCCGCTGACAAATTTTATTTCTGTAGGCCGAAGAGCGCCAGTGAGTGCTGCCGACCCGCCCCTCTTAGGGGAATTGAAACGACAATAAAGAAAAAAAAAATAGATTTTTATCCAGCGTCAAAGACTATGGTTTGGGTCTTGGGGAGGCAGAATGAACATGTAACAAGCCATAAACGAATTTTTGGCGGTCATCAATACAAACATAGATGCTACTGACCTATAAATTCCTCAGTGGAAGTGCTGAAATCCTTTGGGCAAGTGGGAAGGAATAGTGTTATATAATGAGCAAACTTCGTAGATATGTGTTTTAGCTGTATTCTGGAAAATTTGAGGTGTAAAATATACACATTTGAAGGTGGTGGACCTTCCCCTCAATACGTGGATCCGTAATATGACACTGGTGACCTTGTCAGAGTGTTCTAATGCTCTCCGTGACAAACGTTCTGCAATCAATAAGAAGGAAACTACATTTTGTGTGCAGTTTCATGTGGCAAATGAGAACATAAAATTTCCGTTAGAGACATGAGATACATGTACTATGCTTAATTATACATAATATGAATAACACAGAGGAAATACAGGCCTATACAGAGGAACTAAACTTGAAGACAATATTCTAAAAATGGAAGACGAAGTACAGGAAGATGAGATAGCAGATACTATACTGTAAGAGAGATTTGACAGAGCACTAAAAGATTGGAGTAGAAACAAGGCTGCTGGAGTAGATGGTGTTTCGTCTGAACTGCTATTATCGTTA
Organism: Locusta migratoria; assembly: GCA_026315105.1. NCBI lineage: Eukaryota > Metazoa > Arthropoda > Insecta > Orthoptera > Acrididae > Locusta > Locusta migratoria. The sequence goes on along the minus strand of CM048748.1, from coordinate 133,150,707 downwards.
GGAGAACCATCATGAAGAATATGTTCCACCTGGCATGCAAGAGGTATGAGACAGGGGAAGAGCCTCATACTTCAAGAAGAATACAGTGATTCCAATACCTCAAAATGCGAAAATTACAAATTTGAATTTGGTGGAATCCGACCTTGGGGAACATCAGTTCGGATTTAGGAGAAATGTAGGAACACGCGAGGCAATACTCACATTACAACTTATCTTAGAAGATAGATTAAGGAAAGGGGAACCTACGTTTTTAGAATTTGTGGATCTGGAAATGGTTTTTGATAATGTTGACTGGAATACATTCTTTCAAATTCTGAAGGTACCAGGGGTAAAATCTAGGGAGCGAAGAGTTATATTCAACTTGTACAAAAACCAGACCGAAATTATTAAAGTCAAAGGGCATGAAAGGGTCGTAGTGGTTGGGGAGTAAAACAGGTTTTAGCCGTTCCCCAGCAAGCTGTGAAGGAACGTATGGAGAAATTCGGAGATGACATAGTAATTCTGTCGTAGACAGCAAATGACCTGGAAGAGCAATTAAACGGAACGGATAGTGTCGTGAAAGGAACGAAAAAGATGAAAATTAGCAAGAGTAAAACAAGTGTAATGGAATGTAGTGCCAGTAAATCAGGCGATGCTGAAGGAATTAGATTAGTAATGAGACAATAAAAAGTAGATAAGTTATGTTATTTGTGTATCAAGATAACTTCTGATGGCCGAAGTAAAGAAGATACAAGGACTCAAGGAATCGACAACTTAGAAGGAAGTGTGGGGCGTAAAAATCGTAGAGGGAGACCGAGGGACGAATACAGTAAGCAGTCTGGAAAGGATGTAGGTTGCCGTAGGTATACTCAGATTAAGAGGCTTGCACAGGACAGGGTAGCGAGGATAAGTGCATCAAGCCAGTCTGCGGACTGAAGACCACAACAGCAATGAATATCACGTTCTCCTCTAGAGGAACTCGTAGCCTCACTCCCTTTAAGAGACAGTTTTCTCCAGTCTCGGGCGTTTTTAGGCTACATGATATTTCATGTGCTGTGTTCAAAAGCCAGTTGAAACATTCTTGACATGAGACGTTTCAATTTGTTATAATTATCTGTTCAAGGTAATGTGCGATGCGTTAATTTAAGTGTAATTCCATGCGGTGTGAGATTTGACAAGCTCATCTCACACTTACCTTACATGTTCGTTAATCGAATTTATTGTTATTATTACCCAGATATAATCTCTTAAAAATCATTCATTTACTCGGATGATATGATTGACTGTGCCGCGGCAGATTAGCCATGCATACTGGGGCGATGTGCCGCGGTGCGACGGGCTGTTGCCGTCGTGGGTTCGAGTCCTCCCTGGGATATGGGTGTGTATGTTGTCCTTAGGTTAGTTTACCTTAGTTTAAGTAGTTTGTAAGCTACGGATTAATGACCCAGCAGTTGAATACGATACATTTACAAACATTTTTGATTGACTATTGAAGTTTACTTAGTGTTTTGTAATTTGCATATAGTACGTTGCGTAATTTAGCAGTAGCCAGTATTTCCAAGAGAACAGAACATTGAATTGTGAGAACTGGATTTCAGAGACCAGTATACGGACGGGGTGGAGAATGTTCGTTTATGGCTGTGTTGTGTGCCTAAGCAAATAGTAAGCTATTTACTTCAGCACGACTTCCAGCAGTAGTATTGCACGTTCCTCACAGTGCAAGTTTTATCGTTCATAGTCAAACCAGGGGAACCAATATTGTTCTAATATGTCTGATTCTAAGGGACCAAACTGCTCTCGTAATCGGTCCCTAGACTTACAAACTACTTAAACTAACATTTGCTAATGACATCACACACACACACACACACACACACACACACATGCCCGATGGAGATCTCGTAACTCCGACATGAGCGGCCGCGAAATCCGTATCGTGACGCCCCAGACCGTACGGAATTTCCTCTAGGCGAGAGCCATAGATTCGTTAGACAGCGTTACCCATTTTTTTCTTAGGTAGGCCAGTAATCATTCTTTCCAACCCGTAATTTTGCAAGTTAATCATTTCATTACTACAATGACATATTTTTGATTCTACAGATCTGTACTTCGATGTTTATTGTCACGTATGACAGCAATTTAGGTTGTAAATCAGTATTCATTAGTTTGTGATCCTCCTTCAGCAGGTTTCCGATGTCACGTTTTACTAAACGAAGTTTAATTAACTAATGCTTTGGTTACACTGTAAAAGAGAAGTTCATTTTTATTGGAACCAATTAAAAAAGAGACGTGTGATCGATGTAGATTCGGACAGGAAATACAAATTCAGCGCCCAATTAGCACCGTTAAATCAACTCTCCCTTTAACACCCAGCCCACAAAGACTTCCAGTTATCGCTTTGTGTCAAAAGTAAAGTTTTTCTTTTGCATATGGTGTTGGGAAATAATAAAGGTTTTTAGGTTCATGATACTTTAAAAAAACAATACCACCCAAACGTCTTCCAAGTACGACCCATTCTACGCGCATTATGCTATACTGTGGTAAAAGAACTAAAATTTTGGCGTAAACCAAATCGTTTCAGCGAGTCAGTGAACACATCTCGTCCTCATAAGAAAAGCATCTGACGGGTTGAAACTTTGTACAGACTTTCAAGCTACTATCAATACAAAACTTGTTTGTTAGTTTCCGGCACTGTCCGAGAAGAACTGATGGACAAAACTTGGTCAAATTCAATTTAGCTCAAAGATACTCTAACTTGAAGCATGTTGCAATTTTCATTGGGTGAGGTGCCAAAGTTTTTGTTAAAAACACCAGGGACTGTTTTATTTTCGAAGATTACAATAGTGAATCTGTTATAGCAGTATTTCAAATTCTTCTTGAACAATTAACGTCAAAATTACCATCATGTGTCACATATTGAGATGACTATATTTGCCTCTTACCGTGCGCCAGCAGAAAATTTACAAAATTTAGATGCAATGTTTATAGCGCATGTTTAAAATTTAACACAAAAACTGTCCTTTGTTCAACATTGAGTTTGAGTGTTTGTCACTTGATCAATGTGAAATGCTCTGATCAGCCTGAATCACATTTGTGTACTGTTCGAACTTGAAAAATGTAAAGCAACAGAAGGCATCGATGGGGAAGTTAATATATTTCGAAACTCGTTTTTAAAGTGTGGACCCATTTGTTAACTTAGAATATAAAAGTAAATTGTATTACAAAACACAATATTCTCATTTTTTCGCATTTCAGCATTTAAAGATTTCTCACGACATTCCATCAACTTTTCGATCCTAGCATCAAAGAAGTCTGCCGCCTTGTTGTCACATTTTTGCAGTGAATTTTGTAACAAATCTTTATCTTGTGGAAATTTCGGATGTAGCTCGTGAAGAGTGAAGCGACTGTTTTGGCAAATTCCTTTATGAACATTTAGTGTCAAATTTTCATTCATGGCAGGAGGCGATCCGGATCGAAACAGGCGCTTCACTATCGACGTTCTGCTTCGTAAATGACCCATCTTTCACAAATCCTCAGAGACTGCGGATGTTATTAAACTTCTGCGTCACAAAAGTGTACGTTTTGTGTGAGTAAAAGAATCTCTGAACTACTTTCATCGTTTAAAAGATTCTGTGCTGATTGACTGGCATCTTGCATGTTTTAACACTTCCAATTATGTATTTCTGGTATGGATGCCTCTTCATGTCGAATCGGTGCTGTTTTGTCGCAATGAATAGCCATTAAAGACATGCTAACAGCCTCCAAATCAGGAACTTGACCAAGCCGCCGAAAAATTATAGGAAAGGATCCACTCGCATTTATTTACGGGTCCACATACTTCCACCCTCACTAGCATGAATGTCATTTTCAGTTAGTTTCGAATAACAAATATCTGACAGCTCTGTTGGCATCCTTACATCCTGTCCCAACATTGACAGTGCAGAAGTTACTGTATAATTAGCAGTAGAAGTGACACGAAAGCATAGTCCTTTACCAACAAGACTGGCGCATTGAAATACATATTCATCACGACAGAACAGGCCTTACTTATCTGGCTGAACCCTACTAACCAGACACTTTCTGCTGAGGAGCGGGAGGAGAGTTGCTTGTTACCTGTTGAGTATTGGATATATTAAGGTTATTATTATTATTATTGTAAGTGTTTGCAACTTAATTGATGCTTTTTGCATCCTAAGCGTCATCGGATCTAGTTTTTTTTAATGTCTTTGTTCTAATCTCGTTTCTCTATTTTCTCTTGAATACTAAAGAGTGATTTCTTAAATAATTTGGTATGCCTTCAGCAAAAAATAAAATAAATAAATAAATAAATAAAAAATAAAAATAAAAATAAAAAAATTAATTAAATAAATAAATAAAAATAAAATAAAAATAAAAAATAAAAAAAAAACTCTGTTTCTTACTCTTGTCACGCATACTTGTTTCACTGCACTTGCAATAACTTCCTGTGGATTTCACTAACTTTTATGGAAGAACAGAACATGTTCTGTGCGATAAGTACATTACATTTGAAAATTAGAAAAAATACAAAATGTTATAAAGGCCCTCAAATATACCTTGTGTTACAGATTGAGAATTTTTTTTCCGGCTGTTGTGGGTACTTTTTCCCCAGTCAGTCGGCTGCAACTATTTATGCATGTTAGTACTAGCATCTACATGGATACTCTGCAAGTCACATTAAAGTGCATGGCAGAGGTTTCATCGAACCACTTTAATGGTATTTCTGTGTAGTTCCATTTTCTAATAGCTCGCGAGAAAAAGGAACACCTAAATCTTTATGATTTCTCTTATTTTATTATAGTGAACATGTCTCCCTATGTATGTGGGTGCTAACAATATATGTTCGCATTCTGAAGAGAAATTTGGCGAAAGAAATTTCGCAACTAGATCTCATCGCAACAAATGACGCCTTTCTTTTAATGATTTCCACCCCAACTCGTATATCATTTCCGTGACACTCTCTCGCCTATATCGCGATAATGCTAAACGAGCTTCCCTTCTCTGAATTTTATCCAAATCGTCCACAAGTCCCACCTGGTGTGGATCTCACAATGCGCATCGATATTCGAAAATAGAAAGCACAAGTGTAGTGTAGGCAGTTTCTTTAGCAGAACAGTTGCATCTTCTAAGTGTTATGCCAATGAAACACAGTATTTGCTTCGCCTTCCCTACAATATTTTCAGTGTGTTCTTCCCAATTTAAGTTGTTCGTAATTGTTACTCCTAGGTATTTTGTAGAATTGACGACTTGTAGGGTTGACTGCTTTATCCTGTAACTGAAATTTAATTGATTTCGTTTAGTGATCATATGGATGAACTCACACTTATCATTATTAAGGGTCAATTGCCAATTTTTGCACCATGCTGATATCTTGTCTAAAGCATCAAAGGAGCACCTCCTATGAACACATGTTTATATGACAGAACGTATGATTTATAGGAACCATAATCCTACGGCAATTTTGTTTTGTTTTGATGCATGCCAGCATCCGCTGAAATATTAGAATTTGTCTTTATTTTTAGATTTTTTTACACAGTAATATACCTGTCCGGAAACCTGTCGGTTTTTCTACTACCTCAATTCCTCTTTCATTTCCAGTATTAAGGATCCTGCCACATACAGTAGTGTCGATATCAAACGGAGAAGGACGTCGATAATTTGCAGTCATTCTCCCTCTCCTTTTTAAATACGTTTGTGATGAAGGTTTCTTTGAACTCATCAGGGCTTTTAATCACTACTAATAGAAAGTTCAAATAGCTTTGAGATATGTTAAAGTAATATATTTAAGCCGGCCCCCAACTACTCCCTGTTGATACCACCTGGATTTGTGTCATCTGCGTTGAGATAAATGAAAATATAATTATAAAATCTTAGCAATATTGTGTAGACAAGTCTTCCATCATCGTGTGCTTCTCAGCAGCAGACTTTATACTACTGATATTAGCTAATTTACCACCTTGCAACTTTTTCGACTTTATTTCCCTGTGCAATTATTAATTTGTCACAATTTCCTTACGGCATATTTTCTCTTATCATTGCTTTCTTTGCTTCTCTCCTCAGTGTCACGTACCTACTTCTATCGACAATCATTTTACTCACAAGCCATTTCTTATAGGCCTACTTTATCTCCTTCGCCATTTATGCAATATCGGCATTCCACCGATCACTTTTCAATTTCTCAGACTTGTTCTCAGAAAATCTGAGATTATTTATTTACTCGAATCAGAGGCATATAAATAAGATTGTGTAACATACAAAGCAATGAAATACAAGAAATTTATACACAGACATAATGAAATTAAGTTGTATTGCAAAAGAAATGCACAGAATTTATATACACACATAATAAGATCTAACTGTCTTTGCCCAGAAACTGGCCGCAGCTACTGTATTTTCTTGTGCCTTAAACAACTCCTCCTCACTGCAAGAGAGAGGGCAGCATGAATACTGCACAGATGTTTTGTGGTCTTTACCTCTCCACATTCAAAAAGTGGTGATTCTTGCAGGTATCCCCATTTAGCAAGGTTATCCTCAGTTTCTGCAACACCTGGTCTTAATCTGTTCAGCGATTTCCAAGCGGTCCAGTCGAAATTGTGTACGGCTGACAAGCATTCTATTGGTATTACTCCTGGCGGAAGATGACCAATTTTGGTTGCCCACAGTTCTCTGGCTTTCAATATAGATCTTGGAGAAGCATGCCCGAGCAGTGGGTGTAGCTCATTATCTTCCACTTTCTTTCTTTCAGTGTTAGCAGCTACCTCCCGGCGTATTTCAGGGGGAGCAATGCCTGCGAAGTAGTACAGTTTGTCAGTGGGAGTTGGTTTCAGTTCAGACATCCTTTAATTAGCCTTCCAGTTCCATTAGGAACCCCGTCCATTTGTTTTGCATGGGTAGATTTCTGACAGACTGGCCAGGCATAATCACCAGTGAAGAAACAGAGTGCCAATGCAGAAGTGCGGACTACCTTGGGTTTGGGCACCCCTATTGTTACCAATGAGTTTCCGGATTATGTTGTTTCGACTGCCATCTTGTGTTTAGTTTTAAGACAGTTCTGTAGATAGTTTATCGATCTAACTAAGGTAACTGCAAGGTATTTGGGAGTAAAACAATGCTCCAGTTCAGTTCCTTCTCAAATCACTTTGTTTCCTTCCTGCCTGCCGGTTTCGAAGGTGAAAAACACAGACCTCAGTTTTCTGTGGGTTTGGCTCCAAGTGGTTCTTTTTTTAATAATCAGACAAGGTGCCTAGCGCTGTCGTATGCACCTGTTCTGCTTCTTCGAAATCATCTGTCTGTACTGTTAACGCAACGTCATTGGCGTATGTGAAACCTTTGCATGTAAACGGTCTTGGCTGATCGTTCGTGTAGATGTTGAAGAGCGTCCGTGACAGTACGCTCCCTTGTACACTTGCGCATAATGGTTCGCGATTGGGAGCGCCCACTTTAGTTCGCGGCTCTGCCGCTCCCAGTGACGGCTGAGCGGCGTGGTCTGCGCGTGCAGGTGGAGGGGGATGTTCCCCCACCTAGCTGCTTCATGCGCTTGCTGCTTGAGCAGCTAACGATATCTCGCAAACCAAAAGAAACAGCTTGTGGATAATTTCTCGCGTTTAAGTTCAGAGTTATCTCTATATCTTGGCATTATGGAATTTATTAGTCAGATATTGCAGAGTGCAGAACACATCAAAACAGAAATTTTGTAGCACTGAACTATGTAATCTAGTAGGCAGACGCTCACCGCGAAATGACTCATCATCAGAAGGCAAACACGTGGTTTGTAATTCTGCCCTCTCGCGCCCTCTCGCTATTGCCCGTCGGTCTTCGGAAAAAAAAATCCAACAAACTATGAAGCGAGATACGTTTGGCATAATCGTCCGCTGCTCCTAGTTCGTCCGCTGCTCCTAATTCGTCCGCTCTTTTTGGCTTTTGCTACCGCTATTAAATGAGCTCTTTTTTATGACAGCTTTTTTATATAATGCATCAGTGTTGCCAAAGCGTATGCTATTACCCGTATTTTTGGGCAATTTGACATCAAATACTTAGGCAAATAAACCAGTTATTTACACGAACGTGTGATACAATGGTATTCAACTACTTTGCATACAGAGTACTCGTAGTACTTTATTTTTTAAAATAGATTTCTTGTGGCAGTGAACTATTAAACTACAGCTGAGCTGCATCTAAGCTCGAAATGAAGGTAACTGGCAGAAGGGAATCACGCGATTCTGCGCGCTCTCGCGTCCTCTCGCTGTTCCCCGTTAGTCTTCGGAAAAGTAGCGGACGAACTAAGAGGTGAGGGATCTGCAAACTAGTTCGCGTAGTTCGCCTGTGGGAGCGTTCTTCCGAACTAGTTCGTTCGCGAACTACACAAGACTACTCCCTTGGGGTAGACAATTTCGAGTTTGTGACACTTGCGGGGAGTGACACTTGCGCGGAAAGGGAATTTGTAGACACTTGCGCGGCGACCCGGACGCTGCAGGTAGTGAACAGGGTGTTCCAGAAGTAGGGATACACCACCCCTACTCCAAGCACTCCAGCCGCTACCTGTGCCGTATTCAGGGGAAGGCCCACCGAGCGAGTTGGAGCTGTAGTAACGGCCCGGAGATATCACAGTCTCATTCAACAGGGAGATAACACGTCATACAAATATCACTCGATTTACAATACAGCACCATGTGAAGAGGAATGTGATGAAATCGGAATTGAGCGCAACCGTTGCTAACTACAATTTCGGATTTACTGCATTTTTGAGTCAGAATTCGCATCTATATTCGCATTTATCGCAAATGCGAATTTTTCCTGTCCCTAGTAATACCTCTAAGATAAACAGCTGATCAAGGCACTAAAAGCAAGGGCAGATCTTTGGGTGTATTACTACAAATAACTAAAACACAATTTGATCGTGGAATTATATACAATCTCATTATAAAGGTTTTTTGTAGGTGGTTTCAAGCAGCTTTTAAATATGTTAGGAATAGCATTATGAAATATAGACAGCTACACCTTAAGTTTATTATGAGATATCGATTTCCGCTAATTTCAGGTCATCTTCATGTCTCAAACAACAGGTGTTACTTATGCATTTTTCCAGTGGTACTCATAAGCTTTAACTGTTTACACACGAGGTCTAACGTTGTTAGTCGCGTTAGCGATGAAAACAGAACCCAGAAACTTTGCGTCTAAATGATACATATATTGGTGTGATGTCTTATTTCGAAAGAACGAACATCACACCAATACATATATGGCTCTCGGTAAAGTGGAACGGTACGATGTCGTTACGTAGCACAGTACGGCGACTGGAAACGCAGGAGAAGTGCAAACAACGTTCTCTCCTCAGAGGTATGATTCTAATGAGGTTCGACGTACACTTCTACAACATACAGTCTACACGGCGAAGATTACACCAAAAAATTTAACATTTCGTCTACTGTGGCGATAGCAACCAAATTTTAAAATTGTGTCTACTATGTAAAGATTTAGCAACACAAAACGCTTCAAATCCATAACTTCACTGGTTTTCGAGTTCTCAATTTTTAATATGTTTTTAATGTTATTACATAAAAAACAAATTTGGGACTCACACTACAATTTTCATATGGCAGATTTTGTAGGTACATTCACAAGACATAATTCAACGGTTGTGTGCTTTCATCTTATGAGAAATACCAATCATTTGTTTTCAGTGTTTATTTCAAATTTCTACATTTAAGTTTCTTTAATTATTAGTACTTAAATGTGGTGATGAAATAAATAAATTACGTGTATATGTGTAGTCTCATGCGGCCAAACTACTTAGGTCATCGAAACATACCCATGTCCGAGAAAGGACTCGAACATCCGACCGGACCGGCCGCGCAATTTGTGACACAAATTACATGTTTGATAATATTAATGCATAGAAGTATGAAATCACGTCAAGACTACTTCCTGCAAAAATTTCGACAAAAAATGTTGGCACTGAGTTTAGAAAAACAAAATTCTGGTATACTGGATTTTAACTTTTTATCAAAAAATTAATGTTACTATAAGAGATACAGCCATTCAAATTTACGGGCACCATAACGTATTCCCTTCCTGAGTAAATGAGCTGCTTCTTGTAGTTTCAACACCTATTTCTTGAATGTTCTGAATATAAATCTTCACACAGACTTCTTGAGGAGCAGAGTGATACGGATATCTGATTGTAAACCACTGTATATTACCTTAGACCTTTTCGACTGTACTGAACAGGAGTTCCGCGTATTCCGTAATTTATATTTATACAGTTAACAGGCAATGTAATTTATAACCAACTATTGGCTGTCAGTTTCGCTTCATTTTTCCTGGAAGTCTTGCAACTTGTTTCTCCCTGTTGGTTTATGCCAAGTTCGGAGTGAAAATGGTTCTATATGACAGTGATAGAAAATAGAATTTATCTTTAGCATTTTTCGGTGTGTGACATTCCCTTACACATTCCGTATTTCATACATTTCTTAGATGTATTTCTAATTCGAATACAGCCAAATCGTTTTGGGGTCTACGAATAAACGCTTCAAGTATGTAAAATACTCATTGACTTATTATTAACGTTTTTTTAATTGAAGGTTTAAGGTTGCGTCTCCTATTAAATAGCATAGTAGCTACTTTTAAAGAGATGGAAGTTGCGTGATAGTGGGGTTAACTACATAGCGGTCAATTACATCAACGTATCTGTGCAGGATGCCTAATATATTTATTGCTTGCGCAGGTGTCTTGATATGCTTAGTGTTCTGAATAATATGCTTTTAGGAGGTATGACTGTGGAAAGTCATCGTCTTGTAGTAACAAAGAATGTCGTAATAACTCTCCAAACATTATCACTATTAAAATACCTTTTTTGTTTTCAGGAGGAACACTCAACGAATTCATATGTAGTTAGAACAAGTTACTATATTGCTCTTCAGCTTTGAAAGGGTTGTGCAATTTCACTGAGTTTCGTGTTATGTTGACAGTGTGGAAACTTGACAACAGCAGTGCTAGACTTCTTGGTGTGCCTGTACCCAGGAAAAGATATTAGCCACCCCAAGGGTCCTGGGTTCCGCGCAAGTGTCACTCCGCGCAAGTGTTCCAACCCCGACAATTTCTTTGGTTTCTGCAACGGATGTGCCGGCCGCGGTGGCCGAGGGGACTGAGGTCAGCACGGTCAGCACGGCCACTACGGTCGGGGGTTCGAATCCCCCCTCAGGCATGGATATTTGTGCCGTCCTAGTTTGTAAGTTGTTCATAAGTAGTTTGTAAGTTTAGGGACTGATTACCCCGTAGTTAAGTCCCATAAGCTTAACAAACATTTGAACATTTTGCAACGGATGTCTTTCCCTTGGAATTCAACATAGAATCTTCGTTTATGTAGTAAGATGGCAATTATTCTGGTGAAACCATAGTCAGTCAGTTCATAGATCTTGTGCAGCATTATACGGTGTTGGACTGTTTAATAAGCTGGTGATAGGTCGATAAATGCTGATGATGTGATCTTCCCCTTTTCAAACTCATTTTCGATGTCTTAAGTGAATTACTGGAACTGTAGGGGATATGGTTGTACCTTGGGACAGTTTTTACAATTTAATTTTTTATACTATAATTTTTTGCAAGAAATTTGAAAATTTTCCCCATCGTAGGCACCAATTTCAGGTAATGTTGAACGAACAGCAGTTTAGGCTAGCTCCGATATTTACACAATTTTCTCACCAATAAAAACGTTTGTGACACTTGTCTCAAGATACAACCTATGGTTTCACCTTGGGACAGTGGTGGTTTTAACTTGGGACATAATTTCTTAGTTTTATGAATGAAAAAAATCGTATTGGAATTAGGTAGTACATGTTTATTTGTTAGTCCAAATCCAGAGTCACACCAAATTTCCATTGCACAGCCTTTACTATATAAGAAAGAAGCTCTTACTCTTGCTCTGTGGTGAAGAAATTTTATGTTGCATTGCTGGCTTCATATTTAAAATGAGTTTGACCAGAAAGTTTGTGTTTTTAGATGTACTTTTCAACACTCCATATAGTTCAGCCGCTTCTCGTATAGATAGTTTCTGTGTAATCAACTCGTTGGCAGCTTCCTCCATGCATTTCACATCTGGTTTTTCTATTTTACTTCCCACCTTACTTCTACCCATCTAAATAGATAAACGAACTTAAGTAAAATTGTAGACAAAAGTTTTGGTTGTTGGGACATGTTCCAAGGTGCAACCAGAAAGGGTCCCAAGGTAAAACCAAATACAAAATAACAGAAAACAGTATCCTAACATTTATAACTTATGGTACCAATAGCTTACTCAAACGATGTCCAACAACACTGTATTTAAGAAATATCAATAATGATGCTTAGGTTTTATTTATATCTTCTAAGGATAGTGCCTAAATTTTACTTTCAAACACGAAGTCGTGTAAAACTCCTCCTAAGATCTCATACATCATCGAAATACAACATGGCCTCCTATTGCCTATGAAAATACGTCTGACAACTTTACTTCAAGTTCTTAGAGTAGCCACTAGAGTGCACTGCCTTTATTAAAAAGTGTCCCAAGGTAAAACCGTCCCAAGGTACAACCCTTTCCCCTACAATTTCTTCGGATGACGCTTTATGAATAGTTGTCAAAAATGCTTTATGCCCCACCTTTAATATCGTAGCTTTAATCTAATGTGGTTTCACAACCCATATAAGCATACTTTAAACTGATCACACCCGTAAGTGTGATTTGCAGAGCAGCGCTGTAGATGTGGAAGTGAGATCAGTTACGTACTCATTTAATATAAGAGGATGTGGAAGGCCTTCGAGTGTTTCCCTGCAGAGTAAAACGACTTTCCTGGCCGCCTACCTGTGCTACAGAAAAGTGGCTGCTACAGCCCTACCCCTGCTGTTCACCTGAAGATGCTATCAGCGCCACACACTTTCCGTAGCCGGCCGGCCTCGGCACTGTGCGACGGCGCTGCGGACGAAGGCGGTGGCGCCTGCGGGGCTCCCGCGGCCTCGGGCCATTAGCATTGCAGATGATCGCGTGCGAACACGCCGTAACCGCGGCGCCCTCCCGCTATAGGCGCACCGCACCGCCAGATGGGCAAGAAGGCCGCCGACCACCGCTGCAGCGCGCCCATTTCCATTGGATGCAAAACACGCCGCGGGTCGGGTCGAGCGCCGGCAGGGTCACGCCACACTATAATACCGCTCTCGCTCTCTCTCTCTCTCTCTCCCCCTCCCCCCCCCTCTCTCTCTCTCTCTCTCTCTCTCTCTCTGTGTGTGTGTGTGTGTGTGTGTGTCTCACTTCCTAGTAGAACCAACCATTATGGACATTTATGGACATCTCCTGCTTTTCAGCATCGAGTTTTCACGTCCGCCATTTAATAAGGGAAAGCCCACATAGAAAAATGTAGTCATACATACACTGACTTAGCGAATAGATTAGATTATTACTTATTCCATAGATCATGAATGCGACATTCCGTAATGACGTCGCAATTTTAATGCTATTTGGGATGTAACCAAAGACTTTTGAAGCAGCATACTTCATCCTCTTCTGTGCCAAAGTTAGATTTCACGTTCAATTGTGAATAACACCCTACCTCCTGTCAACGTCCGAGCCCCTCCCCCCCACCCCCCATAACACCGAAGTTAAGCACGGTCGGGCGTGGTGAGTGCTTCAATGGTTAACCGTCCGGGTACGTCAAGCGCTGTTGACAATTTCCTTTTTGTTACGACAGAGGTGACAGGAGGGTGGTGGTGCAAGGATCTGTTTTGCGGCAGTACGTACTTTGACACATGTTGACCGGAAACTGATATCACCCGACCAGTAAACTTGTTTCAATACGTCTTCCATTTTTCATTCTGCTCTTTGCTCCCACTTTGAGAGCTCCGTTTTAGGATCGTTACTGCTTATTTATTTCGTTGTTGGTGTTTTCTGTTATTTCGTTGTTGCTGTCTTTCGGTGAACATGAGTGATTCGCACAAAACGTTCCAAAAGTGTGAGAAATGCAGTTGCGATTTCAATATGCGGAAGAACTTCTACACTCACTATAAGATTCATATCTGAGAACATTCTTGTGTCGAAATATCGAAACGTTTGTGTCACAATGCGACCCACTCGGTTAGCCGTGTGGTCTAACGCACCGCGTTCCGAGACGGGAGGCGTGCCGGCCCGGTTCGAATCCGCCCGGTGGACTAACCAAAGGGGTCGGAGTTCCGGCCAGCCTGGATGTGGTTTTTAGGCGGTTTTCCACATCCCCATGGGTAAATACCAGGCTGGTCCTTAAGTCCCGCCTCAGTTACACGATTCGCAAACATTTCGTAACATTTTCCACTTTCACACACATATCACACTACACACAGTCATTTGGGGTAGACATTCCTCCTGGGGAGCATGGGGTGGCGGCAGGAAGAGCATCCGGCCACTCTGCAAATATTAACACATGCCAAAACCACGATTAACACAGTGCAGACCCTGCGTGTGCGGGAAAAGGGCCAAAGAGAGACAGTGTCCTCAGTGCGGAATTGCACTATTAAGATGCATTTCCTTAAAACGCCATCACATAAGATGTGAACCCCCTATGCTCCATTCGAGTAACTTTATACCCTATAATTCTATTACATGTAATTACTTGACATGAAACTGTACCGCACAACGAAATACTGCAATTTGTATAGATATCTTTGGTATAGTATTTGAATGAATAAAAGGAGGTAAATAAAGTAATGGAATTTTTGTCATGTTTTTACTAAAGTGCATCAGAGCCACATACGAAAAATTGGATGATTATGCCATATAAAAACTTAACAAAATAGTCTGATTTTTTCAGTGTTTAACTGTCAGAATTTTTATATCTGAATACTTATACCCGCCCCCCCCCCCCCCACACACACACACAACAACAAAGTTACTTATGAACCTGATACGCGATTTTGTGATCAGAAGATACTTCATTAAGCTCACTATAGCCGGCCGCGGTGGCCGAGGTGACTGAGGCGCTCCAGTCACGGTCAGCACGGCCACTACGGTCGGGGGTTCGAATCCCCCCTCGGGCATGGATATTTGTGCCGTCCTAGTTCGTAAGTAGTTCATTAGTAGTTTGTAAGTTTAGGGACTGATGACCCCGTAGTTAAGTCCCATAAGCTTAACAAACATTTGATTTGAAGCTCACTATATGTACGAATATACCCATTTAAGGCACAACTGCAAATAATTAATCAAGTAATTCTTAATCGTTTAAGGATATTGTATGTTTTTGCCAAATGTGGCCAGTGAAGAGCTTACACCTGAAATCGTGATGAATATATCAACAGTCGACACTATTGCAGGTTATGTTGAACGGTGACAGCTATTCACAAATGTGAATGCTAAATAAGTCGTAGTGGCAAACTGATCTGCAGTGTAGGACAATGTCAACGTTTTCGCCACATTTATTTTGAAATATTAAAGACATTTCATTATAAGAATTAAATGTTCCACATAATCACAAGGAAAAAGAAAACAATGAACACGTTTAAGTTAAGTATTTAGGTGCATCCTATGCGCATGTAATACAAACTAAGTAAATTGCAGTGACGACCCACTACATAACTTTTACCCCCTTTTGTTTTTGTAGACGAACGACAACTCGTATGACTGGTGTTCGGCGAGTTTCTTATGATAAGTTGTGACGAAACCGGATCGTAGTCCGTTGTCTCTTGAAGTTCTCGTGGTTCGGCGTTCTCGGTAATGACAGGCATTCCGTACGTATAATCGAGTCATACGGAATGCCACTTATATTACCACACAAATACATTTTCCATGATAAAAAAAATTTGCTTCCATCTAGATGACTCAGCAAGAAACAACGTTCCAGATTTTAAAAAAGCATACTGAATGGTAACAGATATATCAGCGAGGGACTTGCCTTTTACTTGATACACGTATTGTGCACAGGTTAACCAGGAAGGGGCGGGTAAGTAAGTGCTTGGTTTTCGTTCTGTTCCACCTTCCCAGTCGGTTAACCAGGAAGGGTCATGTAAGCAGGTGGCTTGGTTTTTGTTCAGCTCCACCTTTACAATGGGTTACCAGGAAGGGGCATCTAAGTAGGTTGCTTGGTTTTGGTTCAGGTCCATATTCACAAGAGGAGACTTCGTTGACTGGAAGTGGTGCACACGTTATACGGAGACGGTTCAGAGGGAAGGCGCTGTTCTTTGCCAAGAACACTAGTGAGGATTTTGAAGCTGAATGCAGAAGGATTGTATCTCTACAAACGTACATTTCACGTAAAGTACATGAATAGAAGAGAAATTGGGAGTCACCTTGGAGGTACATAAGTCTATGTGTTTCCTACCTTTAATTTGAGACTGAAACAGAAGAAAAATGACTACTAGTTGTGCGAGGTTACCCTCCATCAGGTAGCATATGATGGCATGCTATGTATGTACAGGTTATACACTTCGTCCATTGAGTTTCCATTATTTTCAACCCATTGGAAAAGTAGGTTTTGTGAATATTTGCATAATAGTCTGTCACAGTGGCTGACACTTCCACATTCGATAAATATTTATTCCCACTATACCAAATTTTCAGGTTCAGGAATAAGAAGAAGTCAGTCGGAGACAAGTGTGGTGAAGCCGCGGAAGAGCGGCCGAGCGCATTGAGGCGCTATGTTACGATGCATGAGGCCGCACCCCGAACCCCCTCTCAGGCATGGATGTTTGTGCTGTCTTTAGTATAAGTAAGTTCATTAGTAGTTTGTAAGTTTAGGGACTGATGACCCTGCAGTCAAGTCCCATAAGCTTTACAAACATTTGATCATTTCAACAAGATTGGTGAATAGGGTGGATGAGGAAGCAATTCGAATCCAATACCGTGCACTTTTTCCATTGTGATAGTTGCAGTGTAGGCTGGAGCACTGACCTGATGAAACAGCACTTACTTCGATGCCAGTGTTAGACGTTTCTCTGTTTAAACGATCCAGCAGAGCATCATAGTAGGGCCCAGTTATGGATCTGCCTTTTTCCAAATAATCTATAAGGATTATACTCTAGGAATCCCATCACCTTTCCAGCTAATAAAACAGCCTTCGCCTTCTCTGGTGCACCACTTTCTCCACTCCTGATCCATTGTTTGGTCTCTGGAGTGTAATGGAGGATCCAAGTTTGATGCACAGTTATGAATCTGAGCAAAGCGTCCTATGGATTGCACCTAAACAGTGTGAGATTCTGAGCATAAATCGTGTTTCGTTTCCGTTTTTGGTGCAAAATAAACAGGCGTGACACCAATCGAGCGCGGTGCTACTTCATGGCCAGTTTTTGATGGAGGATGTAATGCGCTCATTTAGTTGAGACGCCTAAAATGTCACCTATCTCGCGAACTTTTAATCTTCGATCTTCAATACAGTATGTTGTTTGTAGATCTATCGGACCAAACTGCGTGGTCATCAGTCCGTAGCTTACAAACTACTTAAACCTAGCCAAACTAACCTAAGGACAACACACACACACACCCATGCCCCAGGGAGGACTCGAACCTCCACGGCGAGCAATCGCGCGCTCCGCAGCGAGACGCTTTAGACCGCTCGGCTACTCCACCGCGGCTTCGATCTTCCATTACCATATTATGCACCTTATTAATGGTTTCCTATGTGGTGACTTCAACAGGCTGACCGAAGCGTGCTCCATAATCTGTGCTTCTCCGATCACGTTTAAACTCATTAAATCAAAAGTAATCGGTCATCAATGTTAGTGCAGAAACGACATGGACCTCATCCAATTCGGATTCTGTATGTGCTGCTGTCAGCTTCAGCTGACAGCCAATAATCAAATAATAACAGATGGCGTTCGAAACTTGCTGTAATGTCCTTGGAAATATCAGGCTAACCAACAACAGTGCAGGTTCCGAATATTTACCACTCTTTCGCACAAATTTACCAGAGTAATCATACTACCCTCGTAGATGCAGATGTAGAAGCTTATACCCTGAAACTAGGGCACAGCCGGAAAAGAAGAAACTCATTTACGTCAGGCAATCAGGGTCAGTGACGTGAGGAAGAATAAGGCACAGGTGCGCCTTTGGGTCGTACTGCGGCTGCGCGGCATCTCTCATCGAGTTTGCGGCACTCAGTTTGCGGAGGGAAGCTGCAGGCGCAAACGAGCGTCCGTTCAGCTTTCGGGAGCGGCGCGCGCTGAATATTTATGTGTGGCGCGGCGGGCGAGATCCCGCGCGCTGTGTAGCAGCCTCTGACCGTATTAACATAAAGCTCAATGGCCGCTGGAATTTTAACGGCCTATCCTGGCGCTACAGCCTCCGGCTTAGGCCAAACGAGTCGCTTCTCGCAAACTTTTCTTTTGAGAATCTGCAATGTGACCTCCTAAGCAAAGTACAGGCTCTGCCAAGAAACGGGCCGGTCCTTATCTACGCTTTAAAAAAAAATTGTCCCTACTTGTAGGAAAATCAAGCAATTTTTAGTCTGAAAGAAAGCCTTACATATATTGCACCATCCAAAAGAATTTAGCCTTATGTTGCAGGTATGTTAATTGACAAACTTTAGCCTCTCAGCGTATAAGAGTAGGAAAGTTTTTAAAACCGACCCAGGAATAGGCTAATACTCGGTATAACATTTTAGCTGGACTTTGACGAAGTGAAAAAACAGCACTGCAGTAGTCAGCAAGCAACCCGGAACAGTAATTTCGACACGCATAAATTTACGTGGCACTGTTGGCTGGTTCGTTGGTTGCTGGGAGGAAGAGACAAAACTCCTAGGTCATCAGTACCTACGTGGTACTATAAAAACCAGTTTCAAATATGTTTCTAACACTTATCACTTCGTAAGTTTCGTCACTAGTATGGCTCACAATTAATCTGTTGTGTTTTCACCTGCTAGGGCAAGCCGTTCCAAGCCTGCAGCATAGAGCACGGGCGCCCGCGGGCGCTCACTGGCTCGCCCGGGGAGCGTGCGCTATCGGGTAGATCGCCTGAAAGGGTTCATTTCACAGAGTATGCACACTGTTGCGTTATTCGCATGTCGCAACGCTTAGGTTACGTCTTATGCTTTGTAGTGGACATAGTTACAATGAGTTCTAGAAGCAAACTATTAAGTTGGGTTTGACTGTTTCTCTTTGTTGAGAAATATGCGTTGTCTCGGTGTATTATCGGTCATTAACTTCTAAATATACAAGAGTACAACATACGGCGTCACTGTGTGTCTCTCACGCGACTCAGTACGATAAGCAACTCGACCGAGCGAGGTGGCGCAGAGGTAACGCACTGGACTCGCATTCGGGAGGAAGGTGATTCAAATCCACCTCCGGCCATCCAGATTTACGTTTTCCGTGATTTGCCTAAATCACTTCAGGCAAATGCCGGGATGGTTCCTTTCAAAGGCCACGGCCGATTTCCTTCCCCATCCTTACCCAGAGCTCCGAGCGTTAGCTCCGTCTCTAATGACCAAGCTGTCGACGGGACGTTAAACCCTAAGCTTTCTTCCTTCCTTGATAAGCAACTCATTGTCACACTGAAGGGAAAGTTCAGCAACAGATGAACCGTATCAATTGTGAATGTATGCTTTCCTTGCGTATATAGCTGAAGAAAAGTTCTTGGGCTTCCAGCCGGGTGGAAGTGTCTTCAAACTGCGACGAGTGACATACTGTAAAACCAGTTTCAAATATCTTTCGTAAGATTTATGACTTCGTGAGTTTGATGCCACTAGTATGGCTCACAATCAATCCATTCTCTTTTCTGGGTATGAGGTTCGCCTGATATGCAAAACACTATTTTATTATACACCCAAACTAGTGTCAGTACCTCTGTGCCATCATCGCCGCGGTGGAGTAGCCGAGCGGTCTAAAGCGTCTCGCTCCGGAGCGCGCGGTTGCTCGCCGTGGAGGTTCGAGTCCTCCCTGGGGCATGGGTGTATGTGTTTGTCCGTAGGTTAGTTTACCTAGGTTTAAGTAGTTTGTAAGCTACGGACTGATGACCACGCAGTTTGGTCAGATTGTTTTACAACATTTGTGCCATCATCAGTGGGTTTTCATTTATTTAAAGTTGTGAAAACAAAATACATTGATTTTACCTGTGTACTATGTGTAAGTTTAGGCCTTAAAAGTCGTCAGTCTTATTTTGGTTTTTACCTTCCTTTACATTCTGTGGTCATGTGGGACCCTCTCTATATAGTTACATACTGGTAGCGTTGTCATCTGCAACCAAAATTATCTCTTTGAATCTTGCGAGGATTATTAAAACGCTAAAATGCTACTTATAGGATGAAAACGTAAATTTGGTATGTGGGGATATTTCGATCGTCTGGCTACCGCTTATTACTTATAGTTTCTTTAGTGTACACTTCCGCGTTTTTGTAGATACCACTAGTGTGTTGGTAGTGTTTTGCATATCAAGTGGACCTCATATCCAGAAAAAATACTGCAAACACGGCAAGAATAAAGAGATACAAAACGAGAAAATGGTGAATATTATGTTTTCACCTGCTAAGGCTGAGCGTTCCAAGCTCTTGTGAAGATGACGAGTATGTCGTTCTCTATACGTAGCAGTTTGAAGACACTGCTACCCGGGTGGAAGCCCGAGAGCTCTTCATCTGATCAATTACTCTGCATTAATATTACTAAAACTCAGAAATGGCTTGACCGAAATGATATATATATATATATTAATTTGTAGTATAGGAGTTGTTTAGAAACAAAATGCAAGCCCCAAAGTAACACTTGAAAAATCCAAACTGATAGTTTCGTGTGGGAATCGCCACTTAGATTAGATTCGAATTTTATGTGCTGCCATATCGTTCATCCAATTGCTAAAGAAATTGCAACTTTACTTTAAAATGAAAAGGATCGGCACTAATACGGTGCAAGTCGGAAGGCACATAACGACAGACTTCAATACCAACCTACTTGACTTCACACTTGACTTCAAAACAAGGGAAATATAATTATGTTCATGCAGATGGCGTTCCAAAACTACATAGGAATGCAGCTTACAGATCTATGTTTGGCTCAGCGTATTGCTGTAAGTAATTGTTTTCTGTAATGAAGAGAGCAAAAACTGCAGAACCGACATAGTTTCATGACCAAGCACTTGGAAGCATTTTTATTAGTCGACATAATCGATTTGCGAAAGTCAGCAACTTCAAAATATTTGAAATAGTTTATTACCTTATAATCAGCCAACAGTTACGAATGCTTTCTTACATAACTTGTTTCAATCCTTCTGTGTCGTGATCTGGCCGGCCGCGGTGGCCGAGGAGACTGAGGCGCTCCAGTCACGGTCTGCACGGCCACTACGGTCGCGGGTTCGAATCCCCCCTCGGGCATGGATATTTGTGCCGTCCTAGTTCGTAAGTAGTTCATAAGTAGTTTGTAAGTTTTGGGACTGATGACCCCGTAGTTAAGTCCCATAAGCTTAACAAACAATTGAACATTTTTCGTGATCTGAATCGAAAATATGATAAAAAACTAAATATGAACTAACTGACGTTTATACTATAATCTGATTGTAAAATGAATGGAATTTATGTTTAACATAGTTGTTTTCAATTGGAGAGATTGTGACGTACCCTCTATATGTCTGCATAATGAAATAAAATTAGCCTTATTGGGTGATCATCTTTGCTGCACTTGCCAGCACTGTGTACTTAAAGCAGGTGCCCACACTCAACAAGAAGAATACTGTATGGAATGGGCTTGTTGTTTATGTAGGCTTTATCTTGCACAAGTATTTATAGTGGTTCCAACAACAAAAGAAAAAGGTTGCAAACAAATCGAAATGAATAATAATAATGGCTGACAACGGATAACGCATGTAAGAGATAATACGGAACCACTATACATGAATGAAACATTCACTCTGCAGCGGAGTGTGCGCTGATATGAAACTTCCTGGCAGATTAAAATTGTGTGCCGGAACCGGGACTCGAACCTGGGACCTTTGCCTTTCGCGGGCAAGCACACTACCGGTTGTGCTATCCCGACACGACGTCGTTTCACTATAAATGCTTTGCAAGAATGGATGCGTACAGTTTAGAGGTCACAGCAAGTTATATACCAACATTTTTCAGTACTTATAATCCTTTTCAGATATAGTTTCCATCCCATGCACGAAAAAGAGGGAAAGTAAGATGGGTTGATCTTCCATTGTAGTAAAAAGACACTGGCTTAATTAAATGTGGGTTTTACGATATGTCAGATTATTCTTTTCACTAACAAACACATTCATTGTACAGTTTTTTTAACAAAAATGTACCAACTGTCGTTGCCTAGAATTTAACAAGGAGCACCACACATTATCGTAGTTGGAAGTTAATTGTATTCTATGTTACGCATGGGGACGGGAGGGAGAGAGGATAGGAAAGTATACAGAGCAGCATTACCAGAAACTATTACATCTAATATACGCATGCAATCGCCTAGTAGCGTGCGACGAGCAAATTTACATACATATTACACGATCTGATGCATCTGGGCGGATATTGGCCTGGCTGGTGGATCCAACGCACGACAGAAAATTACCATTTCATTAGCTTGGTACGATATTCCGATATTTAAAATCATGGTACTGCTTAGGCTTTATCACACATAGAGGAATAATTAAAGGGAGATTGAACATGAATGAACACTGAAGGAATATACGTGCACAGGGACCCAGAAGCGCAACACAAATAAATGGACTTCAGAATCGCCCAAAATTTGGAATAAAATACACACATGGCAACATGAAAGCAAAACAAACTGAAATATTACTGTTGAATGAAAAATACAGTCAACAACAAACCCACAGCATGGTACCACTCACACCAGACTGCTGACCGAACGATTTCACAAAGACAATTAGTCGAATTGTTAAGGATTCCTATTCAGATATAACATGAAACGGAACCTTTATCGATTTAGAAACTATTACAGCTAAATGCAATGTAACTGGAGCTCATTTACGGTAATCAGCTATTGTCTGAGACTGATCAAGCCAAAAACTTAGTCCGAAGTTACACAAAGAATAGTAATACGATCATTGATATATCCCATAAAAATATACGTGTGCATGAAAGTAACTCAAAATCCCAACTAACGAGCCATAACTGAAGACTTCAAAGCGACTTGAGCCTGCATCACCTGTGGAACACTACAGATTCCTCTGTGCACCCATTTCTCGACAAGTTAATCGATTAAAAAACTGTTTGCCACCATATCTATTCCTTTCCTGTTGAACACTATTCTTTGGCTGTTATCTAGACCAACAATTTCTTAATTTCCCGTATTGCTTACCAAATAACAGCAAATCGGCGCAGCAATCACCACCAGCATCTAGTCATCTCCAGAGGCTACCACCGACCAGGCGTTGAAATTCAACCTGCCCACGAAGACGCACGCTCATCAGCCGAAAGAGGTGCGGCCTGCGGGTAACTTCCTTTCGCGATTTCGTAACACGTGCCTGTCTATCATTGACCAGATTTGTAGCTCGTAAACTCTTTCCACTACTCACCAACTGTTTACACGATCTTTGCTGGCGAAAAGCTGATAGCCTGCAAACTACTGCAACCACCATATCTCTATCCACACTATCACATAACAGATGCAGATATACACGAACACTCTCTCACACTCTCCTTGGAGGGAAACAAGCAGTTTGCAAGAATAGTTTGGGGGGGGGGAACACTTGCCATCATTGTCTTGGCCCAAATCGCCGGAAAACCACTGAATATTTCTCCAAACAACTAAATATCTTAAAATGCATATGCTAGTACTGATTCAGCTGCTCAAGACAAGAGCAAATGAATGACAATACTGGAAATCAGATAAGGTAGAGCAATGAGGCAATACGGCAGTATATTCTCAAGGTCTAGCTTGTAGTTGCGTCAGCAACCCATCTCGTGTTTGTTGTGGAAAGTACTGCGCTCCATGAGTGCATTTACAATTTTTACCTGTCGGTTTGAGGTTGAAGTAGGGGGATGTAGGAAGAGCTACATGTGGGGGGAGGGGCAACGGCACGCCGCCAATGCGTGCATGTATGTGTCGCACACGGGTGCCGAGCATGTGGCTCACGAAACTGTCGGAACATTTAAATGAAATTTGAATATTTGGAAACGGCATAATTAACCTAGGCAGATTATCAAATGTTTGAGGTATGAAGTTGAGATAAATGTAATAATTGCATATAGAAATACAGTTGGTGCAAGAGCAGTTACTGAATGGGCCCTGTAGTTCGGTTTAAGTCGCATATCCGTTCCTTACAGACCACTTCGCGACTGTCATCAATTTTACCTTTGCTGCCAAAACCAGGAACGTACCTATTGTAGCTCAATATCAATTGTAACGCAGCTTTGACGTTTTCCTTCCTACATCTACATATGAGCGACTCGTGAAAAAACATTGGTAAGGGCCATTGCCGAGTACTTTGCATTATAGGGCAGTAAATGCAACCTTCATAGGCAGAATACAACACAATACATCGAAAAATTTATAATTTCCCTCGATGGATAACTTGGTGATGGTGTATTATATTCTGCAGATTATAGGCTGCATTTACTGACCTATAAAGCAAAATACTCGAAATGGCGCTTACCGTTCTGTTTGTCATATATATACCGCAATACACCGTAACGTGCGTTGCGGAGGGTACACTGTACCGCTATTAGGCATTATCTTTCCTATTCAACTGCCAAATGGATCGAGGAAAAACGAAATTTCTATATGCCTCTGTACGAGCACCAAGTCCTCTTAACTTGTCTTTGTGATGTTTACGTGAAATATAAGGCTGTTTTGCTGTCAGCTTCTAATTCCGGCCCTCTAAATTTCCTCAACAGAATTTCTCGAAACGAACATCTTTCCTCCACGGATTCCCATTTCAGTTCCTGGAGTATTTCTGTGAATCTCGCGCACTGGGTTAACCTGCCAGTAACAAACCGAGCTGCTCGTTTCTGAACGGTTTCCATGCCTTCCTTTCAACAGATCTATTAAGGATCCCAAACACTTGAGTAATACTCAAGACTTGGTCGTTCAAACGTTTTATAAGCGATCTCCTTTACAGATGAAGAACATCTTCCCAAAATTGTCCCAATAAACTGAAGGCGGCTGTCCGCCTTATTCACAACTGTCCTTACATGTTCGTTCCATTTCATATCGCTCTGCAATGTTACGTCTAGATGTTTGAACGACGCGACTGCATCAATAATATCACTACTAATGCCGTATTGGAAATTATGGGATAGTTTTTGCTAGTCATGAAATTTTGTCAGCCGGCCGCAGTGGCCGAGGGGACTGAGGCGCTCAAGTCACGGTCTGCACGGCCACTACGGTCGGGGGTTCGAATCCCCCCCTCGTGCATGGATATTTGTGCCGTCCTTAGTCTTAGCTAGTTCATGAGTAGTTTGTAAGCTTAGGGACTGATGACCACGTAGTCAAGTCCCATAAGTTCTACAAACATTTGAACATTTTGAAATTTTGTCAAGTCATCCAGCTTGCTATTTACAGTCAATTAATGATGACACCCTCACTTACACTACAGCATCATCAGTAATCAGTAAACAGCCGATGGGACGCGCCAAACGATATAATCGTCTCTGATGAATACTCGCCGGCGAGAACAACATACTGCGTTCTGTTACTTAGGAAGTCTGCCAGCCAATCACAAATCTGTGAACCTACTCCATACGCTCGTATCTTCGTTAGCTACTAGTGAGTATTGCATCTGAATAGCAACATCTCTGTAAGACCTGTTCGCCAAGTTATGCTACTTCAATATGCAATCTATACCGCAGAAGACGAATGGTGCGAGAAGCGCTTGGCATCGAGTAGTGCCCTAATGTGGATTGACAGCGGCGAGTCTTGATTACGTCAGCATCTCCTCATGCACGTCTTCACTTACAGGTCGGATGTGCCCATATGTTATAGTTACTTTCCACACACCAGAATTCCCGGGTGTAATCGGACATCTTATCTTGTGCCAGTTCTACTGACATATGAAGGAACCATCTATTCGTCAGCCTGTTTTTAGTGTTTCTTATATTCTTCAAGCCTAACAATGTGGACTGCGGTATACGTCACGTTACGTATAATGAAAGAAATCGAGTCATGATCGTCGCTATAATATAGTAATGAGTAAATGAAAAAAAAAAAAAAATCAAATCGGCAGAAGTTCGGGATTGAGACGAGAATTGATAATTCAGTGAGCTAAGGAATATGGTCATCCATTTTTGGGGATGCTGTCTTGTTTGTATTTCAGTGCTAATAAATCGCGGTTGTATGCGCCTTGCACTAATCAGTTGCTGTGATGAGTTATAGAGAGTACATATGTATCACCACCACTAAATTATTGGAGGGAGGGAGTGACCCTAAGGCTTAGATACATATGCGGATGAATAAAGGGAAGGCCACAACATTGCGACGAGGGACATGCCATCCCGGTCTCTCCGATGGTGACCCCCAGCACAGTGGTAACAGTGATTTGTAACTATGCATGCTGGCTCAGTGCCCTTCACAGAGCCGTCCCCCCTCCCCCCACGATAATTATTCGTTACTCTGGGAGCTAAGTTGTAGAGAATTTTCTCCTCTATCATTTAGGTTATTCAATTTTCGTATCAGATGAACGGTTCGTTTGCAATTACAATTATATTACAAGCGGCTTTTTTAGGTATTACTACCGTATTTTTTGTCCGAAAAATTTGAAAATTCTGGTCTCTGGTGGCCTACAACCATGTCTGTTCGGTTGAACGGTTCGTCTTAAAAACAGGGAACACGTTACGGACAGACAGACAGACAGACAGACAGACATCCCAAAATCGGAGATATATTTGCAAATATCTTTGAAACGCTACGAGATATGAAAAAAACATAAGAGAGCAAAAATAACGGAGATTTGACACCCTCCTCTGCAAATTAGTTAGTTTAGTGTTACTACCGTAACCTAAAGTTGGCCAATAGTGAACAGAACATCTTCCCTGACATAAGGAAATCAAAAATAAGTCTCCATGGCTTAAAAGGGTAAAGTTTCCGAAAAAATCGAACGGTTATTCCATAAAAACTAATGTGTCTATTGCCTTTCAAACTAGCAACACCTAAGACTTTTGCTACGACATGAAGCAGAAGAGAAGTGCTATAAATGCAAAAATAACGGAGATTTGACACCCTCCATTGAATTAATTTTTGCAAATATGTCTCAAACGATACGAGATATGAAAAAAACATCAGGGAACAAAGTTGTAGAGAATTGAATAATATAATTGGTAGTGGATAAAATTCTCTACTACTTAGCTTCGTTATGTTTTTTTCATATCTCGTATCGTTTGAGACATATTTGCAAAAAATAAGTTGTATATAAATTAGACTGTGGGCAATGTAATGGATTCTACGCCGGACAAACTGATGTAAATAACATTAAAAAAAGTAAAAAAAGGGTTTTCGAGGTATTTGGAGGCCCCCAAGACAAGAGGTCCGGGACGGTCCGCCCCCTTTAGTGCGCCACTGCGAATACAACATACTTGTAATGAAGTGTACAGAATTTTCTTTGTGGCACTGCCCTTCATATCAAGGGTACGAAGATCCATCTGATGTTACAGATACTGTGAATTTTTAACAGCAGAATTTCTAATTCGATTCAATTTAGAGTTCTCCTCATCAAAATTTTACAACTACATGAAACATATCTGCCATCATTATCATATTATAAATCTTGTACGTTATAAACAGACTAATTGTTCAGTGGGACAGTGAATGGCTGGCTTACGAATCATACACTTCATACAATAACATACTAACGGCTGGTTTTCGTTAATATTTGACACCCTCCATTGAATTAACGAAAACCAGCCGTTAGGAGATGTCACGTGACATTCCTCGCGCAGAACTCTCTGTGGCATACGTCATCTTGCGCGTATTTGATGATTTTCTTATTGTAACTTACATGTTGTCATTTCAAAGCAATGGCGCCCTGAAGAATTAACAAAAACACATCGTTGTTCGTAAGAACTTTGAACTTTGCTTCTGATTAGTGAACGAATTCTGAGACACTGTTGGATGGCTTCTCTAGTTAAAAAAAGTTATCATTATTGGGAGCAACAAATTACCGATAGTTAATATGTCTTTCTATCTTCAGTTTACACAGTATGAGGTGAGTAACTAGATAGATACTTGACTCGCATTCAGAGAAATGACAGTTGAAAATCGTCTCTGCCCATCACTTTTAGGTTTTCCGTGATTTCCATTAATCACCCCAAGCAAGTACCAGCTTGGTGCCTTCCCCGTCCCCGACAAAAACTATTCTAGCTAGAGCTCTGTTTCTAATGACTACGTTGTTGATTTCGGATTCATCCCAGTACTTCGTAATTTTCACGTGTCTGCTTACAACGTACCTTTCGCTTTGCTTTTGTTATTTGATTCTTAAACATTTATGACGTACTTCAGCTGACATCTTTCTGTACTCTCTCTCCAGTGGAATGTAATATTTTATTTTGTCCTTGGAAGATTACGTTGTCTGCAGCTTGTAAATTTTTGGCCGAAAACCAGAAGGTTTTATCCGTTACGCCGCTTTCTGATATACCACATACAATAATCATTTTCCCTTCATATCTCTTCAGATTACCTGTCTCCTGAACCTAAGTTTACCTTTATTTCCTAAAATATGTCCTGTAATTCTTATCATCATCTAGCACTGAGACAAAAATACTGTAGAAGGTTCGAATACATGTTCTTTCAAAGAATGGGAATACTTGCATTATCTTCGATAGATATGTTACTGTCCAGCAATTTCTTGTATTTCATTCACTAATGTGCGTGTTGTCCACTTAATTTCATTAATCCTAACGACGGGTAATCTTAAAGTGTTCAGCCCTCTCCTCTTTTACGTGTTCTCCTAAAAACTTACATAGTCGCCATTCTGTGTTGTAACTCTGCTCTTTCCCTTTCCTCCCCTCCCCTTCCCCATAAAGCGCCCTCGAAACTCAATTTTAGTTGTAAATAACGATCGGCAACAGACTATAGTTTTGTCTCGCTTCAGGAGAGGCTAGTCAAATCATCAACAGCACGACGATTGTAAGCAAAGGCTCGTAGCCTCATTCTGTAAATGTGCACTGTCCACTGCTACATTTCCGCATGGTGGAGCGTGGCATCCTCTGTGGTCAGAGTAATTAGCGATACATTGTATCGCCGACACAAACAGAATGCCTAAGAGAGAGGGCATTTTATGCATCTGCCTTGCGCTAGCTGCAGGTTCGTGGAGCAACTATTTACGTAGGTGAGGACCAAAGAGACGTACAGACCAGTATGGAGTTCTCACTGAGACATCGAGGCTCCTAAAGATATATTTCTTTTCTGCTGAAAGAAACAGAAAAGTTACTTGGGCTAAGCAGCGTTAAATTACTGAGGATCAGACAGTTTCCTTCATCAAAGAAAAATGAAATTATCAGAAAATTTTGATATTGTCTGGTAATTCCGTAACATAACCGACAGATTCAAGATGGATGAATTCAAGATGAGGCCTTGCTAGGTACATACCATAAAATGTAGACCACTTGAACAGTACCTCATTGGAACATTCATGTTTCCACCAGTCCCTCAGAATTTTGGAAATAAAGAGTTATAGTTCCGATTCTGCACCCACGAACCACAGACACTGCCGAGGTGGGGTGGCTTGCGTGCCTCAACGATATAAATAACCGGACAGTAGGAGCAACAGACTAGATGATTGACTGAGTCGGCTAAGAAACATTGCACACTGATTATGAGGTACATTCATTGAAGATGAGTAACAGTTTAGGAATGTGTGTACTTGTAGTGCCAACCGGCAATGATCCTGCGTGTCTGGCTATATGGTGTAGTAATCATTGGTGCCTTACAATGCGCTACATACTAGAGAATATTACATAGATTTGCGTATTGGAACTGATCTTTTGTTTAATTTATTTTCTTCAACATTAGCGCTGCAAGTGATCTAGTAAGGAATAAATTTTTGATGGGCTTTGTGAAACCGATTTCTTACGATGAATGAGTATAGGTTTCTTCAGTAAATTTTATTTTAATTCACCAAAATCAGAACCATATTTTTCAAGTTTTAATAGAAGATAAAATGGAATAAATAATCGTTTTCTAAATGTTAACTAGCCTGTTCGCCTTTCCAGTAATGGAAGATGCTTCTGATATCTGTTCCAACTTCATCAAAAGTAACTCTTTTTTGTAGCAAAAAGAAAAATAAGGAATACAGTAAATTGAGTTTTTTGTACCTGGTAAAGGTCGATTTGCATTGTCTCCTTCTTTACCTTGTTGTTAAAATTGTCAGGCAGCCACACAGTTATGTGGGAAAGGAAACCCTAAGAAACTTCAGTCTTTGCTATATGATAGTGTTACGGAAACATTTTCGATTACATCACAACATGAAGTGGCACAAAATATAAAGAAAAGCATAGGAGAACTCCTGCTATGAAGGTTCTACTCGGTTTTATAATGGCAGTAAGAACACTATTCACAGATGGCGAAGGGGATGCAGTTACTCAGACTTTATTCGGATGATGATCTCGCAGTGAGCAGCAGGAAATTGCAATGATGAGTCTGTTTTTTCATAACGTATGGTGACCTTTGTGTCTGGCAGCGTCAAATGCTCGCACATCCTGTCAAGAGACGCCAGGAGTAGAGTGGACACAGGATAAATTGGCCGGTAGATGCGCAGATGTCTGGGCAGTGGGGAGCTGGTAGTGGTGGGGGTAGTGGCTGGAGCAGTGAGCGAGTGCTGGTGGGGAAATACCCAGCTCACTGGGTGGCAGTCGGAAGTGGACTGACATGGCTCTCCCTTTCGAACGAAGGAATGAACTCGCCCCGCGCTTCGAATGAAAGTTCGTCTCTGCGCATCGTCAATCTTATCCTGCGGGGACTGTAACCTTGGATTCATGGTGTGAAGACCTATAGAATATGCATTCAGGTCACATCTAGCTGCGTTTGGGCTGAAAATGTTGGCACAGTGATATGTCATAAACCTTCTGCATCTTCACGTCCTACCCTTGTGACACATCACCGTGGTACAGTTTCTCAACAAGACAATGCACGTCCACAACACAGTGTATGTGTCTATGAACCGACTATAGATGACGTGTACCACGAGCAATCTGATCCCCGGACCTTTCCATCAATGACCAAGTGTTCCAGACAGTGGAAGGGGCCTTCGTCCCAGTATGAACCAGTGGGGATCCGAGGGTCAGGTGCAACACCTATGGCAAAATTGTCTCAGGTAGGGATGCGAAGGCTGTCACCGATCTGAACAGCATAAGGGCATTCATTGCTGTCAGATTTGAGGGGAAACTTTCACCAATGTTCGGCCCGTAACTTGTGGAATTACGAACAGTGCAGCTGATGCAAAAAATAAAATAAAATAAAATAAAAATTAAATTAAATTAAATTAAAAAGGCGAAGTGGTCTTCTAAATTAAAATTTTCCTTTCCTGAGAGTACACAAGAACAAAGTGAAGAAGATTTTAGTAGTAATAATAAGATGAAGTTCGACATCCAAAGTGGAATTCACTTATTATCATTTAAATTCATTACACATTTGTCTGCTGTCTACAAAAATATGATTTCATCAAAGAAGGACTAAAGAGGTGTTCCTTAATATATATATATATATATATATATATATATATATATGAAGTGGTCACATGACCACGTTTTGTAGTGACGAGAAGAAACGGCCAACGTGGTGTTTTGTTTGCAGCACTGGAAGAAGAAGCATATGTGCAGCTAAGAGCCGTTTATGATCGTGTGATGTAATTTTTTTTCTTTTTTTATCAACGTGTGACGTCACTGAGGCAAGATTAATTTTAATTTCATTTTGATTGGCTACCGAATGAAGTAAATTAGTGGATCAGAATAAATTCTAATATATATTGACAAATTTGTTGGATATTTACTGTAAATGCGCTAAAACGTTACCCGGCACATGCTTTCAGCTTAATGTAACGTCACACAACCAGCCCCTAGACCACAAATCGTACCATTAAACTAAACTACAGGATGTGTGTGAGAAGTGCTTCCGTTGAGGGTTGGATTTAAAATGATCAGTAGGAAATAACACCGGCCTTATACCGGTACCGGTTCAAACTGCAAACTGTCTTATTTCTTCATCTCAACATATGTTGTTTCGTTCATTTCGAACTACTCTTTCTGTTTGCATCACTCTTTTCCTCTGATAGAGTAAATTAATCAAGCAACATAAGTTGTTTAGCAAATTTCACAAAGTTGGCGGCGCTAATGCACAGTGCAACATGTATTCCAAGCGTAGCAGACGTGCGCCAGACCATGCCATGTAGAAGCATGTGTTGCACCCGTATCAGGGTGAGCAGGTGTCATTTCCCTCCTCAGCGGGACCACAAATGTCCCAGAAAGTCACTCCGTATTAACTTTCCTGTCCGTACATAACTGCCGGCTCTTGCTGAAAAATTATTTATGGAGACCCGCTATAGCCACTCTAACCAACAAGCATATCGCTTTATTGACACAAGTACAGGGGGACCCTGCACCAATTTCGCAGCCATTGCTTAAGAAATGGCAGCTCAGCATGCAAGAGATTGGTACCAGCTTCTAGCCACGTCCCTCTCATTGGTCGAGCATTCAGCACGTGAATCCTCTGTGAGGCGACATAATTTGGAGTAAAAGGCAACAAGTATTTCCAAGGCAGACGAGCAGCAACTCGGCGGCTATATCATACATCTGCGTTAAGGAAGGGTCATTCGTCACACTCTTCGATAGCGTAAGAACATGCACTGGCACAAAGGTAACATCCTCGAAACAAGAGAGCCGAATTTGCTGACACTGTAGGGTCCGTCTTCTCGTCACCAGCAGTGCCCTAGGGACGAACGCGCCTTCTCTGTGTCATCTGAGACTGGCCTATGGTGAAACAATGTCACGGTACCATCATCCGTATCCGTTTATTTCAAACAAGAGAATGTTAAGCTGTCTTTCTGAACTAGTACGTCAAGTACTCTCCTCAAAAAATGAGAAATGAATTAACATTGCGAAAGGTTATATGAACGACTGGGCACAACAAGTTTGTAGTTGCCATACCGTATGCTTCAACAGACATATAAAGATTGTAAAGATAGTTATTAAAATGTTTCTGCCCACAGGATAAAATCCCCCAAGACCAGCATAGATAACTTTTTGGAGAAAAGTATATTACATGCATGTTGATATAAGATGGTACACTGAGTACTTTTATGTCATATGTTCATATAAACAATATTTCTGGAATTAAGAGACTTACCCAAGTTGTGCACATCTCTATCTTAATGATTCATCCCACGAAGAAGAAATTCAAATAACGACTTACCTGTAAAGAGAAAGAAAAACTTGTTAGTATTTAGTTAACAGGCAGAAGATTAATTTTTTAATCAGTATATGCAGAAATATAATGATGCGGTAATGGTATTGAAAAAACCTGGGACTGGTTTCGGAACAGTAGATCAAAAATTGTTGGTATCTACTTAATATGCTGCAACAAAGTACAACAGAATTCGTCAACTACTCCCAATAAGCACTTCTTAAAGAACATTAAAATAATACAACGTAGTGAGTACTCGCCTATTATCAAAACTGATATGTGTTATGGAAATTAAAATTTTCGTAAACAGAAAACTTGTCACCAAACATAGTACAAACACCGCAATAATATAAATGTTGTAAGAAGTCAGTAACAACCTAGAAAATCGACGTAAACGTCTCCTGAACTTGCATGTCAGGCGTCATGAGAGGAATCCTGGGGCTAACCAGTAGAAGCAGTTAAGTGAGATGTTTTCGTTGTTGTGGTATTAAATCGGAAGACAGGTTTGATGCAGATCCACTCTACTCTGTCCTTTGCGAGCCTCATCATCTCCCAGTAAGAAATCGAAACTCACATCATTTTGTACCTTTGTAGTGTTACATTGAACACTACTACCTTCTTTTACGTCGACTTGAGGTATCTACATATTAATTAAGTTGTTATTAGGCAGAACCAGAACAGAAAATGCCGCCAGAATCAATGTTTGTTGCAGATTCTGGGGGCGAAGGCCAATGCACAGTAATCACAGATGACATAGGACATAGTACGAAAAAGTTTCTCCACGATTTAGGAATAACACTGGAAAAAATAATTGAAGAATTGTTCTTGTTTATTTATATGTATGTTCTTGGCACTATTGTAATATTATTCATTCATTGTTTGACTGATGTCTAATGTATTCGTCCATAAGGCGAATAAATTGGTTTAAGAAGTTTCTCAAGAAAAACGGAGTTCTTCTTTATATTATTATTTATTATGGACGTCTTAAATTAAACAACGTATATCATGAAGAAGTTTATTCATTATGGTTACACGTTCTAGTAATGGCAAAGGCACAACTGAGGCTGGATCTCTTAACTAAACTTTTCACAGCTACGTTAAAGTTACGTGCTTAACCCGACTGAGAGAGACTTTTAATATGAAATGTTTGTTCTTGACGTTTGAAGAAGAGATTTTAAACAGCGGCGAGAACATTTTAATCTGTAAATGGTAAAATAGTACACGACTGCAGATCCACGACGACAAGAAACATTTCATCTTCTTACTATCTTGCAAAAGAACTGAAACATGTAAATGTAAAAAAATCATTAGCAACTGTCTGCTGATTTTAAGATAATAAATTGTTTCAATGATTCACGCCTTAAGCGATGATTCGTACATAGTCTTAAATCTAATTCTTCAATAATAATGATGCAATTAATCTGCCAATATGCGTGAAATAACGCGACCTATCATCCATATTGTTTTCCACTTATTTTTTTATGTTAGATATTGTTGGTATTCTTTAATTTGATATAGTTTTTTTAGAATCGATTGAATATGCTATAATCTTCTTTTTTCAGTATTCAGTTTAAGTTACGTCCGTTTGTGAAACACACGACACTAGAGTTTA
The DNA here is from genome assembly GCA_026315105.1 of Locusta migratoria. Lineage (NCBI taxonomy): Eukaryota > Metazoa > Arthropoda > Insecta > Orthoptera > Acrididae > Locusta > Locusta migratoria. The sequence continues at coordinate 133,115,837 of CM048748.1, read as the reverse complement.
TTTGAAAATATTCGTTACAATATCTGCTGGCATATAGTTCTACACGGCTAAGCAGGGCCTCTGGAGGGGGCTACAGGCGTTACACAAGGAATGTATACATCTAGTGCAGTACAGGTCTTTCTCATATTTCGCATGACCTGCCGTGTCGGAGTCATTGGCACCAGAGATCACGGAATACCTATCGATTACCGTCGCGGTAACGGCCACAGGAACACCGTCAATTTGTAACAGCAGTTCCTAGACATATGTTTTTCCTAAACATTTGTTTATTAAAAATTTTAGGTGAGAATCATCAGTAGTATCACCCCTAAAAACATTTACCTTTGCTCCTGATAAGACAAAGAGTGAAGAGAATGGCAACTGGCTCTCGACAACCAAAGACGTAATGGAAATGCTTGAAAGTAATAACTCCCATAAAACGTCTTGGAGAGGGCGTCGGCTGTGATTTGAAGCGTGTAACGTGACAAACGAAGCAGACAGTATTGTATAATACCATTCATATAGTGTTGTATACGTAACCAGTTTTTAGTACCGTGCAATTTATTGTACTTGCAATCCAAATGCTGTGTAATTGTTAGTTACAAAAGAAATAACGAAAATATTGTGTAAATCGTAAGTTTTTGAAGAACTCTTTGCCAAACTGTAATTATAGTATCAATTTTTCTCCTGATTTTACTGTATTCGAATATCTATTTGTATTTTCGGAACTCCAAAGACTGTATCTTTAATTTGTAATAACTTCAAAAAATATAACAAAAGACCTTCATTGTTAACGTTAGGTAAATAGACAGCGGCTGCACAAATCAACACTCTTAGTTTCTGATCAAGTTTTGGCATAACATCTATTCTCGTATGTACGTTAAAATAAATATTATGTAAGTCACTAAAGGTTCGTCTGTTTTATTGGTACGTTATTTAGCAAACGTTGAATCCATACATACTGATTATTCCAGGCAGCAAGTAGATTTCATCTTGGACATATCGCATTTCGTCAACTAAAACCAGATTAACTATTGTAACTGTAAGTGACGTATTCCTGAAAACTAGGACTTCGATACTAATGTTTTGATTTCATTTCGAGATTATTTGTTTGGTTTGATAATAGCGGGACGTTACAAATGGAACAATCACACAAAGTTAACCGTGAGTACTGAACATTCCACACGAATTCAAAGGAAGTATAGGCAGGAAGTGACGTTCGTCAACAAATGAAGTGGATTACGAAATACTCTTCCGATCAACATTTGAATACAGCTGGCCAGTGTGAGACCCGTAGCAACATATAACTGATAGAGGAGCCAGAGAAAGGGCATAGAAGAGCATATCGTTTCGATACAGGCTTGTTTAGTAAGAGCAACAGCGTCATGGAGATGATCACCATACTCCAGTGGCAAACTTTGCAAGAGAAGCATTCTGCATCACGGTTTGGGCTTCTGTCCAAATGTCGGGAGCGTACGTTTCTCAGAAGAGTCTACCAATATATTGTTTCCCCCTACGTGTACCTCACGGAAAGACCTTGAAGATAAGAGAGATGCGAACGCATACGGAGTATTACCGACTATTGCTTTCCCCGTGGACCATACCCGATTGGAGTAAGAAACGGAGAAAACGATACATGTGTACAAAGTGCGTCCGCCCCTTATCTTAAGCTGGTTAGAGAAGTATAGGTGTAACGTACAGATGGACAGGGGATGGACAAAATGGTATGAAGACCTACCATAAACCTCACGCACTTCTGAATCTCCCCAAACGCTTTAATTATTTAACTTAAAACTTAGTCTAGATCGCAGTTTATCTGAGGGTTACTGGTTTCGGCCATTTAGATGGCATTCTCTGACCACTGCAGCCGTAATGATACAGATAATATAATATTAAACAGATAAACTAATGTCTGAAGTAAGTATTAAAATGTGAGGAATAAAATGTGCCCACTGTGGTGGCCACCGTTTGCGCCGAGTAAAAGCTGCCTGAATGATAGATGTCGACTGCTATAGAAGTTACTGCAGTCATCCTTAAAATAGCGGGTGATCAAAAAGTCAGTATAAATTTGAAAACTTAAATAATCACGGAATAATGTACCAAGAGAGGTAAAAATTGACACACATGCTTGGAATGACATGGGGTTTTATTAGAATCAAAGTGTAGGATGGCGCTCCACCCCATATTGCTAGACCCGTGAAAGACCTCTTTCGCGCGTCGTTTGGTGATGATCGTGTGCTCAGCCGCTACTTTCGTCATGCTTGGCCTGCCAGGTCCCCAGACCCCAGTCTGTACGATTATTGGCTTTGAGATTAGCTGAAGTCGCAAATGTATGGTGATCGACCGACATCACTATGAATGTTGAAAGACAACATCCGACGCCAATGCCTCACCATAACTCCGGACATGCTTTACAGAGCTGTTCACGACATTATTCCTGCCGCGGTGGAGTAGCCGAGCGGTTTAAAGCGTCTCACTGCGGAGCGCGCGGTTGCTCGCCGTGGCGGTTCGAGTCCTCCCTGGGGCGTGTGTGTGTGTGTGTGTGTGTGTGTGTGTGTGTGTGTGTTGTCCTTAGGTTAGTTTAGCTAGGTTTAAGTAGTTTGTAAACTACGGACTGAAGACCACGCAGTTTGCTCCGATAGATTTACAAACATTTGAACATTTGACATTATTTCTCGAATTCAGCTATTTTTGATGAATGATGGTGAACATATTGAGCATTTCCTGTAAAGAACATCATCTTTGTTTTGTCTTAATTTGTTATGCTAATCATTGCTTTTCTGATCAGATGAAGCGCCATCTATCGAACATTTTTGACCTTTTTTTTCTATAAAACTTCATGTTACTCCAAGCATGTGTGTCAATTTTTACCTCTCTATCTACATTATTCCGTGATTTATTAAGTTTTCAAATGTACACTGACTTTTTGATCACCCGGTACAAGAAGCTTCGCCCTATAACGTAAACTTTGGCCAATCGAGTATATGTCTTAACGGAAAACATTGTAAAATGCATTTCAGTATGTACAAAAAACCAAATTATTAAGAACGATTGACATAACAAGACACAACAGGAAGTACACATAATTACTCTGAAATGAACATCTTAAAAGACTTTTCAAGAGAATATAAAACATCACCTCTGTATTGTAGTGATGGCAAAGCAGTCAAAATAAAATGTCGATATATTTAGTAAAAGACCCTCCAAAGATACATGGGGATTCTGCTGAGGCTTATTTTCTTTGATAATTGTTATGTTCAGACATAGTGATTTTTCTCTCCAGAGAAGATGTCTGATAAATTTATGATGCTGAACAAAACATGCTGAACTTTTTGGCTGTGTGTTTGGGCGAATTAACTTACTTTGTTAGCAATACGGTAGTCAAAGAAAGCAGTTTCTTTCGATGATAGTCTTATTCCTTCACAGTTACCTGGCCAGTGAAAGTAATGACTGCAACAGAAGCATACCACGTTAGAAATAATAGAAGAACCTCCCCCGTGCTTTACTGAATGACTGTGGCATGTCGAATCGTAAGCTTGTTTTGGAATTTTTTATTCGGTAACTGACAGTACACCCGTGGACTGCTAGAGCAACAAATACTCTGGGAGAAACTGAAGAATCACATGAATTATCTAGTTTGAGTGAAGAATGACTAAAAATCTTTTAATTATATGACTGGATGATTCTGCTTAGCAATGCGCAGCACGGTGAACAAATAAAAATAAAAACCAGGACATACCTTTTTCGCGTAGAAGGCAATTCATTAATAGTCGTCAATAATAATTCCAAATCAATTACAAATAATATGTCCTCATTTTCTTCCAAAAATTATCGAAACATAACGCTATAGCAATCGTTCCGGATACCATGCTGCTCACTCTTGGAGGCTACATTGCACAATCCAACGGCTAAACCACCTACCAACTATCACAACAGACGCTAGGCACCGTCGTCTCTGTCTGCAGATAAACCACTTCATGGCTACTAATGTAGCTAACCAATGTCTGTGTCGATACCAAAATGAAGTGTTGCCATCTTTCAAGTTGAACTACGATGGTGGTCACGTGAATATTCTCATTCCTGTAGACAAGGTTCTGAACGTTCGCGCAGCAGAGGCGTCAGTCAAGTTCGTCGTACTGTAAGGATAGAAGTGGCATATCAGACAGCTACCATAGCACAGTTAAGGGGGTTTGTGAGTCAGTAAGGGTCAACTCGATAGGTAACCATTACTAGCAGTGGGACCACGAGCACACACACCTCTAGCTCGTCATCCACTCACGCCACGGTATTGATTTGATTTGTACGATGCGAATAGTGCCACGAGTAATGCCATAAGTAACACTGTAATTCAATATGGTATTGGTCCACCCTTAGCTTTGATGACATCTTTCACTATCGCAGGCATACATTCAATCAGGTGCTGGAAGGATTCATGGGGAATGGCAGCCCTTTCTTCACGGAATGCTGGCACGCAGTCGGCGTTGAAAAACATACCACGGTCGTGTAACTACTCCGCCACAGGCATTATGAAAAGGTGCTCAATCGTGTTGAAAGTTGCAATCGCCATCCTCGATTTTCATTTCAACACTGGGCAGCCAGAAGGTGCTAAGAACATCAATGCAGGCCTGCGCTCTTATAGAGCCATGCAAATCAACAAGGGGTACGTGACCCATGTAAACCACGATCATACCATAACACCACCGGCTCTGAATTAGCTGGCCGCGGTAGCCGAGGGGACTGAGGCGCTCCTGTCACGGTCTGTACGGCCACTACAGTCGGGGGTTCGAATCCCCCCTCGGGCATGGATATTTGTGCCGTCTTTAGTATAAGGTAGTTGATAAGTAGTTTGTAAGTTTAGGGACTGATGACCCCGTAATTAAGTCCCATAAGCTTAATAAACACTTGAACATTGGCTCTGAATTATATTGTTGGCATTACACAGGCTTGCAGATGATGTTCAAAGGGCATTCGCCATACCCACATACTGCCATCGGATCGCCACATTGTGTACCGCGATTCGAAACTCCACACATCCTTTTCGCACTGTTCAATCGTCCAATGTTTACGCTCCTTACACCAGATGCATGGACTGCCACTCGACCACGAAATCCAAGTTTTCTCACCTCCTTGGTATCTTTCACAGTAGTTGGAGTGAATCCTGATGCAGTTTGGAATTCTTGTGTGGCGGTCTCGGTAGGTGCCTGCCTATTACACTGTATGAGCCTCTTCAGCAGTCGGCGGTCTCTGACAGTCAACGGACAAGTTCTCTCCGTACCTTTTCATCCTGTACGCGTATCTTTCACTATTCCATTTCACTACCACATCAGAAACAGTGGCCCGATGGATGTTTAGGAGTCTGGAAATTTCGCGAACAGACTTCTGACTCAAGTGACACCAAATCAACCGACGACAATTCAAATTCGTGAGTTCCGCGGAGCATCCCATTTTGCTCTCTCATGATGTCTTATGACTATGATGTTGCTTATGACCTACTTGTCAGTAGGTAGCAGCACGATGCACCTAACACGAAAATCGTTTGTTTTTGGAGGTGTCCGGATACTTTTGATTACATAGTGTACGATGGGACGACAAGCAAACAGATCTTGTACATCTAAGTGAACTGCTCGAGCAGGCCTGGAATAATGTATTCAAGACAGCATTCGTCATATGTGTGATCGAATGGATTCCAAAATCAGCGCCTGCATTGTCTCTCGTGGACACTATACCAGGCACTAATATAGGTAGGTGTACCTCAGTACCGCTTTAACTGTTGATCTGCTTGATGTAATCATTTTATGCATGGTTTCGACAATAAATCTGAAATGAACTAGAACACTTTTTTCCAGCACTTTATATCCAACTGCAGTGCATATCTACCAGTTTCTAATCATTACCGGTTCTCGTTACTGTTAAATAACTGTTTTACTTCAAACAATAAATCAATGTCCAGAGACATAGCTTGTCTCGATATGTATCAAAGATATAAATGTGAAGGAGAGGCATTGAATTAAATGTTGTGCCACGATCGGGACTCGAACCAGGGAGCTCCTGCAGACTAGACAGGCGCTTTACCACTTTTTTTTCGTCAATACGTAGTTCTGTTCCTTGCGGTCACTGATCGTGTTCGTTTGTTGTTGTTACATTTCTTCTTGGCTCAGCTTTTTTTATTACACAGGGCGTGCAGCCCTCTAGCCGGGCGCGCTGGCCACGTGACTTAATGGATACAGAGCCTAAAGACAATAGGTGCAGTCGATGTATCCATTAAATCGCAGTGGCTTAGTGGTATACCGCCTATAAATTATAAGACATGTTATCAATATTCTAATATTAGATTAAAAAACAAAAGCAAATTTGTTTTTGATTATTTTATTATTATATTTATACGTTTCTGGTGCAAGACAGCCATCTATTCTTTGTAGTACACACAAGAATTTTTTTAATGTACTGCAGCACTTTAACATTTATTTTTTTTTTTTTTATTTTGTTAAAAATTGAGACTGAATAACTGAATATCGGTTAGATATTTCTGCCACTTAACGAACTCTGGACTACTAGATTTTCGTACCGTTTTTGTATTCATTGTGACGTAGCGTGTCGTCTGAACGTCTTTTAATGTATTTATGAATACAAAACGCTCGGATGCGTCGAACAAAACATGCCGCCCAACGTTGAATAGAATGCTTCACACCCGTTGGTTGTTCGTTCTGAGGACACGTCTGTTGATCCCCACAAATTAGGACGGAAACGGGTAGAAGCTTATATATAATTGTTAACATGGTAGTCGGCGTAAGGTGTGGAAGTTCAGACATGAGGTTTACGAAAGCGTCTTCCTCTTGATCTGGATTCATGCAAATTTTCAGCTTATTGGAAATTTATGTAAGGGTCAATGTCTATTTTGGCCGGGCTATACGGACCATCTGTAGGTAATAAGCCCAACGATATATTTAAAGTGTCGATATATCGATAGCATTTCGGCTGTCGTCCTTCCCTGCTTTATCCAACACGTCCTACGGTACAATGTTTATCTTGAGATCGTTTTTTAACCGATTTCAGTGGTTACTTGCGGTTGAATTTTAAGTTAATGCTGCCGCATCGTATGTTGTATACCAACGAGCCGTGTATTTTTCGTAAAGACTGTACATCGTGTGACCGCTTCGCGCGCAGTTGGCATAGGGACTGAGAACGGACCCTTCGACCGCCACGCGCAGCTGGTAGAGGTGATTAGGATTTTTTTTGACCGCTGCGCGCAGCTGGTGTATCCCCGACTCCAAAGTATCGGACGAACAGACTCCCCATTCTGTCCTGACTGTCAACTCCTGGACACCGATGAACATCAACTCACGTGTGCGTCATTGTCCAGCGTTTGGAAGCTGACCCAAAAGATCATAGCTTGTTATCTTCGCATCACTCCGGACATGATTGAACCGCGAAGAATGCTTAGTCCGGACGATAATTACTTTCCCCCTGCAAAAATCATGCGATCACATGGATCAAGGCAATGACAATCGACTACGTCTTGAGCGACGCAGAGAAGGCATGCCTCGACTACTGGTACTATCTACAAGGCGCACACAGTGACCTCGGACGCACACCAAGATACCGAAAACTCTTCGCAAATGATTTACGAAGTGTTTTCGTCAACCACGTTTCTCCAATAAATCTGCACATATCATATAGAAAAGTTATTTTGTTATCATCCCGTAATATTATTCCTATTGTTTCTTTTATTTGTCATGAGATCTCGTTTCTACATCATATAAAGAAAAAAAAATAGTGGTCGATCAGATCAACTGTAAACTGCTCAATATTTCGAGAAGACATACTATGAAGATTTGCCAGCGTCCATAGTGGAGTAATGAGCAAAAACTGTGGTCTCCAGGATGATATCACATAACACTTGCACCGCAAATACTGCGGAAACGGAAACTGCGATTGATATACAGTTTTCACATAATGAAATGGTAGTCAAGGACTCGTATTTTTAGCCAATAAACAGATTGCAATAATACCTAGAAAGTGTATTTTTAATGCAAAATTACAATTTTTCAAATGGAACAATGATTGTTTCTATCACGCACTTAATTTTTGATACCAGCAGTGTACAAACAATTTTGAATGACATTTTTATCACGTTTAGTTTGGCAGCTACAGCCATTCAAAGTTTCAGGAGTGGAGGCTACGACAGGGTAACTGATTGGCTCGTTGTCATGAGACAGTGGGCCGTGCCCCAGGGGCTAGCCACTCGGCCAGTAAGCTACGCTATCGCAGTCTCCGCCCTCGAAACTTTGAACGGTTGTAGCTGCCAAACCAACCATGATAAAAATGTCATTCAAAATTCTTCGTACACAGCTGGTGTCAAAAATTCTAGTGCATGATAGAAACAACGATTGTTCCATTTGAAAAATTGTATGTTTGCATAAAAAATACACTTTCTACGTAATATTTCAATCTGTTTGTTGTCTAAAAATACAAGTGCCTAACTACCAATCCATATATATATACAGGGTGTTACAAAAAGTTACTGCCAAACTTTCAGGAAACATTCTTCATACACAAAGAAAAGAAATATGTTACATGGACATATATTCGTAAACGCTTAATTTCTATGCTAGAGCTCAATTTATTACTTCTCTTCAAATCACATTAATCATGGAATGGAAACACACAGTATAATCCATACATCAAATGAGCATCTGCCAACTCCGCATTTGTAAACATTGCACTGACTGCAAAACCACGTTCGTGATGAACACTAACGAGTTGATGCTACGTACTGATGTGCTTGATGCTAGTAGTGTACAGCAATGAGTCGCATGTCAACACAAGCACTGAATTCAACATTACCTTTCTTCAATTGGGCCAACTGGCGGTGAAACGAGGAAGTACAGTACATACTAACGAAACAATTGGTATTTTGACAATTGTCTGCACGAATTGTTTCAATTTACATTTAAAGAGAAATATTACAATGAGCTCTAACATGGAAATTAAGCGTTTCCAGACACATGTCCACATAACATATTTTCCTTCTTTGTGTGTGAGGAATATTTCCTGAAAGTCTGGCCGTATCTTTTTGTAACATATCCTCATTCTACGCTCTTATCTACTTCTCATCAATTTTCTTTCAAGAGAAGCCCGTCATGGAAAAGACGGTTTTACTTGGTTAATATTACAAATAAAAATAAAATAATAAAAAATTAAGAAGAATAAAAATAAAGTTACAAACTGTCCTTTACAACCCAAATACCACATCTACCGGACAAAAAAAATTAATAAATAAATAAATAAAAATAAAAAAAAATCAGGAAGTCCCTGGTTCGAATCCTGGCCATGGCAAAAAATCAATTTAAAGCCTCTCCGTCACATTTATGTGTTTGTTTAACTTCATTTCTCGATTCTCATCTCGCAGAGTTCCGGCTGTACAAAGCAAGCAACCCTAGGAAGAGGGCATCCTGTGTGGAGACATCCGACAGCGGCCGCGGCGCGCGTGCGCTGCCGCCGCGGCAGGCCGCCGCTGTCCGTCTATTTCGGGCCCTCGGTCGGTCACGGGACAAGCGGCGGCGTGTGCAGGAAGTGCGGCGCGCCATCGCCATTCTGCACGGGTGCGGCCGCCGCGCATGCGCAGTCGGGACACGTCGCAGCGCCGCCTCCGCCTCCGCCGACGTCGCCGGCCGCCACGTGCTCGCCAGGCGTCACCGCAGCACGACAGCCACGGCGGGGAGCGCGCTGCTCCACTGACAGCGCCGACACGAGGAAAATCTTTACGCGGCAGTCTTTCTACGTCTAATCTCCGCAAGCTACTTCATGGTGTGAGGCCAAGGGTACTTTGAGTAACAATCTCTCATCCTCATTTTCTAGTCGCGTATGGTTCGTCGGAAAAATTATTACCTGTAAGGCTCTGTCCGGGCCCTAACATCTCTTACCTTATCCTTGTGGCCGCTTCGAGAGATACATGTACGATGAAGCAATATATTGGTTGACTCTTGGACCTTAGACATAAGCGCGTACCGCGATTAAGAATGCCTCTCTTGCAGCGTCTTAATCACCTCTGTGACTCTTTCCTGCTTACTAAATGAGCACGTAGTGGAGCGTGCCGTTCTCCTTTAGATCTTCTCTATGTCTCTTACGATGGCTGCAATATACCCTTCAGCCCGTACACCCCCTTACGGTACACAAAGCGTACACTTGGTCTTTAAGACCGGGGTGCCCTTTCTTTCAGTTTGTTTCGGTATTTTTAGCATCTAGCTCTCTTAAAATCCATTTAGTACACAATTCGTTCTCCCCTCTCCTCACCATATCCCGCCATACTTTTCTCACACACTTGATATGTAGATTTTTCCCAATTTTACAGACTTGCAGTTGATTGTGAAAGGAAAAAATACACAACTTGAGGGTACACGGGATACTTTGGGCCAGAGAAAATAAAGACATTCAGCGTTCACCTCGGTCTTTTTGACCGGAAGCGGAGAGTGAATTACAGAAATACAGTCAGATGCATAATGAAGAAAAGACTGTCTTCGACTTCCTCTTCAACGGCCTTGAGGCTACTGTGCAGGGCAAAGCGCTGACACGAATTCAGAGAGAATAGATGGGGGAGAAAGGGGGCGCCTCGGTACAAATGACCGGTGTACGGGCTAAAGGTTAAATAGTGGCAAATGTTCAAATGTTTGTAAATCTATCGTACCAAACTGCGTGGTCATCTGTCCGTAGCCTACAAACTACTTAGACTAGGGTAAATTAACCTAAGGACAACACACACAAACACACACACACACACACACACACACACATGCCCCAGGGAGGACTCGAGTAGCCGCGCGCTCCGCGGCGAGGCTCTTTAGACACCTCTGCTACTCCACCGCGGCTTAAATAGTGTCAACAATGCTATCGAGGCACTATTCAATGAAATCCACTATTATCGCTGAGAGCACACACGTTGTTGACATACCTACCTTACCTCCGAGCAAATGGGCTTCGCCCGTCCCACGTCACCGGTGTGCGCACAATCGAGGGAAACACAGTCACTTGCGAACGAGCGGTCTAACGTAACGGTGTCACTAGGTTTTCGAAATTGGAACAACGGAGTTGAATATAGATTGAATGTACCAGAGGTGTTACAGCACGACCGTGTCATCACGGTCTTCTAGAGGCGTGCGGGGAATTTGTGTTGCTGTACAGGACAGTTTCACGTTGCTCGCACACGAAACCGTATAAGCGCATACGACTGTGCTTCGCATCCTGAAGGAACGCGTGGGTATGCGAAAACTAACATCACGATGGGTTACGCATCAATTGATGAAAATGCAGAATGTGGGCGTTACGACGCTGCTCAAGCGCACTTGGAGCGCTATGAGCACGAAGTAGATTCTTTCTTACGCCATATCGTACCTCTGTATGAGACATGGGCCACATCGTACAAGTCAAATTTGAAACGTCAGTCCAACGAATGGCGTCATTATTGGGTCGCCGTGTTAAGTCGAAAGTGCCCCATTATGGTGAATATTATGGTGAGTCTGATGTACGACTGTGATGGTTTTACGCTAACGCATTACGTTCCTCCACGGCAGACCGTCAATGCACAGTGTTACAGTCACTTGCGACCAGCTTTGCGAAAGAAGGGGCAACAAATGTTTAAATGGTTGTACAGCTTATGGGACTTAACTATGGGGTCATCAGTCCCTAAACTTACAAACTACTTATGAACTACTTACGAACTAAGACGGCACAAATATCCATGCCCGAGGGGGGATTCGAACCTCCGACCGTAGTGTCCGTGCAGACCGTGACTGGAGCGCCTCAGTCTCCTCGGCCACCGCGGCCGGCGAAGGGGCTCAAATGTTCAAATGTTTGTTAAGCTTATGGGACTTAACTATGGGGTCATAAGTCCCTAAACTTACAAACTATTTATGAACTACTTACGAACTAAGACGGTACAAATATCCATGCCCGAGGGGGGATCCGAACATCCGACCGTAGTGGTCTGCAGACCGTTACTGGAGCGCCTCAGTCTCCTCGGCCAGCGCGGCCGGCAGGCGAAGGGGCAACACTTCCTGTGCAACCCCCCCCCCCCCCCCATCATTTTCCACGACAAAGTGCGAGCGCATACAACGCAAGCTTTGGCTGCAGATGAATAGAAGCAGATGACTGGATAGATGGGTATTCATCTACATCTACATACCCTGCAATCCATCCAAAAGTTTTTGGCAGAGAGTACCTAGCATCACTAATAGTTTCTTGCTTTCCTGTTCCACTCCCATAGAGATCGAATGAAAAACGAATGCTTGTAAGCATCCGTACAAGCCCTAATCTCTCGAATCTTATCCTTGTGGTCTTTACGCGAAATGTAGATTGGTAAAAGCAGAATCGTTCTGCAGTCCGCCTCAATTTCCGGCCCTCTAAATTTCTTCAACAGCGCTTCCTGAAAAGAACGTCGCCTCCCCTTCAGCGATTCCCAATTGAGTTTCCGAAGCATTTCGGTAGCACTTGAGCATTGATGGAATCTCCAGTTACAGATCTCGCCGCCCGCCTCTGTACTGCCTCTATGTCTCCTTCAAACCGATCTGTTGGGGATGCTAAACATTTCAGCAATATCCAAGACGAGGTCGTACAAGCGTTTTATATGCGTTCTTTTTTACATACGAATCACACCTTTCCAAAATTCTCCCAAAAATAGCAAAGTCGACCATTTGCCTTCTTCATGACTATCCTTGTGTGCTCGTTTCATTTTATATCGCTGTGCAGCGTTACGCCTGGGTATTTAACTGACGCGACTCTATCAAGCAGAACACTACTAATGCTGCATTCAAACATTAAAGGATTCTTTCTCATACTCCTCTGCACCACCTTACATTTTTCTATATTTAGCGCCTTACACCACCTAGAAATTTGGTCCAAGTCATCCTGCATTTAATGACGACACCTTCCTGTACACCACAGCATCATCAGCAAACAGCCGACAGCCGCAGATTGCAATTCACTTTGTCCATCAGATCATTTATATAGATAGAAAATAATATGGGGCCTACCACACTTCTCTAGGGAACTCCTGACGATATCTTCGTCTCTGATGAAGACTCGTCATCGAGGAAAACGTACTGGATTCTATTACTTAAGTAATCTTCGAGCCACTCACCTATTTGGCTACCTATTCCATAAGCTCGTATACTCGTTAGTGCAGTACCGTGCCCAACGCCTTTCGAAAATCGAGAAATATGCATTCTGCCTGTTGCCCTTCATCCATAGCACGCATGATATGAGAGGAAAGGACAAGCCGGGTTTCGTACGATCAATGGTTCCTAAAGTCGTGCTGATGCATGGACAGAAGCTTTTCCGTCTCAAGGAAATTTACTATATTAGAATTGAGAACATGTTCAATAATTCTACTGCGAACTGACGATAATGATATAGGCGTGTAATTTCTTTTACAGGGATTTACCTGTGCCTTTTTCCAGTGTCTTGGTACTTTGCGCTGGATTGAAGATTCGCGATAAATGCAAGCTAAGTGAGGGGACAATTCCGCGAAGTACTCTTTGTAAAACCAGATTGGTACCCCATCTGGACCCGGTGACTTGTTTGTTTTCAACTCTCTCAAATAGCATTGCAGGACAAATCTGTTTCATCGTCGGCTCCGGTAGAACAGTGGAACACATTGTACTCTATCAGCGTTGACGGCCCGTCTCTGTTTATTATGGCATCGATTAAGTCCGTGCCGCCTACTTCTCGCCTATCTTTAACTAATGTGCACATATGTAACTACGTCAGTGGGCGCAGGAATAGCATCAGATAGCGCTTCAGTATGAATCCTGGTTCTGTTTGTGAAAGATGGCGGAGTGACGTCACAGTCACTGCATTCACACAAGATATACAGCGCCAAATCAAGGCCTTGTAGTGTGGGATGCTATCCGGTACTACCACAGATCACAGCTGGCGCCAGTCGAAGGCAGTTTCACCTACGCGAATGATATCGTGCTACATGCAGCTGTATCCTTTCTGCAATAGATGCCAGACGTCGTTTCCATTAACAAAATGTCCAACTTCATTCCTCCAGTAAAAAGTCTTGATTGCTAAATTTAAAGTTTATTTTCCATGTTTACTGTTTTTAGGGCCGGTTCGTCCATCTCTTGTTAATCTTGTCGTTAGTAAAAAGAAGATGCCTTTAACGTCTCGTTAAATGTGCTCGTTAAGTGCACTGGGTTTGTCAATGCCACATACACCACTCGTTTGCTAACCTGGAGAAAACGAGAAGGTACGATATATTTCGACTATGTTGGCAATAGAAACAAATGAAAGTGCGGTCTGAATAAACAGCTGCTCCCATATTTGACTATCAGGGAAGAGGGTAGTAGACAGTTGTTATTTTGCGCTATGGCAATCAAACGTGAAATAAGCTCAAATTTTACAAGAAATTAGTGCGAGAGTCTTGTGTCCTTAATAGAGAAATATGACACATAGTAAAAAAAAAAAAAAAAAAAAAAAAAAAAAAAAAAAAAAAAAAAAAAAAAAAAAAAAAAACGACGCTACTACTTGGAACGAAAAGGAAGCGACATTGCGGAAAATGAATTCAATGCTGTCCATGGAACATGTAGGTCAGCAAAAGTGCTTAGAGCCTAGTACGATAATATACTGCCAAGTGCATAGTACGTTAGTGCAGGTTAAATTGTACGACGCTTATCGACGGACTGCAGTGGTTATGTTGGCACCAATGGTAATGATGGCAACTCATATGACCAATAAATGTTTTTTCGTGACAACTGCAATTAAAACGAAATTTATTTTTTTATGAACGGACAAGGGTACATACAAGAACCTGTCGACCATAGAGAAGGTACAGTATTAAATGTGCTGCGAGTGAAATGAGCATTAATAACATTTACTCTGTAGCTCGTGAAAAATATTCAAAAAAATGTTCAAATGTTTGTTAAGCTTATGGGACTTAACTACGGGGTCATCAGTCCCTAAACTTACAAACTACTTATGAACTACTTACGAACTAGGACGGCACAAATATCCATGCCCGAGGGGGGATTCGAACCCCCGACCGTAGTGGCCGTGCTGACCGTGACTGGAGCGCCTTAGTCATCTCGGCCACCGCGACCGGCTGAAAAATATTAACGCAATTCTACACTTCATTGTTCATCTGTTGCCAACATAAGCACTGGAGCCCGGCGAGAAGCGCTGTAAAAGTTTACCTTAGTGCAAGCAATAAATTGCACGTAGGCGAAAGTGCACTGTTCCTGTAGATCGGAGGAAGAAATCACATTTTAGGCCTTACACTAGGTGCAACAAGCATAAGTAAATACTGAATTAATAAGTTTGCACACATAGATAATGTATTCTGTTTTTTATTACAACAGATAACTTAGAAAATTCAAAGCTATATGTTGGTCTCTTCAGATGGTCGTGTAGTTTTTCATGCAGTATTTCCAAAGTGGCTTTTCGAAGACGAAATTGCGAAACAAATTCTGCATCATCCCAGCATTCAAAATGATTTGGACGAACATAAATACGTCTAGGTCGCCTTATAGGGGCAATGTCCTCTAGATCATCCAAAATATTGACATCGTAGTAATTGCATCGTAGTAATTGTCAACGAAATCTTATTCCAGCCATTTTCCTCATACCGATTCTCACTTAACTAGTCGTTACCCGTAAGTTTGTATTTTGATATCGCAACAATATTTTTAAGGTTATGTTGCGTATCTGCAATGTATCAAACTCTTCTAACCGCTACTGACATGGATAGGGCGAGATATTTGACGATACAATTTACCAATAAAGCTGCTTTCCGCACTAGTTTTTCATACCTGTAGTGCTTCAGTTATTTTGTTCGATAAATCAGTCTTTTTCACGTGAATATATTGATGTATTTTAGCGCTTTGAAATCCTGCCATTTTGATACAGATTCTCACTCAACTGGTCGTTAGCCGTGTAACGAGCAGAATTTTACTCGTCAACTTAACGGCCAGTTTGAGGTCCTTTAACCTCAGGTTAACTCATAACGAAACATTGACAAACGCAATTCTCCACTAACGATAACTTAAAATCTTAACTGGAACTTAACGAGACATTAACAAACCGGGCCTTAGTAATGTATGTTTATTACCAAATTATAGTGCTTTTCATAATAATTCTTATTTGCCAGCTTCGGTGCAGTTTTTCTTTTTATTTTATTTTATTTTTATTTATTTATTTATTTATTTATTTATTTTTTTTTTTTTATTTTTTTTTTTTTTTAACTGTCATAAACGAACTGTCATGTAGCTGAGGAAAAATTTCTTAAAATTTCTAGGTGATGTGAGGAGTGGCAACTAGCGCTAAATGTAGAGAAATGTAAGGTAATATAGTTGAGTAGGAGAAACAATCCTGTAACGTTCGAATACAGCAGCCGCGGTGGAGTTGCCGAGTGGTCTAAGGCGCCACGCTGCGGATCGCGCGGTTGCTCGCCGTTGGAGGTTCGGGTCCTCCCTGGGGCATGGGTGTGTGTGTGTTTGTCCTTAGGTCAGTTTACATTAGTTTAAGTAGCTACGGACTGATGATTACGCAGTTTTGGTCCGATAGATTTACAAACATTTCAACATTTTTGAGTACTAACTCAAGGTAGGAGTAAATAAATAAATACCCGAGCATCGCTGGGTTTTCAACTAGTATATCTACATCTACATGGGATACTCTGAAAATCACGTTTAAGTGTCTGGCAGAGGATTCATCGAACCACCATTATACTATGTATCTGCCATTCCATTCTCGAATAGCACGCGGGAAGAAAGAACACCTGAATCTCTCCGTTCCAGCTCTGATTTCTAGTATTTTATTCTGATGATCATTTCTACCTATGTCAGTGGAAGTCAACAATATATTGTCGCATTCGGAGGAGAATTTTGGCGATTGTAGTTTCGTAAGTAGCCCACGCCGCAGCGATAAGCGCCGTTGTTGTAATGATTCCCATCCCAGATCTTATATCATTTCCGCAAATCTGTCTCCCCTGTATCGTGACAATTCGAAACGAGTTGCCCTTCTGTGGACTCTTTCGATGTCCTCTGTCAAACCCACCTGATAAGGATCCTACACTGGGCAACAATACTCAAAAAATGGACGGACAAGAGTAGTATATGCCGTTTCTGTTGCATCTTTTAAGGGTTCTGTTAATAAAACGCAGTCTCTGGTTCGCCTTTCCCACGACATTATCTACGTGTTCTTTTCAATTTAAGTCTGAAGTAACAGTAATTCCTAGGTATTTTGTGGAGTTTACGGTGTTCACTTTTGATTGATTTATCTTGTAAACAAAGTTAAACGAATTGGACGACTTCACACTTCTCATTATTCAGAGTAAATTGCCAATATTTACACCGTAGTGATATCTTATTCAGATCGTTCTGCAGTTGGGTTTGATCTTCAGATGATTTTACTAGACGGTAAATGACGGCGTCATCTGCAAACAACCTAAGAGAGCTGATTTTCCCCTAAATCGTTTATGTAAATAAGGAACAGCAGAGGACCAACAACACTACCCTGTGGAACGCCCGATATGACCTCTGATTTAGTCGATACCTTACCATTGATTACTACGAACTGTGTCCTCTCTGAGAAGAAATCCCCTATCCAATCGCAAATTCGGGGCGATATACTATGACCACGCAATTTGATTAATGTAACGCCGAGTGGAGTTTAGTACAATGTAATGGTTGGAAAGAGCGTGCCGCCTATTAAGGTGTTCCAGCAGTAGAGTAGGCTGTCCGTGGGCAGACGTGAGGCGGCAGCGGCGGTCACCGCCCTCTCCCCCTCCCCCGGCGCGCGTTCGCACCTCACCGCACCTCACCTCACCTCGCCTCCCCCGCACCCTGACCGAGGCGGCGCTGGGTGGGTGGTAGCGCCGAGCCTTTATTATCGGCGTGGCCGCTTAATGCTTCTATTGTGGCGCTATTTGCCCGCCCTGAGGACTCCATTAACCCTGAAAGAGTCGCGATAAGGGCGGCTGATTAATGCGGGGGCGAGGGCTGTCACGGCAGGGGGTTGGGGGAGGGTCCGTCCACCCACCCCCACCTCTGGACTGCACTGCTAGACCGCCGCCGATAACATCTTGCTTTTTTTTACCTGTCTCGTATGTCCACCTGCTATCTAAGGTACTGTTGGACGCCTGCCCATTTAACACACAAGTCCGCTCCACCGTACCAAAGTACATCTGCATCTGTACTGAACAACGGATTTCACGGTGTGTGACCGAGGGTACTTCGTGTACCGCTGTCAGCCTCTGCTTTTTCTAATACATTGTGTGTGGACGCAGAATAAAAGAGTGGAGGGATCTCTACGCATGGCTCTTATCTCACTAATTTTACTCGTTTTTTTTTTTTTTTTTTTTTTTTTTTTTTTTTTTTTACCCGAGGGATACGAACACCGGTCAATAATATTAGGGGATTAGTAGAGATATACACGTTCCTAAGTATTGTCATCGGCACAATGAACTAAATGGTTCGACGTCTTTCTGTCGGTTCTACGGAGTGGAGACAACAACATTACAGCAAACGAGATAGTGGTAATAACAGAAACTTGCTTCAGAGGGGCCGCTGGTACTGAGTTGTGTTTACCAAACGAATTAGTTGGGTACAGACAGTGTAGTGAAATGCAACAACAACCTGACTTACAGGAAACTATGGCGTGAAGAGCCGCAGGAAGCTTCGAAACGGGACAGACGCAGAGGGTCGTGTCTCCAGTTATTGGAGTGCCCTAATGTGTAATTTCCAGGACACGGAGGCGGTTTTTTTTTAGAAATAGGAAGCGTTAAAAGAAGGCAACGCCAAGGTCTTCCACGGCTAACAGCCGCAAACGGTGAACGTTATCCCCGGTAAACAACCTATCCAGAAAGGAGGCTGGATGCAAGTCATTTGTAACGCACTCTCCAGGCAGCAACAGGACGCCCAGTACCAAAACAAACAGTCAGAAGTCGCCTTCGGTAATATGGCCTCTAACACGATGGCCTATGCCCTGTGTTCCATTAAAGCCAAGACGCCGTTTAGCCCATAGAAACTAGGCGGATAAAGATAAGGATTGTAGTTGTAACGAATGGTGCCGGGGCCTGTTCACAGATAAGTCAAGATATCATGTTCAGTCGGGCAATCGTCGTCCCCTCATCCTCCTTATGTGCAGGAAACATCACCATATCATGGTGGTGGCCCGATGGTAGGAGTCAGTATTGGCGTACCTCTATGTCGTGCAGAATGACGCTTTAATTGTTGATAGGTATAAAGATGCGAACCTCCGTCCAGTGTTGTCAACTTAGTGAATTTTCCACTAAAACTGGTGGTTTCTACCCTCCCTTTAGTGGCGAGATACGGCTTCTAGTGGCTGGTGGATTTTATAGTGATTTAGAAGAATTCAGTTGCACTTGCTCAAAATGCGATCTCAAATCACTTCGCTATTTATGTATGTTTCGAAATATTTTACTTGTACTCGGAAGACAACAGTGATTCATTACAGTATGACATCAAATGAACCATCACTCGCCACAGAATACATACGGGATTCCCTGTAAAATGAACTGTATAGCTAGTTCATTTCACTAGGAAAGACGACTTGCGGAGGTTTAGGGAATGCAGCAACCACTTTCAAACAATGGATGCTAACTTATTTCATTGTCGCTCCGAATAACCACTGAACGCTTGTTGGGTCACGCAGGGTACGTCACGTCACGTGTGCAGAAAAAGAACTTGACTTTCGTCGTTCGTGGTGCGGACTGTACAAATCATTGTGAATTTCCACATTTACAAGATTGCCTTCAACTTACTGAAAGTACCACAGGTCAGGTAACGAAAAGCAAATTTTATGGTACAACTATGCAGTCACTATGGAGATTTGAAGTCTCATGGGATGTAAAAGAAGCATCTACAAAATAAAAAGGTAAGCAATGTTTCTTTTGTAATTTTAGTCCCTATCCCTGTGGCCTTGCTTGATAATGTTGGCAACGGATGCTGAATCGCGGCAATGTTAATGGCGTGACAACGCGAATATTTTGTCACGAAGTCTTTGTTGTACAAGGGAAATTCATTTTATTGATCGGACTAGTATACATTCAAGAACCTGTCAACAATAGAGCAGGAACAGCATTATTTATTTACTGCTATATTAAGAATACGCTGTGGTTTGTGGTTTGGAAAAAATGCTGAAATTATTATGATATTTCAACAAACGTTTAAAACAAATCGGTACCAAGGGGTCGTACTTATCATAAACCGACAATGATGGTGATGCAGACAAATGTGATTCTTCTTTAGAAGACGAATTCATTTAAATGACTAACAGTTCTTATAGAACTTTTTGTATGTTCTCAACCTTGAATTGGTGGTTTATTGTACATTTAAGGATAGTGAATATTTTATTACTTAAGAATAAAGCAAACTAATTACTATTATACTTAATGTTTCCTTTCATAATAATTTAAAAGAAAAAACATTTAGCCGAAATTTTAGCGATTATGAGAGTACGGGCAATTTTGTCAGTGGTTTTGCGCATGAAACTGGTGGGGAGCTCACTTTAACTGTTGGCAACACTGCCTCCGACCTACAGTTTGGGGCGTCACTTTACGTTAGGGGCTTATGACCAAAGTAGTTTGGTCCCTTAGAATCACAAACATTTGAACATTAATTTTTGTGAAATTTCAATCAAAAGTCTTAATGAAAAGCTATCTTCAACGCAGTGAAGAGATCGGAATTCATGTACCTCTTAACTTTATAAATGATCATTTATGTAATTTTATCTTACTATTCCAATTCTGTAAAACTAATTGTATCTAACAGTAGATGGTTATGAGCAATCTATGTACGTTTTGTACTTTTGTTACATCCAGTAACTTTCTTTTCCTTCCCTCTGTTCTTAGCATTTCTGCATTTTTCACTCTGTCCATCCAGCTGACTCTTCTGAACCAACGCTATTCTCACATCTACAAGGCCTCCAGATTTGCTGTGTTCCTTCTTCAATGACCATGTTTCGATATCACAAAAGTAAACACTCGGTTACAAACATTACGAACAACTTAGTTTGGAAAGAACACTCAGAAAATACTGTAGGGAAGCCTATTCCATTGTGAGAACACTTAGAACACGCAACAGTTCTATTAAAGAAACTGTCTACACTGTACTTACGCTTCCTATTTTAGAGCATTGCTGCACATTTTGGGATCTCCACCACGTGGGACAGAACGGATTATGTAGAGAATGTAAAGAGAAGTGCAGCTCGTTTTGTATTATCGCGATATACGGGAGAGAGTGTCACTGAAATTAGTTCAGTGTTTGTTTGTTTGGAGCAGGGGGATCAAGGTCTCTAGTTCCCCGGTGGGAAGTCGAAGAAGTGAGGATAGGAAAGAAGGGGAAGAGAAAGGAAATGCAGTCTAGGGAGGAAAGAGGGAAGAAAGACTCCATTAGGTCGATGCCCCAAACTCGCCACGCACGTACTCACGAAGGAACAGTGAGCCCCTTGGGGGAGGGTGGTGGGTCACGGAAATGATGCACAAGTTGGTGTGGGAACCATTAAGAGAAAGGCGTTATTGTTGGGGCGAGATTTATTTGCGAACTTTCTTTCAGCAACTCTCATCCGAATACAAATATTTTGTTAGCACCCACCTAAATAAGGAGACATAATCATTACAAGAAAATAAGAGAACTCAGATAAAAAATGAAAGATTTAGATGTTCGTTTCTCCCGTGCGCTTTTTGAGAATGGAACAGTAGAAAAATATCATAAAAGCGGCTCGATGCCCCTCTGCCATTCAGTTAAATGTGAGTGGCGGAGTATTTATGTATATGTTCATACGTAGACCTGAGTTTTTTACTGAGATCTGTGACCATATTGCAACAAAAAAATTTCCTTTTTCTAGAAAATTCCTATATCGCCATTCTTATTCTGACTTTAATATCTGTCTCCTCTTCAAGACCGTTTCTAAACTGCTTCCTAGGTATTTAAATATTTGCACTTGTTTTAATACCTTTCCATTTGGCATTACCTTTACTTTTTCCTTCCATACCATTACTTTTTTCCATTGTATTAACTTTCATTCCATAAATATTTCTTTCATATGCAGTGGTATCCACTACGTCCTGTAACTGTTTTCATATTTTGTTAGACGGTTGCACGTTCTCTGTAGACCTCAAATGCCAAATTATTGTTCCACTAATTCTTACGCAGTGGTCTATCATATCTCCTAAATAAAGACTGAAAAGATTTGAGTCAAACTGCGGCCCTGTCTGTCCGGTTGGTACTTTCTCCCCGAATTTTCACTGACATTTCTTAAATTAAATGTAGTGGTTTAACTCTCTTCTGCTACTAAATCCACTTTCCTTTCTCTCATAATTGATATAAAGTTACCCAAATCAACATGACCAAAGGCCTTTTCAATGTCTATAAAACATCTATTGCTGTCTCAGCATTTCAATAAATTTTTCTCAGAAAATTCGCAAGAATCCAGTTGGATTTCTTGTGCCTGTGCGCCGTCTAAAACGAAATTGCTCTTCAGCAAGATTTCCCTCCTTTAACTTTTCCACTCTTTTACTAATTATTCTTAGTATAATTTTGCCTGCGTGTGAAATGTGTCTAATTGTCCAGTGCTTCCGTCGTTTCTCGATTCTCGGTTCTTTGGTACAGGGGTCATAACAGTTGTCAGAAAGTCTTCTGGCCATTCTTCACTGCCATATATATTGTTACATAACTTCAATATTTCTTTACGCCTTCATAGTACAAAGATTTGATTACTGGGTGGCTAGCATCTCAAATACAAAGAATCATCATCGAAGAAGTGTACAATAACTGCAGTGAAAATAAAGACAAAGCAATAGTTAAAAGATACGGTACTAGTAGAAATACTGGGTGATCAGAAAGTCAGTATAAATTTGAAAACTTAATAAATCACTGAATAATGTAGATAGGGAGGTAAAAATTGACTCACATGCTTGGAATGACATGGGATTTTATTAGAACAAAAAGAAAGTTCATAAAGAGATCTCTTGCGCGCGTCGTTTGGTGATGATCGTGTGCTCAGCCGCACTTTCGTCATACTTGGCCGCCCAAGTCCGCAGACCTCAGTCCGTGCGACTATTGGCTTTGGGGTTACCTGAAGTCGCAAATGTATCGTAATCGACCGACATCTCTAGGGATGCTGAAAGACAACATCCGACGCCAATGTCTCACCATAACTCTGGACATGCTTTACTGTGCTGTTCTCAAAATTATTCCTCGACTACAGCTATTGTTGAAGAAGAATAATGGTGAACATATTGAGCATTTCCTGTAAAGAACATCATCCTTGCTTTGTATTAATTTGTTATGCTAATTATTGGTTTTCTGATCAGCTGAAGCGCCATCTGTAAGACTTTTTTGAACTTTTTTTGTTCTATTAAAACCTAATGTCATTCCAAGAATGTGTGTCAATTTTTACCTCTCTATCTAAATTATTTCGTGATTTATTAAGTGTTCAAATTTGTACTGACTTTTTGATCACCCGGTATTTCTACTGGTATCGTGTCCGTTAACTATTGCTTTGTCTTTATTTTCATTGCAGTTATTGCACACTTATTTGATGATGATTCTTTGTATTTGAGATGCTACCCTCTATATTAAGTCACCATCTATTTTGCTTCGAATTTTATATTTTGCCTGCAGTGGAATTCAATACGAAACTACTACAGCACGACCCATGTTATATTTTCTGTACACTCGTATTTGTTAGATGTTTTCGACGTGTCGTACTCACATTTGGACGTAATGCTGCATACGTAACTGTAGCGAATTACGGATTATTTGGAAGACTTGTAGATGATCTAAATTATGACTGAAATGCAAATCGAAGCTCTTCTTATATAACCGTACTAGCTTAAACCCGCGGCTCCGCTCGCGTGTTGGTTGATTATGACAGATAAGCTATCTTTCAGTAGTGTGCTATAAGACTGGTATTGACGGATGAAATGAAATACAATACCTTCTTTAGAAACAAACTTGTTTAATCAACATTATCAGGAAATATTCACAGAATATATGACATCAACTGCGATTGGGCAAAGCTGAAAATGTGTACCCAGCCGGGATTCGAACCTGGGTCTCCTGCTTTCTAGGCAGTTGCGCTGACCCCTACACCATTGGGAACACAGTGATCACCGCACCTGCAATGAATACCCTAGCACGCCTCCCGTCAGATACAAATTCCCAGCTTCGCCCTGCCCACAGTACTCAAACTCGTAGTTATGAAACTAATTCCCGTAAGAGTAAGGGCTTCAAACTTGCCCACCTCTCCCTACTAACGATAGGATCATTGCCCGTCACCAGCATATTATATCTCTTCAAAAAGAGCAGACGTCACTATTGATCCTGCAGTTGTTATTATTTAATATTCACAGAATATATGACAGCAAATATAATAAATACAAAAGCAGTTGGGGGTATCACAGGAGTAGGACTGATAATGAATAAGAAAATAGGAATGCGGGTAAACTACTATAAGCAGCACAGTGATCGCATTATTATTGTCAAGATAGATACGAAGCCAACACCGACAACAGTAGTACAGGTTTATATGCCAACTAGCTCTGCCGATGATGAGGAGATCGAAGAAATATACGAGGAGCTAAAGGAAATTATTCAGACAATTAAGGGAGATGAAAACTTAATTGTGATGGGAGACTGGAATTCGGTAGTAGGAAAAGGAAGAGAAGGAAAAAGAGTAGGTGAATAAGGACTGGGCAGAAGGAATGAAAGAGGAAATCGCCTGGTAGAATTTTGCACGGAACATGATTTAATCATAACAAACACGTGGTTTAAGAATCACAAAAGAAGGTTGTATACTTGGAAGAGACCAGGAGACACCGGAAGATATCAGATAGATTTTATAATGGTAAAACATAGATTCCGGAACCAGGTTATAAACTGCAAGACATACCCAGGGGCTGACCAAAACTTGTTAGTCATGAACTGTTGGCTGAAACTGAAAAAACTGCAGAAAGGTAGGAAAATAAGGAGATGGAACCTGGATAAATTGAAGGAACCTGAGGTTCTTAAGAATTTCAGAGGGAGCTTTAGGCAACAATTGACAGAAGCAGGGGGAAATAAAACAGTAGAAGAGGAATGGGTAGCATTGAGAGATGAAATAGTGAAGGCAGCAGAGGACAAAATAGGTAGAAAGGCAAGACCAACAAAAAATCCTTGGATAACACAGGAAATATTAAATTTAATTGATGAAAGGAGAAAATATAAAAATGCAGTAAATGAAACAGGCAAAATGGAGTATAGACGACTAAAAAATGAGATTGACAGGAAATGCAAAATGGCTAAGCAGGAGTGGCTAGAAGCCAAATGCAAATCTGTAGAAGAATGTATAAGAAGG
Source organism: Locusta migratoria (assembly GCA_026315105.1). Taxonomy (NCBI): domain Eukaryota; kingdom Metazoa; phylum Arthropoda; class Insecta; order Orthoptera; family Acrididae; genus Locusta; species Locusta migratoria. The sequence goes on along the minus strand of CM048748.1, from coordinate 133,090,505 downwards.
GGGAAAATAGATAGCGCCTACATAAAAATAAAAGACACATTTGGGGACAAGAAAAGTAATTCTACGAATTCTCAGCAAAGAAGGGAAAGCTGAAAGGTGGAAAGAGTACATAGAGCAACTCTACAAAGGAAATGAACTTAGAGACGATGTTGTAGGAAGGGAAGAGGAAGTAGATCAAGATGAAATAGGAGATACTGTACTGAGAGATGAATTTGACAGAGCCCTGAAAGACCTAGGTCGGAACAAGGCCCCAGGAGTAGATGACATACCCTCAGAGCTACTAAAGTCTCTGGGAGAGCCAGCCATGACAAGACTATTTGAACTGGTGTGTAGGATGTATGAGAGATGCGAAATACCCTCAGACTTTAAGAAAAATGTAATAATCCCCATTCCAAAGAAATCAGGCGCAGACAGGTGTGAAAATTACAGAACCATCAGTTTGATAAGTCATGGTTGCAAAATTTTAACAAGAATTATCTACAGGAGAATGGAAAAGCTGGTAGAAGCTGACCTCGGGGAAGATCAGTTTGGATTCAGGAGGAACGCAAGAACCCGGGAGGCAATACTTACCTTACGTCTTATTATAGAAGATAGATTAAGGAAAGGCAAACCTACATTTTTAGCTTTTGTAGATTTGGAGAAAGCATTTGACAATGTTGAGTGGACTACACTCTTTCAAATTCTGAAGTCAGCAGGGGTAAAATACAGGGAAAGGAGAGTTATTTACAACTTGTACAAAAGCCAGACCGCAGTTATTAGACTCGAAGGGCATGAAAGGGAAGCATCAGTTGAGAAGGGAGTAAGACAGGGTTGTAGCCTTTCTCCGATGTTATTAAATTTGTACATTGAGCAGGCGGTGAAGGAAAGCAAGGAAAATTTTGGAATAGGCATTAAAGTTCAGGGGGAAGAAATAAAAACATTGCGTTTTGCTGATGACTTTGTAATTCTGTCAGAGACAGCGAACGACCTGGAAGAGCAGTTGAATGGAATGGACAGTGTGTTGAAGAGAGCGTATAAAATGAACATTAACAAGAGCAAAAAAAAAATAATGGAATGTAGTCTTAGAAAATCAGGCGATGCCGAAGGAATTAGATTAGGTAATGAGACAGTGAAGGTGGTAGATGAGTTTTGTTACTTGGGTAGTAAAATAACATGCGATGGTCGCAGTACAGAGGATATAAAATGCAGAGTGGCAATGGGAAGAAAAGCATTTTTGAAAAAGAGAAATTTGCTAACATCAAATATTAATTTAAGGGTAAGGAAGTCTTTTCTGAAGGCATTTGTGTGGAGTGTTGCCTTGTACGGGAGTGAAACATGGACGATAAGCAGTGCGGACAGGAAGAGAATAGAGGCTTTTGAAATGTGGTGCTACAGAAGAATGCTGAAGATTAAGTGGGTAGATCACATAACTAATGAAGAGGTACTGAACAAAATTGGCGAGAAAAGGAATTTTTGGTATGCCCTGACTAAAAGAAGGGATCGCTTGGTAGGACACATTATTAGACATCGAGGAATCGTAAATTTAGCATTGGAGGGAAGTGTGTGGGGTAAAAATCGCAGAGGGAGACCAAGAGACGCGTATAGTAAGCAGATTCAAGTGGATGTGGGTTGCCGTTCTTATGAGGAGATGAAAAGGCTTGCTCAGGATAGAGTAGGGTGGAGAGCTGCATCAAACCAGTCTCCGGACTGAAGACCATAACAACACAACACATGACAGCAACTGCGATTGGGAAAAGCTGAAAATGTGTACCCAGCCGGGATTCGAACCCGGGTCTCCTGCTTTCTAGATAGTTGCGCTGACCCCTACACCATTGGGGACACAGTGATAACCGCACCTGCAAGGACTACCCTAGCACGCCTCCCGTCAGATACAAATGATCCTATGATCCTATCGTTAGTGGGGAGGAGTGGGAAAGTTTGAAGCCCTTACTCTTATGGGAATTAGTTTCATAACTACGAGTTTGAGTACTGTGGGCAGGGCGAAGCTGGGAATTTGTATCTGACGGGAGGCGTGCTAGGGTAGTCCTTGCAGGTGCGGTGATCACTGTGTCCCCAATGGTGTAGGGCTCGGCGCAACTGCCTAGAAAGCAGGAGACCCGGGTTCGAATCCCGGCTGGGTACACATTTTCAGCTTTGCCCAATCGTAGTTGATGTCATATATTCTGTGAATATTAAATAATAACAACTGCAGGATCAAAAGTGCGTCTGCTCTTTCGGAACAGACGCCACATGTATATATATTATCAGGAAAGTAAATAGTGTAGATCAAATCTCACGTAAAAATGCAGCCGTTTCGAAGAATCCAATCACGAAATTCAACAATAATGATTGTAATAATACCACAGATCGATCACTTGGTGTAATGCGCGAAACGTCAAATCGATTTTTTAAAGAGAGGTATTAAAAGAAATTTCATTTTTACTGCTTTATTTATTTATTCTTATATTTCCTTATTCGTATACTTATCCTTACAGAGAAAGAGCTGAAGACATTGTAGCACGCATAGACCAAAGATATGGTCTGAGGCATCACGATTCCCTGTATGTAACCTCCTTGCTATAGTCGCAAACGTCATCGCTGGCCTTCAGTCCGAATTGGTTTATAATTTGACGACTTTCAACTACCATATCTTCCACCACCTTATAGCTATCGGCATGGAACTGCTATGGTGTACAACAGGAGACTTCGGACAACAATTACACACAGACCATTCGTTTGCGTTCTGTAGTTTTCGCTGCAGAGCGAAATATGAACACACACACACACACACACACGTAGAATTTTATATACACCGATAACTTTCCATCCCAATATATTCCACCCTTTTATCATTATCAACCCTCAAGCAACAATGCAACCAATAAAAAAGTTTCAAAGAGTAAATATAATTTTCATAGAGTAATTATTATTCCGCATTTCACGATATATTCTTCAAATTACTAAATATCTATCAGATCGCTATAAAACCGTGCCTAAAACATTCCTCAGGTATAAAATAGTAACTGCACAAATATTTAAGACTCTGCGTCTTGTCATTCGGACGTGAAAATTGTACTCCGAACAGACATTCACATTAATATATATAGATAAATAGCTATCCGATCGCCATAAAACCGTGCCTAAAGCCTTCCCCGGGTAGACATTAGTAACTGTACAAATTTTTAGCTTTTTATGTCTCGTGGTTCAAACGTGATAAACGTACACCGAACATTCACATTTATATATATATATAGAAGAAGATTAAGGTGTGTGCTGTAAACTGAATTTTCTGAAACGATTTTAGACAAAAGAAAAGTAGAGAACTTTGGTCTAATTGTCTACGAGACCTAAGATCAGGCTCAGTTTGACCAATCCATCTTGTACCATATTAGAGTGACAGATATTGTCACAACATCGTAATCTTCCGGTGCACCAACCAAAGACCAAGGCTATCGCTTTAGCTTATCTGCATGCGGTGTTAGTCAAACTTTTACGTTTGAAATACATTTTTGGTAACTACATCCAGAGGTAAAATAACGATGAGTTTACAGTATGCTGTTATGGAGCGCAGTTGTGAAGGCGTGCAGATATCCTCGGTTAACTCGGCTCTGCACGCACCCACAAAAAAGAAAAATAAATGAAAAAACAGATGGCTGTCGGCTGTATGGAAAACGTCAGTCAGAAAATTATTGTAATCGAAGCATGGGATAACATTTTATACTGAAAGCAGTGACAGTTCTAAACCATACAATTCCAAATAACTCACAAACGTGAACCCACGTTCGCAGGGACTTTTATGCTTGTATTAATTCACTCCTTCACCCACCTCAATGACGAGAACAACGGCAACTTCATAACACGGTATTTAGCTACAGACAGGTAGCAGCAACATTGCAATTACGGCGAAATCAGAACAAAAATCTAACCACATAACGGTACTTCAGAGTTGAACATTTAAGTAGTGCCCTACATCTATCTGCCTCTACGTCTAAATGGAATTCACACTTGATTGCGTGACAGAAGGTTCATCGAACCATTTGCAGATTATTTGTTTGAATTCTAATTTAGAATAGCGCACGCAATGGAAGAACACCGAAATCTCTTTGTTAGAACTCTGATATCTCGGTTTTCATTATGATGATCATTTCCCCCTCTATAGACGGGAGTCAAAAATATATTTCCTAGTTCGAAGAAGAAAGATGGTGATTGAAATTTTGTATGTGTATCTCGTCATAACGATAAACGACAGTATTGTAAAGAGTCAGACTCTAACTAGTGGGTGATTTTTGCTTACACTGACTTCGGTGTATCGTGATGAAATAAAATGAGCTGCCTGCCTTGTATTTCTTCTGCATCCTCCATCTAACCAGTCTGGGACCCAACACCACGCATAAATATTGAAAGGGAAAAAAAGAAACGCGGGCGTAGTCTAGGCAGTTTCTTCATTTGACAGGGTCTGCCTAAACGAAATACTACAGCTATTTTTCCAGTGTTTCCATTAAGACATACCGTTCTATATACAAGAGTTCTTTTACAAGCAAACACAAACAACAACAGCCTGAACCTCAAGATTTCGGCAGTTTTGTAAGGAGTTATTTCTCTTGTTCTAATCAAACGCCAATAAAAGTAAATCCTTAGTTCACTGTCCCACGACGTGTTCTGCGTGATCTTTCCAGTTTACGTAGTTCGCAACTGTAAGTGTTGGCATTTAGGTGTCATTACAACTTTCAGAATTGATTAATTTCTAAATGTTATTGAACAAATTTCTTTCAGAACTCCTGTGGATGCCCATGCACTTTTCATTATTCTGGTCAATTGCCAATTTTCGCAGCACCTATATATCTTAGGTAAACGGTTCCGCAATTGGTCTTGTTCTTCTGATGACTTTACAACTGATAAATAACAGCATCATGTACACAAAACGTAAGAGTGCTGTTAACATGTTCTCCCACGTCGTTTATACAGGTAAGGAATAGCACAGGACCTATCTCTGGAATGTCAAATATCACTTCTGTTTTAGGCGATGCCTTTTCATTATTACTGTATCATCTCTAATAGGAAATCACGTAACCATCTCATAATTGTGACGACACATCATAAACACGCAATTTGATTAAAAGACGTTTGTAGCGTCAGGTGAAAGATAGAATCAATGTGAGATTTCCGTCGATAGTACTCAACGCTTTATTTGAGTAATGAGCTAGTTTGTTTCAAAAGAAATACTTATTCCGTGCTGACTATGAGTCATCAGATCGTTCTGTCCGAAGTAATTCACGATGTTTGGATAGAATATATGTTCCTAAACTGCTGCAAACCGACGTCAGTGATACAGACCTGTCATTCAGAGTGTTACTAGTAGTGCCTTTCTTGAATATTGGTGCGAGCTGTGCAACTATCTAGGCGTAAGGCACAGATTCTCCTTTGAGCGAGCAGTTGTACATTAATGCTAATATGGAGATATTACCTCTGCATACTGTTATAGAACCCCAATCAGTATACAATCTGTACAAGAAGTTATTTTTATTAAACGATGTAAGTTGCTGCATTACTACTTCTGTGTTACTGATGTAGCGGCTGTTCTTAATTCAAGTTGTGAAATATTAATTTCGACATTGTTGGTGACGGAAGTTCAGGACTCTGTATTAAGCAACTCTGCATTAGGATCACCGTAATCAGTAGCATCACCATTACTACACAGGTAGTGAAGGTATTGATTTTGTATTGCCTGTCGTATAATTCACAAACGACCGGAATTTCATTGTGTTGTCCGAAAATTCTTAGGCATATTTTCGTTGTGGAAATTATTGTAAGCATGTCGCACCGAAATCCGCGCTTGATTTCCACCTTCTATAAAATATCATCAGTCCCGAGGATTCTGCGCTCAATTGAATTTGTAAAGCTTTTTCTAATCCTCCTAGGGCAATTTTAGACTTAATAACAATAAAGGCCAAAAAAACGAATAGCTGTCAGAAATTGGGATGGCGGTCCATATACAATACGGAAAATTGATCTTAGTGAGTTAGTTAGCTGTATGCTCTGCACTGATGTGTTTTACAGTTCTTTAACTAGACGTATAGACGTACTGTGTCTCTATGTGATCCTAGCATCATATGAATTCAACGTTCTGGCCGCAATTACCGTTGCATGCGTATCACTGAACCCGTAACCTGGCAGGGTGGTGCTATTTTGGTTTCCGCTTTAATACCCGCTATTGGTTATTCGCAACAAAGTTATGAAAACCAAACGACGTATTAAGGTACATCTACAACTACATACATACTCCGCAATTCACCGTAAGGTGCGTGGCGGAGGGTACACTGTACCACTACTAGGCATTTCTTTTCCTATTCCACTCCCAAATTGTACGAGGAAAAAAAGAATGCCTATATGCCTCCGTACGAGCCCTAATTTCTCTTATCTTGTCTTTATGATCTTTACGCGAAATGTAAGTAGGCGGCAGCAAGATCATACTACACTCAGCTTCACATTCCGGCCCTCTAAATTTACTTAACAGAAATTCACGAAAAGAACGTCGTCTTTCTTCCAGCGATCCTCAATTGAGTTGCCGGAGCATTTCCGTAACACTCGCGCATTGGTCGAACCTACCGGTAACAAATCTAGCTGCTCGCCTCTGAACCGCCTCTATGACTTCCTTCAAACCGATCTGCTGCGGGTCCCAAATACTTGAGTAATACTCAAGACGTTGTCGTACAAGCGTTTTATACGCAGTCTCCTTTTCAGGTGAAGTACATCTTCCCGAAATTCTCCCAATAAACCGAAGTCGGCTGTCTGCCTTACTCACAACTGTCCTTACATGCTCGTTCCATTTCATATCGCTCTGCAATGTTACGCCTAGATATTTGAAAGACGCGACAGCATCAAGAAGCTCACTACTAATGCTGTATTCGAACATTATAGGATTGTTTTTTCTACTCATGTGCATCACCTTACATTTTTCTACATTGAGAGCTAGCTGGCATTCTTCGCAACAACTAGAAATTTTGTCTAAGTCAACCTGTATGCTATTACAGTCAGTTACAGTCGACAGCCTCCCATACACCACAGCATCATCAGCAAACAGCCGCAAATTACAACTTACTCTGTCCATCAGATCATTTATATAGATAGAAAATAATAGCGGTCCTATCACACTCCCCTGGGGCACGCCTGACGATACACTCGTCTCTGATGATCACTCGCCGTCGAGAACAACGTACTGCGTTCTATCACATAGGAAGTCTTCCAGCCAATCACAAACCTGTGAACCTATTCCATAAGCTCGTATCGTCGTTAGCAGTCTGCAGTGTGTCACCGCGTCGAATGCCTTTTTGAAGTCGAGAAAAACACAATCCGCCTGTTGCCCTTCGTCCATGGCTCGCAAGATGTCATGTGAGAAAAGGGCAAGCTGAGTTTCACATGAAGGATGTTTCCTAAACCCGTGCTGATTCATGGAAAGAAGCTTTGCCGTTTCAAGGAAATTTACTATATTCGAACTGAGAATATGCTACAAAATTCTACATGAAACTGATGTCAACGATATTGGCCTGTAATTGTATGGGTCAGTTCTCATTCCTTTCTTATAAACGGGGGTCACCTGCGCTTTTTTCCAATCACTAGGAACTTTGCGCTGAATTAAAGATTCGCTATAAATGCAAGCTAAGTAGGGGGCCAACGCCGCAGAATAGTCTTTGTAAAACCGAACTGGTATTCCATCCGGACCAGCAGACTTTTTCGTATTTAGCTCTCTCAGCTGCTTCTCTACACCGGAAATACCTATTGCTATGTCCCCCATTTCGGAATTAGTACGTTGATCAAATGATGGTATATTTGTGCGGTGCTCCTGCGTGAAAGATTTCTAAAAGGTTAAATTTAGAACTTCAGCTTTCCGTTTGCTTTCTTCTATTACTGCCCCGGAATGATCAACTAGTGACTGAACAGTGGGCTTTAACCCGCTTATCGATTTTACATAGGACCAGAATTTTTTCGGGTTCTCGGAAAGATCTTTTGCTAAGGTATGGCTGTGATAATTATTGTATGCTTCACGCATCGATCCTTTTATAGACGCACGAATCTCTACTAACTTTTGCCTGTCATCATTTGCGTGTTCTTTTTTGAATCGAGAGTGCAACAGCCTTTGCTTTCTCAGCAGCTTTCTAACATTATTATTATACCACGGTGGATCTTTTCCATCCTTAATCGTCTTTACTGGCACATATTTCTCTAACCCTGTATTAACAATGCACTTAAATTTAGTCCACAATTCCTCTACATCCATAGTCCCGGAATTAAACGATGCCCATTCATTTTCTAAGTGCGATCGTAACATTTGCTTGTCGGCTCTTTCCAACAAAAACATGCTCCTAGCCTTCTTGATTGGTTTATGAACTTTGGTCACCATCGACGCTATGACAATATCGTGATCACTTATTCCTCTTTCTACACAGACATCGTTAATAAGGTCAGGCCTGTTTGTGGCTATAAGGTCTAGAATATTTCCATTGCGCGTGGGTTGCCGGTTTAACTGCTCAAGACAGTTTTCGGAAAATGTGTCCAAAAGTAGCTCGCAAGACTGCTTGTCTGTACCGCCTGAAATGTAACTAGCGAGGTCCCAATCTATACTCTTAAGGTTGAAGTCACCTCCGACTAATATTACATGCCCCGGATACCTGTGCACTACCTGGTGTAGACTTTCCTTGAATGATTCTAAAACTGCTACAGCAGCACGGGGGGTCGGTAAAAACACCCAACTATTAACTTTACTTCTTTTAGACCTGTTATACGTGCCCAGATAACTTCACAGTTACTTTCAACCTCGATCTCAGTAGAAACAATATCTTTGTCCACAGCGATGAACACTCCTCCTCCAGTTGTATCAGATCTATCTTTCCGATATACATTCCACGCTTCACTGAATATTTCTGAACTTGCCACATCATCATTTAGCCACCTTTCTGTGCCTAAAACTATCTGAGCACAATAACTTCCATGCAGCGCTGCAAATTCGGGAACTTTGTTTCTAATACTCTGTAAGTTCGCGGCTAATATTTTTATGTTCGAATTTTTGTTCCGAACGTGGCCTGAATTCGCTGTTTGAATGCTGACCGGCGAGTGCTTATCAGAGTTAGCGCCTAGCCTAAAAAAAAAAAAAAAAAAAAAAAAAAAAAAAAAAAAAAAAAAAAACATGTGCACTCCACAAGTACTCCGCTTCCTTAGTGTAGTGCACCCCTGATCTATCTAGGGGCACCCTACAATTCCCCACCCGATAACGCAGATCCAGAAATCTGCAGCTATGACTGTCACAGAGTCGGCGAAGCCTCTGGTTCAGACCCTCCACTCGGCTCCAAACCAAAGGACCCCGATCAACCCTGGGAACAATGTTACAAATCGACAGCTATGCTTGCACCCCGCGTGCGAAGGCAGCAGCCTTCACCAATTCCGCCAGCCGCTCGTAGGACCTGAGGATGTCCTCAGAACCCAAGTGACAAGCGTCATTGGTGCCGGCGTGAGCCACGACTTGCAGTCGACTGCACCCCGCACCCTCGATAGCCGCCGGCAAGGCCGCCTCCACATCTCGGATGAGGCCCCTCGGTAGACACACCGAGTGCACGTTGGAATTCCTTCCAGATCTGGACGCTATCTGCCTAAGGAGCTCCATGACGCGCCTAACATTGGAGCTCCCAATAACTAGTAATCCCCTCCCCCCGTGTACCTGCTCGGACCCTGCTGAAGGAGTGGCCACACTTTCACTCGCAGGACGAACGGGACGTCCAGCCTCCACATTGGCATTCCGCCTAGAGCGACGCGAACGCCGTACAACCCGCCACTCCCCTTGCGGAGAAGGCGGCTCGACGACGTCCGGTACACCTGAAGGTGCCTCGGTAGCAGGGACAGAGAGCGAAGCGTGAGACACCTGAGATGTCCCACTCGACGCACCAGACTCCCCACCATCGCTGCACCCCGAGACAGCAGCCTGAAGACGGCTGACCGTAGACAACAGCACGCTCAGCTGTTCGGGAAACGCGGCCAACTCCTCCTGCGTCCGCACACAGCAGGCACACATCCTATCCATCCTATCGATACAATTAACAGCAGAAAGTAGAAAATTAAATAATCAACTTTAAAGAAGCCTAGTACTCTAATGGAGGCGGCTGGCTGCTGACTGAACTGTGGTCAGTGGTAACTACGCTGTCGAATCAACGAAACTGAGTGCGGCAGCTTAGCGCTGTTAACGATGTGGCACTGGTGACAGCTGGCACTGGACTGACTGATAACGAGCTTTAGTAATGGTCTCTGACTTGTTTTGAAATACACCGGTCAAAGACGAAGACTAAACACAACGGTATTTATCAAATACGATAGAATAAACTATTAAAACAGTAGTACAAACGAAATCTGCAAGTACGCGGGAATAAACTTCTTAAAACAAAGTACTAACGAAAATGAACTAGACTGGCAAATTAAATTTGACACAAATTAAATTCAGATACTTAGCGCTGTTAACGATGTGGCACTGGTGACAGGTACTTTATGTAATACAAGCTATCACGGCATACTCTTCATAAATTTTAGTATGGTACTTCTAAAATAGGGAGCGAAGTATCAAACCCTATATAAAGTGCTGCGTACAAGCCTGTACAATGATCTTAATTGTCACCGAGACGAATGGCAGACATTTATATCCACATACACATAAATACTACGCAAGCCACCACGTTGAAAGCAGCGGATGTTACCTCGTAATGTTAGGAGCGTTCCTACCGAAGGGAGAGCGAGGGAAATACGAGTCTCTACATGTATCCGTAGGAATCCTGATTTCTCTTATACTTACATGAAATGTAGGTTGACCGTAGAAGAATCATTATGCAGTCAGTTTCAAATGGCACTTCTCTAACTATCCTCAATAATGTTTAACAAAAAGAACGTCACCTTCCCTTCGGCTATTACCATTCAGTTCCCGAAGTATTTTCGTACTACTCGCGTGTTGCTGGAAGCTACCAGAAATAAATGATTACGTCTCTCAATTTCTTCTGTGTTTAAAATTACGTAGTGTGGATCCTTTAATATCTTTATCGAGTTACACATAAGTTTATAAAATAGAAGCAAGATTAGGTTTTAAACTTTCCGTCGCCCATTTAGTGATTCAAAACGGAGAACACAGTGGTATTTGCTTAAGGATAGAGAAGGAAATCGGCCGTGTCCTTTTAAAAGAACCATTTCGTTATTTGCTTTGAGTGATTTAGGGAAATCACAGAACATCTACGTCTAGATGTGCACAGGCGAGTTTTAACAGCCGTTTTCCGAAAGTGAGTGCAGTGTGTTAATCATTGCGCTGCCTATCTCGATGATAGGTGGCAATTGTCATACACTGACGGAAGCAATTCGTACACCGCCTTAGAGTATTCCAGTTCACTCAAGATTCATTGTTATAACAATGCATATGGGGTAAATGAAACTTTCACATTTACAGTTCAGTAGCTCAAGCGACACTGGTTGAGGTTGTCGACTCTTGCTGAAACAACCATACTAGTATGTGGAGTAAGTTTCTCAGACCGGCCGTGGTGGCCGAGGGGACTGAGACGCTCCAGTCACGGTCTGCGCGGCCACTATAGTCGGGGGTTCGAATTCCCCCCTCGGACATGGATATTTGTGCCATATTTGGTATTAGTTAGTTCATAAGTAGTTTGTAAGTTTGCGACTGATGACCTCGCAGTTAAGTCCCATAAGAATTACAAACATTTTGAAGTTTCTCAGGCGGCAATACAGGTTCTGATTCTGGCATCCATTTGATCATACTAATGGAGAATACTGTCTTGGGATAAGGTATTCCACGCCGGCCGCGGTGGTCGAGCGGTTTGCGGCGCGCCAGTCACGGTTTGCACGGCCACTACGGTCTGGGGTTCCAATACCTCCTCGGGCATGGATATTTGTGACGTCCTTAGTATTAGCTAGTTCATAAGTAGTTTGTAAGTTTAGGGACTGATGATTCAGTAGTTAAGTCACATAAGCTCTACAAACATTTGAACAGTATTCCACGCCCGCTCCACATGTTCACGTAGTTCTGCAAAAGTTGTAGGTTGAGGTGACAACACGTGTCGTTGTCATCCAATCATAAGCCGCAAGTGTTCGACTGAAGACAAGTCCGGACCAGGGAAGGTGCTCCACGTCTTACAGAGTACGCTGAGTTCCGCGCGCAGGGCATAAGCGACTACTATCGTGTTATCACAAAGCATCACCTGCCGAATTGAAGAATACCAAAGGAAACGGGCTCACAACGTTCTGTATGTACCGAGCGTTAGTTCCGCTTCTGCAGAACATTGCCTTAGCACAGGTCATCCTATGGAATACAACAACAAAGAGATTCTGGCAAGCACTTCCACCTATTGGGATAATGTTATTAAGGAAGCTGCTGAAATTAAACTAGAGTGCGATCTTATAAATAGATATGGTGATTTTCGTTTAAATTCTGCTTGGAATCCAGCTTTGTTTCTCGTCAAAAAACAGAGGGACAGAATTAATGCCGCCTAACTTGTTGAGTAATAGTCACTATCGGTTTGTTTGTTTGTATAGACTATGGGACTTATCAACGGGGTCATCAGTCCCTAAACTTACAAACTACTTACGAACTAGGACGGCACAAATTTCCATGCCCGAGGGGAGATTCGAATCCCCGACCGTAGTGGCCGTGCAGACCGTGACTGGAGCGCCTCAGTCCCCTCGGCCACCTCGGCCGGCTCGCTATCGGTATTTCTGATGTCGGTCATATCTGCGTTTACTTGCACTGTGTGTGTTATCTTTCCTGTTTTCCCTTTGCAAATTGAGGTATTAAATTTCCCTTACACATTGCTTTATGAGTGCAATTGTTCCTTCAGAATGGCAGGGTGTGCTCCTGTCTAAATATCGGATCGGCGGTGGTCGACGTTGTCACCCGGAAGCATACCCGTAAGAAGTTTGACAATTGTATTTATATTTTCCCTTTCTTCATACATAATGTCACGCCATAGACATTGAAAAAAGGAAACCTATTATAGTGGGCCTCATGGAATGCATTACTAAAATGCTATCGTCTTTATTTTGGATTTCATTATCTTCAGGCTATGATTTAGGCTTGTACTGTATAATGTATTAGCCACGCTGGAGTGCTCGAGCGCGCTAAGGCGCTTTGCCCGGTGTGATGGTACGGGTGCCATTGGTTATTCATCTCGGTCACCTCTTGTTCGCATCGACGGCACTTTGAACAGTGGCCGTTACATCTAAGATGTGTTACGACCCGTGTCTTTACCCTTCATTCGATCCCCCCGAAACCCTACATTTCAGCAGGATAATGCACGACAGCATGTTGCAGGTTCTGTACGAGCCTTTCTGGATACGGAAAATGACGATTGCTGCCCTGACCAGTATATTCTCCAGACCTCTCACCAACTGCAAACGTCTGGTCAATGGTGGCCGAGCAACCGGCTCGTCACAATACGCCAGTCACTACTCTTGATGAACTGTGGTATCGTGTTGAAGCTGCAGGGGCATCTGTACCTGTAAACGCCATCCAAGCTCTGTTTTACTCAATGCCGAGGCGTATCAAGGCCGTTATTACGGCTAGAGGTGGTTGCTCCGGGTACTGATTTCTCAGGATCTATGCACCCAAATTGCGTGAAAATGTAATCACATGTCAGTTCTAGTATAATATATTTGTCCGATGAACACTCGTTTGTCATCTGTATTTCTTCTTGGTGTACCAATTTTAATGGCGAGCAGTGTATGTTTCTATAAATTCATAGAAGTTTGCGTATCGTAAATTTCGGGATGAGGGGGTGATACAACCCTCTTTTCCCCTCCTGTTACGTCCGTCACCGAGATCCATTTCTTCCACAATTTCTTTTTTTTTTTCACAGGAACGACGGGATAATCAGAGGACGAAGTAGATAATGATGTGTTAAAGAGTCCTGACGCAGTACGGCTCAGAATAGGTACCTGTCAACTTACAACTATATCATTTCTTTAACATCAAGTACGAAGTCTCTTAGTCGTTTCCGTCAGATCCGCAATGAAAACTGAATATTCTATTTTAAGCGCTGCGGTCTAAGGCGCTACAAAAACGTCGATAATTTAAAGAGAGCGTCATTTATATTGCTCCAACCTCCGTTAACGAAGGGATCCGTACAACCGAGCGACAGGACCATGATGGCATGCAAGCAAGCGCGCTCCAGCACACACACACACACGCGCGCGCGCACACACACACACACACACACACACACACACGGACAAGGACACGGACGGAAAAAGAGCGAGCTAAGGAAGGGGATGTAGTAGCTGAGTAAATCCCTGATTTCCCAGGTGACTCAGAGGGCAGTAAATGGAAAACAGCAAAACAATGTAAAGAACAAAATGCCGATACGGAAACGCCTACATTAAAACCGAGGGAGGGTAGTCTGGCAGCAGATTTAGCCTGGTAACTCCACTGGGAAATAAAGAGTCCAATTCCTAACGTAATTTCTCCCATCATGATTTAGGTAAACGGCGAGGGTAAAAAAGAAAAATTTCCTGGCCCTGTTACGACAATGAGTCCGAAAACTTCGGTGAAGAATCTCAAAAGTTGCAGAAAAACCAAGAGCTACAAACGAAATTTCTTTACTGGCCTCGCGGTTTTTACAAGGTAAATCACATAAAAATGCACCACAAATCTTGCGGGAACAAAACGTGCTGAAAGAACTGTAAGGACTTTCCTTAGTTTCTTCTTCTTCTTCTTCTTCCTATTATTATTATTGTTATTATTATTATTATTGTTATTAATTATATGCGCACTTTTCCAAATGTTCAAATGTTTGTAAGGTTTAAGGGACTTAACTGTGCGGTCATCAGTCCCTAAACTTACAAATTACTTATGAACTACCATAAGACAGCACAAACATTCGTGGCCGAGGGGGGATTCGAAGCCCCGACGGCGGACTGCCGCGCGCACCGCAACACGGTGCTCCAGCACGCGCGGCTATCCGCTGCGGCGCACTTTTCCAGTAGAAAAGATGTAGCGCAAAACATTTTAACTAGATTAGCACGTTGAATAAAAAGAGATTTTTTGTGACAAAACAACAACTTTGTAGTTCTGTAGCTCTGCTTATCAATAAATTACAGAATGAAATCCCTATTAATAATGGTAGGCCAGGTAGACATTGATACGAGGCTTTTCTTACGAAACGAGATGGATTTTTGTGGCTTGTCACTGTCTGTTAAAACCTATAATGTAGTATTAACTGGGGTTTACATATGACTTTTTATAGGATTTCCATTTAGATGTCGATAACTGGTACCCTTACCCTACTGAAGTTTTGAAAATTACTGTTGGTCGTCTTTTAATGGTGTTAACAAAAATCTCGAAACGTTATTTTACACGAAACTCTAATAAACATTTGCCATATTTTTCTAATACACGTAAATATAAGTCAATACATAATGTATAATGGGCTTATTTCGCAAAAAAAAAAAAAAAAAAAAAAAAAAAAAAAAAAAAAAAAAGGAAAAAAAAAAAAACTGCCCAAGTTCTTTACTGATTTACTTCCAATCTTTACACTATACTTTAAAACGTGTTCGCTTTTAGTAATTTATTCAAAATCGAAATCTAAGTCAGAACTTCGTAAAATTGTTCAATAACGACATTGAAAACAAGAGGAGTGTCACTGTGTATATAAAATTTCGTACGGTGCACGGTGGAGGGTACACGACAACAAACTTTGAAATAAATCTAAAGTTTTATTCTAATATTTATGAAACTTTTTACGCTTAATGTTTAAAAGAATGTAACGTTTGACCGATAACCATGAATGTTAGAACTCTTTTGTATGCGTTAATGAAGATGGTTTTTTAGTTCGCAAGACATAGTGTAATACATAGCAGAACGTAACTTACAATTACCTGTTTACAGCGTTTCACCAATCATGGCGAAATTAAGTACATTTATCTCGTTCTTATGGATAGGGGGAGGAATAGACCGACAGAGATAGGTGTAGGAGGAGATAGTCAGGGAGAGGATGAAGATATTGACAGAGAGGAAGAGGGTATTAGCAGAGAGGAGAATGCGGAGACAGAGAATAGAGGAGATGATGTAGTAGAAGGCAGGAATAAATAAAAAGGTGGAAAGCTGTGGGTTTTCAGTTAGTGTAACTACACATGGTGAATCTCCTAACACTTGCACCGCAAATATTACGGAACCTGAAAGTGCGATTGATGTGCGGTTTTCATAGAATGGATTCGTAGTCAGTGGCTCATATTTTTAGCCAACAAACAGATTGTAACATTACTTAGAAAGCGTATTTTTTATGCAAAATACAGTTTTTAAATGGAACAATGGTTGTTTCTATCATGCACTGGAATTTTTGACGTCAGCTGTGTATAAAGATTTTGAATGACATTTTTATCACGTTTAGTTTGGCAGCTGCAACCGTTCAAAGTTTCGGGGGCGGAGGCTGTGATAGCGAGGCTGACCGACCGAGTAGCTAGCCCACTGTCTCATGACCACCAGCCATTCAGCTACCCTTTCGTAGCCTCCGCCCCAAAATTTTGAATGTTTGTAGCTGCCAAACTAAACGTGATAAAAATGTAATTTAAAATTCTTTGTACACAACTGGTGTCCAAAATTCCAGTGCATGATAGAAACAACCATAGTTCCATTTGAAAAATTGTATGTTTGTATTAAAATACACTTTCTAGGTATTTTTACAATCTGTTTATTGGGGCTAATAATACTAGTCCTTGACTACCAATCCATTCTGTGAAAACCTCACATCAGTCGCATTTTTCTTCTCCGCAATATTTGCGGTGCAAGTGTTAGGTGATTCACCCTGTATAATTAATTCGAATCCTCCCTCGGGCATGGATGTGTCTGTTGTCCTAGATTAGTTTAACTCAGTTTAAGTTGTTTGCAAGCTAGGGACTAATAACCAAGCAGTTACGTCCCATAGAATTACAAACATTTGAACGTTTGAATTACATTGTAATACATTATCCAGAATTATAAAACTTTCCAGTATGTTGGCAGCTCTGTGATCTTCACGCCGTGTTAATTTATTGTTAGTATCAGTTTAAAGATGTTTGATTTTCATAATCCACGGTCGAACATTACCTAAGAGTTGAAACAAGTTCAGTGGAGGCCAAGTAATTTCGCAAAAAAAAAAAAAAAAAAAAAAAAAAAAAAAAAAGTTCAAATGTTTGTAAATCTATCGGACCAAACTGCGTGGTCATCAGTCCGTAGCTTACAAACTACTTAAATCTAGGTAAACTAACCTACGGACAAACACACACACCCATGCCCCAGGGAGGACTCGAACCTCCACGGCGAGCAACCGCGCGCTCCGCAGCGAGACGCTTTAGACCGCTCGGCTACTCCACCGCGGCAATTTCGCAAACATCACATTGCTGACAGAGAATGAAACGAAACTGTTGTGTGATAACGAGATACATTAACGAAACCCTCATCAACATTTACTTCATTGAGAATAAGGAAGAGGGACGCTGAATTTTTTTCTCCATCAAATAATCGAGAGATTATGAAAGTATCCCCCACACCCTCCTCTCTCTCTCTCTCTAGAAGACTAAAACGACGTATGCACATGTTTCACAATTGTAATTCCAAAATTGTCACGCCAAATGATGGCGAGACTTACATTTTTGCACATTCAAAGAGAGTAATATCATCTGTCAGCAGAAAATACTTCTTTGTCAGACGTTTTCGACGACCTTAAAATCTGCCGAATCGAAACGTCAGAATCTGCTGAGCCCAAGACGACTTCTCTTTGTTTTCGGTGTAATCCTTCTGAATTTCAGCTCTTCTACTGCTCCGAGAGCTTCACAGAATCAGCGCTCCGTTTGATTTCTTTGCTATCTTTGAACACAAGCAGTCGATTTCTGATTTTCCGCCACAGGTCGTACTGGAATCATTCATAGATGTGACCGAGAATCGTAGTAGAGGCGTGCAATCATTATTAATTCAATTACACAAATAACTCTATAAAGGCTGAAAGTTCGCGAGAAAGTATTCACAGAATGTTCTTGAATACATTTATTGTGGATGACGCGTTTCGGGCTCTGGTCAACTTCGGATGACCAAGTGTAAACACACAAAATTGCATCTTACAATTTTTGTACAATATCTAAAAATGACAGAAAAGTGTAAAAAATACAATACAAACTGATAAAATACACAAACCATAGACCAAGGATCGGTTTCGATATTGATGAAATTTTGCGCACTCTACTTTAAAAACAAAAGGAATGTCACTGTCTGTATAAAAATTCGTTCGGTGCATCGTGGAGGGTACTGAACTTACGGTATTTTACAAAATGCATAGTTTTTCTGCAATCAGTATGAATTTTTGCACACATGACCTTTAAACTAAGAGGAAGATCACTGGGTACATAAATGGTTGAATGGTACATAATATAGCAGAAAACATTGCCGAGACAGGGAAAGGTGGAAATGAACAGAGAGATGGGAGAGAAAGAGGTGGATGCAGAGAGGGAGCGGGGAGGGGATATGGACTACGAGGGTGTAGGATAAATAAAAACCTGTGCAACAGCGGGTTTACAGCAAGTGTTAAATATTTTCGGTACTTTAGTAACGAGGCAGTGGTTGTAGTTGGTCCAGTGACCCTTATCATATTTGTTATGTTTCATTTTTCACTTTCCCCTGAATGCCTGCTTGCTGATGTTTAAAGTTGGTTCGAATTAAATTCATGTCGATAAAATCAAAAGCGACAGTGGTATGACATAGCGGTTTTACGAAACAGCTTACGTGGCCTTAAACTGTTTCAGTTTATCTATATTTTTTATTTTGCCTAGATCACTAGTCATTACCAATCAGGGACGTTCATGATAGAATAATTATTGTGACATGCGTCAGCAGGTGGGAATATGCAGACACAGCTACTGTGTCGGCCACAACAGTAGAGGTGTGGTGGAGGGGGGGGGGGGAGGGGGAGGCGTCGGGCCGAGCGGCCTCTGCCCTCCCCGCCTCGATCGAGCAGAGCCTGCCCGCTCCGAACAAAGTACAAGCCCGAGCACGGAGCACTCGAGTCAGTTCGAGCGAGCATAGTACCGGATATGCAGACCACTTTCAACCTTATTCCGCGTCACTTCGAGCTGCTAACGCACTCCACCACCGCCCGTGCCAGCTGTAAGCAGCGCTCGGCTGTTGCACAGCACAAGGCAAACATTCCTGCCCCCTCACGTAAACGGCAATTGGAGCTACAGTTTTCTGTAGCTGCGCGAAAAAAAAATGGACCGAGAATGGATATAGATTACAGAAAACAACAATATTCTACCATAGAGATAGACATGAGGAAAAGACGCCTCAAATTCTATGGCCACATAATGAGACTCCCTGAACACAGATTAACAAAAAGAATTGTAAAATACGTAGATTCTCTTGTTAATGGAGGAGAATGGATCCAAAAAGTTAAAAAAGATTTGGAATTAGCCAAGATTACTAAAAAAGAAATAGCTGCACGGAACAATTTTAGAATAAAAGTTGAAAAGTGGGAGGTTAAACCAGAGACAAAAGCACCGAGAACTGGAACAAAATGGAGTGAAGAAAGAAGAACTAAATTTTCTCAAACAATGAAAAACTGGTGGGTAAATAAAAAGAACCAGAAGACCAAGAAGAACAGAAAATGAACCAGCTTTACTTAGCGTCTTCCACATGGGAGCTTTACGACTAATAATAATAATAAAAAATAAAATAAAATAAAATAAAAACTCCACAAGACCGTGCGCTAAAAGTGTTTTTTTAATCACTTTCGTTAATTATTGTAATATGTATGGGCTGAACTGGTGTACTTCGGCTCGTAGTTGAAACACTTGTGAGAAGGCACATTTGTGAGGAGTCAGACCCGGGCGAACAGGTAGCAGATATCTTCATGTTTTCACGGCGCAGTGACTGTTCACAGAAGTTTCTGGCCTGCAGCCGCATAAAGTTGGCTTCTTCTAATATTTCGGCTGAGAACCGTTCAGCCATCTTCAGAGACAGTCGGAGACTGACGCTCCAGCACACGCTTCGTGCTTATAAACACACGGACCGCGCTACTGCGCATGCGGCCACATAGACGACACGTACAGTCCAGGAAAGACGCACGGAACACCAGAGGTATACCAGTCCCTTACAACCTTATAAATCGGCAGTGCAGAGCACTGTATTGATACTAGACATTCCGTGATGTACGAAAACGTCAAAATTTTAGCCTCCACTTCATCTTTCTGGGACTCAGTGGTGAAAGAAGCAATAGAAATTCGCTTGGGGACGAATTTAATTAAAGGCTAGTCTACACGACGACACTAGGTTGCGAAACTCATTGCATTAAATGAATTGCGCGCAACTAGTTTCGTCTATGTCTGTAGACACGGCGCCAATACCATACACTTCAGTTTCGTTGTTTTGTGAGTGCCGTAGTGCCGTAGAATGAAAGTTTCGGTAGCTGTAAGGGTTGTGGCGGAGCTATTGCTTCTCTGTGTGAAGTCGCTGCGTAAGACTAAACATAAAAAGAATAAGAAACGTGTTTAGGGTTTGTGACTGGATTAAAAAAAGACGTCAGCTCGGTTGCTCAGCAACATTCCTGAAAGAAATTGTGATCGAAGACGCTAGAAGTTATTTTAAGTCACCAGTGCAGTTTACGTTCCTTTTAAACAGAGTTAGTAATGCAATAAAGAAACAAGATACTATTATGCGTGAAGCATCGTTACCAGAACTGAAATTACAATTTGCATTACTTTTCTTGTCAGATATTCGTATCTACAGTACCTGTAACGGGTTCCCAAATCCACAACTGCCATAGTTCATTTGTATAGGTATTTGGAATTGAATGTACTTTAATCTGCAATTCACTAATCGTCAACTCATCGATATTTAATTCACGAATAATTGCTTCAAGAGCACTAATACGGCACTGCTTAACCCTGAAATTTTCATCGTTAAAATGGCACAAACACATATGCATCGCATAAATGTTCAAAAACCGAATTACTTCTTCCTTTCCCCCCTTTATGTTGTGTTTTGTTCTGTATTGGTTATCACCTAACCTAAAAACACGCGCAATCACTTTCGCCAAAGTTGGAAGGCGCCGAAACTGTTTAGTTTCGCCAAAAAGATGCGCGAATGCCTGCCACGCATGCGCACTGACCAGTAGCGCAGTTTCATGAAACATAGTGTCCTCGTGTAAACTAGCCTTAACAAAGACAGCGGCTTCATTTTAGATAAATCTTGGAATCCGGTACTTTCTTTAATAAATTTACAAAGACGTCGCCCCAGCACAGATCATAACACATAGATTTCTCCGCAATAATCGACCATACAGCCACAGACATAATTTACACACACGTGTACTTCCTTGGCGCTGTGTAACGTCTTAGGTGCCTTGTTGTATCTGTGGACGCATGCGCAGTAGCGCGGCCCGCGCGTTTATAAGCACGAAGCGCGTGCTGGAGCGTCACTCTCTGAAGATGGCTGAACGTTTCTCAGCCGAAATATTTGAAGAAGTAAACTGTAGGCGGCTGCATGCCCGAAACTTGTTTGAACAGGTAGCAGACAGTCTAGAGCAGGCTGTTCCAGCTCGCGCGCTCGCCCGTGAGCTAGGGAGCGCTCACTTGCTCGCGGGGCACCGCTTCTCAGCTGTGAGCTTCAGCTGCGGCTGTGGCGAGTGTATGTGCAAGTGAAGCAGCCGGCTAGACTGTGACGTCACGAGAAACTGCCAGTTACATTGTAATTTCCGCGATGGGCACCATTGTTTCTGAAACAGTTATAATTGCCATTTTTCTCCTTGGAAATGCGGGACACGTGACGCCAGGTCAATCCTCAGCGATAATGATGTTTTTTGTTATTATAATTATTGTAAAAGCTCTGCGAACCCGAATATCAATTATGTGGTTTCATTATTGGAATTTAATAAAGCATGTTCATGGTGGCATTATTTTACATTTTTAAGTGCCTGTTACATGGAACTAACATAAGGAGTATTTTTTATGTGCACCGAGTGAGGTGGCGCAGTGGGTAAGACACTGGACTCGCATTCGGAAGGATGGTGGTTCAAATCCACTTCCGCCCATCCAGCTTTAGGTTTTCTGTGATTTCCCTAATTCACTCCAGGCAAATGCCGGGATTGTTCTTTTCAAAGGGCACGGCCGTTTTCTCCCCCCATCCTTCCCCAAAAATCCGAGCATAAGCTCCGTCTCTAATGACCTTGCTGTCGACGGGACGTAAAATCCTAAGCTTCCTTCCTTACTTCTTATCGTGTGCATAACAAATTTTCCCGTTAGTTTTAATGAACAAGTCGGATTTGAGAAGTTGTTTATAGAATATCAAAAGGAGCCATATTATGAGTGAATGTTTTATCAAGCTGAACCGCATCCCAGCTTGATCTTAAATATGGCAATACGAATTTTACCGTGCATTTCATAACTACGATGTCGGTCTTCGAGAAAAGTAGGCTATGTTCTTTATGTTCAGAGATATGCTATATTTCGATTAGGCATAATAGCTTACTTCAGGCAAATGAGTAACCCCCCCCCTTAATTGATAATAATAATAAAGTTACCAAAAGCCGCAAAAATATTCAAATGTTTGTAGAGCTTATGGGACTTAATTATGGGGTCATCAGTCCCTAAACTTACAAACTACTTATGAACTAGCTTACACTAAAGACGGCACAAACATCCATGCCCGGGGGGGATTCGAACCCCCGACCGCAGCGGCCGTGCAGACCGTGACTGGCACGACGCAGACCGCTCGACTACTGCGGCCGGCTCAAAAGTCACCTGTCTTAAAAGTTTCAGAACGCGGTAAACAAGAGTAACAATAAGTGACATAACGGTCAATCCAGCATTTATTACAAGAAACAGTACAAATAATGTTTTCAGTTTAGAAAGACAGTGCAAGAAAATACGAATCCAATTTGCATCCTCATAAAATAGTAGGGATGTGAGAGACACAATATTTTTGTGCAGTAAGAGTTCTGATATATTAAACATTGTTGACGTCGGTATCTGTTAGTGAACAGATAGTTCTTACACAGAAGTAGGCCTCGGGATTTGGCGGCTACGCATTTTTGCTGTTGTCACAGCTACCCATTGACGGGAAATCGACGAAAACATCTGTTTCCTTATGCCCGCCCGAGTGCTAGCGTGAGTGACGTCACCTTACCGCACCACCGCAGCTCCGAGCTGGGATAGTGAATGCTCGTGAGCGCCCCTGCTCGCGGAGCAGCCTGCTGGAACAGCCTGGTCTAGAGGGACAGCAACAATCTGTTACCCGCCCAGCAACTGCTCTTGGTTGCTGTACCTGCGGATGTTGTGCACGTTCAATTGTTTTCCACTTACTATGACACGATACTGCCGTTATTTCGCACTTTCGTGTAATGGTAACGATTTTACTAACAAGGGAACATCATTAACCCGACCTCATATTTTCTTGAGAAAAAAAAAATACATGAGCTGGATATCAACCACAGAAATCGATATCACGTAAAAATTTGGGTCATTATTCAGATACCACGCAGTTACGGCCTCCTGAAAGTACAGCTTTTAAACTTTCGCGCGCTGGGGTTGTTCCTCACTCGGCCCGCCTTACCGCGGCCGCTTAATGCCCGAACATCTAGTACTGTCAGCAGTCTAGTAAGCGGTTTGTCAATTAACCCACAGGCTGTCGTGCGACAGCTTCACGAGCAGTACGGAGTGATGACTAATCTGCAACAATTAGATGTCAAAAAATTAGACCTCTTTTAAAGTCGTCACCGGTAAGCATAATCATTTGCAGTTATTAGACGTACTATACACGGTATAACAAAATACATGGCGCTATCTTTATGCATTTCCTTATATCTTTCAACTGCGTTGCAGATATCATAGACAGTGGCACTGATGAATACGGGCTGGATAAAGAAGAAAATAGAGGGATGAGGTCGACGATAACGATGCTGCCATTTCACTATCGTCAGATTCGTCGAGCTCTTTCATTGCTTCAACGGAGCTTGGGCGTGGAATTGAGGACGTCAGTGATGGTGAATGCTGCGTTAACGAAGATACTGACAACGAAGTTAAGTAGCAGATAAAATTGTTTCTGTGCAATACATCTCCAAATAATTGTTGCATCTAATAAATAACACATTACGTGTGATTCTTCAGTTTCTCCCGGCGTATTTGATAATCAAAATATCCACAGGTGTACTGCCGATCTATAGTGTCCAACGGGCACAATATTTCGGCGATCATACATGTCGCCATCATCAGGTGAACTGACGGACTGAGCTCCTGGAAACGCGCCAGCACGGAGATCCGCACGCTACGGCTGCTCGAAGGGAACTGGGTTCTAGCCCGGTAGCGGGCGATTTAAATACCCTCGGCCCGCAGAGCGACCCCTCCGCTGTCCGCGCCCAGCGCCGCGGCCGCGCAGTGGAACCGATTGCGCCGTCGTCTGAGATGACGTCGGTGTGAGGGCTCTGTCCGCCGTGGTCGTCACTTCGTTACGTTTGCTAGATTTACTCTTAATTAACCCAATCGCTGGTTCCCAAGCTTTGCTAAGATTATAGCCACAGTCACGGTTTGTGAGGTCGTCACTTGTGCGAATTTCAATGGCCTCTCTAATGACGCAGTCCCAGTATATCGACGTCTATACCAGAATCCTAGTGCGTTCATACTCCATCGCATGATGCCCGTTGGACACTACAGACCGGCAGTACACCCGTGGATATTTTGATTAACACATTACATAGTCGGTAAATTACTATATAATATGTGAATTTGAATTTACCTTACAACGAGGAGTGCTTGAACGAGAACTTACACGACTGCCCAGAAACGAAACATGTTTAATTTTTAAGTGCTCTAATGTTAGAGTCTAAAATCAGATTTATATTTAATCTCTAAGCCTATTTATGGTGTTTTTCTACCCAAGATTTTTATTTCGCGCTATATGATAATACAGAATGTAACCAACAATAATAACTGTTTAAATTCCGTTACTTTGGTAGTAAGTTACCTCATAAAACACACAAATGTGAGGAGACTTCCCCTACAGGTTTCCAAAAATATTTGTGACTTCAGTATTTGTTTACAATGGAAAGAAACTAGGAAGAATCGACGTGACAGGAATATTTGTTCCAAAGTTGTCCGTTATACTTCAGAATCTCACACTGTACAGTAAGAATGAGAAAAAGACATTTTTATGGACGATTCAGATCTCCCGCCACTTGAATTTTAAGAGGAGAAACGGAATTTATGGCGCTATATTATACACAGCTTGCCGGCTTAGTGCGTCACAAATGCGACGAAAATTTTTCGTGCAGTCTCAGGAAGCTAAGACATCCACCCACCCACCGACCTACATACACACACACACACACACACACTTACACACACGCGCGCTCGCGCGGTGCAAGAGTTTGGGAGCCTACTGGTTTTTTCGCATCAACTTTCACGACAGAACGCTTCCTTCTGAAATGAAATATGAGGTCGTCGAATAAAAGAGGGAAAATATCTCCGCTTCGCAGCGCACTGCTTTTTTGCCTCCCAAGCAGAATATCAGCTTATGCAACTACAAACCGCGAAGTAAAGAAATAAAATCACACGACTTACATAAGATTATAACGCTCTCCTGCATTCTGTTCGAAACGGCGGCACAACCAGCAGTTGCAAAGAGAAATTATATGTTCTGTATGATGTAAGGAAAAAAGAGTAAATTTTTCTAACATGTCCCTACAGACCAGAAGTCTGTCTAGTAGATGTAACACAGCCAGGTACATATTCGTCTTTGAAAATAAATCATTTTCCATTTCCTGACGTCAGAAACGGTGCACAACTCTCAAGTTTAAAAAAATGAGAACGCACAAAGATCCAAAAACAGACAGAAGACGTTTCTGGTCCGAAGGATCTTTCAAGAAACAACACAGTTTCACTATGGTATTCGCAGAATTAAACAATGTAACAACAAAGTTGAGAAAACATTTTGCAATTACTTAAAGAGTGCAACGCACCGTCCTTGAGGATATTCCGTATTAGATAATACAAGTCGCTACATGTACATAATACTATCTACGTCAGTTGTAGAAAATATTTGTTATTTGAAGAGCTCGAAAAGAAATATGACGTCTACTGTTCTTAGCGTTTATGTCGACCAATGTCAAATAAAATGAATAAAGTCTCATAAACGTAGCTGAAAAGAAGTGTAATTTCTTAAACAACAGGAAGAAGCAATGACAAAATGTTCAAATGTTTGTAAACTATCGGACTCGACTGTGTGGTTATTAGTTCGTAGCTTACAAACTACTTAAACTAAGGTAAACTAATCTAACGACAACACAAACACCCATGCCGAAAGGGGGACTGGATCCCCCGACGGCGAACGGTCGCGCGCACCGCAGTACGGCACCCCAGTGCGCACGGCTACTCCTCCGCGGCCAGTCAATGAGAATAAACAATTTTAGCAACATATATGCTACTAGGAGTAAACTCTGTATTGTTAGTTACTTGCGTTATTTATATTACCTGAAACGTCTATGAAATATTTTGATAGATCCGACGATCATTAGACACAGAAATCAGATATTCGTAAGATATTGACAGTCAGGCACATTATTTTCATTGGAGATTTCATCATAGGCCAATATAACCAATTACGTACTTTATTAGGGATTAGGGGAGTGAAGTTAAAAGGGTACAAACTCTTGACATTCTTCCATGAAGAATAGAAAGCCATTGAAAATTAATTGAAAGAACATCATACGATCTGCGTTTCACCACATTATCCTTTTAACGGTATTAATTCACATATCACTACGAACAGAAAGGTAGCTGAAAGCATCGGCATATATAAAAGGAAATGAAATTTAAATTCCACTTGGAATTTACGATTAAGAGTCAAAGAAACTGGAAACTCAGAAATACGAAAAAACCACTGAAAGGACAGCACTGCGGTCGGAAATGCCTATTAGAGGACAAGAGATATATGACGCTACAATGCCAGGTTGTCACGATTTAAATGCGTTTGAACATGATGTTATGGTTCTTGAATAAACAGTACGTCTTGATTGCAAATATATATTTTTATTACAATGACGCGTTTCGCCCGGTTAGGGCATCTTCAGATATCTTGTATGATGTCCCTGTACCTTAGGTCTTCAACATAGTAATACGACCTGTGTCGGTATAGGTACAAGTACTGCCTGAGGCAGCGTTCACATTTGTACTGCGAGTAACCGCCAATAAAGCTGAGTGTTGTGGACACTTAGATTTATTGGCGGTATTGTATGAAGTGGGCTGGGAAACAACACCATTACTGTGTGGGCAAGTGTAAGATTTGAGTTTGACTGAGGGTGTGCTCGAGTGCCCCGTTCAGACGTAATCCTGTGGATCTTAGAGCGGCAGCTCTGTGCGATGGTTGGCTGTCTCTGTAACAAAACTCTGAGCAAAGACTTCATCGGTCAACAATGAACAAACACGGTCCCAAGTCCGCAAAGAACACATCTGTCGAGTAAAGACAAAAATAAATAATGCTGTAGTGTTCAGATTCACTGCCTAGCCAGCAGAACCTGCGTTCTAATTCAGGCTTGACACAATCAAAGTTTCCCATTAATTTAATTGAAAACTCATTGGGAACTAATGTCTCAGTTTTCTATTCCTTTTTTTCACTTGGGTTGATAATAACTGCAGGACACACTTTGTTATTTGGAGTCAGGAAATTACTGCTTTTATTAAAATGAATATTAATAAAGGTATGGTATCTATATACGAAAGTACAAAAAGTAGTTAGATGATAACTAAAATGCAGTATTCACCCTGAGGACAAGGCTGTAGAGCACAAGTAGTTAAAATTCTAGACTCTTAAACATCGCACTTTAGATGAGTAACTTGCTAAGGGAATTCAAATTAACTAAAAGAGAGGAGAAACATTTTGAAATAACGTACATAATATGTGCAGAAGAAGCAAACGAGTTGAAGTCAATCTACAAGGATATGTGTATATTGCAAAATTTTGGTCAATATTTTCATCCAAAATAAACGTAAGTGGAATTAAAGGTCATGATAAAATTTAAATATAGAATAAATGCGTTAGGGGCGAATCTTGTTGCAGGGAAAACTGGTTGAATCCGACCTTGGCTAAGATTAGTTAGGATTTAGAACTGTAGGAACGTGAAGGAATACTAACATTACGACCTAAGAGTAACCATTTTCCAGGAGATCATCGAATAGTTCAAAGGAATATCTGTCTCTGAAATCAAGCTGCTCATATATGCAATCTAATGGTTTACTCTTAGGATGTGTGTAGATTTCTGTTGGTTCCAGTGCATTAAGTAGTTGACCTATGGGTATATGGTGTAAGATTTTCTCTTAGTCAGAAATAGACCATTCTGAATTATTACACTCATGGAGATGTTGACCAAAAATAGATTTTGTCTTCCAGTACCAGTGGTATGTTTATAAGCCGCATGTTAATTTCAGTTAATGACTTCAGCTCTCATTGTCATATATTTCGATTTGTCCTATATATTGTGAATCACGATCTTTACTTTGTATCTTGTAGACACTGGATTTTTGGTACCTATCGGACTCACCAATTGTAAGTTTAAGTTTATTCTGAAGTTGGTTATTCATAGTAAACGCTATGGTTAAATTGGAATTTTAACTATTTATCTAATCTGAAAGAAGCTCCATATATGTAATTTCTGCATATCTCCTTTAGGAAACTGTAGTATTATCATTGGTCCGTCGTATTTTATGGTATAACAAATCGACTAGGCTTGTTTTAAAGTTATTAGCTACGGCTATTTGTTTCAAAATATCAATTTCAGTTTTGATGGCTTCTGGTTACAGAGATGGTTTGAATGTTCTATGGATCATAGTTCAAAAGAATGCTTTGTTGTAATCTAGTGGGTGAAATGAAGTTTCATTGATTATTATATCTGTAGCAGTTGGTTTCCCGTAAATCATAGAAATATGTTACCATTTTGATTTGTAATTGTAATATCTAAAAAGTTTATACTCAAGTTCTAATGTAAATGCAAGTTTGGGATGCATGTCATTCAATTTGTTATTGAGTATATCAATCTCTTCTTTAGAACCTCTATATGAGTGTATCATCATCATCAATGTATCTTTTGCAATAAGTAATTTTACTAGCAATTTATGGATTATTTTTGGAAAATTGGTATTCAATATATTTTACAAGAATATTGGCTATAGTGCCTGCAAAAGAATTTTCCATAGCAAGGCCATCTTTCTATATATTTTATTATTACAGGAGAAGTAGCTGAATGCCAATGTAGTTTCAAGAATCTTAATAAACTCGGTTATCTCTTCAGTGTTCATGATCTTATGAAGGTTTAAGTTCTCTTTAATGATATTGGTAGCCTCATGATTCGGTATGTTTCTACAAAGGTTAGTGACATCTAATGAAGCAAAACGTGCATCATCTGATATTTCTACATTATAAATTGCTTTGGCCAATTCATAACTATTTTTAATGCTGTAATTCTCTTAAAAGACATAAAAGTTTTCTAGGAGTTCATTAAGCTTCTTCTTAATGTTACAAGATGGACAGTTGATGTTATTAACAATTGCACAAAGAGGAAAGTTAGATTTATGTAGCATAATTTGTGACCTTAATTTAGGTAATGAGGGGTTGATAACTTTGAGTGATACTTTATCTTTGGGTGAAAGTAGGAAATTATTGTTATACATCAATTTCCTAACAGTTGTCTCACATTTGGCAGTTGGATTCTTACTGACGTCCATTTTTCTGTTCTCTTCAAACAATTGTTTTATTATAAATTTAGTCACGTTCACTCATATTAATCAGTGTTGCCTTTAGCAGCTTTGACTACAATTGCTTTGTTAGTTGTTAATTTAAGGTTAATATCCCTAATAATAATTGCTTCTCTAGTATTTCTATTATTTTTACTTTTTGTAATAATAGTTTTAGTTTTTATAGAAATTTGACAGATCTCTGATTTTTTTTTAGTTGAGATTGCATTTAAGTAAAACTTGCATAGTGATGTATATTCGTTAAGTACATTCTTAGATTGGGCTACTGCTTTCTCGATGTGATAGTTTTCCTCTATTGTTAGTTTCTGGAAGAAGCTGCTGCTTGTTTTAAGAATTTGTAGAGCAGTTTCTGTGTTTGTTGGGATATGATTCTCGTTTATTAAATGTTCAGCAAAATGTTGAGTATTATCCAGAAATAAATCAATAAATCAGTTATCTAAATAAATAAATTTTTGCTGATGACAAGCTGTGAAAACTTGTTATTCTGAATTAAAGCAGATGAAAATCCTGCGAATAACATTACGTAGGCATTGAAAACAAAATTAGGCCTTTATTGTAACAACATGAGCCTCCATCTAATGTAGTATACGATACCTCTCTTTACTAAAACCCAGGATACCCTTCTTTCCGTATAGTGTAGTTTAGCATACCATTTCCTATATACTGAAGCTCCGGATACCTTTATTTCCTGTAGTAAAGTTTGTGATACCACCCGTATTCATTTCTACATCATAGCAACTACATTGTTTATATCACTAAGTATTTACCTCATTTTATTCCCATTAATAAAATCCATATATTTCATAGTAATTACAGCTTTTATGCCCATCACTAAATTTCTATAACTTCGTAATTACTATTACCATATTTTCCCATTATCAAACATCATTAATTTCGTAATGCTCTATTACCATAGTTCCCATTATTAAACCCCAGTAATTTCGTAGTATTTATTTTGCAGCAATTTATTTTCTGTCATTTCCTTTATTAAGATTAGATTATTTTCATAATTTTTTGGCTTGACCAAATTCCAGTACAAATTGTAATTTAAAGTTGTTGTTACATCTAATTGTCATTATGGCTAATTGTCAGACATTGTAGTTCATCGTAAAGCAGATTATTTAACTTCAACCAAACAATAGGATTTACATCATTTATAAAATATTAAAACTATTTAATCAGTTATTTGTTATACTAATACATTGACATTGTATAACAAATACAAATTACATGAATTTGTTGTTTATAAAAGAACCGATTCATAAATTATCATAGTGATAATTATGCATTACTTAACACTGTTAATAATGTAATAAATACATGTAATGCGCGGGAATTAGTAGTCAGTCAGTTGTACTTCAGAATTAGAGTTCAGTTCAAGCCAGTTGCATCTTGCGTGCAGCAATAAATCGAAGTGGATTTCGAAGAAGTATTTGTTCTTTTTGAAAAACACCCCTTCACAATTAATATTTATCGTCAAGTTCAAATTTTATAACAAATTAATTATTAAATGTGGCATCACCTTATTCAAAGAGGGATCGTCATAGGCCTAATATAGCGAACATAATTGTCAAACCAAACAACTTGTCCACAGGACTGTATAATCAAAAACCTGTAACATGTTATTGTAGAAAATAAAAGACAAAAACCGACAGAAGATGGTACAATAAGTGCCGGAACTTGTCTGTGTAATAAAATAAAGCAAAGTGTCTTGCATAAGGTGGATTTCTTCACGAATATTTCATAACAAGCACGGCAGAAACAAGAGCTGCACCATCACACGATGACTTCAACGTAATTCAGCAGTTGTCCACGAGAGGCCTTCCGCTGTTGTCTGTGTTGATCGCAACAGCTCTCTGCTCTCTCGAGACGGCTGTGACGTCGGAGCCATGCATTTGGAAGGCCCTCCGCTGCTCTGCTGGCAGTCCCTCGGCTGGTGGTGTTGTGCCTGGGATAACACTGCGCCCCGAACGCCTCCGGGGATCCGCTACACGACGGCCGTGTCGCCGGAAGGTCAGGGGTCGGCGCGGGTTTCAGCTCAATTTGTCCGTCCCCAGTGTGTCCGTTACAAGTGCGCGCCTCATTCAATAAACCCTTCACTGGGAACCTCACACCAGGTTAATGGAATAGTCAGAATTGAGGCTAAATTTTCTGGTACGTTTGCGGAGGAGTTAGGGAGATGGGAATGCCGCACGATCTGGTGCCACATTCGTGAGGTACTCGCAAGTATTCAGCAGGAGAGACCCGTCGTGAGAAATAATACTTTAGCACACTTTCCGCTCCACTGAAGCCTGTAGATCAGAGGTCGGCAACTGTGCGGAGCACGGTCCAGGTCCGGACCGCGGAAGGCCAAAAACTGGACCGCCGAAACGGAGCAAGGTGGCCGGTGATCCGCATTAAAGATCTGTAGACACTGAAACATTTACATGCTATTTAAGTAATTACAGTTCATTCTACCACTTTCAAACAGAATACTCAGCTTTTCAACATTACGATGTATGAGGGTTCGGCTCGTTGCTACATTATTCTCCCGGGGCGTCGAGGTAGAAATAAATACTCGTAGGTACAATTTTCACTTCTTTTTTAATTTTCATTCAAACTTATTCTTCACCAAAACATTACAGCTTCAAAACGTATACAAAGCATCAGATCTTCGCTGGTAGTACTTCCATTTCAAGGCGCAGACTAACATAGATTCCAGTGCACTTTGTAAAAGCCAAAACTCGAACTCCTCCACGCAAGGCGGTGAGGCAAATATATAACATAGGCAATAATGACCTTACATTATGCATTGTTCATAACAATTGAATATACTAATTTACAATGAACAAACACATAAAGAGAATATTTCATGTACACAAAAATAATCTCAATATAAAATGAAAACTATACACACAATAATTTTACAAGGCACATATCGTTTTAAGACTTAATCACGCTACTTTTTGTTTGACAACAAACCAAAATGTTAAATGTCAATTAATTAGTTAAAGAGTACATGATACATGTTCCTAACATATACAGAACTATCACATATCTCGGCCATTCTGAAAATAGGTTCAAAATCTCACGTCAATCAATATATACAAAGAAATACAATATAGGAATTTAGACTATTACATTAATTAACACAATTAGCTGGTCAATACAACTTGTTTATGAGCCTAACATATATACAATGCTATTTATTTTAATGTCTTCATGTTTTACAAAAGTTTGTACCCTTCGTCTGTCTATTTATTGAAATAAAGTACGATGACAAAAGTATTGTTTATAGAACTGTCTGGAAATGTCTTATTCAAATCTCTTAATTAAAGAAATCTATCACTTGTTTTGATCACAGTATCACCGAGACTCGCTATTTCGTTTGTAACTTCACACACAAAATATATCACTATTACACCACACGATTCCGGGTCCGACGCAGACGGTATCGTACAATAACTTTGAGATGAGAGTTCCAGAAGTATCGACACAACACTAATGCAGCACGGGAACTTTATCAAACGAACAAGGAAATTCTATAAATAGACTTCACACTCTAACAGTCTCTGAAACCTCTATTTAAGCGGCCTGGGCATATCCACTTAAACACCATTCTTCTGCTCTTAAAAATCACCTTTTGAGGTTTCTGCAGCAGCAGAACGGACGGATGTGACTGTGTAGTTGCTCCACCTTTCAAAGCCTTTATTCCACATGGAGATAATAGACTTCCAGGACGACATTTTCTTGCAAAATAAAAAATATATAAAAATGTATCCACTGACGAATTCTGGAGTGAACATGTCCCAGAGAAATATGAAAATTACAAAACATTAGCCATCTACCTGGCTACTATATTTGGCTCCACATATATTTGCCAAATTTCATTTAAACATGTATCGCTCAAGATTAATATAGCCGCACACCTTAAAGACACTATTCGCTTGAGCTGCCCCGCATTTGAACGTAACTTTGAGAAACTAGCTGAAGGCCACAAATGTAATTTCTTGCATTGATTTTTTTAAACACAAATACGCATAGTTCACTGTATTTCATAATTCATTTTTATTTTTATTTTAGTGAAAACTACATGAAAAGTACTTTTTTAATGTGTGACCTAGTACTGGATTTTTCAATAAAAGTTTGACAACATATTCTATTTCATACATTTTGTGAGTGAAAATAAAAAGAATAAATAGCAAATAAAGTTGTACTGGATGATTATACATTTTTATTTCACATCTTTTGTATTTCGTATTAGTTTGGCACTGAAAATTAAAATAAAAAAATCGCACTGACGTGTTTTACGGCCCACTTTTGATTTGTAATTTTATAAGTTTTTGCAAATATTTTGGACAAAAATAATAATCTAAATAATAAAAAATTAATTAACAAGAGTGTCTGAAACCCTTTTACGAAAAAAAATTTAGGTAGTGCCAGATTCCGAACCACCGACCTTTAGCGTCATAATCCAACGCCTTGCACACTTTTATATATATCGCCTTCTTTGGCGTAGGCTTCATTGCCTGTACGTAAATCAAAGTTTTCTTCTATAGTACTTTTGATTCGCCTTCTTCTTCTGTGAGGCTTTCATTGAATAATATTTCTCCTTTAATTGTTTTCGAAAAACGTTATGATTTTAAGTTAAGGTAAACGGAAAGCAATTATTTTTATTTTCCTTCTTGTTTTCGTAAACCTTGTGACACTTTCCTTACCAGTTACAAGTTCCAAACTGAAGTAGAACAGAAACATAATAAATAAGTATGAAAATAATGAGTTTAAAATTTTATTTTCGCATTTCGTCGCATGTCGTAGTTTACCGTATTGTCACTTCAAGCCGATAACAGTACAATGAGGAATATTTGAAACAAATCTTTGTATCTAGGTCGACTTAGTAACTTGTGATGTTCCGTTGATAACAACTGTAAAAAGTCAGGTAAGGATTTTTTTTATAGTCGATGCTGTAGTACACATAATATCCAATGAGCCAGAATCTCACTAGGCTATGGCTATTAATCAAAAGATGAGTCCTTTAATCTCATACTACTGATGGCCGTTCGTAACTGATGCTAAAATGGCATTAGTAGACACTAGATTATCGTTTATCGTACGATAAGAACGACGTGTTTTTGTTAATTCCTCCGTGCGTCATTGCTTTGAAATGACAACATGTAAGTTACAATAAGAAAATCATCAAATACGCAACGCAAGATGGATGGAGTATTCCAGAGAGAGTTCTGGGCGAGGAATGTCACGTGACATCTCCGAACGGCTGGTTTTCGTTAATTCAATGGAGGGTGTCAAATCTCCGTTATTTTTGCAAATATGTCTCAAACGATACGAGATATGATAAAAACATAACAAAGCTAAGTTGTAGAGAATTTTCTCCTCTACCAATTAGATTATTCAATTTTCATATCAGATGAACGGTTCGTTTGCAATTACAATTATATTACAAACGGCGTTTTTTGGTATTACTACCGTATTTTTTGTCCGAAATATTTGAAAAAAATGAGGTTCTGGTCTCTGGCGTCCAACAATTATTTCTGTAAAATTTGGTGCTGATCGGCTGAACGGTTCGTCTTAAAAACAGGGAACACGTTATGGACAGACAGACAGAGAACTCAAAATCGCCGTTATTTTTACAAATATCTTTGAAATGCTACGAGATATGAAAAAAAC
The DNA here is from genome assembly GCA_026315105.1 of Locusta migratoria. Taxonomy (NCBI): domain Eukaryota; kingdom Metazoa; phylum Arthropoda; class Insecta; order Orthoptera; family Acrididae; genus Locusta; species Locusta migratoria. The sequence goes on along the minus strand of CM048748.1, from coordinate 133,055,075 downwards.
ATAAGAGAGCAAAGTTGTAGAGAATTTTCTCCTCTACAAATTCGGTTATTCAATTTTTGTGTCAAATGAATAGTGAAGCCGTTATTTTCATTTAAATTTCGAGCTGTCAAAAGACGATCGCAAAGGCCCACTTTTAGTGTTACTACCGTAACCTAACGTGGGCCAAAATTGATAAGGAATATGTGGTTTTACTTCTGGACCTCGATAAAAATTTCCAAAAGTGTCCGGAACCCATGCAAGATTACTTGCCGACATTTGCTATAGATCGATGCATCTGTAAAACTTTATTTTCAAATTTTAAAGTTAACAAATTTCGGGGCACGTCAATGGTCTCTAATATATTGAGACATAGATGCTTCTCGCCGTATACACATAAACTATAAATTTAAAAAATGTTAAAATGTTTGTCTATAAAACTATTTGACCTAACTGCAATGATAACCTGTCGCTTGATTTACAACCTACTGAAACTAACTTACGTTAGAGACAAAACACACACACACACATACAGGACTCGAACTTCCGAGGGGAGCAGCAGCGCACTCCGCAGCAACTTGCCTAAGAGCACACGGCTATTACAATTTGTTCTTTTTTTATTTATTTTTCTTTTAGATTTTCGAAATTGTAATCAGTACCAAAGTAATTAAGCTGAAATGTAACACTTATTTTAACGTTAATAATATTACCCTTGCACTATGTATAAAATAGTGCGACAATAATGTAGGATACAAGGTGACCAAAAACAACTGACATGCTTATGAGGGTTTTCACGGTAGATTGTGAACAATTTAATTAGCGTTTCTTATTTCATTAAGATTGAACCTCGCCTATCTGTCAGCTACGTTTCCACATAAAGATAGGAAAATTTCCGCCTTTTACAACTACACTACACCTGACACATTCTAGTCACACACCACGACAGTCATTTACACTAGTGTGATTTACATATAGCTTCTGATGGGCGTCTATAAGATGACGAGCTCTTCACGAAGATTTCAACATTGCTTTCTGTTGATGATTTTTATTTCTATGGCCCTTTATTCAATTTAATTTTAGCAATCGAGATTTTCATCCAATATTGACACTCAACTGTAAACTCACCCACAACACAATCGTATTTTAATTAATTAATACATCTACTGGGCACCACGACGGTGATCCATGTAAGGACCAGTTTTGGCTAGTATTTTGACTCAGCGTTTGCTAATACTCATTATCTTGATGGTCATGATGGGTTAATATGATTTAAGACGAGGTTTCCACTTTTAGCGGGATGTGACTAAGTGTACAGTCTTATTAGTACTTCATCTAAACTGTGAATCTAACTTTCATCTATTTCATCCCAAAATTAATGATCTTGAATACTTTGATCGATTTGCCCTGTCTAGTTAATTTGTTTCATGCCTTCTTACCTTGTTTCTCATTTTAAGTACACAACACATGTTAATGAATCAGATGTAAACAATATTCCAGCCATGCCTTTCACAAATGGATCTTTATAATTGTTAAGTACTCCATATTTTTAATAGCATCGATTTATGATACGGTCTGTTTGGACATTGGTCCCTGTTTCCAGAATGAAACTTTCACTCTGCAGCGGAGTGTGCGCTGATATGAAACTTGCTGACAGATTAAAATTGTGTGCCGGAAGCGGGACTCGAACCTGGGACCTTTGCCTTTGCCAGCAAGCGCTCTATATATTATTATTCGACGTTAGAAAATTTCTCTTTTTCAAAAACGGTTTTCATCCCATTGCCAATCTACATTTTATGTCCTCGTGCTGCGAGCATCATATGTTATTTTACTGCCGAAGTAGCAAAAACCATCTACCACTTTTATTGTTTCGTTACACAATCTAATTCCTGTAGCAACAAGCAACACCTGATTTTCTAAAACTACATTGCATTACTCTTGTTTTTCTCTTGCCAATGTTCATCTTATACGCTCCTTTCAACACACTGTCCATTCCGTTCAATTGCTCTTCCAAGTCATTTACTGTCTCTGTCAGAATTACAATGTCATCAGAAAAACGCAATGTTTTTATAACAAAAAAAGTTGGTGACTTATGTAATTGAAGTATGTATCAAATATTTGAAGTCAAATGTGTTTTATTGATACAGCATTTACGAGACGTTTCACAGAATGTGGCTTCATTTCGACTTCTAATATGTGGCCCGCATTTCGACCTTGGAAATCTGGTCACCCTTCCCTAGGCACTGTAGCAGTGGCTACGTGGGGTTTCCTACTGTGGGGTTTCCTACAAGAGTGCCGCAGGTAGCTCAGCTACGCCGATCAACCGGTTCCTGAACAAGGTGTTTGCGAACGGAGCCTCCCAGACTGCCTGTTTTCCCCAGTCGCTCATCATCAGTGTGTTATTACCGTTTCTCAGACAGTGTCGTCGTTGACAGCTTTCGCTCCGTGCCTTTTCCTACGAGATTTCTGTTCTGTGCATTGTACACGATGGAAGTGATAACAACAATGAAAGGAAGGCCGTGTCTTGTCATGGATGGTCATCGCTACCGTAGTTATAAGAAATGTTTGTTTTTTAAGCTTAAGGGACTTCACTGTGAGGTCATCAGTCCCTAAATTCACAAACTACTTATGAACTACCTTATACAAAAGACGACACAAACATCCATGCCCGAGGGGTGATTCGAACCATCGATCGTAGCGGCCGTGCAGACTGTGACTGGCGCGCCGCAGACCGCTCGGCCATTGCGGCCGGCAGTTATAAGAAAACGGAACACAGGACGCAGTATGAAGTTCGTGGCCCCATACCTATGGAAAATATAAATATACCTACCCAAGTCTCTATTATCACGTCATGACGTCTGTAGATGTGCTCACAATTTTTAGAATGTTTGTAAAACTTTGAGTGAAACTTAAGTAGCGTAGAATAATTACTAGTTTTCTGCTAGACTCAAGTATTCTACGTGAAAGGTATTTTTACACTTGTACTACCTAGACAAGTGTGCTGTGAGTACAGTATAAGAATAAGCACATATGTGCATTGAAGTGATTGCCAATGATTTAGTTTTTCAGCATAATTATTACTTTCCAAAAATTACTTCTTCAAAGGTCATACATAATTATTATATAGTTCATTTTATAAAGATGAAATTGCAGCCAGATGAACTCACCTATATTAAGGAACGAATTTTATCCTCTGTAGACATCAAGATCAACACTCTAGTTATACGTCGGATCTAACTGTAGCAAAACATTCTGTAATTTCTTTCAGACGAACACACCCATTATTGCGTAAATATTGATTTCCTTATAGTCAGCACCTTAAACGGGTGCACCCTGCTCGCTCTATGGAGACTTACTTGCGAAACATATGTGTATGATACATTCGAACAACATAAATCACGTAATGATTGCTGTCGTATAGGGGGCAATATAGCTATTAAAGGATAGCTACGAGGTAACGAGAGAAATCAATTTCAATGTTACCGCCGTAAAACTACGTTATACCTTGTAACATGTCACGACAGAAAATGAAGATGATAACCAATGTCGCACTCCTTTCCGACTTGCGTTGGAAACTCCTTTGTGTGGCGGGAGGGGAGAAGGGGAGGGAGCGGCAAGGGGAGCGTCAATTCGTTATGCCGGCCTGGGCCAATAGGAAACCCCACGATAGGAAACCCCACGACACCGCAGCAGCTCAGCTTTCCGGCGTTGGTTCCGGTGTCCCCTATGGACCCTCCGCCCCTTATGCCGTCAGCCTCGTCGGCATCGACGTCCTCGCCGTCCTTTCTTGGATCGATTCAAGAAGTGGGTGTATACTCTTCCTTGGGCTTTAAGTCCGACGTTTCCTTGGGAGTTCAGGATGGATGTTGGAGCTCGACCGGGAGTTCGGGTCGGTCCGAATTGCGACTCCAGGGTCTTCATGACGCCTAGCTCTCAGTCTCCCTCCACAATGTGCGAACAATGCTGACTAGACTAAAACTGATGCAGTATTTTGTGAGGAGGACTGGGCAATCCTGTCGTATCGTGTGCACACCGACCAGCGCATCAACACCAGAACGAGATTCAGCAGGTGCTGATGTGTATGGCAGCGCCCTCTGCCAGACATTTCAGCAGTCGCAGAACGCTGGTTGGCCCAGTTTGTCGGCCTTTGTTCCCACGAACAGCAGCCAGAAGAAGTAGCTATGAATAGTTACTTCAGCGTTGTATCTGTGAAAGAGATACAAGTCATAAGAGGCTAAGTATTTGGTTTTGTACAGCTAATGGGAATGTCTGTTCTAACTTTGCTCTCATGTCTGTATCTTTATTTGTGCGCCGGCTGTTGTTACATTCCCCGACCTTCGTTCTCTGTTTTGCCTTACTCACCTCCTCTCCATACCACTGTACTCGCATTCGGAAGGATGGTGGTTCATATCCATCTCTGACCATCCTGATTTAGGTTTTTCGTGATTTCCCTAAATCAATTCAGGCAAATGCTGGGATGGTTCCTTTCAAACGGCACGGCCGATATCCTTGAGTTTCCGACACTTGCGGGGAGTGACACTTGCGCGGAAAGGGAATGTGTAGACACTTGCGCGGAGACCTAGACGCTGCAGGTAGTGAACAGGGTGTTCCAGAAGTAGCGATACACCACCCTTACTCCACGCTCTCCAGCCGCTACCTGTGCCGTATTCAGGGAAAGGCCCATCGAGCGAGGTGGAGCAGTAGTAACGGGACGTTCGCTAAAAATAGGGTATATTACAAGATTCACGTCTCTCGCATTCCGGCCCAAAATTAGCATGGGCCTATATCTCGCATTCATTGAAACGAATTTTTCCGGTACCTACTGTTTACTTTGTACGTATTTAAGGGCAGAAAAGAAAGTTATCTCCCAATATTTCTGATTAAATAGTATTTCACACCAAAGTACCATTTATGACAATTTCGGATTTACTGCATTTTGAGTCAGAATTCGCATCTATATTCGAATTTATCGCAAATACGAATTTTTCCTGTCCCTAGAATTACCTCTAAAAATAAACATCTATCAAGGCACTAAAAGCAAGGGCAGATCTTTAGGTGTATTTCTACAAATAACTAAAACACAATTTGATCGTGAATTTATATACAATCTCATTATAAAGGTTTTTTGTAGGTGGTTTTGAGCAGCTTTTAAATATGTTAGAAATTGCATTACGAAATATAGACAGCTACACGTTATGTTTATTATGAGATTTCGATTTCGGCTAATTTGAGGTCATATTCAAGTCTCAAACAACAGGTGTTACTTATGCACTCATAACCTTTAACTGTTTACACACAAGGTCTAATGTTGTTAATCGCGTTAGCGATGAAAAGATAACCCAGAATCTTTGCGTCTAAATCATACATATATTGGTGTGATGTCTTATTTCGAAATAACAGACATCACACCAATACATATATAGCTCTCGGTGAAATGGAACGGTATGATGTCGTTAAGTACCACAGCACGGCCGACTAGAAACGCAGGAGAAGTGCAAACAACGTTCTCTCCTCAGAGGTATGATTATAATTGGGTTCGGCGTAGACTTCTACAACATACAGTCTACACGGCGAAGATTACACCAAAAAATTTAACTTTTCGTCTACTTTGGCGATAGCAACCAAATTTTAGAATCGTGTCTACTATGTAAAGATTTAGCAACACAAAACGCTTCAAGTCCATAACTTCACTGGTTTTCGAGTTCTCAATTTTTAATATGTTTTAATGTTGTTATAGAAAAAACAAATTTGGGACTCACACTAAAATTTTCATATGGCAGATTTTGTAGGTACATTCACAAGACATAATTCAACGGTTGTGTGCATTCATCTTATGAGAAATATCAATCATTTGTTTTCAGTGTTTATTTCAAATTTCTACATTTAAGTTTCTTTAATTATTAGTACTTAAATGTGGTTATGAAATAAATCAATTACGTGTAAATGTGTAGTCTTATGCGGCCAAACTACTTAGGTCATTGGTCGCTAGAGTTACACACTACTTAATCTCACTTAAAATGACTTGGGCAAAGTACAAACAAATATACCCATGTCCGAGGAAGGACTCGAACCTCCGACCGGACCGGCCGCGCAATTTGTGACACAAATTACATGTTTGATAATATTAATGCATAGAAGTATGAAATCACGTCAAGACTACTTCCTGCAAAAATTTTGACAAAAAAAGTTGGCACTGAGTTTAGAAAAACAAAATTCTGGTATATTGGATTTTAACATTTTATCAAAAAATGAATGTTACTACAAGAGATACAGCCATTCAAATTTACGGTCACCAGAACGTTTTCCCCTCCTGAATAAATGAGCTGCTTCTTGTAGTTTCAACACCTTTTTCTTGAATGTTCTGAATGTAAATCTTCACACAGACTTCTTGAGGAGGAGAGTGATACGGATATCTGATTGTAAACCACTGCCTATTACCTTAGACCTTTTTGACTGTACTGAACAACCTTTTTCTTGAATGTTCTGAATGTAAATCTTCACACAAACTTCTTGAGGAGGAGAGTGATACGGATATCTGATTGTAAACCGCTGCCTATTACCTTAGACCTTTTTGACTGTACTGAACAGTAATTCCGCGTATTCCTTAATTTATATTTATACAGTTAACAGGCAATGTAATTTATAACCAACTATTGGCTGCCAATTTCGCTTCATTTTTCCTGGCAGTCTTGCAACTTGTTTCTCCCTGTTGGTTTATGCCGAGTTCGGAGTAAATATGGTTCTATATGACGGTGATGGAAAATAGAATTTATCTTCAGCATTTTTCGGTGTGTGACATTCCCTTGCACATTCCGTATTCCATATATTTCTTAGATGTATTTGTAATTCGAATACAGCCAAATCGTTTTGGGGTCTAGGAATAAACGTTTCAAGTATGTAAAATACTCATTGACTTATTATTAACGTTTTTTAATTGAAGGTTTAAGATTGCGTCTCCTATTAAAAAGCATAGTAGCTATTTTTAAAGAGATGGAAGTGGCGTGATAGTGGGGTTAACTACATAGCGGTCAATTACATCAACGTATCTGAACAGGATGCCTAATATATTTATTGCTTGCGCAGGTGTCTTGATAAGCTTAGTGTTCTGAATAATATGCTTTTAGGAGGCATGATTGTGGAAAATCATCGTCTTGTAGTAGCAGAGAATGTCTTTATAACTCTCCAAACATTATCACTATTAAAATACCATTTTGTTTTCAGGAGGAATACTCAACGAATTAATATGTAGTTAGAACAAGTTACTATATTGCTCTTCAGCTTTGAAAGGGTTGTGCAATTTCACTGATTTTCGTGTTATGTTGACAGTGTGGATACTTGACCACAGCAGTGCTAGACTTCTTGGTGTGCCTGTTCCCAGGAAAAGCCATCAGCCGCCCCAAGGGCCCCGGGTTCTGCGCAAGTGTCACTCCGCGCAAGTGTCACTCCGCGCAAGTGTTCCAACCCCGATATCCTTTCCCATTCCTACCGCAAAATCCGAGCGTGAGCTTCGTCTCTAATGACCGCGCTGTCGACGGGATGTTTAACACCAAGATTCCTTCCTTCCTCTCCATACAGTTAAACTCCCGTCGCTCCGCTATCTTCGTCTCCCTCGATATCGAGAAAGCCTACCACCATGTATGGTATTCCGGTCTCCTTTTCAAACTCCAGTTCTACGTCCTTCTTGTTGATTATGTCCGCCTCATTGTTTCCTTCCTCGCCCACCGCCCCTCCTATGTCACTGTCTGTAACTCCAACTCCTATCTGTTCTACCCCTCTGCGGGGGTGTCTCCGTAGATATGCCCCAACCTCAACTTCCCGACCACCTCCTACAATATGCTGACGACACCGCCTTCCTAGCCCTCGCCCCCTCCCTTGCCAACGCCACCTAGATACAAGGCCTGTGCGCTACCTTCCAAGAGTAGTCATAACACAAGCAAACTATTTGTCTTACGTTGTGCTGAGTTTTCGAATGCATACACGTTGCACAATGTGTTTCGGAATGTTCTTAATGTCATTTATTTGATTTACAACGAATTTGTTTTGGTATAAGGTATTTATGAACTATTAGTACGATATCTTACCGATATTGAAATCGGACGATTCATTTTATGCAGTTTGTCTTACATCAGCAAAAATCTGCATGAAGAATCACATAGATAACACGAAAAACATTCTGAAACACAGTATTCAACATCTACCTATTCCCAAACTCTGCACAACGCTACATAAGAGAAATAGTTGGCTTGTGTTATGACTACTCTTTGCAGGCACGGCACAGGTTTCGTATCTAGGTGGCGTTGCCCTTGTCCGCTCCCAGCATTTTCTCCAGTCCCACCTCAACGAGTTCGTTGCATGGTGCGACCGGTTTCCGTTAATCCCGATTAATTCCGGGTAATCATTATAGGTCGTGCTAACCTTTCCTTCCGCCTCAAACTCCTCTCTGGCCGGACGTGTGGTCTCAACCCAACCACTATCCTGTACACCTGCAGATCCATCATGCGTCCTGTCCTCTGGAACTTCCATCCCGCCTGCGTTTCCGCTCCCCTTATGTATTACAAGAGACTTCAAATCCCTGAACGCCATGCACTCCACCTCACCCACCGCATCCCCCTCGCCTCCCCCACGCGGATCCTGTATGACCTCATCCCATTCCTCCACCTCCTACAGTTTCTAGAACATATCCAGCTACTGTACATTTCCAGCAAGATTGATTCCCGTAACCCCTTGGTCTATTCGATCCTCACCAATCCTGGGCCTCTGTCACGCCTTCACCAATCTATCTCTCCTTCCATCTCCTCCACATTCTCCACGTCCTTTCCCAGGATACTCCCTGTACTCCCTCCCCTCCCACATCCCTTGCTTCCGGTCCCCTCCCTCCCCAACCCTGGTGGGGGCCGCAGTGTTTGTCAGTTTTAAACAGTACTTCCTTTAGTGTATCGTGTATTAGTGTGCAATTTTAACAATGCGTCAACCACGATACAAACAAGTGTCAACGCGGGATGTTTCAACAGTGTCTTCCGTGTTTCGACATCAGTCCAGTGTTCTGTTTCTTACTGTGTGCTTCTAAACGTCACCGTGGCCCAACAATTTAAAAAAAAATACATGTATTTTATCGCTTTACTCTGTTTTGTTTCACCAGCAAACTTCTCTGTGCCAATGTTTTTAAAAGCTCCACGGTTCTTTAAATCGTGTCTTTTTTTTTTTTTTTTTTTTTTTTTTTTTTTTTTTTTAAATCTTCATGTCCACCTAGTACAGTCACTCGGCTGAAGTGCGGCGTAGGAGGATGCTGCCAGCCTGCCAGTGTATTATCTTGTACATTGGTTTGAAAATAACAAGAAAGAAAAAGAATTACATCCCTTAGTATCCGACATAAATTAGATTCAGAGTTTGACATGGTAGGACGCACTGAAAAATCGAAATACATGAGATTGGTAAGTTTGCTAACTTATGATTACATTCGTGTTTAAAGCGTTGTCATACCGATCATCTGACAGCGCTAAAATTTTGCACACTTGACTTTGAAAACTAGAGAAACAGCACTGTCTACATATTACGCTGCATGACGAAGGATATTTTACAACATTCTTTACACAAATCTACAGTTTTATTCCGATCTTGATGAAAAATATTCACGTCACCCTTTGACCACTATTTTCATGCATGACAGAGGGTTCGTTAGTCCCGACTTTGACTGTATGTTACCGAGTACCGTGAAATTTGTCACATGTGTGAATTTTTAATGAACGTGGAATGGATCAGATAAACAGAGAGAGGGGGACAGGTGAAGATTGGCAGAAACGTTACTTTGTAGAGAGCACTTCGTATATCCTCTCTTGTACTTCTCTCTAAACTCTCGGATTTAGACGTGGCTTTTAGCCTGAAGATTAATAAGTAACAAAAACATCCATAAGGAAAACTACCTAAGAATTACAATGTTTTAGCTGTATCGTCGGTTCATTGGTATCTACTGTTTTTAAAATTATTTGAGGATCCAAGAGGGATATATATTGCTAGGTCTGAAAATTAACATTTCTCGCTGATCAGCTAAAGTTCCAGGTTAAAGTAACCGACCAATAACATATTCGTTTTCAGTTTATATACTCGAATGTGGACGCGCGAAGAAGTGCGTTCGAAGCGAGATCTTTCACGGGAGTCTATGTTTCTGGTAAAAAATGGCTACAGTACTTCAACCATGGAAGAGTCATTTCGTAAATTACAAATCGGAGTTTCCATCTCCTGATGCACTTATACGGAAAGTTCCTGAAATGTTTCCTTTCTCTCAAAAAGTTTTATTAGGAACAAAGTTTCCTCCGGACCTTCGTGATCCCGCCTTATAATAACGCCGAATGTTGCTGCTCAGGGAAAGTTAGCTCAGCCTTCAACTACACACTGGAGAAGTTTCGAAAGAAACAGAGAAGACGGGCAGGTGGAGACTCTCCCAGGGATTCTACTTCGCTCATGCAAGTCCTTCCGTAGACTAGTTCCAAGTACGTTACGCATTGCTTAACTATCTATAACTGATTACAACTTATTCGATAAATGCACAAAAGTAGACACATGTATAACTTATTATATTGTACTTTTAATAAAAATCGTCCAATTGTAGTTTTTCCACACCTACTACATCACCATCCTTTTTTTTTCCTATTCTCGAGTGTATTAACACTAGGAGTACCGGAATTTTCCGTATCCCTAGTAGTACCATATGGGTCAATTCTGACCCATAACAGGAAACTACCTGTTTATTGGTATTGGTATTGAGATGGTGATTTGTGTTTCACCTGTTGACTTTACATTCAAGAAGACTCTAAAATCCAAGAAACACACAATTTGTTCCCTACAATGAATAGTAAACAGTAAAAAATAAAATTTCAAGGAATAAATTAATTTGCAGAAGAAGCTTTAGCAAAGTGTTTATGAGATCAAAACGAAGTCAAAACATTCAGTTCATACAACTACTAATAGTATTTCTAATTTTACAGATATGTAAGGTAAGGACCGAGTATTTGTTAAAGATTCTAAAATACAGTAAGTCTTGCTCCTTATTGCAATAAAGGGACAAAAACATAACAAAGAAGTTCAGTCAATGATTTTAAGAGGTTGCAAACATATTGGAACAAGTAGTTGACAGCATTGTTGAAGCTGGAGTGGGCTTCGTAGCTTCTGCAAAGTACTTCTTGCACTTTGAACATACGTTTGATGCTTTATTCCCCTTTCGTTGTATGTAAGAAACCGACACCTAAAGAATGTAACAAAGAAAGCCTTAAAGTGGACTGCGCGCTTATTTGTTCAGCGGTGGAGTAGCCGAGCGGTCTAAAGTGTCCCGCTGCGGAGCGCGCGGTTGCTCGCCGTGGAGGTTCGAGTCCTCCCTGGGGCATGGGTGTGTGTGTAAAAGAATAGTACATCCCTACATTGTGCGAGACGTAAATAATCGTCAGATGTTTCAGAATATGTTTGCCGTTCATTTGATGTGTCTGAATCACAAGACTCAGCAGTTACCACTGAAAAAAATCGTCGTCGTACTCTGCGCTCGTCTTACAACCGGATTTGTGACTCGATTGCGTCGGAGAAACGTTCTCCAGATAGTAAAGACTCTTGGCATCCGTTGTACTACATTGTCTTTCCATCGTAGCTTCGCTGACGCGAAAAGAAACCACAGGCTCACATCGCAGCCACTAGGAATGCCTCAGCCCACTCGGCTTCGCCAAAGACTGGGAACTCATATGCTCGCAGTTTAATCTCCTCAAAATTCCAACAACCAGAGACTAAGATACACAGACGGGAAAGTTTTGTAAGGGCGTCTGCCTCCGTAGCCCAGTGGACACCGTTGTGAGCCTGGGTTCGATTCTCAGCCGGGTTGAGAATTTCTCCGGTCGGTGATGGGATGTTATCATATCCCAACTGCTGTTACCTGAGACGACTTGCACGAGACAGGCGAACAGCATTCCAGCTATCGTATAACGACCATAAATGCCACTCGAACATCATCTGCAAAGACGACGCACCTGACATTTGCTGTCGTGTCATTGAGCTATTAGCAGTGCCTCAAACAGAGCTGCGATTATTTTATAGCTTCCCAGTTTCACTTCACAGGTTTGCACGTTGCCAGTCCACAGGAAACCAAAATCCGTTTCTATCTAGCCCGACCTCCAGATTTTTCATTTCAGCTTCCTTTGGCCTAAAATGTCGTAATATACTACAAATATTGTAAATATCATCGAAGCAAGCCCAGAAATTATTTTATCTCCAAAATATCGGCGTTACTGACGTTAAATTTCGCTAAACAGCGTATGGGGCAAGAATGATCCACATGGTACTAATGGTATAACAGATAAATTTTTCATACTTCTAGATGGCCTGATGGGATGAAATTATGGAGAGTTGTACAACTCCACAAATGATTAAATGTCACGAGAGAGTTTGGTCATAGGGTGAATGTGTAAGGGAGTAGCGCACTTGAAACACGCGGTACTTCTTGTGTTAAACAAAATACTACAAATAATACAACGAATCTGATACATTGTGAACGCTCATTACTATTGGGTTGTGAATATTTCCATCTGTCAATACAAAAAGGATGCAACTTCAAGCATTTGGAAATTTTTAAACTTCTGATTTTAATATTACATAGCCTATACTTTTCAATCTACTCAACAATTTAAAAATACTTAAATGAGATTACGAAAGACATCCATAAGATTCCGCTTTTCTCTGCTCCGTAAGTAGACCACAACTGTGGTTTTAAGAGGTCACTGCAATTTTTTTCCATTAATGTGATAGATTTTATAAATTTTCTAAACTTATTTCCTCTTCTTCTGCTGGATCACTATTAAACTTTCGTAACCACATTGAAGTATTGCATTTTACGAAATTTATGTTCATTTACTTTTGTCGTTGATAACTTTCTGGATTTAGAAATCTGTTGTTGTAATGTTGTGGTGTTCACTCTCAAGCGTGGACTGATGCAGCTCTCCACTCAGCTCTTTCCTTTCCTGTCCAAGTCTCTTCGTCCTCTAATAACAACGACATCCCACATCGATTTGGATCTGCTTGGTACATCCATATTTTAGTCTGCCTCCACATCTGTCAGTATAATTTTCAGTATACTTCTTTAGGACAAAATTTACAATGCTTCTATCTACTTCTCGTCTTAACTGTTTATCGTCCACGCTACTCTCGCGTGAAAGTCTACACTCCAAAGAAACTGTTCCATGAAACGTTTCCTAATACACAAATAAAGATTCGATATCAAAAAGTTTATCTTGTTGGAAAATACTTTTCTTCTCAAAGCCATTCTGCATTTTTATGTTGCTGTATCGATATCTACGATACTGCGCCTGATGCGAGAGAAGTCACACCGCATTAAGTTGGCAGTAACGTTTCTGCGGCCAACCACCAGAGGTCGTCCCGCGGAGCAACGTCCGTAAGAGCTCGCCGTCATAGCACTCACTCTCCGCCTGGGCCTACCTTGGAAGGAAAGGACACTTGCTAGTCTGTGCATGTATTCAGGATGTGGACTAGAATTACTGTTATATATCAGATGTAATGCAGAGGAACTTATAAGTTGAGAAGATGAGTATTATTCTCTGTTTTAATAAATACCGTTTTTCTAATCCCAATTCTGCTCTTGTTATAATGAATATTCGATCTCATCTTCATTCAGCAGCGCAATAAATGGATAAATTAACTGAGAACAATAGATTCGGAGGTGACGGTAGCTTCAAAAAATATTGGCCCTATAATTCGCGCTCGTGTTATGGCAACTCACACCCCGAATTTCTTTGCGTGCAATGGCGTTTCTCTTAAGGCATATGGATTTTAGGATGAGCAAATACGTGAATTTTTAGAATTAATGTAGCCAGACAGGTGAAACCAAGCTTCATCAGTGAGAAACGTTCGATTTAAAACCCCAACTCCATAGTCTGTTAATAAATCGCTGAAACCATTAACATATGCTATTCTTTTCGTATGCTCCATACAATGCAATTGTTGCACTGCAATAATTTTATATGAATACAGCCATAGTTCTTTGGTTATGGCCTCATGTGTTGTTGTAGTACGAGAGACTTTAGTCTTTTGTGATAATTTCCTTGCTGATTTTGTTGGACTCCGTAACATGATAGCCGGCCGCGGTGGCCGAGGAGACTGAGGCGCTCCAGTCACGGTCTGCACGGCCACTGCGGTCGGGGGTTCGAATCCCCCCTCGGGCATGGATATTTGTGCCGTCCTAGTTCGTAAGTAGTTCATAAGTAGTTTGTAAGTTTAGGGACTGATGACCCCGTAGTTAAGTCCCATAAACTTTATTTTCGTAACATGATGTCCGAAATGTCGAGCTTCCGTTCTGTTAAAGCCGTGGGCCCACCAGTTCGTGGTGTATCATGAATTGAACCTGTTGTCCGTAATTTGCGAATTAAATGACGTACAGTGTCGCGATGTGGACACCTCAACGTAGGAAGACGCAATGTAAATTGTCGTCTCGCACGCTCTGTGAAGCTTCCTTCTGCCCGGAAAACCTCTTTTACTAAAACAGGCTGTGTCTGTAACAGTAAGCATTGTCACTACACTCAGCGTATACAAGAACAAGACAATAAGACAAGTCACAGTTGTAGCGCACAAGCAACAGTACCCCCACCCTACTACCAGTGCAGGTCCACAGAACACGTGCAGGTGTGCTTTGTTTGTATTGCCAACCTTACAAGCCACACAACGCGAAACACGCAGAGATCGACACTGCGGAGAGACTTTGGGGACGCTATTTTGTTTGGCTTAAAGAATGAACTTTAGGACTTGTTCTGTTCAGATCTCGGGTGTAGGCACATGTTATAAGGAACATGCTTGACTGATTAGGATTCTGATTTCCCAGTGTGAATACGCATGTGTTCTCGATTTAACGTCCACTAGGCATGTATGGCTTTCTTCTGTCTGTGCCAAATGTTTAATAATCTAGTTTCACAGTACCATGATTTGACTTTGGATATAATTTACCAATTTAAGTGAACTTCTGAAATTTTTAATTTTTCATGACTTGGCCGACATTGTTGTGTTCGAATCACCGATAGAATCATTAGTTATTTATTTATTTTACTCAGCTTTGTATCAATCGTTAACCCTAATTATCCTTGACCATCTGTCTCATTCCAATACATACTGGAATTTTTTCCGTGCTCCCTTTGTCTTTAGACGCGTGAAGTCCATGCCGTATTGCTCTTAGTTATATTATCTATTGCTTCATGTTAGGATGAATGTACTGAGAGCGTGTACTTCCTTCTATTAATCTACTCCAATTTCCCTCTTGCATTTTGAAAATTTATTGGCCGTTGTGTATTAATGCCACATTAGCAGTATAGCAAGGCACTCGCAATTTTGATTTACTAATAATGCGATCACCACCACCAATGTTCAATCAATCAAAATTCAACCGTAGAATCAATTCTAGTAGATAGTGTACACCCTACTGTGTCCCCGTTATCCAAAATTTACTGCTCCATTCATTTAAGTAGTATATTTTACGTTTAACTCTTTAATGCATGACTTTTTTTATTTGAAGCTATAAAAATACCACGATTAATGTGTAGTGCGTATATACCGAGAAAAGAATTGGAAAAAAAAATCCTTAAAATTATTCAAATGTTTGTAAATCTATCGGACCAAACTGCGTGGTCATCAGTCCGTAGCTTACAAACTACTCTAACCTATGTAAACTAAACTAAGGACAAACACACACCCATGCCCCAAGGAGGTCTCGAACCTCCACGGCGAGCAACCGCGCGCTCCGCAGCGAGACGCTTTAGACCGCTTGGCTACTCCACCGCAGCACTTAAAATTATTATGCACTACTAGCACTATAGAGCTTCCTTGATATACCTGATGTAGTAAATGTCACTATTATACCTCTCATCTTTCCAGAAAGTAACTCATAATGCACCAGTAGCATGTGATTGACTACTCTTACATGGCAAAGGAGGAATACAAAAGTAAACAAACGCGCACATGTTAAGAGGAATTCAATGCAGCTAACTGTCAAACTGATTCAGTAACACTTTGTAATATTTATAATTTCTAGGACGAGCTACTTGCATGTGTAACACTGTGTAAAGAAGCCTCTAAAATGAATTTGTGGTGAAATGTTGAACAGTTTGAGAGATAATCGAAATAATAAGGTACGTATCTGATCAGATACACTATGCATTAAAAGGGCTCATTCAGGTGGTACCGTACATTTCATATAGTTTAGTTGTAATAGGTTTGAAAAGATTTAATAGAGCTTAATTCAGTTACTACGGCACAGGAATAATCTCAGACATGCCTCTCCATTCTTTTTATGAATATCATGTAAGGGATCTAAAAGGATACCTTTCAGTGTGTGTGTATTCGTACTCTCGTATTAAAGGGAAGCAATGCAAAAATGAGCAAGTTATCTCTCCTTTGTTGTGCATCTATCCACGACTCTAATTTTTGGAGAACGGTCTCATTTACTCCGAAATGTCATGTATTAATATGAGTAACAATTACGTCATCACATAACGGAAAAATAATAATGCAAGAAAAATTCAATTGAAAAATTAATCTCAATCATGACAAACGCACTACTAACCTCCATTTAAACTTAAGACACAATTTAGACACAGAGAGTGACCAGATAATTAATTACTCTATGTTGATGAGTTAACTATGATTGTTCCTTAAAAAATAAGAGGAAAAACAAATTCCGTCCTTACAAGCATTGAGAGGCCGAACGGGTATCGACCGGCTGCAGTGTTATCCTCCTACCGAAGTCATCAATGGTTGCGGTGTGGAGAGGACGAATACGTCGCCCCACACTTCGAGCCGTTGTGTCGGCTTTCGTGACCGGAGCCGCTACTTCCCAATCAAGTAGCTGCTTAGTTAGCCTCACAAGGGCTGAGTGCTCACCTAGGTTGCTAACAGCACTCGACAGACCCACACAGCGACCGATCTAACTTGCTAACCAAGCCCGACAATGCCTAACTTCGATGATCTGGTGTGAAGCGGTGTACCCATTGCGGGACGAGCATTTGGTTGTTCCTTAGAAGACACACCCTTATTGTGAGAAATGTGCCACAGTAACTTTGTGGTAGCGTTTATCTCAGCTGTTGACTGCTTACTAATTTATATAAAAACAATACTAGGAAACCAAACATCTTAAGCAGAGGCGAGGTTATACTGTTTAGACTGAAAGGAATAAGAAAATTACCTACTTACCAGGACTGAATTTTTCCACGCTGAAAACCACTTTGTTGTGTACTTTGCTACTAGTACACAACAAAAGCCTTAGGAGGCCACCACCACATAATCAAAATCACTTTTGTGGCGACTACCAAATCTGAGGAGGATGCTTCTGATGGCGCCCGTTAACTCGTACTTTTTTTTTTTTTTTTTTTTTGCTTCTGGACTACGGACATCAGCGCATTGTACCCACATGCCATTAAAGCTGCCAGCCACCGCAAACAGCACCGTCATTCGCGGTCTCATCTCCTTCCGCCTTGTACGGACTGAGAGGGAATCCTTCCGCCGACACGCACGAAACACGATACTCATTACAGTCCCTACTGCTACAGTTCCCTCCAGACTGTAGTTCTTAACGACTCGAAACACTATGGTGCACCTACAGCTGACATTTCTACGAAATCCAGTTCTAAGAATTGAAAGTGTCTTCATAAATTCATCTTCTATATTATCCTACTGCTACAGTTCCCTCCAGACTGTAGTTCTTAACGACTCGTAACACTATGGTGCAGCTACAGCTGACATTTCTACGAAATCCAGTTCTAAGAATTGAAAGTGTCTTCATAAATTCATCTTCTATATTATCATTATTACAGATTATCAAGCGACACTAAAATTATTTGGATATTACAAACATCAAGAAGTTTTGCATGATCTTTGGATGCTACAAACTCATACTTCCTGGAGCTACATTGACATGACTAGTTAACCTTGGTGCTTTGAACATTCATAAAATGCAAAGAAACTTTATATTCACGAAATGTATGACATTAACTGCGAATGGGTAATATCGAAAATGTGTACCCAGCCGGGAATCGAACCCGGTTTCTTGCTTTCCAGGCAGTTGCGCTGACCCCTACACCACGATCACTACATCAGCAATGGATTATTCAAGCACGACAAATATTAATTCTCAACTTTACCCCCGACAACTATTACTCAAACACGTATTTATTCAAAATGATTCCCGTAAGAGTTAGGAGAGCCTCCGCACTGAAGGAAGGAAACAATGACCACCATCGGCAAATTGTGTAAGTTTGACAGATTTCTGTACTGCATTGTTGCTTTTCAACAGAAAAAGGACAACGCAACCTTGTTAATTTTATTAGATTATTCGTAGGTTATCGATTTAATACACTCCTGGCCATTAAAATTGCTACAACAATAAGATGACGTGCTACAGACGCGAAATTTAACCGACAGGAAGAAGATGTTGTGATATGCAAATGATTAGCTTATCAGAGCATTCACACACGGTTGGCGCCGGTGGCGACACCTGCAACGTGCTGACATGAGGAAAGTTTCCAACCGATTTTTCATACGTATCGCTACATTGCTGCAGGCGTTGGTCGCGATTCAATGACTGTTAGCAGATTATGGAATCCTTGTGTTCAGGAGGCCAATACAAAACGCCGTGCTGGATCACAACGGCTTCGTATCACTAGCAGTCGAGATCGCAGGCATCTTATCCACATGGCGTAACGGATCGTGCAGTCACGTCTAGATCCCTGAGTCAACAGATGGGGACGTTTGCAAGACAACAACCATCAGCATGAACAGTTTGACGACGGTTGCAGCAGCATGGACTATCAGCTCGGAGACAATGGCTGTGGTTACCTTTGACGCTGCATTACAGACAGGAGCACCTGAGATGGTGTACACAACGACGAACCTGGGTGCACGAATGGCAGAACGTCATGTTTTCGGATGAATCCGGGTACTGTTTACAGCATCATGATGGTCGCATCCATGTTTCGCTACATCACTGTGAACGCACATTGGAAGCGTGTATTCGTTATCGCCAAACTGGCGTATCTACCGGCGTGATGGTATAGGGTGCCATTAGTTACAAGTCTCGGGTACCTCTTGTCTGCATCGACGGCACTTTGAACAGTGGCCGTTACATTTCAGATGTGTTACGACCCGTGGCTCTACCCTTCATTCGATCTCTGCGAAACCCTACATTTCAGCAGGATAATGCACGACCGCATGTTGCAGGTCCTTTATGGGCCTTTCTGGATACGGAAAATGTTCGATTGCTGCCCTGTCCAGCACATTCTCCAGATCTGAAAACGATTCCCGTAACTGAAAACGTCTGGTCAATGGTGGCCGAGCAACTGGCTCGTCACAAAATGCGTCACTACTCTTGATGAAATGTGGTATAGTGTTGAAGCTGCATGGGCATCTGTACCTGTACACACCATCCAAGCTCTGTTTTTACTCAATGCCCAGGCGTAGAAGAAGGGCCATTACTACTGTCAGAGGTGATTGATCTGGGTACTGATATCTGAGGATATATGCACCCAAGTTGCGTCAAAATGTAATCACATGTCAGTTCTAGTATAATATGTTTGTCCAATGAATGCCCGTTTATCATCTGCATTTCTTCTTGGTGTTGCAATTTTAATGGCCAGTAGTGTAACTTGTGGCGAAAGAGGAATATTCTGTTACTTGGTTGTGTGAGGCATGTAGGGGGGAAAACATGCATTCACAGCTAACAGTGACCGGTAGCGAGCACGAGGGTGGTTTTATTTGGTTTGTAACCGGAAGACACAGCAGTTAGGGCTGAGGTGTGAGCCTTCCAAGTATTTTCACACACGTTACCACCATCTGGCTGGCGCCAGCGACGCTGGCGTCGTCTGGCCAAGAGCATCTGGAGCAAAACAATATGCCTCCACAGGTGGTGAAATGTGCTTTGCGAGGGGAGAGCTGAGGAGTCTGGCGCCGAATTGGCGAACACCAGGTTGGCACACCATAGGACATTGTACGTCTCTGGCACCAAGCTGGCGGGCGCCGCAATCATACAATAGCAATGAGTTTGGCCGTTTGCTGGGAACAACTTGCTGTTTTCGAGGTTGCCTGAAGGCTATCTGCCACTATCGTGAGAACGCTGAACGTGTAGGCGAGACTCGACCGGTGAAAATGCGGGAGAGCTGGCCATTGGCTGCTGTTTTATAGTAAGGGGGTTCGGCTGTCCAACTCCTGAACGAAAGTCATGGTTGCCCATACTTTGGCGCCTCGCTGTGTATTGGAATTTCAATAGACAGGGGGAGCCTGGAGGCTTTGCAGAGAGGAGACAGAGATTTTAGAAGTAGAGAGGAGACTGGTATTTGAGCAGCTGAGGAGAGCAGATGCTTCTCTTCTGCTATCAGTTTATACTTGTCTTCGAGCCGCTGAACTTAGGGTTTGTGGTACAACTTTTGGAGTTGCTTCTAATCTAGTACTAATTGCGCCGAGTATTGGCAAGTCGAGAACAAGGTCAGCCTGCATGATATTAGACGCACCGACGCGCTAATTGCGATTGTCACCATTCCGGCGTCACCTCTGCCTACAGTTCATTCGTGTATCACACGTAAATTGTCTGTAGTGGCACGAGTGAGTTCGTAGGCATTGAGATCCGCCGGGGTCGAAGTTCGCTGATATAAGTTAAATATCGCTTCTGGAATACGAAGCTCAATTATCTCCGGTTCCGCGACTTGCAGCTATCGACGCACACAGCCGACGCCCAGCCGTCGTGTTGCTGACATCGCCAGCCAGCACCGTTTTGGTACAGTATCGCGTGCATTTGCTAGTGTTTTAAGGGGTGTTCACGTTTTAGAACTATTGAAAACGTTAGGTAAACTCACAGAAATCTGATTTCGGAATATTCCTCTCGATAACGCCACGGTTTCCAATTAAATGTCGTTTATCAAAAGCGTTTAGAATCAAATACAATTATCTTCGACTTACCAGTCACTTGCTGTAGGAGTGTATATTGTTTGTACAATTAGTTCGTTAAATTTGATCTGTGTTGAATAGTATGTGAACTTTTGCTGTGACGTTCATTTGAATTCAGAGAATAAAACGAGTCAAAACAAATTTCTTTAGTCAAGTCATTCAAATTAGTTAGCCCCCGTTACACAATTTTGGATGGGTTTCATTACTTGGAAATTAGATGGCGGGTCAGCCACGCCTATCCTTTAATATAAAGTACAACAAGCAATTTTCTGTGCGGGTATCAAGTGGAGATTCCGGACGCCATTGTTGCCCGTTAAGAGTTATTCAAGGCTCTACAATACAGCGGTAACATGCTCCAACCCACCTCTGACTCGCTTCATAATTATGGTGAAGAATTGAAGTTATGGACGACAACTCCCGAGTCCTTCATGTAGCATCGTCAACGATTTTATCAATCGTGCCGGTATTACACGATTTTAATAACCAGATTGTTGGCCTGGAATACATATAATATAGCCGTGTGAGCAAGCCCTGAACAAACATTTGAATAATAAGATAAATTAGCTTATCAGTCGTTAAATGAACTCGTGGGATGCATGCTTCCATTCATGCAAGCGCTCATGGAACACGTTAGTGAATAGGATTGCTACACAATGGGCTAATGGCAAAGAAACTGATTTAAGTGTCTGTCTTATCACAGAAGGAGAGATTTGTTTAGTTTTGTTTGTTAATGGTTCGGAAGATGCGGTACTTTACAACAACAAAAAATGTTTGTAAATCTATGGGACTCAACAGCTTGGTTATTAGTCCCTAGCTTACAAACTACTTAGCCGAAGGTAAACTAAACTAAGGACCCGAGGGGGAAATCGAACCCCCGACGGCGGACGGCCGCGCGCACAGCAACACGGCGCTCCAGTACGTGCAGCTAATCTGCCGCGGCGTTACTTTACAAATACCACTTCGTCATAGAATAAAATATTATGAAACGTATTTGCTGGACGATTCAAAATCATTGTTTCACGTTTGTAATTCATTAGATATAGGACATTACATGCCACGTATGTGTAAATGTTATGCACCATTTTGAAAGAGTGCCTCAATAATTGTTCAAAACACAAAGTAGTATCTGACAGTCAGCACTACAGTCATTAAAGGAGAAAGTCGAATATTTGTGCACAGCCTGCGTTCGAATTCGGGTCTCCTGTTTACTATATAATCTCGCTGACCACTACGCCACAGGGACACCGTGATCAGGGTGACTGCTCAGACTATCCTAAAATGCTTCCCACTAAACGGACACAGTCCTCCAACCAAAGACGGCAATTAATGCTACTCGTATATTCAGTGAGGTTGCACACGAATCCTTCACTCTTATGGGAATCAGCGACATGCGGGGTTAGGTTGGGTTTTAAAGGGACTAAACTACTATGGTCATCAGTCCCGGCGGCATTCCGCGAGTAATGAGTCATAATAGGCAGGTGCACTACGTCAGTAGTGTAGGGATAAGTTGAGAATTTCCGTCTGACGAAAAAGGTGCTTTGCTAGTCCACGCGGTAGTGGTGATTACTATGGCACAGTGGCTTATTGGTCAGCACTCCTGCCAAGTAAGCAGAAGATCCGCGCACGAATCCAGGCAGGGCAAGAAATTTCAACACCATTGATTTACTTCAGTACTCACTGGCAGCTAAAGTAAATTCCTTTCATGTTAATTGATAATAGCTGCAGCGTCATAGTGATGTCTGTTGTTTCGGACATTTCTGAAAGAAAAGACGCCACGTATACACTCATTTATATCAAAATAGAATTTCTTGAAAGACTATAGTTGGCATCATATAAGAAGACGCTTCCGCGCATATAGGCGGAGCGATAGGGGAAGCGTGGATGAGAGGAGCTACATCTGAGCGACAACAGTGAAGCCTGCGAGAGAACCAATGAGTAACCGCTGCCAGTGCGGTACTGGAGGGGGGTGTGCACAACGATTGAAAACTGCATCGCCTTACTACGTGACGCGGACTATAAGTTCATATTCCCGGGACAAGTGCTTTAGTATGTTCCGCAGAAATGAGCTATGTTGGCCCCGGGTTCTCGTTCAACAACGACATCGCAGTGAAACACCACCTACCGACGAAACGTGCCTGCAGCTATATTTGTCGCTATATGCTGATGGTAGTGGATCAGTGAGTTAAGGAGAATGTGATAAATTAATCTACGAAAGTCCAACTCTGATTCAGAAAGTATCGCTCTTGCGAAAC
This sequence comes from Locusta migratoria, assembly GCA_026315105.1. Taxonomy (NCBI): domain Eukaryota; kingdom Metazoa; phylum Arthropoda; class Insecta; order Orthoptera; family Acrididae; genus Locusta; species Locusta migratoria. The sequence goes on along the minus strand of CM048748.1, from coordinate 133,031,889 downwards.
ACAGCTTCCCCTTTATTCACAAGAAGTGAGAAATGCCATCGACAAGGGATCTCAAATCGATTCCATGTTTCTGGATTTCCGGAAGGCTTTTTACATTGTATCCACAAACGGCTTATAATGAAATTGAGTGCCTGTGGAAAATCTCCCCAATTGTGCGACTGGATTCACGATTTCCTATCAGAAAGGACACAGTTCGTTGTAATTGACGGTAAGTCATCGAGTAAAACAAAAGTGATATCTGACGTTTCCCAGGAGAGCATTATAGGTCCCCTACTCTTCCTTGGGTTTGTAAACGATTTATGAGACAATCTGAATAGCTCCCTTAGACTGTTCGCGGATGATGCTGTCTTTTATCGGTTAGTGAAGTCAACAGAGGATCAAAAGCAACTGCAAAGCGATTTAGACAAAATTTATACATAGTGCTAAAATTGGCAATTAACATTAAATAAAGTGTGAAGTAAAACACATGGCCACTAAAAGAAATCCGATGAACTTCAATTACGCGATAAATCAGTCAAACCTTAAGGTCGTAAATTCTACTAAATACCTAGGAGTTAAAATTACGAACAACTTAGACGGAGAGAACACACAGAAAATATTGTGGGGAAGGCGAACCAAAGATTAAGTTTCATTGGCAGAACGCTTCGAAGATGCATCAGATCCACCAAAGAGACTGCCTACATCACACTTGTGCATCCTCTGCTGGAGTACTGTTGCCCCTTGTGGGACCCTCTCCAGGTGGGACTGACGGAAGACATTGAGAAGGTTCAGAGAAGGGCAGCTCGTTTTGTTTTATCACGTTACGGGGGGGGGGGGGGGGGAAAGCGTCACGGAAATGTGGCACGAATTGGGTTGGAAATCACTAAAAGGAAGACGTTACACACTGCGGCGTGATCTGTTTGCGAAATTTCAATCTCCGGCTTTTTCTTCTGAATGTGAAACTATTTTACTAGTACCCACCTACTTAAGGAGACATGACCATCACAATAAAATAAGAGAAATCAGATCGAAATCTGAACGATTGAGGTGTTCTTTATTCCCGCGCGCTGTAAGAGAATGGAACGGTAGAGAAAAGTTATGAAAGTGGTTAATGAGCCCTCTGCAAGAAACTAAAATGTGATTTTCAGAGTATCGATGTAGATGTAGATGAATTGAATCGTTTCGGTAGTGCAACTGCTGTGTGTGGTAGGGTTTTCGGAAGGCCGTAGAACATGAGATCATTAATATTGCACCACCAAGACCATCACCAGAGAAGATCGACATATAATCCGAATGGTATTTCAAGACACATTCGGTTTCCTCGAGTGTGGTGGAACACTGAAACAGTTAACACGACGTAAATTATCAGCGGTGACAATCGCTCGTCGTTTATTACAGCATTGGTCACATGCCCTTCATCCACATCTCCGTCTACTTTTAAGTAATACCAGAAACCTGGTATCAATCACAGGTGTATTGGACGTCAACTGTGGGGATAGGAGTAACATTACATAATGTTAGCGGACAAATCCAGGTTCTGTTTGTTCTAAAATTACGACTTCCTTTCGGTTCACCGCAGGTGGGAAAGCGGCATCGAAGTGGCGGCAGTCGCACAAAGCATATAATGCCAAGTCAGGGCCGTATGGTGAGGGGTGCTTTTGGGCTCGACCAGAAATCCCACATGGTATGTGCCCAGGGCACTGTGACCAGTATGACCAACATGAATGACATTCTGCTCCTCACACGTGTCCTTCCTGTACAACACACCCAGATGCTACTTTTCATCATGATAATGCTTGACCGCACGTTGCTGCATAATGACTGCCGCGGCGGAGTGGCCGAGGGCATTGAGACGCTATGCTTCGGTGCGCGAGGCCGTCCCACGTAGGGCACGGATGTTTGTCCCGTCTTTAGTATAAGGTAGTTTAGAAGTAGTTTGTAAGTTTAGGGACTGATGACCCCGCAGTTAAGTCCCATAAGCTTTACAAACATTTGAAGCAGAAACTACTGTCTAAATTGTAGAATATTAAAAATTAGTGTTCTTCGTCAGTGGTCTTATGGAATCAATATAGGAATTCGTTGCTAGTCGTGTAGAACTTTGATTGATCGTTTATTCAGCGAAAATGAACGTTATGTTATGTGCTGAGTGTATGTTGTATAGGACTTCTTATTAATTACTAACTGCCAGACTTGTGTCGATAATTTTGAAATTGCTTGGCCCCTCGCGGTTTGGTCGGCAATGTAGATCATTTGGCAAATATTGCCATTCCACCATTTAAGCTGAAAGGTCTACTGAAAAATCTACAGTTAAGTTTCGCCGCCTTAATTGTAACAAGTGACTGAAAGGCCCCTAGCACAAGGGACAAAATTAACTTATAAATTCCACGTGGGAATAGTCGCATGGTCTAAGGCACCATAATACGGTCTAGGCGGCCGCTCCCGACGAATGTTCGAAACCTCCCTCGGGCATGGGTGTGTGAGGGTGTGCTGTTATCAGATTAGTTTAAGTAGTTCGTAAGTCTGGGGATCGATGATTGCAGCGGTTTGGTGCAATAGTTTTACGAACAATTGAACATTTTGAACAAGGAAGTAATGTGTTACAGGTTATTTAAATGGTTCCGAGCACCCACCCTGCCTTCGTCATTGTGATTGGTAGCAGTCTCGAGACTGCTTCCATACTGATTTGCGTATGTTCGTCGCAAATCATACAACAAAGTTCAAATTTCTGTAAAACAGTGGGACCTAACCAGTGGTCATCAGGCCCTATGCTTACAATCTAGTGAAACTAACTTATGCTAAGAACAGAACACACAAACACACACACACACACACACACACACACACACACACACACACACATCCCCGAGAGAGGAATCGAATCTCCGACGGGGAGTAGACGCGAACTTTGCAACAAGTAGCCATCTACATCTACATCTACATCTACATGGGATACTCTGCAAATCACATTTAAGTGCCTGGCAGAGGGTTCATCGAACCACAATTATACTATTTATCTCCCATTCCATTCTCGTATAGCGCGCGGGAAGAAAGAACACCTGAATCTCTCTGTTCGAGCTCTGATTTCTCTTATTTTATTCTGATGATCATTTCTACCTATGTAAGTGGGAGTCAACAATATATTTTCGCATTCGGAGGAGAATGTTGGCGATTGGAGTTTCGCAAGTAACCCACGCCTCAGCGATAAGCGCCGTTGTTCTAATGATTCCCATCCCAGATCCTGTATCATTTCCGTAACGCTGTCTCCCCTGTATCGTGACAATACAAAACGAGCTGCCCTTCTTTGGACTCTCTCGATGTTCTCCGTCATGCCCACCTGATAAGGATCCCACACTGGGCTGCAATACTCCAAAAATGGACGGACAAGCGCAGTGTATGCAGTTTCTTTAGTAGTTCTGTTGCATCTTTTAAGGATTCTGCCAATAAAACGCAGTCTCTGGTTCGCCTTTCCCACGATATTATCTACGTGTTCTTTCCAGTTTAAGTCTGAAGTAATAGTAATTCCTAGGTATTTTGTGGAGTTTACGGCCTTCACATTTGATTGATTTATGTTGTAAACAAAGTTTAACGGATTTCTTTTCGTACTCATGTGGACGACTTCACACTTCTCATTATTTAGAGTCAATTGCCAATTTTTACACCATACTGATATCTTATTCAGATCGTTCTGCAGTTGGTTTTGATCTTCAGATGATTTTACTAGACGGTAAATAACGGCGTCATCTGCAAACAACCTAAGAGAGCTACTTAGATTTTCCCCTAAATCGTTTATGTAAATAAGGAATAGCAGAGGACCAATAACACTACCTTGTGGAACGCCCGATATCACCTCTGTTTTAGTCGATGCCTTACCATCGATTACCACGAGCTGTGTCCTCTCAGACAAGAAATCCCCTATCCAATTGCAAATTTGGGGCGATATACCATAACCACGCAATTTGATTAAAAGCCGTTTGTGAGGTACGGTGTCAAAAGCTTTCTGGAAATCAAGAAATACGGAATCGATTTGCGAACCTTTGTCGATAGCATCCATCACTTCGTGTGAATATAGAGCTAGTTGTGTTTCGCATGAACGATATTTTCTAAATCCGTGTTGACCTTGGGTCAAAAGATCGTTCTGTTCGAGATAATTCATAATATTTGAATACAGGATATGTTCCAAAACCCTGCTGCAAATTGACGTCAATGAAATAGGCCTGTAGTTTAGTGGGTTACTCCTACTGCCTTTCTTGAATATAGGTGTGACCTGTGCAACTTTCCAATCTTTTGGTACAGATCCTTCTATGAGAGAGCGGTTGTATATGACTGTTAAGTAAGGAGCTATCGCTTCAGCATAATCAGATAGAAATCTAATGGGTATACAATCCGGACCAGAAGACTTGTTCTTATTAAGTGATTTTAGTTGCTGCACTACTCCGATGATATCTACTTCTATGTTATTCATTACGGCATCTGTTCGTAATTCGAAATCTGGAATATTGGTTTCGTCTTCTTTAGTGAATGAGTTTCTAAAAGCTAAGTTTAGTAACTCTGCTTTAGTAGCGCTGTCATCGGTAGGATCGCCATTACTATCACGTAGTGATGGTATTGTTTGTGACTTTCCCCGAGTATATTTAACATATGACCAAAATCTCTTTGGGTTTTCAGTCAAATTACGAGAAAGAGTTTCGTTGTGATAAATGTTGTAGGCATCTCGCATTGAAATCCTCGCTAAATTTCGAGCTTCTGAGTACAATCGCAAATCCTGGGGATTTCGTGTTCGTTTAAATTTAGTATGCCTTTTCCTTTGCTTTTGCAACAGTGTCCTGACCTGTTTTGTGTACCAAGGGGGATCGCCTCCTTCTTTTATTAATTTATTAGGTATAAAACTTTCAATTGCTGTCGATACCACTTCTTTGAATTTTAGCCACATCTGGTCTACACCTACGTTTAGTGTTAGAAACGTGTGGAAGCTGTCTTTCAAGAAGCAATGTATTTTGTTTCTATCTGCTTTCCTGAACAAATATACTTTGCGTTTATTTTTGGTAACTTTGGGACTTTCGATATTCAATTTCGCTACTACAGCTCTGTGTTCACTAATACCTGTATCCGTTTTGATGCTCATTATGAGCTCAGGATTATTTGTTGCTAAGAGATCAAGTGTGTTTTCACATCCATTTACAATTCTAGTTGGCTCATGAACTACTTGTTCGAAGTAATTCTCAGAGAATGCGTTGAGTACAATTTCGGACGATGTTTTATGCCTACCTCCTGATTTGAAAATATAATTTCGCCAACAGATCAAGGGTAAATTAAAATCACCACCTACTATTATCGTGTGAGTCGGGTACGTTTTTGTAATTAGACTCAGGTTTTCTTTGAACCTTTCTGCTATTGTATCGTCAGAGTCGGGAGGCCGGTAAAAGGAACCGATTATTAACTTCTTACGATTTTTGGGTACAACCTCTACCCATAATAGCTCGCACGAACTATCAACTTCAACTTCGCTACATGAAATACTACTTTTGACGGCGACAAACACGCCACCACCTATTTTGTTTAATCTATCCTTTCTGAATATCGTTAGATCTTTTGAAAATACTTCTTCTGAACTTATTTCCGGCTTGAGCCAACTTTCGCTGCCTATAATGATGTGTGTTTCGGTGCTTTCTATTAACGCTTGCAGTTCTGGAACTTTCCCGACACAGCTACGACAATTTACAACTGTTATACCGATAGTTTCCGGATCTACATTTCTCCTGTGATCCACCTGAACCCTTTGAGATTGCCCATTTTCTATTTCCCCGAAGCTCTTTATCCTAAAAAACCGCCCAGTCCACGCCACACAGCCCCCGCTACCCGTGTAGCCGCTTCCTGCGTGTAGTGGACTCCTGACCTATTCAGCGGAACCCGGAAACCCACCACCCGATGGCGCAAGTCAAGGAATCTGCAGCCTACACGGTCGCAGAACCGTCTGAGCCTCTGATTCAGACCCTCCACTCGGCTCTGTATCAGAGGTCCACAGTCGGTCCTGTCAACTATGCTGCAGATGGTGAGCTCTGCTTTCATCTTGCAAGCAAGACTGACAGTCTTTACCACTTCAGTTAGCCGCTCGAAACCTGAGAGGATCTCTTCAGATCCGAAACGACACACATCATTGGTACCGACGTGAGCCACCACCTGCAGTTGGCTGCACCCCGTACCCTTCATGGCATCCGGGAGGACCCGTTCCACATCTGGAATGACTCCACCCGGTATGCACACGGAGTGCACGTTGGCCTTCTTCCCCTCCTTGGCAGCCATCTCTCTAAGGGGCTCCATCACCCGCCTAACGTTGGAGCTCCCAACTACAAGTAAACCCACCCTCTGTGAAAGCCCGGATCTTGCAGGCTGGGTGGTGACAGGGTGAGAGACACCATCCGACTCAGGAACGTCGTCCTGAGCAGACAGCGCCTCAAACCTGTTCGCAAGACGAACCGGGGAGGTCTCACGATCGGTCCCCCGGAATGTCTTGCGCCTCCTGCCACGCACTGGAGCAACCTCCCACGCAACCACGGGTGGGATGTCTGCCTCACTGCTAGCAGTTTCAGGGCATGTCGCTGCCGCAGGCCGATCGGTGGAGACGACGGGAGTCCGTTCGGTCCCCACCGCCGGCCAACAACAACGACGCCCATCGATCGCAGCTTCCAACTGTGCAACCGAGGTTAACACAGCTTGAAGCTGGGAGCGAAGTGTCACCAGCTCAGACTGCATCCGCATACAGCAGTCACAGTCCCTATTCATGATTACAATGCCAACAAAAGCAAAAACTACAGTCGCGATGCGTTCAAACTAAACTGTTCGTTAGAACGCGGATGTGAATCCAATACGCACGACAGCACAGTATAACTTTACAAATTGAGACGAGAAAGTGTAGACGAAAATCAAAATACTATATGTCGCTTCTAATCAGAAAATAAAGACAGACGACTGTCGCGACGCGATTCACACGGCGGAATAATACACTAACCAGATATTTAACGCGAATAGGAATCAAACAAAAACGCGAGCACACAATAAATTTAATGCACTCAAGGGAAAACTCACTGAAAAGTAAAAATATGTAGCTTCTAGAGAGAAGCCGGTTACACTTACAACTGATAAATTACTGCTACGCTACTGGAGAGGTGTGCTCTGGACCACGTCCGCTGGGCGACATAAAGCGAACCATAAAGTAACCATAAAGCGAACTGAAATGGTGACAACTATTTATTCACAACCGATACTAAAGCGTCACATGTTTGCACCTGTTAGTGTCCTTCAAAGTAGTTACCAGCGTTATGTAGAACCCGTTGCCAGGAATGTGGAAGGCGTAGTATACCGTTAGCAGAGCCTGTGCTGTTCATAGTGCGAATGGAGCAGCCTACTGCCTGTCATATCTCTGGAAGAGATATGAAGTGAATGCAACTAAGTTGTTCTTTCATCTTCTGAATCAAATGAAAGTCTCAAAGACCCTAAGTCCGGAGAGTATGGTAGATGGTTCAGTACGTCACAGTCCCATCGACCGAACAGAACAGTCACAGCTTGCGCTGTATGCACCACGCATTGTCGTGCAAAATGATGGATGAGTTGCGCACAAAGTGTTGCCGCTATTTCAGCGTCTATTTCTGTCATGCTGTACGACCTATGGCACATTCAATCTTGATCCAACTTCGTCCTTCCTGTTTCGAAAACGTAGACACCGTTACGTTAGATAGCCCGTGAACAAGTGGCTATGTTTCCCTCGATTATGCGCACGCCCTTGACGTAGGATGGGCGAGTCCATTTGCTCGGAGGTAAGGTAGGCATGTCAACAACGTGTGCTATCAGCGACAATAGTAGATTCCATTGCATAGTGTCTCGACAGAAGTGTTGCCAGTATTTAAGTTCCAACCCTCATTGTTGGTGTGGACTGCATAGTGGTCTGTTTTATCTACTGCTGGGCCTCTAACTGTGCTGTCGCTAAGTATATTTCGTTTCGCTATTTACACTTGTTTTTTATAACTTTTATTTACGAATGAATACAAGCACTAACTTAATTTCAATAACATGAAGTATTTAACTGAGAACTACACCCGTCATAGTCCATTTGTGAGTTTTAGCCTGATTTAAAGGTATGTGAAACGATATTGTGCTTCAGTGTTGGTAACACTGCGCACTTTGCTTGCGCAGCACCCAGGTGGCTGTTTGACTTTGAGGCGGCGGCCGCCCTCCACCTGCAGGCAGGACGGGCCGCGGCCACGTGGTACCAACAGAGGGCCATCAGCAGCCGCACCCAGGAATGCCAGCCTCGGCGCCTGCCTTGCGTAACACCGGAGGCACGGGAACTGGCCACTCCCCTCGCCGTATGCAGATAACCATCCAGCTAGCTCGTGCACACACACACTCCTCCTCTCTCTCTGTCTCTGTCTCTCTCTCTCTCTCCCATACTTCCTCTCTTTGGCTATCTACCTATTCTCATTTCTCTCTCTAGAGGACCACATAAATTGCACGATGTTCCTCTATCTGTATCTGGGGTCAAGGTATAGACCGTTCACTGCTTATAGAGACACGGCACAGCGACTATGGAGAGTCGAAAAGTTGCAGAAGTTAGGAACGGTTTTTACTTGTTTCTGATCGCTACGAAGCACTATTTTTAAACCTCTGTTGCGGGTCGGATGTTTGGACTCCTTTCGACGCAAGTTAAACATCGCTCATTACTCTATTCTTTTACTATGGCGATACAGTAAATATCTACAGGGAGTTTCACTACGTGTGTTTGCCTCTGTAACTTATAAAATAATAGGTGACGGGAATTTTAATGCGGTAGGTCAACACAAGAAATGTTACACTTTCTGCGGAGCTATGAACATAGTTTATTGTATCATTTTCCAAAGAGTTACACCACAAAGATATAATTTTTTAAATGGAACAATAGTTTTTTCTATCGTGCATTGGATTCGTTGAAACCAGCTGCGTCCAAATCAATTTAAACTACATTCCTATCACTGTTAGTTTGGGAGCTACAACCCTTAAAAGTTTAGGGGGCGGAGGCTACGACAGCGTAGCTGACTGGCTGGTGGTCATGAGACAGTGGGCCGTGCCCCAGGGGATAGCCACTCGGCCAGTTAGCTACGCTATCACAGCCTCCGCCCCCTAAATTTTGAAGGGTTGTAGCTCCCAAACTAACAGTGATAGGAATGTAGTTTAAATTGATTTGGACGCAGCGGGTTTAAAAGAATCCAATACACGATAGAAAAAAACTATTGTTCCATTTAAAAAATTATATCTTTGTGCTGTAACTCTTTGCAAAATGATACAATAAACTATGTTCATAGCTCCGCAGAAAGTGTAACATTTCTTGTGTTGACCTACCGCATTAAAATTTCCCGTCACCTATTATTTTATAAGTTACAGAGGCAAACAACCTTAGTGAAACATCCTGTATACACACTCTTTAGCGCCTCATTTGTTTACCCGCTGTTGCACCTACAAACATGCTGTGCGGAGCGACTGTGGCTGTGTTGTAAGGCCTGCAGAGCTGGCCGTTTCAGAACTGCTGTTTGTGCTATTTAGCAAAACTTATACTTTTTAGCTAAAGCTATGGTCGGTGGGCAACACCTCGTAACCATATTGTTTCGCTGTGAGATGCATTTAGAAGTGTTGTGATATGCTATTTTCGACTTCGAAACGTTCAGACATGTCGGCGGTTGCAGAGTATTGAAATGATTTCAAATGCGAAGTTAAAAATTTGTGCTGGAGCGGGATTCGAACCCGGATTTCCAGCTACGGGCCAGCTGTCACCTTAATTATTTAGGCTACCCAGACTCACTTCCAGTCGTGCCCAAATTCATGTTGCGCACTAATATTATAGTGACGCCACTAACTGTATTCCTGGAAGCGATCGAGCCTATTTCTGCTTCCCCACAGATATTATCAAGATTTTAAACGTTTAGAAACCTATTGGACGTACAGCTGGCACAGAATTTGCCACAGTACACAGTAGCATTATAAAATGCTGCAAAGTAATGCACCAGACCATACTCGGCAAGAAACCTTGTATGCAGTTGGTGGAGGAAGGAAGCTTAAGGTTTAACGTCCCGTCGACAGCTTGTTCATTAGAGACGGAGCTAACGCTTGGATGGGGAAGGAAATCGGCGGTGACGTTTGAAAGGAACTATCCTGGAATTTGCCTGGAGTGATTTAGGGAAATCACTGAAAACCTAAATCCGGAGGTACATTTGAACCACCATCCTCCCGAATGCGTGTCCAGTTCGTTATCACTCTGTCACCTCGCTCGGTGTGTATACAGTTGGACGAGGAGGTGCGGAAAATTTTGAGAGACGTACGGGACACTAAAACATCAGGAAATGAATGAAAATATTCGTGCTATGTCGAGCGAGTTACAGAACAGGTGGTTAGGATTTGTTGGGTACATAATGAGATCGACGATGAGGGTTGACTAAGAAGATATGGAATTCAACATGTCATAGGGGAAACAACTGCATGAAGGAAGCCAGAGAATATTGGAATATTTGAATAAAAGACAGAAATATGAAGACAGTAGTACAGGACAGGTTAAAGTATAAAGGGTTGGTGGATGGTCACAGATGGTCGGAAACCAAAATCAGAAGAAGAAAGAAACAGAAGTAGCTAGAGAATTAAGAGGCATTGGGAAGAAAGGAGACGTGCAAAGCAAGCTACACGTGATCCTGAAGTGTTCTAACGAAGCAGAAGAAAAAGAATCCGACCAAACAGCTGTGGTCATCCATCTCTAGACATACAAACAATTTCAACTTATTACACTAAAGACAACACATGGAGGACTCGAAATTCCAACAGAGAGCAGCTACGCACTCTCTAACAAGGCACCTTAGTGCGCACGGCCATTCCTGCGCGAGCCAATGCCCTGCAGCCGACGAGGTGTTTGAATGTTTTGGATTCGTAAATTTACGGCTGTTTGTGTCAACCATTGGTGTCTGTTCTTTGCCGCGCAGGAGTGCCCGTGCGGTCTGAGACGGCTTGCTGCAGACTGCGCGTCTGATCGCCGTCAGAGATTCGAGTCCTCCTTCTGGCATGTGTTGTCCTTAGCAGAGGTTAAAGTAGTTTGTGAATTTACGGACTAACGACAACTTAAGTTTCGTCTCACAGATTTACGGACAGTTGAATTAGTCTGTTCTTCCAGGCATATCCGAAACAATAGAAATTCCTTCAATAACATGTTATTTACTTTTTCACTTCTAAAAAGAGTCCATCTTAACGGCTTTACAATCATTGTAAGTATTTGCAACCACTATTACGTGTGCAAGCAGACGAATTTTTTAGATATATCCATCAATAAGAGGCGTGAAAGGAATGTATGCATTTCAAGCAAAGGAAAATATCTTCTTTGTCTTATTTGTATGTATAAATGGGCCACACAACACTGTTGATAGTCAAATTAATAAGTTTTTAAACTGATTTATTTACCCAATAGTTGGCCGCGGTGGCCGAGGGGACTGAGGCGCTCCAGTCACGGTCTGCACGGCCACTACGGTCGGGGGTTCGAATCCCCCCTCGGGCATGGATATTTGTGCCGTCCTTAGGATTAGCTAGTTCATAAGTAGTTTGTAAGTTTAGGGACTGATGACCTCGTAGTTAAGTCCCATAAGCTGTACAAACATTTGAACATTTTACCCAATAACAGCATCTGTAACGTGGCGTCTGGTACTATCTGGCTTTGTAGCTCCGGAAAGGAGCTATTTCCTACAACACCGAATGGCGAATAATGCGAGACTGAAAGGCTAAATACGTTTATATTTAGTTGAATGGAAGGGAGATGGCACACGTCTGCCAGCAGTGAACAAATGACGTGCACTCGACACATATCAAACGTTGCGCGACCACCCCATGCTTTAACGTTCCGTCGATAACGTGGTCATTATAAACGGAGCGCACGCTCAGATAGTTTTTCGTTAGGCAATGTGAACAAAATCGCTCTGCCCCTGGAAAGGAACTATTCCGGCATTTCCCCTGCTGTGATTTAGTAAAATTATGGTCAACTTAAATCAGGATGGTCGGAAGTAGGTTTTAACCGCCGTCCTGTCCATTGTGTTATCAATGCGCCACATTACTCGGTAGCGATTTAGAGAAATCATAGAAAAGAAAAATGTGGATGACCGAAAGTGGATTCGAAACGCCATCCTCTCTACCGCGAGTCAGATGTCCTAATTACTACGCCACACTGCTCAGTGTGTGCTCCAAGATAGTGGTCTCTGTTGTAGTCTGGGATGCAAATTCCTAACCGCGGCGGAGCAGCCGAGAGCATTGAGGCGCTATGCTCCGATGCGCAAGGCTGTTCCCCGTCGGTGGTTCGAATCCCCCCTTGGGCATGGATGTTTGTGTCGTTTTCAGTATAAGGTAGTTCATATGTAGTTTGTAAGTTTAGGGACTGATGACCCCGCAGTTAAGTCCCTTGAGCTTACCAAACATGTGAACAGGTTTTTGTTTTTTGTTTCTTTCTTTCTTTTTTTTCGGAAATTCCTGGTATGTAATGAGCCTCCTAGTTTTTCTGGAAGGAACTGTGAAAGATCCGCTGTATCCTGAGATGCTAGAGGACCATCTCCATCCATTTAGCCTTCCAACCTGGTCGGTTCTGAGGTGTACCAAGATGATAACGCAAACAAGCATATTTCCCGCACCGCTGGAGAATATTTCCAGGAACAATCTGGGGGGAGGAGCTTCCACGGACTGAGTTAGGCACCTCGCAGGCCACATTGTAACTCATTGAGTATATCTGGGATGTTATGGACCGTGCACATACGAACAGACCAGAATTGGCTGACACACTCGATATGGCGACAGCTGGGTCCAGAGCAGAACCAGGGATTTGTAGACTCCCTTCCATGGCCTCTCACTGCACACTGCAAGGCCATAAGAGGCCTCATGTGGTATTAAGAGCTTAACCCATAAGACGTGCCTAGTCTGTGTGCATAAAAAATGTGAAACATTAGTTACTCAATTGTGATGAAATGCTCGGAAGGATGTGGATGAAATCTTTTGGACTGTAGAACATTCATACGCTGAATTAACATGTGCTACCTTTCGAAAAACTGTTCGCTTCATGGTGCAGGGTACCTCACAACAAAATTCACCATAGTGTTACACATCACCATAAAATTCGAGGAATGTGTGTACCTTTTCACTGAGATAACATGTTTCCTTTTTTTTTTTTAGGCTACCTCGCAGTAAGCTTCGATACCACGAAAGTTGCGATTTGGCAACCAATTATCATCACTATTCACTGTCGAAATTGGATTGAGACAATTCGACCACAGAAAAAGTAAGCCGGAACACTTGCGAAGGAGAGAGATGGAGCTGGTGGGATCACAGTGGCGCAGCCATTGGGGGGTGGGGACAGCTATTGAGACTGAAGCCCCCCTCCTACACCGAGCCCCGCACGATGATTTATTATTATCATTATTATTATTATTTAGGTTAGCACATGTAATAAATCACAACGTAACTATAATTTGCCAAGCACAAATGAACGTGAAAATGGGTCGCCAACGTGATGCCGCCAGTAATAACGTGTGCCGCTGTTACTGTGAGCGGTTTTAATGCTGCCGCGACCAGCTTTAATGCTTCCGCTATTGTTACTGCTATGCTGAAGTTACGAGCCGATTGTTCATATGCGCCGACCCGCTGGTTAGCTGCGCCACAGTGCCACCGAGTGGAATCTTATGAACAATGATAGGGCTGGAGGGTTCTGATTAAATTCCGCTCTCTCACTTGTCAAAAAATAGAGGGACAAAACTAATCAGACCTCATCCGTCGAGAACTGATGTTTGTTATCGATATTCTGACCGGTTTCATCTTTGGTCGTGTCGGCGCAGTGTGCTTGCTTGTTCGGTGTGTGTTGTCTTTCCTGTTTACTCATTGAAAACCGAAGTTTTAAAGATCGTTGCACATTGCTTCCTCACTGCAGTTTCGCCTTGAAAATTGCAGGGTGGTCGCCTGCAGAAATATCGGCCGTCGTCGATTTTGATACCTGGCAGCATACCCGTAAGTTTTTCGAAACAATAGTGTTATTTTAGTACAATTTGTACGTATTGAGTCTCGTGTTAATTAAACTGTAAAGACCTTCCTCCTTGGGTAGTAACAAAGAATCTGCTTAATTATTTTACGAGCTGATTATGTACACTCCATTTCCACCAAGTTGCTCCTCTTCCACTTTCAAATTAATGCGAACCTACTCGTTTCACTTCTTGTGCAATTGTTTTCGATGTATAATTGGTTAAATTATAACAAGTGAAAAATAAGTCATAGATTAATAAATTCAAAAGGTTTTATTTTTAAAAAAATTAGCCCCGCCCCCCTCGAGAACCAAATCCTGGCTACGCCACTGTGGGAACAGACATTATCCTGGCATACGCCGGCGATTTTGTTATCCTTGGTGACACCCTAGAGCAAGTACACGCTGATACTTCCAGATTCCTCTACAGTGCAAATAATATTGGGCTGGTGGTGAACGAGGCTAAAACTGAACATCTTGTAGTATCACGCCGAAGAGCTCTCCCTCCTTCCATTGTTGTCGACGGGCATACTTTTCAGAGCAGAAGAGTTCAAGTACCTGGGTTCCGTACTAAGCAATAAAAGTGAAGCGTCGAAAGAAATACGTCAACGTATAACAAATGCTTATCGCATGTTCTTTAGTCTGAACAACCTTTTCAAATCTCGTCTGATACAGCAGAAGAACAATGTGCACCTGTACATGACGTTAGTAAGGCCAGTTGTGAAACTTAGGCGACATCGGCAACAACGGAAGAATTAATATGTGCATTTGAAAGGGAGATATTTCGAAATATCTATAGACCCATCTACAATACCTTGGAAAGTAGCTGTGAACGAAGAAATAAAGAAGCCCTCTATCAGCAGTTTGGAAAGACGCACATCGGAGGAATATTGGGGCAAAGAGACTCCAGTGGTTTGGCCACATCATACGAGCGCACGGATCCCTTCCTAATGAAATCTTCTAGTCTCAACCCACGGAAAAACGCCCAAGAGGACGCTCGAAAACGCGATGGAAAGATCAAATAACAGCGACCCTTATAGAAGTTGAATTGTCTTTATAAAGCATTTTTTTATCTTCCGTTTTTCCTTCTGCTATAGGCACATTGATGTAATAAATTATATATATATATATATATATATATATATGAGGGGAAAGGGGACTAAGAGAGGTGGACATGGACAGAGAGAGCCAGAGGAGGAGAAGGATGGAAAGAGAGATGGCAGAGGGATCGGTAAGGAGGTAATGGAGTGGGTGAGAGGAGAAGATTAACAGAGAGAGGGGGTAGGAGCAGATAAACAGAGAGAGAGAGAGAGAGAGAGAGAGAGAGAGAGAGAGAGAGAGTGGGGGGAGGGGGATCTGGTTTCATGGAAGACAGATTCAAACACGTATTGTAAGATATTGCTGTGAACTACAACTACCATACATAATATCAGGAGGGCAGGAGGCGACAACGACGATGGATAGAGTGAGCAGGAGAAAGAGGAGCAAGCAAAGTAAGGACTAGGACGAGATAGACAGAGCCGAAACAGTCGTGAAGTTGTTTGCTATCTTTTCAGGCATATTTTGTAATACGGTACTCGAGCGCGAAAAAATGTTTTCCTTGAATTAAACGAGTGAGTTACGAGCGGCATCACTTCTCTGGTCTATTCTTATTGTATCAAAACTTCTTTTTCTATTTTCCTTTTGTTTGCTGAATCGCAAGTGGCTCTTCCGGTGTAAGAGTTTCGAGAGAGAACCATTGTTAACAGCGCAGAGCGAATCGAGTTTTAATCGTAATACTGCCACCAGTATGAAGAAAAGAAACAAAATCTTGCAGAAATGTTGTGGCAAGTCAAAAGATTATCACTTCCATCACTAAGAGGACCTGTGTAGGACTTGGCTTGCGTGATGGTGGAGGCGTAGACAGTTGCAGTCTGGATCAAATGATCGTGCACCAGTCTCTTAGACACTCAGATGCACCATCATCCAAAAATAAAGTTAAGGCTAAACGACAACCGACAGCGTGGTTACATTCGCTTTTGTCAGGGATGTGGAAGGACATCGGCCATGCCCTTTGAAACGAAAAAAAGCGGCATTTTCCTAGAATCATTGTTGAATTTCGCTGAACACCTAAATCAGCATGGTCAGAGGCGGGTGTGAACCGCCGACCACCAGAATGGAGCCCACTGTGTTACCAGCGCATTACCTCGCTCGCTGCAGATCAACCTGATTATGCACGTCATCACTGGAGCAATCAGATGTACTCCATCTTTCTGGTTGCCTATTTCTTAATATATTTATATAACTGCTGCAATGAGTCGAAACAGGTACTCAACTGGTGACAATTCTTTTTATATTCTATTTTGAAATATAGACGCTGGACTTTGCGATCTTCCTATCGGTTTTCACCAATAAGACTTGGAATACATAACTCAGGGTAGTAAAAGTTTATGGCTCGTTGTCTCTGTTCATAGGGGTGAGTTATGTATGTCAGCTTCAATGCCCTAAACAGCTACCCAATCTGTTTAAACAAGATCCATAATTAATCTGTAGTTTAGCCAGTCTATCAATCTGCATATGATGACGTGAACATATATTTAACAAACATAAGTTAACCCTCTGAATCACCAAAAACAAATTGATTCTAAGATAAAGAAGTGATTCACTCACGAAGTAATTCTGTATAAATTGAGTTTATTACTCTCATTAGACGTGAAACGCGGAGGTGGTCCTACTTTATACATCGGTAAATAACTAAATATTTCCTCAATTATTGTTAATGAGAGGCACAATAAGTATCACAAGCACTTGAGAGTAAGTTAGAGTAGTACATCGAACTTTGCAGTTCCAAGTTAATCCACGATAAAAGCATTTGCTATAAAACACAGTTCGTCATCACACTAGTACACGATTTCTGAATTATCACAGTTCCACAGCTCTACTACCGTGCATAGTTTTTCACTTTTCAAGCAGACTAAGGTCTGCAGTCACAGTCCCGTATATATTCTAGGTCCACACATGCCTATCTCTTCAAATCACAAGTTCGTAACGCGGCTTCATACCGCGCAGCGTCACAACCTTTCATCACCACGTCCAAGTTATGAGTCCCTTTCCAAGCGTTCGAAAAGCGTGTTCTCCCTGCTCATAAATTGTATCCTTCCGCGCATCCTAACGCCTCATCCTTAAAATATAATTTTCCCTTCCAAAATATTATACATTTCAATATCACAGAATTAAATGCTTTGACCATCTCCCTACAAATGTCATTTACATTTAACATACAAATATATATTTAACAATACTAAATACGATTGAGACTGAAGCTCCTATTAAGCGTGGCGTCTCACTGTTTAAATATACTGCCGCCGACGAAATATAGTCACACAATTAATACTTAATTTATCATGGCTTTTTAAGTAAATATATTCATTTCTTGTCAACAAATACATATAATTGTTTATATATAAATTATCTGCTGCATATCTACTATTTTTAGACGGCCCTGAAATACTTCAACATATTAACAAAAAACGAACGTTACTAACAATAATATTAAATGTAATGCGCTTTTCTGGGTTCATGTGTTGTGCTTCTGTGGTGGAATCTGTGTTCTGACTCAAGAATATTATTACCTCAACGAAAAGCAGAACAAGAGAGTAAAACAAAGGTTATTGAAAGAATACGGAAATAACGTGGTAAGCCTTTTAAGATGGGTAGCGTAGTACAATATTGCCCATTTGCTTCTTAAATTGTTACTGATAAAAACTACGTATCAATAATTGTAAATATAAGTCTTATAATATTATTATTATAGTACTGAAATTTGTCGGCTTTTTATCTTTCAGTATATTGAAATTGTAATTACGGTGTTTCATTCTCTCAAGTATCCTGAATCCATTCATATAACTATATTTGCCATATGATCATTTACTGATTTTATATGGATTTTTAGAATAATGTCTGTGGCTGTATTGTTATTTCAGTTGAATTCTGGGTTAGCCGCTCATTCAAGAGCGTTGCTTCCGGTTTCCGACCACATTAGGAAAACCTGACTACCTGCTGTATCCCATTCACTAGGTACAAACTGGTAGCCGGCTGGTTGGGGAACTCAACATCCTGGCAAAACCCGCCTTTCACATGGAAACAATCAGCTTCCCCCCTGCATCTGTAAAATCACAACTTGAAGCCTTGTAAAATTGAGGGTCAATATAGGTATGTCGACTACGCCTTTGTCGATTGAAGATGTAGTCTATAATAGCTCAGTGACTTCCTACGAGAGCTGAACAGTCTCCTTGCCAACATCAAATTTGCTGAATTGTTACGAAACGACCAACAGACATATGCTGTCCAGGTGTGAAGTTTCCGACGATTGCATAGGATCTGCGATCAATAGCTGCACAAACTGTCAAATCATCAACGGAACTAGTGAAAGGATATGATTAAAACTCTCGTACTGCGTGTAAGACGAATACGTGAGCCGCAGCACCTCCAGTGCTATGCGTGACATTTTTGGAAAGCTTTCTGAGGAACTGTATAAGAAGCGCCGAAGTGACACTTTGTAAGCACAACTATCGAGTAAGGCTTCATTAATTACTGCGATACATACAGCTAGTACCGAAATGATTAAAGGTACTGTAGACAACTTATGGCGTTATCAGGGCAGTTGTAGAGTGGTGAATCAACTATTCCCGTGGTTGTATATCCACACCCACACTTTATAGTTATGACCGTCAAGTGGACCGGACCACAGTACATCGTAGTACAGATTTGAGAAAACTGAAACGAAGTGTCGTGATTAGTTTCTCGACAGAGAGCAGGCAAGCGTCAGCTGGCAAACAGGAGCAAAGTTACAGACAAGGAAATAAACGGAAATAAAGTCAGCAGTGCTTTTTCCACAGCAATCATGCCGACACTCGCTTTTATGTATTTCCAGTTTGTATGGGAAAGTTTAATCGGGATTATCAGCCAAATTTTGAATCCAACTCTTCTCGCCATTGCACCTAGTGTGGAAGAAAATTGCATCGCCTCACTCGCTCGACCTGTCCATCAAAATCAACCGCTTCAACTTACCTACCCTAACCCTCTTTAGACATTGTACCGCCACACACGTGACTATTAATTATACCAACTGACAGTGTCGTCAGACGTTGAATGAAAGTAAGAACGTCCTGTTTAACCAAGCGTCATGTAAAATCCAGAACAGGTCTCAATGAAATTCATGACAAATCAGAACACTTTTTCGCTGATGTTTTGCGTGCTAGGAAGTATTGTAATGAGCAGAATCTCTCCAAAGTGACTTTCCAGAGCTCTAGTTGTGCTTAGAACACATAAAAACGTTATTTAGTGTCTGTACGCTTTTTACACAACTAGCATTGTGTACGATTTTATTAGACCTAAGTTCACGTTTTAACAAAAAAAGGTGCTAGAGGACAAGAGTAGCTACGTAAATTACTATTTTATAACATATTTAATTTTTCTCTGAAAGTTATGTCCATTCAGATCAGGAGATTATTACTGGAGAACTATAAATTTAATGAGAAAAAATTTTGTAATACGTGTAGTCCTTACTTCTGTTTACGAAGTACGCTGTTTTATCTTAAAATGTGTTATTTATAGCACCATTCGCCTGTATATAGACTATAAATAACGGAGAATGCTTGGTTTGCAGTACAGTACATTTCCTATATGAAAATTAAAACCGATTTTAGGAGTTCTCATTCCAGCTCTTATCTCTCTGGCTAGATCGTTAAAACTATGCTGTAACCAAGCATCAGGCATTTTCGGAAATTAAAACTGCCCAGGTGGCCTTTCATCGGTTCTCTTGTGCTCTTATCGGCTGATCTCATTTAGCCATCGGTTCGTTTCCTCTTATACTCTTCGTGGTCGCTTCACTGGAATTACGGAAACATGGCCAGGCGAGCAGTTCTACCGCCAACTGCCGCTTAATTAAAAAGAAATCATTCGTTCAGTAAAGTTATCTCAATCGATCAAATACCATTTCAATATTAAAATGCCTCGCTTGCTGTGATATTACTTCCACACATTCGATTGGCGTTATTAATACCGCAATACGTTGGTATTTTTCTTACAACCCATGTCAGGCGTACACTCAGGTAATTAAGATGCGTTGAAATCAATTTATTTCTATTTCCTTGTTTCGTTTTATTACCTATTGCCTGCCTGCGAGAAGAATTTGACAGAGCACTAAAAGATTTGAGTAGAAACAAGACCCCTGGAATAGATGACATAACGTCTGAACTGCTGATATTGTTAGGAGAACCAGTCATGAAGAAATTGTTCTTCCTAGTACGCAAGATATGAGACAGGGGAAATACCCTCCGAGTGCAAGAAGAATAAAGTAATTCCAATTCCAAAGAAACCAAGTGCAGACAAGTGTGAAAATTACAGAACTATCAGTTTAATAAGTCATTGTTGCCAAATACTGACACAAATAATTTACAGACGAATGGAAAAAACTGGTGGAATCCGACCTTTGGGAAGATCAGTTTGAATTCAGGAGAAATGTCGGAACACGCGAGGCAATACTCAAGTTACGATTTAATGTGTTTTCTTTTTTTTATGGAAGTTATGGGACTTAACTACGGTTCATCAGTCCCTAAGCTTACAAACGACTTATGAACTAGCTAAGACTAACGGCGGCACAAACATCCATGCCCGAGGGGGGAATCGAACCCCCGACCGTAGCAGCCGTGCAGACCGTGACTGAAGCGCCTCAGTCCCCTCGGCCACCGCGGCCGGCGTTACGACTTATCTTAGAAGACAGGCTAAGGAAAGGCAATACGTTTTTAGCGTTTGTAGATTTGGAGAAAGCTTTTGACAATGTCGACTGGAATACACTGTTTCAAATTCTGAAGGTAGCAGGGGTAAAATATAGGGAGCGAAGAGTTATACTCAACTTATACAAGAACAAAACAGCGCTTATTACAGTCGAAGGGCATGAAAGGATCGCAGAGGTTGGGAAGGGAGTAAGACAGGGTTGTAGCCTTTCGCCATTGTTGTTCAATCTGTACATTGAGCAATTAGTGAAGGAATGCAAAGAGAAATTTGGAGAGGAAGTTAAAGTTCAGGGAGAAGAAATAAAAACTTTACGGTTTGCCGATGACGTAGTAATCCTTTCAGAGACCGCAAAGGATCTGGATGAGCAATTGAATGGAATGGACAATGTCATGAAAAGAGGTTATAAGATGAACATCAACAAGAGTAAAACAAGGATAATGGAATTTAGCGTCAGAAAATCAGGCGATGGTGAAGGAATAAAATTAGGTAATGAGGCAATAAAAGTAGTCGACGAGTTTTGTTACTTGGATAGCAAGGTAACTTCTGATGGCCGAAGTAAAGAAGATATAAAATACAAAATGGTTATGGGAAGAAAAGCGTTTCTGAAGAAGCGAAACTTGTTGACATCCAATATTAGTTTAAATGTTAGGAAGTCCTTTCTGAAGGCATTGGTCTGGAGTGTAGCATTGTATGGAAGTGAAGCGTGGACAATACGAAGTTCAGACAAAAAGATGATAGAAGCTTTTGAAATGTGGTGCTACAGACGAATGATGAAAATTAGATGGGTAGATCACGTAACTAATGAGGCGGTGCTCAACAGAATTGGGGAGAAAAGGAATTTCTGGCGTATTCTGACTAAGAGAAGGGATAGGTTGGTGGGACACATCCCGAGACATCAAGGAATCGTTAACTTAGCATTAGAAGGAAGTGTGTGGGGTAAAAATCGTAGAGAGAGACCGAGGGATGTAAGTTGCCGAAAGTATTCTCAGATGATGAGACTTGCACAGGACAGGTTAGCGTGGAGAGCTGCATCAAACCAGTCTGCGGACTGAAGACCACAACAACAACAACAACAACAACAACAACCTATTGCATCTTGGCCCAACAGACGCTAGGTTCTGAAGACGATCCGCTGCAAAGTCTGTATCAGTTTCTACTGAATTGCCTGTACGTTTTTGCCTTATCCATTTTAATTTTCGGGTTTAAAGCCCGTTAGGGAAAAACTCTATGAATCGTAATTTAGATGCAGAATCGAGGAAATGTCATTGTATGAACTGTTGATCTACTTGCGCTGTAGAGTGAATGTGATATACTGATGGATGAGTAATATTGTGGAATATGTAGACTAATGACTACGTGCGAAATTACAGGATAGGGGAAGGGACGAAGAGCTTGCTATTTTTACACAGAGCAGCAAAATGCCTGGAGTCAACCGTAACTGCCTTCGATTTACATGCTGTGATTTCGTAATGAAAACTTACAACTATATCGAAGATGGTAGTAGAATTCGTAACTTTTGAGACAATACTGAGAACGTCTCTGTTACTGACAGCGACTGCTACTCTTGGTAGAATGGGCGCTAGTACTACAATAAAGGGAGTTCTGTACCGCTTCTGTAATCAGATTGACTTAAATAAATTGATTATATGAACCCCATCCTAAACACAGGAAAACCCCATGTGAGAATTCCCCTGCCCCTCCTCTCCCTTCAACACCAACAAACCTCGCCCATCATTCATCTGGATGGGAAGTTTGTGGCACAAAAAGACGTATGTAAATTCAATGACGTTGCATTGTAAAAGAAGGATTTTGTTCATGAAAATGGATAATGTGTTATAAGAATTCAATTTTATTGATAAGAAATTTCAATTTTTGTAAGAAGTTGGGAAGATGATCGTCCCATAGCATTTATCGCCACTGAGTCACGTTGTAAAACTACACCACTGAGCTGTCAAGGACTCTATCCATGGACCTCCCAATCCCTAACACCATCCCGCCACTCTTCGACTGAAATTTCATATTTTCACAATAGATTCAATGGCAAATGACAGAAAATGTTTATTGAAATGGAAATTGTTTACAAAAATTCGTTTTTACCGGCAGGTACATCAAATACGGCTCGAACTTTGAAAATAGTGGTGAAAATCTTACATTAGTTTGGAAGGATGTTGCGTATTCTCTTCATGGCCATTATCTTTGGGAATACTGGAATTCTGACAACTATGTTTGGATTAACGACATAAAAAAATTGTTTTCGAAATCTTGTAGGAGTCATACAGGCGGCCACTCTGTCATCACACGCCAAACTCCACTTGCTATATACAGCATGTAGGTATCAAAAATTGTACAATGGAATACATTTCAACTTCTTTACATGTTGGAACATTTGCAATGAAATTGCAGGAAACATATCTTACGGGGAAAGAAACTCATTTCGCAATTCTGTATACATGTAACATAATTGGACTAGATATTTCTGGTTCAAGAGGGTCAATTCAAGAATTATATTTTCACTCTGCAGCAGAGTGTGCACTGATATGAAACTTCCTGGCAGATTAGAACAGTTTGAAGTAACGAGGATTCAAACCTGGGACATTTGCCTTTCGCGTGCAAGCCCTCTACCGACTGAACCTACCCAATCAGATAACTTTTTAAATCACGAACTTGTATCATGTGTGTATTTAAGAAAAGAAGAAAAACTGAATAAATTGCTCAGTTTTAAGCAATTTCGTCAACGGATGAATGGAATAGAATATATAATATAGAATTACAAGATGGTTGGAAAAGTAAACAACCACTAGTAGCAAGTTTGGAGATTTATTTACAATCGGTTTCGAGCAATTATTGCCATTCTTCACGTATCTGTACAGGAAACAGCTAAGAATAATATACAAATATTACATAAAATTCGCAGTAGAATCTCAGGATTAAAGGGGCAAGAAGAACACTGTATACGAAGCTTTCTCGGAAAGTGACAAAACGTGAAATATTAATACGCTATTCTGCTGCACACTGATGAAATAATGAACTCTACGAAGTATTAAGTTCATATAAACGAAGAATTTTTAGGTACTTCCATAAATTGTGCCCTATTGGTTTACACAGAGCATTTTGTAACCACACTGAACATCAAGTGCAGAGATTATGCTAGAACTCGTAACTAAGTTGTTAATATGTGCATCTTCGAATAAACCATGTAGTGGGCGTAAAGAGATAAGGGGGAATAAAGTTACAAAATGTAAGGGTCATATATAATACAGTATTATTAAGAGAAAACGGAACTTTGAGTATGCAAAACCAGCAAACTAACTGCCCAATAGTCACAAACCAGTCTACTAACCGCATAGCAGAGACATATACTACTGTATAAATTAAAGGATGATAATATCGAAGACCATGGTATCACGGAACGAAATATTTCTGTATTAACAGCTAACACAGAAGTAGGAAAGTTAGTAGGGAGGAAGCTGACACAGTAAAGTACCTATTATAGCACACCTAATAAAAAGTAGTTAACTACGTACAACTTAAGAATTTCTATGAACAGAGAGCTGGCTGCAATTAATAATAGAATATGTGTGTGGGAATGACAGATCTGTGTTCATATAAGTAAAGCAGCTCTCTAGAAATAGTTCTTGTAGAAGGATAATTGGTATTACTGTAAGTAAATTGCAACACAATTCATATCATAAAGTCACTACAGCATAGACAGTGACCTATAGTATGGTATAGTTCAGTTTCAACCCTGCGCAAATAATCCAGGTTTATATAGTGGGTATGGACAGATAATCTTAAAATTACAGGACTTAACGTAGGAAACTGATTTTATAGCATAACATGGGATGACTAATGTGGGGAGGTAGAGGGTAGTTGTTGGGAGGAGTGTGTGTTATAGAGATAATGAAGATTGGTTGATGAGGATTAGTTGAAATGGTAAGAACGATTAACGTTAGTTGGGGTGTTCTGTTGATGGTGCAGTATGTTGGTTGAGACCTGAAGGATGGAAATAATAAAAAAATGGTGAATTAATTTCATAGCACAATGAAAATGGCAGAAGGATTATTTCATTGTCAATTAATAGTAATAAACTGAATGAAAATGAAAAAGTTATTGTAGTCTAAGTTACGCATAGAAACAGTAACTTATCATTCCTACAAAAAGCAGATTGATTAGAGTAGTTACTTATGAAGCAATAGTGTCAGTAAAAATGATAGAAGTGACATCTAGTAGTAAGGGACGGAGAGGTATGGAGTGTGTTGGGGGGGGGGGGGTTGAGACTGTAAACGTACAATTGTAATGCAGTGTTGTCTAGGTGTGATAGTGTAATGGGCAGTGAGGGGTAAACACTGTTGTCTATTCTGCCAATAAAACACAGTCTCTGGTTCGCCTTTCCCACGACATTATCTACGTCTTCTATCCAGTTTAAGTCTGAAGTAATAGTAATTTCTAGGTATTTTCTGGAGTTTACGGCCTTCACGTTTGATTTATTTATCTTGTAAACAAAGTTTAACGGATTTCTTTTCGTACTCATGTGGACGACTTCACACTTCTCATTATTTAGAGTCAATTGCCAATTTTTACACCATAATGATATCTTATTCAGATCGTTCTGCAGTTGGTTTTGATCTTCAGATGATTTTCATAGACGGTAAATGACGGCGTCATCTGCAAACAACCTAAGAGAGCTACTTAGATTTTCCCCTAAATCGTTTATGTAAATGAGGAACAGAAGAGGACCAATAAAACTACCCTGTGGAACGCCCGATATCACCTCTGTTTTACTCGATGCCTTACCATCGATTATTACTACTGTGTCCTCTCTGACAGGAAATCCCATATCCAGTCGCAAATTTGGGGCGATATACCATAACCACGCAATTTGATTAAAAGCCGTTTGTGAGGTACGGTGTCAAAAGCCTTCTGGAAATCAAGAAATACGGAATCGATTTGCGAACCCTTGTCGATAGCACCCATCACTTCGTGTGAATAAAGAGCTAGAGGTGTTTCGCATGAACGATATTTTCTAAATCCGTGTTGACCATGGGTCAATAGATCGTTCTGTTCGAGATAATTCATAATATTTGAATACAAGATATGTTCCAAACCCTGCAGCAAAAAGATAACGTGTACTATGCTTTCCACGGAAAATAGTAGGTGCGTCGGAAAAGTTCGGTGAACGGCCTCAAGAAATATGGGAAACAAGAGTTACAAACTGTGGTGTCGCACAAGTCTGAAGTGCGCGCCTCGTACTTTCGCCGCGCAACGAGACACAAAACACCTTTACTGGCCTTCAAAGTAATCGCCATTGACTACAATACACTTCTGCGCTTGTACAGCTGTTGAAAACTGTCAGGAAACGGTTTTTGTGGAATCGATCGAAGAACCCAAGGTTACGTGCTGTTGGATCTCAGAAACGTTGCGAAGCGTAAGCCGTTAATGGCTAATTTAAGGCGCGGAAACAGAAATAAGTTTTGTGATTCTTGAGTTTCTCTCAGAGTACTTGATAATCAAAATATCCACAGGTGTAGTGCCGGTCTACAGTGTCCAACGGGTACAATACTTCGGCGATCATACATGATGCCATCATCCGTTGAACTGACGAAATGAGCTACTGAAAACGCGCCGGCACGCAGATTCGCACGCTACGGCCGCTCGAAGAGAACTGGGTTCTAGCCACGCTCACGCTCACGCTTCTCTTGACGGACCTCGACCTTGGTCCGATGGGTTGCAGGCTAAGCATTAACTGCTGTTCCTGCGGTACCTGAAACATATGAAAAACAAATTAGTGGCCTGACTGGAGGAAGGGTCTTAGTGTGTCAGCTGGTGACGGTGTGTGATTTCATCCACGGTTGCTACGAGATTATAAGATTAATCCCGTAGCAGGTCAGGCCAACGAGTCGTTGGCCTGAAGTGTTGTTGTGTCCCGAGGTCCCGGACGAGCCGGTTTTGGGACTGCTGGGACTTCTCATAGAAGTTCCTGGCGGTGGCGCGGAACCTCTCCCGGAGGGGCAAGATGCCGACTTCGTCTTGAAGCCGGGCGGTGGGGCAACGCCTCGGAAGATGCAGGGCAGTCTTCAGGGCGCGGTTCTGGATCCTCTGCAGTGACTCGATGTGGAGGTCTGCGGCGTTTCCAAATACTGGGGACGCGTACTCGAGCACTGGGCGAACCAGTGACAGGTACATCGTGATCCCATGTTCCGGCGGCAGCGACGACTGCGGGTTAAGCAGCGGATAAATTACGCGTAATCGCGCAATGGCTCTCTGTCTTACATCACTGACGTGATGTTTCCAGGTGAGCCTTTGATCTAGGGTAACCCCTAGGTATTTCGCCGTCGTGCTCCAGGGGATGGGAGCCCCCAGAATTTCGATCGGCGGTAGCCCAATTGGCACACGTCTTCTAGTGAAGACGACTGCCCGGCTTTTCGCGGCGTTGAATTTCAACCGCCACTTAGTGGCCCATGCCCCCAGGACGTCGCATCCAGCTTGCAGGCGGCGTCTCATCGTGTGCACGTTCATGCTGCGGGTGAACAGCGCTGTATCGTCGGCGTAGAGCACCAATTCTACGCGTGGTACCCGCGGTGCGTCAGCAGTGTACAACGAGTACAGCAGGGGGCCGAGAACCGACCCCTGTGGCACTCCTGCACGTATCTGCCTTTCCGTCGATGTACCGTCTTCTGCCCTCACATGGAAGGTTCGTTCAGACAGGTACGACTGCAATAGTCTCCCATGAGACGTCGGAATTCCGTGCACAAAAAGTTTGTACACGATGCCGTCGTGCCAGACGGAGTCGAACGCGCGGGAGACGTCAAGGAACACTGCCCCAAGGAATTCCCTTGTTTCCAGTGCCCGCATTGCCGGCTCGACCAGCCGGAGTAGCTGGTGTGTGGTGGAATGGCCGGCGCGGAAACCGAACTGCTCGTCCGGTATGATGTTCTCGCGCGTGACGTGATCCAGCAGTCTCTTCACGTACAGCATCTCGAAGACTTTCGAGAGGGACGACAGCAGGCTGATGGGCCGGTAGCTGATAACCTGGCGCGGATCCTTGCCGGTTTTCAGGATTGCTACCACTTCCGCATGTTTCCATGCGTTGGGGAAGACTCCCGAGCGGAGAATCTCGTTAAAGACGTCGGCAAGGAGCCGATGCGTTCCCTGAGGTAGGTTCGTCAGCAGGCGGTTAGTGATACCGTCGCTGCCTCCCGCCTTCCTCTGGTTCAACGAGCGAAGCTGCTTTGCAACCTCATTCTCCGTGATCGGCTCGATGGCGTCGTCTTCTTCCCTGGCGGCGAGGAACACTGGCAGCTGCTCGGCGACTCTGCGGGTGTGCTCCTCATCTATTTCGTCTTCAACTGGCGTGAAGTTGGCCGCGAATGCGTCAGCCAGCGCGCTGGCCTTCGCGTCCGGGTCACTTGCGTAGTCGTCCCCGACCTGGAGGGGCGGAATGCGCTGGCGGCGGCGAAGGAAAGCCTTCGCGACTCTCCAGGCGCTTCCGTCGTCTGGATTGAGCGTTGACACGAGGTCTGCCCAATCCTGGTTCCGGTGGTTTTCAACTGCGGCCTTAATTTCCCGCCTCATGCGATTTAATCGGCGCTTCGTTTCTGGTTGGCGTGTAAGCTGCCATTCACGAAACAATCGATTTTTGTCGCTGATGGCTGCCAGAATGTGGCGTGGGAGCTGTCGCGAGAAATCTCGCGGCTGGCGCGGTGGTCTCGGAGTTGCGTCTTCCGCGGCTCGCTGGATCGTCCTGGAGAGGAAGGCGAGGGTAGCGTCGGCCCCGGCCTCGGCGGGGTTTGGCGCTTCCTCGAGTGCGGCAAGCACTGCCTCTTGGTAGCGCTCTGCGTCCAAGTTCTTGTAGCTGGGACGCTGCTCTCGGAGGGATGCGCCGATCACGTCCAACTCGAAAATGACCGGTACATGGTCGGAGTTCAGGACGTTTCGCGTCTCAGCGGACGCAAAGCGGCAGATGCCCTTCATAAGGGCAATGTCAAGCACGTCGGGTTCCCCTCGGTCCGGGAAGTGCGTGGGGTCAAAAGGCCCCAGGCTAATTGCGCCGCAGCGATGCACGGCGCGGGAAAGTCGGCGCCCAATGACGTTGGTGACGAGAGAGTTCCACTCTGGGTGTTTCGCATTGAAATCCCCAGCAATGAAAAGCCGCCCCTCCAGCGACAGCAGGGTCTTGAAATCTGCTCCCACAAGCGGCCTGCCAGGCTGCCTGTATACCGACACGAAAAGAATCTTTCCGGCGGTAGTGTTCACGACTTCTCCTGTAGTTTCCAGCGTCGGTGTCTCCGGGAGGTGCACTCGATGATGCTGCAGCGACTTCTTCACGTAGATGGCAGTGCCACCCCCTTGAGTAAGCCTGTCATCTCGGTAGCAGCAGTAGTTTGCCGCTCGCACGTTTACCCCGGGCTTGAGGAAGGTCTCCTGTACTAGGCAGATGTCGACCGCCTCTTCCCGTAGGAGCAGGCGAAATTCGCCCTGCTGAGGATGGAGACTCCTCGCATTAAACGTGCAGATCGTCAATCCGTGGATATGGGCATTATCCATGGTGACTGCTGGAGTTGACGGCGTTGGCCTGGAGGGCCGCCGTTACTGCCTCCACGAGAACCGGTAGTTTCATCAGCAGCTGGTTCAGCGAGCGCAGAAGCGCGCTGAGCTCAGCGGTAGACATTTGGCCACTTGCGGGGGCCGCGGCGGAGATAGCGTCGGCGGCGGCGATGACTTCGGCGGCGGGAGCTTCTGGCCGCGGCTGGGCGGTCGCAACACGCAACTCGTGCGTGGGCGCAGGCTGTCCTGCGGCGGTGACGGCTTCGAGCTGCTGCTTGCGGTTGGGCGGCCGCTGGCGGGGTTCCCGCACCGCAGCCGCGGGCGCCGGCATGCCGGAGTCCGCTGCTGCAGGCGTTTGCCGGTCCGAGCGGCCGCCTTCGGCTGCTGGCTGGGCGGTGGCGGCTGGCTTCCTTCCGCGGGCGACGTCCGCGAAGCTGCGGCCGGGAACTACGGGGTTTGGGCGCTTTCCCTTCTTGAAGGCGCGGCAGCCCCTGTAGCTTGCGACGTGGTCTTCGTTGCAATTGCAACAAAGCGAAGGGTCGTCCCTGCCCTTCTGGCACTCCCGGGACGGGTGATTGCCGGCACACTTCGAGCACCGGGTTGGCATGGTGCAGTATTTTGCCACATGGTCGAAACCCTGGCAACGGTAGCACTGCGCCCGCTTGCTCTTGGCGCGCAACGGCTCCACCTTGATGGAGAGGTCTCCGATCCTCTCCAGCTGAAAAATCTTCCGGTTGTCTGCGTTGTCCACCAGGATAACGCAGAACAGCGGCATCTCGCGGCGCGTCCTTGGAGACTTCATGACACTAACGTGCCTGGTAACGAAGCCTTCTTCCCTGAGTAAGTCACTCAGGTACTGAGGGTCCATTTTCAGTGGCAGGCGGCGGAGAACAACCTTAAGTTGTTTTAACCTGTCCGCATTGTGGGTGAAGCACCCCCATTGCTCTTTGGCAGCCAGATCCATCACCTGGTCGTACTCCTCGCGAGTATCGACCTGGACGACGTATTGGTTGCCGCTCTTCGTCGTTAATCGTGGATGGCTGACGACTTCCTTGACCTTCTTATGAAAGACCCGGTAGTCGCCGTCCCACAATACAGTGATCGGCGGCGGTCGGGGCGGTTTCTTTGCCGCTGGCGTCGTCCCGGCCCTTTCCGCTTCCATCACTTCCGGGAGTGACCCGAAAGCGTTGCCGGTCTGCAGCTCGGCTGGCGTGATCTGCCGAAACTCACTGGGCCTCGCGGTGTGCCGCCGCGGTGGAGCGATGAACCCATCGCTGTCCGGCTGGCGCGGAGACGTCGTCTTCTTGCGCCGCGTCCTCTTCTTTTGCGCCCTCTGGCGCGAGTTTGCCGGGGCAGAGGCGGCGTCCTCCATGGAGGCGGCAGGCCGCTTCCTAGACTCCTGCCGTACCTCCATCGCCTCCCCCGAGTCGGGGAGGTTTGAAACAGCCCCCTTCTGGCGGTCCGCTGGAGCAGGGGCAATCGCCCTTGCCAAGCTGGCGGGCGCGGCCGCAATCGCGGGCGCTGTAGCTGTACCGGCAGGCACAGGGGAGGGCAGGATGACGATCCTGGAGCCAGTGGCCGCGGACGTCGTTCCTGCCAACAGACAGTGCTGCGCAGAGGACGTCAAGCCCTCTGGAGCGATTGCTGTCGGGGCCGCTACCTCGCTCCGAGGTGGCGGGACAGAAAAGACCGTGACGGCCTTGTGCGGGTCGGTCGCGAGTGCGCCGACACCGACAACACTGAGCTCGTCGACAGACGAGCTCGGCCTCAGCACCGCGGCTGGGGGGCGCGCACTCCTCCTCTCCGATTCGGAGCGGTAACGGGGGGTTATGGTCCGTGGCCGCAGGGAATCCCCTTCCCGGCCAGGTTTCGCCCCCCTCCTTATCTCGTCGGTACGAGACCTCCTATGCTGGGCTTCTGACATGGCTGTTCCCGATCGACTACGACAATTTTGCTTCTTCGTGAGACAACAACTTGCTTGTTCAGAAACGGGAATTGCCAGCCAGAATGCACCTACACAGGTTCCCTATGGCTCAGAGTCCTGCTGAATAACCTCACGCAGAAGACTGAGCGAATGCTAGCGCTGAAAAGCACTGAAAAAGATGCTGACGTCGACGACGGCGATCCCAGGTGGGATGGCAGTCAGCCAGACAGCGCAGTACCGCCGGCGAGAGCGTACACAAAGCGCTCGCTCACGCCAAGGTCACAGCGCGAGAGCGCAGCAGAGCAGGTAGCGGAGGTCTGAACCGGTCCGCTGCCGACTCGCTACTCCTGGGTTCTAGCCCGGTGGCGGGCGATTTAAATACCCTCCAACCGCGGAGCGCCCCCTCCGCGGTCCGCGCCCCGTGCCGCGGTAGCGCAGTGGAACCGATTGCGACGGCGTCTGAGATGACGTCGATGTTAGGGCTCTGTCTGCCGTGTTAGTCACTACGTTACGTTTGCTAGATTTACTCTTAATTAACCCAATCGCTGGTTCGTAAGGTTATAGCCACAGTCACGGTTTATGAGGTCGTCACTTGTGCGAATTTCAATAGCCTCTCTAACGACGCAGTCCTAGTATCTCTACGTCTGTACCAGAATCCTAGTGCGTTCATACTCCATCGCGTGATTCTTTTGCCGCACTGACACGGAATCTGGTACACGCCGGCCTTCCTCAAACCGGATGACAAAAGACAGTTCCAACCTGGTATTTCTTAAAAAATGCGGGCGAACTTCCCTGAGAGTGCGCCGGTATATGGAATAAACGCAGTGACTACCTCCTCCCTCGTGTTTTCATCCGTTTCCACAGGTTGTGTTGTAGTGGTTGGGCGGAGAGCCCGCTGAATCTGACACTCTGTGTACCCATTTTTTCGGAATACAGTTCTCAGGTGTTCCAATTCCTGGTGTAGACTATATGGGTCGGAGATAGTGCGCGCCCTATGTACTAGAGTTTTAAGTACCCCATTCCTCTGTGAAGGGTGGTGACAGCTGCCTGCATGTAAATACAGATCAGTGTGCTTTGTCTTCCGATACACACCATGACTCAGGGTGCCATAAGCTCTTCAAACCAAGACGTCAAGGAACGGCAATTTACCCCCCCCCCCCCAAAAAAAAATGGAAAAAATGAGTACTCGGAGTGGCAAATTCAGCGGGCTCTCCACCCAACCACTACAGCACAACCTGTGGAAATGGATGAAAACACGAGGGAGGAGGTAGGCACTGCGTTTATTCCATATTCCCGCCAACGGGCTAGAACCCAGTTGCCTTCCAACCGCCGTAGCGTGCGGTTCTCCGTGCCAGCGCGTTTCCAGGCGCTCAGTTCGTCAGTTCACCTGATGATGGCGACATGTATGATCGCCGAAATATTGTTCCCGTTGGACACTGTAGACCAGCAGTACACCCGTGGATATTTTGATTAGAAATAAGTTTGCCAGCGCCAAATCAGGAGAATAAGGAGGATGCGGAAGCACAGTGGCCCTCCGTCTAGCGAATCAGTTGAGCACGCGGATGGCAGTGTGCGGACGGGCACTGTCGTGCTGGAAATTCCGTTCCCCACTTCTACACCATACACTTACGCTAACATCTCCGTCGCCGTTCTGCCTAATTAGAAAAAAAATTCGATGTTAACGAGTTGCTCCTTTGCCCTTCATGTTGCAATGACCGTGTTTGCTGGATCGCATCGTATACCACCGTTTCATTGCGGCGCTTTGCTCCGTAGTGGGTGCTTGTTGACGTGTCCCTCAATGAGTATGTGCGGGCACCTCACCCTCTCCAGCGCGGTTTCTAAAATATGGGACCATTTACAGAACTTTTCAGACGCGTCTAATAAAATACAGGTTGTAACAAATGTCCGAATTAACTAGTATATCCTATATTTCGTTTATCAAATAAAGAGACGATTGGAGAGAGCCTAAACATGGTAATTCACGATATTTTCAACGCCTCATTAAGAAAGGCCCAGAAGGTCTTCGAAGACAATTTTAGAGAATATTTATGGGCAGTTCGATCACCGCGTGGTGAATTATATTAACGTAACAGATGTGGTAGAATTTAATACATTTTGAAGAAAGTATAAAGGCCGTTCGTAAAATTCTTATCATTCTTTAAGTCTAAGAATCTAGAAGTTGTCAAGGGACAAAATAATTTAAGTGTTAAAAGAACTGCTTTCGTAAATACACTGGCAAAAACAGGTAAGAGATCAGTTGAGGTATCTAGGTTCTGGAGTATTGTAATCGGTAGAATGAAATAAACTGGCTCGACATCTTTGTCTTGGTTCTACGGAGCGGAGACAACAACATTTCAGCATCTTAAATAGTCGTTACAACAGAAAGTTGTTGTTGTGGGGGTTGGTGTTGACTTGCGTTTACTCTGCCAAACGAATTGCACAAGCACTTGGGTTCAGATAGTCCAGTGAGCAGGTAGTGCAATGAAACAACAACGTGACTTACCCGAACTTATGGCTTTGAGAGCCATACGAAGGTAGGAAACGGGACAGTCACACAGGGAGGTGGCTGCAGCTATTGGAGCATCCCAATGTGTAGTTTCCAGTACCGGGACACGATGTCAAACAACAGGAACCATTAAAAGAAGAGGCGAAGAACGTCCACGGCTAATAACAGCAAGAGATGACCGTTACCTCCAGTCAACAGCCTGTCGAGACGGAGGGCTGAATGCAACTCAGCAGCAACGCACCCTCAAGGCAGCAACAGGACGCGCAATATCAACACAAACAGTCCGAAATCGCTTTCGGGAATGTGGCCGAACCACGATACCATTACAACCACGATACCATTTATCCCGCATAAACTGAGCGGAGGAACATCAGGATTAGAATCGTAATGAATGGCGCCGAGTGCTGCTCACAGATGAGTCAATATTTTCTGTTGTGCTGGACAATAGTCTTTCCCTCATCGGAAATGAACGTGGAAATCTGAACAATCCTGCTTCTGTGCAGGAAACACAACCGAATGGTGTGGGCAGGAGTCAATATTGCCGACAGTACAGCCTTCTTTGTCGTTCAGGATGGCGCTTTGACTGTTGTGTAGAGAAGAGATCCTTCGACATTTTTTGTGGGTTCCTTCTCTTGGACGATAGCACTCGTCTTCACAGAGCAACACTGGTGGACAACAAGCATGTCTGGGATGCACTTGGCAGAACCATTGTAGCCAGAAGAGCACCTCCCACAACGGGTGCAGAGCTTGATATTGCACTCATGGAAGAAGGCCAAATATCCCTCTAGGACTGATTGGTAACCTCATATTGTCCATGCCACGCAGGTGTGCTACTGAGCTGGCCGTCCGAGGTGATCACACACCATATTAGAGGGCAACGAGAATAACTTTTTCTCTATTAGGTTAGTACCATGGTGCCTCTTTTTAAGTAACGCCTTAAAGGGTTGACAAAGCAAAATAACGTACTGTATCCCACAGTACAATTGTAACAAATATCTGAGTAAAATGCCAAAGGCCGTGGCGCTGAGGAAATACCGGTTCCCGTGAGATCACCGAAGTTAAGCACTGTCTGACGTAACTATCACAGTTGGATGGGTAACCGTCCGGGTCTGCAGAGCGCTTTTGGCATGCAGTGTACATTCAGCCCTTCTGAGGTAAACTGAGGAGCTACTTTATTGATAAGTGGCGGCCCCAGTGTGGAAAACCGACACAACGGCCGGAAGTGCGAGGCGCTGACCCCGTCTCCTTCTATACCGCATCTGGTAACGCCTTTGGGCAGAGGATGAAACGACGACCGGTACCCCTTGGGCCCTAGAGGTCAATGTGGGACGGGGTTTTTAGTCTGAATAAAGTAGCTCACTCCCGACTTCGACACCGCCTGAGCGATCATCATAAAATTTTACAGATACAGAGGAGTCTCGATTATCCGATCTTCGGATATCCTACCTTCCGTGTTATTCGACCCTTTCACCGCGCCGGGACTGTACACAGTAGCCATGCGCCAAAATTTTCAAATTTCAAATGTTTGTACAACTTATGGGACTTAACTACGGGGTCATCAGTCCCTAAGCTTACAAACTACTTATGAACTAGCTAAGACTAAAGACGGCACAAATATCCATGCCCGAGGAGGGATTCGAACCCCCGACCGTAGTGGCCGTGCTGACCGTGACTGGAGCGCCTCAGTCACCTCGGCCACCGCGGCCGGCTAGCCATGCGCCAGCCTACAGGTCAGTGACTGTACGAGTTGTTTGTTTTGGTGCGCGTCATTATCATTCACTTCGTCGTCACCGTATGCTACTCCTCACTCTTCAATGCTAACGTAGATCTGTTATAGGAGTGGACGAGTTGCGCTTTGTTTGTAAACAATTGTGGTGATGGCTTCGAAACGGAAAAAGTGGTCGTTTCAGTGTAAGGAAAACTAAAAGCTTTAAAAAGAATAGACAATTGTGAAACTTTATTAAAAGTGGCGCAAGATTATAACTTTGGGAAAACAATTATTAGAGACTGGAAAAGGAACCGCGATTAAATTGTTCTCAGAAAATACCCTCGACTGTTTTGAAAGATCGGAAAACCATGAAAAAAATGTGATTATGAAAAAGTAAGTGAAGCCTTGTTCCTATGGCTTGCTCAACACAGAGATAAAGGTGTACCCATGTCGGGACCTATTTTCCAGGAAAAGCCTTAAAGTTTCATAACGAAGTAAACGAAGGTGAAACTGATATCACTTTTCTTTGAGTGCCTTCTAATGTATTTGAACGTTATATTCAGTTCTTGTTCACGTATTCTATGGTGAAATGAATTTTTAAATTTTGTAGACTTTCTATTTTTTTTATTTTTATATTTATTTCCGTGTTATCCGACATTCCCGCTTATCCGACCGTGCCGCAGTTGGTTTAGGTCGGATAATAGAGACTCTACTGTATACGTAATTTCTGGTTTACATGGCATGGAACCGCAGCTAATATTAGGAGGCTCACCTCATGCTCTGAGAAGGGGTGGGGGCTGAGGCCCCATAGTCCCCCCCCACTCCCACCTTCGGATTCGCCAGTTCATGGAGGGGATGAAGAAAGAGGAGACAGGAAGAAACTAGCAGAAAGCGAGAGAGGTTATAGGCAGTGGGTCAAGGATGGATGTATAGTGAAGAGCAGGAGGGAGGAGGTAGCTAGGTAGGTAGGTAGACAGAGAGAGGAGGGAAGCTTACATGTACTAAATTAATACTAGAATAAAGAAATACCTAAGCAACGCCGGGTTCCAGCTAGGTAAGACAGAGAAGGTTAAGAGTGCAAAAAGGAAGGTATAAAATAGGTATAGGGATGGGAGAAGTAATCGGCAGAGAGGTTTAATGTAAGGAATGTGGAATGTGTATTCCATTACCATGCATATTTAGCAATTACGAAGCAGTGCCAAGCCGCAGCGGAGCCACCAAGCGCATTGAGGCGCTATCTTCCAATGCGCGGGGTCGCTCCCCGTCGGGGGTTCGAATCCCCTCCTCGGGCATGTATGTTTGTTTCGTCTTTAGTATAAGGTAGTTAATAAATAGTTCGTAATTTTAGGGAATTATGACCCCGCAGTTAAATCCCTTAAACTTAACAAACATTTGACCCAGATTTTGAAGCAGTGGCAAGGTCGCTAGTGCCTAATAAATTTTGAAAGAAATAGAAAAGACACATCACAAAAATGTCCTGTCGACCATGTACGAATGATTGTTGCTCATCATTCACTTATTGTATCAATAGCTTAGCAAGGTGATCCAATATGGATTCAAACTTGATCAAATTATGCCCTGTTTGACAGAAATGGCTATTCCTTTTCACAACGACCTCCTGAGACTTCAGTTGTATTTATAGATCAAAATGAACGAATGATTCCACATCTTATTCATATAAGACTCAGAAATGGCTTGGCCGATTTGCACAATGCTTACTTTTGTTTTATTCGCTTTAATACAGAGGTGTTTAAAAAAAAATAGGGAAAAAATAGAGGAACAGCTGCAAAAGGGAAAATAAATTTAAAAAATCCAAAATCCAAAGGCTACTGTCACATCGAAAAGCAACTCGCTAGATATAAATGATCGGTAGACACTAATCTACAGTTTTTTATTTTGTCTGTATGAAATTTGGCACAACAGAACAAGAGGAAGGAACATAAATTTTCGTATGATGCATGGTAGAGAGTAATTTACTTACAGAATTCGACAACTGAAATAAGAGGATACCTTGTAACAAACTGTGACACCGTTTTACTAATTATTAGGAAGTTCGCTCATGTACAAATGCTTACATGGAGATTTTTTTTTATTTTTTATAAGACGCAAGTCAGCGTATGCTGCTTGGTAAAGGGTACCTTGCAATGAACGTTGAGAGTGTTTCACTGATCACCACGAAAGTTGAGAAATATATGTGACTTTTCGTAGATAGAGGGAGAAGGAGAAGAAATGAAGAGGCGGAATGAACAGAAAGAGGACAAGTTGAAGGAGGGGGATGAGCCTACGGAAGAGGACTGAGGAGGTAGGCAGAGAGAGAGAGAGAGAGAGAGAGAGAGAGAGAGAGAGATAAACTCAGGTAAGATGTGCACGGCGGTGATCGCGTCGATATATATCGAACCGCGTAGTATGGAACGATATTTCGATATAATGTTTGTGAACCGGAGATTCGGGTGCTACGCGCTCTTACGTACTACAAAAAAAAAATTCTTGTTTAACCCATACCTAACCGAACTTTGACTTACAACAACGTGATCTGTAGCGTAGCCTTAAGAAGGTTAGGTATAGGTTAACCAAGAATTTTTGAAATTTATTTTATTATTATTATTATTATTCGATATTCATTACGAAATGTGCGCTATATTAAACGTACGCCAACAGGTTTCCACTCGCAACAGTGTGCAACAAATTAAAATGCTATTATTTAGTGCTTATAAAGTGTTTAATTATTGCATTAATTACTCTCGTAAATACTACGTCAAATGTAATTCACGTGAAACACACACGTGAAGTAACAGCTGATTGTCTGCTATGCTGCGATACTACGACGTTCGATATATATCGACGGGAACACCGCCGTGCACAAAGGCTTGGAAATTACCATAAACCCAGAGAGAGATGGAGGAATGGAGGAGAGATGGAATGCGAGAGTTAAATAAATACCCAGGAAACGCCAGGTTTTCAGATAGTCAAAATGTTCAAATGTTTGTATAGCTTATGGTACTTAACTACGAGGCCATCAGTCCCTAAACTTACAAACCACTTATGAACTAACTAATACTAAGGACGACACAAATATCCATGGCCGAGGGGAGATTCGAATCCCCGACCGTAGTGGTCGTGCAGACCGTGACTGGAGCGCCTCAGTCCCCTCGGCCACCGCAGCCGGCTTTCAGATAGTAACTCACAAAATGAACAGCATTTTATCCGAACATGGTCAAACTGTATTACGACTTCCTCCGTGTCATTTCCTCTAACGCGGTCTGTGACACCTTCATTCAACTATTCACGAAACATGCTGAGGCCAAATTCGTCCACCACTGCCGAAATCGAAATTCCCATCCGTCGGTACCCACCACAATACATCTTGGAAGGACGTCAGCTCACGACGGCCCTTTATGTAAACACAAACCACTTGCTCAACCACGTATCAGAAGGTCTCAGATCCAGCTGTAGCACACACACACACACACACCGGCGCCCTCTGACGTTTGCGTAGTCAGTGCAGATGCCGCCCGGGTTTCTCGACGATTCTTCGTGAGAGCAATTTCCTGGGTGTAACGTGGCACTGTGGAGGCCGCGCCGAATGGCAAAACACATGTGATGGGGGGGGGGGGGGAGCATCGAGGCTTGGGAATGCGCCTGCGCACGCCCGCTAACGACGCGCGCGTCACGACCGCCATTAGACGCGGCGGACGCGAGAGTTCCTACCGCGGCCGCGAATCCGCCGGGCCGGCGCTCGTTTCGGCCGATGGCATTTTGATGAGCCGATCCGAGTAACGACCGCGCCGTGCGATCCGCCTGCGATAGCTCGCCCAATAAGGCGGCCCGCCGGACACGTTCTTCTATCAACTCGTTCTCCGTTCCGCTCCGCAAATACGACCGTCCACCGCAGAGTATGTTACTTGTAATCGTGAGTAATAGGCCGCACGTCGGGCGTGTTACCGCCGGACGCCACAACACGCTTATGCTGCTGTCTGCAGGATTGAGCTCCTGCAGCGTAAAGGGTATATTACACGGAGCGTATTTGGTCGCTAGAGTCTGGCGAATTTGGATTCAAATGTTCAAATGTTTGCATAGCTTATGGGACTTAACTACGGGGTCATCAGTCCCTAAACTTACAAACTACTTACGAAGTAGCTAACACGTAGGACGGCACAAATATCCATGCCCGAGGGGGGATTCGAACCCCCGACCGTAGTGGCCGTGCAGACCGTGACTGGAGCGCCTCAGTCCCCTCGGCCACCGGGGCCGGCGCGAATTTCTAAATTAGCTCCGTGTAAACAAGGACAGCGAACAAAGTCGCTGCTCTGAAACGCGAGCGTCGAAAGTTGAAGGGTGGGCTACTTTAGACGCTGGTCGATGGCGTTTTTGGTCGCTCGCAAGTGTTGGTCGCCCCGTGTCATATACAGGAGCGTATAAAGTAGCCACCAGTCGAGTCGAAATGTCGAAGGAAGAAATAAATGCTGGCATTGTGTTTCTCGCAAGAGTCTTAAAAGAACAATCTAACAAAATCAAAACGTAAAAGAAGGAAAAAATGAAATAAAATGGATAAGAAGTGATTTGGGAGGAGGGATAAATATAGTTCTGCTGCAAATCTTTTGAGAGAATTGTTGTGTGGAGATCCTTATGCCTACAGAAATATAATGAAGATGAGATATTTTATTGTTTTGATTTTTGTTTTCAGGTGTTTGGTACCCATATCCCCCAAGAGACCTCAGTCTTCAATTCGTCATTCGTCAAACTCTTGGTTAAACTGAGTGTCTTTAAGTTTAGTA
Source organism: Locusta migratoria (assembly GCA_026315105.1). Lineage (NCBI taxonomy): Eukaryota > Metazoa > Arthropoda > Insecta > Orthoptera > Acrididae > Locusta > Locusta migratoria. The sequence goes on along the minus strand of CM048748.1, from coordinate 132,991,629 downwards.
TTTCAATAATCATTTTCTATGTTCTATATAGTGGAAAACTTTGATGAATTTCCAGAAATTTGTTTACAATTCCACTTCATATTTTGTTTGGCGGGAAACAGAACTGTTTGCTAACACCTAACCGCCAAAACAATGTGTCATATACTACTTTTTTCGAAGATGCTAGCGTCTGAAGTCGCTGCGTGTCATTGCGTCAGCGTTTTCATTCGCTATTCGCTTGTACGCCGAGCGGCAACAGACGCCAGCGAGTAGCGACCAAATACGTTCCGTGTAATATACCCTTAAGGCAGTGTTTCTCAATCTCTGGATCGCGACCACCAGGGGGATCACCGTCACTGGAGGAAGTACTTGAACCATAAAATAAACAGGTGTTCAGTTTTACAAAAACGTATGCCATAGTGAAATGTAAATAATGTTAAAATTACTGAGCTCCTTGCATAACATTCATTATAAACTAAATAAATCATAAATTCATTTTAACACTATAGTAAGGACAGTTTGCAACTCACCGCAAAGACGTGGCGACAAGCTGCGACAGGCACATACAAAAGACACACACATACAACACTTTCAGCTATCGGCCTTCTTCAGAAAATGAACACTCACACAATCACACAGGCACATTACACAGTCATACAAGCATCACCTGCGGTTACGTCATGGTGGTGGGGATGGGTTAGATGGGAATAACGAGATGCAGATATTAAAAATAAATAAATATTAAAAATAAATAAATAAATAAATAAAATAAAATAAGTACACACTGCAGTAAACAAGACCGCGTACACACATTTGCACTGTGCACGCATTATTTTTTTAATATTTATTTTATTTATTTTATTTTTCTCCCCTCACCCGCCTCCCCACTCCATTCCTAAGCTGCATCTCGTTATTCCCATCTAACCCATCCCCACCACCATGACGTAACCTTCCTACCCCCTCTCCCCTCCCCTCCCCTACCCACCTGTCACCGATTTGCTCACCGCAGAGCGTGATTCGAAGTGCGGCAGCCGGAGGTGATGGTTGTATGAGTGTGTTGTGTGCCAGTGTGATTGCGTGAGTGTTCTATTTTCTGAGGAAGGCGATGGCTGATAACTGAAAGTGTTGTATGTGTGTGTCTTTTGTAGGTGCCTGTCGCAGCTCGTCGCCACGTCTTTGCGGTGAATTGTAAACTGTCCTTACTACATTATTAATTCCAACCTGGCCTTTCCATTATTATAACTCCATTTTAAATCGATAGGAAAGACAACTAGACACAATAAGTAATTCTCAAAATTTAAAAAAAGAAAAAAAATCTACTTCCCTACAAATTGTTTACGCAGTGAGACATTTCTTAATGAGCGTACTTAGCTTCTGAGTCTTGCCTGAAATGTGATGTTCAATGTTCAATGGTTTGTATATCTATCGGATCAAACTGCGTGGTCATCAGTCCGTAGCTTACAAACTACTTAAACCTAGGTAAACTAACCTACGGACAAACACACACACCCATGCCCCAGGGAGGACTCGAACCTCCACGGCGAGCAACCGCGCGCTCCGCAGCGAGTTGCTTTAGACCGCTCGGCTACTCCACCGCGGCCTTGAAATGTGAAACAGTCGTTAAGCAAAGTACGTTTTCTGTAGGAAATCATGTAAAAATAAGGCAATGTTTCCATTCCGAAAAAAAAAGAAAAAGAAAAATAATTTTAAAAGAATGAAGATTAAAATTGTTTCATTTCATATTTTGTTACGGTTCGTGTTGAGGAGGGAGAGTAGGGTCCCAAGAATATTTTTATTTGGAAGGGGCTCGCTAAAATATTTTCACTCGGATGGGGGTGGCGTATTCAAAAAGCTTAAGAAAACACTTGTGTGAGGGGTTATAGAGGATTCATTGCGATCAGGACTCTGTAAAATGAAATTTATTCACAGTTTCGGATACTCATAGGTTATTTAGCTCAACTCTGTGCTTGGCAATTACTAAGAAGAAGAACTCCCTGTCGCACCACCTTCAGATTTGCAAGGAGACCTTCCGGTCTTGAAAATTCAGTTTAGATGAGAACTCGTATGGTAATAGTATATTACTGTTTCCATTTCATTTTTATGAAAAAGGGAGACATTTTAAAAATATCAGGAAAAACTGGGACAATTAAGGAAATAAACGGGACACAATTTATATTGACAAATTTTAGTAGACACTGAAGTTTACCTTTACATCGTACACTCAAATGTTCCTAAATCAATATTTACATTTCTGCTGCACTGTCACTATACTTTTCACTTTTATGTATTTTATCGAGAAGTGCGTTTTCTTTTGGCATTGTCATGAAATTCAGCACATTATATACCATTAAACTGTATTCTGACAGTAAGTAAGGCCATCTTGTCTTGCTGTGGCCGAGTAGCCTACAGTTTTGTATTCAGTTTAGCAAATTCACAGAATGACTTGAGAGATTCCACTCTTACTGTGTATATTGTGGAAATGCTGCTAGATTTTGTTTACAATTAATTAGCAGTCAATTGGTACAAGTGATACAGGCAGCGCTTCCTATCGTATTTATTTGCGCAATTAATTGAACATTATAAACAATTGATATCATAAAATACTTAAGCCTAGCGTAACCAAGAAAAAAAAACAGGACATTTGAGCGTCCCCATAAAAACTTTCGGGACAGTGGGACATTACGGAAAAAAAGGGACTGTCCCGGGAAAAACGGGATGAATGGATACCCTATAGTATACGTCAATGGTGTCCTCTATTAGAAGTTATAAAGCACACTATCCAGAAACGTCGGAGGAAAAACTGCTTCTAAAGTTTAAGTACATTTCATATACACCTTTACAGAGTGTTCCATTTATCTTGAGGATGCAAAACTGAGAGATGTCAGCACATCTCTCAACAGATTTTTCATTGTAATTTCTTATTGTTGAGCAAGACATGGCTCTTAAGTTGAGACGAAGCAGAATATCAGTTACGGGGATGTTTTAGTCCTTGGGAGAGAAGCGAGCTTGCTGTGTAAAAGATAGCCATAAGAGTGGCAGGCGGCAGGCCTCCACCGAAGGGTTGGGGGAATGGAGCGAAAGCAGGGCTGGCTGGCGTTTTACGACGCTACCTGCGTCGCCGCCCGCCAGGTGGTTAGGACGCTTATATGTCGTAGCTTATCGGAAAAGTGAATCCGGCCTCCTAAGGGTGAGGGCTACATTGTTTGTGCGAAGAGAGCAGGTGGACGGTTCCCCAGTCCGAGGGCAACTGCACAGACTGTTACTCTGTGGCAACTGGCTGGTACCAACATTGTGTGTCGTGTCTGGGAGTACCTGGGTCCAAAGAATCGGGAGAATTCCATCGTTTATTGCTCCTTCTTTTACGAGATGATATCTGCCTTCGTGTTTTAAGCTAAGACTCCTCGTAGTTCGGGGATGGAAGCCTCCTGTCGACCGCTGAGGACTAGATAGCATCGGCGATATCTCGCCTTCTTTCTTGACAACCACGAAAATCATTCCAACGGTGGAGCTTGTACGGCAGTTTAGGCGGGAACACTGTCCGAGCGTGGGAATACCACTAGTTGGGTGGGGAGAACGTTCAAAAAACACGCGAAGGTCTCCGATTGGCTTTCGTGACTCTTAGCGGCATGGCCTCGTGGCTCTTGGCTTCTTAGCGCAACTCTTAACTTCGGCGGGGGAAGGACTTATCTCTTAGCTTCGGCGGGGGAAGGACTTATCTCTTAGCTTCGGCTGGAGAAGGAGCTTATGACGTGTTCAACTTGGACTGATAAACTTGTACAACGTTCAGACTCCGCTCTGAAAGTTGAGAATTCTGTGTGAGTTCTGGTTGACCATTGATAAGGCCAGCCTGCCTTAACTTGTGCTTCGTTTGCAAAGGAGACGATTTGCTCGGGATTCTGGAGTCACCTTTGCCTCCAATAAATACTAGTGTAGCATTGATTATAAGAGGTAATCCGTCTTATGCTGAATGCAATAAAGAGATTTATTGTACACCAGACGCGTTTCGCTTTTTATTTGAAAAGCATCTTCTGTGGTATGTAAAGGATTAAATCCACAATTCCTGGATGTCTAAGAATGTGTCCTACCAATCGATCCTTTCTTTTAGTCAAGGTATGCCAGAAATTCCTTTTCTTCCCAATTCTGTTCAGTACCTCCTTATTAGTTACGCCATCCACCCACCTAAGCTTCAGCATTCTTCTGTAACACCACATTTCAAAAGCCTATATTCTCTTCCTGTCCGTACTGTTTATCGTCCATGTTTCACTCACATACAAGGCAACACTCCACACAAATGCCTTCAGAATGGTCTTCCTTATGCTTAAATTAATATTTTATGTTAACAAATTTCTGTTTTTCAAAAACGCTTTTATTCCCATTGCTATTCTGCATTTTATATCCACTGTACTGCGACCATCATTTGTTATTTTACTGCCTAAGTAACAAAACTGATTTACTTGCTTTACTGATTCGTTACCTAATCTGAGTCCTTCGGCATCGCCAGATTTTCTAAGACTGAATTCCATTAGCCTTGTTTTGCACTTGTTAATGTTCATCTTACATGCTCCTTTCACCACACTGACCATTCCGTTCAACTGCTCCTCCAGATTCTATGCTCTCTCTGACAGAATTACAATATCATCAGCAACCCGCAAGGTTTTTATTTCTTCACTCTGAACTTAATTCCTTCTCCAAATTTCTCCTTGGTTTTCTTTATAGCTTGTTCAATGTACAAATTGAATAACATTAGAGAAAGGCTACCACCCTGTCTTACAACCTTCCCAACCTCTGCAACCCTTTCATGCCCTTCAACTCTGATAACTGCTGTCTCGTTTTTATACAAGTTGTAAATAACCTTCCCTTCCCTATATTTTACTCCTGGTGATTTCAGAATTTGAAAGAGTGTATTCCAATCAATATTGTCAAAAGCTTTCTCCAAATATACAAAAGCTAGAAATGTAGGTTTGCCTTTCCTTAATCTATCTTCTAGGATACGCTGTAAAGTGAGGATTGCCTCCCGTGTTCCTACATTTCTCCTGAATCCAAACTGGTGTTCCCCGAGGTCGGCATCTACCAGTTTTTCCATCCTTCTGAAAATAATTCGTGTTAAAATTTTACAACCATGACTTATTAAACTGATGGTTCTGGAATTTTCACACCTGTCAGCACCTGCTTTCTTTGGAATAGGAATTATTACATTTTTCTTGAAGTCTGAGGATATTTCAACTGCCTCATAAATCTTACGAACCACGTGAAATAGTTTTGTCACGGCTGGCTCTCCCAGAGACTTCAGTAGTTCTTAGAGAATGTCGTCCACTCCAGGGGCTTTGTTTCCATTCAGGTCTTTCAGTGTGCAGCCCTTGGTTGTCCGGTGGGAATGTTTTCTATAGAAATGGCTGCTTGCTACTTGTTCCCCCTGAAGAAGTGGCGATCAACACCTCACCTGAAATTTTGCTGCTGCCTGACCATGGCTGGCATCGAACTCCAGCAGGGTTTCGTGCTTTGCTATTTGTGATAGGACAGCAGTGGAGGAGTTACAGATCAAGTAAGCAAACAGGTTTACCTGGTATAATTGTCTGTATTGTCCCTTTAAGCTAGAAGAATGTGAGGTAGCCTGATACACATTAAAGACGGTTACTTCTGTAATCAAGTATAGAAATAATAACTGGACTCGCTGCAGAACCAAGACACTACGAAAGTCAATACAGTAAAATCATTCGAACTGAAATAGCCCAACCCCTAGCAGAGAGAGAGAGTGCGCTGAGAAACATTACGTATATTTGAGAGTTAACGGAACAGCCCAGGCAGGGGCAACGGCTACATTTCTAACGGTAAGATTCCAAAGATTTCGTACACTTTCGCCCGTTGATTGGCGAACGCGTTTACCGTCCTGGCGGAAACATAACCGATAAAAATAACGGACGACTGCTGGCTTAACTAGCACTGGCGCAAAACTGCACACGACTGGGGCGTCGGGAGCGTCTCCCGTCATTTTTATGTCCGTCACTCCAGGACACTATCGCTCCGCCGAGAAGAAGTGGGGCTCCGCAGCCAACCTGGCCGGGCGCGGTGGCCGAGAGGACTGCGGCGCGCCAGTCACGTTCTGCACGGCCACTACGGTCGGGGGTTCGAATCCCCCATCGGGCATTGATATTTCTGACGTCCTTAGTATAAGGTAGTTGATAAGTAGTTTGTAAGTTTAGGCACTGATGACCCCGTAGTTAAGTCCCATAAGGTATACAAAAATTAGGACATTTGAACAGCAGCCAACCTGACAACGCGCCTTCTGCGCCCTTCCTCCGGCCCGTGCGGGCAGGGTCGGCGGCCTGGGCGGTTGGGACACTTTTTTTTCACTGCTGCTTGCGATTATGGACCCGCTGCCTGTGTAATATAGCGGGTCGGTCTTCCACAACCGTCTCTTAGCCGCCACACGCGTGGAATAGCGGTTCTTCAGTCAAACGGCGCGAAGGCATGTGTCCCTCCACCGTTGGTGAGGAAGGAGAGAATTTAAAATAACGGCCAAACGGGGTTTTCAAGAGTACGCCATATTGCTTAATTTCCGTATTAAGTAAATGGGACTAGATAAAATTATAAATCCTCCGCCAGTAGGGAGTCAAGATGTCAGCCAAGACTATGGAGGTTCTTAGTTCTGAGGGAAAATTATGCGATTAAATTGGCAATTAATTTATGCTACTTGTAAAGTACTGGGCCGATCAGCCAGCGACCGATATCATTCTATTCGTAATTTACAGTATGGGACGAATCTGCTGTCGAAATCACGGGATTAATTTTATTAGACACTCTCCCTTTGTCACAGGGCTGGACCACCTGTCATTTGCATCTCCCTTCCTTCAGCAGTTACGTAGCCCAAGATACTGGTGCTACAAGTGCTCTGTCAAATTCTTCTTTCAGTATAGTATGTACTATTTCATCTTCATCTACATCCTCTTTCCTTTCTACAATATTTTGCTCAGTGACCGGCGGCCAGTGCACACGTGATCAGCAGCAGCTCTACATTGTACGGTAACCGGCTTCTTAATAGAAGCGACTTATTTACATTTCGTGCGTACTTTCTCTTGCAGCTCTTTATACTTTAGTGTGCTCGCGTGTTTGTTTATTAAGAATCGCGTTTATTTGTCAGCTCAGTTACTGAATTTTTTATTTATTAGCTCGCGTATATATTTTTCAGATTCGCCGTTAATAAACAGTTCAGCGTTAGGTCTATACTTTACAAAGCTCACTGTTTATCAAACTACTGAATCCTCTGACGTACTTACTTGGAAGAAACAAAGGTTTTTAGAATGGCTAGGAACTGTGACTGCTGCGAACGGATGGAGGCAGAGTTGGTGACTCTTCGCTCGCAGCTTCAGGCGGCGTTGGCTTCGCTGGCAACGCTTGAGACTGCGGTGGGTGGGCGCCGCTGTTGTGGGCCGCTCGCGGGGGTACAGCAGACGCCCTGTGCGTCTGTTGTGCCCTCCGATCGGCCTGCGGCTGTGGCCAGCCCGCTCACTGCTCGCGAGGAGGTAGCCCTCCAATCCGTGGTGGATTGGGAGGTCCCCTCAGCGCGTGTCAGGCGGCGTAAGACTTCCCGGGGGACCGAAGTGGAGGCCTCCCCGGTTAGTCTTGCCAACAGATTCGAGGCGCTGTCTGTGGCAGGGGATGTTCCTGATGCGGATGGTGTCGCTTGTCCTGTACTCGCCCCTCTGCCTTCAAGATCCGGGCACTCACAGAGGGTGGGTTAGTTGGTAGTTGGGAGCTCCAACGTTAGGCGGGTAATGGAGCCCCTTAGGAAAATGGCTACTAGGGAGGGGAAGAATTCCAATGTGCACTCCGTGTGCATACCGGGAGGAGTCATTCCGGATGTGGAACGGCTCCTTCCGGATGCCATGAAGAGCACAGGGTGCAGCCAACTGCAGGTGGTGGCTCATGTTGGGACCAATGATGTGTGTCGCTTTGGATCGGAAGAGATCCTCTCTGGTTTTGAGCGGCTATCAGAAGTGGTTAAGACTGTCAGTCTTGCTTGCAAGATGAAAGCGGAGCTCACCATCTGCAGCATTGTCGACAGGACTGACTGCGGACCTTTGGTTCAGAGCCGAGTGGAGGGTCTGAATCAGAGGCTCAGACGGTTCTGCGACCGTGTCGGCTGCAGATTCCTCGACTTGCGCCAAAGGGTGGTGGGTTTTCGGGTTCCGCTAAATAGGTCAGGAGTCCACTACACTCAGAAACCGGCTACACGGGTAGCGGGGGCTGTGTGGCGTGGACTGGGCGGTTTTTTAGGTTAGATGGCCTCGGGAATACACAAAATGGGTTTCAGTCTCAAAGGGGGCAGGTCAGACACGGGAAGAAAGTAGACATAGAAACTATTGGTGTAACAGTTGTAAATTGTCGTAGCTGTGTTGGGAAAATTCCAGAGCTCCAAGCGCTGATAGAAAGTACTGAGGCACAAATCGTTATAGCTTCTGAAAGCTGGCTGACGCCTGAGATAAATTCGGCCGAAATTTTTTCAAAGGGCCAAATGGTCTTCAGAAAGGATAGCATAAATAAAACAGGGGTGGCGTGTTTATTGCTGTTACAAACGGTGTATCCTGCAACGAAATTGAGGCAGATACTTCCTGTGAATTGGTCTGGGTAGAGGTTATACCTGACCACCGAAATAAATTAATAATTGGATCTTTTTATCGGCCCCCTGACTCAGACGATGCGGTTGCAGAAATGTTCAAAGAAAGCTTGAATCATATTTCAAATAGGTATCCGAAGCATACTGTTATAATCGGTGGCGACTTCAATTTACCCTCGATATGTTGGCATAATTACGTATTCAAAACCGGGGGCAAATATAAAACATCATCCGAACTAGTTCTGAATGCTTTTTCTGAGAACTACTTCGAACAGTTAGTTCATGAACCCACTAGAATAGTACGTGGTTGCGAAAATACTCTTGATCTCCTAGCAACAAATAATCCCGAGATAGTAAAGAGCATCAAAACAGATACAGGGATTAGCGAACATCGAGTTGTAGTTGCGAGACTGAATATCGAAATTCCCAAATGCACCAAAAATAAACGAAAAATATATCTATTCAATAAAGCAGATAAAATTCGCTTCACGCTTTCCTGAGTGGTAGTCTCCTGTCCTTCAAAACTAAAAATGCGAGTGTAGATCAGTTGTGGCTTACATTCAAAGACATAATATCAGTAGCAATCGAGAGATTTATACCAAATAAATTAATAAAAGAGGGGGCTGACCCCCCGTGGTACACAAAACAGGTCAGATCACTGTTGCAGAAACAAAGAAAAACGCATGCAAAATTTAAAAAGAGACAGAATCCGCAAGACTGGCAATCTTTTACTGAAACTCGCAACCTAGCGCGGACTTCAATGCGAGAATCTTATAGTTGATTCCACAACGAAATCCTGTCTCGTAATCTTGCAGAAAATCCAAAGAAATTCTGGTCATATGTGAAGTACACTAGCGGCAAAACACAAACAATACCTTCACTACGCGATAGCAATGGTAATACTACCGACGACAGTACTGCTAAGGCAGAATTACTAAACACAGCTTTCCGAAATTCTTTCACCAAAGAAGACGAAGTGAACACTCCAGTATTCAATCCAAGAACAGCTGCCAGCATGCGAAACTTAGAAGTAGATGTTCCTGGAGTAGTAAAACAACTTAAGTCACTAAACAAAAATAAATCTTCCGGACCAGATTGTATACCAACTAGATTCCTCTCAGAGTATGCTGATGAAATAGCTCCGTACTTAGCTATAATTTACAACCGATCACTCAGCGAAAGATCCGTACCCAAAGACTGGAAAGTTGCCAAAATTACTCCAATATTCAAGAAAGGCAATAGGAGTGATCCCCAAAATTACAGGCCTATCTCATTGACGTCGATTTGCAGTAGGATTTTGGAACATATACTTTGTTCGAATATTATGTACTACCTCGAAGAGAACGACCTATTAACCAATAGTCAGCACGGATTCAGAAAGTATCGCTCTTGCGAAACACAGCTTGCCCTTTATTCACATGAAGTGTTAAGTGCCATCGACAAGGGATCTCAAATCGATTCCATATTTCTGGATTTCCGGAAGGCTTTTGATACTGTACCCCACAAGCGGCTTCTAATGAAATTGCGTGCTTATGGAATATCTCCCCAATTGTGCGATTGGATTCACGATTTCCTATCAGAAAGGACTCAGTTCGTTGTAATTGACGGTAAGTCATCGAGTAAAACAGAAGTGATATCTGGCGTTCCACAGGGAAGCGTTATTGGTCCCCTACTCTTCCTCGTGTTTATAAACGATTTAGGAGATAATCTAAATAGCTCCCTTAGACTGTTCGCGGATGATGCTGTCGTTTATCGGTTAGTGAAGTCAACAGAGGATCAAAAGCAACTGCAAAGCGATTTAGACAAAATTTCTACTTGGTGCGAAAATTGGCAATTGACACTAAATAAAGAAAAGTGTGAAGTAATACACATGACCACTAAAAGAAATCCGCTGAACTTCAATTACGCGATAAATCAGTCAAACCTTAAGGTCGTAAATTCTACCAAATACCTAGGAGTTACAATTACGAACAACTTTGACTGGAGAGAACACATAGAAAATATTGTGGGGAAGGCGAACCAAAGGTTACGTTTCATTGGCAGAACGCTTAGACGATGCACCAGCTCCACCAAAGAGACTGCCTACATCACACTTGTGCGTCCTCTCTTGGAGTACGGATCCCGGACACTTGCCACGCCGGACTTTTGCCACGCCGGACTTTTGCCACACCTGACCCTTCGACAGGTAGTCGGATTAGCGGCCCCTCAGGCAAGCCCCCCTCCCCCCTCTCCCAGGCAAGGGACGCCCGCCCGTCCGCCTCCTACTGCCCGCTTTCAAGTCACGTTCTATACAACTTATTTAATACAGCCACTACGTAAAAGGGCGCCTTCTTCGACATCTTTGAGAAATATAGAGCTTCTTTTAAATATCCCGAGATCGAAATATTTATTTACAACTTTTGGGAAACAAAAGCAATATCGTCGTCTGTTTCATTATGTAATTAGTTCTCCCAAGCATAAAAATAGATCCATCACTCCATTACTGAAAATTGAAAATGTGCAAATGTTATAAAGTCTATGGGAGTTAACGACTGCCCTAGGCTTAAAAATTACTGGAAATAACTTAAAGTAATCTAAGGACAAAACACACACGCACGCACACACACACACACACACACACACACAAACACAGACACGTCCGAGGTAGGACTCGAAACTTCGACGGGCAGTAACTGCGCGATCGACAGCAAGGCTACGCTTACTGATAGCAAGAGAAACAGCCCATCGCTATGAGCATGAACAAGAAAGGAACGACGTAAAAGCAATGCTAATGAAAAAAGAAAAGAAAGAAAGTAAATACTAACGACACATAACTGTATGGTGACGAATTACAGTGTTGATATTTTTATCAATATTATTTCGCAATAGCGAATTTTTCTTAGCGTCACTGTATAAGGTATGGATGTTATACCAAATTGTGACGTATCTCACATGTCACAATTTGGTATAACATCCATACCTTATACAGTGACGCTAAGAAAACTTCGCTATTGCGAAATAATATGGATAAAAATATCAACACTGTAATTCGACGCCATACAGTTATTTAACAGATGCCTAAGCAAGGCAATGACGATAACAGCGTAGGTTAATGCCTCGTTGTTTTCATTCTCCCTGGTGCGGGAATACAGATTAAGCTGCGAGTGCTAAAGGGAGGAATGCAGTGGACTCATTTGTGAAGTCAGTGTGACATATGGAAGTTTGGGGCAGTCCAGGAGTCGTGTTCGGGTAGCTTAGTGGTTAAGGCGACCGCTCGCGAAAAGCGCGAAACCCGGGTTCGAGTCCCGGCTCGCCACAAATTTTCATATGTTACAATTTGGTATAACATCCTACCTCATACAGTGACGCTAAGAAAAATTCGCTATTGCGAAATAACATTGATATAACTAACGACACAGTCTACATTAATTTACTCTCTAAAATCCGATATCTGTTTATATTTAAAGCAGAAACTCCGTATGTTTGTTTATGTGTACGTATTGTATACAATTCTACAGTTTTCTTTCAATGATTATGAAATTTTGTACACGTAAGCTTCGATCCATGAGGACGGTCGCCGCGCCTAAGTGTTAGGATCATGTACAAAACATAGTTCACGAGATATGACTTCATAAACAATGAGATGCGCGAAAAACTGCTGCATCAAACGACAGTGTTGCACATCTCGTAAAACACTGGGCCGATATCAACCAAATTTGGCGCACATATTCCTTACCATGAGGTAACGATGCTGTCTGGGTAAGAACAACATACGACACATGGTTCAGGAGATACGTCATAAACAATGTAGTTGCAAGAAACTGCCACATAATGCGACGATACTTTATTCACACACTGTATGAGAATGACAGTACTTAGCAACTTGAAACCAAATTTAAACATATTTTCAAACCTTTATTGAGCTTATTCTCGCTGACAACCATAGCAAAATAATGAAAGGAAAAAAAGTTTCTCGCTTAGTACTTTTCCGCTGTTCGTGGACTAAAATTACGACATTCGGTATGACGTCACAATTTATAATTTCTACACTAAAAATTGTAGCTACTGGAAATTTTGAAGACAGTATACAAGCATATAGTTTAATGAAGCTTCTAAATTTTTTCACAGTACGACGCATAGTTCATGATATATGAGCACATAAACAGTAACGTTCATGGCAAACCACCCCATCACGCACCAAGTTTTAATCTATTACTTCTTTACTATTATTTACATTCGCAACAGATTTTTTCAGACATACAGCACTTATAAAAATGAATATATACCTGAAAAATTATACAATTGTACAAAATATAAATCAGTAAATGTGAGATCTACATCTACATAAACACTCCGCAATCCATTGTAAGGTGCGTGGCGGAGGGTACACTGTACCCCTACTAGGCATTTCCTTTCCTATTCCACTCCCAAATAGAACAAGGAAAAAAAGAATGCCGATATGCCTCCGTACGAGCCCTAATTAATCTTGTCTTTGTGATCACTACGTGAAATGTAAGTAGGCGGCAGCAAGATCCTACTACACTCAGCTTCTAATTCCGGCCCTCTAAATTTCCTCAACAGAAATTCACGAAAAGAACGTCGTCTTTCTTCCAGCGATCCCCAATTGAGTTGCCGGAGCATTTCCGTGACACTCGCGCATTGGTCGAACCTACCGGTAACAAATCTAGCGGCTCGCCTCTGAACCGCCTCTATGTCTTCCTTCAAACTGATCTTCTGCGGGTCCCAAATACTTGAGCAATACTCAAGACGTGGTCGTACAAGCGTTTTATACGCGGTCTCCTTTACTGGTGAAGTACATCTTCCCAAAATTCTCCCATTAAACCGAAGTCGGCTGTCTGCCTTACTCACAATTGTCCTTACATGCTCGTTCCATTTCATATCGCTCTGCAATGTTACGCCTAGATATTTGAACGACGCGACCGCATCAAGAAGCTCACTACTAATGCTGTATTCGAACATTATGGGATTGTTTTTTCTACTCATGCACATCACCTTACATTTTTCTACATTGAGAGCTAGCTGCCAATCTTCGCAGCAACTAGAAATTTTGTCTAAGTCATTCTGTATGCTATTACAGTCAGTTAAAGATGACACCCTCCCATACACCACAGCATCATCAGCAAACAGCCGCAAATTACAAATTACTCTGTTCATCAAAACATTTATATAGATAGAAAATAATAGCGGTCCTATCACACTCCCCTGGGACACGCCTGACGATACACTCGTCTCTAATGAACACGCGCCGTCGAAAACAACGTAATGCGTTCTATTACTTAGGAAGTCTTCCAGCCAGTCACAAATCTGTGTACCTATTCCATAACCTCGTATCTTCGTTAGACGTCTGCAGTGTGGCACCGGGTCAAACGCCTTTTTGAAGTCGAGAAAAACACAATCCGCCGGTTGCCCTTCATCCATACCTCGCAAGATGTCATGTGAGAAAAGGACAAGCTGAGTTTAACATGAACGATGTTTCCTAAACCCGTGCTGATTCACGGAAAGAAGCTTTTCCGTTTCAAGGAAATTTACTATATTCGATCTGAGAATACGCTCCAAAATTCTACAGGAAACTGATGTTAACGATATTGGCCATTAATTATCGGGGTCAGTTCTATTTCCTTTCTTATAAACGGGAGTCACCTGCGCTTTTTTCCAGTCACTTGGAACTTTGCGCTGAATAAAATATTCGCGACAAATGCAAGCTAAGTAAGGGGCCAATGCCGCATAATAGTCTTTGTAAAAACGAACTGGTATTCCATCTGGACCAGCAGACTTTTTCGTATTTAGCTCTCTCAGCTGCTTTCCTACACCGGATATACCTATTACTATGTCCTCCATTTCAGAATTAGTACGTTGATCAAATGACATTTGTGCGGTCCTCTTGCGTGAAAGATTTCTTAAAGGTTAAATTTAGAACTTCAGCTTTCTTCTATTACTGCCCCGGAATGATCGAGTGACTGGATAGTGGGCTTTGACCCACTTATCGATTTTACATAGGACCAGAATTTTTTCGGGTTCTCGGAAAGATCTTTTGCTAAGGTATGGGTGTGGTAATTATTGCATGCTTCGCGCATCGATCTTTTTATAGACGCACGAATCTGTACTAACTTTTGCCTGTCATCATTTTCGTGTTCGTTTTTGAACCGAGACTGAAAGCCTTTGCTTTCTCAGTAGCTTTCTCACATTATTATTATATCAAGGTGGATCTTTTCCGTCCTTAATCGACTTTACAGGTACATATTTCTCTGACCCTTTATGTACAATACACTTAAATTTAGTCCACAATTCCTCAACATCCATAATACCGAAACTAAACGATGCCCATTCATTTTCGAAGTGCGATCCTAACAATTGCTTATCGGCTCTTCCCAACAAAAACACGCTCCTAGCCATCTTGATTGGTTTATGAACTTTGGTCACCATCGACACTATGACGATATCATGATCACTAATTCCTGTCTCTACACAGACATCGTCAATATATACTGCGATGGATCAAAACTTTTCACATCAGGCATTACGTTTTATTACATTTCTTATTTACTGCCAAGAAACTTCTGTATTCCAGTGAACCTAAGGAAATTCCTGAAAGCTGAGAGTGCTGTTGAAAACTTTGAAGCAACTTTTAATTGTGAAGCGCAAAGCGCTGTAGGAAGAAGCAATAGACATCTATAGAGCTACAACGAAAGGAAGAGAATGAAACAGTACATCCGACGAATACCCTTTATTTCCGACAGATCTGGCTTTTTAACTGAGAGCCTGCCGTTTGCAATGGGACTTGCATTTTCTATAATGATTAATATATTACAGGGCAATCTACTCAATACTGTGGAGTGTATTTGAAATCTCTAAGTTTCTCGCACGGACAGCTTTCTATCGCTTGCTGAGGCATGGGCTCTCCACAGAAAATATTAATATTATATCCTGGACAAGTCACAAGAAATATTGATTTTAGTCAGGAAGGAAGGAAGGAATATTAGCATTTAACGCCCCGTCGACAACGTGGTCATTAGAGGCGGAGCTTACGCTCAGATTGTTTGGGTAAGGATGGGAAAGGAAATTGTAATTTGAAGTTTTTATGTATATTATGCTTGTAAGTATGGTGTAGTACAGCAAATCTCCAAGAGTACTATACGAACTTTCATGGGGTTTCGTAGGTCAACTGAGAGTACCTTGGGGCAACATATAAGCTTCATTTCATCAAAATCGGATCAGGGGAAGGAAAGATGTAATTTGTTGTTTCTGGTGTATGTTACGCTTGAATTGCTGCGTAGTGCAGCAAACATCCGATAGAGGCGCTATTACATAGTATACCAAATAACTAATAACTGGCGATGCTGCGTTTTATATGCACATAACTAAGGTGTAATACACTGAAACAAGGGCTACGATTTTCCTTACGGCAGCGGTGTAGTGTATTGATGTTGAATCCTTTTTGAAAAATCAGTCACGTACAATGAGGGGAATAATTCTTTGTGTAGCTAATGAAATAAATAATTTTATTCCAATCAGTAAATTAACCACTTAATGCCGGTTGTCGCAAATTCGCCTCATACCGTTGTGATCCATATATATGGAAGAATAAGTGTTTTCAGACTCCAGCGCCGGTTGTATCAGATTCTACAGGGTCGGCGCAGTGCGAGTGACATGCGCTAGCATCTACGGAGCATTGACTGTCTTTCTATGACAACATTTGTGTATTGTGTGCGTGTTGCTAACCAAGACCTGAGTTTGTGTACATTGTTCCGTGAAATACAGCTAAATACAGAGGTCAGTTTCATTTTGAAAATTATATTTTGTTTTTCTAATATCTTTTAAGTATTATATATCATATTTAGATGTGATAAAACAGATATGACTTTCAGTGAACACGTAAATACGGTTTGTGTAAAATATGCATCATCAGGCACTTGGGCACTTCTATGGGCAAATGCAAGCGATAAAATAAAACGAAGAAAGGACGATGGTTTGACAACAGAGGTGTAATTGCTACCAGTGCATTTCCATCTGCTCATCCGGTGATCATAATAAAAAGATGGGAGCGAAAGAAAAAGCACGCACTCAAGTACCATGCCCTAGCACTGTTACAGTTTACAATGAGAGGGATGGATTTACTTGACGCTCCAATTTCCTGTTATAGGATTTTCGTAAAGCCAAGGAAATGTTACCATAGATTGTTTTTCCACCTAGTTGATCTTGTGATAATGAATTCGTGGTTGCTGTATCGGAGGGATTGTGATGATTTGGAAATTCCCCGTCGCAAACCAAACGATCTTCTGGAATTCAAATCCAGAATAGCCGATACTCTCTGTAAGCAAGGAAAAGACATGACACGAAAAAAGAGTGGTAGGCGCTTACTAAGTATGGAAACGGAAATTCAACGTAAGAAGCGTCGGGGTCCAATGAAACCAGTCCCTGATAAATCTACCCGTACCGATGAAGTATGTCATTGGCATTGTGTAATAGGAATGCAAAGATGCAAAAGACCCAGCTGTAAAGAAAAGACAGTCATTATGTGTGCGAAATGCAAACTTTACCTTTGCCTAAACAAAAATTCCAATTGTTTTAGAGTAAAGAAATGTTGATCCTCTGCATTAGATTTATAAGTAACCATAATTGTAATTCAAACGCATGTTCATTTTTTATTAAATAAATAAAATAAATAAATAAAAAAATTCCCTCAATGAAGAGTTATAAGCGTTTTATTTCTCAAATGCATGTTGTCGCAAATTTGACACATACCTAATTATACCAACTATGTATAACATTTCTTATATTTGATGTTATAAATGGTCTAAGACCCCAATATTGAGCACAAATTTGATTTTTGATTTTTTTCTTGCAGTAGAAATTAATTCAGGCATTAAGTGGTTAATGATCCCCCTAAAGCGAATATTTCGTTGCCAACGTTAACATAATAAACCGCTGCCTCTCCAAGTAAAATTTATTCCAGGTAGAACACAAAAATTTTGTTCTTCCTAGTTGTATCCCATATGTTTTGCAATGTCATGGAAATAAAAGTTCATCTTTTGATGGGTATAAACACAATTGTATATATAGTAGAAATATCTATGGAGTGAGCATTGAATTCTGTGCATGTTCTCAACATTAAGCTGGAATTACCACGTGATATTGAGACAAATCCACTCTTCCCACACATTTATTTGCTATTACGATTAGTTTGTACCGCATTGTCTGCGAAGAAGTCCCACCTCCTTTTTGCAGAGCAACCACATAACATGAAATAATATGTAAATAAATGTGTCATAGAAGCAACAACAAAGCTGAGGAAGCGTCGCTAAAAGGTCCATTAATCGAACAAAAAGGGACCAAGATAAAGTCAGCGATTAGTAGATTTTTCCCAATATCATGTGACATTTGCATGTTGAGAATACAAAATCTGTTCTGCGCATCTGGAAGCTCACTCCAGAGATATTTCTGCTCTCTGCTGCCACTAGGGATAATATACACACGCGAGCGACAAACTCATCAGAAGCGTCTCTGCTTTCATAATTATTCGGTACAATATTGTGATTAAAATGTGAAATTACTTACTTTTGGTGCGGACTACATTAAGATAGAGAAGGACGTCTTCTTTTGCAGATACAATTGCACCTAGTTATAATCCGACTTCTGATATATAGTTCTACTACACAAGGTAGATTTCAACTTCGTGCTTTACGAAATAATCACTGAAGGACGTGGGGATATTTATTAGCTGAAACAGTGGACGATGCTGCTAACACAGTCACGACAATTCACTGGAAATACTATATTTAATGGAAGAGACGATCACCTGACGCCATTCCTTCAACGATTACTCAGACTTACTTTATCGCACATTAATACCACCATGACGTCTTATTTGAACAGACATGAACCGCTCTGTTGACTGAATTACCACGCTTTCGGCATTCGTCGAGTTTTCGATAATAGGAGCATTGCATACAGAATAACTACATTGCCCCCAGTGCTACCCTGTAACATATTAATACTTCAGCATACACTAACTGTGAGAGATAAACAGTTTAGTACTACATCATGGAACCAATACATGGCGGTGTTATTACCATTTCTAATCTCAACGATAGAAGTGTTTCCAGAAGTTTACGCCAAACACAATCTAACATTGAATTTACATCGTTCTGGAGTACGGACTTAAATTAATTTCACTTTATGAACATTCGTCGTTTAAGACAATGGCTTCTACTTAAATTTGACATCTTGGCTATGAGAATTGAGTAATTGAGAGAGGGATCCAACAAGGATTCTGTTTTTGCTGACGTATGTCCGGAACCATAAAAAAGTATATCATCATTTTAGAAAAAGGGAGATGGACAGAGAGAGGATAGGAGAAGTAATAACTCAAGGCAGGAATGAATAAATAAATAAATATCCGCGCAACGCTGGGTTTTCAGCTAGTTTTTTTTTTTTTTTTTAAGTGTAGTGGGACAATGTTCAAATCAGTGACAGCAAATACGTTGACTAAACAAGGTAAGAGCATCTGTCTTTTACAGGTCACTTAAAGTCGACATACAATTTCAAAATGTTTCATATGAGAAACTGAAGTAATATAGAGTGCAATGTTTGTAACGTACACTGTTCTAGATTGTTTAGGTTTGCTATCCACAGAGTCGCAGAGCAAGCAACCTTTTTTTTCGAAGGGAAAGGTTATAATTGCTATGATGTGCAATAGAACAGAAAGAAGAAGCACAACTCACGAAACTCGTAATGTAATGTGTGTACTAGTGACCAGTGTGCAGTGTGACCAGTGTGCAGGCCTGGACACCGTGCACGGAAATTCCTGAGCCGGATGTTAGGGGCGGAGGAGGAGGAGGAGGAGGCAGGGGCACCCGACCGTTCGGAGCAGGTAGAAGTGTGGCAAAAGTCCGGCGTGGCAAGTGTCCGGCGTGGCAAGTGTCCGGACACCTTGGAGTACTGTTGCCCCTTGTGGGACCCTCACCAGGTGTGACTGACGGAAGATATTGAGAAGGTTCAGAGAAGGGCAGCTCGTTTTGTTTTATCACGTTACGGGGGGAAAGCGTCACGGAAATGTTGCACGAATTGGGGTGGAAATCATTAAAAGAAAGACGTTATTCATTGCGGCGTGATCTGTTTGCGAAGTTTCAATCACCGACTTTTAGTTCTGAATGTGAAAATATTTTGCTAGCACCCACCTACTTAGGGAGACATGACCATCCCAATAAAATAAGAGAAATCAGATCGAAAACGGAACGATTTAGGTGTTCTTTCTTCCCGCGCGCTATTAGAGAATGGAACGGTAGAGAAAAGTTATGAAGATGGTTAATGAACCCTCTGCCAGGCACTTAAATGTGATTTGCAGAGTATCGATGTAGATGTAGATAGATGTAGATGTAGACGTTCAATTACTTTGTAGAGCCCCTCTATATACTCCTTCCATCTTTCAGCTTTCCCTTCTTTGTTGAGAACTGGTTTTCCATCTGAGTTCTTTATACTCATACAGCTGCTTTTCTTTTTCCTGTAGGCGGTATCTATTTCCCCCTTTTTATACATTCTTCTACACACTTGCATTTGCCTTCTAGCCACTCCTGCATAGCTATTTTACGCTTCCTGTCAATATTATTTCTTAGTTGTCTGTACTCCCTTTTGCCTGTTTCATTTACAGCATCTTTATATGTTCTCCTTTCGTCAATTAAATTTAGTATATCCTACGATATCCTAGTATTTTTTGTAGGTCTTGCCTTTGTACCTATTTTGTCCTCTGCTGCCTTCACTATTTCATTCTTCAATGCTACCCATTCTTCTTCTACTGTTTTATTTCTACACGTTTCTGTCAAATGTTGCCCAAATCTCCCTCTGAAATTCTCAAGAACTTCAGGTTCCTTTAATTTATCCAGATCCCATTTCCTTGTTTTCCTACCATTTTGCAGATTTTTTTCAGTTTCATCCTACAGTTCATGACCAACAAGTGACGGTCAGAGTCTATATCTGCTCCTGGGTATGTCTTACAGTTTAAAACTTGGTTCCGAAATCTATGCCTTACCATTATAAAATCTACCTGGTACCTTCCAGTGTCTCCTGGTATCTTCCAAGTATACAAACTTCTTGAACCAAATGTTTGTTATGATTAAATTATGTTACGTGCAAAATTCTACCAGGCGATCTCCTCTTTCATTCCTTTTGCCCAGTCCATATTCACCTACTATTTTTCTTTCCCTTCCTTTTCCTACTACCGAATTCCAGCCTCCCATCAAAATTAATTTTCCTCTCCCTTAATTGTCTGAATAATTTTCTTTACCTCATACATTTCTTCGATCTCCTCATCATGGACAGAGCTAGTGGGAATATAAACTTGTACTACTGTCGTCGGTGTTGGCTTTGTAACTATCTTGACAATGATAATGAGATCACAGCGCTGTTCATAGTACTTTACCCGCATTTCTATTTTCTTATTCATTATCAGACCTACACCTGTAATACACCCAATTGATTTTGTATTTATAATCCTGTACTCGCGCGACCAGAAATCCTGTTCGTCTTTCCACCGAACGTCACTAATCCCCACTATATCTAACTTCAGCCTATCAATTTCCCATTTTAAATTTTCTAACTTGCCTACCCGATTAAGGGATCTAACATTCCACGCTCCGATCCGTAGAATGCCATTGTTGGCTTTCCTGATGATCACATCCTCCTGAGTAGTCCCCACCCGGAGATCCGAATGGGGGATTATTTTACCTCCGGAATATTTTACTCGAGAGGATGCCATCATCATATATTCATACAGTAGATCTGCATGTCCTCGGGAAAAGTAACGGCTGTAGTTTCCCCTTGCTTTCAGCTGTTCGCAGTAGATGTGTGGCAAAGCCACATTAGCTGATGTTACAAGGCCAGCTCAGTCAATTATCCAGACTGTTACCCCTGTAACTACTGAAAAGGCTGCTGTCCCTCTTCAGGAACCACATGTTTGTCTAGCCTCTCCACAAATACCACTCCGTTCTGGTTGTACCTACGGTACGGCTATTTGTATCGTTGAGGCATGCAAGCCACCCCACCTCGGCAATGTCTGTGGTTCATGGGGGTGGAACTATAAACTATATCGCTTGCAAAATCCAAATCCTCCAGACGTTAATGGCTCTCCCACTGGATTTCTCGTCTGCTGCCTGCAGTAACTCTTCTCATAATTGAGTCTAGGACATGCAGAAAAAAGTGTTGGAGATAAAATGCAACCCTGCCGGACTCCAATTGTTACTTCTACAAGCTCCGCCAAACTTCCATTTTGCAACGTTTGTAGCCATCATATAGAACCTTTATGATGTTTAAGATCTGCTGTTTTTTGGATCGGAGAATTTCCCACAACATCGTACCTCCGCTTTAAAATCTTCTGTGGTATGCCATACATCTACATCATCTTCCACGGCACTTTATGTTTTATGGAAAAGAAGGGCTTTTGAAAATCAATAAATGCTAGGTACATGGTTGCCTGTAATTCTTTAAAAAATAATAAAGTTAAAGAAATATGTGTAAATCTTAAAGGCTTAACTACGTTGTTCATCTGATCCTGAGCTTACAAACAACTTACACTAACTTGCAGTAACTTATGCTAAGGGCAACACAAACAATCATGCCCGAGACAGGACTCGAACCCCGACGGCGAACGGCAGCTGGGTGCCTTACTGCACATGGCTATTCTGCGACGGCCTGGGATTCTTTGCTTTGCGCTACGAAGATGATGAGGGTGTTAACAAGTTCAACAAAACTGCGATGTGCACTAAAAACGGACTGTTCTGTACGTTGTATATTTTCCACAGAATCTTTAATTCTATTTAAATATTTCTGGTGAGGTCCTTACTGGGCACTGACAGCAATATAATAAAACTCCAATTGTTGCAATATGACAAATTTGCTTTATGTGGGAGCATTACCACCAAACCATTTTTCCGGTCCTTTCGAGATTTCTCTTCAAGACAAATAAGTCTTCAGCTAGGGATGGAGCAATTTAAAATCGATAAGCGGGTCAAAGCCCACTATCCAGTCACTCGTTGATCATTCCGGGGCAGTAATAGAAGAAAGCTAACGGAAAACTGAAGAACTAAATTAACCTTTAAGAAATCTTTCAAGCAGAAGGACCGCACAAATGCACTATCATTTGATCAACGTACTAACTCCGAAATGGAGGATATAGTAATAGGTATTTCTGGTGTTGAGAAGTAGCTGAGAATGCTAAAAACGATAAAGTCTGCTGGTCCGGATGGAATTCCAGTTCACTTTTACAAAGTGTATTCTCCGGCACTGGCCCCCTACTTAGCTTGCATTTATTGCGAATCTTTAATTCAGCGCAAAGTTCCTAGTGATTGGAAAAAAGCGCAGGTGAGTACCGTTTATAAGAACGGAAACAGAACTGACCCACATAATTACAGGCCAATATCATTGACATCAGTTCCCTGTAGAAATTTGGATCATGTTCTCAGTTCGAATATAGTAAATTTCCTTGAAACGGAAAAGCTTCTTTCCATGAATCAGCACGGTTTAGGAAACATAGTTCATGTGAAACTCAGCTTGCCCTTCTCTCTCGTGACATCTTGCTAGCCGTGGATGAAGGTCAAAAGGCGGATTGTGTTTTTCTCGATTTCAAAAAGGCATTCGACGCGTTGTTACAGAGCAGACTGCTAACGAAGATCAGAGCTTGTGGAATAGGTTCACAGATTTGTAACTGGCTGGAAGACTTTATAAGTAATAGAACGCAGTACGTTGTTCTCGACGGCGAGTAGTCATCAGAGACGAGTGTATCGTCAGGCGTGCTCCAGGGGAGTGTGATAGGACCGCTATTTTTTTCTATCTATGTAAATGATCTGATGGACAGAGTAACTTGCAATTTGTTGCTGTTCGCTGATGATGCTGTGGTGTATAGGAGGGTGTCGTCTTTAATTGACTGTAATAGGATACAGGATGACTTAGACAAAATTTGTAGTTGATGCGAAGATCGGCAGCTAGCTCACAATGTAGAAGAATGTAAGATGATGCGCTTGAGTAGGAAAAATAATCCCATAATGTTCGAATACAGTATTAGCAGTGAGTCGCGTTGTTCAAATATCTAGGCTGCTGTAGCAGCGACGGTTCCTGAAGATAACTGACAGTTGTACCGCCGAAATACTGAATCGGTTAGATTTTAGTAACCAGCAGAAAACCCGAAGACACTTCGAGGATTAAAATCTGTCGATTGCGTTGCCACGTCAAATTTGAATAAAATCAGAGGTTGTCTTTGACTGTGTCCATCATCGACATCAGGTGTAAGCTTGGCTGTTGTGAAACTTGTGATGCCAATACAAAGGATATGCGCAAAGGAGGACATTTGATTTTCCAGATTACGTCATGTAGATAACACGGAGATGCGGCATCGGCAGACATATTGGCGTCTATAAATTACCTTTCCCTCCAATGTCTAGCGCTGCTTGCAGCGGCACAACTTACAATTAGATCGGCTGGTTGAGGATGGGGAAGGAAGTACACATGCACTTTCAAAGGAACCATCCCGCCTTTGGAGTGATTTGCCGAAATCACGTAGAATCTAAATCTGTATGGCCGGAAGTGCATTAAGCTCTTTACGAGAGCCTCTATTGAAGTCGTTATTACATAGCCTACTCGCCACTCCATTCCTAACCTCAGAGTTCCTGTAGTGTCGCAATCCTCGTATGTGCAAACGTTATTTTATGTTTATTTATTACCTTGTGGTTGCCACCACTGTTTCTTTCCTCGCTCTGTATATACCCCCAAAATAACAGTGCTGGGAAATCACAACGTCGAATTTTTTCAAACAAGCTATCTGCAGCGTATGATATTTTAAAAATGCGCTCTCGTGATATGAAAGCGATTCCCTATATGGTATTCAAATGAGCCAAATGCAATAGGGGCGCACCTGCGACTTTTTTTATTTTCTTTTTTTTTCTGTTGAAAAGTTGAATCAATACGAGCAACTGTGACATATGATACTCAGGAATCTAATTTTGCAAATATGGCTTTAAAATTTATCGACTTCGCTGCGGTGCGGTGCTTTCATCCAGTGAGCCAAAGTTAAGTAATGAAATTAATACGGCAGCTGCTGACTGTGAGGTAATTAAACGCACAAGAGCTTCAGCTACGCTATATCGCATGAAGTTGCCATCCACCAGAGAATACATATATTTCGCTTTCAACTGCGTGTCAGCTTCGTTGGATTTGTACTCTTAAGTCTATGCTGTTGAGTTTCGCGTGCTGTAGTTACCCTGCTATAATCGTAAAAGTAAGAGAATGTGACAATAATCTACTTCTATAAGTAAAGATTTTTTCTCCAGTACTCGGGTGTCTAAAATAGTACTCTCTTTTCTGTTGCTTAGGTATTATAACATATTCACAATATCTGTTATTGACGATTAGGTAAAATAAAAAAATAAATGAATCGCAAGGGAGACTAGTATTCTCCTTTCTTTTAGCAAGCACCAAGAAAACTGCCAGAGTGTTTCGAAGACTAGAAGTTACAGTCTAGATTTTCTTGAAAAGTTACAATTGATTGTTGAAGTTCATAATTTGGAAAATGCTGCAGAATTTGCGGATTCTGTCAAGGATGTTAGTCTATGTGTCGATACGGCCTGTTTCAGAAGCTAGTGTTAGTTGCATGCAGCTACGTACAGCAAATAGGATGGTGCTATTTTATTTTCAGACGACAAATAATGAAGGCGGGTAACTCAATTATCATTGCACATTGTGGATTTTACGCGAGAACTGTACATCCATGTTCATAAAAAAAAGAAAACCTCTAGAAAGACTATAGAGAGCAGGTTCACATTCACAGGACATGTACAGTTGTATGTTTTGTAGACATAATTAGCATTTGATCCAAGTCGATTGTCGGTTTCAAAATCAGTTCTGTAACAGTCAATATAAAATGAAAATTATCCTTAGTGCACCAAAATATTAGAGGGCTAAGAGGCAAAATAAATGAACTACTTATATGCATTGATGAATCAGCCATCCAACCCAGTCGACATAATGTGCCTCTATGAACATCATGTGAACACAGGTATAGATTTGCTAAGTAATCCAGGATTTAGGTTAGCTTCCAACTTTTGTAGAGTGGATGGAGGAGTTGCCACATTCATTAGAAATTGTTATAAATTTAATACCATAGACATTCATAAATTTTGTTTAGAGCAGCATATGGAAGCAAGTGCAACAAAAGTAGAATTTCATAAAAAATCATTTATAACAGTAACTGTGTACAGAGTACCAAATGGTAACTTTAAATTGTTCATAAATCACTTTGAAGCCCTGTTGGATTATTTGATACCAAGAAATTAAAGAATTAGTGTTGGCTGGTGATTTTAATGTAAACGTCCTAGAAAGTTCTCCCAGTAAGAAATTATTGCAGTCAGTAGCATTGTCATTCAACCTAAATCATACTGTTAATTTTGCAAGTAGGATAGCTAAGGGCTCAAAGACAGCGATTGATATTTTTTTTATTTTTTTAAGAAATGTCAAATGATTATAATTATATTATAAATTCAATAATAAGCAGCATTTCAGACCATAACATGCAGTTATTTTTACTAGATATTAATGCTGATCAGAATACAAAATCTATAAAATCTGAGTTTAAGAGGCTAGTCAGAAAGGGAAAAATTGATCATTTAAAAAACTGCTCAAAGACATGAATTGGAGTGATGTCTACAGTGCTAATACTACGGATGAGAAATACAACACCTTCATAAATAATGCCCTCAACTTATTGAAAACTGCTTTCCCCCAAAACTAACAAGAATTAGACCAAAGTCTACAAAGAAACCATGAATTACTCAAGGAATAAAGGTCTCCTGTAAGACAAAAAGGAAACTATACCTGTCAATTAGAAACAGTTCAGATGTAAATGCTTTAGATCATTACAAAACATACTGCAAGATACTGAAGACAATAATACTGACATCAAAGCAAGTGCATTATCAGAGTAGGATAGTCCTATCAGACAACAAAATAAAGACAATATGGGATATAGTAAAGGAGGAAACTGGTAGAACCGGACATGAAGAGGAGCACATAGCATTAAGAGTAGACGACACATGGGCAACAGATGTGTCCAATGTTGCTGCAATTTTCAACAAGTATTTCTTCACTATTGCCGAAAATATGGGATTATCAGGGTCAGTAACTGCTGCAATGGAATATCTCACACCTGTGACTACAAATAACTACAGTAATATGAGTATGACACAACACCCGTAGAAGTAATGTCCACCTAAACTCCTTAAAATCAAAAAAATTCCAGTGGCTATGATAATATATCAACAAATTTGGTTAAAATGTGAGACTCTGAGCTTTGTGATATTTGAAGTTACTTGTGTAACATGTCTAATATTCCACCAAATTTCCGTCCAATTTCACTTTTGCCTGCATTCTCAAAAATTTTAGAAAATATAAAGTATAATCGTCTTCTTAAACATCTTACCACCAATAAACTATAAGTGACTACAATTTTAATGCTTCTAGCCACTCGCACGAGGTACGTATGGCCTTACCAGCGCCTTCTCCCGGCGTATCGGCCGCAACTCCTTGCACCACTTTGCCTCCAGCCGTCCGCGCACCACCACCTGTCTGGCTAACGCAGTGCATGTAAAGTGTTACAAATGTGAACACGGACCTATCCAATGCAGTGCTGTTTATGTGGTGAGTTACTTCTTCCTCACCGACCATGTCCACCGCTGTCAACAATTTTCATGTTCGCCTTTACTTACTTCGCTGTTGTTTCAGGATTTCCTTTCGTGTTGACGTTTGATCAGCGGGTTATGCCTATGCCTTTATTTCTATTTATGGCTAATGATGTTTACCATCGTGTGTTTTACTAAGGAAGGCAATCTTGCTGTCCGTTAGGTAAGACCCGACAACCCTGTTTGTTTTGTGTTTAAAGCTGTGGATAGGTTCACGCTCTAAAACTGTTATGGTTTGTTTCTATATTTTCTCTTGTTGCAGTATTATGATGACGCACCAAAAGCGGGAAACGCGTTAATAAAAAGCATTATTTTGCAACAGAGACTGTTATTATTACAAAAATGGATTTACTGTTGCTGCGCCAGGCCAATCAAGAGTGGAGTAGTATTTATAGTGACTTTTTGAACACCCGGCATTTTCACTAACTTCAATACTGCACTTTCAGTTTAACCTCCAGATTTAAAGAAACGTAAAACGACCACATTGTAGAATTAATACGATCAGAACATGTCGGCACAGCCCGTCGAAACAGGTCGTCAGTGAATTAATTAATCATACTGCAATTTTGGCATTTTTCTTTTAAAGATAATTAACAAATAATAACATAATTACTTCAGCCTTAAATTGGAAAGAACACTTAGATAACGTCGTGGGAAAGGCGAACCAGAGACTGCGTTTTATTGCCAGAACCCTTAAAAGATGGAACAGAACTACTAAAGAAATTGCATACACCACGCTTGTCCGTCCTTTTTTGGAATATTGCTGCCCAGGGTGGGATCCTTATCAGGTGGATTTGACGGAGGGCATCGGAAGAGTCCAAAGAAGGGCAGCTCGTTTCTTATTGTCACGATACAGGGGAGACAGCGTTTCGGAAATGATACAGGTTCTGGGATGGGAATCATTACAACAACGGCGCTTATCGCTGCGGCGTGGGCTACTTTCGAAACTCCAATCGCCAACATTCTCGTCCGAATTCAAAAATATATTGTTGACTACCACTTACATAGGTAGAAGTGATCATCAGAATAAAGTACGAGGAATCAGAGCTCGAACGGAGAGATTCATGTGTTCTTTCTTCCTGCGCGCTATTCGAGAATGGAATGGGAGATAAAATAAAATAACGGTGGTTCGATGAACCCTCTGCCAGAGTATCCCATGTAGATGTAGATTACTGTTTCCCTTAGTCAGTGTTGCTATTTTCTATAAAATTTTTGTGCCAGTTAATTAATTTGGCAAAGACCGTACCTGTTCGTAGTCGGTTGAGTGTTGCTGGGTCGATGTCATTGATTATCCATTTAAAAAAAGTAATTTATTTTAATGCGCTTCGCAAAACTTACCAATTTTGTTTTTTCATTCACACACACACACACACACACACACACACACACACACACGAACCTACTACTGTGTAACATCCTAAAGATGTAATTAATTCTGAGACACCCACCAAGTAAATAGCAAAACCTCCCGGAGTATTTACAATTTTGTGTCCCAGACTCGTCACCGCTTTTGTGTCTCGTTTCCGTCGTAGGTGTCGGTGGCCGAGTAGGAAGACCGACACAGGAATAAAAATAGCACGCTGGTGCAGATACGGAGGAGAGCAGCCAGAAACTAGAAACACTAGAGTAAATTAGAACGAGATATATATTGCACAGAATTTATACAATACTTAACTTTTACATAGATCAGTACTGCAGAATGCTGATACATAGTTGTTAGAGGCCTGCCTAGTGCCTATCCGATAGCAAAGTCTTCACTGGTGCCTATCTGATTCTGAAGTGTTAACTGGTTCCTATCTCAGTCCCAAGTGAACGATGTCGTTCAGTGGTGGCCGCGAGCGGAGTTCTAGCAGAGGGCGCTCGTGGCTGACGTCGTAAGAACGCCGCGCCGTGCGTGCATGGCGGCGCGCGGCGAAAGTAGGTGGCGCGCACTTTGTACTTGTGCGACACCACATACAATACTTTGAAATTCAAATACGGAGCCACCGAATGGCCTCCAGAAGGGAGAAGCATCATAATACCAGGAAAGAAGAGGTAAAAGTGAATGGACTTAAATAAAGGATTCGAAGAGATACGTATTTCTTCATTTGAATATTCTCAAACAATTATTTTTAATTTTCAGAGACAGATGAAGTCTCATTGTATCTAAGATATTGAATATAAAGACAAGGCATTAATTAAAATTATCGCCACGGCCAGAATTTTGATAGTGGTAAGTACATTTGACAGCGAGTTTGCAACAAGTACGTCTATAGTAGAAGGAAAGAGTGGTTTTAAGTTGAGTGGTAGGTACCGAGGTATGGACGTCACTAACATTAGTCTGTTTTATAAACAGGAGTGACAAATGCAATACATTCACAAGGGAATAGACGTGCATTGTAAAAAAAGCAGATTTCAGTGCGAAATGTACAAGGTGCAACAGTTAAAAGAGATCCGGCGAATGGATGCGATTGTACGTGAATTTATGAAAGCAACGGAGGAGGAACAGGATGTAGCAAATGTCCATACAGTTGGCCAAAACTTCGATCAAATTTACACTGTCTTCAAGCCTACCATATGAACGCAGTGAATGGAGTTGTGCCACTTACTGTACGGAACTGTATATACTGTGTTTTATCAAAATTTAATGAGAATCCGACTGCTGGGCACCACTTGAAGAACATTTACGATTACATCACTTAGTTTTTGTTTTCTGAATGTGATTATTATACTTGTATCATCAGCAAAAATAACTAACTTTGCATCTTCATCAATGAAGAATGGCACGTCATTAATGTGTATCAGGAACAGTAAAAGACTTAATACCGAACCCTGTGGGACCCCCATTCTTGATAGCCCCGGATGAGGAATCAGCTTGTGTTTCGACAGTACATGAACCACGTATTTCAACATTCTGCATTCTTTAAGTATGAATTAAACCATTTGTGCACTGCCCCATTCAAACCATAATGATTAAACTAAATGTGAGCCTAATGTGTCAGTATGCGATTACTTAGCATGGGGAGCCCTAAGCTATAAGGTGAATCGCAAAAAAGTCAAGAACTATGACAGAACATTTCGGACGCAATGGCAGCAAATCCAGCAGTTCACCTTCGACGTGCCTTCAACAACTTGCTGATCAACGCTCAAAAGTGCCAAGAAGTCACTCTTAACATCTGCTCTCTACATCTACATCCATACTCCGCAAGCCATCAATGGTTTGTGGCGGAGGGTACCTTGAGTACCACTATTGGTTCTCCCTCCTATTCCAGTCACGCATGGTTCGCGGAAAGAAGGATTGTCGGTATGCCTCTGTGTGGGCTCTAATCTCTCTGATTTTATCTTCATGACCTCTTCGCGAGATATAGGTAGGAGGGAGCAATATACTGATAGACTCCTCGGTAAAGGGATGTTCTCGAAACTTCGACAAATGCCCGTACCGAGCGACAGAGCGTCACTCCTGCAGTGTCATCCACTGGAGTTTATCGATCATCTCTGTAGCGCTTTCTCGATTACCAAATGATCCCGCAACGAAGCGAGCTGCTCTCCGTTGGATCTTTTCTACTTCCTCCATCAACCCCACCTGGTACGAATCCCACACCGGTGAGCAATATTCAAGCTGTGGGCGAACAAGTGTACTGTAACCTACTTCCTTTGTTTTCGGACTGCATTTCCTTAGGATTCTTCCAATGAATCTAAGTCTGGCATCTGCTTTACCGAAGACTGATTTTATATGGTGGTTCCATTTTAAATCACTCCTAATGCCTACTCCCAGGTAATTTATGGAATTAACTGCTTCCAGTTGCTGGCCTGCAATAGTGTAGCTAAATGATAAAGGATCTTTCTTCCTATGTATTCGCAGCACATTACACTTGTCTACATTGAAATTCAATTGTCATTCCCTACACCATGCGTCAATTCGATGCAGATCCTCCTGCATTTCGGAACAATTTTCCATTGTTGCAACATTTCATCATCCGCAAAAAGCCTCAGTGAACTTCCGATGTTATCCGCGAGGTCATATATATATTTCGTGAACAGCAACGGACCCACGACACTCCCCTGCGGCACACCTGACATCACTCTTACTTCAGAAGACTTCTCCCCATTGAGAATGACATGCTGCATTCTCTTATCTAGGAACTCCTCAATCCAATCACAC
Organism: Locusta migratoria; assembly: GCA_026315105.1. Taxonomy (NCBI): domain Eukaryota; kingdom Metazoa; phylum Arthropoda; class Insecta; order Orthoptera; family Acrididae; genus Locusta; species Locusta migratoria. The sequence goes on along the minus strand of CM048748.1, from coordinate 132,960,179 downwards.
AATTGGTCTGATAGACCATATGCTCTTACTTTGTTCATTAAACGTCTGTGGGGTCAGGAAGTACTCTGTTGTACCCTGTGTTCCGGCCGCGGTGGCCGAGGGGACTGATGCGCTCCAGTCACGGTCTGCACGGCCACTACGGTCGGGGGTTCGAATCCCCCCTCGGGCATGGATATTTGTGCCGTCCTTAGTATAAGGTAGTTGCTAAGTAGTTTGTAAGTTTAGGGACTGATAACCCGGTAGTTAAGTCCCATAAGCTTAACAAACTTTTTTTTTGTACCCTGTGTAGTGTGTTCCATTGTGCCATGAACTCCGTTCACTGGGCCACTGTCTTTTTCCCTCTGACCATGTAAACACATTGGAATCCAGGAGTTACGTATTCCTCATACAGAATGTCGGTCCTACTGTGAAGTTTGCAGACCTAAACTTGTACCATGGCACTGTTCTGTCATATAAGATCGAAAATTTGCATAGAATTTAGTTACAGATTCTACAATCCGTAGCGAGTACGTGACGCCAAAGATACCTGCACAGAAGTGTGTGCGAGGATCTCTGCAAGCGGGGCGTGTCTGCGGCAGATTGCAGAGTCGCGCAGTCTGCATGCTGATGCCACGGCGCGCGGCTCCTCGCTACCCACCAGCTCATTTAATTAAACAGCCCCCTCGCGGTCTACCTGTAAATTTAGGACTCTCTCTCTCTCTCTCTCCCCGTGCGTTTCCCTGCCCTCTGCGTCCCCAACGGGAGGATTTTTCTTCCCTCGCCTCCCTTCCCCTCCCCTTCTCTCTCGTTTTCCTTCTTTTTTCGCGTAATAGAATAGGGTAACTGGCGCGAGCGCCACCGCCTCGTGCACTTTTAAACGAGTCCAGCAGTTTGCTACGGCCGTTCCTAGCAGGAATACCATTAAGCGCAGCGTGGGGAAAAACTGGCAGAGCGTCGTTCTGACTCACCTTGGAACGCGAAATTTTAACCACCCAGTACCACACACTTGGAAAGTGATTTACTAATAGAGCGTTCCATAATATTCCAGTTTCACAGATTTCTTTAAGCCAAAAAAAAAAAAAAAAAAAAAAAAAAAAAAAAAAAAAAAAAAGATTGTTACATTTTGTATGGAGATGAAACACCACGTCCAATTGCTGTTGTATTTTGCAACTCACAAAGGAATTTACAACGTTAGGTGCCAGTAGGTTTTGAAATAAATCAATTGGGACATTTGAAACTTTGTGCCCAGCAGGGATTCGAACCTGGTTCTCCTGTTTGCTAGGCATCTAGGCATTCTACATCTACATAAGCTGGCCGCGGTGGCCGAGGGGACTGAGGCGCTCCAGTCACGGTCTGCATGGCCAGTACGGTCGGGGGTTCTAATCCCCCCTCGGGCATGGATATTTGTGCCGTCCTTAGTGTTAGCTAGCTCGTAAGTACTTTGTAAGTTTAGGGACTGGTAACCCCGTAGTTAAGTCCCATAAGCTATACAAACATTTGAACATTTGATTTGAACATCTACATAATCATAAATACTCTGAAATTCACTTTGAAGAGCATGGCAGGGGTTCACAGAACCGCTTTTATGATGTTTCTCTACAGTTCCATTCTCTAATAGCGCGCGGAAAGTAGGCACACCTGCCGCGATGGAGTAGCCGAGCGGTCTAAAGCGTCTCGCTGCGGAGCACGCGGTTGTTCGCCGTTGAGGTTCGAGTCCTCCCTGGGGCATGGTTGTGTGTATTTGTCCTTAGGTTAGTTTACCTAGGTTTAAGTAGTTTGTAAGCTACGGACTGATGACCACGCAGTTTGGTCCGATACATTTGATTTAGGCACACCTAAATCATTCCGTTTTCGATTTGATTTCTGTTATTTCATTATGATGATCATGTATTTCTATGTTGGTGGGTGCTAACCAAATACGTCCGCATTCGAAAGAGAAAGTTGGTAATAGGAATTTCCCAGATCTCGTCGCAACGAATAACGCCTTTCTTTTAATGATTTCGTCCCAAACTCGTGCAACATTTCCGTGACACTCTGTCCCCTATATCGCGACCATACAAAATGTGCTGCCCTCCTCTGAACTTTCTCTAAATCGTCCGTCAGTCCCACATGGAAGGGATTCCACAATTGGCAACAATACTCCAAAACAGTATGGTGTAGGCAGTTTCTTTAGTAGAGCTGTTGCCTCTTCTAAATGTTCTGCCAACGAAACGTAGTCTTTGATTCGCTTTTCCTACAATATTTTCTATGTTTTCTTTCCAATTTAAGTTGTTTGTGATTGTTACTCCTAAGTGTTTAGTAGAATTTATTGTCTGTAGTTTTCAATGATTTTCGTGTAACTGAAATTTAACTGATTTCTTTTACTAGTCATATGGATGACCTCACACTTATTATTAAGGGCCAATTGCCGTTTTTGCATAATGAAGATATCTAAATCATATTGTAGCTGCTTTTCTATTCTTGTGACTTCACTAACCGATAAGTGACAGCATCATCCGCGAACAGTCTAAAGCAGCTACTCAGATTCTCTCCTAAATCGTTTATAAAATTAAGGAACAGTATGGCCACTACAAAACGTTCCAGCTATCACTTCAGTTCTACTCAATGACTTTCCGTCAATAACAACGTACTGTGTCTTTTCTGACAGGAAATCACGCCGCACAACTGTGGCGATATTCCATAAGCACGCGATTTTATAAGAAGATTGTGAGGTACAGTGTCAAAAGCTTTCTAGAAATACTGAACATATTTGACATCCCTTGTCGATAGCACTCGTCACATCATGTGAGTAAAGAGCTAGCTGTGTTTCACAAGAACGATATTTTCTGAATCCGTGTTGACTTTGGGTCAATAGCTCGTTCTCTTCGAGATAGTTCATAATATTTGAGGAAAGTATATGTTCCAAAATGCTGCTGTCTACTGGCGTCAATGATATAGGCCTGTAATTTTTCGGATGACTCCGACTGCCTTTCTTGAATATTGGCGTAACCTTTGCAACTTTCCAGTCTCTGGTTACGGAACGTTCGCTGAGCGAGCGGTTGTATATGATAACTAGTTATGGGGCTACTGCATCAGCTTAGTCTGAAAGGAAACTAATTGGTATACAATCGGGACCGGGACACTTACTATTGTTAAGTCATTTACGTTGTTTTAATGCACCAGGGTTATCAACTTCTCAACTGCGCATTATGGCAGCTGTTCTCGATACGAATTCTGGAGTATTTGTTACGTCTTCTTCGCGAAGGAAGTTTGGAAGGCAGACTGCTATGCTTCTGGGCAGACAGCGATTACCACGGCTGCATGGACTCGTTTCGTACACCTTCTAATACCTCTGTATAGAATTTCCTGAAATATATATATTCGTCGTTCTTTAGGTAGGAGTGACATGTTGTGAGTTGCTCTTTGACTGTCATGGAACTGCGGCTGTGCATGGCTAAGCAGCAGAGCTGTGCAGTACGTGATTACGAGAAGGCGCCTTAATCGTTAGTGGTGCGGTGGTCTAACGGTAAGACGTCTGCCTAGTAAGCATGGAGGTCCGGGTTCGATTCCCGGTCGCATCACAAATATTAATTCATTGCTTCACCTTTATCTGTAATGTCTTGGACATATTCTAGACGACAAATCGTCTCACGGTTTCTTAATTTATATTTAAATTAGTCTGAGTTGGTGCGTGTGATTACCGCCGGTACGAAATTTCTAATCTCTATCTATATAAAAGCGAAAGGAACCTCATTGACACACTCACTGACTGAACACAAAAACTCGAAAACTACCTATGATGCTGAAATTTGTCAGGACTGTAGTTTATAGGTAGAAGACGTCACGTAAGAAAGGATCTTGCGATAGGGCCTATAGTTCAGAAGATATGACGTCGTAAACAATGAAAACTTCCCCGTCTTGCTGCACACGATAGTGTGACTTTATCAGGCCACTATTTCATAAGGAGAGCACTTAGCGACTTGCAACAAACTTTAAACATAATTTAAAAACTTTAGGAAACTTTTTCTTCCTGACAACCCCAGAAAAATAATGAAAGGTAAAATGTTTGTCGCTTACTACTTTTTCGGCATTCATGCATTAAAATTGCGGCTTTTGGCATGACGTTACAATTTATTACTGGTACACTATTAATTGTATTCGCGAGAAATTTTAAAAACATTATACACACATACAAATGAACGTACGTTCGAAATTTTATCATAGTATGACACACAGGTCATGAGACATGGAGTCATAAACAATTAGATTAATGAAAAACCGCCTCATCACGCATGACGTTTTGGTTTATTACGTCTTTCCTACACACTCTATTCGCGACGTATTATGCAGAAATTTTACTTATACACCACTGGATGTACCTTCGAAGTAATATCGTGTTACGACATGTAGTTCACGCGCAATGGCGTCAAAGACAAAGAAAATTCTCCATAATTAGCATGAGGTTGTAATTTACTGCGTTTTTTTTTAACTCCATTTACAACAATTTTCACATGCAGTTTCCTAATATTTCACTCCACGAACCTGGTAAATAAGGTTTTTGTAGAACACATAATTCAGGAGATATTACGTCATAAATGTGACAACCATAAATAGGTACTGCATTATGTTTGACATTTTGTTAAGTCTTTATTACTCTCTTCGCAGCACATTCCGCAAACAATATCCAAATATACCACTGAAAGGAGCTACAATACTATATCACTGAACGACACATTGCTCAGTAGATACGACGTCATAACCACTGAGGTGTTTGAAAACAAAACTACAGGACGAATTTCGCTGTAGATTCAAGCGAAACGTGTGTGCAAATACCGAAGATGTCTTCATGATGACGATGATAGTGCTCAAGGCGAACATCTACTACCCGGGCGATGTCATTGGCTGCAGCGTCGCAGGCGGTTTCATCCTATGTGAACCTCTACAATTCATTCTTTTTCACAGGTTTAATGAATTATGAAGTACAACATAAATAAACAAACACGAAATATTAACAGTATCCTGTAGAAACGTGGGAGTTTTAGATATGAAAGGACCCAACACGGAAAGTTTCATGTTTCACGAACTGGAATGATTTGCGGCGTTTGCAGCTCAAAACTGTTTTGTAACGATTATTTCTTTGCTGCTATCAATGATTTACGGGCACACGAATGTTTTGTAAACATCAGAAGTTAATTTCCAGTTACTTCGCGCCTAACGTTCTCATTAGTTCAAATGATTGACAAGCGTAAGGGATTTAACTGCGGGGTCATCAGTCCCTAAACATACAAACTACATATGAACTAACTTATAGTGAAGACGGTACAAACATCCATGCCCGAGGGGGGATTCGAACCCCCGACGGGGAACGGCTTCGCGCATCGTAGCATAGCGCACGGCCGCTCCGCCGCGGCTATCTCATTGGTTGATAATAACACCTTTCTGATTGGTTGATGCAAGTGCCAGAATTTATCTTTAAAATGAAATGTATTTTTGGTCACTTATTCTCCCTATTCTGCCATAAATGTAAAATGTTTTAGCAAAACGGGGATGGGCAGAGGAAAGGGATAGAAGAAGTACCAACTGAAAGCTGGAATAAAGAAACAAATACCCGGGCACAGCCGGGTTTTCAGCTAGTAGTTGGATTAAATCCATAGCAAAGGGAATGCAGGCTTTGACACGTTAACGCTGCTTCTGCGCTTCTATCCCACATGAAAGTGTTATATAATTAACTGACTAATAGGTCCGCTGAGTCCAGTATGTGAGTGAGACCGACTAGGCTTTCTGAGTCAGATTAGAGAGCCTGTATAGGAAGCGAGTGGCCAACCGGCCGGTGTCCGCCATGTTTTTACCAGACTGCGCACGCGACGTGCACTTACGTAGCAACCCAGGAGAAAAGGAACCACTTAACGATTGAAATAAGGCATCAATTCCACCCAAGACACCAAAGCACATCTTCTGGCTTACTAATAAGTACGTGGTTAAAGAAATGCCAATGTATGTTTAGACAGGCCTAATAAATTTGTAAGCAAATTTGTCTCGTGAAACAGTTTCTATGACTGTCGAATGTTAATACCATATTTTACGATGTTCTGGTAAGTTCGACACTTGACAGTTGATTAAAAAGAGAGGTATTTCATGTTATGTATCTCAACGAAAATTATGCTATTTCAGAATTTCCTGTCTGAATATCTATCGCTGTAATTAGTAAATTATTATCGCTTTCCGCCCTGGTGTAATACATTTTAAGTGTGCTCCTGGCGATCTTTTAACATTTTCCTAGACTGGGAAATACCAAAAACTTTTAGGAACATAGTACCATAGAAAATCGGAAAAATAGCGATACTATCTCTACTGAAACAGCAGAAACAGTCTCAAAATAAGTAACTGAATATTATACAATAAGTCCCGCTCGCATCCCTTTTTATGTTACATCGCTTAACAAATTATAGGATTGTGAATAGCCAATAATACACAGCCGTGGGGGAGGTTCCGTAGCCATGTTAAAACATACCTTGTGGCACGACGTGTGAAAAACTAAAACCATGAACTAACAAAATGCTAGAAAATACTGTTAAAATATTTGACCGCTTACTGTATTCGAACTCGCGTCCTTCGCATTATGAATTCAGTATGCAACCAGTACACCACGGGGGAATTGCAGAGACAGTACTTCTATTACTGATTTTCATCAATCCCTTTCGTGCATCGGGTGGTAGGAAGCAGAAAATATTTACTACACGAATAATTCGTTGTTTTGCATAGGTAGCCTTTACTGTTCCCGTTTTCTCGGTTAACTTCCACCTCTCACTGTGTCCACGTTTCCTCATTCCTTGCGAACACAAGGATCATTCAACAATCTTGACTTAGGTTTTTTTTTTAGCCAACAGAGGAACAATGAGGCATTTCTCTTGACTTTCCTTAACGATTATGTAGTAAATGGTAAAGCAGTCAACAATCCGAAGATTTGTCTGAACACCACAGTGCTTTACTAGGTATGGTCCTGTTTGGAGGTGATATGGCGTTGCCTTCCTCTAACCTTTGAACCGACTTACCCAGCCAGTTATAGGAGGACCTATAGTTTAACGTGGGTTCCGAACCACGGTGCTACTCGGTATTTTTCACATGAGCAACAATTCCAGAGGTGAAAGAAGTGGAAAGTGACAGATAAAAATCCTAGGACCTGACGGGGATTGAACCCGCAACCTTTGGATTTGTAATCTGGCACTTTAAAACTGTACAACCGAGGCGCACATGTAATATATATTATTAATTATACTCAGTAAATCACTTAAAATCAACAAATGTTCAAATGTTTGAATAGCTTATGTGAATTAACTAGTGGTCATCAGTCCCTAAACTTACAAATATACTTGTTGTTGTTATGGTCTTCAGTCCTGAGCAAGCCTTTTCATCTCCTCATAAGAACGGCAACCCACATCTATTTGAATCTGCTTACTATACGCGTATCTTGGTCTCCCTCTGCGATTTTTACCCCAAACACTTCCCTCCAATACTAAATTTACGATTCCCCGATGTCTAAGAATGTGTCCTACCAAGCGATCCCTTCTTTTAGTCAAGGTATGCCAATAATTCCTTTTCTCACACATGTTCAGTACCTCTTCATTAGTTATGCGATCTACCCACCTAATCTTCAGCATTCTTCTGTAGCACCACATTTCAAAAGCCTCTATTCTCTTCCTGTCCGCACTGCTTATCGTCCATGTTTCACTCCCATACAAGGCAACACTCCACACAAATGCCTTCAGAAAGTACTTCCTTACACTTAAATTAATATTCGATGTTAGCAAATTTCTCTTTTTCAAAAATGCTATTCTTCCCATTGCCATTCTGCATTTTGTATCCTCTGTACTACGACCATCGCATGTTATTTTACTACCCAAGTAACAAAACTCATCTACCACCTTCATTGTTTCATTACCTAATCTAATTCCTTCAGCATCGCCTGATTTACTATACTTATGAACTAACTAATACTAAGGACGGCACAAATATCCATGCCCGGGGGAGGGGGATTCGAACCCCCGACCGTAGTGGCCGTGCAAACCGTGACTGGAGCGCCTCAGTACCCTCGGCCACCGCGGCCGACTCAAATCAACATTTAATGTTAAAAATTGCCACGAAGTCCTAAAGATATCGTCAACGACCGACAAACACATTAATTTATGTAAATAGAATGCGTGAAAAAGTGGAGCAGCGCCTACCGTAATACCAGCTGTGTGTCATTGTACAGTGAAATCGCTGTCAGAAGCTTTTAAGACACTCAACAGTATAGAGACGCGCAGTGTAGCTATTCACACAAATTCAAACCCCGCCAGATCTGGTAAAAACATGGCGTCCTGGGCTTTTAGCCAATCAGGATCGGTTTCCCGCATGGCCCCTCTCTCCCTATACAGGCTTTCTGAGTCAGATGCTCAGTTACATGACAGGAGCGGAATGTCGGCGTGGGCCGACTATGAGCCGGCTGTGGGAACGAGCCTGGTGCGGCTGCTGTCGTGTCGCATAACCGCGGGCAGCCGCTGTCGCGTTCCCACGACCCTCTGCCGGCGGCACGGCGACGGCCGTGTGACGAACAGCGCACGCGCACATCTACAGGCAGCTGCACGGCCGAAGCTAAAACGTCGCATCGCACCATCTGCGTTCCACACCATTCCAACTAATACCAACTACTAAACTTTCCCTACTTCGCACAAATAACACTATGCCACAACGGTTGATCAGTGTACACTTGCCTGTCTTAGTGGTAATTAGTTGAGTGATCCTACGCGCACAATTATGACCAAAATTAAAGAATAACATTAGGTAGCACAAACTCAAGTTGCAAAATCATAACATCACGCCTTGACATTAAAATCACTACACCACGAAGATGACGTACTACAGAATCGAAATTTAACCGACAGGAAGAAAGTGCTGTGATATACAAATGATTAGCTTTTCAGAGCATTCACACAAGGTTGGCACCGGTGGCGACACCTACAACGAGCTGACATGAGGAAAGTTTCCAACCGATTTTTCATTCACAAACAGCAGTTCACCGGCGTTGCCTGGTGAAACATTGTTGTGATGCCTCGTTTAAGGAGGACAAATGCGTGCAATCACCTTTCCGACAGAGATTAAAGTCGGATTGTAGCCTATCGCGATTGCTGTTTATCGTATCGCGACACTGCTGCTCGCGTTGGTCGCGATCCAATTACTGTTAGCAGAATATGGAATCGGTGGGTTCAGGATGGCAATACGGAACACCGTGCTGGATCCCAACGGCCTCGTATCACTAGCAGTCGAGATGACAGGCGTCTTATCCGCATGGCTGTAACGGATAGTGCAGCCTTGTCTCGATCCCTGAGTCAACAGATGGGAACGTTTGCAAGACAACAACCATCTGCATTAACAGTTCGACGACGTTTTCAGCAGCGTGGACTATCGACTCTGAGACCATGGATGCGGTTGCGCTTGACGCTGCATCACATGCAGGAGAGCCCGCGATGGTGTACGTGCCTACACGAATGGCAAAACTTCATTTATTTATTTTTTTTTTTTTTTTTTATGAATCCAGGTTTTTTTTTTTTTTTTTTTTTTTTTTTTTTTTTTTTTTTTTTTTTTTTTTGGAAGCGATACTGGCGTATCACTCGGCGTGATGTTATAATGTGCCACTGGTTACACGTCTCGGTATCTCTTGTTCGCATCGAAGGCACTTTGAACAGTGGCAGTTACATTTCAGAGGTGTTACGATCCGTGGCTCCACCCTTCATTCGATCCCTTCGAAACCCTACATTTCAGCAGGATAATGCATGACCGCATGTTGCAATTCCTGTACGGGCCCTTCTGGATACGGAAAATGTTCGACTGCTGCCCTCTTGATGAACTGTAGTATCGTGTTGAAGCTGCATGGGTTATCTGTACCTGTAAACGCCATCCAAGCTCTGTTTGACTCAATGCCCAGGAGTATCAAGGCCGTTATTACGGCCAGAGGTGGTTTTTCTGGGTACTGATTTATCAGGATCTATGCATCCAACTTGCGTGAAAATGTAATCACATGTTAGTTCTAGTATATTTGTCTAATGAATACCCGTTTATCATCTACATTTCTTCTTGGTGTAGCAGTTTTAATGGCCAGTAGTGAAAGTCTACTGACGGGTTCTTAATGCCTGGCCTTGCCCGTGTAATTATTTATTCTTTCCAATCTTCCAGTCCATGTTCTCTCCTCTCTCTGTCTCTCGTACCTCCTATATCTGTTGGTGTTAGTTATGAAATAAAAATTAGCAACGTTCAGTATATTTTAGAAACAAATTTCTCAGCTTTAAGCTTGGAAGTGTGAAATAAATAAGCTTTGTAGGCCGACGCCTCAGCTCGATTTAAAATTGAAGCAAGCGCAAAGCAACGGAAGTAAGACATTCTTCAGATCTTTTAATGAAAATATATCTAAAGGCCGTGGGGGTTAGGGGGGGGGGGGGCGTGAGGGCAAACCGGGGCGCTTTCCACCGGCACCAGTCGCAGAGGAGTCCCTTTGGACGCCGAGCGTGGAGGGAGAAGGGGTGGGGTCGCCACTATCAAGATGCGGCACTGAAAGAAGTGAACCCCTAGTCATCCGAAGCACCAGCCGCCACTGACTCTGTTGGCAACATATTTAGCACACTATTTGCACATATACCAGTGACTGCACCTGCAATGTTATATCATTGTACTGGAAGGGGCAGTTCCGTTTACGGTATGTCTGATGTGAACCCTCTGTTAATTGTTCAAAAGTGTTCACTTTGGAAGGAAGGAAGGAAGGAAGCTTAGGGTTTATCGTCCTGTCGACAGCATAGTCATTAGAGACGGAGCTTAAGCTCGGATTTTTGGGGAAGGATATGGGAGGAAAACGGCCGAGCCCTTTTAAAGGAACCATTCCGGTATTTGCTTGGAGTGATTTAGGGAAATCACGGAAAACCTAAATGCGGATGACCGGAGGTGGATTTGAACCACCATCCTCCCGAATGCGAGTCCAGTGTCTTACCACTGCGCCACCTCGCTCTGTTTGTTCGCTTTGCTCAGTATTTCATTATACATCAGATTATGTCTTAGCATAACCTGTAAGGCGTAAATTTGTCAAGTGCAGAGAAGTTTCATCTGACCAACGATGCATTCCAGCTGTCGCCAACAAATCATTAAGGAATACTGTGACATCATCTGTAGTTTTACCGGAGAAAGGTGTGATGAGATTTGCTACGGAAGGATCTAGAGAGGTTGACTGCTTTGCCGAAGGCAATTCAAATTTACTTGTACCCGACAGCGAACTCTGCATTTCGAAAGGACTGAAGCTGTGACTGCAAGTCCTGATAACTTAATTTTATCTGAATATTCTCTCTAACTAACGCGACACTTGCTCCGTCACTTCAGTTACAATTCAATAGTCGAAGAGCGATTTATTGTTAATTTGGAAGGGTTTTACATATGTTAAAATTTAGGGAACTAGTTGAAAGTAGCTTGTTAAATTTTCAATGAAATATCTCGGGCAGTAGAGATCAGGAAATGCAAGTTAAAACGCTCACTGCTGCTATAAATTACTTCGTGAGTGGCCACAGTACTTGCGCAACGGAAATTTATCTAACTGCTCACTCCTTAAGGGAGCAGCCAACGTTAAGCATGGGACGAGGAGCATGAAATTGTAAAGCAGAGGTTTGATACTTTAAATTATTATCTATTCAATAAAAAGAACAAGCAAAATGTGGGAAGACCAAATAAGTACAATGAAGCAAACACCTTGTACAACAGTGAATTAAATTATAAAGTTACTGCCCGTAATAAAATAGTTTCTGCCCATTTTAAATATGGAAGTAACATGGGAGGATATTTGCAAATACGCAGAGGATAAATAAAGCACACTCATTCTTCATTCTCAGACACGAGCATAATGTTGTTTGTTCAAATGTTTGTTAAGCTTAAGGGACTTAACTACGGGGTCATCAGTCCCTAAACTTACAAACTACTTATGAACTACCTACAAATAAGGACGGCACAAATAGCCATGCCCGAGGGGGGATTCGAACCTCCGACCGTAGTGGCCGTGCAGACCGTGACTGAAGCGCCTCAGTCCCCACGGCCACCGCGGCCGGCCATTATGCTTGCGACACTCGCTCAGGCGAGAACAATTCATAGCAATGGCAAAACGAAGCGTCGGCGGCGTTTTCAGGAGATGGCGGGCGTCTTCAAGCACAATTGAAATCATACTATGCACAAACGAACGCATGTGCGGGGAGGCAGCAGCATACTATCCTTAAGTACCACGCGGTGTACGAACACGATGAATTCATAGAATGTACAAAAATAAATTAACTTAAAATAAGCAAGAAAAGCACATGCGAGATTCAATAGAAAATAGCTAGTATCAGTAAAAAGCATGGCCGAAGGCCAAAGTAATGACCGTTACAAAAGCACGTTGTCCAATCGGTCGAACCAAGATAGTAAAGACGGAATCAGTCGAGAAATTCCGAGAGAGAATTTAGCATGCTCGCGGAAACACCACACGATAGCGTTAGTTAAAAACAGCAAGGAATTCAAACATAGTAAGTTTACGAAAAGTCTGAAGGCCACACACGTGTATTCTAACTTGAGAAACCGGACACAAAAATCATTACCAGAATGATTTTTGCAAATACTAAATTTATACTGCATTACTCGAGTTATGAAACGAATAACTCAAGAAAAACTATAACTGATAAAGCAGGACTGTCTGGTCACAAATAAAATTCTAACAGTATGCCATCCCCTCAGCATGATTCGACAAAATACTCACTTAGGCGGTCGCGGCAAGAGTGGTGCCACAGGCCGCGGGCAGAGCCTTCCCTCTCCGCGCCAGATGCAGGGTGAATTCAAAGCCTACTGTCTACCAACCTCGCTACCTGAGGGAGATAATACCCTAACAGTATTAATGGTGGAGAAACACTTCAGAGTAATGAATAATTCAAAATGGAACACGACCACACATTCAGTGGACGTGTTTCAAAGTGGTTTACATATGCAGTTACTTACGAATAATTTATTGTTTTACTAGCACAGTCGATATATGGTAAAATGATTTAGAGAAAAAGTGTATAAAAATATAGCAGGGATACAGAAAAACGACGAGAGGTTAGTTGACTTGTGGGGACTGAAGTATTTCACAGCACATGAGACATGTTTCTAATGGAAACATGAACAGCGTCTAAAGTTCCGTTTAGTGAAAAAGATAGCTTGCAGATGCATTACATCAGTCTCCGTATTTCCACTCTGTTGTGAATGTATCAAATGTTTAAATGTTTGTTAAGCTTATGAGACTTGACTACGAGGTCATCAGTCCCTAAACTTACAAACTACTTATCAACTACCTTATACTAAAGACAGCACAAATACCCATGTCCAAGGGGGGATTCGAACCCCCGACCGCAGTGGCCGTGCAGACCGTGACTGGAGCGCCTCAGTCCCCTCGGCCACCGCTGCCGGCTGTGAATGTATCTAATCCACTGGGCAAGGCGTTCAGGATCTGATTTGTGCGGGTTTCGAAAAAGCAGATGATTTCTGGTAACTACATCACGATTGTAATTCCAACAGTTTCCACTTTCAAACACTTGTGATGAATGAACTGCCGGATGGCATGTACTGTGTTACTCGTACGACGACAATATGTAGTGTTGCAGTGCTAAAAGTTAAAATGCTACGAAAATTGAGTTCAACAGACATAAAACCAATCCATAAAGTGATTATGGGCATCTAATTAATATACCAGAAATTATTCGTGTTTCTTGGGTCGGTAGCACACTGGTAGAGTGCCAGACTATGAATCCAAAAGTCTCAGGTTCGATCCTTGCCAGGTACTAAGATTTTTATCTGTCACTTTCCACTTCTTTCACCTCTGACAATGTTGCTGATGTCAAAAATATCGAGTAGCACCGTGGTTCGGAACCCACGTTAAACTGTGGGTCCCCCTATAACTGGCTGGGTAAGTCGGTTCGAAGGTCGAAGTAAGGCAAAGGCATACCAACTCCAATCAGCACCATGCCTAGTAAAGCACTGTGGTGTTCAAACCAATCTTCGCATTGTTGACTGTTTTACCTATACCTACTTTTAAGTTAGTTATATATATACATATATACTCCTTAGAAGGTTCATGTTGCTGCATACATCACCACAAAGTAATACACTATTGATCTAATATTGTGAAATAATATGTTTATTTATTATGTTAACTATATCAACAGGGTGCGACTTACTGTACCAAATTGGCCAGCAACTTGACACAGAAAGTGGAGACATCATGACTTTACTTCCGTAAAGTCTGCAGTGTCGCGCAATTAGTGTAAGTAACGGTATTGTGTGGAAAGATAAAGGACTGGCAGTGGTCTGTGGCAATCGCTTGCAACAGCTGCCAGACAGGCCAGCTATCGGGTTAAACCAAGCAGCCAGTTGTGATTTGTCCAAATCGGCAGAGATCGGGGAAAGGCGCATGCTTTGTACTCAAAACTAATGAGGGCTGTTAGCCGAGCGGTTCTTACGGGGGTGTCGGGAGGACTTCCGTCAGTTCCACAATCCAGTAATTCAGAATAAAACAAAATAATCTATAAAATTATTTACGATCAACATTTAAAACCTCTACTATGTAGGGATAATTACGCACATCTCATGATTCAAAAATAATTTCAATATCTGAAAAATTACAAATGTTTAAACTACTAAATAAAAATATAGGAAATTCAAGGTAAAAATAACCAACTTTTGAATACATCATGCAGTTTCGACAAACTCTGGTTTAGATAATAACTTATTGTCTCGAGCGTCACACTTGTAGATATTTATTAAATGACTGATTTTAAGTGATATAAAGTGATAACGAAAATATAAACGGATCATAATAGTCTCCTCAGTAACACTGAAAATGCAACCAGCATGATTTACCTCTCCTACATTTAATTTAGTGTGTCGATTAATTGTACAATTTGCCTGTAATTTACGTAAATATTGCGTGGCATTAGAGGTGAAGCTCATGAAACCTGGTTTGCTTATTTATTTTAGACTTTATGTAGTACTGATTCACAGTCTTTTTTGAGAAAGACGATTAAACATTCCTGATACATAGTTACTACCCCCATTGCAGTCTTCATATTCATCTTCAAGTCTTCTTTTGCAACCCTATGTACCTCTTGATTTTTACTTCTCCTAGAAACATTATCTTCGGTACTGGTGAACCTAGAAGTCTGAACTATTTTATGAATTAATGGGTTTCTTTTAGATACTTAAACAATGGTTTTGTAATTACTCGATTTACAAAGGACTTAGGGACGATAATCCAGTTAAAAGTGATAAAAATGTTTACTTTAAAATGAATGTAAAATATCTCTGTAAGATAATACTTCGACAGTAAACTATTGTTTCAGTATTGGTATAACGAATCAATCCACATACAGTAAAAATTTTATCTCTCTATGTCCAGTACTTTGTGAAAAAATGTTCTCTTTAGTAGGCATGTTTTAACACTAAGGGTATAGGCGATTCCGTATCTTCTTAAGTAAACATTGCGTTTTGCCGACGACATAGTAATTCTGTCAGAGACAGCAAAGGACCTGGAAGAGCTGTTGAACGGAATGGACAGTGTGCTGATAGGTGCATATAAGATGAACATTAACAAGAGTAAAACTTGGGTAATGAAGTGCAGCCTAAGAAAGTCAGGGGATCTGAAGGAATTAGCTTAGGTAATGAAACAATAAAGGAGGTAGATGAGTTTTGTTACTTGAGTGGTAACATAACATATGATGGTCGCAGCTCAGAGGATAAAAAATGTTCAAATGTTTGTACAGCTTATGGGACTTAACTACGGGGTCATCAGTCCCTAAGCTTACAAACTAGTTATGACCTAACTAATACTAAGGACGGCACAAATATCCATGCCCGAGGGGGGATTCGAGCCCCCGACCGTAGTGGCCGTGCAGACCGTACTGGCGCGCCTCAGTCCCCTCCGCCACCGCGGCCCGCCACAGAGGATATAAAATGCAAAATGGCAATGGGTAGAAAAGCGTTCTTGAAAAGGAGAAATTTGTTAACATCAAATATTAATTTAAGCCTAAGGAAGTCCTTTCTGAAGATATTTGTATAAAGTGTTGCCTTGTATGGGAGTGAATCATGGACGATAAACAGTGAGGACAGGAAGAGGATAGAGGCTTTTGAAATGCGGTGCTACAGAAGAATGCTGAAGATTAGGTGGGTCGATCGCGTAACTAATGAGGAGGTACTGAACAGAATTGGGGAGAAAAGGAATTTCTGGCATACCTTGACTAAAAGAAGGAATCGATTGGTAGGACACATTCTTAGACATCAAGGAATTGTGAATTTAGCGTTGGAGTGAAGTGTGTGGGGTAAAAACCGCAGAGGAAGACCAAGAGATGGATACAGTAAGCAGATTCAGACAGATGTAGGTTGCCGTTCTTATGTGGAGTTGAAGAGGCTTGCTCAGGATAGGGTATTGTGGAGAGCTGCATCAAACCAGTCTCCGCACTGAAGACCACAACAACAACAACAACAACAAATATTTGTATAGCTATTGGGACTTGACTACGGGGTCATCAGTCCCTAAACTTACAAACTACTTATGAATGAGACACTAAAGACGGCACAAATATTCATGCCCGAAGGGGGATTCGAACCCCCGACCGTGGTAACTACATCACGATTGTAATTCCAACAGTTTCCACTTTCGAACGCTTTTGATGAAATAAATGCCGAATGACACATGTTTTTGTCTGTGTACTGAAGTTACTCGTACGACGAAAACATGTAGTGTTGCAGGGCTAAAAGTTAAAATGCTACGAAACTTGACTTCAACGGAGATAAAACCAATCGATAAATTGATTATGGGTATATAATTAATATGCCACAATTTATTTGTGTTTCTTTTAAGTTAGTTATATATACATATACACTCCTTAGAAGGATCATGTTGTTGCATACATCACATAAAATAATACACTATTGATCTAAAAAATGTTCAAATGTGTGTGAGGTCTTATGAGACCGAACTTCGTGGTTATCAGTAATTGCTTAACTAACTTACGCTAAGGACAACACAAGCACCTATGCTCGAGGGAGGTAGTGCAGACTGTGACAATGGCCTAAGAAGCCGAAAGCTGCTAATAACAAGCAAATAGATAATATTGTGGAACCAAAATACTACGTATTTAAGTTTTTAATTTAGATTAAGTAGTTTGTAATCCTAGGGACTGATAACCATAGTAGTCAAGTCCCGTAGATTTACAGACATTTTGTTACTTTACAGAGTGGTAAAGCAGCATAATCGTGTTGCTGTCCTTGTGGTTTGTCGGCGAGCATGAGACGGAGTCTGGTGGGGCTGGGGCGGCCGCAACACTTGTTGCGCCCTGCGCCGGCGGAGGGTGCGCCCCTGTGAGGGCTGCGGTGGGACTCCTACTGCTCGCCTTCCAGATCGTCTTAGGGCGGGCATTGTTCGGCCGTGCGCGCCCCTATATAAATGCTAATGGGATGCGGCATTTGTGAAGGAATAACGTGAGAACGCGGCGGGCAGCGGCGGGTCTTCCGAATGGTAATGCCCGGCCAGTCAGCCGCCGCTGCCGCAGCCGCTGCCTGATTACGTGTTATTTCCGAGGGCCGCCCGCGCATGCGCGTCACGTACCTCCGGGGTATTAATTACTCCGTCACAGGGGCTCGCCGACGCCGCCAGATCCCCGATAGCACCTGGCACCCGGCGATATTTATCGCGCTTTTTCGATTCGTGATAGCACTTGATCACAGGCTGCACCACAACTTTGGGAGCTACTAGGACGTAATGAAGAATAATGTCGGCGAGTTACAACACTCGAGCACTTTTGGCTACTTTAGAAGAAGAAGCAATTTCTTCCGCCTTCTACCACCGAAACTTCCGAGTGCGGAATATTCTTATTTAAGTTAACTAAATTGATGATGTTGTTTTGTAAAACATTATCTCACAAGCCCTATAAAAACATACCGCGACTAAAACTATTCTGTATCACGACTTTGGAAATGCTTCCTGTACTGAGTCATACTTGTAATAAAAATCCACCATGAAATTCTTGTTGTTGTTTTCATTGCAGAGACTGGTTTGATGCAGCTCTCCACCCTACTCTATCCTGAGCAAGCCTCTTCATCTGCCCATAAGAAAGGCAATCCACATCCATCTTAATCTGCTTACTATATTCGTCTCTTGGTCTCCCTCTGCGATGTTTCCTCCCACACACTTCCCTCCAATGCTTAATTTACGATTCCTCCACGTCTAAGAATGTGTCCTACCAATCGATCCCTTCTTTTGGTAAAGATATGCCAAAAATTCCTTTTCTCCCCAATTCTCATCAGTAACTCTTCATTAGTTTGATGGAATTTCTTTCCTACTTCCTTACTCAGTGTCTTAACTGCAACATATTTAAACCTTTCACTGGTAAGAGTGATTACACAAGTTACTTAAAATATCATGAAGCTCAGAGGCAGACTGTTTAATCAAGTTCATTGATATATTATCAAAGCCACTGGAATTTTTTTTTAATTTTTACGATTTTATGGGGGACATTACTTCTAGTCGCGTTGTGTCATAAGTACTCATATCACTGTAGTTATTTCTAGCGACAGGTGTCAGATATTCCACTACGTCAGTTACTGACCCTGAAAACCGAAATTTTTCAGTAATAGTTATGATATGCTCATTGAAAATTCCATCAACAGTGTACGCATCTGTTACCGTGAGTCAACTACAATTAATTCCATGCGCTCGTCCTCATCTCTGGTTCTAGCAGTCTCCTCCCTCACTACATCCCATGTTGTCTTCATTTTGTTATCTGATGTGACTATCCTATTCTGATAATGCATTTGTTTTGATGTCCCTACTATCATCGTAAATATTTTGCAATTTGTTTTGTAATCCACCCTCATGAACCACACATATTGCCGATTTGGGGTGGCTTGCGTGCCTCAATGATACAGATAGCCGAACCGTAGGTACAACCAGAGTGGAGGGGTGTCCGTTGAGAGGCCAGAGAAACGTGTGGTCACTGAAGAGGGGCAGCAGCCTTTTCAATAGTTACAGGGGCAACAGTCTGGATGATTGACTGAGCTGGCCTTGTAACATCAGCTAATGTGGCTTTGCCACACGGTTACTGCGAACGGCTGAAAGCAAGGGGAAACTACAGGCGTTACTTTTCCCGAGGACATGCAGCTCTATTGTATGACTATATGATGATAGCGTCTTCTTGAGTAAAATATTCCGGAGGTAAAATAGTCCCCCAATTGGATCTCCGGGCGGGGACTACTCAGGAAGATGTCGTCATCGAGGAAAACATAAGAGGCATTCTACGTGTCGGAGTGTGGAATGTTTCAACAATCAATCGCTTAGGCAAGTTAGAAAATTTGAAAAGAGAAATGGATAGGCTAAACTTCAACATGGTAGGGATTAACGAATTTCAGTGACAGGGAGAACAGGATTTCTGGTAAGGTAAGTACAGGATTATAAATACAAAATCAGTTGGTGGTAGGTCTGATATTGAATAAGAAAATACGAATGCGGGTAAGTTACTATGAACAGCATAGTAAACGCGTTATCGTATGAAAGATAGACACGAAGCCAGCACCGACCACAGTAGTGCAAGTTTATATGCCAAATAGCTCGTTCGATGATGAGGATATCGAAAAAATGTATGAGGAGATAAAGAAATCATTCAGAAAGTTAAGGGAGACGAAAACTTGATTGTGATGGGGGACTGGAACTCAGTAGAAGGAAAAGGAAGAGAAGGAAATGTAGTAGGTGAATATGGACTGGGAAAAAGGAATGAAAGAGATCGCCTGGTAGAATTTTGCGCAGAGCACAAATTATGAAATTGCGTGATTATGGAATATCTCCCCAATTGTGCGATTGGATTCACGATTTCCTATCACAAAGAACACAGTTCGTTGTAATTGACGGTAAGTCATCGAGTAAAACAGAAGTGATATCTGGCGTTCCACAGGGAAGCGTTATAGGTCCCCTACTCTTCCTCGTGTTTATAAATGATTCAGGAGATAATCTGAATAGCTCCCTTAGACTGTACGCGGATGATGCTGTCGTTTATCGGTTAGTGAAGTCAACAGAGGATCAAAAGCAACTGCAAAGCGATTTAGACAACATTTCTACGTGGTGCGAAAATAGGCAATTGACACTAAATAAAGAAAAGTGTGAAGTAATACAGATGACCACTAAAAGAAATCCGCTGAACTTCAATTACGCGATAAATCAATCAAAACTTAAGGTCGTTAATTCTACCAAATACCTAGGAGTTACAATTACGAACAACTTTGACTGGAGAGAACAAAGAAAATATAGTGGGGAAGGCGAACCAAAGGTTATGTTTCACTGGCAGAACGCTTCGAAGATGCACCAGCTCCACCAAAGAGACTGCCTACATCACACTTGTGCGTCCTCTCCTGGAGAACTGTTGCCCCTTGTGGGACCTCACCAGGTGGGACTGACGGAAGACATTGAGAAGGTCCAGAGAAAGTCAGCTCGCTTTGTTTTATCACGTTACAGGGGGGGGGGGGGGGGGCGTCGCGGCGAGATCTATTTACGAAATTTCAATCACCAACTTTTACTTCTGAATGTGGTTAATGAACCCTCTTCCAGGCACTTAAATGTGATTTGCAGATTATCTACATAGAAGTAGATGTAGAAGATTTCGACACCATTCGACCGATCAGCATGAAATATGTCAGATATATGTAATTCTGGTATTTGGGCAGGCAGGAGCTGGACAGAGAGAGGCCAAAAGGAGTTATCAGAAGACGGGGAGAGGTAATGGTTATGTGATTAGAGGGGGTTTTGAGGGGGAAGAGGCATAGTTAGATAGATAGAGGGGTCTTTGAATGGAAAGAAGTAGAAGTAGATAAATAAAGGAAGACGCGATGGAAAGATGTAGGAAGGAGGAGTACATGGAGTAACTAAATACTGGCGTAAATAAATGCCCCCGCAACCCCAGGGTAATCGGTATGCGGTTCGCTTTGTTCGCCCCTGCCCTCACTTCCGGTCGCGTCCACGTTTAAACAAGTCGCGCGTTTTCACCGGGTACACGGTTGTCTGTACTCGCTACTTTTTCCTTTTCGGTGGAATGATCTGACCTAGACGACTTTTCACGGTCCTCACTTTGGTTTAATGGCCTAGAGCGAGTAGATACGGACAAGGCAGAACTATTCTCCACCATCACAAGTAATTTAGAACAACAAAAGTAAGAAACACAAAATTAGCAACTGTTGTTGTTGTTGTTGTTGTGGTCATCAGTCCAGAGACTGGTTTGATGCAGCTCTCCACAATACCCTATCCTGGGCAAGCCTCTTCATCTCCACATAAGAACGACAACCTACATCTGTCTGAATCTGCTTACTGTATCCATCTCTTGGTCTTCCCCTGCGATTTTTTCCCCACACACTTCCCTCCAACGCTAAATTAACAATTCCTTGATGTCTAAGAATGTGTCCTACCAATCTATCCCTTCTTTTAGTCAAGGTATGCCAGAAATTTCTTTTCTCCCCAATTCGGTTCAGTACCTCCTCATTAGTTACGCGATCCACCCACCTAATCTTCAGCATTCTTCTGTAGCACCATATTTCAAAAGCCTCAATCCTCTTCTTGTCCGCACTGTTTATCGTCCATGTCTCACTCCCATACAAGGCAACACTCCATACAAATGCCCTCAGAAAGGACTTCCTTAGGCCTAAATCAATATTCGATGTTAACAAATTTCTTTTTTTCAAAAATGCTTTTCTACCCATTGCCATTCTGCATTTTATATCCTCTGTATTGCGCCCATCATTTGTTATTTTACTGCCCAAGTAACAAAACTCATCTACCTCCTTTATTGGTTCGTTTCCCAATCTAATTCCTTCAGCATCACCTGATTTTCTTACACTGCACTCCATTACCCTAGTTTTGCTCTTGTTAATGTTCATCTTATATGCACCTTTCAGCACACTGTCCATTCCATTCAATTGCTCTTCCAGGTCCTTTGCTGTATCTGACAGAATTACTATGTCATCGGCAAAACGCAATGTTTTTAATTCTTCCCCCTGAACTTTTATTCCTTCACCAAATTTCTCCTTGCTTTCCTTTATAGCTTGTTCAATGTACAAATTGAATAACATTGGAGAAAGGCTACAACCCTGTCTCACTCCCTTCCCAACCACTGCATCCCTTTCATGCCCTTCAACTCTGACAACCGCTGTCTGGTTTTTGTACAAGTTGTAAATAACCTTACGCTCCCTATAATTTACTCCTGCTTTTTTCAGAACTTGAAAGAGTTTATTCCAATCAACATTGTCAAAAGCCTTCTCCAAATCTACAAAAGCTAGAAATGTAGACTTGCCTTTTCTTAATCTATCTTCTAGGATAAGCCGTAAAGTGAGTATTGCCTCCCGTGTTCCTACATTTCTCCTGAACCCAAACTGATCTTCCCCGAGGTCGGCTTCTACCAGCTTTTCCATCCTTCTGTATATAATTCGTGTTAATATTTTGCAGCCATGACTTATTAAACTGATGGTTCTGTAGTTTTCACACCTGTCTGCACCTGCTTTCTTAGGGATGGGGATTATAACATTTTTCTTAAAGTCTGAGGGTACTTCACCTGTCTCATACATCTTACACACCAGGTGAAACAATTTTGTCATGGCTGGTTCTCCCAGAGACTTCAGTAGCTCTGAGGGAATATCAGAAAATAACGTCCGTGTGAACTTCCGGTTACTTCCTGCTATAAAACCTTGTTCCCTAGCCCAAACTGAGAGCTGACTCGTTTCAAATTACTTCAATAACAGGAAGTTAATACTACAGTGGTCAATATACATAGTAGCTCACACGTTATTACACACAGACGTTAATAAGCAAGCCACCACAGTTAAAGTTATCTTAGAAAGATGGCTAAGAAAACATTTATGGCGCAACGTAATTTACACTTAAGAAAATTTGCATCTGAGCTTGTTCTCAGAACTTGTGAAGAACAATATTAAATAAAAGAGGGAAGGTGCTCCAAAACTACAATTTATAGGCAACTTACAGATTATGCTGAACATAAACTTGTTTATTCAGACAGAACACAAGCAAAATGGGGAACCAATTTCGTTAAAACAATGAAAATGGATCTCTTACATGGATAAATGCGGACGGTGCCAACCTAAATTATACATAATTTAACGCTACTGGGAGGAAAGATTCACAAACAACACTCATTCTCTGACAAACACACGCAATGCCACAGCGAAACTCTCCGAAAACAGCGTGCTGAGACGAGGCGGAAGCGGGCGCTGCTATCTTAAGCGAAATTCAGCAAGTCGGAGGTAGCACAAAAAAAAAAAAAAAACAGTATACAAAAACACTGGTCTGTCCTGCCTGTTTTTAGATGGTGCTTGTGTATAGCCAAATTAAATTACATATGAATTGGAACGCGAGCAAAGACGCTAACGGCGACCAACGATTACGTTACATGAACGCACTGCTCTGAAGTGAAGTGGTTGAAAATCGGATTCATTATACAAAATCACGGTGGATTCTTAAGTTGCAGTCTGTTAGAAATCGATCTAGGTACTGGTTTTATATGAGAAGTGGCGTGAATTCAGGCGACTAGCTGCAAACCCTGGAGGTCAGAACTCGGACCCACATGGTTCCGAAAACCGATAAGATTGAATAAATTTAGTTTACGAAAAATAAAGAAAATTAATTACAGCATGCAACCCATAGAAATGCTTAGAATTATATAAGGAAGCGAATGAAATACAGCTGCACGCGTTAGGGGGCGATTACAGAGATAAGGTCCTGTCTCAGAAAAACAACAAAAATGAAATAATTACAAAGTCGGAAAAATAAAATTAAGAATTACATAAGGAAGCTATTGAAGGAGGTTGTACAAGGTTCAGAGTGAATTACTGACAACGAC
Organism: Locusta migratoria; assembly: GCA_026315105.1. Classification (NCBI taxonomy): domain Eukaryota; kingdom Metazoa; phylum Arthropoda; class Insecta; order Orthoptera; family Acrididae; genus Locusta; species Locusta migratoria. The sequence goes on along the minus strand of CM048748.1, from coordinate 132,936,270 downwards.
AGAGTGCGTACTACAAGTTGGAAAAGAACAGCAAAATTAAAATAGGCTGGGAGAGAAGATCGCGAAATATTACTGGAAATCAGAAGGATACACGCATAATTACTTGCCTGATGGGCATGGAACAAACAAGAGTGGAAGCTGACGGCTTTGTTCTGTGAAGCAACCACGTGGAGCACATATCACTCACAGAAGGAAACGATGAGAAGATGTTTATATGCACTGTACAAAAATGACGGTATCACCTATAAGAAATCAGGCCCCACAAAGCTAGAAAGTATTTACACAGAGTTCATACACCGCCACAGGATCACAAATGTTTTAATATACCAGGCCGTTATCAAACTGCAACTAGAATCACACACACCGCGTTTATCTATTGGAAATCACTGAATAGAAAAACGAGAACACATTTCCGCACACGATCGGAGAAAATATTCCAAAAAAAATATTCTTAGGTCACGAATCTATGTTAAAAGTGCTATACAATGAAACGCTACCATCTCCAGAAGCAATATCAGAACCAACCTTTCCTCACCAGACGACCAGCCCAGAATGATCAGACCAAGCGACCATTGGACGCGGGAAGCGACCGGAAGTCGAAAAATCCAAGAAACAGCACTGATGGGAGCTGTCAGCGAGACTCGCGCTAAAGAAGGCTCGCTGCCTGGACTGTAACCAAAGGGTGTAGAAACCTCTTTGGTAACCTCAGAAGCTATCGACTTTGAGCCAGAGAGAACGATGCAAAGTGAGCTATCACTCCCCACATTCAAACAGCCATAGATTCTCGAACACACTTAAAAGTACAACAACTGCACATTCACACAGGGACAGTGCTGTAGCGGAGAAGCCGTACTTATGCTACATTAATAAGTATAATAATAGATTATTAACATAAAAATATGAAAAACCTAGCAATATTAACTAGTATTTTAACACATGAAATAAAAATGCTATTCCTCAAGCCTTGAAAAGAGTGTGGTTCAAGTTTTAACAAAATGATAACCTACCGACATTAAATAAATTATAAGTTTACAGAAATATACAAAAAGTATATGGAGGACGACAGACGACACCGGCACTCAAATAAGCGAACGGCCAGTGATCTGGAGCAGCAGCCGCCACTGGCAGTTTCCTTTTGCGAAAATAAACAGTGTCATCCTTCGAATAACTTGTTTTACGAGACTAGGTCCTCTCTAATTAACCTAACAGCCTCATTAGTAGGAGCCAACGAGCTGTGTGCCCTCTTCTGCTCTGTGGACACAATTTGGGAAGACCGCAGGTTGGTGAACATTTTATTTAGAGACTGGGCATTTCACTCAGGGTGGTGAAAACAACTACGGTACTTAGCATGTGTTGCACTTCCCGTTACACCGTTACAACAGAAATCAGTCACTCGAAATCCATGGCAACATGGAGGAGATCAAGGAAAGAAGATAAAATTTGGGAGAGACATTGATACCAGTAGTGGACTAAGGGCAGGGGGCGAGGGGAACGCTCCAGGCTCCTCGTTTTGGGGGGCCTCCAAATACCTGGAAAGCACATCTTTTGCAGCCTTGGTCTCTCGTTCTGGGGCCTACAAATCAGGAAAGCTAGTTTTTTTTATTTATTTATTGACTGTACCATGCCTCTCGTCCCGAGGGCCTCCAGATCTCAAAAGTTACTTTTTATGGTAATACATGTATCTCGAAGTATATGGGGGAGGGCTCAGGGCCGGCCGCGGTGGCCGAGGAGACTGAGGCGCTCCAGTCACGGTCTGCACGGCTACTACGGTCGGGGGTTCGAATCCCCATTCGGACATGGATATTTGTGCCGTCCTTAGTTGTAAGTAGTTCATAAGTAGTTTGTAAGTTTAGGGACTGATGACACCGTCGTTAAGTCCCATAGACTCTACAAATATTTGAACATTTTTTGAGGGCTCAGTTTGTTTTGCCGCCGCCCTGTGCCTCCGACAGCCTTAGTTCAAATGTTTGTATAGTCTATGGGACTTAACTACGGGGTCATCAGTCCCTAAACTTACAAACTACTTATGAACTACTTACGAACTAGGACGGCACAAATATTCCTGCCCAAGGGGGGATTCGAACCCCCGATCGTAGTGGCCGTGCAGACCGTGACTGGAGCGCCTTAGTCCTCTCGGCCACCGCGGCCGGCGACAGCCTTAGTCCGTCACGGATTCAGACTGTACTCTCTCTACATAACAAGATTATTTCTTCCCCCAGTCGTACCGGGTTCCGTAGGTTTTGAAGAGATTGTTTCTCGATGGCGATCAGTAACCGGCTGGATGGCTGGGCGGGCGCGTCGTCGCGGTCCGCTGGGCCGCCTCCGCTGCCCACAAATCCTGGGAGGCGGCCCGGGCGGTCGCGGCTGCGACCTCCGGAAGACAAAGGTCTGCGGGTGGGCGGCCGCGCGTCGGCGGCACCATCAAAGTCCGATAGCGGCCCTAACTCAGCCGCCGGTGGGTGCGTGATTGCTCCGCCGCGTCAATTACAGGAAGAGGCCGGGCGCAGTGGGTACCGCGGCCTCGGGCCTCGGAGGGCTGAGAAAGCTGTCGTCCCACAGCGGAGGGGAGGCAGCCAGCAATTACGAGCGGTGCCGATGTGACGCGCGTGCGCGGGAAATCGGGAATTCGCTGTGTCGCAGCATGCGTGGAGGCGCGTGCGGTCGCCGAGCTGCGACGGCTGTGGGAACCTCCGAGTTGGAGGAGCGGTCACACGTGGACGCTGCCGGCCGCAGCAGGCGGCGCCATAGCCTGCTGACCTGCTGGGCTTCATTCTCGCACATTTCTGCTCGCGGGCCGCCTTGTCACTTGGCGTGACAGCAGTACTCCCAGCGATTAAAATCGATACTCTATTTTGATAAAATCCTCTCGGGCTTCCAGCCGCGTCAAGTGATTTGATATCCACGAGCATTTGGGCGAAATATCCTCGGCCATTGTCAAGTGGTGACTGCCTGCTGTGACGTCACTGGCCTACGAGAAAGACAGGCTTCAGCGCAGACGTCATGCCACGTAAGCAAGGTAGTTCCGAGCCGGCGCGATCGCTAGCTCAGTGGCTGCCCGCTATGACGCAGTGGGCACTGCCCCAGCGGCCGGCAAATCGGCTAGCGATTGCGGCGGCTCGGAACTAACTTGCTTACGTGGTAAGACGACCGCGCTGGGGCCTGTCTTTCCCGTTGGCCACGGCTCAGCCGCATCGCCATATACGTCTATGTTTCCTTTACTTGTAGCAAGTTGGCTCTGTTATGTCGTATTTACATTGTCCAATCACAGAACGAGCTACGAATCAACGGCAGACCCATTCATTATTCAGTGCTACTCTGAGAATTAAAATATGGTGAAGCGGTTCCAGTACAGTTTCACATAACTGTCTGACATACACCTTGTCCTATTGGCCTTGCAAGGTTACATGGCCCTGTGTCCCATTGATTATTTGCTATAATACATCTAAAGTCACTTGTGTATGAGACCTGAGATGAACCTCATGGTGTTCATCAAGCTCCATGGATCGCAACTAGGAAAGAGTTGATGTCACAGTTAGCCTCACTGTGCTTGAAATCGCTACAAAAGTTGCAGTAGGGCATACCGTAATGCAAGAAATGTTTAACAAATGTACATATCGAAAAATGTCTGCCCGTTGGGTGGAACGTTTTTCACCAAAGACCAAAAACTTCAGGGAAGAATGATCTCCGATAACCTTCTTCTGAGATTATGAAATGAAGGTGACGTTTTCTGAGAGTATTGTGATAGGCGACGAACACTTGTTTCACCTTTACGAACCAGAAACAAAAATCCATGGTATGGAATGGCACCAGTTGGATACTCCACTAAAGACAAAAGCGAAGACAGTGCGATCGGTTTGGAACGTTACAGGCAGTGACCTCTGGGATCTGCAGAATTGCACTCCGTTTGAATTTCTTGAACCTGTTCAATCCATACATGCTATGCGCTACTTGCAGCTTCTTGAGAAATTGTGCAGTGCATTGCTTGACAGACGTCCTTGAAAGAACAATGGGAAATTGTGTACTAAGAAATGTTAAGAATGTTGAAAGGTAAACAAAAGTATGTAGGTCTGTTGATTAAGATTTGTCTAAAATTATATAGGATGATAAATGTTACTCAATATCTTCAGTATTACCCTCGTACATCTTGCACACGAAACGGAATAGCTTGGTGACAGTTGGCTCTCCCAAGAGTATCAGAAGTCCAGAGGAATGTTGTCTTCTCCAGAGGCTCTGTTTCCACTTAGGTCTAGTCTTATGAATTAGAGTAAATCTTTTGGAAAAACCCTGTAGGTTCTTCTCTCTCTCTCTCTCTCTCTCTCTCTCTCTCTCTCTCTCTCTCTCTCTCTCTCTCTCTCTCAGGTGGTCCAGATGTAAAACTTCCTCCCGACGTTTCGTCTCCAACTGCGGGAGACATCTTCCAGGGTCTTCCGGCTAGTGCTGGCTAGCTGGAAGACCCTGGAAAATATCTCCCGCAGTTGGAGACGAAACGTCGGGAGGAAGTTTTACATCTGGACCACGGCCCATCAGCCCGGAAATTTTACCTGAAAGCAACGGTGGCCGTGAAAGTTTACATTGTATGACCTGCAGGTTTTTGCTTGTGTGTCTGTTTATGTCATTCTAGTAACCTTCATAGTGGCCACATGGTTTACCCTGATTGGTTGTTGACACGTCGATTTGGAACTTATAACCACAAAGCTGCATGAACTCAAAATTAGGATATTCAGAGTGGTACTGACAGTCAGCGGTCAGCCGTTGAGGTGGTCAAGGATTTTGGGATTGCAAGCAGACTGTGTCGAGAGAGTATCTCCGGTGTGTGAAGACTCCCAAGTGAGGATGGCACCACAGACAAATATATACAGATGGGAAACCTCCGTAAGGGCCTGGTCCCACGCTCAGGGGTGCGGGGAGGGAAGGTTCCATAAGAAGTCCCATGATGGCGCTGCGGTCAGAAGCAGCCCTTAAACTGGCCAGAGCAGGCGGCAGGTAGCGGCTGTCCCCAACACTACCTCCCCTCAAACGCCGGCACACCGGTCACAGAAGTGGCCTCGTGGCAGGCGGCACGAGCTCTCCCCTCAGCCACCCCTCTTCGCTACCCTCAGAAGCGCCTCTAGTGTGGTCTACCGGTACTAAGCCGGGGAACCGCCTGACACCTGCTAGCATCTTACGGAACTACGAAGGGAGAGTAGGACAGTGGTTTAGAGGGGGCTGCTTCTCTGTATATGTTACTCTGTGATGGCACCCAACTACCATGGGTAGTTTCCAGTTAGACTGGGTACAAATGTAACAGATTTGTGGTTGGGTGCGAAAGTCACTGGGCGCGATTGTGACAGAGGGTCTTCATTGACGGCGGCGGTGCCTGGTCTTGCCATGAGGCACACAATGGCGAGGTCAAGGCACGCAGGCAGGCGCCCCTGGAAAACAGATGCGGCCGCCGCTGCCGGCCATTGTCTCGCCATAACGGGACCGGCCGGTTCCCGCCGTCCCGACGCGACGCCGCGCCGCGACCAACGCGACGCCTGCTCGCGAATTTCCGGCAACATGCAGCTCTACACAAAAGGCTCGGCTTCCGCGTCACCACCTGGCGTTCAGACAGTTTCATAGGACCACATTTACTTCATTACTTTCCGTCTCTAAACAACCAAAAACTCAAATATGTCGACATCTTTTGAATCCACCACGTTTTAAATTGGTACCAATCAAAGAACCTTGTGGTTGTCGTAGCCTTCAGTCCGGAAACTGGTTTGATGCAGCTCTCCACCATACTCTATCCTGAGTAAGCCTCTTCATCTCCTCATAAGAACGGCAACCCACATCCATCTGAATCTGCTTACTATATTCGTCTTTTGGTGTCCATTTGCGATTTTTGGCCCACACGCTTCCCTCCAATGCTAAATTTACCATTTCCCCGTAAGGATATCGACGAATTTGCGTTTATACATACAAACTGGTTCGTCCGAACTGGGCAGCTTGTCCTGTTGGCGATAAACGGAAGACTCGAACTGGGCAACTGTCCCCAAAGTGTCCCCTGAGTGGTACACACGAACTGGGCAACTTTTAACTGCTCCGGTTAGACTGACACGCACAGACAAACTCGGCAACTCCTACCTCCTGGCAGACCGACTGCTCATTCTCGCAAAATGCTTCCAGATCTAAACCTACCAAGTGCGCAACATCTGTCCCTATTTGTAAAGTTCTTAAGGAATAGTACTGGGCCAAGGAACAAGATTTTACTACAAATTTCACATACAAAAACATTTGCAGAAAACAAATGCATTTAGTTTGGCTCATATTCTGCTCACGGATGCTTGGTATGAAACGCACTTTACAAAGTCTAAATTGCAAATTTTACCATTCCTAAGTAATTCTAATTTCTGTTGCAGGAAAGCGTGCCTCTTCCTCGTTTTTTAGTCGGTTTGGATGGTGATATTAGTTTTTGCTGAGTTGATTCTTATATAAGTTACTGATGAACACGCAGTTTGGCCCTATAGATTTACAAAAACAAACATCTTATATAAGTATCAGTTTGTTCATGTTTCAGACTTTTCACAAAATGAAAGATGTTTGGGTGAGGAGATTCACATGCAGCATTGAATCGGGAATGAAAGCTTTTGCAAGCGTTAGTCGTCCTCCACAAGGAAGCGCAGTCCGCTGCGCAAACGTCTGGAGGAAAGACTGCATCTTCTTCATCAATGTAGTTTTCAGTTATGTAATCTGAAAATTTTGTGACATTGTTGTCGTGTGGTTGTATGCTGACCAGATCAGAAAAAACATCAGAAATTTTATGTCCCAGCCTCGTCGCCGCTTTTGTGTCTCGTTCTGCCGGCTGTAGGTGTCGGTGGCCGAGTAGGAAGACCGACACAGGAATAAAGGTTGCACGATGGTTCAGGTAGGAGGTGAGCAGCCAGTGGGACAGCAGAAACTAGAAACACTAGAGTAAATTAGAACAAGATTTATATTGGACAGAATTTATACAATACTTAACTTTTACATAGCTCAGTACTGCAGAATGCTTATACATAGTTGAGCTAGAGGCCTGCCTAGTGCCTGTCCGATAGCCAAGTCTTCACTGGTGCCTATCTGAGTCCGAAGTGTTAACTGGTTCCTATCTCAGTCCCAAGTGAACGATGTCGTTCAGTGGTGGCCACCTGCGGAGTTGTAGCAGATGGCGCTCGTGGCTGACGTCGTAAGAACGCCGCGCCGTGCGTGCATGGCGGCGCGCGGCGAAAGTAGGTGGCGCGCACTTTGGACTTGTGCGAAACCACAAGAAACAACTTGGGGATTTAAATAGATAAGCCTAAAGATGTAATGCAGCCACTGGCCCCTTTCATTATCCTTATCTTTGTAGATCGAAGCCAAACCAAGTGACTGTACTTTTCGCCACCTGAAATATTGAGAGAGAAAATGTTTACAGAAACCCGAAAAACAAAAATTTTTGCAATGTAGGCGTAACGTAACTTCAAGCATAAGTGTATTCTACACTGTTTTAAACATGGCAAATAATGTCAGTATTCAGCATATTATAAAAGGTAGGTGTATGAATGTAAAGACACACTTTCTCCAAGACCACCCACTGCCACTTATTCTTATGCATTGTGTTCACGACCAGCGTGTAAAATGTTTTGAGTGATGTTTCATGTGACAGTGAGGAACAGACAGATATTAAGAATTTTCTAGACAATATTAAATCAAAATTATCTAGAATGAAATGGATCTTTTCAGAAAGTCGGACTGTCCTGCTACCTGCGAGCGGAAGTTGCCCAGTTCGAGTGTGGGATTAACTGTCCTTTCCAGAGTACCCTTCTAATGGCCACTAAAAGTTGCCCATTTCGGGTCTGCCCATACAGACTGCAGTTTATCAGCTACAATCTTTCTTTTCCCTACCCACCAAACTTTCTGATCTACAGTCGGTCATTTCGTGACCTCCTCCTTGATATAATAATCTCACTTAAAATATGGCAGTCCAGAAGTATATCTGGATCGTGTAAATAGGTCCGAAAATAATTTATGTAGTTGTATTATATATATATATATATATATATATATATATATATATATATATATATATATATATATATATATATATATTGTCTTTCCGCTGCTCGCCTCTGTGATCCGCCATCGCCTGATCTGAAATCAAACGAAATACAAATCCCAAGTAAACTCATAACCACGTTTTAGAAAGAGAGGGTGAAATAATAGTATTAAAGGCTAGACCTATACCGTTTGGAACTAATTATCGTTTTCGTTCCGGAGGCGGTTACAAAGCGTCAACATCTGCACTAATTATGACTTGAAAATGAACATCTGTGTCTGCAGTCGATGAATAAAGCATACAACATTCACTGTTCAATTTAGACTGATAAGTACTTGATTGGAAACTGACTGGTGTCGCTTCGTACCTTCAGTGCAGATATTAACAGTGCATTGCCTACTTTCTGAATGCAGATCCATATGCCACTTTTGTGTCGGCTTGGTCTCGAACAATGCTACCAGGTAATCTCTATCGATAACACTTGGTCTTAACACTTATGTTAATGGTATTAGCTGCTACCAGTAATACAAGACACTGAGTCGTCGCGTAGCGTTAGTTATAGCACCTTACAGTCTCCACGAATATATTCAGAATCACGTCCATTGTGTATTGCCGCGATGGAGTAGCCGAGCGGTCTAAAGCGCCTCGCTGCGAAGTGCGCGGTTGCTCGACGTCGGAGGTTCGAGTCCTCCCTGGGGCATGGGTGTGTGTGTTTGGCCGTAGGTTAGTTTACCTAGGTTTAAGTAGTTTGTAAGCTACGGACTGATGACCATGTAGTTTGGTCCGACAGATTTACAAACATTTGAACATTGAACAATGTGTATTCCCTAAATATCTCGAGGTAATTGCCTGGATGGAACCTTGGTAAAGAAAACGGTCATTTTCTCTCGGTTTCCCTGTCCACTGCGAGGTTGAAGTAGGTATTCAATGAAGTCGTCTGTATGTTAACTCACGTCTCCTTTCGTCCCTCCTTCACGCAAATCCTAATTCAACGTTGCTGTCGTTATAACGCAGTTTAGTCGCTACAATCACAATGCGGTAACTTGAATACAGTAATGACAGTTATTTTAAGAAATTCACAAAATGTAAAGGTTGTATCAGTGTAGCAAGGTTAGTAATAAACGCATTGTTCTCGCTGGCACACCCGGATCAAAAGTCAGATGATGAAATGCAATTTTCCCTTTTGTTATTAAGCTCACTAATGGCCGTCCGGGACTTGGCGTGGTCTCTTATCTCCATCCGTTATATCGACGTTACGGAAGAAAACGCTAAGGCGATCACGATAGTAGACACGAACCGTAGTCCATTACAATACTGCGTGCTGTTGGAACACTCTTTGCCATAGTTATATTCCGCCTACGGAATAAATTAATCTCTATGACAGCTTGTTCGTATTAAAACACTAGTTGACTTTCAGTGACGTCTTATGTCGAGCGTTTCGTTTCTGGAATCTGCAGTTTAATGATAGATCACAGTTTTATGTCGTATCTGATGCATCTAACTATATTACCCAGAAAATACGTTACTACAGTCAGCATGAGACATGGGATCCTTTCATTTCAGCATAGTAATCATCGCGCGGATTAGAGATCATTGGACATCTGCCACCAAACGAATGCCTCCTTCGTACTTCTGAAGGCATCGGATTCATCAGGTATGCACGTCTATCCCGCCTCTGCATGTTTCGCCGAAGCAGATTCGTTTAGATGGTCGTCCCGGTTTGCTTCCTGTCTGCTGGAGATAGCGGAGCGTTTCTACTGACCACGATGTTGACGGGACATTAAACCCTTATCTTTCTTCCTTCCTTTTGGAGTCAGCAACGAGCACCTTTATTACATTTATCGTGCATTTAACTAGTTTAAATGTTTTACTGTGTCATTTTAAAACCCAATAGGCAGCTTTCCACTGTTCACTAAACAACTCTCAATATTTACAAGGTTCCCAAGATAAATATAGGTTTGAGAATCCTGTTCAGCCCAATGCAGATGGCTTCTTTAGATGACTAATCATTATGGATGAATGCTGAGTGCATCACCATGACACCGACACAAAGAAGCAAACCGAGACGTGGAAACCGTTTTGAAGAGTAATGATGTAACTTTGCCCAAGAACAGGGCGTTTAACACAAGGGCGCTCGGCCTTTACTTGCTCCTTCTATCACCCAGAGGTGTCTTTTGATTCCTAAAATATAACAAAAATTTTCTGAAACATATTTCAAAATTTAACACTATTATTATATTTTAATGCTTTTACACGATTTACAAGCAATTTAAGATACAACGACACATCGCTGCGGCGTGGGCTACTTACGAAACTCCAATCGCCAACATTCTCCTCCGAATGCAAAAATATATTGTTAACTCCCACTTACATAGGTAAAAATGACCATCAGAATAAAATACGAGAAATCAGAGCTCGAACGGAGAGATTCAGGTGTTCTTTCTTCCTGCGCGCTATTCGAGAATGGAGTGGGAGATAAATAGTATAATGGTGGTTCGATGAACCCTCTGCCAAGCACTTTAATGTGATTTGCAGAGTATCCTATGTAGATGTAGATGTAGAATTTAGAGTAAATTACAATATAACACAAAAAACCAGTTATTAAAAAATTAAATAAATTTTATAGAACATCGCCAAATGTAGCTAAGGTGAAATGAAATTTAAATGCATAAAAAATGAATGATTCACATTTTTAATAATTCTAGCTGGTTCTTAGTTCTACAGAGTTGACATTTATATTTCATTTTACGAGGAGTGTTCAAATGGAAGAAAACGAAACGTCATAACAAACAGACCAGTAGAAGTTTGAATGCGCCGCTTTGGGATAACATAGTGCGACATCTAGGGGTGCTAAGCATTTGTCGTCACCTACCTCTAAAAAATTCAAGGTTGTGCCCTCCGCAGCCAAGGTGATGCTCACTGTATTTTTCGAAGTCAGAGGTACAATACTCATCGAATTCCGCCAGCACGGAAAACCATGAACAGTGACGTGTACTGTGAGACACTCCGTAGCCTAAGTAAGTAAATCAAGAGCAGAGGGCCTGGGTTGCTCACGTTTCGTGATAACGCGCGTCTACACGTCTCCAGAGCCACACAAAGTGCTTCCGCCAAGTTCAAGTAGGAGCAGCTTGAGCATCCGCCCTACAACCAGGTCATGTCGCCCTGTAACTTCCATCTGTCTGGTCCACTAAAAAAAATCTCAAACGGAAGCTCTTCAACTCTGACGACGAACTGAATGACGCGGTAGAGGACTGATTCTTGTCACAGCCAGATGAAATGTTCAAATGTTTGTTAAGCGTATGGGACTTAACTGGGGGGTCATCAGTCCCTAAACTTACAAACTACTTATAAACTACCTTATAATAAAGACAACACAGACATCCTTGCTCGAGGGAGGATTAGAACCCCCGACGGGGAACGGCCTCGCGCATCGGAGCATATCGCCTCAATCCGCTCGGCCACTCCACCGCGGCCAGCCGGATGAAGTCTGGGAACTGGGACTTCTTCGGCTTGTTAAACTTTGGGATAGTTGTGCTCAGGCCTCTGGTGATTGCTTTTGAATAAAGACTTCAAATATAAAATATTCAAATGTTTGTAGAACTTATAGGACTTAACTACGGGGTCATCAGTCCCTAAGCTTACAAACTACTTATGAATTAGCTAAGACTAAGGACGACATAAATATCCATGCCCGAGGGGGGATTCGAACCCCCGACCGTAGTGGCCGTGCAGACCGTGACTGGAGGGCCTCAGTCCCCTCGGCCACCGCGGCCGGCACTTCAATTATACCCACAGTGTCGTTTCGTATGTTTTCATTTGAACACCCTTCATATTTGGGCCTTTTATACAAACCACTTCTTACTGGAAGCAGTTTTATTATATTTGCAGCATTAGGTTTTTAATATTTACAGTGTTTTGTACTACTTAGTCCTTCATTTCCATTCCTTTATAATCGTCTGTGGTATCAGGAAGTGAGCCACTCTTCGCATACCCAGAACGTAGTTTCACTGCAATCTTCTGAGTAATCTGACTTCTTTTGATCTTCTTGCCAGTAACAGGCCTGAACGCTACATATGAATTTATTCTTACTTGTTCAAGAATATCCTAGGAGTATACTGCCCATATTCTTGAGGAAACGTTGGCTGAATATCGCCGGGTCGTTTTGTCGAATGTGCCAACCACAAATTTTTTCTTGTAGTAATAATCTAGTTTCTGGAGTTTCTTCTCATTTGATGGTGATGATGCTGAAGATTATGAATGGAGGGAGCTCAACAGCGAGGTTTTCAGCTGCCGGGCATAATGTAGCTGAGACGAGTGTTAGTAAAGTCCTTTTCAAGATGATGAAAACACATAGAAAATGCAGAATTCAACAACTAGAGAAAGAAACTGCGTACAGCATGAAACAAGTTAGATAAGTGCCAACATCGTAACTTTGCCTAAAACGTAGAACGTGGATGAAAAAGTTAAAATGACTGAGCAGAGGACGTAAGCTGACTGGCTGCAGCAAGAAAATGTATCAGTCCACCAACATACAATACACTAAAACCTACAACCTAAAAGCTTAGGCCAGAGTCCAGATATTTGGCAACATTTTAAAAGTTTGAACACACTCCCCTCGTCATCGCCTAAAATAAACGGCAAATATGCACCAAGATCTGCTTCTGTTTCTCTGTGCCAGTGCGCCTCGGTTGCACAGTGGTAGAGTGCCAGACAACAAATCCAAAAGTCGCGGGTTCGATCCCCGCCAGGTGCTAGGATTTTTATCTGTCACTTTCCACTTCTTTCACCTCTGGCAGTATTGCTCATGTGAAAAATACCGAGTAGCACCGTGGTTCGGAACCCACGTTAAACTGTAGGTCCCCCTATAACTGGCTGGGTAAGTCAGTTTAGAGGTTGGAGGAAGGCAACGGCATACCATCTCCAGACAGGACCATGCCTAGTAAAACACTGGGGTGTTCAAACCAATCTTCGGTATAAGGTACACTCTATTAAAATGTGCCGTACAGTAATATGTACGCCACAGGCATAACATATGTGGGAGGAGGAGGAGCAATCCGTGGGTAAATGGACGGTGCTCGATTCGCAGGCTGGTAATGGCCACCTCATCCCTCTCTTCTCATTTGTAGTAACACTAGAATTAAAGCAACTCATCACTAGTATAACTTTTACTTTGCTTCCCTGATAGATATAAGGATCATCATAATAAAGAAAGAGGAATCAGATCTAAAACAGAAAGTTTACGTGTTCGATTTTCCCGCAAGCTATTAGAGAATGGAACTGTCAAGAAATATCATAAAAGTGGTTCGATGAACCCTCTGCCATGCACTTCAATGTGACTTGCAGAGTATTCGTGTAGATGTAGATGCAGACAGACTGTCAAGGAAATATCGTCATGTCTTACCATTTTTGTCTAATACAAAGAGTCGTTCAAAGACTTCAGAGCATGTTATCTTTACGTTCTTGCTCTATTTACTATTTTTACGACGGAGATGACTTTTCTTTCACATTTTTGACATGTTTGAGGAAAATAAAGTAAATACCTTAATTACTTTCGTCTGCACACAAATCATGTCTCCTACACATTTCAACCTTCTTATAATTTCATCTCACTTCGACCATTCGAACACCGATTCTTGCGAAGGAATCAAAAATAAAAGTACATTTTGTACGAACCATTGTCGTTAGTTTATACCACAATCTCATGAAAGATAGTTGTTACGCTATAAAGTAAAACTGCTTCAGTAATGGAGAGCATAAACTTATTTTCACAGGGGAATGACAAACACAGGAAAACTTCATTGCGTCCGTTTTAGTCCATTCATAGTTGTGTAACATGAATAAAAATAATTATTGTATCACAAAATAATATAACTACTGTTTGTGAGAACATAAAATAAACTCATGACATAAAATTACACGAAATTATACTTGTTTCTTAAAGGGATCATTATGACATTTCTGTGCATGGAAGGTAAAACCTGCAAGTTGTCCGATCATAAACAATTCATTCGATTGCAGTGAAACTTTGGTGAACTGTTCAACATACGCCCACGAAGGTTCCTGGCCCAAAAACGAAAGAGCACGGTACATAGCTCAGGAGACATGACGTCATGACGTCATAAATAATGAGAGGCCGCCACGTGAGAATACCCATAGTTATGCGTCATTTATGCACATTTCCTCCTAAACCACTGGACCGATTTCAACCACATTTGGTACATATCTTCCTTACTGTGAGGTACCAATTTTGTAATGGTAAGAACAACTTAAAACGCATGGTTCAGGCGATATAAGGTCATAAACAACAGGAGTCGCAAGAAACTGCCACATAAAGCGACGAGAATTTATGAATACAGTATACGAAAACAAAACTACTTTGCGACTTACAACAAACTTTAAAAAAAATTTCAAACCTTTATTGAACTATTTGTCATTGACAACCATAGCAAAATTATGAAAGGAAAAAAGTTCCTCGCTTACTACTTTTCCCCCGTTTGTGAACTAAAACAACGGCATTCGGTATGACGTTACAATTTATAATTTCTAACTACAAATTGTACCCGCAGGAAATTTTACAGACAGTATACACATATACATTTGAATGTACCTTCTAAATTGTATCACAGTATGACATGTAGTTCATGAGATATAAGGGCATAAAAAGTAACGTTCATGGAAAATCGCCCCATCATGCTCCAAGTTTTAATCTATTACTTCTTTACTACAAATTGTATTCCCAAGAGATTTTACAGACATACAGCACTTATACAAATAAATATATACCTGAAAAAGTATAAATTGTGCAACATATAATTCAATAAATATGAGATCGAACGAATTTTATATGTCATTTGTTTTTTGACTGCTATCTTTCTTTGTTTGGATACTGCACTTATAATTTTTTACATTATGCAAGACAGCGTTATATATTTTCTGATAAATATAACAAGATTTCAGAAAAAAGAAGATGGACAGAGAGAGAAGGGATAGGAGAAGTACTAAATCATGGCAGGAATAAATAAATACCCGGGCAACGCCGGGTTTTCAGCTAGTTAAATATAATGAAAGTACATTCCAGACGCATTCATAAAAGGGTATGTAACTCCAATCAGTGGAACACAGCTATCACTCTTTTTTTAATTAAAAAAGATGAAGGTTATATGGACCTCTCTATGCATTCTAGTGTTAAAGCGCAATTTACTGGTCGGCAGCTAGCGCTTGACGTCTCACGTTCGTAGCGGCGCGATCTATGATGAAAGGCGAAGGCAGCTAATCACAAATGGCGTTCAGACATCCGATAAGAATGCGTCTTTACGTTGTTGTTGCCTTAAAAAAATCTGTGTTAACACTTTTATAGAAAACACGTTAATATATCGACAAGTGACACTATAAATGTTTTTGTCCCTCCTTTTACTTATAGAAATTAAATTTACACTTGTAGATAGTGACGTAACAATACAGTCGGAAGCTTTAGAGGAGCTACAGTGTAACCTAATCAACAACACTCATAATGGAATGTAGCCAAGATCGCTTTTTGCAGTCCTTTATTTTTTGACTACCGGTTTCAATAATATAAGTCATTATCTTCAGGTCAATTGTCTACAAAATATTGGTCATTCCGTCATGGAAGTTGTTGATTAACTCAAATGTATCGCCTCTTTGTTGGAATGTCAGATACTGGTAACTGTGTAACCTACTTTGAAAGAAAGTTTCCATATAGAAGTATTGGCTACCTAACAATGTATTTAAATATCGAGCGAAATAGAAGACACATGACGAAATCTTTGAAATATCTACAGAACTTTCGCCTGAGAAGAAACCGCTGGGTAAGATCTTAAAGAAAAATACTTCGAGATCTAGTCACTAGCTCCGTATAGCAGCTTTTTCAAATAAGTAAACTTGAACTGAAAACAGCCTTTTCATTGATGACCAATAAAAGTTATTCCTGATTGAATGAATTTCCATTACGTAAGACAAACTGATCCAAATACGTACGTTTTTTCATCTCGATCCGGTAGTAATTTCGCTATACATTGCCCGTAAAAATTAATACTGTTTCAAACACCTGATAGTTTACAAAGCGGAAAACGTAAAGATGCTTTCTTATTGGGAGCCTGAAAGCCATTCATGATCGGTTGCCGTCATCTCGCATCATTCACCGCGACGCTGACAACTTCTTCGTAGAATTGATTGTGCAACAAAAACGGACCTATTTCGGACACATATGAGGAATTTTGTATAATTTCCTGGAAGTGTTATCTCTCGAAACTGTGAATCTCAAGCCGTATTTTATGCGCTTAGTAAAGAAAATACTAACGAATGTGGAAGTGCCCTTTCGTGATTACAAATACTATTTTGAGACAGCTAACTTTACTAATAAGTGACGTTTTCTTCGAATGCCGGGTGGAATAATGACAGAGATAGGTTTTAGGTTTCTCTGGTTCCTGCTTCGTTTCGATTATCGAGTGTACTGTACTATACTGGTGTGGGACCTGTTTTACCGTAGCCGCGATACATTCTTGCTAAGTCTTTGTAAAACGTAGGTAACATTTCACATACGTTAGTTTTCCCTAAGTCTCAAAATATGAAAATACAGAAATTGGAACAGATACATTTCATCTCTGTCGCCGAGTCTTCTCTCTTCTCAGCTGTTTCTTTCACAGATTTACACAGCCTTTTAATGTTCTGGGTGTGCACCGAAGGATCATCTGAGGAAACAAATTCAGCTGAATGATTCACAAATTCATGATCTATACCGTCTTTCTTTAAATTTTGATAAGATTTCCAACCAGTGGTAATTACTTTCGTTCCTGGTAAAATAAACTTCTTTATTAGCGGTACAAGTGTTGATTTTGATCTCGATTCCACAGGCAGAATGAATCACTTTCGGGTTTTCCTCTCAGTACCACCGAAAACCCATATATGTTCTGTTTCGTTCTTCAGT
This sequence comes from Locusta migratoria, assembly GCA_026315105.1. Taxonomy (NCBI): domain Eukaryota; kingdom Metazoa; phylum Arthropoda; class Insecta; order Orthoptera; family Acrididae; genus Locusta; species Locusta migratoria. The sequence continues at coordinate 132,919,294 of CM048748.1, read as the reverse complement.
TTTCGTCCTCTCCCGTATTTTCTGGTTGAGATGTGGGTTTCATCAACCTCGACAAATTTTCCTGTCCCACCAATAGGAACACTGTAGTTTGTGACCGTGCAACGCAAGCTTCTAATGTATATTGCCGTATCCGACACGCAACTATTACGAGACTTTTTTCGATACTCAGTTTTGTGTTGGCAAATCAAGGGTTCGTCCTAATCGATGTCCTTTTCTTGCACCTCGAGCAAATGAGTTGGTAAGGAAAGTCAGGCTGTGAAGCTTTCTGCCGCAGTTTAACAGTCGTCTCAGTGCCACAGTCCACACATCGTTTACACTCACTATTTGGCAAAAAATCCAATTCCGAGCAAAACTGAACACACTTCTTCACAGAAGAAATACACGGAATCAACTCGCGCTACGTTAATTTATCCATCTCAATAAATTCACAACAAGCGGAAAATAATTAGAAAACGCGATAAATTAATTTCGAACAACGAAATGTCGAATTCCTGACTTCTTTTGTCATTAACGCGTACGTCACTTTTTGGACATACAGGGTGTTACAAAAAGGTACGGCCAAACTTTCAGGAAACATTCCTCACACACAAAGAAAGAAAATATGTTATGTGGACACGTTAGAGCTCTTTTTAGTTTTCCTCTTTAAATGTAAATTGAAATAATTGGTGCAGACAATTTTCATAATACCCAATTGTATGTACTGTACTTGCTCGATTCACCGCCAGTTGGCCCAATTGAAGGAAGGTAATATTGACTTCAGTGCTTGTGTTGACATGCGACTCATTGCTCTACAGTACTAGCATCAAGGCGGACCAATTTTATGGCCTCAACACTCTCCTTCCTCAACCCTCTTGAGTTTCATTTATGGGGGCATTTGAAAGCTCTTGTCTACGCAACCCAGGTACGAAATGTAGAGACTCTTCGTGCTCGTATAGTGGACGGCTGTGATACAATACGCCATTCTCCAGGGCTGCATCAGCGCATCAGGGATTCCATGTGACGGAGGGTGGATACATGTATTCTCGCTAACGGAGAACATTTTGAACATTTCCTGTAACAATGTGTTTGAAGTCACGCTGGTGCGTTCTGTTGCTGTGTGTTTCTATTCCATGATTAACGTGATTTGAAGAGAATTAATAAAATGAGTTCTAACATGGAAATTATGCGTTTCCGAACACATGTCCGCATAACATATTTTCTTTCTTTCAAAAAAATGTTCAAATGTTTGAATAGCTTATGGGACTCAACTACGGGGTCATCAGTCCCTAAACTTACAAACTACTTATCAACTAGCTTATCCTAAGAACGGTACAAATATCTATGCCCGAGGGAGTATTCGAACCCCCGAACGTAGTGGCCGTGCAGACCGTGACTGGTGTGCCTCAGTCCCCTCGGCCACCGCGGCCGGCTTTCTTTCTTTGTGTGTGAGGAATGTTTCCTGAAAGTTTGGCCTTACATTTTTGTAGCACCCTGTATATTGCCCACACAGCTGGAGCGAAATGTTTGATTGGAGCGATATATATCGTTACAGTTTCGAGAGACAACGCTTCTAGGATATTACCGAATCTTGATTCACTGGAAAATACCGTAACACTGGAGAAGATCGAAAAGAGGGTGGTAAGTAATACTACGTGTTTCACTTCTTAAGTGATTTTACGTGATTCCTTTTTACTGTCTGCAACAATACTATAAAAAGATTCTAACTGCATGTACATTTACTAGGAAAAAGGCGTTTACAGACCTGTGAAGCAGAGCTAGTGGTCCGCGCCCTCGGTGTGTGTCACATGTCGACAGCGTTTGCGCAGGCTGTTGTTGCTAGGAAACGTACGCCTACCAAATGAAGTCCACGCTGGTACGGCGACGATACGGAACTCACCTGCAACAAGGTAAGCCATGTCACACTCAGAAAGTTGAAAACCTAAGAAAAAATATCAATCCTTACTACATCAATTAAAATGTAGACAATTTTTTGTGGAGATTGTTTCAACGGTTTATGAACAATTATTTTGATCTAGAAACTCTATTATTCTTGGCTAATATCATTAACGTCGGTTTGCAGCAGGATTTTAGTACATATACTGCACGGTGGTAGAGTGCCAGACTACAAATCCAAAGGTCGCGGATTCGATCCCCGCCAGGTCTTAGGATTTTTATGTCACTTTTCACTTCTTTCACCTCTGGCAGTAGTGCTCTTGTGAAAAATACCGAGTAGCACCGTGGTTCGGAACCCACGTTAAACTGTAGGTCCCACAATAACTGGCTGGTAAGTCAGTTCAAGGGTCGGAGGAAGGAAACGGCATACCTCCTCCAAACAGGACCATGCCTGTAAAGCACTGTGGTGTTCAAACCAATCTTCGGACTGTTGACTGCTTTACCTTTTACTATCCTTAAACATTATGAACTACCTGGAAAACCAAAAGTCAACACAGATCCAGGAATAATCTTTCTTGTGAAGGAAAGTGATGAATACTCTCGACAAGTGATGTCAAATAGATTCCATATTACTCCGTTTCTGGAAGACTTTTGACACTGTACCTCACAAGCGTTTACTAATCAAATAGTGTGCTTATGGAATATCGCCATAGTGGGGAGATTGGATTTGTGATTTCCTATCATAAAGGACAGAGTACTTTGTAATCGACGGAAAGTCATCGAGTAAAACAGAAGTGATATCTGACGTACCTCAGGGAAGTGTTTAAGACCCCTAATGTTCCTTATCGTTTTAAACGATTCAGGAGACAATGTGAGCAACTGTCTTGAAATGTTCGCGGATAATGCTCTGATATATCGTTTAGTAAAGACACCTGAAGATCAAACGCAATGGCAAAATGATTCAGATAAGGAATCTGCATGATACAAAAATTGGCAATTAACCCTAAATAATAAAAAGTGTGAAGTCATCCATATGACCACTGAAAGAAATCCATTAAACGTCATTTACACGTTAATGAAGTCAAATCTAAAGGCCGTAAATTCAATTTAATACCTATGAATTACAATTACGAACAACTTAAATTGGAAGGAACACACAGGAAATATTGTAGCGAAGGTGAACTAAAGACTGCGTTTCATTGGCAGAACACTTAGAAGATGCGACAGTTATACAAAAAAAACTGCCTACAATACATTTGGGAGTCTAGTTTTGCAGTATTGCTGCGCATTGTGGGATCCCCAGCAAGTTGGATTCTGAAATGATGCACGAATTGGGGGTGAAATATTTAAAAGAAAGGCGTTATGTGTTGCGGCAAGATCTATTTGCGAAATTTCTTTCACCAACTTTTTCTTCCGAATGCAAAAATATTTTGTTGACACACATCTACATAGGGAGACACGATCATCGTAATTAAGAGAAATCTGATCGAAAACGGAAAGATGTGTGTGTTGCTTTTTCCCGCGCGCTATTAGAAAATGGAACGGTAGAGAAATATAATGAAAGTGGTTCCATGAATCCACTTCCTTGCCCTTCAATGTCAGTTGCTGAGTATTTAAATAGATGTAGATAATCAGGTTAAAAGACTGAAGAAAACAATTTGAGGGACCATTTAACACGGTAACAGTCGCACGCCTAGTGCGGCAGTATTGACTGCCAGGCAAGCCGCAAGGCGTTAACGAAATAGAAAGATTGAAAAATCTCTTCTGTTTCAGGGCAAAAAAATTACATTCAATGACAAATTAATTTTTTTTTTTTTACTTGAATTGGACTCATACCACATTTCTTGCATCTGGCCAGTGGTCACTCTAACCCTCCCGTCGTTCTATTCCATTCCGACGTGGTGTCGTGGTTTTCAACACTGACCGTTTAGCGCTTGGTTCATTTTTTAAAGATATTTTTTGTTATTATTAGAGAGGGTATGAAGGTCTCTCATAGACTACGCGGAGCCACCGACCAATTCCGTTATCCAGACACGCTTCTCGTACTGGTCAAATTCTCAAATCATTGCATTGGGCATTGTTCCTCTTGCTCTCATTTTCATTTGTGCAACAGTGGTCTTATCCTGACTTCGTGACATATCTGGCGATTGAGTCATCAAGTCATGTCGTAAATTTAATTTCGTAATTGAGTTCAGACACGTGACTAGAGAAAGGATGACGTAATAGGTGGAGTGAGGGATATTCGTCAGATGCAGACAGTGTCAACCCCGTATGAAAATCCACCAAAATATTGCGTGTGTAAGTTTAGTGACTGGTACTCCGAGACATAGTTCGCTAACTTTCTAATTTCATTTATCAATATTTAATAAACTAGAAGTTTATTATCCAGTGAACTAGTGAAACAGATCCTAAGCAACACAACATCCAAGCACAAGTTCAGAGGAAAGCTGTGGGAGTACTTCAAGATTAATATCGGAGAGACACAGAGACGGAATGTCCCATACTCTCTTCAACTCTGTACTCGATAAGGTGACCAGAGAGTGGCGACAAAAAATGAAATGGTGGGTAGGATACGCCTGGGGTGCAAGAAAAAAGGGATACGAGTAGACTGTCTTGCATTCGCAGCTGATATTGTCCTACACATCACATACTCTTAAAAGAATTAATGTTGCGAACGCTGTGTGAAATTTTGTTAGTTATGTACAATGTGCAACGTGTGGCCCTGACCAGATGGAGGAAACAGCAGAAGGTAGCTGAATAGACAACGAAAATGTAAGTAAATGTAAAAGAATGCGTGAATTGTTTATAATAGCGAAACAATACATCTCACATAAAGATCGTACTTATAGATCCCACTAAAGTTGCCTTTAAAATAGAAGGCGATGCGCGTCTTGGAGAAATAAAATGAATTGCAGAAACACAAAGCGTTTTATTCTTCATCCTAAAAACTTAGTTTAATAGCGGCTGCACACCTTTACAACGACTTTCAGTCACATCTACGACAATTTTCGTTCTTTGGGGCCCGCAGTGTAAAATATGTCTTGGAATGACATGATTATTATAGTGATACACCAACAACACTGCTTTATACTTGCTGTTATTATTTATAAATCACAATGAGCTCATTTCGACCTTTAGCCATCATCAGGTTCTCTGTAAATACATTTGTAATGGTCTGAATATACATATATGTATTGTAACTATAGATGGAAGTGGTTTACAATTTCTTTTTCTTACCATACATGGAATATCGTATGTGTCACTGCTGCATTTTTCACCTAGATGTCGATTGGTGCCTCGTTTGGTGCCTGTTACCTTCTTACGTTATTTCTATCTTGACAGCGTGGTTGACAGTGTATTTGCGATATTCCATGTATACATAGTTTTCCACAAAACACTTCAATAGTAACTATGTAAACATGGAATATCGCAAATATAGATAGAAATAACGTAAGAAGCTAACAGGCGACAATTGACATCCAGGTGTAAAAAATAAAGACAGCATAGACACAAACGAGCCACCAATCGACATCTAAGTGAAAAATAAAGACAACAGTGACACATACGATATTCCATGTAAGGTAAGAACTAAGAAATTGTAAACCACTTCCATCTATATTTTCAATACATATATGTATATCCAGACCATTACAGCCGGCCGCGATGGCTGAGAGGACTGAGGCGCTCCAGTCACGGTCTGCACGGTCACTACGTTCCGGGGTTCTAATCCCCCCCCCCCCTAGGGCATGGATATTTGTGCCGTCCTTAGTATTAGTTAGTTCATAAGTAGTTCGTAAGTTTAGGGACTGATGACCCCGTAGTTAAGTCCCATAAGCTATACAAACATTTAAAACATTTGAAGACCATTACAATTGTACGAGGCGCGTCCAGAAAGTAAATTCCGTTTGGTTATATAAAACAAACGGGTACAGATAAAGAAAAAAATATTGATTGTACAAAAATCTACAACTGTTAAACTACTTTTCTATATAGCTTCCGAAATTTTGTAGGCGATTGTCATAGCTCGGCACGAGGTTTTGTGTGCCTTTTTCATAGAATGTTGCCGCCTGTGTATTCAACCATGTGGTAACATGTTCTTTCAGCTCGTCATCATCGTTGAAGTGTTGTCCACCAAGGACAGATTTTAGTTGTAAGAAGAGGATTACTGTCAAAAGTTTCTTTTTCCCCACGGTAATGCCTGACCTCACACACCGAATGTTCCCAAACAATTCTTACGGAAATTTCAATGGGACCTGTTTGATCATCCTCCATACAGCTCGGATCTCTCTCCTAGCGACTTTCATCTCTTCTTACACCTAAAATCTGTCCTTGGTGGTCAACACTTCAACGATGATAAAGAGCTGTTACCACATGGTTGAATACACAGGCGACAACCTCCTGTGAAGGATGCATGCAAAAACTTGTGGCACGCTGTGACAAGTGCCTACAATATTTCGGCAGTTATGTGGAAAAGTAGTTTAAGAGTTGTAGAATTTTGTGCAACAAAAATTTCTTCTGTATCTGTGTACAATTTCATTTTATTACCAAACGGAACTTACTTTCTGGACGCGCCTCGTAAAATGAATTGCAGCAAACACAAGGCGTTTTTTTCTTCATCGAAAAAACATAGATTAACAGCGCCTGCACACCTTTACAACGACTTCCAGTCACATCTACGATAGTTTTGCAAGTATTGAGCACCGTACAGGAGACTTGGAAAGGGGCAGGCGAGCTGCGGCACGTCGGAAGCGCGCTGCTGCCCCGAGCCCAGAATCGATCGAGCGGGCGGTGACGGCGGTAAGTGGACGTGAGAAGTTGTGTGCCGAGTTTTCTTTGGCGCTCCCCGCGGGCCGAGAGTTGCCAGATGGCGCCGACAGCCGCAGCCGCGGTGACGTAACGCAGGCGCTCCCAACGTCCTGAGCTGCGGCCTCTGGGCAGACGAAGACGCGCTGGGCGGGGCTCGGTGCGCAGGGCACGGGGTCTCGTTAGGAGGCCAGCCGAGCCGAGCCGGCTATCCTGCCCCACATCTTAAGCGCCCTGATGCCCGCTCCACCGCCAGGCGCGCGCCTCACACCATCGCCGGACGAATTCTCAGCTGCTTGTGGCCACATGGTCCGTACCTACGTCAGTGATATAGGCCTGTAATTTTCAGATCTCTCCAATTGCCTTTGTTAAATACACTACTGGCCATTAAAAGTGATATACCAAGAAGAAATACAAATGATAAACGGGTGTTCGTTGGAAAAATATAGGGTAAGGTGGTACAAATTCGATATAGGTACAATTGCGATTAACATAAGTTTTCGCACCATTTTTCACTCGTAGCACTTGCCTATGTTTGGCGTTGTAGTGTAACAGGTTTCTACAGCTGCTCCTGTCTTTTCCAGGAATACACCACTTTGTACCGCTACGGAGATATGAATTTCTTCCTGTTAAGATGGACGTGGAGCTACTTCGTCCAACGCGCTCTTATAAATTTTCTAGTTTCCACGCGCTTGTAAATTCATTATTGTGCAACGTTTGGTACCGAGAACTATGCGCTGGTGCCCGACAGAAAAAGTGCTTTTTATGTGTAAAAAGTCAGTGATCAAAATTGTACGAGGATGTGATCATAATTGTACCTAGTGTGGTACATTTCCTATCGATTTTTCTCAATTCTGTAACCTTTTTTGTGTTCATACCAACATTTGTAATTGTCTAATATTTGTGTTACATATTCATTAAACATTCAAGAATAAGTGCCATAGTTAAAATTATTTCTTTTCTCTATATATTTGCAGTTACAATTACATTTGTCCGAAATGATCGAAATTGTACCACCTTACCCTATTACATGTGATTACATTTTCACGTAATTTCTGTGCATAGATCCTGAGAAATCAGTACTCAGAACAACCACCTCTCGCCGTAATAACGGCCTTGATACGCCTGCGCTTTGAGTCAAAGACAGCTTGGATGGCGTGTACACGTAAAGATGCCCATGCAGCTTCAACACGATACCACAGTTCATCAAGAGTAGTGACTGGCGTATTGTGACGAGCCAGTTGCTCGGCCACCATTGACCAGACGTTTGAAATTGGTGAGAGATCTGGAGAATGTGCTGGTCAGGGCAGCAGTCGAATATTTTCAGTATCCAGAAAGGCCCGTACAACACCTGGAACATGCGGTCGTGCATTATCCTGCTGAAATGTAGGGTTTTGCAGGGATAGAATGAAGGGTAGAGCCACTGGTCGTAACTCATCTGAAATGTAACGGCCACTGTTTAAGAGGTGCAAGTGTTAGGTGATACACCCTGTATATGTATATATTTGTATTTTATGTATCAGCCATTCGCTAAAAAAATTTAAATAAATGGCCTTCAACTCCCCTCTCTCTAGCCCTCTCCTCTTTCCCCCTTCCATTTGTCCATCAACCCCGCATTCTTCCCTCTTTGTATCTCCTCCTCCTAATCTCTCATCATCGCCTTCACTCGCTGTGTCTCTCTTAATCAACACTACATCTCCTGTCGTTGAGTTGTCCATATAAATATACCATTTAGAGCATCAAAACACCCACAGTGAATAGTAAACACAGAGTTGTAGCGAGACTGAATATCGGATTTCCCAAATCCAACAATATTAAACTATATAAAAAAAGCAGATAATTTTTTTTTTTTATTAACGCTTCCCTCACTGATAATTATCACTCTTTAGAAACTCACAATGTGTATGTATGTATGTGTGTGTGTGTGTTTGTGTGTGTGTGTGTATGTGTGTGTGTGTAGATTCAGATGTGGCCTATATTCAAACAAAGAATATTAATAAATTTATACCTAACAAATTAACAAATGAGGGAGCAGACCCACCGTGGTACACAAAACACGTTAGATTACTCTTGCAAAGGGAAAGAAAAATGCATGCCAAATTTATGCAGATATAAATTTGCCATGAATGGCAGTCTTTTACAGGAACTCGAAATTTGGGTCTAACTTCAACCCGAGGACCTTATAACAGTTATGCCGGGTGTAGGAAAAATCTTCTTTGCAAATTTGTTTACCTCAGTTCCATTCTGGAAGAAATCTGGGTGTCATAGGGATTAAGTGAGGAAACACATGGGAAAGCAAATTAATTTAAAAACTGAATTTGGTAAACCGTAAGAAAAATGTTATTACAACACGTAATGGACAATTGACAGTAGTGATGTGGAATGATTTCAGTACTGACAGGTCTTTCCGTCTGCGTTAATGCTGAACTTTCGTGTCATGTGTAAATATTCAGTGAAGCAGGGAAAAAGAGAGCAATGATTCCTGATGCTGTGCAATTTGCACATAGGTGTTACTGATTTGAAACATCAATTCACAACTCTAAACAGGACGAAAATGAGGACGGGAAATAGTGGTTGCCTCATTTTACTTCGGCTATCGATGTATGCTGTGTACTTGAATGGTTTTTAGGTCGTCCGTTGGGAAGTGATCTACCACATCTTAGTTTCGAAGGTAGGTTGTTCTTCAAACTTCAAAAACCCATGTCACTGAAGGAGGAAACCCTGGTCCATTATTACGATTTCTTACATTATATGACACAGTACAAAATAGACAAGATCATTTCATCACCAAACGACAGTTGCAATGAATAAATAATAGGACTGTGTACATAAGTTTGAAATGTGAAGTAACTGTTCATCAGGATTGTTTTGAGGAGTTTCGTCAGTTTTGAAATTTCACTGAGCCGAGAGAAGTAAAGGAAAATAGGATTTAGTAACCATTTTTTCTATAAGTTTAAACTGATTTCGTCATTTTTAAGTAAGCAAAATGTGTAATAGTACGTCATCAGACAAAAGAAATCGCGTTGACGCTTTTTACAGGCCACTGTAAGTATTCCGGTTAAAAAAATAACACAGATTTAAATCTATATAAAACATATAATATTTAAAAACTAATCATAATGAAATGCATAAAAACTAATCACGTATATTTACAATTTTCTGTACAAAATATTTGCAAATGTGGGCCGTAAAATACGCAAGTGCGATTTTCACTTTTATAATTTCTGTAATCAACTTTTTCTTTGACCTTTCACAGCGTTTTGTCTGTAGATAGTTCACTTCGCCTGTGAAACATTTTTTTAATCGTTTCTTTATTTTCTACCTAATATTAAAATGTTTATGTTTGACTTTGTAGGGGATTCTACTTTATTCCCTCTTATTGTTTCAATATTCTTATCATTTAGTGTATTAATTTCCTCTCTTATTTTATCTTCTTTATTCTTGTATTTAATTATACATTTTTTCTTACTTGTGCAGAATATTTTTTGTAAGTTTTTACATCTGATAATTTCCTCAGGATATATTTGTAATACTTGTTGCAATTTATTTATCATCTTTCATTTTTTAAATTTTGATGTTTGTATACAAATTTTTCTTTGGCCTTTCGCAACAGTATAACTATTATAATTTCTTATTTATAGAAAGTTGTTTTCCTGGGATATATGCATCACTATATGAAATTCCAACCTCAAACCGTACTCCGAACTTCCATTAAAGGATATGACGGTAGTGCATGTAAAGAATTATATCTTTAGACGTGTGTACGAACTATCACAGTGAAAATATCGAAAACAATTCAAACAAAAGTTATTCTGTATTAAGTAGTCAACAATTTTTATTTATTTATTTCAATCTGACGCAAATTAGCTGAAATAGGACATACTGCCGCCGTTTGGTGGCATTCGGTTATGCCACTAAAGTGAGATTCTGGTCTCTAGCGGCCAAGAAGGCTCATAGCAAACGGCCCACATAACATATAGTTAGTAACATATCGTCAGTCAATGTGAAATCGAAGGACAGATTTTTAACATTAACTGTAAAAGAAATCTGATGAAATTTGCACAATCGTGTAGGCAGTTTGTCATAGATGTGCACAAAATACAAATGATCTGTGTATGTATCTGTTAATACTGGTAAAAGGTGGTAGACGCTTTCCTATTACGCTGATGTTACCTCCTCTGTCCTGTTGTAAGAATGAGAAGTACCTCTGTTTTTTCTCTAATTAGAAATGTCAATTGTGCCATTGAACTCTCCGTGTCTGTAGGAATAACGATGTATACTTCAATTAGAATCAATTTCTGCACACTTCTTTGGTGATGGAAATGAGTATAGCTTGGGCAGTACAACCCGCGGCAGAAGGACGCCTTGGCGGGTCACCCAGGAGAGTTTTCTTCAAAACGCGATTTCTGATGATCTTATAAAAACGAAGAGGGGGACGCATCTTCCCATGGGAACTGAGAATACTGGCGGCAAACAGCTATTCCCGCCCGAGAACGGTAGGGACGCGTAAGGCGTATGTATCCATGCGCGAGGTCCGTTCGGGACAACGCCTATGAATATTACTGGCTCTTGCGCAAATTTCAGCCGCTGGAATTGGCCAGAAAGGTATGGGACTGGAAATTTTGTAGGGGAGAGAGGGTTTTCACGAGTATGTTAGAATCTTGTGTCTGGGAGTTCGACAGGGGACGTGGAAGCGCCCACCGACCGTGGTAGCGTGCATTTGCGTCTAGAAGGGCTTCGCGTAGTGTGGAAGTCTTAGGAACTTTATTTAATTCGTGAAAGAGCACCGCCTGGTATCTCTATTTGTTTTGGGTGCTAGTTAGTGTAACGTCCAGATATTCAGGGGAGCCTGTCTTGAGCCCCAGAAACGCGCCGGCGTCCAGCAGCTCTGTGTTATTTGACGAATACGTTTACGTCACGCCAAGCTACATTTGTGTGTCTAACGCCCGCTCTGAGACATTCGTAGTCCAGTCAATGAATGCATTGTAGAGTGCATGGAATTTGCGAGAATTTTTACTTCAGGACTTTGTTAGGGATAGTTAGGAGGTGAACATACTAAAAGTCCCCGCCCCTGGTTGGTGAGCTAAGGTGGGGAGGGGGAGTAGAAAGGTACCATTATTTTGTTTTCCGCTTATATCTCGAAAACGGCCGGCTTTACGAAACAATTGCTCCAAATAAAAATGAAAGATAATTGAATTTCCTATAAAATTGTTTAAATACATATACGTCGAATTCCCAACGGTTTTCGAGATATACGTTATGGAAAATCGACAATTTCGGAAAAAGTAATCTTTACCTCACTAATTTTGTCTAATATTTACTTCTAGTGACTCATTCCATCGTTTCACAGAAAATTTGTCCGAAAGAAAGTTGTAGAGCATTAAAGTTCCTTCAATTTGATATTCATATTTGCAACCTTATCTTCAGCCAATCAGAAGTAACATCATTTATAAGATGTGCGCTCAGTTTCGATGTCCCACCAGAAATTAGTGTTTTGAGGGGCTGTAACGTTTTTACCTTATGAAACGTGTTAGCTTGGTAAAGAACAACAGTTTAACAATGACAAGAAGGTACTTACAATTGAAACGTTTTGATAATTGTAGCTTTTATTACAATATTATGAATCATACATTGAAAGTTTTTAGAAACACTGATAGTGATTCAGAATGAAAAATAAGTGCATTCAAAGCAACATCTTCGTTTTTCCGGGGAGGAAAAGTCAAGGTTCATTCACCTTTGACAGTAGTGGAGACGTAGTCCAACGAGATTAGTAGAGTCTCGACGTCACTGCCGTTATCTTCATCCTGAATTAATATTCCTACTCCATTGTTGCAGTTGCCCTTGCAGTTCAGTTACGTAACAGAGCAGTATAACAACGCTTTTCTAAAACCACATCTGTTATTGTCACATCCTTTCGTGCATCCACAAAAAATCGTTTTCAAGATTTCGTCAGGGGCAGCATCTAACACTGAGAGTTTCGGAACTAGTTGGCCATTCCAACCCCAATTCGGCGCTCCACCTTTACATTCCTCTCCTAACCAAAGGCGTACTTTGTGATAGTTGGAAATTCATGTTGCTTAAACAGCTCCTTCAGCTGTAGGGAGAGTTGAGAGATTAGGCTTCATGTCCCCAGCTGCTTTTATAATTGATTTGTGGCGGAACTCGATGAAGAATTCTGTGGTGGCTGGAGCTCCATACCATAATAGAGTATTCGTGATTCCCAATGGAGTTGGGAAAAGAAGAACTGTTGGCAAATATCTCAGCGGCATGTTGTATGATTTTGGACTTCTGCTGCATTTTGGCAAACCCCACTTTACTCCTGCAATACGCTACGGATGGTTGTGTCACTGCCTGTAAATGCATGTAAGAATAACAAATGGGGTTTGTCCTTCATTTTCAATTTCTACTGCAGTTACTGTGAAGAATATAAACATGTCTTAACCTTTCCTCTTCTTGGTTCTATAAGCAGAATGTTACGATCAGTTGGAGATTTTGTTATTAAGAGAACAGCTAAGTCGACATCCTCTCCAAAAAAAAAGCAATTGAGGAATGATGTTGACAGCTGGCTCCACAATATCAACGTCAGCATCACCTGAAGCTTGGAGGCCATTTATCCCATTTTTCTGTAGGTGCATAATCAACAGGTTTATCAGCTGATTATTGTTGTTAATTTTGGAGAGGAAATCCTCTTGCTTCAAAGTAATTTTAGTTTCTAGACTGACATCCATTTCCCCACACTTCCTGAGCCGATATCGTCGGCTTTTTTCAGATGCTTTTATGCTCTTTGATATGTCAGAGTACCTGTTAAAAACCAGTGTACAACCTCTCCCAAGACAACTGGTCTTCCAAACCCTAACATAACCATTGCAGCCTGATATAATGTTTTCAATATTCAGTATGAATCAGAAGGAGGTCCAAACCTTCTAAAGATGAGCCATTGCTATCCTCCCATTCTATACTACCTTTGATGAGTGATAGTACTCCCTTTTTTGTCACTGTGGAAACACCTGGTCCATCTATTGTTTCATCACATGAAAAACACCGAGTAGCCATTGCGCGTACTACACAGACAATATTTTCATAAATAAATTAAAAAAAAAATCACGAAAAGCCGGCACACAATACCGAGACACAAACTTTCTCTACGCTTGGCGAACTTTTGTAGTGAACTGAAGTAAGTAGTGAGTGAGAACACTCCATTCCACCCCCCAACCAGTGACAGGCCTTCGATGTTCGTCGTGGAGCTTCCCCATCGTTAACCCTCTCTCGGGCGTTACGTACTGGCGACCTTGACGGCATGTCCACTGCAGGCGACAATAAATGAGCCTCAACTCTTCCGCTTAAGAAAAACGAAGACTATGCGTTGAATGCACTTTTTTTCATTCTGAATCACTTTCAGTGCTTGTAAATACTTTAATTGTATGATTCACAATATTATCAAAAAAGTTACAATTATAAAAAGGTGTTCCGTTTCAATTGCAAGTACCTTCTTGTCGTTGTTAAACTGTTGTTATTTACCATGCTAGCACGTTTCATAAGGTAAAACCGTCACAGCCCCTTAGAACACTAATTTCTGGAGGGATATCGAAACTGAGCGCACATCTTATAAATGATGTAACTTCCGATTGGCTGAAGATAGGTAGCAAATGTGCATATCAAATTGAATGAAATTTAATGCTCTACAACTTTCTTTTGGACAAATTTTGTGTGAAACCATCGAATGAGTCACTAGAAGTAAATATTTGACAAAATTAGTGAGGTAAAGATGATTTTTTCCGAAATTGTCGATTTTCAATAACGTATATCTCGAAAACCGTTGGGAATTCGACCTATATGTATCTAAAGGATTTTATGGGATATTCAATAATCGTTCATTTTTATTTGAAGCATTTTTTTTTTCGTAAAGCTGACCGTTTTCGAGATATAAGCGGAAAAAAGGTACATTTCCACCCCCCTCCCCGCTTTAACTCACCACTCAGGAGCGGGGACTTTTAGTATGTTCACCTCCTAACTATCCCTAACGAAGTCCTGAAGTTAAAAATTCTCGCATATTCCATGCACTCTACACCCCTCATTTGAGCACTCATTGACTGGAATATCGTTGCATCCTTGGAGCATAACTGCTCAGGTGTGCAAACTGATCTAGTAGTGTACGACATAATTGCGAGGCCTTAATTTGATAACGAGTTCCGCCGGGACTCGTGACTCTATTAACGTCAATAAAGCAGCGTCCCTTCTGGATTTGTACCGGATTTATTTCTGTTTTCGCGGTGGGTTCTTTTCAGCGCCAACACGACTCCTATCCTGTGTTCATCGCCAACACGAGGCAACTTCTCATCCGTCGTCTACATATTGGTAATGTATTGCAGCAATTCAGCCACGAATTCATTGTCTGTCGTTCACAGAACCCACGACCTCAGCAATTTGTAGTGGTAATGATTGTCACGAGTTTTCAGAACTTGTCAACGTACGATCTGATTTGCCTGTATCAGTATTCTAATCAGTAGAATTATTCGTAGCTTCCCCCCCCCCCCCCCCGACCCACTAGCTTTGCCTCTCGCTGAGCTTCAGGGATTCTGCAGTGTAATTGTTTTCTGTCACCCTTGTGCAGCTTCTTATGAGAATAAAATATATTAATGGTGTACAATATTCAATTTCAACCACCCGTTTATCACTCTTCTTACACTCAAGTCTATTTTCTTATCTTTTTGGAGGGAAGCGTTAACAAGATAGATAGGTAGCTAATCAAATGTCCAATAAATTCCCTCTTTCATTAAGTGCTTAATGAAATGTCTCACGTTACGCAGTCAGATTGCATATAAGAGCTTGTCGAATTAAGACGATAAACAGGCCAATTTCTCATTCATTTATTTTGATAACAGAGAGCGTCATCAATTTACGCTTCTTTTGTGCTAGTAAAACTACATCCCCCACTACAATAAATAATAAACCTTCTAAGATCTCCAGTAATAACACGTGACCATTGACTTCTGAGCTGCACACCGATCAGTTGCTGTGTTAGAAATTTTTAACAAAGTTTTGCTCTCTTTTTTTCTATTTTTTGTCTCATTCTAGCGACTTCCGTGTTCCAGTGGTTCATTTTCAAGTAAAACACGCATACAGGGCAGCCACAATGTCACAGCTGCTAGGTCGATGATGTCAGGTGTGTGAAATAAAGACCGAAGTAACGAAGTCTGTAAATAAAACTGTTTATCTCCTTCGATATTTCCCTTACTTTTATATAAGAGTAGCGTCATGGTCATGTATTACAAAATTAAAAGTTCTTAACTTTTAATTTCTTATTTTTGAATATCAACGGGAGAAAGAGGAAGTGGGGAGAGAGAAGGTGGAGTAAATAGAAAGAAGGAATGAGGAGATTGACAGAGACGAGGATGCGGGAGTAGACAGATGCAGAGGAGTTAGAGAGACTGATGCGGAATAGATGGAGTGAATGCAGAAAAAGATTGCTTTTCTCAATGAGAATTAAACGTGTTATGCTCCAGTGGGGGTAAAATATCTGCTCTTAATTTCTTATGGAGAAAAAGTACAAACAAATCACTTGCTGAATTAATAAAGTACCTAGACAGTAAATGATTTTCTTTCATTCCACATAGCCACAGCAACGCAAAACAGGTTATTCATTTCATTCCTGTGTTTTTAGTGCATCTATGAAAGAGTTCTTTCATTACTTTTCCGTTCATTTAATTAGAGACTGAGTTACAGAAAAGCATAGTCGGGTTGACCTAGTTGTAGTAAATGCAACTTCCCTAGCGGGAAGTAATTCAGATCTTGGAGATGCCTGAGGAGGAATTAATTATTTACACAGAAAACATGTATACTCGGAGGAGAAAGGAATAAAAAACTAATTTATAACTTGTTGATTTTGACGTCTCGTCAGGCACGGCTTCTTGTCTCTCTTGACTTGTTTGCTTCTCTGTATTCATTTTCCGTTTTAGTTCTTACTTGTTCTTCTTTTCATACAGATTAGTTCTTTTCTTTTTCATTGTTTCATAAGCAACTATCTTCTCATCCTCAATTGTACTGGACGTAAACGGGTTGTTCGTCGAGATCACTGCTTAGCGCTCTTTATTCTCTCGCTGACGTTTAAATAATCGTTTCATACATTCACTGGACGACGTCCCGGCACACACTTATGGCTTACACCTGCATTAGCGTCCATAGTAAAGTAGTCAAGCTTCAAAATACATTCAACAATACTCTATGCATCAATATTTGCAGTTTTCAGTCACGCGATCGATGGCGTCACTTCCCTCACGCTTTTCGGTCGCTCAATCATTTGATAAGTTCCGAGCATAAAAATCTCTGTGCCTAAGCGCCCTATGACACTTAAGTTTCGCCGCGGCGGGTTAGCCGCGGCGGGTTAGCCGCGTGCATTGGAGCGCCCTGCTGCGGTCCGCCCGGCCGTCCGCCGTCGGGGTTCGAATCTCCCCTCGGGCATGGATATTTGTGTTGTCCTTAGGTTACCTTACCTTAGTTTAAGTAGTCTGTAAGCTACGGACTGATGACCACGCAGTTAAGTCCGACAGATTTACAAACATCTGAACACTTAAGTTTCCATCAGATTCAGGTTTGTCTAAGTCGCTGAGGCTTCAGTGTAATTACTGTGTATTCTCGCAAGTTCCTCTTAGTTGCCTTATGCATTGTACTCAAACAGCTCTTTCAATGTATGGTGCTAGTTTCGTTTACCTGTGTTACTTGGCTGTGACACTTAGTGCATCCTTACCGTTTGCTGAATAGGGAAAGACTAGGTGTTTATTCTAGTCGACGACCACATTATTAGAGGAAGGGTGCAAATTGTGACTGGGCTAGCATGTAAGAGACAACGTACTACCCTATGGTGTTAGAATCCCCCGGTGGCCACGGTCGCCGAGGGGACTGAGGCGCTCCAGTCACGGTCTGCACGGCCACTACGGTCAGGGATTCGAATCCCCCCTCGGGCATGGATATTTGTGCCGTCCTTAGGATTAGCTAGTTCATAAGTAATTCTTCAGTTTCTAACGGCGTATTTGATAATCAAAATATCCACGGGTGTACTGCCGGTCTATAGTGTCCAACGGGCATAATATTTCGGCGATCATACATGTCGCCATCATCAGGTGAACTGACGGACTGAGCTCCTAGAGACGCACCGGCACGGAGATCCGCACGCTACGACTGCTTTGTACGCGCCGCGGCCGCGCAGTGGAACCGATTGCGACGGCGTCTGAGATGACGTCGGTGTGAGGGCTCTGTCCGCCGTGGTCGTCACTTCGTTACGTTTGCTAGATTTACTCTTAACCCAATCGCTAGTTCACAAGCTTTGTTAAGATTGTAGCCACAGTCACGGTTTATGAGGTCGTCACTTGTGCGAATTTCAATGGCCTCTCTAACGACGCAGTCCCAGTATCTCGACGTCTGTGCCAGAATCCTAGTGCGTTCATACTCCATCGCATGATTCTCCGACAAACAATGTTCAGCGACCGCCGACTTGCTCGGATACATCAATCGTGTGTGCCTCTGGTGTTCAACGCATCGATCCTCGACGTTACGCATCGTCTGTCCAGTATATGACTTTCCACACTGACACGGAATCTGGTACACGCCGGCCTTCCTCAAACCGAGAACATCTTTAGCGCTGCCCACCAGTGCACGAATTTTTTTCGGCGGACAAAAAACAGTTCCAACCTAGTGTTTTTTCAAAATGCGGGCGATCTTCCCCGAGAGTGCGCCGGTATATGGAACGAACGCAGTGCCTACATCCTCCCTCGCGTTTGCATCCGTTTCCACAGGTTGTGTTGTAGTGGTTGGGCGGAGAGCCCGCTGAATCTGCCACTCTGAGTACCCAGTTCTCGGGTGTTCCAATTCCTGGGGTAGACTCTCTGCGTCGGAGATTGTGCGCGCCCTATGTACTAGAGTTTTAAGTACCCCATTCCTCTGTGAAGGGTGGTGACAGCTGTCTGCGTGTAAATACAGATCAGTGTGCGTTGTCATCCGGTATACACTATAACCCAGGGTGCCATCAGCTCTTCTCTTGACCAAGACGTCAAGGAACAGCAATTTACCCTCCGTTTCAGTCTCCATAGTGAATTTGATGTTGGGATGTATGGAGTTCAGATGTGTAAGGAAGTCAAGGAGTCAAGACGAGGGCGCTTCTCAAGGATGCGGATTTACCGGAGGGTGTCGCCAAGAAAGTGCTACCTCAAGGTCCGGTACCGCCAAGAATTTATGGACTCCCTAAGGTTCACAAAGATGGGGTGCCGTTACGTCCCATTGTCAGTAACATCAGAGCATCTACATATTTGTTGGCCAAATACTTGACGGGAATATTAAGTCCTTATGTGGGTAAATGCCCTCAGCACATGCGTAATTCCGTGTATTTTGTTAAACGCCTTAACAACTTCAGGCTGAATGAGTCAGATATCATGGTGAGTTTTGACATCTTTTCGTTGTTTACGAGGATGCCCCTCGAGAGTCACTAGATTTGATTGGTCAGAAATTTGACGAGAAGACCACCAAACTTTTTAGGCATGTCTTGACCTCCACGTAGTTTCTTTTCAATGGCGAATACTACGAACAAACGGAGGGAGTCGCCATGGGTAGCCCACTCTCCCCTGTGGTCGCAAATTTGTACATGGAGAATTTCGAGGAGGAAGCCCTGGCATCATCTGAATGGAAACCTACTTGCTTTTTCCGTTACGTGGACGACACTTTCGTCATCTGGCCACATGGTAAGGATAAATTCCTTGACTTCCTTACAGATCTGAACTCCATACACCCCAACATCAAATTCACTATGGAGACTGAAACGGAGGGTAAATTGCCGTTCCTTGACGCCTTGGTCAAGAGAAGAGCTGATGGCACCCTGGGTCATAGTGTATGTCGGAAGACAACGCACACTGATCTGTATTTACACGCAGACAGCTGTCACCACCCTTCACAGAGGAATGGGGTACTTAAAACTCTAGTACATAGGGCGCACACAATCTCCGACGCAGAGAGTCTACCCCAGGAATTGGAACACCCGAGAACTGGGTACTCAGAGTGGCAGATTCAGCGGGCTCTCCGCCCAACCACTACAACACAACCTGTGGAAACGGATGCAAACGCGAGGGAGGATGTAGACACTGCGTTCGTTCCATATACCGGCGCACTCTCGGGGAAGATCGCCCGCATTTTGAAAAAACACCAGGTTGTAACTGTTTTTTGTCCGCCAAAAAAAATTCGTGCACTGGTGGGCAGCGCTAAAGATGTTCTCGGTTTGAGGAAGGCCGGCGTGTACCAGATTCCGTGTCAGTGTGGAAAGTCATATACTGGACAGACGATGCGTAACGTCGAGGATCGATGCGTTGAACACCAGAGGCACACACGATTGATGTATCCGAGCAAGTCGGCGGTCGCTGAACATTGTTTGTCGGAGAATCATGCGATGGAGTATGAACGCACTAGGATTCTGGCACAGACGTCAAGATACTGGGACTGCGTCGTTAGAGAGGCCATTGAAATTCGCACAAGTGAGGACCTCATAAACCGTGACTGTGGCTATAATCTTAGCAAAGCTTGGGAACCAGCGATTGGGCTAATTAAAAGTAAATCTAGCAAACGTAACGAAGTGACGACCACGGCGGACAGAGCCCTCACACCAACGTCATCTCAGACGCCGTCGCAATCAGTTCCACTGCGCGGCCGCGGCGCAGGGCGCGGACCGCGGAGGGGTCGCTCCGCGGGCCGAGGGTATTTAAATCGCCCGCTACCGGGATAGAACCCAGTTCCCTCCGAGCAGCCGTACAGTGCGGATCTCCGTGCCGGCGGGTCTCCAGGAGCTCAGTACATCAGTTCACATGATGATGGCGACATGTATGATCGCCGAAATTATGTGCCCGTTGGACACTATAGGCCTGGCAGTATACCCTTGGATATTTTGAAGTTCATAAGTACTTTGTAAGTTTAGGGACTGATGACCCCGTAGTTAAGTCCCGTAAGCTATAAAAATATTTGAACATTTTTAGAATCCCGCACCTTAAGGAGACGGGTTGGGGCCATTATATACATGAGACAAGGAACTGTGCAAGACACATATCATCCCGCGTTACTCTCGTCAGATGTGACCAAACGGTTGCTGGTTTTCAGCTGCGAACGTTGAGTTACAATTTAGGTACATCCATGTAACTGGGAAGTAGTACATAACGAACACCTTGATTGAACGCTACTAAACTGATACTCCGGTATTTTCCTGACTGTGTGCAGCATTTTATTTTCCTATATGCGTGCATACTTACAGCACAGCAAAACGCCACTCCTCCATACGAAGAATTGTGTGAAGATATGATGGCTGCTAAATATGTTGAGACAGGATGGTTGAGCGGAGTAGTGGGCATGGAGTTGAATGAGTAGGCGTGAAGGTAAGATAACATCAAAAAATGTCTTTTATTGTCTTATTGTTACATGGTACTAAGGGGAACCCGGGGGTAGGTCGACACCTGTCCCTAGAGGTACATGTTAGGAAAGAGTAAGTCTGCACGACCTCAAGAGAGCACGTCTGATCAGGTCGGAAGCCGAGGCGTAAGTGAGCGTCCGTTCTTCGGGTTGGCTTTGAGATCTGGATACAGTGTATCCCACGTGACCACCTGTCTGGCTCGTGGTTGGTGGCTGGGTTTTGCCGATTCTCCGACGGTTGCGTACCCTCGTCAGCAGAGCCGAGCCACCAAGGAGTGCCGAATCGACAGGAACGTGTCGGGAACCTGCCTGTGGAAACTTCCAGCAGCAGGCACGCCGCAAGGTCCGTGACTCGGCCAGACCACCAGGCTGAGTGAATTGCGTATCAGATTTTCAAGAAAATTATTTCTCGTCTTTATGTACTCCAGGGGCAAGCGTTGCCCTCGTACAGTGTGTAACGCTACAGTACAATTCAGGAGGTACTAACACAACATGCCCAGAGAACGCGCACGTACAACGTATTGTCAACTTTCAGATTACAAAAAACATGAAGTAATTTGTTCAAGAAAATAAGAACAAAATACTGATGTACTGGATACAGATCGACATAGTCCAATGACAGTAGGAAAAGTAGTGACGACGTAGATTCGGGACATTAGTGTGCAAAGAATGGTTAATTGCCATGGTTCCTTCTACAAGCACTACTGCAAGCAAGAAAAATAATATTATGCGGTGGTTCTCAAACATACATGGATGACAGCAATTTAAAACCTGGAACAGGAAGACAGTTACTTGGAATCGTCGGAAAAAGACTACTGGAAGCTAGACTGAACTCTCGAACTTCTGAACGTTGCTTAACACTGACAGCGTACTACAGAAATCTGACATCTGAATGGCGTAGAACCACCGTCGACTATATCACTTAGTGGCATACTATGGCATACAGAGATAACTCCTGTTGAATGCGAGATCAACACTTACTTGACATTGGACGAGCGGGTGAAAAAGCTGTTTGAGTACAATGCATAAGGCAACTAAGAGGAACTTGCAAGAAGACACCAGTAATTACAATGAAGCCTCAGCGACTTATACAACCCTTCGATTCTCGAGAATCATGCCACTCCCACTCTTGAAATACAGATGCTTGGAGTTGCATGATATGAGAGTAGGACAGATTTGATTACCGTTGAATCGAGACTGAATGCTCTTTAATACGTGTCAGGAATGGTAAACCGCATTATTATACAATTCGCAAACATGTCACCAAAATGAATATTCCAGCAGAGTAATTAAAGATCTCACACTGCAGATCGTGGCAAAGATGCCTTGGAGAATATATTTGTTCTTGACTAGGCTTGTCGGTCTGGCGATGTTGCCTTTCATGCGATGCATTGCAGCCAGTAATCTCCATGATATCAAACATCACTCCAGAGCATAATAATAATTACCTCGAGCACTAATTAGCAATCTGTAGAAATGATTTTACATTTTCAGTCGAATTCGAACTGTCGGTCGTTTCAGACGAATGCTGTTATAGCTGAAAGCACTCTGAAAACTTCCGATGCCCAGCCAGGAATCCATCCTTCGATCTGTCACTTTTTAGTCAGTCTTTTCGGCTAGGCCACCATGTCCAACCTCTTTGAAGATCAAATTCAGAGTACATCTGCTTTCGTGCCATACGTAATACTAGAGAATATCGTATCAATGGGAGAGACACCTCACACTGATGTTGGTAATAGAATGGAAGCCTGCTACCGCCACGTTGTCTGATAAGATGTGGACGTCGAACAGTTTGTCGCCTATTAGAGCTTTCATCGTAATTAAGGCAATTTCCAAAGACGATCACGTCAGCAGCTAACAGAGAAAAAACCGGACCGCAGTGAGGATTTTGGAACATATTTCAGCCGAAAATGTCTGAATATTCCTGTGTATAGAGTGTATAAGCAGGATAATTCATTTGGTAATTATTACGTAAAGTTCTTTTATTTTTTTAAGTTTCCCTTCTGAGTTTCTTAACGGTCTCATAATGAAAGTGTGATAGGACTCTAGTATTATCACTACAACTCCCTATACATATGTTGTCTATATTTGTTTGCAATCTGTAAAAAATGTACAAGTTCTTTTGTGGTTTGACAGCTCCTGCCTTAATACTTTGTGCGTGTTGGAACAACGAGTTTGGAACCACTCTTTGGCCCGTTTCACAGTTTCAGACTTCACGCATTGTCGCATGTGACTATTCTGTTTAGAAAGTCGTCCTTCCCATGATACTGCATCAGTAATGTCATTTAGTTTTTGCAACACCAGTTTTATACACTCTAATACAAAAAAGACTCACATCGAAGGAGATATGCAAATTACTCCGAAATTAATATTCATATGAGTATCGACGGAAAATGCGAATGGCAAACTTCGATGGCTGATGGGTGAATGTATGACACTGCAGCACAATTTCATCGCGCACCCGATATGAACAATAAGCAGGAGACATGTCCAGACAAGACAAAGGCTCTGCGAATTTCATTCTGTGGTCCTCAATTGACGGTAACTACGCCTCGCAGACAGGAGCTTGAACAATAGACGCTGACGTCAGCGTGACAGGGCGTGTAGTTGGGATCAAAGACACCGAACAGAGCAACCGACGATATCGCTCGACGTTTGAATAGCAGCGGTGTCAGTACTTCACGTTGTCAAGTTGGCAGTCTTGGAGGGGAGTGGGTGAAGAACGGTCGAACACGGTCTCAAGAAGAAAATGGTCGACATAGAGAGACTACCCGACTGTACAATCGTCGTAAAGGCACGCACAGAACCGAAATTATCGTTATCATCGATCCAACGTGGAACTGCTGCTTCATAGACCGCAAGCACAATTAATAGGCATCTTTCGCTGTCTTCCATTGACATTTGTACACCACGTCCGTTTACAGTGATTTCGGTAATACAGGCCAACAGTCTGGGTTTTCTTTGACTGGACTAAAAATGCGTTCAGTGATGGGTCGAGCCTCAAGTTCAATCTCGGCGACTGGACAATGGTGGCATACTGAGCTATCGCCAGTCATACGGCTCGAGAACCTCGAAGGTGTATGGCCTGACATATTATTTCATTAATTTGTTCTAATAAAAATGTAAATCTTCGTTTGTGTAAAACGGGTAATCTTCGATAGTTCTTGACCGATTGCTTACAAATTTGGGCACGACGTGCTATTCTAATACACGACGGTTTAACATTTTTATTAACCATGTGATATATAACCTACTAGCCCCGACGTTCCCCGGGTATTTATTTATTTATTCAAGTCTTGAGTTAGTACTTCTTCTATCCCTGCCCCCTCTTTCTCTCCGTCCATCTCCTTTTTTTCTAAA
The DNA here is from genome assembly GCA_026315105.1 of Locusta migratoria. Lineage (NCBI taxonomy): Eukaryota > Metazoa > Arthropoda > Insecta > Orthoptera > Acrididae > Locusta > Locusta migratoria. Next base: position 132,894,826 of record CM048748.1, on the reverse strand, counting down.
GACACGTTATTCTTATGGTATAATATTTAAGAAATAAGGTTAACATGCATAATGTATCAAATACGTAGTTCAGTGTCTAAACAAAGAACGATAGTCATAAAGATACATTTAATTCAAAACTTGATCATAAACAATACTTCTGGTTACTTGTCCAGGAGCTAGTATAAATAAATTCTTTGGCGAGCCCATCCTTCAGCTAGCGACTTAAAGTTGTTCGTGCGAGAAACATGAGATGTGAAGTCCACTCCGCATTATTTAATAGGCTGCCGCGTGATTTATTAATCGTAATAGAAAACGTAAGTCTCAATGGAAATGTAGTCTCATGAAGGTGAAATGTAGATCTGTAGGAAATAATTGGTATTCGTTGGATGGACACTGTTTCCGTCATGTCTATTGCTTTTTCTCTTTTCTATTGCTTTCGCGTGCAGCCGTGTGCGGATAAGTTTTCCAAATGACTGTCAACTTTCAGGATTTTCCTTAATCTGACTGCACTACAGGAGTGTATAAGTAGTGAAAAAAATTGATGTAAACATGGTGCAAGATGTGACAGGTTTTTACCCATAGTTGTATATATGATCTCATATTTATTGAATTAAAATTATGTACAATTGTATAACTTTGCAGGTATATAGTTATTTGTGTAAGTGTTATACGTCAATAAAAGTCTGTTCTGAATACATTTATTAGTAAAGAAGTAATAGATTAAAACATGATGGGCGGTTTTCCATGAACGTTACTGTTTATGACCTCTTATCTCATGAACAACACGTCGTACTGTGATATAATTTCGAAGGTACATTCAGCTGTATGTGTGTATATTGTTTGTAAAATATTCTGTGAATACAATTTGTACTGTGGAAATTATAAATTGTAAATGCCATACCGACCGCCACGGTTTTATTCCATGAACAGCGAAAAAGTAGTAAGCTAACAACTCTTTTCCTGTCATCCATTTGATGCGATAGACAGCGAGAAAAAGTATAATAAAAGTTTGAAATCAAAGTTTGTTGTATGTCGTTAAGTACTCTGATTCTCATACAGTGTATGAATGAAGATTCGTCACATGATGTGTCAGTTTTTTATGACTCTTATTGTTTATAACGTGACATCTCCCAAACATGGATGGTATATGATTCTTACTCAGATGGAATTTGCTACTTCACGGTGAGCAGTATGTGTACTGAATTTGTTTGAAATAGATCCATTGGTTTAGGAGGAAATGTGCAACATTGTCCCGTGATGCAGCAGTTTTTCACGAATGTCAATTGTTAATGACGTCATCTCTCGTGAACTATGTGTTGTACGTGATTCTTAGATTTACGGCGGTCGTCCTCTTGGTTTGGAGTTCGTATGTGCATAATTTGATTTAAGATTGTAACAAATGTGTAGATTTGTATGCGATACGTACACACAAACAAACAAGCAAACATACGGACACTCTGTCTTATATATAAAGATAATTAAGTAATTTTTTCGTTATTTCGGTACAATGTTTCCCCATCATAATTTTTTTATACTTGCTTATATGAGAGTTATTTAAAAAATACTAGGTATATAAAAAATAGTGCGTGTAAATTTCGAAGCAGTTTGCCAAGAATTTCTGAAGTTTCGGGTTACAAGCATTACATTTCCAGTACAAGTTCCATAGTAAATTTTAGTTCGTTTAAAATCTCGGAAACTGCGTTTAAATTTAGCAACAGTATTCTATTCTATTTACGACACAATTTAATTAACCAATGCAATGCCATCTGGTACATGTGTAATATATATGTAATAAATGGGGAACATTGTAACAATGTAAATTTACGATTTGTGTAAAACTGTTAATCTCCGAAAGTTTTGAACAATTGCTTTGAAAATTTTACACAATTTTTGGTTCTAATACAGGAACGTTTTTATATACCTATTTATTTAATATATGACACATGACGAATATTTATGAAATATATTTAAAAACTCAGGTACATAGAAACACGTGTGAATTACAATCCAGTGTTTTATCGAAGTCTAAAAGTAATTGGTTCAAGAACTCCCGTAAATATATTTGGAACATAGCTCTAAGAAGACCGTAGTAGGTTTGACAGAGTCTTAAGACGAGATAGAGCACAGGATAAAATTCGCGTATAGAGGGGATGGAGGATACGAGCAGGGAGAACGTGATGAAGAGTTGGACAGGAAGAGGGAGGAGATGGATATGCAAAGAAAGAGAGGACAAGGAGGATCGGATGGATGGAGAGAGGAGTTAGGGGGAGGGAGGAGAAAATGGCGTGGGAATGGAGGACATGGACAAGAAGCGCAGGGAGAAGGAGATGCAGAGAGAGGAGGTGCAGAGAGGGTAAGGAGGGGAGGGGCAGAGAGGGGGAAAGACGGATAAAGGGAACAGGCAGAGTATATAGAAATCTCATTCGCAAATTAATGTCAAATTACACGTATAAGAAGTATGTGTTTTCTCTTTATTTTCCATTTAATCAGTAAAAGCATTGCCGGCCGCGGTGGTCGAGGGGACTGAGGCGCTCCAGTCGCAGTCTGCACGGCCACTACGGTCGGGGGTTCGAATCCCCCCTCGGGCATGGATATTTGTGCCGTCCTTAGTGTTAGCTAGTTCATAAGTAGTTTGGAAGTTTAGGGACTGATGACTTCATAGTTAAGTCCCATAAGCTATACAAACATTTGAACATTTGATTTTCGTAAAAGCATCACAGCAAGGAGTGGCCGGATACTGGTACTTGTTAATAAAACAGAGAAACAGTTACATTCTTCGGTTTACGAGTTATTGTAATGAATGCAATTGTTACAGTGAGAAAATATTAGTAACTCTTTTGTTCTTACTTTTAATTTTGATGTGGGTTTCATAAGGTACGAGCGGTGTTTGAAAAGTCCGTGCAAAAATAAAAGCTACTAACGTGTTTGGGGAAAACCAATTTTATTTTTTGACATAGTCTTATTTTAGATTCATTCGCTTTGTCAAATGCTTTTCTAATTTGTTGGTCCCTTCCGAATAATAGGAATTGTCCAAGCTGTTAGTTTCTGCAATCACCTCCTTGTTTGAACGAAATCTTCGTCCCGCCAGCAATTTCTTGAAATTGGAAAACAGAAGCAGACCGAGGGAGTCAAGTGCGGATAATATGGGGGATGTGAAACGAGTTGGAATCTTGTTTCTAATAACTCTGAGACCGCAACAGCTCAGGTGTGTGCTGGTGAATTGTCGTGATGCAAAAAGACTTTGTTGAGGGCCAACCGCCTGCGTTTTTCTTTTTCTTTTTCAAACGGTCCAATAACGATTAATAATATGCACCTGTAATAGTTTTACCCTGTTCGATGAGGATTATCCCAGACGAATCCCAAAAGGCCGTCGCCGTAACCTTTCCGGCCGTAGGACTGGTCTTCGCCTCTTTTTTTTTTTTTTTTTTTCTTTTTTTTTTTCTTTTTTTTTTTTTTTTGACTTCATTCTCCCTTGGTAACCCATTGTTTAGATTGTTCTTTGGTCTTAGGAGTATACTAATGTGTCCATGTTTCATGCTTAAAGTCCTGCGGATTCTCCTGAACGGCTACAAACCTTTCTTGCAACACTTCACACGATTCCGTTTTTGGTCAAACATGAGCAATCGCGGTACCCATCTTGCGGAAAGCGTTTTCATGTTCAAATGTTTATGTAAAATATCATGTACCCGTTCATTTGAGATGCCCAGAGCACTATCAATCACACGCACCTTAACTTTTCGGTCATCCCTCACCATATCATGGATTTTATCAATGTTTTCTGGACTCCTAATCTCCTCAGGGCGTCCTGAACGTTAAGCGTCACTTGTAACCGCTTGGGCATGACTACACTGATGGATTTACGTGGTCTGTTGCAGCACGAGGTTCTTGGTGCTCTACTGTGGGTCTACTTATCTTCTGAGTTGTTTCGAGAACTAGTCAGTACTGGAGTTGGGCTTTAACACTGGTGTGGGGTCCATGTCGAAACGTACTGGATTTGGTGCCAGAAAAGGGTGTGCGTCCGTGTGATGGACCGTATGCTTAGACGCGTCCTTAGTCTGTTGCAGCACGAGGCTCTTGGGTGTTGATAGACACCACAGCTGCCGTCAACTGTGACGGTGCAGAAAGAATGCATACGTGCACACAGGCACAAGGAGCAGAGGCTACGTAGTCTTGGAATTTTCGGCAGATCCTCCAGTACACCAGTCGAACACGTTAAGTTGCGTGAACTTCTCCTGTAATTTTTTGTAAAAGTGTGCCCTTTAAAAGGTTGAAAGACTCGTATGGACATCGTGCATTCTTCGACAGCTGTTTGAACGTAGTTTATAATTGAACTCTCCTGCTGTTATTTGTAAAGTGTTCCTTTTAATTTTGTGTGAAACTGCTCAAGTTTTAGTAGAACAGAACATGTTTGGCACTCCTTCAGGGGTGTTGTGCATTAAATTAAAAAAGATGTCTAACAAGAGTCTTGACATTTTTGGTGTAACTCAAATTTTGCGTGAGGCAGCAGTTCCGATTAACACTCTCAGACTTGATTTTGATTCCGAGCGTTGCTCGAGTTTGAAAGTGTCGGAGCATTCTTGACTACATTTACTACAGCTCGCGGGTGGTGTCGGCCAGGTTAAGGATAGTTGTTGACGGCTTTGGCCACCTGGAACTTGTGTTACGAGAATTGCTTCCAGGCCAACCACACGTCCTTTTGAAACTTCATGAACTGTGTTGTTTAGAACAGAGGATTTTGGACACTAGCTTTAGGGTTAGTAATTCTGCTCAAACTATCATTAATTCTGTTTGCGTGTTAAGTATTTTCATTAAGCCACGTAATCCTTGTTGAATGTATTGTTTGTTAACACAGTTGTTCTATTCATGTCATTGTTTTCTAATTGCTATAATTTTTTGTAGTGTGTATTCCTGTTTTCGAATTTTAGCTTAACTTAGTTGTTGTTTTTGGAACTATTTCTTTTTATGTTCTATGATAATAATTAAGATTGTTCAAATGCTGAATTACATTTGGTGTAATCCCGGGCCACTACTTCCACGCCCTCTCTGCCAGCGGAGCTACTGCTGCGTTAGACATTCTTTGACAATGACTCGACATCCTTGATTCACATTGAAACACGTCCACTGAACGTGTGGTCTTGTTCCATTTTGATTTATTCTTCAACCTAAAGTGTTTCTGCGCCATTAATGTTATCTATCTGTGTGTTAATTATTTTTTCTTTTGATTAATGATCAGTGCCCCATGTTTATATATATTTACCCCATATTTCTATAAATGTTCAAATGTTTGTAAAGCTTATGGGACTTAACTACGGGGTCATCAGTCCCTAAACTTACAAACTACTTATGAACTAGGACGGCACAAATATCCATGCCCGAGGGGGGATTCGAACCCCCGACCGTAGTGGCCGTGCTGACCGTGACTGGAGCGCCTCAGTCACCTCGGCCACCGCGGACGGCATATTTCTATATGTTTCCACCCATGTGATTGAACTTGTGTGTTCATGTGAATGTAGAAAGTTGCTCTTAATACTGACTGACTGCCGCACAATGGCTTACAGTCGCCGCCTCCCCCTTTAGGCCTCGTTTTGCTATAGTTAAGAGCGCATGGCTTCGTTTGTCGTCTGTGCTAGCGTCTGCTGGATGGCCAGAGACAAGCTTACTTGGCAAAATGGCGAGGTTAGTGTCGTACCAACCTAATCTTGGATGAAAGAGGTGACAGAAGATCTCTCTGGGAGCAGATGTAGAGGGAATTGTCTTGGTCATATAGCAAGGGTTGGTAAAAGCTAGTCTCTGAACACATTCTGCTTCGCTTTTAGTGCACTCTACACCCGGTGTATGGCGGCGGAGGGGGGGTGGAGGTTTTTCCGAGGCCTTAGAGCTTCAGTCTTCACTCTTCGTTCAGTCTTCACTCTTCATTCTGGGTCCAACGACTGTGGAAGTAAGTACTCCGCCGAATCATGCTGAGGGGCTTTACTTTCTTTGTGATGAGGCAGTCTTGGTGTTCAGTGATAGTTATTTGAGTAAATTCTTTCGCTATGTGAGGTGAAGTGTTTCTTAATTTACAGAACATGAGTAAATTCAGTGTAAATTTATTATTTGCATTTTCATTCCAGTGATGATTGTGTGTCCAGATTTGCTCAAGTTAGAATACACTTTTGTGGCCTTCAGCCTTTGTGTAAACTTGGTGTGTTTGAATTTCCTTGTGTTTTTAATTGACTTTTTGTGTAATTACTGTATCCATGAGTACTCTAAATATTTCTCAGATTTTCTGATTTGATTCCATTTTTCCTGTCTTGTATGACCGATTCGACCACGTGCTGTCATAATGGTCGTTACTTCGGCCTTCAGCCATGCTTTTGTTAATACTAGCTTTCTTCTTTACGAATTCTCGCCCGTGCTTTACTTGCTTATTTTGAATTAATTCCTGTTTGTAAATATTATGGAATTCGGTGTGGTCGCACACCATGTGGTACTTAAGGATAGTGAGCCGCTGCCTCCCCATACATGAGTTCGTTTTAGTGCACAGTATATTTAAAAATTTGTGATCAAGACACCCACCATCTCGTCAAGACGCCGCCGACGCTTCGTTTCATTGCTGCTTTTATAGGTTCCAGCTTGTAATGTGCCACCTAGCTTTATGCACATGTCTGTGAATGAATGAATCTGCTTTCACCTACCATTGTGTGAAAATTTCCTCCCATGTTACCTCCATATTCCCAAAAGGACAGAAACAATTTAAATACGGCCAGTAGTTATATGATTTAATTCACTTTTGTACGACGTTTGAGCTTAATTTGGTCTCCCCACATTTATTTGCTTGTAATTTTTGTGAATAGATTATGATTTTAAAGTATCAAACCTCTGCTTAATGATTTCATGCTCCCCATCCCATTTTTAATTATGTATTCATATATTTTTAACATTCATTTTGTGTTTGTTACAACTTTTGCTGCTCCCTTAAGGAGTGAGCAGTTAGATAAATTTCCGTTGTGCTTGTAGTGTGGTCACTCATAAAGTAATTTAGAGCAGCAGTGAGCGTTTTAACTTACATTCGCAGGTCACAACTGCCCGAGATTTTGTTTATTTCAATAACAAGCTACTTTCAACACTAATGCCAAACACAAAGAAACGAACCAATATGGCTGAAACTTGGTGTGCGTTCTTTCCAAAGATGCTACTAACTGAACATGACCAAGATACGTGCCAGTGGTGCCATCTCTCGGACTTTGCATGAACTTTTGAAACGCTTGTCGTAAAAGGGCTAGTTTAGTGGTTCGTTGCCTAAAACGTTGAGGAACCCATGATCTAGTGGAACTGGACCGTGTCGTAGAGTCGTCGATTGTAGCGGGGCGGCCGGCGCTGCGGTGTTTTACGAGTGCTGGCGATGACGCAGCTGATGGCGCGATCGCGCGCTCGCTCTCGCTCTCGCCTCGGCGCGAGGTAATTAACGCGGCAGGGGGCCGGCTCCAGCTCCAGCGCTCCAGACACTCCAGGCCGGACTGGCGCCACGCCGGCGCGCCTAGGCCTCGCGCCGGCGCCGGCAACAACCTGAGGACGGACGGGCCGCGCGTGCAGAAACCGCCTCCATCACTCCGCCAGCGCCGGTCGCCGCCTATTGAGGCCTACGATTCCTTTGCAGGAAACCCGTCCCGCTGTACCGCTGTTTGTCTGCTTGTAGCTGCCCGTCACCGCACGACTTGCGTGTCTTCAGAGTTATTGCCTTCGATCTTCTTTGTCTGCTTCTAGTATTGCCTCTCGGCGCCAGAAAAGTTTGCAGTGAACATCTACCCACGATAAGGTCAATGTACACTTACCAGACAGAACATTATGACCACCTGCAAAATTTACTTTAAATGAAAATATTTTGCTTTAGGCCTTACCGTGACTGCTGTTTGAAATGGATTAAAAAACAGGTATTTCTGTTACCAGTCACTTGTTACACCTGCATAATTTGCCGAATGTCCATCTTTGGACCTCTAACAGCGGCGTAACGTCTTGACATGGAAGCAATGAGGCCAAGATAAATTTTTTGAGGCAGCTTGCACCACATTTGCATATAAAAGTCACCTAATGCGCGTAAGTTCCGGGGAGATTTGTTTGATCATGCGAAACATAACTACCTCTTTATTCACACGAAGTGACGGGTGCTATCGACAAGGGTTCGCAAATCAATTCCATATTTCTTGATTTCCAGAAGGCTTTCGACACCGTACCTCACAAACGGCTTTTAATCAATTTGCGTAGTTATGGTATGTCGCCACAAATTTGCGATTGGATACGGGATTTCCTGTCAGAGAGGACATGGTTCGTAGAAATCGATGGTAAGGCATCGACTAAAACAGAGGTGATATCGGGCGTTCCACAGGGTAGTGTTATTGGTCCTCTGCTGTTCCTTATTTACATAAACGATTTAGGGGAAAATCTAAGTAGCTCTCTTAGGTTGTTTGCAGATGACGCCGACAGTTACCGTCTAGTAAAATCATCTGAGGTTCAAAACCAACTGCAGAACGATCTGAATGAGATATCAGTATGGTGTAAAAATTGGCAATTGACTCTAAATAACGAGAAGTGTGAAGTCGTCCACATGAGTACGAAAAGAAATCCGTTAAACTTTGTTTACAAGATAAATCAATCAAAAGTGAAGGCCGTAAACTCCACAATATACCTAGGAATTACTATTACTTCAGACTTAAACTGGAAAGAACACGTAGGTAATATCGTGGGAAAAGCGAACCAGAGACTGCGTTTTATTGGCAGAACTCTTAAAAGATGCAACAGAACTACAAAAGAAACTGCACACACTACGCTTGTCCGTCCATTTTTGGAGTATTGCTGTCCAGTGTGGGATCCTTATCAGGTGGGTTTGACGGAGGACACCGAAAGAGTCCAAAGAAGGGCAGCTCGTTTCGTATTGTTACGATACAGGGGAGACAGCATTACGGAAATGTTACAGGATCTGGGATGGGAATCATTACAACAACGGCGCTTATCGCTGCGGCGTGGTCTACTTACGACACTCCAATCGCCAACATTCTCCTCCGAATGCGAAAATATATTATTGACTCCCACTTACATAGGTAGAAAAGATCATCAGAATAAAATACGAGAATCAGAGCTCGAACGGAAAGATTCAGGTGTTCTTTCCTCCCGCGCGGTATTCGAACGTGGAATGTGAGATAAATAGTAGAACGGTGGTTCGATGAATCCTCTGCCAGGCACTTTAATGTGATTTGCAGAGTATCCCATGTAGATGTAGATGTAGATCTGGCTAGTTGGATGTCGATTACCTACATTGAAATTCGCCACTGTGTTCCTCGAGCCATTCCATCAGGCACCTGACGCGTCACAGTACAGATCCTGGGTTTCAATACAGAGTTGATTGTGCTTGCGTCGTGCACTCACGACATTAAATACAATAGTGGTTGTGTGTCCCTAAATCAACTTTTATATCCGAGATGAGTGGGAGAAAATCCCCTTGGTATGTAAAGGGAGGATGTAGGCGACGTAAGTTCAACTAATGATAATTCCAATATGACAGGGGGATGAGAGGAGTTGGTAGACTTGAAATGAATAAAGTCAGGGTTTCCTTAAATCAATTTATTGTGCTAATCACACAAAACACAAGGGGTGTCAGAGCCTTTCCCTTATATTACCTAATCCTATCCAGTAGACTCAGCCAGATTCTCATTTACTCACTCTTTATTACGTTGACTTGCGACCCACACTTGGCCTTTTAGGAGACAAGTACTGCACAATTACTTGTTCCTACGTAATAATGAGATTTTACACAAGGGATATTTGAGACAGAGACAGCTGATCTCTGTTCAAGACGATTGCAATCAAAAGTACAAGTTCTCCTTCATCAACTATTTCTGCTGTTGCCACCAGTGCCGCGGTCTTTTCGTGGTCGAAGTGTTATCTGCCCATTAGTAGCGCCTGCTACCCTCCACCGGCTACAGAGTGCTGAGTGCCTGGTCAGTTGGTGCACCCTCTGATGTCTGCGCCGAATGGTACTGCTGGCTGGGACTGTGACTGATGAGACTGCTATCAGTGACTCCCTACTGACACTTCAGGACTCTCTTATAAACTGGTTTTGAAGGTCCACGCGACCACCGTTTCCTGATTTCCCTAGCTTGGGTCCTTATTGTCTAGAATATTCCAGAGCTTATAGATCTGCAAGTGGCTTCTCCCGGTACTGAAACTACGGGTGAAATCTGATTCTTACTGTTCGAGGTCCGGCTCAGTGTTCGCAACCCTTTTTACTTCCTCGCGGCTTTTCCTCTTGCTCGCTAACATGCATGTGCCCGTGAGGCGCTTGCTTCAGACATACTGGCTGAATCTTTACAGTTGGTTTCCGTGGTTTTAATTATCTTAATTAAACATTCTGCGGTCTTGACACTCCTGACCTTGTGACATCGCGCAGTACCTTGTTGAAAACGCTGCTGCCACGGGGAAATATGTAGATACTTGTTGGTCATCATGGTTCCTTGCATAAGTACTGGACCCATGGTTCCCCACGTGAATATTCTGTAGAGCATTTTTGAACCGCCGCCAGCTTGTCCGTGTCCAGCAGCACAGGTGACTAAGAGCAATTCCCCGGAAGGATGACGGACTCGCACCCTCCCATCGGCATGATGAAGGAGATACCGGGATTCATCAGACCATGCAACGCCCTGCCACCGCGCCAACATCAAGAGACGATGGTCACGTGCCGATTTCAGTCGCGTGAAGTATGAAAAATTGTCAAAATTTGTCTTTCTTTGGCTTCTTTTGTTCATTACACATGTTGTGGGATTTGGATCCAGGATTTACTGTAAGACCCTTCGCTCATGAGATTTCTGTATGATATGAGCGCTGATAACCTCGATGTTGACCGCCCCTCTAACCCACAAGCAACAAAAAATTAATTTAAGACCCATTGGAAAAGGTCGCTTCGTGTTTCCCTCTTCTTCTCACTTGCGGACTATTATGCAGAAGATGTACTTCCTTGCGTTCAGTAGTGACTTATCCTTGTGAAATTTCTCCCCCTACATCCATTATGTTACAGTTATGGTTCCTAAAAGAACAGACATCATATCAATAATTGTAAATATGTCCATAACAGGCAATGGTAATTTCAATACGGACGCATTCAAACGCTCAATCCCTTGCGGGAGTTCGGTATCGGCTGCAAGCAAGAGGAACCAATCTGAAGAGGGCTATAAGTTGAGAATTTGGGGTGTAAGACAAGCGTGCCAGGATAGCCAAATTGGTTAAGGCGACCGCTGGCCCGAAGCGAGAAATCCTAGTTCGAATCCCGGTCCAGCACAATTATTCAATTTTGTCGTTGAATTTATTTCAAACCCCGAATCGGTCGCAACATTTCAATATTTCGATTTCGTATGAAAACAGGCACCGGCCGCTGACTCCATGATGATTCTACTGACTCAACGGGCATTTTAGGAAAGGACCGTAAAGACAAGAGAACTGGGCTCCTACGATGGTATGAAATCATACGCTTTACCATCTTTCCACTTATAGGAAATAACCATCAGTCGTATAAGGTACTGTCCGTCCTACACTATACCATTGCCAGCGTATTATGTATGTAGCTGTACAGATATGACACATGTGAGTGGATTTTAGCATTTTAGCCGTTTTCTTCAGCGCAAGTCATGCTCCGGAGCAATATATTTGTGAAACACTTTCGGTATACATTTTCACTACACTTAGTACGTACAGCTCTTTCTTTCTTTCAGGAGATAGGAGGTGGAAGGGACGGTATGAATGTGCGTTTCTCGTGTGCATAGCCCAGTTAGGTATATTGTACAAGTGCGATACTGAATAACATTTTTTGTGTCTGTGATACGAAATTTTTACATCTACATCTACTTGGATACTCCGCAGGCCACATTGAAATGTATGGTTCATCGAACCACTTTTATGATATTTCTCTATAGTTACATTCTCTAACAGCTCTCGGGAAAAAGGAACACCTAAATCTTTCTGTTTTCGATCTGATTTCTCTAATTTTATTATGATGATCCTGTCTCTCTATGTAGGTGGATGCTAACAATGTATGTTCACATTCGGAAGACAAAGTTGCTGAAAGAAATGTCATAAACAGACCTCGTCGCAACAAATATTACCTCTCTTTTAATGATTTCCACCCCATCTCGTGCATCATTTCCGCAACACTCTATCCCCTATATCGCGATAATACAAAACGAGTTGCCCTTCTCTGAACTTTTTCTAAATTATCCGTCAGTCCCATCCGGTGTGAATCCCACAATGTGCAGCAACAGTCCAAAATAGAACGCACAAGTGTAGTGAAGGCAGTTTTTTAGTAGAACTGTTGCATCTTCTAAGTGCTTTCCCAGTTAAACGTAGTCTTTCGTTCTCGTTCACTGCAATACTTTCCATGTGTTCTTTCGAATATAAGTTGCTCGTAATTGTTACTCCTAGGTATTTAGTTGAATTGAAGGCTTTTAGATTTGATACTGATTTGTGATTGTATTGGAGTTTCTTGTCAGAAGGGACACGGTGGTTTGTGGAAAGGCAGCGACTTAAACAAAGATGATATCTTGCGTTTTCTATGGTAGTATTATTGATCGCTGCTCCTTGACTATATAAACGACCTGGTAGAAAATGTGAGCAGTACTGTTAAGCTTTACGCAGATGTAGCTGTCATTTATCGTTTCGTACATCGTCTGAAAATGAAACTATCGAAAGATTTACATAAAATATCTGTATGGTGCGACAATTGACCCTAAAGAAAAAAAAAGTGTAAATTCGTCCACACGACGATTAAAAGGAATCCGTTAAAATTCTTTTGCATGATAAATCAATCAAATCTGAGGGCAATAACTGAAACAAATACCTTGCAAATACTATTGTGACAAAAAATATTTTATCCATTATGGATGAGGAACACTGCGACTGTGGTTACATAAGGTTTTTTGAATGTCAGCAACCAGTCGCCTTTTATGCAAAATGTTTCTATTACATTTCTCCCATTACCGGTTTCGATATGCCCAGCATATCATCATCAGATGGTGAACGGATTTTTATATTACAGATGGTGTGTAGTGGGATTTGCGCATAATTTGTGTTATACATAAATTGTGACAATGGATATATGGATAACAGAAATTATGCACAAATCCCACTACACACCATCCGTAAAATAAAAACCTGACAATGGATTTATGGATAACACAAATTATGCACAAATCCCACTACATACCATCTATAATATAAAAAACCGTCCACCATCTGATGATATGCTAGGCATATCGAAACCGGTAATGGGAGAAATGTAATAAAAACATTTTGCATACAAGGCGACTGGTTGCTGTCATTGAAGATTCTATTGTGACAGTTTGGAAAGAACACATAAATAATGTCGTGTAGAAGGCGAACCAAAGACTGCTTTTATTGGCAGAAAACTTAGAAGATGCAACCAAATTACTAATGGGACTGCCTACATTAGGTTTGTCCGACCTCTTTTGGAATACTGCAGCACGGTATGGGATTAAGAGACAGGACTTCCGGAGCACATCAGAAGAGTATAAAGAAGGGCAGTTCGTTTGGTATTATAGCGATACAAGGGAGAGAGTGTCACGGAAACGATACAGGAGTTTGAATACCAATCATCTCAACACCGACGTTCATCGCTGCGGATTGATTTACTTACGAAATTTTCATCGCCGCCTTTCTCCTCCAAATGCGAAAATATATTAATGACGCCCAACTACTATGGAAAATTGATCATCATCATAAAACGTAAGATATGAGAACTCGAACGGAGAAATTTAGGTATTCTTTCTTCCTGCGAACTGTTCGAGAATGGAATGGTCGATCCTTAGCATGAAAGTGGTTCCATGATCCTCTGCCAGGCCTTTAGATGTGATTCGTATAGCACCCAGTGTAGATGTAGATGTAGGGTGTCATTGGCTTTATTCGAGTCAGCAAAATGTGGAACTAAGTCTTCATAGAATATTTATTTACACGATGGTATAAAAGCATCTGGCACCTACACTTTATTCTTCAACTATTATTCGGATTTTGGTTCTACATGGACTGCACGCGATGCGCGTTATGTAAGTTTCACTTATTCATGGACGCCATAGTCACCTGTGAATAGTGCACTCAAAACCTTTCATCGGCAGATGCAGTTTCCTAATATCCGCTTTGCAAGCAGTGTCAACTTTATACAGCAAATGTTCTTCAAAGACTTTAAAACTGCATCACTTTGTGTATTACTTTATTTAAAAGAATGTAACAAATAGAATTTCAACGTTCATTTCAGCTGTTATCATTGCCAGAACAGATAGCTTGTTACCAATTTAAAATGTCTGCTGTTTTTGAAGAGGCTGGAGATATGTACGACCAAAGATGGTGTCACAATGATCTTTAGAAAACAAAATAAGAGTCTAAATTTTGAAATTACCTTGAAAAGGACTGCATGTAGCACTTATTATATATAGATATATAATTATCTCGCAAACGGATCGTTTGCGAACCCATCTTTACTGGATTTTTTTCTTCTTTTATCGTGTACTTCCAACCTTGGAAGGCTGTGCCATCGTTTTTGATGCACCATGTGAGTACTTTCCTGCCAGTTTGACGATTTCCGATTATATGGTGCATCAGAAACGATGGCAAATCTTACAAGGTTGAAAATATACTATGACAGAAGCAACTAATAGGATGTTTAAAATAAAATCAGTGAAATGTGAACTAAATGCGATGTAAATATCAATAGTAACGTGTAAATTTGAAATTAATGTGTACTAACTAGGACCATGTTGACAATAACGTCAGTGGCGGCTTGGAACCATACATTCTTAATTATCTCGGAAACTGATTGTTTGCGGACCCATGTTTACTGGGACAATTTTGCTTCTGTTATCGTGTAGTTTCAACCGTGTAAGTTTGCGCCATCCTTTTTGATACAACCTATATATATATATATATATATATATATATATATATATATATATATATATATATATATATATATCTATACACAATAAAGAAATAGGTGCTAATCACACAAAACACAAGGGGTGTCAGAGCCTTTCCCTTATATTACCTAATCCTATCCAGTAGACTCAGCCAGATTCTCATTTACTCACTCTTTATTACGTTGACTTGCGACCCACACTTGGCCTTTTAGGAGACAAGTACTGCACAATTACTTGTTCCTACGTAATAATGAGATTTTACACAAGGGATATTTGAGACAGAGACAGCTGATCTCTGTTCAAGACGATTGCAATCAAAAGTACAAGTTCTCCTTCATCAACTATTTCTGCTGTTGCCACCAGTGCCGCGGTCTTTTCGTGGTCGAAGTGTTATCTGCCCATTAGTAGCGCCTGCTACCCTCCACCGGCTACAGAGTGCTGAGTGCCTGGTCAGTTGGTGCACCCTCTGATGTCTGCGCCGAATGGTACTGCTGGCTGGGACTGTGACTGATGAGACTGCTATCAGTGACTCCCTACTGACACTTCAGGACTCTCTTATAAACTGGTTTTGAAGGTCCACGCGACCACCGTTTCCTGATTTCCCTAGCTTGGGTCCTTATTGTCTAGAATATTCCAGAGCTTATAGATCTGCAAGTGGCTTCTCCCGGTACTGAAACTACGGGTGAAATCTGATTCTTACTGTTCGAGGTCCGGCTCAGTGTTCGCAACCCTGTTTACTTCCTCGCGGCTTTTCCTCTTGCTCGCTAACATGCGTGTGCCCGTGAGGCGCTTGCTTCAGACATACTGGCTGAATCTTTACAGTTGGTTTCCGTGGTTTTAATTATCTTAATTAAACATTCTGCGGTCTTGACACTCCTGACCTTGTGACATCGCGCAGTACCTTGTTGAAAAACGCTGCTGCCACGGGAAAATATGTAGATACTTGTTGGCCATATGGTTCCTTGCATAACTACTGGACCCATGGTTCCCCACGTGAATATTCTGTAGAGCATTCTTGAACCGCCGCCAGCTTGTCTGTGTCCAGCAGCACAGGTGACAAAGAGCAGTTCCCCGGAAGGATGACGGACTCGCACCCTCCCATCGGCATGATGAAGGAGATACCGTGATTCATCAGACCATGCAACGCCCTGCCACCGCGTCAACAACAAGAGACGATGGTCACGTGCCGATTTCAGTCGCACTTGCCACTACAGTGATATTAACACTGCCACATGCCTGAGTTGATTGGTGTAGAGACAAATCGTTAGGAGTGTTGGGTGCACTGTGCTGAGTCACACTTCTATTCTTCCCAGCCTACAACAAGTTTGTAATGAGTGGTGGCCGCCCAACTACGAAACATTCAACTTCGTCATTGACTGGAATAGCCGCAGCGGACTAGCCGAACGCATTGGGGCGCACTGCTTCGATGCACGAGGTGTTCCTCGTCCGGGGTTCGAATCTTCCCTCGGGCCTGGAATTTTGTTCTGTCTTTAGTATAAGTTACTCTATCAGTAGTTTACGGACTGATGACCCACCAATTAAATCCCATAAGCTTCAAAAATATTTGAACATTTTGACTGCAATACCTGTGAAGTATGAAAAATTGTCAAAATTTATCTTTCTTTGGCTTCTTTTGTTCATTACACATGTTGTGGGATTTGGATCCAGGATTTACTGTAAGACCCTTCGCTCATGAGATTTCTGTATGAGCGCTGATAACCTCGATGTTGACCGCCCCTCTAACCCACAAGCAACAAAAAATTACTTTAAGACCCATTAGAAAAGGTCGCTTCGTGTTTCCCTCTTCTTCTCACTTGCGGACTATTATGCAGAAGATGTACTTCCTTGCGTTCAGTAGTGACTTATCCTTGTGAAATTTCTCCCCCTACATCCATTATGTTACAGTTATGGTTCCTAAAAGAACAGACACCATATCAATAATTGTAAATATGTCCATAACAGGCAATGGTAATTTCAATACGGACGCATTCAAACGCTCAATCCCTTGCGGGAGTCCGGTATCGGCTGCAAGCAAGAGGAACCAATCTGAAGAGGGCTATAAGTTGAGAATTTGGGGTGTAAGACAAGCGTGCCAGGATAGCCAAATTGGTTAAGGCGACCGCTGGCCCGAAGCGAGAAATCCTAGTTCGAATCCCGGTCCAGCACAATTATTCAACTTTGTCGTTGAATTTATTTCAAACCCCGAATCGGTCGCAACATTTCAATATTTCGATTTCGTATGAAAACAGGCACCAGCCGCTGACTCCATGATGATTCTCCTGACTCAATGGGCATTTTAGGAAAGGACCGTAAAGACAAGAGAACTGGGCTCCTACGATGGTATGAAATCATACGCTTTACCCTCTTTCCACTTACAGGAAATAACCATCAGTCGTATAAGGTACTGTCCGTCCTACACTATACCATTGCCTGCGTATTATGTATGTAGCTGTACAGATATGACACATGTGAGTGGATTTTAGCATTTTAGCCGTTTTCTTCAGCGCAAGTCATGCTCCGGAGCAATATATTTGTGAAACACTTTCGGCATACATTTTCACTACACTTAGTACGTACAGCTCTTTCTTTCTTTCAGGAGATAGGAGGTGGAAGGGACGGTATGAATGTGCGTTTCTCGTGTGCATAGCCCAGTTAGGTATATTGTACAAGTGCGATACTGAATAACATTTTTTGTGTCTGTGATACGAAATTTTTACATCTACATCTACTTGGATACTCCGCAGGCCACATTGAAATGTATGGTTCATCGAACCACTTTTATGATATTTCTCTATAGTTACATTCTCTAACAGCTCTCGGGAAAAAGGAACACCTAAATCTTTCTGTTTTCGATCTGATTTCTCTAATTTTATTATGATGATCCTGTCTCTCTATGTAGGTGGATGCTAACAATGTATGTTCGCATTCGGAAGACAAAGTTGCTGAAAGAAATGTCATAAACAGACCTCGTCGCAACAAATATTACCTCTCTTTTAATGATTTCCACCCCATCTCGTGCATCATTTCCGCAACACTCTATCCCCTATATCGCGATAATACAAAACGAGTTGCCCTTCTCTGAACTTTTTCTAAATCATCCGTCAGTCCCATCCGGTGTGAATCCCACAATGTGCAGCAACAGTCCAAAATAGAACGCACAAGTGTAGTGAAGGCAGTTTTTTAGTAGAACTGTTGCATCTTCTAAGTGCTTTCCCAGTTAAACGTAGTCTTTCGTTCTCGTTCACTGCAATACTTTCCATGTGTTCTTTCGAATATAAGTTGCTCGTAATTGTTACTCCTAGGTATTTAGTTGAATTGAAGGCTTTTAGATTTGATACTGATTTGTGATTGTATTGGAGTTTCTTGTCAGAAGGGACACGGTGGTTTGTGGAAAGGCAGCGACTTAAACAAAGATGATATCTTGCGTTTTCTATGGTAGTATTATTGATCGCTGCTCCTTGACTATATAAACGACCTGGTAGAAAATGTGAGCAGTACTGTTAAGCTTTACGCAGATGTAGCTGTCATTTATCGTTTCGTACATCGTCTGAAAATGAAACTATCGAAAGATTTACATAAAATATCTGTATGGTGCGACAATTGACCCTAAAGAAAAAAAAAGTGTAAATTCGTCCACACGACGATTAAAAGGAATCCGTTAAAATTCTTTTGCATGATAAATCAATCAAATCTGAGGGCAATAACTGAAACAAATACCTTGCAAATACTATTGTGACAAAAAATATTTTATCCATTATGGATGAGGAACACTGCGACTGTGGTTACATAAGGTTTTTTGAATGTCAGCAACCAGTCGCCTTTTATGCAAAATGTTTCTATTACATTTCTCCCATTACCGGTTTCGATATGCCCAGCATATCATCATCAGATGGTGAACGGATTTTTATATTACAGATGGTGTGTAGTGGGATTTGCGCATAATTTGTGTTATACATAAATTGTGACAATGGATATATGGATAACAGAAATTATGCACAAATCCCACTACACACCATCCGTAAAATAAAAACCTGACAATGGATTTATGGATAACACAAATTATGCACAAATCCCACTACATACCATCTATAATATAAAAAACCGTCCACCATCTGATGATATGCTAGGCATATCGAAACCGGTAATGGGAGAAATGTAATAAAAACATTTTGCATACAAGGCGACTGGTTGCTGTCATTGAAGATTCTATTGTGACAGTTTGGAAAGAACACATAAATAATGTCGTGTAGAAGGCGAACCAAAGACTGCTTTTATTGGCAGAAAACTTAGAAGATGCAACCAAATTACTAATGGGACTGCCTACATTAGGTTTGTCCGACCTCTTTTGGAATACTGCAGCACGGTATGGGATTAAGAGACAGGACTTCCGGAGCACATCAGAAGAGTATAAAGAAGGGCAGTTCGTTTGGTATTATAGCGATACAAGGGAGAGAGTGTCACGGAAACGATACAGGAGTTTGAATACCAATCATCTCAACACCGACATTCATCGCTGCGGAGTGATTTACTTACGAAATTTTCATCGCCGCCTTTCTCCTCCAAATGCTAAAATATATCAATGACGCCCAACTACTATGGAAAATTGATCATCATCATAAAACGTAAGATATGAGAACTCGAACGGAGAAATTTAGGTATTCTTTCTTCCTGCGAACTGTTCGAGAATGGAATTGTCGATCCTTAGCATGAAAGTGGTTCCATGAATCCTCTGCCAGGCCTTTAGATGTGATTCGTATAGCACCCAGTGTAGATGTAGATGTAGGGTGTCATTGGCTTTATTCGAGTCAGCAAAATGTGGAACTAAGTCTTCATAGAATATTTATTTACACGATGGTATAAAAGCATCTGGCACCTACACTTTATTCTTCAACTGTTATTCGGATTTTGGTTCTACATGGACTGCACGCGATGCGCGTTATGTAAGTTTCACTTATTCATGGACGCCATAGTCACCTGTGAATAGTGCACTCAAAACCTTTCATCGGCAGATGCAGTTTCCTAATATCCGCTTTGCAAGCAGTGTCAACTTTATACAGCAAATGTTCTTCAAAGACTTTAAAACTGCATCACTTTGTGTATTACTTTATTTAAAAGAATGTAACAAATAGAATTTCAACGTTCATTTCAGCTGTTATCATTGCCAGAACAGATAGTTTGTTACCAATTTAAAATGTCTGCTGTTTTTGAAGAGGCTGGAGATATGTACGACCAAAGATGGTGTCACAATGATCTTTAGAAAACAAAATAAGAGACTAAATTTTGAAATTACCTTGAAAAGGACTGCATGTAGCACTTATTATATATAGATATATAATTATCTCGCAAACGGATCGTTTGCGAACCCATCTTTACTGGATTTTTTTCTTCTTTTATCGTGTACTTCCAACCTTGGAAGGCTGTGCCATCGTTTTTGATGCACCATGTGAGTACTTTCCTGCCAGTTTGACGATTTCCGTTTATATGGTGCATCAGAAACGATGGCTGAAATCTTACAAGGTTGAAAATATACTATGACAGAAGCAACTAATACGATGTTTAAAATAAAATCAGTGAAATGTGAACTAAATGCGATGTAAATATCAATAGTAACGTGTAAATTTGAAATTAATGTGTACTAACTAGGACCATGTTGGCAATAACGTCAGTGGCGGCTTGGAACCATACATTCTTAATTATCGCGGAAACTGATTGTTTGCGGACCCATGTTTACTGGGACAATTTTGCTTCTGTTATCGTGTAGTTTCAACCGTGTAAGTTTGCGCCATCCTTTTTGATACAACCTATATATATATATATATCTATACACAATAAAGAAATAGGTGTCAAAAAACTTCCTGTATCGGAATGCTTTGTTGTGGCAAACTCTTAGCTCAATAGATGCAGAACGTTTTGAGTTTTTGAAGCATACAAAAACCATCACAACATTTTTATATATAGAGGTTCAATTCATTTCACATATTTTAATATCGGCGCCAGCTAACAGACCATTGCTGAATGCTGCAAACCACAATATTTATGATTAGTAACATTATTGGACAAACAGATAAACACGCAAGAATTCTGATTTTTCGCCGGATGACGATAAAAAAACTAAATAGCTTGCGACAATACACGCAAGTGAATGGCTTAGCTAGAGGGATTAATGCAACATTCCTGTGAAATAAAAGCAACACGTTGCGACTGCAGCGGAATAAACTCTGTATAACAGTGTAACATAAAAAGTAACGCGACTGTTAACGGGAAAGGATCGTTTCATTTTATGGAAAAGCATTTTGATGAAAGTTGTGAAGCGCGGAAGTAGCTATAAAAAGATATCGTAAAGACAAATGAAATCGGTGTATCAAATGTTTCTGTCATTCTCAACAACTTTTCTGTTATATAAAAAAGACTGACAGCATAATTCGGGAATCAGGTTTATAGAAGTTAGAGGACGCCTACAAAATTATTCCTCTGAAAGCAAGGTGAAAAGTTAAATGCTTCAGGGAAATTACAAGCAAGGACGGTATTAAGAAACGTGAAAATATAGAAACGACTTTCAAACGCGCAAGTTTATGTTACTGGTGTCATACTACTGTGCTCTACATGTCACCGTGACAGGGCTCTGGTGAGATGAGTGAATGGTTATGTATTGTAGAAATCCCGATCATATGTGCGTCTTCTGCCTTACTTATCAGCACCACTACCTGAGCATCGACAAAACATTTTGCGTGCATGTAACTTCCGTCTCTCGATCTATGGAGTTGTTTCAGAGAATCGGTTAACAATTTTTGTGATAAGATGCGAAAGTCTTAACTGTTACTCGTTCCACATCAAATTGAGAATATAATTTCAAAATACCTGTCTGGTAAGCGGTACTGTTACAGCATATACTTCCAGGTGAAGTTACACATGGACTAAAGCACATTGTCACTCTGTATGGTTCTGTACATCAGTCAAAACGGAACCGTTATGCGATCCCTTAGTCAATTCATCCGTTTTCCTAATCAGTAATGGAAATATAATTAAAAATAAATCTTTATATATAAAAGAAAGTAGTGTTAGTTACACTATTTATAACTAAATAAATTTATAACTGAACCGCTTTTGCTCAAAATTAGTGGGGAGGTAGCTTAGAGGCAGGTGACGGACATAGTAAGGTTTTTAGATACTTATTTATTTAATATTTTAGGTGTGACATCTATCCATTTTAATAGAAATGAATTGCCGCATGTATGAAAGCGCATCACTTGAGAATGGCTTCACCAATTTGGCTGATCTTTTCTTTGTTCTGTTTGTAATTCTCAGAACAAGGTTTATATGCAAGAAAATTTTTGGAAAATCTACCGGATAATATAAGAATTTGAGAATAACTGAATGTACTCTTCCACCTCGGATCATTTTCTAGATTCTCCAACAAGCAGCTTATTCTTTCGCTATTCGCCTAGCGAACAAATACGCTGTAACGTATCAAACAAATACACCAAGGAGGTTAGAAGAAAGGGAGGGCATTGCTTGAAGCCGTGTATTAACTGGTATGTAGGGTTTAATTTTAAATCCGCTACACAGACCTAGCGGTCAATGTTGGCAACAGCCTTTGATTTCGGGAAATTGCGTTACGTCGCTGTTAGGCAATCGGGTGATAGTATGCAATATCCAATGAAATTTGCCGATTTCTTAGCAGTACTATGTTTTTCGTTCATAGAAACACTATTCATCGTTCTCGTAGTTATAAGTGATTAGCATTTATAAGACTGTTTCCATAAGGGAAGTCCATTTCAGTCCTATACATGAAAAACATCGTCTTCCTCAGTAAGTTTAATGTTTCTGAAACTAAATAATTATGTGGATTCTCAAAATGATATCGTTTAGTATGAAGAGAAAACAACTGTCGCCAACTAAATTTTCAAATGTTTTATAAGCTTAAGGGACTTAACTGAAGGGTCATCAGTCCCTAAACTTACAAAATACTTATGAACTACCTTACATCAAAGACGACACAAACATCCATGCCCGGGGAGGATTCGAAACCCCGACCGTAGCGGCCGTGCAAACTGTGACTGGTGCACCGCAGACCGCTCGGCCACTGCGGCCGGCTGTCGCTAAGTAAAATTTCAATGGCTGTCTCAAGCTTTGCCACGATTGGTCGGCTTCATTCCCACGATCCAACAGCTGTTGCCTGTGTCGCGGAATGTAAAATTTTACCGGTATGTAGCAATGTTGTTAATTGTGTTTCAATTGGATTCCTAATAAGAGTTCATTATTCACTTAAGGTAAAGTAACTAACAAGAAGGTCAACTGTATGACTTTTTATGCCTACCGTTTGATGATTCACCGAAACGAGGACAATCACATACTGAAATGCCGCAGATTATTTCATCAGTTCACTGTAGATATGTATGTTCATGTAATAAAACCATTAAGAGTACGGTCATTAAAGCTACTAACCTCACAAATAGAGCAGCTCGAAATTTCTCGCTAATAACCCGTTTCCAACTGTTTTACCCATCTTTTTTTTACTTCTATTCCCAATCCGGGTCCCGATTGCAATAATAATAAATAAGATCAGAGAGAGGGAGAGGAGGAGATAGAGAATGGGGGGGGGGGAATGAAATGGATTTAAAAAGGGGGGATGATAGGAGGGAGAGGAGATGGATATGGTGTGGGGTAAGAGGGAGTGGTGTGAAGATACGGGGAGGAGGAGATGAAGTAGAGGAGGGAGGAAGGGATAGACATCGGGAGAAGAAGAGAAGAGATTAGGGTATATACCCCATACACCTTAGCGATTGCGAAGCGTTGCCGGGTTTGCTGATAATGTAAATAATAATTATCTTTATTATAATCTCTGCACTATATGTTCAGTGTTACTAACATGCTCTGAGTGAACACATACGTCACAATTAATATACCTGAAGAAGGGCAATATTTTCCTGAAAACGGTAGTTAATAAAGCTAAAACCCTGCAACTGGTGGATGATTCCCTTTTTAACATAAAACACCCCAGTGTTAACGCAGGCGGTGGGAAATCATTAATCAGAATGTGAAGCCAAGTCACTTTTATTGTTAGAGACAAATTATTTTCGAAGATGGAAAAATATCACTTTCTGGTCTCTGCTTCCTGCGAAACTCTAGGCTGAAAATATACAGCCGGAAAGAAACGGGACCTCGTAAAAGATTGTTCAGCAGCACTTTAGTATAATATGGGAACACGAAGTGGGTATAGAGATAGTGATTCATCTGTCACGATCATTGGCTGTCGCATGACGCTCAGAAGTTTTGTTAGATTTACGACTACGAAACTGAACAAAGACATACCTATATACTGTGTACCCCACAAGTGCAGAAATACATGAAAATATCTAACAGCCAGTCTGTGTGACACAATTTAAGCACAGTACAGACTCGTTGGTGCGGCGTATTCTACCCTAGAACGAATTTTCCAAACATTGTTCACCTCTAAATACAACACACACCTGCTGCTTGCGTCTACAACTACATCTACATAGATACTCTGCAAATCACATTCAAGTGCCTGGCAGAGGGTTCATTGACCACTTTCATAACGTTTCTCTACCGTTCCATTCTCTAACAGCGCGCGGGAAGAAAGAACCCTAAATCGTTCCGTTTTCGATCTGATTTCTCTTATTTTATTGGGATGGCCATGTCTCCCTACGTAGGTGGGTGCTAGCAAAATAGTTTCACTTTCAGAAGTAAAAGTCGGTGATTGAAACTTCGCAAACAGATCACGCCGCAATGAAAAACGTCTTTCTTTTAATGATTTCCACCCCAATTCGTGCAACATTTCCGTGACGCTTTCCCCCCGGTAACGTGATAAAACGAGCTGACATTCTCAATATCTTCAGTCAGTCCCACCTGGTGAGGGTCCCACAATGGGCAACAGTACTCCAGGAGATGACGCACAAGTGTGATGTAGGCAGTCTCTTTGGTGGAGCTGGTGCATCTTCGAAGCGTTCTGCCAATGAAACGTAACTTTTGATTCGCCTTCCTCACAATATTTTCTATGTGTTCTCTCCAGTGAAAGTTGTTCGTAATTGTAACTCCTAGGTATTTGGTAGAATCTACGACCTTAAGGTTTGACTGATTTATCGCGTAATTGAAGTTCAGCGGATTTCCTTTAGTGGTCATGTGTATTACTCCACTCTTTCCTTTATTTAGTGTCAATTTCCAATTTTCGCACCATGTAGAAATTTGGTCTATATCGCTTCACTAACCGGTAAATGACAGCATCATCCGCAAACAGTCTAAGGGAGCTATTCAGATTGTCTCCTAAATCGTTTATAAACACGAGGAAGAGTAGGGGACCTGTAACGCTTCCCTGTGGAACGCCAGATGTCACTTCTGTTTTACTCGATGACTTACCGTCAATTACAACGAACTGTGTCCTTTCTGATAGGAAATCGTGAATCCAATCGCACAATTGGGGAGATATTCCATAAGCACGCAATTTCATAAGAAGCCGCTTGTGGGGTACAGTGTCAAAAGCCTTCTTGAAATCCAGAAATATGGATTGATTTGAGATCCCTTGTCGATGGCACTTAACACTTCATGTGAATAAAGGGCAAGCTGTGTTTCGCAAGAGTGATACTTTCTGAATGTGTTGACTATTGGTTAATAGGTCGTTATCTTCGAGGTAGTTCATCATATTCGAACAAAGTATATGTTCCAAAATCCTACTGCAAATGGATGTCAATGAGATGGGCCTGTAATTTTAGGTACCACTCCTATTACCTTTTTTTAATATCGGAGTGACTTGGGCAACTTTCCAGTCTTTGGGTACGGGTCTTTCGCTGAGTGATCGGTTGTAAATTATAGCTAAGTTCGGAGCTATGCAGAGTAAAATCAGATGACGCAGAGACAGTGTTTCTCAAGAAAGACTTAAACCAATCATCTTTGCACCAGATTTTGTCATTTATGTCTAATGAAGACGTCATATGAAAATGGTTCACATAGGATATGTGTATGATTCGTTAAATGGAGATTGACCGCCAAAAAAAAAAAAAAAAAAAAAAAAAAAAAGGGTGAGGTAACCTTTATGAGTACTGGAAGGAATCGGTTAAATTTCAGTTACACGATAAATCACAGAAATATAAGGGCTGCCAGTTCAATTACATACCTAGGGATAACAATTTCGAACAACTTAAAATGAAATGTTGCGAAGAAGGCGAGCCAAACACTGGCTTTCTTATTGGGAGAGCAATTATATGTTTTCTTCGTGAAAAGTTGTAATATCATACTATTAAATATTTTTTTTTAGATTTTTTAAATTGCAAGTATCAAAGGATGACTTAAAAAAATTTACACTTTTTTGAGTCCTTTTTCTTCAACTGACTATTTCTGTTTCTATGTTATGAAAAGAACTGTTAAAAAACAATGTTGCTGACATTTTTACACAGATTTTAAAACCAATAATGTTGCTGGAGCCGAGATAAATATTTTTCTTTAAAAATATCTATCGGACGTAATTTACGTTTTACAGCGATGTGCATAATGGAGCTTAGTATTGAATACTTTTACTAGTAAGTAAAAATACTTTGTTACGTGGCATTGTCAGTCAGTTCTTCCAAAGTTGTTTAACATTATTTTTATTTACTTACTTGTACTTATACCGGTAGAAGCATCTGAGGCCTTAGGGAATGAGACAATAACCAAAATTACAAACTTGATCAACAGAATATATGATACAGGTACCCGGCCTGGAGACCTTCTGAAGACGATAATGGTTCCCTTACGACAGAAATGCAATGCCAAACAATCCAAAGATTATAGTACAATTAGTTTTATATGCAATGTTACCAAAGCTGTGAGCAGACTAGTGCTGAGAAGGAAAGACAGGAAAATCAGGAGAATATAGGAGAAGATCAGTTTGGATTTAGAAAAGTAAGCGAGACCATAGATGCAATTGGGTCTCTGAGGATGTTACCTGAAAAGTTTTTAGAACTAAATAGAGAAATATATGTTTGTTTTATCGACTGGGAAAAAGCATTTCACGGATCTGACTGGTGTATGTTGCTGAAGATTCTTAAAGATACTGGTAGTAGTTGGAAGGATAGAAGGCTGATGAAACGACTCTGTGTGGGGCAGAAAGTAGTGGTACGAATAGTTGAAGATGAAACCGAAGAGGTGGCTATTGGAAGAGGAGTGAGACAGGGTTGTTGTATGTCACCAGGACTTTTTAATATATATGCTGGAAAACTAATTAACTTAACAAGGCCTTGGAAAGAAACAAGAGGACTTGTAGTCGAAGGACAAAGAATAAAAACTATAAAGTATGCAGATGATATGACTATACTAGTAGAATCAGAAGAACAGCTCCAGGTAATGATGGAGAATGTTCTAAGGGTGGGGAAAGAATTCAGAATGAAAATAAACATCGATAAGACGAAAGTGATGAAAATTGAAAAGAAGGTGAAGAGGGAAGAAAACTGCAACAGGTTCAATCATTCCAGTATCTGGAAAGATTGATAACTCTTAAGGGAAGTTATACAGAAGAAGTGAAACGCAGAAAATACATGGGGAAGTAAAAGATTTATTGATAATTAGGAGCATACCCATTAATCTCCGGAAGAGGTTCGCCAAATGTTTTGTGTGGAGAGTGGTGTGTTATGGATCTGAAACATGTACCGTTAGAAAAATGGAAGAAAATATTTAGAGAGTTTTGAAATGTGGCTATGGAGGAGAATGGAGAAAGTGAAATGGACTGACAGAGTGATAAATGAGAAGGTATTGAGCAGGGTAAAAGAGAAAAGAAACTTCAAGAGGATGATACAGAAGAGGAAAACATCTTGTGTGGAACACATTTTACGCAGGATAATGCTTAAATTACTGCAGAGGATAATGGAGGGAATAGTAGACGGAAAAAGAGGGAGAGAAAGAAGAGGGTTTGGAATAGTCCAATAGATTTCGGGAATGCAGCCGCGTAAAATTCACTTCTTCTGCTGATATTTCGGCCGCGTACCTTCCGGCCATCTTCAGAGTGAGTCGAAGACTGTCGACGAGGTGCCGGGCGCGGCCTTATAAGCCTGATCGCGGTGGCAATGCGCGTGCGCGTCACAGATGCTGGTATACTGCATATCGAAGTACTCACACGCGTGCGCCCCCCGTGGCGGAAGCGCTCCGGTGTTCACTTATCGATATATGCTCGGCGGCGGCAACACCTTCACGTCTTCTCTGTGATTTCAATACTCCAAGTGCAGGGTTCCAAGCTTTGTCTAAATTAAAACCTTTATCTCTGTTAATAAGTTGTTGGCCAGTCTAATTTCAACAGCTTCCTTAAATATAGCATCCCAAAACGAAGATATGGGTGTCAAAATCTTCACGTCGCTATAGTTCATTGAATGACCAGTTTCTATGCAATGTTCAGCCACAGCTGACTTGTCTGGCTGCAATAGGCGGGTATATCTTCTGTGTTTAACGCATCTCTCGTGGACAGTGCGTATTGTCTGGTCTATATATGAATTATCACAATTTCCGCAAGGGATCTGGTACACACCTGACTTGCGAAGCAACAAATCATCCTTCACTGACCCTAGTAAGGCTGCAATCTTCACTGGTGGCCGGAAGATAACCTTAACACGATGTTTGTCGAGAATGCGGCCTATCTTTGACGAAAGAGCGCCCACGTAAGGTAAGAAGGCTCTTGATCTATAACTATTATTTTCGTCTTCTTCTTCCACGTCTCGTGCTTGCATTCATGGATTCACATCGAATGCTCTGCAAATCTATTGCTGCGAATATCCATTTGCTTTGAAAATGCTCTTCAGGTGTGTGAGCTCTTCCTGCAAGTTGTCATCGTCCGATATACAATGTTCTCTGTGCACCAATGTCTTAAGGACCCCTGCGGTTTGTGAGGGATGATGGCAGCTACTGGCATGTAAATACAGATTCGTATGGGTTGGTTTCCGATATACTGCATGTCCTAATGTATCATCAGCTTTTCGACGAACAAGTACATCCAAAAAAGGGAGGCAGCCATCTTTTCCCATTTCCATAGGTTTTAATTTAGACAAAGCTTGGAACCCTGCACTTGGAGTATTGAAATCACAGAGAAGACGTGAAGGTGTTGCCGCCGCCGAACATATATCGATAAGTGAACACCGGAGCGCTTCCGCCACGGGGGGCGCACGCGTGTGATTACTTCGATATGCAGTATACCAGCATCTGTGACGCGCACGCGCATTGCCACCGCGATCAGGCTTATAAGGCTGCGCCCGGCACCTCGTCGACAGTCTTCGACTCACTCTGAAGATGGCCGGAAGGTACGCGGCCGAAATATCAGCAGAAGAAGTGAATTTTACGCGGCTGCATTCCCGAAATCTATTGGACTGTACATTACGCCGTGAAAAGTTGAAAATGCACAGGGTTTGGAATGTTAACAGATGTGAAGAAAGGAAGAAGTTACAATCAAATGAAGCAGGATGATCAGGACAGAAAGACATGGAGGATGTCCATTTGATACCTGTCTGAGGACAGATTTACGGAAAGAAGAAGAAGAAAATTATTGGATCTTGTAGTGGTGCTGACTATAGTCGAAAGCGGCACTCAAAAATTTTCAAATGTTTGTGTAACTAAGGAACCAAACTGCTTCGGCCGGCCGCAGGGGCCGAGCGGTCCGTGGCGCGCCAGTCACAGTCTGCACGGCCGCTACGGCCGGGGGCTCGAATACCCCCTCCGGCACGGATGTTTGTGTCGTCTTTTGTATAAGGTAGTTCATAAGTAGTTTGTAAGTTTATGGGCTGATGACCACGCAGTTAAGTCCCTTAAGCTTAACAAACATTAGAACAACACCAAACCGCTTGGGTCATCGGTTCCTAGACTTACACAATACTTAAAGTGAATTATACCAAGGACAACACTCTCACACACATGCCCCAGAAAGGACTCGAACCTCCGGCGGAAGCGGCGGCGCAGTTGGTGACATGACGCCTCAGATCGCGCTACCGTTTCTACGCAGCAGTAATCAACTTAATAGAATTGTAATCGAATTTAGTACAGCTGTTTTTTAGGAAAGTATAACAATTCAGATCGCCCTATACAGTTAACATAGTGCAACGCACATATCTGTAAGTGGCTGTTTTTCCCATGAGCTGTTTGAAAAGGGAATAGTACAGAAATAGTGGTTAGATGAAGCTTCTGTGAGAGCGTGAATAATTGTGTACTAACCAAGAACGTCAATGAACTACGAGGTAGGTTTGATAAGTCTGGTAAATCTGTATGAAAGAGCAGGAAATTTTCGGAACCTGCACTGTTGTCAGTAAGTCTGATATTTCCACGGATGTTACAGCAAGTTTCGAAAGGCAGATGTTATTAGTTGACTGTTGACTGCAGCTGACGTGGTAACTGCGTAGTTAGTTCCTTAGGATGGAGGAAAACGAGTTTCGTGTAAACGTTTTTCTTATGAAGGGTTGGATAGCTGCACAGATCAAATCAGAGTTGGATGAGGTCCATGTGGGTTCTGCACCAACACTGAAGACCATTAACTTTTGAATGATTGAGTTTAAACATGGTCGGAAAGCATGGAAGACGGACCACACTCCGGTCGGCCCGTTGAAGCCAGCACAGAGGAAACCATCGATAAGGTGCATGATATGGTAATGGAAGATCAAAGATTAAAAGTTCGCGAGATAGCTAACATTTTAGGCATCTCAACTGAGCGAGTGCATTACATCCTCCACGAAAAACTTGCCATGAAGAAGCTCTGTGCGCGATGGGTGCCGCGCCTAATCACTTTGGACCAAAAACGAAAACGAAAGAACATTTCTGCTCAGAATCTCACACTGTTCAGGCGCAATCCATAGGACGTTTTGTGCAGATTCATAACGGTGGATGAAAATTGGTTACGTCATTACACTCCAGAGACTAAACAACAGTCCAAACAACACGCGAAGAGTGAGGATAGTGCACCAAAGAAGGCGAAAACTGTTTTGTCAGCTGGAAAGTTGATGGTCACGGTATTCCCAGGGTATAATCCTGACAGATTATTTGGAAAAATGCAGATCCATAACTGGACCCTATTATGCTGCTCTGCTAATTGAAAAACGTCCAAGATTGGCATGGAAGAAAGTGCTGTTTTATCAGGACAGTGTCTTAGCCCACATAGCAACTATCTCAATAGCAAAAGTGCACGACTTGGGATTCGAATTAGTTTCTCACCCGCCCTAGTCACCACACTTTGCTCCGAGCGACTTTCTTATTCCCTTACTTTAAAATTTGGCTTGTTGCCAATAAATTTTCAACGAATGAGGAAGTGTCCCCCCTGCGACAGTCTATTTTACAGAGTTTGGCAAAGCCTACTTTTCCGATGGGTTGAAACAATTGGAAACTCGCTGTATCAAGTGTATAGCCTTGTAATGAGACTATGTCGATAATTAAAGTGAGTTTTCGCCTTTAAAACAATTTCTTATTCTACTTTGCCAGAGTTATCAAACCGCCCTCGTATTCTTTTCAAAAACAGAGAAATCGTTAGTGGCGTCGAACATTGGGTCGATACTCGCGCATACGGCATCTGGAAATTGCAGCCTCTTGCTCGTCGCTTACTTTGAAGCAGGGAGCGCGTTGGAATTGTGCGCGGCGCGGTGTGGCGCCCTCTGGGACTCCGCCTTCGTTTCTGGGTCTCTGAGCGCTGGGCCGCCGGCCAGGGTGGCGGCGCCGCCAAGGCCAGCCCGTTAATTACCACTCAGGCGTTAATGAGAGCGCGCCTGCAGACCCTCGCAGACGCTAGACGCTCCTCTGGCCGTCTGGAAGGCGGCGGTGGCGTCGCAAAGTGTCTGATGCGCCGTCCCAGCTGCCACTCCCCGCTGGTGGCCGACGACCAGCCAGGAATGAGGCCGAGGCCTGGCCGGCGGTTACCGCACGGGCACTCTAGGCTGGCGGTCCACTCTCACAGCACACTACGTACACATGCGCACCCATACCCGTACCTTTCTTTCATCTCCATAAAGGTCATCAGTCAATGCTAGCTTAGTGCCGTCTGACGCAAGTGTCCTTCCGTCCTTCCCACACAGTGCTTACACATGAAATTTACACTGACGACCCGGTTTTGAAACAGGCAGGCAGTTATTTGAATACACTGTTTGCCATCAAAATTCCTGTGGCTTCCGACCCTCCTACTCTGCCAATGTCCAGCTCCTTCGCCTCACCCACTTCTTCTCCGTCAAGCGTAACTCTCATCGCTCTGCAAT
This sequence comes from Locusta migratoria, assembly GCA_026315105.1. Lineage (NCBI taxonomy): Eukaryota > Metazoa > Arthropoda > Insecta > Orthoptera > Acrididae > Locusta > Locusta migratoria. The sequence goes on along the minus strand of CM048748.1, from coordinate 132,862,701 downwards.
CGCTTCTTCTCCCTCAATACTGTGACCGGTCTCCTTTCCAAGCTGCAAACATACACCCTTCCAATTAATTATGTCCGCCTCATTGCTTCCTTTCTCTCCTATCGCCCACCCCACGTCACTGTCTACAACTGTAATACCCGTTTTTATTTCACCCCTGCACGGGGAGTCACAGAGCTCCGTACTCTCGCATCCTCCTCTCTCCATTCTGCCGACATGCCACAACCCCAGCCTCACGTCCACCTCCGTCAATACGCTAACGACACGCCTTCCTTGCCTTAGTCCCCTCCCTCGCCAGATCGCCGCACCTTCTCAAATCTCACCTTTCCCAATTCTCCACCTGGAACAACCAGTGGCTCTTCTTCATCAATCCCAAGTCCAAGGCAATTTTTACACCTGCATCTTCCGCCACCACGACTTCTACCTTTCCCTCACTGACCGTTTCATCCGTCTCACCCCTCATCCGTCTCAAATACCTTGGCCTCACCCTTCACAGCTCCCTTTCGTGGAATCAACACCTCAGAATAGTACGTCAGAAGGCCAAACCTCCTGAAGCTCCTCTCCGGCTAGGCATAGTCCTGTACTGCTCCATCATGCGTTCTGTCCTCTACCATTTCCACCCTGTCTTGGTCTCCGCCTTCCCATCCTGTTACAGGCCCCTCCAGATCTTTTAACAAAACTCCTTTCACCTCTCTTAACGCATCCGCCTCGTTTATCTTAAGTGGATCCTCTATTACCTCATCCTCTTTCCCCTCCTACTGCAATTTAGAAATACATCTGCATCATTTACGTCTCCCAAAAGATTGATTCCCACAACCCACTGGTGTGTCCCATCCTCACTGATTCTGGGCCTCTGCCACGCCTACATCTCCCTCCCTTCAGCGCCACACGTTTCACATCCTCTCCCAGTGTAACGTCTGCCTCTTCCCCCTCTCGGATGACACTCTCCGTCCGGATATCTATCCCTCCTACCAGCTCTAATCCTCAACCACTCCTTTCTCCGCAAATGCAGTGCCTTTTCTCCCCCCTCCCCTCCCCTCCTCATCCCTACCCATGCTAGGCTTGCTTCCCCCCTCCTTCTGGAGTATTTGATTCTCCTCCCTTTTACTTTTCCTTCCTCACCTGCCCTACCCTCCCCATCCACTGTGGAGAGCGTAGTATGTGTCAGTCTAGTGCTACGGCGTTTCTTAATGTGTTGCAAACGCCGCTCTCGGCAGAACATTTGCAACTGTCTTTTCATCCGTGTCAATGTCGTCGTCTCCGTTTAATTGTCACTGTCTCTCACAACATGTATTATTTTAGCCACCGTGCTCGTTTTTAAAACTAAGTACGTGTCTTTTAATTCGGCTATTGTCTTACGAATCTCCGATCTATCACCATGTCTACTGTATCAATCCATCGTTTTTATCATCATGTTCATGTAATTCATGTCACCATTTATAATGCTTGTAAATACGTTTGGCTGAAGAGCAGTGTACGTTGCAATTCCCAGCCTACCCAGAAGGGGCGGTGAAATTACAACAAAGAAAAAATTCAAAATTGGAAAACCCTGAAGACGTGGAACAACATAAATGGTGTGCCAGCGGAAATGCCATGAGCAACCATTCGAAGCAAAAAAGAAAGTCTCCTGAACACGGGCTCTCTAAAATGTATATCTTAGAAGGTGTAACAACTTGTTCAAAGGGAGAGATACGCTTCAAAATTATGAAGATTAACAAGATGTGACAACACTTAAGGTATACCCCTTAGCGCCCATCTTTACTGGAATTTTGTTGTTATGATTCATACTACCGACTTTCAAAAAATGAAAAGGAAGGACCCTCCTTTATAGGAAAATAGCAGAAAACCCGGCGTTGCCCGTGAATTAATTTATTTATTTCTTGGAGCCTTGAGTTAGTACTTATCCTATCCCTTCTCTCCCTCTCCATCTTTTGTCTGATAACATGTTACATTTCAGATACTGTTAAAGAAATAAGGCAGTCTTGAATAATACACTCCTGGCCAGTAAAAATTGCTACACCATGAAGAAGACGTGCTACCGACGCGAAATTTAACTGACAGGAAGAAGATGCTGTGATATGCAAATGATTAGCTTTTCAGAGCAGTCACACAAGTTTGGCGCCGGTGGTGACACCTACAACGTGCTGACATGAGGAAAGTTTACAACCGATTTATCATAAACAGACAGCATTTGACCGGCATTGACTGGTGAAACGTTGTTGTGATGCCTCGTGTAAGGAGGAGAAATGCGTACCATCACGTTTCCGACTTTGATAAAGGTCGGATTGTAGCCTATCGCGATTGCAATTTATCGTATCGCGCCACTGCTGCTCGCATTGGTCGCGATCCAATGACTGTAAGCAGTATATGGAATCGGTGAGTTCAGGAGGGCAATACGGAACCCTGTGCTGGATCCTAACCGCCTCGTATCACTAGCAGTCGAGATAACAGGCTTCTTATCCGCATGGCTACAACGGATCGGGCAGCCACGTCTCGATCCCTGAGTCAACAGATGGGGACGTTTGAAAGACAACAACCATCTTCACGAACAGTTTGACGACGTTTGCAGCAGCATGGACTATCAGGTCGGAGACCCTGGTTGCGGTTACCCTTGACGCTGCAACACAGACAGGAGCGGCTGCGATGGTGTACGCAACGACGAACCTGGGTGCACGAATGGCAAAACGTCAGTTTTTTCGCATGAATCCAGGTTCTTTTTACAGCATCATGATGGTCGCATCCGTGTTTGGCGAAATCGCGGTGCACGCACATTGGAAGCGTGTACTCGTCATCACCATACTGGCGTATTACCCGGCGTTGTGTATGGAGTGCCATTGGTTACACGTCTCGGTCACTTGTTCGCATCGACGGCACTTTGAATAGTGGCCGTTACATTTCAGATATGTTACGACTCGTGGCTCTATCCTTCATTCGAACCAGCGAAACCCTACATTTCAGCAGGATAATGCACGACCCTTTATGGGCCTTTCTGGATACGGAAAATGTTCGACTGCTGCTCTGACCAGCACATTCTCCAGATCTCTCGCCAATTGAATACGCCTGGTCAATGGTGGCCGAGCAACTGGCTTGTCACAATACGCCAATCACTACTCTCGATGATCTGGGTGCTGATTTCTCAAGATCTATGCACCCAAATTGCGTGAAAATGTATTCAGATATCAGTTCTAGTATAATATATTTGTACAATGAATACCCATTTATCATCTGCATTTCTTCTTGGTGTATCAATTTTAATGGCCAGTAGTGTATACAAATTTTTAAGTACAGTATCCAAACAAAGAAAAATAGTAATTAAACTACAAATGATATGTAACATTCACACATTCATTTAATTCACAACTTAACTATAAGCAATATATCTTGTAACTTGGCCAGGATTTAATATGATTAATTTCTTTGATGAGGCCACTCCTGAGCAAGCGATATAAAGTTGTCCGTGTGAGAAACATGTTTGTGTCAAATCCACTCCACAGTATTGAATAGATTGTCCTGTTGTTTATTAATCGTAATAGAAAATGCAAGTCTCACTGGAAACTGCAGTCTGGAAGTTAAAAGCCAGATCTGCTTCATCCTCTTCTTTTTCTTCTATTGCTATCTCCTGCATACTTGCGCTCTTCAGCGCTCTAAGTTGTCAACACCACTGTCAGTTTTCAGGAATTTCCTTAAGCTGACTGGAATACGTGTTGCATTATGTTGCATGTTTTTACATATCGCAGTCGACAGGATATTAAACCCTAAGCTTCCTTCCTTCCTTACCCATTGCAGTATATATGATCTCATATTTACTGAATTATACGTTGTACAATTGTATAATTTTGCTGTTATATACTCATTTTTGTAAGTGCTGCGTATCGGTAAAATCCGTTGCCAACAGAGTTACTTGTAGAGAAGTAATAGATTAAAACCTGAGGCATAATGTTCCGGTATTCCATGAACTTTATTGTTATTGTCTTTATATCTCGTGAACTAAGTGTCATACTTTCATACAATTTCTAAAATATATTAATCTGTATGTGTGTCTACTATCTGTAAAATATCCTGCGACTACAATTTGTAGTGCCGTAATTATAAACTGCAATATCATACCAAATGCTGCAGCGGGAAATTAGTAAACTACAAACTTTTTTCCTTTCAGTATTTTGATATGGTTGGCAGCGGGTAAAAGGTTAATAAAGGTTTGGAATTATGTTTAAAGTTAGTTGTAAGTCCCTAAGTACTGTTATTCTAAAATAGTTTATTAGAAAGTATCGTCGAATTATGTGGAAGTTTCTTGCAACTCTTATTGTTCGTGATGTTATATCTCCTGAACTATATGTCGTATGCGATTCTTATTCCTACAGCAATTGTTACCTAATGGTAAGTAACATGTGTAAATTTGGTTGAAATCGGTCCATTGGTTTAGGAGAAAATGAGTAGCATTGTCGCTTAATGTAAAAGTTTTTCGAGCATCTCATTTTTTATGACGTAATATCTCGTTACCTCTGTGTTGCACGTGATTCTTATACTTACGGCAACAGTCCTTATGGATTGAACCTTACGTGAACAAACTTTCATAAAGATTGGAACAAAACAGTAGATTTTATGCAATACACACACACACACACACACACACACACACACACACACACACACACACACACACAAAACACATGGACACTTTGCTTCATGCATAAAGATTTATCTCATAACGAAGTTGAAGATTGCTATTTTGTCAAAAAGTGACATTGTGAAAGCCGGGGATGTGGTAGTATAATATGTATAATTAAAAACACTAAGATTGAGAATGGTTTGTGTACGCGCCACATCACATCGTGAGGCCGTGCAAACAGTTCAGGAAAGGAAAGACATAATTGAAATGGTACAATATCCCCCACGAGTACACAGCGCGTTAGTCGTCAAGTCGATATTCCACAAAAGCAAGAGTAGCGAACGTTACATTCCCTGGGATAATTAGTCATTCCATATGCAGCCCGTGCAACATCTGTATCCAGGTGACAGTAAAGAGACAACGATTTTTTCAATGGTTCGCTGTACACAGAGATGTCATGCAATATGCTTCATTTGTAGATGCCGCTATCTAAGCTATGTTGTGGTATTGTTGATAATGTGGTGATAGGGTCTCTGTTCATATCAAATCGCATGACATTTACTGATTTAGGACCACCTTGCACTTTTGCAAGACGTGACATTAGACAAACTGCGGGAAATGTACCTGCAACATGATGGATCCCCGACTCACTGTACCAAGTATCCTAGTATCTGAGTAAGGCATTACCTGAAAGGTGGACTCACCATAACGAACCCATTAACGGCACTGGATATAACTAACCTAACTCCATTAGTCTTACATTAAGGTACCGACAAAAAGGGGGAGGGGTACGCTACTTAGGTGGATACAGGTGAAGAACTTGTCGCTCACATCACCAACATTGTTGGTCGCATTAGAGCCCGCCGCGATGATGTTGGATGGCCAACATAACTGATCCTCCAACCACATGCTTTCAAGTGGGTGGTGGACGTTTTGATCACCTATTGTGAGATGGATCCTCCATCTTTCCCAACATAATTCTTTCTACACAGCATTTCGGTAAGTGATATCCACATTTTTATTCGTATTGTTTCGTGAATGTGTGATGTCTTCAACCGGCTCCCTTTCCGTAACGATCGACAATAAGACACGTCCACAGATCGTGCTATTCTCTTCGCGACCATGTAGCAGCTTATGGGGGAAGTTCATAGAACGAAAAATGTTCAAATGTTTGTAAACTTATTGAACGAACAGCTATGATCATCAGTCCCTACTTAATCTAACCTAAGGACAACATCCACACCCATGTCCAAGGCAGGACTCGAACCTCAGACGACGAGCAACCGCACGCTCCGCAGTGAGGCACCTTAGAGCGCTAGGCCACTCCACCACAGCGTTAAAGGACTTTTCGGTTTATTTTCACCTGTTGAATAACCGCACAAATTATGTGAGGTCCGTCCTGAATCAGCCTGTTTGTTCGGGCGTGCAGAATCGTTCAGTTGTGTCACGTACCTCTAATCTGAAAACAGAATTGTTTGCAGCATGCTAAATACCCACATGGTAGGTGACACGATCGATATCTAACAACAAGTTGCCAGCACGGTGACTACTGTCCTACAGTATGGCATTAGAAAGAGGTGCAAAGAGGCGCATCATTAGTCGTGCACCCAACAACATCACTGAAGAAAAGGAGTAGCAATGCTCAGTCTTTTAAGATGAGTTTCAGTTATGCGTACAGGATCACGATGGATGTAACCATGCGTGACAAATACAACAAGGACGAGAGTAGCAGGCTGCTTCCGCCATCATCATATTGGCCTTTGGCATGATGGTATACGCATGCCATTAGCTCCTTAAGACGGAAACTTTGACCTTACATTGGGTTAGGCCATTACGTTTCTTACGTTCTAAGGGTAATGTTTATCACGATGTTACAAATGAACAAGATCCGACGACCAAACAAATGTGATGGCCTGGTCTACCTACCTGACAGTGTTCGAATGACATCATAGGCGCACGAGTATGACCGTGCGGTCTGGCGCGCTATGAAGAGGATTACGCGGCCGCTCTCGCCCGAGGATCTAGTCCTCCCTCCCTCGGGCATGGGTGTGTGTCTTGTCTTTAGCATAAATTACTCTAAATAGTGTGTATGTTTAGGGATCGTTGATCTGAATAGTTTGGCCGCTTAGGTCTTACACCAGTTTAAATGATGCACTAGCCCGTGCGTTTTTCCTACGAGGGGAAGTTGGAAAATAAATGTCCCCTTTCGGCTGTGGTCAGAGTTGCACATGAGAGGAAAAAAATAGAATGAGTCCACAATGATAAGACATATCTTTATTTTTATACATAATTGCCAAGTAAATTAAGACATTTGTCATACCGCTTTGTAAGCTTCAAAAAGCCGCCCAGGAAAAAAAAATCAGAGCGTTGCATACGGAAGAAGCGTTGAACGGCTTGTTTGACGTATGCACCGCTTCCAAAGCGTCTTCTGCTGAAAGTCTTCTTCAAACTTGGTGCGAGATCAGGACTGTATGGAGGATGGTGTAGGCGCTCCCAACCAAGAGTTGCAACACGGTTTTGCGTTGCCGTCGCTGAGTGTGGTCTTGCACTGTCATCCGACAGCAGTACGCCAGATCTGAGAAGGCCAGGCCGCTTTTTCCAAATCACCTCTTACAATTTCGACAGAGTGGCACAGTACCACGCAGCAGTGATGGTTGCATCCTCCAAAAAGTCCAGCAACAATGCTACTTGGGCTTCCCCAACACAGACCAAAGACCACTTGCCTCTACAACTGATTGGAGTTGAAGCACGGACTACAATGGAACTAACCCCTGCCGTCGTCTACTGAAGGAGTCTCCAACACCCACAGAAGTATACGATACCAGCTTTTTCAAAGTGCACTTCAATGTGACTGCAGAGTGACTGCAGAATTGTACAGACGTTATTCAAAGATCTTTGTAACAAAATATCTATGTAATTCCATTCCCATACATAATTAGTCTCAGACAAAATGAACTGTCTTAATGAAAGCGTAAAGTAATTATTATTGCCCGACTGTTGACTAATTATTAAACCAATTAGTTAAACTGTACAAGAATACAAACAGCTATGAAAACAATGTACTGAAGTATTAAATGAAAATCAAAAGAAAATGACGAAGTAATTAACAGAATTAATAACAGTACTTAAGAAAGACAACGAATATTAACAATTATAGAGAACTTGTTTTTTGAGTAAGATGTCGTAATCTCTATTTACATAAAAGCGAAAGGACACTCATTCACACACTCACTCACTCACTCACTCACTGACTAAACACGAAATCTTGAAAACTACTTCACCTGCGAAGCTGAAATTTGGCAGGAATGTAGTTTATAACTAGAAGACGTCAGCTAAGAAACGATTTTCCGACAGGGCAGATAGTACACGAGATATGACGTCATAAACAATGAAAACTTCCCAGTCTTGCGTCACGTGATAGTGTGACTTTATTAGTCCACTATTTGAGAAGGAGAGTACTTAGCGACTTGCACCAACTTTAAACATAATTTCAAACCTTTAGGAAACTTTTTCTCGCTGACACCCCCATCAAAATGATGAAAGGAAAAAAGTTTGTCGCTTACTACGTTTTCGGCGTTCATGTAGTAAAATTACGGCATTTGACAAGATGTTACAATTTATTACTCGTACACTATTAATTATATTCGCGAGAAATGTTACAGACACTATACACACATACCACAGAACATATGTTCGAAATTTTATTGTAGTACGACACACAGTTCATGAGATATGGAGTCATAAACAATTAGCTTCACGAAAAACCGTCTCATCATGTCTGGTGTTTTGATTTATTACGTCTTTCCTACTGACTCTATTCCCGACGTATCTTGCAGATATTTTACAAATGCACCACTGGATGTACCTTGGAAATAATGTTGTATTACGACATATAGTTCAGGTGCTATGACGTCGAAGACAATGAAATGCATGAAAATTTGCCCTAATAAGCATGAGGTTTAATTTATTACGTCTTTACTATCAAATCCATTTACAACACATTTTGCAGGCAGTTTACTAACATTCCACTCTACGAACCTGGCAAATAATGTTTTTGTAGAACACATAATTCAGGATATAGAAGCGAAAGGTCACTCATGCACTTACTCACTGACAAAACACGAAATCTCTAAAACTACAGCACCTATGAAGCTGAAATTTTGCCGGTATGTAGTTTACAGTTAGAAGACGTCAGATAAGAAAGAATTTTACGATAGGACAGAATTAAGGTCCATGGCGGAGGAGACTTTTCCTAGAGACTAATGAAATATGCAGTTTCATTCCCATCTTCACTAAAATTAGTACGCTTGACCTTCAAAAGAAGATGATGGTCACCGTCTACCTAAAGTTTCATACGCTGCATGGGGTAGGGTACCTTGCAACGTAAAAATGGATCCCTAAATACCTTGGTCGCGCCGTAACTTAAGAACTCCTTGACAGATTTCACAGATCCTTTTTTTGTTGCTCTCAGAACAAGGGTTGTACGAAATGAAACTGGAAAATTTGAGATCAACACAGTGCGTTTTTCAATTTGACCCCTTGTTTCTGTTACATACAAATCCATAGTCACTGAGTACATAAGTGATTGTGTGGTACATGGCAGAGGGTACCTTTTAAAAAACGTTTCCGAGAGAGAGAGAGAGAGATGGAAACTAACAGAGAGATGGGAGAGAAAGAGATGGGTGCTGAGAGAGGAGGGAAGGGGAAGTGGACAGTGTAGAATAAATAAATACACGGGCAACGCCGGGTTTACAGCTAGTACTTCATATATACGTGACAATTCAACACTTTAACAATGTATTATGTGTTTAAGAATCCAGTTACTGTTGTGTAATCATTAAAATGCAATTAACAGTAATATCATAACACGTCATAATTATAAGACGACAAACTGTTATAAGAATCTAATAAAAAAGGTAAAGCAGTCAACAGTCCGAAGATTGGTTTGAACACCACAGTGCTTTACTAGGCATGGTCCTGTTTGGTGGTGGTATGCCGTTGCCTTCCTCCGACCTTCGAACTGACTTACCCAGCCAGTTATAGGGGGACTTACAATTTAACGTGGGTTCCGAACCACGGTGCTACTCGGTATTTTTCACATGAGCAGTACTGCCAGAGGTGAAAGAAGTGGAAAGTGACAGATAAAAATCCCAGGACCTGGCGGGGATCGAACCCGCGACCTTTGGATTTGTAGCCTGGCACTCTACCATTGTGCAACCGAGGCGCAAGAATCTAATATCATAATTGAATATCTTTCTCTACAGAGAACAACTATGAATATTACTGTACATTTTCCTAGCGTCTTCAATTTTTCATTTCACCATTTGCGAATAATACTGTTTACTTCTTCGATGTCCTGTAAATAACAAAAAAATTAAAGAAGATGCAGCAAAGTATCATTTATTTACGATCCACTTACCAAGATCTTTGTTAATTCTATGTTGCCGATCATAAATTGTAAACTTTTAATTACAACTTAAAATTTATGTAAAGTCCAATAATGAGTTTTAAACCTTTGATTGTTAAACAAAGCTGCGGCGTCAGTCACTTAAAGTGAGAGAAGTTCGAGATCGAGTTAGAGAGTTCCAGAGAGGACGCGTTCAGTTCCAGTTAAGCGGTGTTTGAGTTTCTGTGCAGTGAGTTGTATAGAATTTCTAGGAGTGCTATGTACAAATGAAGATGTTTAAAATGTTTATACTCCAAGAATTGCATTAAAAATATATGACTACTAACTAGTCGGTTTATTTCTTGAAAGAAAAATCCTCTCCTTATTACCACACAACTCAACAGGGATACAGATAACTCCTGGGAAGCATCAATGGTGAAGCTGAGTATCTCACCACATTTTTTTAAGTGACTTGCTACTTTGCTAATAGCCGAACAGCTATTCAACTAATTCACAAACCACAATAGTTCTGTCATCGCAGCTGAGCCCGACGATGCTCACCTACGTTACAGCAATTGTTACTGGCAGAGGTGTCGCGGTGAAGTGGCCGAGACATCTAAGCAGCCTTGCTGCAGACCGCCAGGTTACTCGCCATAGGAGGTTCGAGTCCTCCCTCGGGCATTGGTGTATGTGTGTGTGTGTGTGTGTGTGTGTGTGTGTGTGTGTGTGTGTGTGCGTGTGTGTTGCCTTTAACATAAGTTAAAGTAGTTTGTAAGTCTAGGGACTGATAAAGGCAGCAATTGAGTCCCTTTCATTTACGGACAATTGAACATCTGAACTAGTAAAGGTGGTAGCCCTGACAAGTAAATCCATCACTCTGCACACCCCACATAACCGAAAAATTTAATCATGTACGCTTCCTACTCTACTGTACACGCATAATAAAAGCAGTTTAATAGCCAGTAGTGTAGCGATAGACTTGGATGAGAGAGTCAAAAGTTAACAGTACTAATGTGCACCAAATTTTTTATGTATACTCTTTCCATTTTGTCTTATTTTTATTGTTTTAACAGAGTTTACTGTTATTCTTGCCCACTGTTTTTGGTTTTGTTAACATTTTGTATTTGCCTCTTTTATTTTTAATTAATAGTAAATACTTGTCCAACTACAGAAGGTCGAAAGAAGAATTTTAAGGAAAATAATGGGAGCTAAAATAAATGATAATGCTGAATACAGGTTAAGACCAAACAAAACTGAAAATCCGCGGCGGAATGGCCGTGCGCATTGGGGCACCGTGCTGCGGTGCGCGTGGCTGTTCGCCGTCGGGGGTTCGATTTCCCCCTCGGGCATGGGTGTGTGTGTTTGTCCTTGGGTTAGTTTAACTTAGTTTAAGTATGTAACCTATGGACAAATAACCCAGCAGTTGAATCCCATAAATTTACAAACATTTGAACATTTGACTTTTTGAAAACTGAAAAACTAACTGACGTAATGAGTAAGAGAAGACTACAGTTTTTTGGACATATATTCAGTATGGATAACAACAGACTAATCAAGCGGATGCTCACATTACTCAATACCTACAAATCCAAGCCCGCTTGGTTCATAGAGACTGAGAAGGACACGGAAAACAATGGAATTACAATAGACACAATAGAAAGCACGACACATTTCAGAAAGGCAGTTCAAAAAGCAGAATTTCAGGAGATAAAGAAAACAACTATTCGAAAGTGAACTCAAGAAGAAGGGGAACGACACTCTAAAAGAATGACAGAAATTTGGAAACTAAGGAAATCTAATGCAATGAAGAGTAGCCAAATGTGTTATTGTAAAAATGAAGAAGAAAATACTTCTCTCTGGGAACAGCAAGAATTACTTTTACATGGGATACTCTGCAAATCACATTTAACTGCCTGGCAGAGGGTTCTTCTCTTGATGTATGTTTGCGTTACCGGTCAGAACTGTCAGAATTGTATTTACACGTTATGTTTAAGTTAAGTGTGCTCAAAATATTACTACCACCTCTACTTTACATCAAATTGATTGAAAAATACCCTCAGTGAATGTTTATTAAAAGTAATGTTTGAAAGAAGATCAGATTAATAAGCAGAGAGTCACAGAGTCAGTTGTAGGTTAAACATTTATTGATCTTAAAGAAAGTTTGGACACTACTACGAGCTTCTTCTTCAGACGGAAATATATTTTTTACTGAGTTTTGTAACACGTACCGTTACAGATGTCGTGAGCTAAATCACACAACTCATCAAAAAAATTAAAAAACAACTCTATACATTATTGAAAACGGTATATCATCACATATATAAGTCTTATACGGCTCCTCATATAGCGCCATAATCACCACGTAGCAGCAAATCATTTCTAAAGAAGAAAATTTTTTTTGCATGGGATATAAGTTTTCAAGTGTTACGAAGTCTTTTCTTTAGACATTTATTTGATGAATGGCTTTGTATGGGAGCGAAACGTGGACGATAAACAATTGAGATAAAAACAGGATAGAACCTTCGGAAATTTTGTGCTACAGAAGAATGCTGAAGATTATATGGGTACTCCACATAACAGAAAATGTGGTACTGAACGGGGCTGGAGAGAAACGAATTTCGTGGCACATTTTGAATGCAAAAAGGCATCGATCGATTACTTAGGAGACTTTCCGAGACATGTTGGAATGGTCGATTTAGTACTGCAGGAGAGTGTGTGGGGGAGGGGTGTCAAATCACAGAGGGAGAGTCCGAGACGAGTGTATTAAGCAGGTTAAGAGACATTTAGGTTGCCGTTATTATTCCGAGATTAAAGAATCTTGGATGCAAGAACGTTGAGTGCTGCATTAAATCAGTCTTCGGACTGGAGACCACAACCACGTTACTTCTCACCCTATATGAGATCAATGACTGGACACGGTTTAATAGCAAAGTTAGAAACACACAGGGCGAGTGCAGTAGCTGAAGCAAATTGCTATTTTAAGAATGCCAAATGAATATGATCGCTGCTTGGTCGGAGTATGTTTATGTCCTTTGCATATAAACGACTAACTGGCTGCGCCCTCCAAGTGAGGTCTGTCAGTGCTGCAGTGAGAGCGTCGACGACCCTCAGAAATCGATCTCCGAAAAACGAACAAGTTAACGCGCTCATGGCGTGTCCGCCCCCGGATCTTACGAAGTGCACGCAACGGGGTTTAAATCCAGAATTTACCGTCTCATAGCCTAAAGGGTCCCAATCCGAAATCTTTCCAGCCAATTGCTATGCGTACCCAACACGTAACGAATGTCTTAATAAGAAGCAGCAACCAGCTGACGACACTTTCCTGCTGGCGCCATGGCGCTGCCAATCAGAAATTCTCCAAAATGCCGTACAATCTAGTAGCTATGGCCGACGCCAAAACTCCGCCAAATATTGCCGAGTTGAAGGGCATGAAAGGGATGCAGAGGTTGGGAAGGGAGCAAGACAGGATTGTAGCCTTTCAGCAATTCAGTTTGATCATTGAGCAAGCTAAAAAGGAAAGCAAGGAGAAATTTGGAGAAGGAATTAAACTTCAGGGTGAAGAGATAAAAACATTTCGTTTTGCCGATAACATTGTAATTATCTCCGAGACAGAAAAAGACCTGGAAGAGCAGTTGAACGGAATGGACAGTGTGTTGAAAGAAGCATATAAGATGAACATTAACAAGAGCAAAATAAGGGTAATGGAATGCAGTCTAAGAAAATCTGGCGATGCTGACGGAATTAGACTAGGTAACGAAACAATAAAGGTGGTATATGAGTTTTGTTACTTGGGCAGTAAAATAACATGCGATGGTCGCAGTACAAAGGATATAAAATGCAGAATGGCAATGGGAAGAAAGGCGTTCTTGAAAAAGAGAAATTTGTTAACATCGAATATTATTTTAACTGTAAGGAAGTCCTTTCTGAAATTACTTGTGTGGAGTGTGGCTTTATATGGGAGCCAAACATGGACGATAAACAGTGAACAGTGCGGGCAGGAAGAGAATAGAGGCTTTGAAGTGTGGTGTTACAGAAGAATGCTTCAAATTAGGTGGGTGGATCGCGCAACTGATGAAGAGGTACTGAACTGAATTGGGGAGAAAAGGAATTTCTGGCATACCTTGACTAAAAGAAGGAATCGATTGGTAGGACACATTCTTAGACGTCAAGAAATCGTAAGTTTAGCAATGGAGAGAAGTGTGTGGATAAAAATCGCTGAGAGAGACCAAGAGATGAATACAGTAAGCAGATTCAAATGGATGTACGTTGCAGGTCTTATGAGGAGATGAAGAGGCTTGCTCAGGATAGAATAGGGTGGAGAGCTGCATCAAACCAATCTGCGGACCACACACAACAAGACCTACCTGCCACCGTCAACATAAGCAATTGACTTCTGAGAAAAATCGCGTGACTTAATGCATCATTGACCGATTTGTCCTATTTTACCAAAAATTTTGGAGTTCAGATGAGATATTAAACACAATATTACCTACATATGGTAACGTATTGAGATATTGGTTACAGTTGTATTTCTCTGTGATACAGTACATTGTTTTGCTGTCTCGACACCTTACTTGAGGTTTTGCTGTAGTTTACTTACAGTGAGGCACCATAAAGCTAACATAATCGTAAAAAAATATTTTTTTTTCTTTGAGCTGTAATATGAGGTGTGGTCTCCTCGCTCAACCAGTATATTTACACACACGCGTGGCGTGGACCGTATGAGATTATCAATCAGCTCTTGAGGGATATTTGGCCATTCTTTCATGAGTGTAATATCCAGCTCTGTAACCGTTGTTAAGAGGTGCTGGTCTGACTGAAATGCGTCTAAAAATGTTTGTAAATCTATGGGACTTAACTGTGTTGGTTATTAATCCCTAGGCTTAAAAACTACTTAAACTAAGTTAAACTAACCTAAGGACAACACACACACCCATGCCTTACGGAGGTCTCGAATCTCCGCCTTAGACCGCTCGGCTACTCCACCGCAGCCCAGTGCGTCTGCAAAGTGCATCCCAGACATGCTACATCGGGTTAATGTGTGGTGAACAACACTCCATTCGTTCAATTCCCTCTCCTTCAAGTATGTTGTCCACCAGTACAGCTGTCGGAACGAACAATATCGTCCACCACAAGCGACCATTTCTTATGACACTAGTGCAGTACAGAAAATATTCGAAGGATCTCGTCTCTGTACCTCTTAGCAGCCACGCCACCATTCTGAACAATATAGAGGCCCGCACGTCCGCCAATACTGCCCACACAATTTATTACACCACCCTGATTGTCCTGCACATCAATAGGACTGTTACACGATCTCTACAGATGAAGGAACGACGATTGTCTGGCTGAACACAAAATCCTGACTCATTTGTGAGCAGCAACAGGCGCTATTTGTTCCGACTCCAAACCTGATGTTCCTCCGCCCAAGTTCTGCCGGCTAAACTGTGTTGTGGTTTTCATGGGACACACACCATACGCCTCCGTGCGTAAAGGCTCCATTTCCGAAGGCGATTTCTGACTGTGGTGATATTGCGCGTCTTGTTGCTTTCTGGAATGTGCGTTGTAACTGAGTTACATTCAGCCTACTGTCTCGACGTGCAGTTAACCGGAGATAAAGACTATCTTGTGCTGATGTAACCCATGGACGACCTTGGGCTTGCCTTCCTCTAACGTTTCCTGTTGTCTGAAATCGCGTCCAGGTCCTGGAAATAACACTTTCACACACACTCCAGTAGCTGCAGCCACCTCCCTCTCAGTCCCACTTCCAAGCTTCTTATGACTCAGCATGCCATAGCTTCGGGTAAGTCACGTTGTTGATTAATTGCACTACCTACTCAATAAACAACCCCAACCCAACTGCCCAACTTCTTGTGTGATTAATTTGAAAGAAAAATCACTGCCGCGTTCGAATGGTCGAGCGCTCTAAGGTGTCTTGGTGCGGTGCGCGCTGTTGTTCCCCATAGTAGGTCCGAGTCCTCCTTTGGACATGGGCTGTGTGTTATTCCTTATGTTAGTTTAAGTTGGTTTAAGTAGTTTGTAAGCGTAGGGACTGATAACCACAGAAGTCTCAAAGATTTCCTTACATTTGAACATTTTGAATTTGAGTAAGCACAAGTCAACACTAACCCCCTGTGCAGAAACGTTCTGTTATTACCACTGTCTTGTTTGCAAAAAGGTGTTTTCTACACTCTGTCAAACCAACAGAATGACGTCGAACCAACAGAATGACGTCGAACCATTTTAGTTCATTTTGCAGATGACAATACTTTAGAAACTAGGTGTCTCAACTGATCCCTTACTGGTTTTGACTGGTGTATATCTTTAGTATTATTATTATTATTCTCATCTCAGAAACATACATGTTTATACAGTTATTAACACAGTTATACACATAACATTACATGTGACCAAAACTTGCCCACTTCCAATGCGTTCTCCGACACCTGATAAAGATCGTTTTCCGCGCAGGTGGTTGGACAAAGTCGACACTGAAGCATATGTTTAATGGTCTAGTCTTCTCCAAACTCGCTTTTAATGGTATCTTCCTCAGCGTAGCCCCATCTTGCTAGGTTAACTCTGGATCTGCCCACTCCTGTTCTCAACCTATTCAAGGACTTCAGTGTCAGCCACCCCTTGTCACGACCAGGTGGTAAAGTTCCAGATACTCTTTTCCACCCTGGGGGTAAAGTAGCCTTACCTTTCCACAGTTGAAAACTGGCATTTTTATCTGTGGTTGGAAGTTCTGTTGATGTTCTCAAGAAACTCTTTCGGGTCTTAAGTCTTTGCACATGCAGCTCATGTCCATATAAGGGATGAGTTATTTCCTTCTCCACTTTCTTCCTTTCCCTGCTCGCTATTATTTCTCTTCGAACAGAAGGCGGTGCTATTCCTGCAACGTGGTAAAGCCACTCGATTGGAGTGTATTTTAAACATCACGTTTTAATTCTGCATGTGTCATTAAATACTATATCTACCTGTTTGGCATAAGTTGAGTTATACTAAACGGGGCAGGTGTACTCTGCAGTAGAATAACACGATGCTATAATAATAATAATAATAATAATAATAATAATAATAATAATATGGTTTTCTGTTCCGCGCGACCTAATTGAGGAGTAAGACTGAATGGTCATGGAACAAATCAATACATGAAGTTTGGTAATAGAAAATTTTAACTAGTCCTATGCACATGACACTCTCAAGACTAAGTGAAAAAAATCAATTAAGAAAAAATGAATTAGCTTAATTGTTTAATATTTCTAGGAGTTCCTCGACAGAATAAAAGGAGTGAGCCATGAGGTAACTCTTCAATTTAGATTTGAAAGCGTGTGGGTTAGTGCTACGATTCTTTAGTTCTTGTGGAAGCTAATTGAAAATGGATGCTGCAGAATACTGCACACCTTTCTGTACAAGTGTCAAGGTGGTGTGATGCAAATGTAGATTCGACTTCTGTCTAGTATTCACCGAGTGAAAGCTACTAACTCGTGGTAATAAGCTGATATTATTAGCAACAAACAAAATTAGAGAAAAAACGTATTGTGACACCAGTGTCAAAATTTCCAGACTACTGAAAAGCGGTCGACATGAAGTTCGTGAATTTACACCATATATTGCTCGAACCGCCCGTTTCTGAGCCCAAAATGTCCTTTTTTTTCAGTCGAGTTACCCCAAAAAATAACGCCGTACGTCATAAGTGAGTGAAAGTAAGCGTAGTAGACTACTTTTCGGTTGACAAATCACTTATTCCAGATATTGTTCTAAAGGTAAATAAAGCAGAATTTAGTTTTGGAACAAGCTCCTGAACATGGGCTTTCCACGACAGCTTACTGTCTATCTGAAAATCTATAAATTTAAACTGTTCAGTCTCATCATATGCCCATTTGTGTAATCAAAATGTCATCTTTCGTCAAATTATGTGTTAGAAATTGTCAACACTGAGTTTTACTGTCATTTAACATCAACTTGTTATCTACAAGCCATGAACTTATCATTTGAACTGCATTATTTGACACTGTGTCAATATTACGAACAACATCCTTCACTACCAAGCTGGTATAATCAGCAAACAAAAATATTTTACAATCACCTGATATACTCGAAGGCATATCATTTATATAAATAAGAAACAACAATGGCCCAACACAGAACCATGGGGTACCCCACACTTAACTGTGCCCCATTACGATTGTACGTCATGGCCATTATCTTTTGTTGCCTATTATTAAAGTAAGAGGTGTACCAGTTGTGAGCTACTCCTCGTATTCCATAATGTTCCAACTTCTGCAACAATATTTTCTGATCAACACAATCAAACGCCTTTGTTAAATCAAAGAAGACGCCTAATGTCCGTAGCCTTTTATTCAACCCGTCACGTGCCTCACAGAGGAACAAAAATATAGCATTTGCAGTCGTTAAACCACTTCTAAAACCAAACTGTACGTTTGGCAACAAATTAATTTGCTATTGCAAAAGTTCGATTGGTTTCAGTTTGGCTACCGTACTGTGGACCGGCCAGTTTTCTAAGGAGATTATTCCTTGTGAAAAATTTCGACTCGGTGTTCATGTAACGCTTTTTTTATGTAAGAGATCTATCGAGCGTCATTCCTAGGATTATGACAGTGTTCCAGATCGACCCCTGACCACACCACCTTTAACCTACGAGGGGCTTTCCTGTTCCTTAGATGAAAAGCACATATTTGTGTCTTGGTTTGTAGTGTAGTATCTTGACAGATTTTCAAGAGCATTCTTTAGGGTGTTCTCCATCGATTCAAAGTTTCTTTAGTGCTACCCTTTCTGAGGTGATAGCAGTAGTAGCGTCGCATAAAAAAATCTGTTGGGCATGAGCCTTTCGATGAGCAGGGGGGGGGAGGGAAGGCCGCGAGAAGGGATGTCGCCTAACGATGAGTGTTCATAAGTGTTCCGGACAACGATTTTTGTATTTTTTTTTCTTTTTAAGTTTTTTAATAACAATTTTAAACATTTAAAAAACCACCTTCTCACACGGATCAGCCTCTTTTGCTCCTATGAATGTACAACAAATGACACACTCACTATTACTTACTGCTCTCTAACTTGAGGCTCTACTCGCACAGCTGTATCGGTTGAGACGAACCTCGCTACAAAATCTGTCTTCTGAATTTCATAGTAAATTTCGTGTATCAATACTTCAGCAACTTATGTTATTACATCATTCTCAATGCTTGTTGATGTTCCGCGGAAGAGTGTAGAAGTTGCTAAAAGTTGTTTTAGGGCAGAATCGAACTCAGGAATTGTAGTAATAAATTCATTGGAGGACTCTTCATTTTCATTGTAACCTCGGAATGCCAGCTTTTGTTTTCCTAAACAGCATACAGCATTAATGAGCGTCTTTGAAATCTCCCTGTTCTTTCTCATGTTTTCATTCTGAGCTTCTATTTCAGCTCTTCCTTGAAAATCCAATAACATAAAAATTCTAATGGGAGACGAAATAAATTTGTTAAATTTGACGGAACTAGAAAGATGAATTTCAGACTCACTATGTATTTTAATGGCAGTGTTCAAGTGGTTCATATCTTGGTATCCTTGATGATTCCATATAAAGTTTAAGTTTGAAAACAGCAAACACGTTGAACAGTAATAGGTGATCATCACATCACGCCCGCAAAGCCTCTCCGCTACGTCATACAGTTTTTCGCGAAAATGTATTTCGAACCCTCTCCTCGCACCTTACACACGTGTAGATGTCTTGAGAACTGGACATGGTCGGCTACTATCAATCACATTTTTCTTTGCACTGTGACAAAAAAAAACTGGTGTTTTAATAATTGTCTTACTATCCTTTCACTGTCCTTATTAAATGTTTAACACCTGACGTGGTCGAATAAGCAATAATACACTTGCGTACAACTCGGAAACAATAATCAGTCGCAAAGCGTAGGAAACCGAATCAAACCCCTTGGCAGGCGGAAGGCGAGGGAACAGACTGGCACCGCGCATGCGCACTTATAGCCTATGAAGCTACCACAAAGACAATGTAAAATAAACTTCGGCCGATCGCCATGATAGTGGCAAGCGTCAGATAAATGCGAGTGTTTTTAGGAGATAAATTGTGTATTATATACGGAAGCTACTGCGGTATATATACTCAATTGGCAGTCACGTCTGTACTGTTTGACTATTGCAGTATACATGAAACACGATGTTGAATAGCTGCTCAGCATTTAACTGCATAAATCGATTTAAGTAAGGAATAAAAAGAACGAATACCGTTTTCCAATGTATATTTCTTAGGAATACAAGTAGCCCTACTAGTTGTGTTCAGAGATAGTTACTCTTGCTTAACAGGCTGTTAGTCAAGACAATAATAGGATTAAATGAAATAAATAACAGGCTTTTACAATACTGGTAGCTCTTCTAAAAGAGCTACTTTAGGCAGTACTGATGGACAGAAAGTTCAAAAAGTTCCGTTTTATGATTGTGCAAAATAACTATTGGGGCTACGAGACCAGTTGCCTCACTGCAGTTCGAATTTTTGTTTATGAAATTAATATTAGCAACTTGTAACACAGAATTTTAAAGTCATCTGCTTTAAAAATAGGTATAACAACTGTGTATAGTTCCATATATAAATGACACATTGCCACACTGAATGCACATTGTGAAGTTGAACAAAATGTCGGATAGATGCTGACTTTTGAGCAGTTGACGCTACTGTAAGGTATTTCGCTTGCAGCATTAAGAATGTTAATATTCGTGCTAGGTACCCTAGTGATAAAATTGGATGCACTTAGTTAAAAGTTGTCATACTTCGTGTTTTTAAAAAGATTTCCAGTGGCTGATTGCTGTATTCACAAGGTAAGACGCTTTTTTACATTTATGTATTTGATGGGATATTTCATTTTCACGGTCAATTTGAACAAGAGCTGTTTCAGGCAGCCCTGTTTCATATTTTGAGGATATAAGATATCTAAATATTGGTGAATACAGCAGGCAGTCAAGCAAAGGCGTAAAATGTTGTGAAACTCTTCCGAAATTAATGTTCGTACAAAAGGTTCACCATCGTATAATATATTGAGAAAGTTCCAGAAAATCGTGTCTGACGATAAACTCCGTTCATATGCTGCACTTATAACGCTAAAAAACTAAATTCTATAATTCGTTTTAGTTAGGAACTAGAAACGCTGTTGACCCATTTCTACACGAATGTGTAATAAATTCACACGCGGCCAATACTTGCTGTATATTCAAAGAGGCTGAACCTGTTTTGTAGTTATATAATTAAATAAGACATCAAAAGAGTCTTCCGCACATTTTAAGTTGGCGCGGAAGTTTGCCACCATGATGGCCGCCGAGGCGCTCTTCAACTTCACGCTGTTCGCGGTCGGCCGCTTACGGGATTCTACATTTACATGGGATACATTGCAAATCACTTTGAAGTCCTTGTCAGAGGGTTTATCGAACCACGTTTATATTATTTATCTCCCATTCCAATATCAAATACCGCGCAGGAAGAAAGAACATCTGAACCTCTCCGTTTCAGTCTTGATTTCTCGTATTTTATTCTGATGATCATTTCTACCTATGTAAGTGGGAGTCAAAAATATTTTTTCGCATTCGGAGGAGAATGTTAGCGATTGGAGTTTCGTAAGTGGCCCACGCCGCAGCGATAAACGCCGTTGTTGTAATGATTCCCATCCCAGATCCTGTATCATTTCCGTGACGCTCCTTCCCCTGTATCGTGACAGTACAAAACGAGCTGTCCTTTGGACTCTTTCTATGTCCTCCGTCAAACCCACCTGATAAGGATCCTACACTAGGCAGCAATACTCCAAACAAGGACGGACAAGCTTAGTGTATGGAGTTTCTTTTGTAGTTCTGTTGCATCTTTTAAGGGTTCTGCCAATAAAACGCAGTCTCTGGTTCGCCTTTCCCAAGACGTCATCTACGTGTTCTTTCCAATTTAAGTCTGAAGTAATAGTAATTCCTAGGTATTTTGTGGAGTTTACGGTCTTCACGTTTGATTGATTTATCTTGTAAACAAAGTTTAAAGTATTTCTTTTCGTACTCATGAGGACGACTTCACACTTCACATTACATAAAGTCAATTGCCATTTCTTACATCATAGTGATCCTTATTCAAATCGTTCTGCAGTTGGTTTTGATCTTCAGATGATTTTACTAGACGGTAAATGACGGCGTCATCTGCAAACAACCTCAGAGAGCTAATAAGATTTTCTCCCAAATCGTTTATGTAAATAAGGAACAGCAGAGGACCAATAACACAACCCTGTGGAACGCCCGATATCACCTCTGTTTTAGTCGATGCTTTACCGTTGATTACTACAAACTGATTGTAGGGGCTTGAACTGTCAACGATGGAAGCAGATTCAACGCCTTGGCCGCTGGCGTGGCAGTAGAGACGTGCCACACGATTCCGGACAGCACGGAGGATGACTGCACTATATGGAGCAGAAGAATGAAATTATAATGAAAGGAAAACACACTATAATGTAACATTACGTTTAAACAGATAAAAATAATCTATTATTGGCCCACTTTAGGTTACGGTAGTAACACTAAAAGTGGGCATTTGCGATCGTCTTTTGACAGCTCGAAATTTAAATGAAAATAACGGTTTAACCATGCATCTGACACGAAAATTGAATAACCGAATTTGTAGAGGAGAAAATTCTCTACAACTTTGCTCCGTTATGTTTTTCTTTTCATATCACGTATCGTTTCAGAGATATTTGCAAAAATAACGGCGATTTTTTATATATGTCTGTCCGTAACGTGTTCCCTGTTTCTAAGACGAACCGTTCAACCGACCAGCAGAAAATTTTGCACACATAATTGTAGGCTGCCAGAGACCAGAACCTCCCTTTTCCAAATTTTTCGGACAAAAATACGGTAGTAATACAAAAAAAAAACGTTTGTAATATAATTGTAATTGCAAACGAACCGTTCATCTGACACGAAAATTGAATAACCTAATTGGTAGAGAACCTAATTGGTAGAGGGGAAAATTCTCTACAACGTCGCTCTATTATGTTTTTTTTTTTTTTCATATCTTGCATCGTTGCAGAGAAATTTGCAAAAATAACGGCTATTTGACGATGTCTGTCTGATTGTAACGTGTTTCCACTTTTTCGGTCGAACCGTCCAACCGATCGGCACCAAATTTTACATACATAATTGTTGGCTACCAGATACCATAACCTCGCTTTTTGAAATATTTCGGACAAGAAATACGGTGTTAATACAAAAAAAGCCGTTTGTAATGTAATTTTAATTGCAAATAAACTGTTCATCTGATGCGAAAATTGAATTAACGAATTTGTAGAGGAGAAAATTCTCTACAACTTTGTTCCCTTATGTTTTTTAATATCTCGTATCGTTTGAGAGATATTTGCATAAATAACAGAGTTTTTACACCCTCCACTGAATTAACGAAAACCAACCGTTCGCAGATGTCACGTGACATTCATTGCCCAGAACTCTCTCTGGCATAAGCCATCTTGCGTTGCGTATTTGATGATTTTCTTATTTTAACTTACATATTGTCATTTCAAAGCAATGGCGCACAGAAGAATTATCAAAAAGACGTCGTTCTTCGTACGATAAATGATAATTTAGTGTCTACAAATGCCATATTAGCATCAGTTAACAACGGCCATTAATAGTATGAGATTAAAGAACGTAAATTCCTAACTGTTAGCTGTAGCGTAGTGTCCAATGTGTTGTACTGTGACGCTGAATGTTAGTGGTTTGGAACCCGCCACTACCATTTTTTTTTTTTATTTTCCTAAAAGGGTTTCAGAAAGTCTTATTAATTGATTTCTTATTATTTAGATTATTATTTCGGTCCAAAATGTTTGCAAAAACTTATAAAACTACAAATCTAAAGTGGGCCGTAAAACAGGTCAGTGCGTTTTTTTTTTTTTTTTTTTTTTTTTTTTTTTTTTTTTTTTTTCACCTGGGCGTTGACACACAACTTGCACGCCCTGAGAAAACGCCACTGGAGAGCAGCTTATCTCTTGCCCTACAGTCCTATAAGTTGCAGTCAAATTCGCAGAACGACATACAAATCAGTCGCTGGGAACGCAGTCTACCCACACGACGTAGCAACCAGCCCTAGTCGAGACAATCGGCCCCTCATTTGTGCGTAGTGTAATGGCTGCCTGAAGACGCATCCGACTACCGTATCGGGCAGAGGTTACGTGCCGCCCCTATTGACCTGCGGACACGGCAGTGTAGTGAGTAAGCGGCCGCAGCCTCGACTGGCGCATTGTGCGCCCTGAGCCCGGCGCCGGCTCGCGGTCAGTTTCCTTAGCGGGCGCGCGCCATACAGCTGTCACGCGGCCGCTGACCTGCCGCAGCCCAGCGTGGGACGCCGAGCCGGCTGGACACGCACGCTCAGCCGACCAATCGGCGGCTTCCGCGATGCGCTCTCCCATCGCCCGTCAGTGGCTCGTCACACCGCCGAGTACTTCCGTGTAGCCCCAACAATCAAGCATTTCAAAATTGTTTAGACTCTCGTGGCTGTTATACACTGGTCAAAACAATTAGGCCAGGCAGTTCCAACAGCCTGCTCAGCGAGCACGAGCGCGCACGAGCACTCACTACCACAACTGTGATGGCGCGGCAAGGTGACGTCACGCACCCCAGTAGAGCACTATATACTGGGTGATCAAAAAGTCAGTATAAATTTGAAAAATTAATAAATCACGGAATAATGTAGACAGAGAGGTAAAGATTGACACGCAAGCTTGGAATGACATGGAGTTTTATTAGAACAAAACAAAAAGTTCATCTACCGTTATCGGGCCTTTTTTCTTCAAGGAACTGCGTGATTCTGGTTTTGTAACTGCTACCGTGACGGGTGAGAAGTACGCCGACCTGTTACAAAATCGCATCATCCCAAGCCTGGCTGATAAACACCTGCTGGAACGTACGATTTTTATGCAGGATGGCGCTCCATCCCATATTGCTAGTGGCGTCAATGATCTCTTATGTGCGTCGTTTGGTGATGATCGTGTGCTCAGCCGCCACTTTCGTCAAGCTTGGTCTCCCAGGCCCCCAGACCTCACTCCGTGCGATTATTGGCTTTGGGATTATCTGAAGTCGCAAGTGTATCGTGATTCACCGACATTTCTAGGGATGCTGAAAGACAACATCCGACGCCAATGCCTCATCATACCTCCGGGCATACTTTACAGTGCCGTTCACTACATTATTCCTCGACTACAGCTATTGTTGACGAATGATGGTGAACATATTGAGCATTTCCTGTAAAGAACATCATCTTTGCTTCGTCTTAATTTGTTATGCTAATTATTGCTTTTCTTATCAGATGAAGTGCCATCTGTCGGACATTTTTTGAACTTTTTTTTTGTTCTAATAAAACCCTATCTCATTCCAAGCATGTGTGTCTATTTTCGCCTCTCTATCTACATTATTCTGTTATTTATTAAGTTTTCAAATGTATACCGACTTTTTGATCACCCGGTAGTGCAAACACAACAATCCGCTATTTTGAACCCCACGTTGAAGGCGCGCATTTAAAGATTACGGAACACTTACGCTTTTTAATATGCTCTTGTTGTTGTTGTTGTTGTGGTTCTGAGTCCGGAGACTGGTTTGATGCAGCTCTTCACCCTGCTCTATCCTGAGCCTCTTCATTTCCTCATAAGAACGGCACCCTACTCCATTCGAAATTCCTTACTATATTCATCTCTTGGTCTCCCTCTGCGATTTTTACCCCACACACTTCCTTACAATGCTAAATTTACGATTCCTTGATGTCTAGCAATGTGTCCTATCAATAGATCCCTTCTTTTAGTCGAGGTATGCCAGAAATTCCTTTTCTTCCCAATTCTGTTCAGTACCTCCTACGCGATCCACCCACTTAATCTTCAAGTTCGGAAGCAATCCTCAAAGCTCCACGTGCCCCCTGGGTGGTTCTAAACGGACAACAATCTTTGGTAGCTGGTCCTGTCACCACGGTGATCTCCCAGCTATGTCAGCTACCAAGACAATCCAGAATGGCTCTTGTCAGGGCCAACAAAACTGTCAACAAAACGATCTGAACAGAGCAATAGGTCCAGTCCTAAACGTGTGCCATTTGAATATTGAGGGGATAAGTAGGTCAAAATGTGACTTCCTCAGTAAAAATCTTCTGAGTAACAATATTGACGTCCTTGCTCTACAAGAAACCCATGCAGAAGATCTTAAAAGCTGTTCAAGAGGCAATATCCATGGCTACAGACTTGTGGGAGAGATAGGCCATAGAACATATGGCGTGGCTACATATGCTAGACAGG
Source organism: Locusta migratoria (assembly GCA_026315105.1). Classification (NCBI taxonomy): domain Eukaryota; kingdom Metazoa; phylum Arthropoda; class Insecta; order Orthoptera; family Acrididae; genus Locusta; species Locusta migratoria. The sequence goes on along the minus strand of CM048748.1, from coordinate 132,836,405 downwards.
ACTTGGATGATGTATCTATAATTCATGAAAGCTGTGACGATGACATATTTGTTTTGGCAGTGAAAGTGTCTGGAACTACCATAGTTAATGTCTACAAGCCTCCCAACATCCAGTGGCAAGATACGGTTCTCCCAGTTTTCGATCACCCTTCCCTATATGTCGGCGATTTCAACAGCCACAGTAGCCATTGGGGGTACTCGTCTGATAATGAAAATGGAATAGCCTTAGCTGAATGGGCTGAAAATAATAACCTTTCCTTGGTTTTTGACGCAAAAGACTCCAGCACATTTTTCTCAGCCCGCTGGAAGCGTGGATATTCACCTGACCTGTGTTTTTGTTCCTGTGATCAGACATTAAGATCTCTATCAGTTACGAGAAAGGTACTTGGCACATTCCCACGGTCGCAGCACAGGCCAGTGCTGATATCAGTTGGGATTAAGATTCCCCTAATAAGATCTTTTCCGAGACCCAGGTGGAATTTTAATAAAGCAGACTGGGAGGCATTTACTTCCAAATTAGAAGACAACATTAGATTCATTCCTCCTACAATAGAAAATTATGACAGATTCGCTGGACTCCTTAAAGCTATAGCTAAAGCCTGTATACCTCGAGGCTACAGAAAGACATATATCCCGGGATGGAGCCAAGAGTGTGAAGACCTGTATAATGAATTTATCAGCACTGAAGATTCAAACGCTGCCGACATCCTACTGAACGCCCTTGATAATGCCAGAAGAGAGAAATGGGTGAAAAAAGTTCATAGTTTAGACTTCACTCACAGCAGCAGAAAGGCTTGGTCACTTCTGAGGAAATTGTCTACCAGTGTATCCGAGAAAAAACTTCCTCCCACACATCCTGATCCTTCCGACATAGCCAAACGAATCGTAGCACTATCCAAGTCAAAACGGCAACAGTCTGACAGATTAATATCCTATAAACTAAATGAAATTAAGAAATGCCAGCAGGCTCCCCTGGAAGTATCAAAACCTTTTTGCTTAGACGAACTGCATGTGGCTATCTCTGATATGAAGACTGGGAAAGCTGCCGGTATAGATGATATTTTCCCAGAATTTATTAAACATGCTGGACTCAAGACCCGATTGTGGCTTCTAAATTTATTCAATAACATTCTTAAAGACAGCTCTCTACCAAAAGCTTTTAAGAGATCTAAAGTAATAGCTGTTTTGAAGCCTGGTAAAGCAGCCGAACGTGCAGATAGCTACCGCCCAATTGCACTTCTCAGTGTATGTTACAAGCTGCTCGAGAGACTCATCTACAATCGTATTGTTCCCATTCTCACTGCTAGTATCCCTGTTGAACAAGCTGGTTTCAAACAAGGCCGTAATTGCTGTGACCAGGTCCTAGCACTGACATCTTTGATTGAGACTGGTTTCGAAAAGAAGTGTACCACTTCCGTTGCTTTTCTGGATCTCTCGGCAGCTTATGATACCGTGTGGAAGAAGGGCCTCCTAGTGAAGCTTTACAATCTCATTCCTTGTCCTATTTTATTGCGACTTGTGAACTCAATGCTAAGTGGTCGCCTGATCAAGATCTATCTCGGCAACACAGAAAGTGGGTTTAGACAGCTTCACGATGGCCTCCCCCAGGGTTCGGTTCTTGCTCCCATTCTTTTTAATGTTTACACCGCTGATCTTCCAGCTACGCAATCTAGAAAATTCATTTATGCCGATGACATTGCCATAGCGTCACAACACAGAGACATCCATGTGACGGAAACTACTTTAACATCTGACCTAGCTCTCCTCAGAAATTACTTCGCAATGTGGAAACTAAAGCCAAACCCAAATAAAACGGAAGTATCTTGTTTCCATCTCAATAATAGGATGGCCGACTATAAACTTAATATCTCGTTTGATGGTGTTCAACTTGAACATAATGAACATCCAAAATACCTGGGAGTAATCTTGGATAGATCTCTTACTTTTAAGTACCACCTTCATAAAACAGCAGACAAAGTTAAAACTAGGAATAACATATTGCAGCACTTAGCAGGATCATCTTGGGGAGCCAGTGCTAAGGTCTTGCGTACAACAGCTTTGTCCCTAGTTTACTCTGCAGCTGAATACTGTTCTCCTGTCTGGCTCAACAGTGCTCATGTGAGAGACATTGATGTACAATTAAATAGAGCAATGAGATTGATCAGTGGCACTCTGATGGCTACACCACTTCAATGGCTCCCAATATTATGCAACATCGTTCCCCCTGATCTAAGACGGAAGGAAGCCTTAATGAGAGAGTATTATAAGATCTTGTCCACTCCTGAGCTTCCTATCCTGCAAGACCTTCCACCACCGGTCAGCCGGCTGAAATCACGTAAACCACCTCTTAAAACAGCTGTGCAACTACATGAGAGTGGCTTCTCACCTAAATCAAACTGGGCAAGAATTTGGGATTCGTTTAATGGAAAAAACAGCATCTGGATAGACGATCCCTCTAAGCAGCTCCAAGGAATGGACCTTCCCAGGAGAGAATGGTCTTTGATCAACCGTTTCCGAACTGGTGTTGGTCGCTGTAACTATTGGAAATTCAAATGGGGACAGACAGACGACCAGTCATGTGACTGTGGAGCAGACACTCAAACGATGACCCATATAATTACTAATTGCCCATTACGATCATTCTCAGGAGGGATGACCGAACTCCATATAGTCAGTCAGGAAGCTGTCCAGTGGTTAAAGGAGTTGGACTTGGCTCTGTGACAGAGATATGTTTTATCTTATTAACTAGACACTAGTATATCTTACTAAAGTATTATATGTAGCTGACATTATACCATACGATATATATATATATATAAATATATATATATATATATATATATATATATATATATATATATATATATATATATCTTCAACATTCTTCTGTAACACCACATTTCGAAAACTCTATCCTCTTCCTGTCCGCACTGTTTATTGTGCATGTTTCACTTCCATACAAGCCAACACTCCACACAAATGCCTTCAGAAAGGACTTCCTTTTGCTTGAATTAGTATTCGATGTTAGCAAATTTCTCTTTTTCAAAAACGCTTTTCTTCCCATTGACATTCTGCATTTTATATCCTCTGTACTGCGACCATCATATGTTATTTTACTGCCCAAGCAACAAAATTCATCTACCACCTTTATTGATTCGTTACCTAATTTAAGTCCTTCACCATCGCTTGATTTTCTAAGATCATTACCCTTGTTTTGCTCTTGTTAATGTTCATCTTATATGCTCCTTTCCAAACACTGTCCATAACATTCAATTGCTCCTCCAGGTCCTTTGCTGTCTCTGACAGAATTACAGTGTCATCAGCAAAACGCAAGGTCTATTATTTCTACACCCTGAACTTTAATTTCTTCTTCACATTTCTCCTTTCTTTCTTTTATAGCTTGCTCAATGTACAAATTGAATAGCATTGGGGAAAGGCTACAACCATGTCTTACACCCTTCCAAACCTCTGTATCCCTTTCATGCCCTTCTACTCTGATAACTGCTGTCTGGTTTTCGTACAAGTTGTAAATAACATTCCGTTCCGTATATTTTACTCCTGGTCTTAAGGCCATTAAATATAATTTGCTAACGCAGAAAATATTACGGCACAGTAAATTTATTTGTTTATATTTGACTATGAGTGGCAAGCAACTTAAAGTTAGTGATTAGATGGATATTTAGAGATAATGAAACGTTCCAAAAATGGTAAAGCCAAGATCGCAGGTATATAATTTTATTTGGACGACCGGTTTCAGTGGTCTCTGCCATCATCATCAGGTCCAAAAATTGTTTCACACAGCCGTCATCTTGTAATGTCAAAAGTTGTTGTATAAAACGATTTAAAGTGCATGGTGCACTATGTCGCCGCGGCGGAGCGGCAGAGCGCATTGAGGCGCTATGCTACGGAGGAAGGAACATTAGTGTTTAACGGCCCGTCGACAGCGTGGTCATTAGAGGCGGAGCTCAAGCTCGGATTGTTGGAGAGGGATAGGGAAGGAAATCGGGCGTGCCCTTTGAAAGGAACCATCCCGGCATTTGCCTGCAGTAATTTAGGGAAATCACGGAAAACCTAAATCTCGAAGGCCGGAGGTGGATTTGAACCACCATCCTTCCCAATGCGAGTCCAGTGTCTTACCACTGCACCACCTCGCTCGGTCGCTATGCTACGATACGCGAGGCCGTTACCCATCGGGGGTTCGAATCCCCCCTCGGGCCGTCTTTAGCACAAACTATTTCATGAGTAGTTTGTAGGTTTAGGGACTGATGACCCCGTAGTTAAGTCCCATAAGCTCTACAAACATTTGAACATTTTTTGCACTATGTCATCGTAACAATGTACACTTTTATTACAATGATATAGTGCACCTATGCACTTTATTTTATACAACAACTGTAGACATTAGAAGATGACGGCTATGTAAAACAATTTTTGGACCAGATGATGATGGCAGAGAGCATCTAAACCGGTCGTTCAAATAAAATTATATACTAGCGATCTTCGCTGAACCATTTTTGGAACGTATCATAATACTGGATCGCCTCTTCATAATATAAACAAAGTTACCTGAATGAGAGGCAAGCAACTTAAAGTTAATGATTAGATGGATATTTAGAGATAAGATATAGTCACCTACATTCCATATTGAGGCATTTGTTACAGTTCTAAATATTTACCACTTACAGTCAATTTACGTTAAAATTATCGTATGTTCCACGTGCGTTTACGGTAACTATGAGTTACATTCGAAAACAGTTACGGAATACTGCTAAATTGCGATACTGTACTTTTCGTATTCCCCGCTCTAATGTCTAGCATATTTTACACATACCCATATTTCAGAGATGAGTTTACGTCAAAAGTCTGTTTAATAACTATGAACGTCTGGTTTCGTTGGATAACAATTAAATTAAGTTTCTCTGGTAGCATGCAATTTGAAATAAAGTGAAAGTTCCATGCTTAGTTTTGAATTTAATGCCTTTCATGTACGACTTCCTTCCAGTTCGTATACCTATTCCCGTGTTGGGAGTCACATTTAATTTAAACACTGAACTAATGCGAAATAATATAATTTCAAAATGTTTTTAGAACTTATGGGACTTAACTACGGGGTCATCAGTCCCTAAGCTTACAAACTACTTATGAACTAGCTAAGACTAAGGACGGCACAAATATCCATGCCCGAGGGGGGATTCGAACCCCCGACCGTAGTGGCCGTGCAGACCGTGACTGGAGCGCCTCAGTCTCCTCGGCCACCGCGGCCGGCATTGTAATTTAAAAACCACTAGCTGAGCAAACCCAGCTGCACTCATGCATACAATTACAGCCCTTAGATTACGTTCATAGTTGGTCTAAATAACATCAAGAAAAGGAGCTTACTTTAAAAACACACTATGTCGTGCTAACAAACTGTAGCGATATTAAACTACAGCTTACATTTACAGACCTATATTTTCATTTCTACATCTCTGTGAGCATATCTATTTCTAATACAAATATAACAAAAAGTTTTGTGTTTTGTGGTTAACGTTACACAGATAGTTGCTCGATTCTGGCGTCTGTACTTGACGTCTGGAATTTACAAGCCACCTTTTACGTCGATCTATGTTTGAAGGAAACCGATAAAACTTACAGCGATCATGTCTGCTATTATTTGAGCAATTTAGAACAGCACAACCCACCATTTCACACTGCGAAACAATAAAATCACAAAATATTCCCTAATTCACTTCGCCACACCAGACATAGCATAAAACACTGTCGTCTGATTGGCATTCAAAATGGCGGATTGTTCAGCTCGTTATATCTAGGCCACCCGCCAGTACTCGGGTGGATATAAGGAAACAGACTTCTCGTCCAAGGGTAAGTGTGAAACAGCAAAACTCTGTAGCCGCCGAAGCCTAGTGCCTACTTCTTTATAAGGACTATTCAACCTTCTAAGCAAATGGACACATAAATTACGGGAAATTTGGAATATAATTATTGATATGGTGTCTGTTCTTTTCCGACATGTTGCAAGCAAAAGGAAGTAATGGGCAGGGAGCAGTACCATCGTCGTGTGCTACAAGTTGAGAATTTGGGATGGAAGGGAAGCGTGCCTGGATATCCTAATTGGTTACAGTGTTTCAGTTATGCTTTACTTCACAATTCGAAATTTTTTCCTTTCTCAATGCAAAAAATCTCACGTTTGTTCATAGTATCGTATTACAGGCCGCGCTCTGCAATTATTCATTCACACTCACTCACAGAAGATTTTTATCAGGCATTCATTCACCAGTCATTAATTTTATAACATTTTAAAAGTTCTTTCAAGGCGTACAAACAAGCCTCAGAGGCGCTGATAGAATGTTGTTAGGTGGTGCAGTCCATTCAAAACAATAGCATGGCTTCTCAACGAACCACAGAAGAAATATGTGCGTAAATGCCGACGTTATTCTCAAGAAAACATGTTCAGGTATTTTAGAGAACCATTCAATTATTTTAAAGTATTTGTCAAATTTCAGTTAGATCAGCTTAGACCTGAAGGAGCTCCAGTGCAAAAAGTGAGCTATTTTGCAGTCGCCCAGTAAGCAACTAAAGTGCTACAGAAGAATTTTAATATCAATACGAAGACGTGTGCAATGAAGTTCAGAGTGGATTTCGTACAGCTATGCTGGTCTATCAGTCTTTTGGTCATTAACCCGAAGACTGGTTTAATTCAGCTCTCCATGTTACTGTACCATGTGAAAACATTTTCACTGTTGCATAACAACTAGCTAAACAGTACATCCCTCTCATAGTAGTTATTACAATCATGTCTTGGTCTCCATCTGTACTTGCTTTGCTGTTCCATGTCCAGCCTCTACGAAACTAACGATTCATTGATGCTTCAGTATGTATCTTATAAGGTTTTCCCTCGTTCAGATACGTTGTGACACAAATTTCTTCTCTTCCTGGAACCCTGACTGTATTCAGCATTTCTATATTAGCCTACCGATTTATCCATTTAACAACTGACATTGTTTTGTAGCACTACATTTCGAAACAACTAAAGAAAGTTGTTTTTATGTGTTTTTGAACTTCAAATACTATGTGTGTGAATTCTAATTCCTTCCTGCTCATTTTGACAAATTTTAATGAATTTATATGTAAAAGTATAGACAGTGGAAATTAAAATGCCCTTGTGGTGCCTCTCCTGCTCCATCCATGTCGGCCCATTTGACATCCTACCCCTCTTAATCCTCTCCATTTCAGCCATCATCAGTTACTGAGGTGCCCATGTAGCAAATACTTTCCGCCAATTTCAGTGTCTGATTTACTAACCGAATTCCATCAGCATAATATCGTCTAATTAATTTTATGGAAAGTCGTCCACTGAAATGCTACTATCATCAAATATCAAACATGGTCTACGTTCCTGTTAGTGCCCACCCGTGGTTAACAACTCTAGTTCATGACCGGTACTTCCAACTTAACCCTTCAATGCATGGTGCTGCATATCTGCAACATCGACTGTAATATTCTTTTATCCGCGTGTAGCGGGAATTTTGTGAATTAACACATGCTTAACGGATGCAGCAGAGTTCGTAGGAAGTGTTTGTGGTGTTTTTTCTGTCGAGGTTCGCTGCAAAGTGAACTTCTGTTAACATCTTTGCTTGTGTTTGGAGGAAACGGCAGATATTGCCGATTTTGACATTTTGTTTTCCGTATAAAGGGCCAGATTTTGAAGGAGGAAAAAGTCACACTAATTAAGACTAGTATATGCACAAAAATTTGTTTATACTATCCAACATTGAAAATTATATACCAAGTTTCTGTATGTTGTATATGTGCACTTTTATTATTATTATAATTTTTTTTTAATTGAAAACTAGCAACCTTTGTTTGTACAACTTATAAAACACAAGATCATTTCTTTTTGGAAGTTAAAAATATCATTAAGGGTTAACGTTCCTACGAACTTCAAAGAGGATGCAAAATAACTGCGTGCTCGCTTTTTCAGGCAACCAGAAGGTTACGTCGGTTTAGGCAGTTATCAGCCTTCATAATACGATCAAAATGTTCAAATGTTTGTAATGCTATCGGACCAAACTGCGCGGTCATCAGTCCGTAGCTTACAAACTACTTAAACCTAGGTAAAATAACCTAAGGACAAACACACGCACCCACGCAAGCGAGACGCTTTAGACCACAAGGCTACTCCACCGCGGCTAATACGATCAGTTGACTCACTTGGTGTCTTCTAAAAACGATAGTGCAGCCCCCTCCCCCCTCGCCCTCCGAGCCCATCAACGCTAATGAAGTGGAACGAGAGCACCTGTCACGGAGTCTTGGAGTCTTGGAGTGTGGATTAATGTCGTCGTCTCACTTCAGCGAATGAGACATAACTGTCAGTTGATTAAGGTAGTGGTCAGGTTCCAATGCACCACGCAGGAATGCGGTTCCACAGGTCCGGCAGAGAGAGGAGGCGGTCAGCTCATATTATGGCCCAGAATCGTTCTCGGCTGTCGGACACCTGTCTTCATTATCTGGGAAAGCGTGACGACTGAGGAGTATCGGGACAGCGTTCTCCAGTCCACTGTCCAGTAATACAGAGAATTTTTCAGCGGTGAAATCGTTCAAAGCGATCGAGAGCGAGCACAACTCCTGAGAACCTGTTTAGAATACACACGAATCTACTGAACGAAACGGTTTTGGTACTTCTTCACATGATACTGATTGGCCGTAAATGGGAACAGGTGAAAAGTGCCGGTAGGTGGACCTCAGGAAGGCGGCGGTAGAGTGTTGGAGACACAATGTTTGGATCAATTTGGCAACAGTATGTCAAAGAAGATCTTAGCGTATTAGAATGCATAAGGTGGACCAGAAGTTTAACCACCAACAAAATTAGATTTTACAGTGGTGCAAAGTACTTTCGAATAGATAGACGTTGTTTTGGCTATTATGTGTGTTTTTTGTTTCTTTTTGTTTACAGTAACGCTAGTTTATATGTTTGAAGTGGCTTATATTTCTTTCTCTGAAGTCCTGAATGCAATTGAACTCCAAAGAACCATCGGTGAAAGATATATTGAAAAAGATAAAGAAGAGTATGCTGTCTTCATAAATCTCGAAAAGGTATTTGATAGAGTGCAGTGGGATAAGCTGTTAGACATCTTGAAAAGGAAGGGAGTAAAGAGGAAGGAAAGAAGATTAGTTGTAAATCAGTACCAGAAACAGAAGGCACGAGTACAAATAGGTAATGGGATCTCTGAAGACAGCAAGATTGGGAGAGGTGTCAGCAAGGCTGCTGTCTCTCTCCAATTTTATTTGACATTTAAGAAGTACTGGAAAGCTGTTTGGATGGAACAAGAGGCGTAGGGATAGGTGGGAGAAAAATTGATTGTATAAGATTTGCTGACGACATGGTCTCCTTGCAGAAAATAAAGAAACACTGACTCAAATACTAAACAATCTGAGCGAAGCCTGTACAGCATATGGCATGCAAATTAATAAAAAGAAAACGAAAAGCATGGTCATAGATTAAAAAAAAAAAAAAAAAGATAAATGAAAATCAAGTTGGAGTCAGAAGTCATACAACAGGTGACAGCATTCAAGTATTTGGGAAGTTGGATTAAGGAAAATATGAATAGCCAACAAGACATCAGTCTCTGGCGAAAGAAGCGTTCCAGAAGCAAAGAAGACTCCTAACCAGTGGTTTAAACAAAAAATTAAGGATGAGACTGGTTAAGTGTCTAATATGGAGTGTGGCCTTATATGGAGCAGAAACGTGGACTTTGAGAAAGCAAGATGAGAAGGAAATTGAAGCTTGTGAAATGTAGATATTTCGTAGGATGGAGAACATCAGCTGGCTCGATAAAGTCAGAAATGAAGAAGTACTGAATAGAGTTAGTGAGGAACGGTGGATGTTGCTGACGATAGAGAATAGGAAACTAAACTGGCTAGGCCACAGTTTAAGACGAGATTGCCTTCTGATAGAAGCAATTGAGGTTGCGTTCCGGGAAAGAGAGGGAGGGGCAGAAGAAGGTACCAGATGCTGGATGACGTCACAAGCCACTAGGAGGGTACCAAAGAACGAAGATGCTCGCAAAACATAGAGAAGCATGGAGGGCTATGCAGTCTAAATCTGCCGTACGACAGACAACCAAATTATGATGATGAAGTCCTGAAAACCAAGCCCCAACACTTTTGAAGATATGCAGGTGCTGCTTAACTTGAAATAAAAATTAGATATGTGTAGATAATAAAAAAACTTACATAGGATATTAAAAAGATATTGAATATTTTTATCGAATTAATACTTTTCTCTAAAACAATTACGACAACTAGTAATAACATTAAACTAATTGTTTCGTACGTGCAATGCTCACAATATAAAGTATAACCTACTGAAATAAGATTTAGTAGGAGTTATTAAGAAAGGCAATATAAAAAATCAAGATATTGGGAAGCAACTACATACTATTAATCAAAGGATTAAAGAAAAGAAAACATTATGAAAACATCACCTACAACGAATGAGCTTAGAGAGAATCCCAACCAAGAGAAAGAAGCGATATGTGTGAATCCAGAAGCAGGTGTCAGTGAAAAGTGAAGGCTGAAGAGGCTTCACGTATGGTAGAAGAACAACACTAATATTTCGTCTAATTGCGTTTTGTAAATGAAAAATAAACCACATTCAGTCTCAAATCATGATTTATTCCAATGCATCATGAATGGCGGGCTCATACTCAAGGAAGAATGAAAGAAGGTTACATGTAACGTCCCTTTGATAGCTCATCTTCAGGTGTTATTTTCAGTTTATATCATTTATCGTCAGTTGACGTTAACCTGTAAAGGGACCGTGCATTGAAATAAATCACGATTGGTCACTGAACAACTTTTTTTATTTGTTATGTCTGTCATAGGATTGCTTGCAGTGTGTACTTTAGATGGTGGAATCGATGTAACTAGGCAGAACGGTTTCTTCAGCAACGTCACGCCCGCCTTCCGTCATCACCATATTCAACAATACCGACCCACTGTCTCTAAATGATCGTCATCGTCGAGCTATTATAAGATTACTTTAATCCTTTCTTTGAAGTGAAGAACACAGGTGCTGTAGCAGTGAGAATTCATGTAACCTTCCCTCCTGAGAGTGTCTTAAAATTTAATATCGTGGAATTGGACTATTAAGCAGTATATCTAGCACATCTTATGGAAATAAATTTGATGCATTCATCATACATTAATACTACACATACTTATTAGGAAGCTACAGATTTTAATGCACTGTTGCCGAACGAGGTCGCGCGAAGACGTTCAAATTATGTTTACCATTACTTTCCTAAATCGTTTCATGAGGATTTCCTTCCTTGTTCTTCATATATGCTTTTTCTACGTTTCTAATACACTTGATGTCATTATTCAAGTCTAATCTACCTTCCTTTCCCTCCACTTTACTACTATTTAGAATTTTAATTAATGCACACATACAACAGTGACTGCGCGCGCGCGCGCGCGCGCGCGCGCACACACACACACACACACACACACACACACACACACACACACACATACACACGATATCGAAGCAACTCATGGCTTTCACTTTATAACAGACGTCACTTTTGAAGCCACAAAGTCGGATAAACCGTTATACGTAAGGTGATATGTCGCAAAGTAACAGAATGTATTGACGGTTTATGTGACATTACGTCTCGTAGAATTACGAAAAATTATACCCGTAATACGAAATTCGACCCAGCTTATTCCTTCTGACATTCAGAAACTCGCGTCTTTATTCCGTGGATATACTGCGCCGGCCGCGGTGGCCGAGGTGACTGAGGCGCTCCAGTCACGGTCAGCACGGCCACTACGGTCGGGGGTTCGAATCCCCCCTCGGGCATGGATATTTGTGCCGTTCTAGTTCGTAAGTAGTTCATAAGTCGTTTGTAAGTTTAGGGACTGATGACCCCGTAGTTAAGTCCCATAAGTTTAACAAACATTTGAACAACATTTTGGATATACTGCTATTTTTCAGACACTCAGAGTTTCCCTGCGTATAGGAGGAATATGTCACATTTTTTTGGAGAAAGTTGTAGTAGTTAAGACAGTTACACAGACTGATTGCCGGTGCAAAGATCTGCAGCCGTTATTATTTACTGTAGATTAAGTGTGATATGTAAACAGAGTAGATAAGCGATCCACACGTTTCTGTTTCTATTATTTGCATCGGTCTTTGATCACCATGCATTTTTGTTTTTATATTTGATGTTTATTATTATTATATATACATGTGGCACCTGTTCCGAAAGAACAGACGTCACTTCTGATCCTGCAGATGTTATTATTATTTAATATTCATAGAATATATGACATCAACTGGATTTGGAGAAAAAAGACTAAAGGAAGGAAATATCCTTTATTCTGGAAGAAAGGGTGAAACACATAATGAAGGAGTGGCATTATTACTAGATCGGAGACCAAAGCAGTCTCTGATAGAGTGGCATCCAATTACAGAGAGAATCATAGTCGCTCGCTCTGCGAAAGTGAAAGTGAAAGAGAAATGTAGTAAAACTAATTGAATTTTCCGTCGGAGATTGATAGAACATGATAATCTCATCAAAAAGGAAAAGCTCAACTTCTGTAAAGAGGGAAGACCAGTGACCATTGTTCAATGTTACGCACCAACAGAAGTGTCTGAGGATGAAGAGAAAGCCACGTTTTATAGCAAACTCCAAGAAACACCGCAGAAGTGTCGTAAAAGAGATATCCTCATGCTGATGGGTGACTTAAATGCAATAATTGGGAATGACAACCATGGGATACAGCACATTATCGGAAAACATCGGCTGGGAACCCGAAATGACAATGGAGAACATCTCATAGACTTGTGTGGCATGTTTAACTTGATCACTGGAGGTTCCATTTACTCCCCTAAAAGGTGTCACGAAGTGTCATGGGTTTCACCAGACGGCATAACAGAGAATCGGTTAGACACTTCGCATTCAGAAGGACCTGGCGAGCATCACTCTTAGATGTAAAGAACAAAAGAGGAGCAGATTTTGGTACTGACCACCACCTTACGCTAGCAACAGTCCGTCTAAAAATAACTGCACACAAAAGACCTTGCGGACAGAAAAGGGTTAAGTTTTATTTTGGAAAGTTGGACAAGGCAAAAGTCCGAGAGGAGTTCTCGACCCAACTGCAAAATCGTTTTACAGTGCTTAGCAGAGGAGTAGAAGAGAATGACATTGAGGGTCAATGGGAGGCAGTGAAAGCGACCTATGTACAGGCTTCAGAGGAAATTCTTGGAAGAAATGACCAAAGCAGACAAAACTGGATCTCTGACCAAACGTGGGAGGAAGACAAAACTCCGGCTAAATTTCACACTGACAAGGGAAGCACAAGAAGAAATTTAACAGGAACTCTCCACATTAAACAGGGTGGTGAAAAGGAGTTTTAGTAAAGATAAGAGAACCTTCATCAATAATCTTGCAGCTAAGGCAAAGACAGCAGCTAACAGAGGAGATAAAAAGACACTGTACAACATGACAAGGAAACTGTCAAATAAGAAATTTGTCGACGATATGCGAATCAAGGACAAGCAAGGAAAACTGCTCACTAATTAAGAAGACCAAGTGCAGAGGTGGAACGAACATTTTGAGAACGTTCTGAATTACAGATGATAATGTGCTGTCAGATACAGCAAAGGACCTGGAAGAGCAATTGAACGGAATGGACAGTGTGCTGAAAGGTGCATATAAGATGAACATTAACAAGAGCAAAACTAGGGTAATGGAGTGCAGTGTAAGAAAATCAGGTGATGCTGAAGGAATTAGATTGGGAAACGAAGCAATAAAGGAGGTAGATGAGTTTTGTTACTTGGGCAGTAAAATAACAAATGATGGTCGCAGTACAGAGGATATAAAATGCAGAATGGCAATTGGTAGAAAAGCGTTTTTGAAAAAGAGAAATTTGTTAACATCGAATATTGATTTAAGCCTAAGGAAGTCCTTTCTGAAGCCATTTGTATGGAGTGTTACCTTGTATGGGAGTGAGACATGGACGATAAACAGTGCGGACAGGAAGAGGATTGAGGCTTTTGAAATATGGTGCTACAGAAGAATGCTGAAGATTAGGTGGGTGGATCGCGTAACTAATGAGGAGGTACTGAACAGAATTGGGGAGAAAAGAAATTTCTGGCATACCTTGACTAAAAGCAGGGATAGATTGGTAGGACACATTCTTAGACATCAAGGAATTGTGAATTTAGCATTAGAGGGAAGTGTGTGGGGTATAAATCGCAGAGGAAGACCAAGAGATGGGTACAGTAAGCAGATTCAGACAGATGTAGGTTGCCGTTCTTATGTGGAGATGAAGAGGCTTGCTCAGGATAGGGTATTGTGGAGAGCTGCATCAAACCAGTCTCCGGACTGAAGACCACAACAACAACAACAACAATGTGGCTCAACTGAATATGGATGCGGGAGGACTCCCACAAGATATGTCAATTAACGTAGAAGCGCAATCCGAAGAGAAATCGCCAAAGCAGTCCAAAAAATAAAAAATTGAAAAGCTCCAGGCCTGGAAAACATCAGAGTTACTTAAAGCAGATCCCTCTATAACATCGTAAATTTTGCATCCACTCCTGACAGCCATGTGGTTGAATGAAAAGCACTAAATGATTGGAACAGAGGTCTGCTCGTCAAGCTCCCTAAGAAAGGAGACGTTTCGGTTTGTGATAACTGGAGAGGCATCACCCAGCTGTCGATCCCAAGCAAGATCCTCTCGCGAATAATCCTAAATAGGATAAAAGTGCATATAGACAACAAAATAAGAGGAGAACAAGCAGGATTAAGGAAAGGTCGCTCTTGCATTTACGAGGTAAACACCTTGAGAATAATAGATGAATATTCATATGAATACCAGTCACCACTTTACATACTGTTTGTAGACCTTGAAAAGGCCTTCGACAGTATAATTAGAACAAAAATATGGAGCTCTCTGCAAACTTTTGGAATTCCCTACAAAATAATTGCTCTTGTCAAATGCATGTATGAAAACTACACGTCCCAGGTTTAACATCAAGGTCTAAATTCAGATCTAGTAGCAGTGAAAACAAGAATTAACCAAAGCTGCATACGCTCATCCATACTATTTAACATGGTACTGAATCTTGTAATGGCGCAATCAATGGACAAAGTGAGAGGAATAAAATGGAGAAATGGAACACATCTAGAAGACCTAGATTTTGCAGATGATCTTTGCGTTCTATTCTACAGCCTCAAGGACATGAAGGAAAAACTAAAAGGTCTGAAATCTGCAGCCAAAGAAGTCGGTTTGAAAATTAATACTCAAAAAAGAAAGACATGCTGGCAAATGATAACACCACCGCAGAGCTTTATCGAAAGGATGGATAAGTTTTGCTACCTTGGAAGCATGATTACACAATATGGAGGTGAAACAGAGGCCATTAACATCCGCATGAACAAAGCCAAAGGTGATTTAACAACTCTCCGCTCCATCTGTAGATCAAAGGAAATAGCATTGAGGACAAAATTAGGGATATATGAAAGTAATATAAAATCTGTGCTTCTATGTGGATGTGAAACATGGAGTGTGACAAAGCAGCTAATACATAAACTGCAGGCGTTCAGCAAGAAATGTTTGAGGAACATCCTGGCGATACGGTTGCCAAATGTCATCTCTACCGAAACACTTTGGGAAAGAACAAGCCACAAGCCAACTGAGCTGCAAATAAGAAGCAGAAAGTGGAGATGGTCAGAAAATACACTCTGTAGATATGATGAACATATTCTGAAGGAAGCTCTTCACCGGACTCCGCAAGGGCGACGAAGACGAGGAATGCCCAAAGAGACGTGGAGACAATCAGTTGAAGCAAAAGGTCAACAGCAAGCAATCGGATCGGAAGAAGTGGAAATACTGGTACAAGGCAGAACAAGATGGCGATCCTTTGTTGCAGCCCTATGCTCCACATAAGGAGTTACAAGAATAAATAATAATAATAAATAAGAGAGGGTACAAAATCCACCCGACTCCAAATTATTCAATTGAATGTCTTGTATCCTTACAATTTCTACATGTGTGCTACTGCATTTCCTACTTTACACAAGCTAGGTCGTAAGGGAACGAAAGTGAAAGAGAAATGTAGTAAAACTAATTGAATTTTCCGTCGGAGCTTGATAGAACATGATAATCTCATCAAAAAGGAAAAGCTCAACTTCTGTAAAATTATTTATCGAGTTATTGACCGGCATTCGGCGTACCTGATGATGGCCTAAGAAGCCTAAAGCCGGTTGGCGACTTAATAAAGTTTTACATTTTTGATCATGAAATGTAGTAACTTATAAATAATTTCTTCTTGATACAATTAATTGCTTCAGTTATCTGTTACAGATTTTACCAGCGAGGATTATTACGCTAGTTCTACTAATATACAAATGTCTTATGAACTATATAATTTCACAGTTCCCACTTCTTACAGGTAAAACCGATTGAAGTTAATTGGCTTTTTCCGTGGTAAGTAGCTTTTATTTCTTATTTAACACTTGAAACTATTCAGTGTGTCCGTAACCGAGGTCCTTGATCGTTCATCGATGTGTGGTCCAGTGTGTGGTGAGTGAAGTGACACAGTCGACAGCATAGCGGCTGGTTAGTAAACAGACATGCAGTACTCTCCGCCAAACACGGACAGGAGCATGCGGAGGAATAATGCAGAAGCAACCACAGTTAGATCCAGTGTGAACGCGGATCGCCCCTACCTTGCAGGCTTCCAGCAATACAACTGGGTAGCAAGTGATGCCGAAGCAGTGGGCGCCTTCTGAGCAGGAGTCCACGCGTAGAACAGAGAGAAGGCCTACTTTCTCCAGTTACTATACTCGGCCTCACACTTCTCTCCTACGTATCGTACCTAAAAGAATAATTGTGGTTTGGGTAAAGAAATGTCACAGAACAGTCTGTGGGAATGTGTCCTCCACAGGATGCACCGTTCCTTTGTGTTGTAGGACAGTGCTAGGCCTCTTTAATTTTTATTTCGTTCTTTACTCGCTGACCTTGGCGACTGATGACTGAAACCCTTAAGGGTTCCGCGAAACACGTTCGTAGTCAATTGGCTGGGAAGCGCTGGACTTGCAAATAAATTAGCCGCAAGGTTACAAGAATCCATGCATCATATCTTTCACAGCAGCCAACAACCGTGGCAATCTTGTTATTGACTTCGATGTTAGTTTAATTTACAAGTCAATTTCGTTTAAAATCCTAACTAAATGAATTTCTGTACAGTCAAGGAAATCCCTACCATAAAGCACACTGCCAGATTTCGGCAATGATTATCTGCAAAGCAGTAATCTATATCTAAAGTGGACGTATGTATTTCTCTCTCTCTCTCTCTCTCTCTCTCTCTCTCTCTCTCTCCTCTCTCTCTCTCTCTCTCTCTCTCTCTGTGTGTGTGTGTGTGTGTGTGTGTGTGTGTCTGTGTATGTGTGTAGTAAGAACCACCTGCAGAACATTTTTCACCTAATGTGACGTCATCGATAATTAAATGCACGCAAAACGTCACTACTTGGGACAGTATGCATAAAACATTTTCTAGACAGTATACATGTAAACTTTGAGTGTACTTTGGAAACTATACCACATTAAGACACATGTTTCAGGAGATATGACCTCATAAACAACTACAGACTACGCATATAAGCCACCCTATCACGCATGATGTTGCAATTTATTATTCACAGAATATTTCACAGACTGTTTCCTCATATTTTAGTCAACGTGCCAGGAAAACTATATTGTTGTAGGACGCATTAGTCAAGTGATATGACGTAATAGAGATAAGCTGAATGAAAACTATATGAACACTATGTGGGACAGAAAGTATTTGAAAGAGAGTGAAGAAGGTAATGGGTTAACATCAGAATTGAATAAATCTATATTCGGTAACTCTAGGTCGCGTAAAAAGATAGAATACACTATCAAATTTAATACAGAATGTATATCAGTAATACCTTTTTCTATTTAAAAATGTACGGCGTGTAGCTTTTCAATCTATCTTCCATATAAATGAAAACGTAAATGTTCGTTTGTTCAGAATTTCAAATCTCCGAAAATTCTTCATATTACAAGAAATTTCAGCACAATCTTGTATTTGATTTCGTGTATGATTTTATTAATCACTGTAATGGTATCTGATTCAAGTGTAATATATGTCTAAAAATTGGGTAACATTATAAAAATATTACGTTGACTTGTATGATTGCAAGAGAATGAACTCCTTAACAAAAGAACTTGATAGCAAATACCGCGACGGTCTGTCACCCACGCCGTAATCAATGACGGAAAAAGAGAGCACAAATTTCCGGTCAGATTAAAATTGTGTGCCGGAACCCGGATTCTAACCTGGGACCTTTGCCTTTCGCGGGCAAGCACTCTACCGTCTGGAATTAGCATTACTTCAAACTTCCTGGCTGAGATGCCGCGGTAAGTACATAAAACACCATTGACGTTTTGCGTTCGATTGAGTAAGGCATTTAGGAGATGAAGCAGCAAATTGCAAGTAGATCTCGAGTGGGCGCTGTGTACATAGGCCATCCAGATGGCGTTACTGTCTATCGGGTGATGTCACCTGTGCTACGGTCACTGATATTTCAAACATTCTCGACTGAAGCATAACGAGTGTCATTTTCGCGTTGCAATTTGACATTCAAATTTTATCCAGTTTAATACCTTAATTCCTCCTGTAAAAATTATTTCGGCCTTTCAAACCCTCTATTCTCTCTCTATACATAAGGGCGTAATAATGTGATGTCTTCGCTAGAACGCTCGTTTCGTTGAAATTTATTTCATTGTCACCATTTTGATAAGCATGTTCCGCTACGTCCGATTTATATCAATATCAGAGTCCATAGCACAGGCGACATCGTGTGATTCACTGTGGCACCATGTGGATGGCCTATATATACGACGCTCACTCGAGAAACGGTAGCAAAACGGGTTGAATGATGGTTTCAATGTATCGTGCACTGTTCAATGTTCTTTCGACGATCACCATAGTAGAACTGCCATTGAAGGGTGTGTGTGGCTCTCCACGCCATAACGGCGTTTATCGTCCCCTTGTGGGTCTATCGTATACACTCCAGTTTTTCACACTCCGCTGCACGGCTCTGGACACTCGTACGTCTAGCATTGGCACCGAGGCACAAGCGACTTTCATCACTGAAGACGAAACGTCTCCATTCGTCTTCCAGAAGTGCCTATCACGACATGACTTGACTCGGGCTGACCTATGTTACGGCATGAGCGGAATACACCCTAACGACACAGATGATAATGCATCATTATGTGGGGAGCCAAATTCAACACTGGCCGTTTACCTCTGGTGATCGTGGAGGGAACATTGAACAGTGTACGGTACATTGAACCCGTCTTGCTACTTTTCGTGCGCCAACATGGCGATGTGCTTTTCCAACACGACAATGCACATCCGCATGTACCACGTATCACCCAGCGTGCCCTTCAAAATGTCCTTCAACAACTCTGGCTAGCACGATCCTCAGATCTGTCTACCGTTGAGCAGGTTTGGGAGCGGATGAACCATCGCTTTGCACAGGCTGCACGACTGGCACAAAATCTGACCCAACTGAAGCACTAGGTGCAAATTGCATGGCAGGCCATTCAGCAAGACTACATCCTGCGCCTCTACAATCGCCTTCATGGGAGAATTGCAGCTTGTATTGCTGGCGTTGACATTTCGCACGCTCTAGTGAGTGTACTCACGAGCGTATGGCTCTGTCTGTGGGAACTTGTCTTGTATACATCCTCAAGAACGTGTGAATAAAACTTCCTTCTGCTCGGTCGATGAATTGATACTGTCCGTTCCTCATTTTCATTGAGTATAGAACCCCCCCCCCCCGCACTCCCCCCCCCCCCACACACACACACACTCACACACACACACACACACATACACACACTCGAGCGCGCGCGCGCGCGCGCGCACTTCTTAAACGGAAGGTTACTAGAGCACGTACCCGCAAATAGTATCCAGTTCGAGTTTTAGTGCGGAACATAGGATTGATATGTTTGTTTCAAATGAGAGAACACTCTACTGCGCAGTGACTAAGTTCTGGATGGAAGTGAGTCATTTACCACTGTTTTACGACTTGGTGTCTGGGACGCTTCCGTAAAACGAATCACTGTCGTAGTAATGACAATCTCCAAAATTTCCTACATCCAGTACATTGCCCTTGAATCTAATTCATGAAAAAAATAATATAGCGTTATTGCTATCCTGAAACAGTGTTACACAAGTAATTCACAAACTGTTCTATATAATGAAGTCAAGTATTTTAGCATAATAAAGTGTCGATTTTACTGTGTATTACCAACCTGAGTTTTAATGAGAAACTGAAGAAAGTTAGCTAAGTGTTTAACGTCTCCAGGATAACGGTGTCGTTATACTGCACTGACCTCAGCGTCGGGGAAATATATCGACTCTTTAAGTTTTTAAAGGGCCATGTTAAGCTGTTTAATTAAACTAGAAAAGCTACTTTGGCAACTTGATTCCCAGAATGAATATCCACCGTCTTACCAGTTCGCCACTTACTAGGTAAATGAGACATATTGAAGTCATGAAATTCTTTATTTTTTATTTTTTGATATATTTTTCTAATTGCCTGGGATTCGCTTGCTCTTGGCTAGACGAATATTATGACAAATCTGGAGACAACTTTTTAAGTGAAACTATGATAAAGATATTTAAATGATGCCAACGTTTGTTGGCACAATGGAGAATCAGATTATCAGTACAACAAATTCCAGAAGTCTTCGATCTCTAATTTATCTCAACCTAGACAATATTTGCGGAGCGTTTGACTGAATATGTATGCGTGTTTGAAGACAGTAGCTCTTCCCCCAAGAGAAATGTGATGACTTACCACAGTTCTATTTAGAACAAAGCTAACAAAGATTTAGTATCTCAATATATTAAAGTTAGGCCATTAACTACACGTCAAAATACCAGGGTAATTACATGAAACGAGTCAGCGAGAACCGGCATTTTAGGTCTTTATCCGTTCACAATATTTGGCATGAAATAGACAGAAGTGTTTATCATTCACGATTCCTTCACATGTTAATTGATATTCGAAACTATTATTGTAGGTCAGTTAAATGCACTAACTGGCATTAACTTCAGTTAAACGCCTTTATTGTTCCTGGGAGTATGCTTTCATATCTGCGCAGTGTAAAACTGCGTATGAATATTTCGTCTCCTAAACTTTATTTGGGTTGCCTTATGCATTGCCTACTCCGACTTCACTCTATACATAAGAAGCCAGTGACTGGAAAAACAACGATCATACTTTGTGAACTCTAAGCCCGTCGGAGTAGAATTGGTCACAAAAGTGAACAGTACTACTCCACAAAAGTCGAAGAAATTTTCTTATCAAGCGATAGCCACGTCAGATAATAGTATAAAGTAAAACGTTCAGTATATAAACTGCCTTGTTGCTGGAAGTATGTTTATGGCAGCGAAGATTTATTTGGTAATTACTTACCAAAATAGAATATTCCCTCATTAACGGTACTTTGACGAAGACGAATCTTAATTTAAAATGACGTAAGTGAAATAGAGTGCACTGTTTATCATGCTTGACGAACGAGCTTCTTACTGCAACAACAAACTACGGCTTCTGTTTGTAAAAAAAAAGTAATTAATCGTTGACATTTGACGTACTCTCCGTTATTAGTAAAGTAATTCAGCATCGATTGCTGAGGTCGTTAATAATAAACATCCGGCTCGCCCCGAGGCACCATTAAAACCATTAATCAGACGCGTGCATAAGCCGCTCCCATATTATGACGATACAGGGGGGCCACACGGACGGAGATTAAGTCCGGGCCAAGTCCTGTAATTAATTCAAATCAATCAGAGGGGCTTCATTCGAAACTGCTATGGCAGAGGCTTTCCGCTGTTTGAGGGCGGAAAGTAAATTGCGAATGGTGCCAGTGTCATTACAGCCTCGCGGCGCTCGTTTTCTTCCACTGGTAGATTAGGGGGCTGCAATTACTCGGTACAGGTTGTTACTCTACGAAATAGCTGTAAATTGGGCTTGTAATTGTTCATTTTTCTAATGAACAGGGTTTTCTTTTTTATCCGACTCCTCTGCAACGACTACTGCAGTGAAAGTTTTTCCTGTATACACTGTTTGGAAAATTTGACTGTGATGTGAGACTGGAACTCGGTAGAAGGAAGGGGAAGAGAAGGAAATTTAGTAGGTGAATATAGACTGGAGAAAAGGAATGAAAAAGTAGATCGCCTGGTAGAATTTTGCACAGCGCACAATTTAATCATCACATACACTTGGTATAATCATCATGAAACAAGGTTGTATACGTGGATGACACCAAGTGACACTGGAAGGTACCAAATTGACTTTATAATTGTGAGGGATACGTTTATAAGCCAGGTTTTAAACTGTAAGACATATCCAGCGTCCGATACAGAGACTGACCTTAACTTATTGGTTATGAACTGTAGATTCAAACTTAAGAAATAGGCTAAAGGTAAAAAAATGAGGAGATGGAACCTCGATAAGTTGATGGAATAGAGGTTGTTGAATGTTTAAGAGAATGCATTAGGCCAGGATAGTCCGATGTGGAGGAAAGTAATACCATAGAAGAAGAATGGGTAGTTCGGGCAATGAGACCACATGGGTATCGGATTTTAGAATTTTTTATATTTATGGTGCTTGTAGTTCATAACTCAAATAACAATCAGATAAAGCCATTCGGTGCAACTCTCGAAAATTCTGGAGAGAATCGGCTTTGATATTTTGCAAGTAAACGTAAGTACCAATAATTAACCCAGTTATCAACTGTCGGCGTAGCTCAGGTGGTAGCGTATTGGCCTTACAACCCTAGGGTCCGGGGTTCGAATTCTACTGTGACTTCTTTTTCGTTGTGTTCGAATACTTACACAATTTCAATATCTAATGGTAATTTTTACGATACATGGACATATTTTTCTTTACTCATGATTTTCTATATTTCATAATAGGTTGTTAATAATGTTGGTTTCATCAAGACCCATAAGTGAGATTTTTTTTTTACATTATTGCCTTCACTATTAGTTGTCTTTAATTGTTCACTTTATGAAGAGCTGCGACGCTGTTTTTCGAAAGTCATCTGCATAGTTACTGATGGCTTTCCAAGCAGGTAACCTACTCAACCATCGTTTTAGGTGACAAGGTGTTCATTTCGTCTACACCCACATAAACAAAAATTGACACAACACGTGGAATTAGAGATCCCAAAATTTTACATATAACTGAATTCGAAAATAACGAAAACAATATCTGTCACATCGAGATTCGAACCAAAGATTCTATGGTTGTGTGGCCAAAACGCTATTCCCTGAGCTACACTGACAGATGCTGCAATTGTTTTAGTTATCGGTACTTACATATACTTGCAAAACTTGAAAGTCGATTTTCTCGAGAATTTTATAGAGTTGCGTCAAATAACTTTGGCTGATTGTTATTTGAGATCGTACCATAAAAAAATAATAAAAAAAATAAAAAAATAAAAATAAAAAAATTCTAAAATCCGATACCTATGTGGTCTCGTTGTGAGAGACAGAGTAATTAAGGCAGCAGAAGGACAAGCCCTAATGGAAATCCCTGGATAACGTAGCAGAT
Organism: Locusta migratoria; assembly: GCA_026315105.1. Lineage (NCBI taxonomy): Eukaryota > Metazoa > Arthropoda > Insecta > Orthoptera > Acrididae > Locusta > Locusta migratoria. The sequence goes on along the minus strand of CM048748.1, from coordinate 132,812,728 downwards.
ACTGAACTTAATTGGTGAAAGGAAAAAATATAAAAATGCAGCAAGTGAAACAGGCAAAAGGAAGTACAGACGGATAAAAAATGAGATTGACAGGATGTGCAGACTGGCTCAACAGGAGAGGCTAGACGGTAGAAGAATTTACAACTAGGGGAAAAATAGATCCGGCCTACAGGAAAATAAAAGAGACATTTGCAGACAAGAGAAACAGCTGTAAGAAAATAAAGAATTCAGAAGGAAAACAAGTACTAATTAAAGAAGGGAAAAATGAAAGGTGGATGGAATATATAGAATGCCTATGAAGAGGAAATGAAATTTAAGGCAGTGTTTTATAAATGGAAGACGAACTGCAGGAGCTTGACGTAGGAGATATGATACTGCTACAAGAATTTGACAGAGCACTGCAAGATTTGATTCGAAACAAGGCTCCTGGAGTAGATGATATTACGTCTGAACTGCTGGTATCGTTAGGAGAGCCAGTCATGAAGGAACTGTTCCACATTGTGCGCAAAAATGTATTCTCTTTCCGCTTTAAGAAGTATATAGTAATTCCAGTTACAAAGAAAGCAAGTACAGGTAAATGTGAAAATTACAGAACTATCCGTGTAATGGTTGCAAAATACTAAACCGAATTATTTACAGACGAATGAAAAAAAAAACTGGTGGAATCTGACCTTTTGGTAGATCAGTTTGGATTTAGGAGAAAACTAGGAACACGAGAGGCAATCCTCACATTACGACTTATCTTAGAAGATCGGTTAAGGAAAGAGAAACCTTCGTTTTTAGCATTTGTAAATCTGGAGTAAGCTTTTGACAATGTTGACTGGTATACACTCTTTCAAGTTCTGAAGGTACAGAGGTAAAATATAGGGATCGAGGAGCTATAACCAACTAGTACAAAACAAAACAGTAGTTATAAGAGTCGAAGGCATGAAAGGGACGCAGAGGTTGGGAAGGGAGTAAGACAGGGTTGTAGTCTTTCCCCAATGTTGTTCAATCTGTACATTGAGAAAGCAGTGAAGAAATGCAAGGTGAAATTTGGAGAAGTAATTAAAGTTCAGGGATAAGAAATAAAACCTTTGCGGTTTGCCGATGAAATAGTAATTCAGTCATAGCAAAGGACCTGGAAAAGTAAATGAACGGAGTGGATAGTGTGTTTGAAGGAGGGTATAAGATGAGCATTAACAAGCGTAAAACAATGGCAATAGAATGTAGTGTCAGAATATCATGTAATGCTGAAGAAATTAGATTAAGTAATGAGACATTTAAAGTAGTAGATGAGTTTTGTTATTTGGCAGCAAAATAACTTCTGACGGTCGAAGTAAGTAAAATATAAAACGCAGAATGGCTGTGGGAAGAAAAGAATTTTATGAAGAAGAGAAATGTGTTGATATCCAATATTAATTTACAAGTTATGAAGTCTTTTCTGAAAGCCTTTGCCTGAATTGTAGCATAGTATGGGAATGAAATATAGACGATTAGGTGTTCAAACAAGAAGATGAGAGAGGCTTTTGAAATGTGGTGATACAGACGAATGACGAAGATTAGATCGGTAGATCACGTAACTAAAGAGGAAATTCTCTACAAGAGTTGGGGAGAAACAAGTTTCTGGCATATCCTGACTAAGAGAAGGGATAGGTTGATGGGACACATTCTGAGACACCGAAGAATCGTCAACTTGATATTAGAAGGAAGTGTGTGGGGTAAAAGTCGTAGAGGGAGATCTAGGGAGAAATAAAGTAAGCCAATTCAACATAATGTGGGTTGCCGATCTTGTTCCCAGATGAAGAGGCTTGCACAGGACAGGGTAGCGTTGAAAACGGCATCAAACCAGTCTCCGGACTGAAGACCACAACAACAACAACAACAACACAGGTTCTGCTTTTGTTTTGAGACAGAGTCATCAGTTTACTGAAAATTTGATTTTTTATTACAGATTGACTTTCATAAGTAGTTTACTATTGTGTGTGTCTTTAGTAGTAGAATTCGACATTTTCATTAAATTTTATGGCATTTAAATAAAACTACTGTTCCTGTAAAAATTCAGAACATAATAAAACCTCTTCAGTAGTGTTTTAGATCCTTTCTGGGCCAGGGTGTGAAAAATTCGTTCGAGGAGAGGTAGTGGTCGGTCTTAAGAACATGACACTAATCAGGGAAAATTTATCGTAGCTCTGACATTTGAAATCAAGTATTAGCTTCAAATGATGTAATTGCTCTCTTTAATGTTAGTTTCACCTAGAACAGATAAGTTTAAAGTAACACTCCTGCTTACTGCTCGCTGTCCGGTTGTCGCTTCATTTCCTCGCTCCACGGCAAAGCATTCGTCAGTCCGAAGATTCGTTTGAACACCACAGTATTTTGCCAGACATGGTCCAGTTGTATGTAGTATGCTGTTAACCTTCTCCGACCTGTAATCTGATTAACCCACCCAGTTAAAGGACACACATATCCATACCCGAAGGAGGATTCGAATCTCCGACGCGGGAGGCCTCGCGATCCGCAACGTGGCTCTCCAGATCGCTCGACTACTCCCGCGTGGCGAACCAGTGACATTTCGAGTCTCAGTAAATCTACCACTCAGCCACCGAGCAACACGGGTTAGCACCACATTGATGCGTGGCAGACCTGTAGTCATTCCGAATATTAGGCTCGATAGAATATTGCAGACTCTTCATTGATCTCATTATCATATTTGTGTCTATTCGCCATCAACGACAATAGTTACGGAAATTTATTCGAATGCAGTTTAGGTTACGAGTAATTTTCAAGTAATTATATATACTGAAAGTGCACGAACTATGAACATTTATAAATGAATAAAGAAGAAGTGAACTTCTGTTGCCCATGATTAGTATTAGTGTCATGCAGCGTGGAAGTGTAATGGAGGGGATTGAAACGTATTATAATATCAGTCAAATTTTACTAGACTGTAATCCCACAACGAATACAACTGCGTCATTAAGAGTTTATTTTTCACTGCTTCTTATAAAATTAATGAAAAATTAGTGGACTGTGTCGTATACCGTAGATGCAAGAACCTGAAAACATGTACATCGCAATCGCCGTTTAGTGCCATCGCCATACAAAACTGGAAATGTCGAAACAAGAATTTTCTTTCTTTCTGAGTAGCATCTTGGAAAAGAAACAAAAGGCTGACGGTCGTTGTGTAGATGTATCTCTTTGGTCAAATCATCGATACTGTCACACACATATTTTTGGTCATTGTTTTCACAACAGTTAAGCAGACGCTGGTAGCCGGGAGCAAAGGGACCTTTTGTAAGGAGACTGATTCAGTGATGACTGCGACGTAGGAATAGGTACTTCGGTTTACATCTAGTTAAATCTAGCTATGAAGGACGGGTTTGATGATACACTATGCACACTATGCAAACGTCATTCACCGTTCTGGCCACCGCCGCCGGCGTCTCTGGAAAGTGGGTGACTACGCCACGCCTGATCGTACGGTAGACTGGGTGCTGGAGATTATCACCAGCTTTGCCCGAAGTCCATCAAAACACGCCGCGGCCATGTGATAGATGAATGGCCGGTAGCAGGAATAGAAGGACTGAAGACAGCTGTTCGCCACCATGATGATGGATGATGGATGGATAATGCATAACTGGATGTTCCTAGACCTGCTGGGGAGGCTTTCACATGGCCTATTGAATGATGACTCAGATGGTAACACAGTGGCTGCCGACAGCTTTGTGACCCATATGGTAATGGCCATTCCATCGCAGACCGTGGACCCAAGACGATCTGAGGATTGATTAATACATGTATACCATCTAGAAATGACAGCTGCGAACTATGAACCGTCTTCACCCGAAAGAAGTAATATTTATACACGACTGAAGTGTGTGCATTGCCACTATGAGTGTGCAGTAACACCAGTAGGTCTCCTTTTCCTTCCCGATCAGTAGCTGAAAGGGCATAGAGTGAGAAGAGTAATTCCCAGGACCCGGACACAATTTCAGAAAACAGGAACCGTTAAAAGAATGCAAGCCTAAGGTAGTCCACGGGTAAAATCTGCAAGAGCCAGCAACAGGACGTGCAATATCAACACAAACAGTCCGGAATCGCCTTCGGGAATGTAGCCTCAAGGCACGGAGGCCAATGGGGTGTGTCCCTTCATAACCACGACACTGTTTAATCCGCAGATACTGGACGGAGGAAAGTCAGAATTGAAGACGTAACGAATGGCGCCGGGTTCTGTTCACAGGTAAGACCAGATTTTGTGTTCAGCCAGACAATCGTTGTTGCCTTATTTGGAGAGAACGTGGAGCTCGGAACATGTCCAGCAAACATCACCATATCGTGGTGATGGACGAATGGTGTGACCACGAGTCAGCATTGGCGGACGTGCGGATCTCTATGTCGTTCAGAATGGCGCTTTAACTGCTCAGAGGTATAGAGACGAGATTCTTCGACCTTTTGCTGTGCCCTACGCTGGTGTCATACGAGATGGGTTCCTTCTAGTGGACGATATTGCTCGTCCCCACAGAGCTGCACTGGTGGACAACATGCTTGAAGCTGAGGGAACTGAACTAATGGAGTGGCCAGCTTGTTCACTGGACTTATATCCGATTGAGCATGTCTGGGATACACTTGTCAGACACACTGCAGCCAGACCAGAACCTCCCACAACGGTTGCAGAGCTGGATATAACAGTCATGGCAGAATGGCCGAATACCTCTCAAGAGATGACTGATAACCTCATACTGACCATGCCACGCAGGTGTGCAACTGCATTGGCCGTCCGAGGTAATCACACACCATATTAGAGAATAACTATAATTTTTCAGTATGAGGCAATCCCATGACGCCTCGCTCAAACAAAACGCCATTTTTTGAGATAGCAAAATATCGTACTCTATCAAACACATATTACAATTATAAGCAATATCAGAATAAAACACGTTGTCATACGTATATTGTGAATAATATCTCACCTGATACCCTAACTCTTTTGAGCAGTGTAGAATACAAGAGAGATTTTGTTTGGTCGAGCATAGACAATTATGCAGGGTGTTACAAAAAGGTGTGGCCAAACTTTCAGGAAACATTACTCACACACAAAGAAAGAAAATATGTTATGTGGACATGTGTCCGGAAACGCTTAATTTCCATGTTACAGCACATTTTATTACTTCTCTTCAAATCACATTAATCATTGAATGGAAACACACAGCAACAGAACGTACCAGCGTGACTTCAAACACTTTGTTACAGGAAATGTTCAAAATGTCCTCCGTTAGCGAAGATACATGCATCCACCCTCCATCGCATTGAATCCCTGATGCGCTGATGCAGGCTTGGAGAATTGCGTATTGTATCACAGCCGTCCACAATACGAGCACAAAGAGTCTCTACATTTGGTACCGGAGTTGCGTAGACAAGAGCTTTCAAATGCCCGCATAAATGAAAGTCAAGAAGGTTGAGGTCAGGAGAGCGTGGAGAGCATGGAATTGGTCCGCCTCTACCAATCCATCGGTCACCGAATCTGTTGTTGAGAAGCGTACAAACACGTCGACTGAAATGTGGAGGAGCTCCATCGTGCATGAACCACATGTTGTGTCGTACTTGAAAAGGCACATGTTCTAGCAGCACATGTAGAGTATCCTGTATGAAATCATGATAACGTGCTCCAGTGAGCGTAGGTGGAAGAACATGAGGCTCAATCAAGACATCGCCAACAATTCCTGCTCAAACGTTCACAGAAAATCTGTGTTGATGACGTGAATCGAGGAAGTACAGTACGTACTAACGAAACAATTGGGAATTTTGACAATTGCCTGCACGAATTATTTCAATTTACATTTAAAGAGAAATACTAAAATGAGCTCTAACATGGAAATTAAGCGTTTCCGGACACATGTCCACATAACATATTTTATTTCTTTGTGTGTGAGCAATGTTACCTGAAAGTTTGGCCGTACCTTTTTGTAACATCTACATCTACATACATACTCCGCAATTCACCGTAAGGTGCGTGGCGGAGGGTACACTGTACCACTACTAGGTATTTCCTTTCCTATTCCACTCCCTAATTGAACGAGGAAAAAAAGAATGCCTATTAGCCTCCGTACGAGCCCTAATTTCTCTTATCTTGTCTTTGTGATCTTTACGCGAAATGTAAGTAGGCGGCAGCAAGATCGTACTACACTCAGCTTCAAATTCCGGCCCTCTAAATTTACTTAAGAGAAATTCACGAAAAGAACGTCGTCTTTCTTCCAGCGATCCCCAATTGAATTGCCGGAGCATTTCCGTGACACTCGCGCATTAGTCGAACCCACCGGTAACAAATCTAGCTACTCGTCTCTGAACCGCCTCTATGTCTTCCTTTAAACTGATCTGCTGCGGGTCCCAAACACTTGAGCAATACTCAAGACGTGGTCGTACAAGCGTTTTATACGCGGTCTCCTTTACAGGTGAAGTACATCTTCCCAAAATTCTCCCAATAAACCGAAGTCGGCTGTCCGCCTTACTCACAACAGTCCTTACATGCTCGTTCCATTTCATATCGCTCTGCAATGTTACGCCTAGATATTTGAACGACGCGACAGCATCAAGAAACTCACTACTAATGCTGTATTCGAACATTATGGGATTGCTTTTTCTACTCATGCGCATCACCTTACATTTTTCTACATTGAGAGCTAGCTGCCATCCTGTATATGCCTTGCTCTGAAGAAACGAAACATGTTTGGTATTCAAATTTGAGTTACAAAAGGCGAATACTTTGTTATCTTTGTAATAAAAGATACCTCACCCGCATAGTCGTTATGATTACCTAGTCCTTTGTTTCAGTATTTCGAGTTACAGTAGCAGTGCGTCGCATCGGCTCACAGCAGCTCGCGCTCAGACAAAGCGCACTCGGCGCTCTTTCTGCTAGGAGACGGCAGAGCTGCACTCTCCTTGGGCGTAACTGGATTTATGATGCGCCCCCATTTACGGAAAGCTCGAGCACTTAAGCACCTTCTGGAGCCGGCGCTGAGCTCAGAGCCCGCCAGTAAACTCGCTGGCGAGAGGTTAGCCGGCAACAAATTGCCAGCGATGTATCGCGTCGGCTCCTATTGCCGCGCGCGAGCGCCTCACACCTAACTTTCCGGGACGGAGCTTCTCGAGCCCTGCGGGTGACCTAGCGGCTGGCGGCAGCCGTGAGAGAGTGTCTGGGGGATACTGCTGCAGCAGAGGCTGATACGTACTGTTACGTCATTAGAAGAACGGTGCTTCTTATCAAATGTTTGTAAATCTATCGGACCAAACTGCGTGGTCATCAGTCCGTAGCTTACAAACTACTTAAACCTAGGTAAACTAACCTAAGGACAACACACACACCCATGTCCCAGGGAGGACTCGAACCTCCACGGCGAGCAACCGCGCGCTCCGCAGCGAGACGCTTTAGACCGCTCGGCTACTCCACCGCGGCCGCTTCTTATAGAATTGCGTGATTATGGAATATCGCCACAATTGTGTGATTGGATTCATGATTTCCTGTCAGAAAGGACACACAGTACTTTGTAACTGACGGAAAGTCAATGAGTAGAACAGAAGTGGCGTCTGGCTTTCCCCGGGGAAGCCCTATAGCCCTTTAAAACTCTGCACGCACAATTGTGCGGTTCTGGTTTTGCTCGTTTTATTTATTTGTGACTCGTGCTAGGAAGTTCGGGTCTGCATCACACATTCATGGATGGTCTGTGGTAACGTGCGCAACATGTTTCAGTTCATTGTTTCTACACTAGGCGGTACTAGCAGTCGGCAGTCAGCAAACTTCCAGTACACTTACAATGGCGGCAAGAAATAGTTGACAAGGTGTTGATATCCTTGTTTTGACATGTGAAGCTATCATATCTGGCAGCAAGTTGATTTTATATGATCCTATGATGTTATTATGTCATTTCCTTCAAAGGCATGTTACTGTAACATAGTGTAGTACATAAAAATTTGTACTAAAGGCCTAAAACAGACAACTGTGTTGGTAAAAATTTTTTGAAAATCAATTTATTTTCTTTTTTGCAATGTATTACTGTATGAATTTAGTATCTTAAACGTCCCTCTCTATATTAATGTCACATCACCTACAACATTGAAAGTAGCTTGTTAAATTTTCTATTTAAGATCTCGCGCAGTAGAGATCTGCAAATACAAGTTAAAACGCTCACTGCTGCTCTAAATTACTTTATGAGTGGCCACAGTACTTGCGCAGTGGAAATTTATTTAACTGCTCACTCCTTAAGGGAGCAGCCAACGTTTTAACAAACACAACATTAATATTTAAAAAAGGAATAGATAATTAACATGGGATTTGGAGCATTAAATTATAAAGCAGAGGTTTGATACTTTAAATCAGTCTCCATCCAATAAAATGAACAAGCAAAATGTGAGGAGACCAAATAAGTACAATAAAGCAAACACCTTGTATAAAGAGAAGTAAATCATAAAGTTACTGCCCATAATAAATTGGCTTCTGTCCTTTATGAATACGGAGATAGCATGGGATGAAATTTGCAACTACACAGTGGATAAAGGAAAGCACACTCATTCACACGGACATGGCACATTTTGATTGCAACACATTACTCAAGTGGGAACGCTTCATAGCAGTGGCAAAACGAAGCGTCAGCGGAGTTTTGACGAGATGGCAGGTATCTTCTAGCATTGTTTAAAATATACTATGCTCAAACGAAATCATGTGTGGGGAGGCAGCGGCATACTATCCTTATGTACCATGTGGTGAATGCCCACAGTGAATTACATAGAATTAACAAAAAGAAATTAATTTAGAATAAGGAAGTAAAGAACACTTGGGAATTCATATAGGAGAAAGCTAGTATCAGTAAAAGCATGACTGAAGGCTGAAGTAATGACCGTTATGAAAGCAGGTTGTGCAATCGGTCATACCAGGACAGGAAAGACAGAATCGATCCAGAAATTCTGGGAATGAATATAGCATGCTCGCAGAAACAGACACTACACGAAAACATTAGTTAAAAATTAACAAGGAATTCAAACATACTAAGTTTACACAAAGGCTGAAGGCCACACATGTGTATTCTAACTTGAGAAAACCGGACACAAAATCATTTACATTGAATTACTCCAGTTCTGTAAATTAAGAAATACTTCACCTCGCATAGCAAAAGAATTACTCAAGAAAAACTATCACTGATAAAGCAAGACTGCCTGGTCATGAACAAAGTAAAGTTCTAACAGCATGCCATCCCCTCAGAATAATTCGACGAAATACTCACTTCGGCGTTAGCAACAAGAGTGAAGCCTTGCCGGATATAGGGCGCCCTCAAAGTTATGCAGAATGCGTTTAGGGCCTACTGTCTACCAACCCTCGCTACGTGAAGGAGATAATACCCTCTACTAGAGCTCCAGAGAGGTCTCCTGTCATGTCATGCGTTCTTAACTAATGTAAACGAGGCTTAAGGCGCGAAACGGCCACTGTAAGCCATTACGTGGCAATCAGTCAGTATTAAGAACAATTCATACGAACACACCAGTTCAATCACACGGGTGGGAACATACGTATATACATGGAGCATTGATCATAAATAAAGGAATAAAATAATTGACATACAAATAAACAATATTAATGGTGGAGAAACACTTTAGAGTAATGAATGACTCAAAATGGAACACGACCACACGTTCAGTGGACGTGTTTCAACCTTGGGTCTGAAATGGATAGGGCCCGTACTGTTTTGGCCCAATTTAGGTTACGGTAGTAACACTAAAAGTGGGCCTTTGCGATCGTCTTTTGACAGCTCGACATTTAAATGAAAATAACGACTTAACTATTCATCTGACACGAAAATTGAATATCCTACTTTGTAGAGGAGAAAATTCTCTACAACTTTGCTCTCTTATTTTTTTTTTCATCTCTCGGAGCGTTTCAAAGATATTTGCAAAAATAACGGCGATTTTGGGATGTATGTCTGTCTGTCCGTCCGTCTGTCTGTCTGTCCGTAACGTGTTCCCTGTTTTTAAGCCGAACCGTTCAAGCGGTCAGCACCAAATTTTACAGACATGATTGTAGGCCGCCAGAGACCTGAACCTCCCTTTTTTAAATTTTTGGGGCAAAAAATACGGTAGTAATTCCTGAAAAAGCCGTTCGTAATATAATTGTAATTGCAAACGAACCGTTCATCTGATACGAAAATTGAATAACCTAATTGGTAGAGGAGAAAATTCTCTACAACTTAGCTCCCTTATGTTTCTTTTTCTTTTCATTCCTTTTTTTTATCTCGTCTCTTTTGACACATATTTGTAAAAATAACGGAGATTTGACACTCTCCATTGAATTAACGAAAACCAGCCGTTAGGAGATGTCACGTGACATTCCTCGCCCAGAACTCTCTGTGGCATACGGCATCTTGCGCTTATTTGATGATTTTCTTACTGTAACTTACACGTTGTCATTTCAAAGCAATGGCGCACTGAAGAATTAACAAAAACACATCGTTCTTCGTACGATAAATTATAATCTAGTGTCTACAAATGCCATATTAGCATCAGTTAACAAGGGCCATCAATAGTATGAGATTATAGGACTCAACTTCTGATTGATAGCCGTAGCGTAGTGGGCAAGGCGTTAGACGATGACGCCAAAGGTCGGTGGTTTGGCACCCGTCACTACCTAATTTGTTTTTCGTAAAAGCGTTTCACTCTTATTAATTGATTTTTTATTTTGGTCCTAAATGTTTGCAAAAACTTATAAAACTACAAATCTAAAGTGGGCCGTAAAACACGCCAGTGCGATTTTTTTATGTTTATAAACGATTTAGGAGACAATCTTAGACTGTTGGTGGATGATACTGTCCTTTATCGGTTAGTAAAGTTAACCAGAAGATCAAAAGCAACTGTCATCCATATGACCACTAAAAGAATTTTCACCAACTTTCTCTTCCGAATGTGAACATATTTCGTTAGCACCTACCTTCATAGGAACACATTATCATCAATATAAAATAAGAGAAATCAAATAGAAACCAGAAATATTTAGGTATTCCTTTTTCCCGACAGCTATTAAAGACTGATACTGTAGAGAAATATCATAAAACCAGTTCCAAGAACCCTCTGCCATTCACTTCAATGTGACTAGCAGAGTATTTATGTAGATGTACTGAAATTGTTGGACTTCTTTTAAGAAACCATTGCATCCAGAGTCTGTTTTCACTTTTAAAGTTAAAAAAATGTTCAAACGTTTGTAAATCTCAGGGACATAACGTTTGTCAGTCACTAGCCTTACGAAATACTTAAACTAACTTATGGTAAGTACAACATAGGCTAGTATTTCCATTAACAGAGGCAAAAAAATCAAAAGTTGAAAAATTTTAAGACTTCCTCTGACTTTTGCATTATACTGTTCATCAAGATATGTAGAATCAAAATGTCTGGTGGAATAGGGAACTGAAAGAGAATTTAGTCCGATATGTTTGTTGCTTTTATGGAAAACTAATGCCTGGTTAAATACTACAAGAAAATCACCAGTTTTCTCGGCTGAAAAATCATGTTGCAAACAACAATCACCCTTGATTTGGGTCCTTTGAATATGCAATACTAAAGGGTGAAAACTGAGAAAACTGAAATTTGCGAAATCTGTCTTTGGTGTTAAGTTTGCCGTTTCCAAAAGCTACAAACAGATACAGCTATATAATGTAGACACAGATAACAGATAAGTTTTTTTCTCTTTGAAGTTTTAATCAACGTGAGAGGAATGCAAGAACACACTGTTCTTGATATTCCAACAGTAAAAAAGTCAAGATCACAGGATAACTCACTTATTAAAGTAGCCACTTTCGGCACATACAGTCGGCCATCATCAGATTAAGAGGCTCTTAAACCAAATTCGCCGAAAATGGTCATTTTAATGATGAGATTTTTGTGATCATAATTGTTTTTACTATTTGATTTTCTATTTATATTATAACTATGGTTGAATTCCTAAGTTCCTAATTTATTACTGTTGCAATATTATCGTTAATCTGATATTATTTCATAGTACTTCCAGACTCAGGATGGCGCCGTTTAAAAAACACAACCAATGTCCGTCGACGACAGCGGGGAGTTGCCATATGGTCAGACGGAGGCACGTTTTGCACACCGCACGTGCATACGCATCGTATAATATTCCACTCCACAAGGCAACAGGTGCACTGAAGCCTCGAGAACAGCTGTACGAATTATTACGACATGTGTTTGTTGCTCGTTTATCGTTCTGGATGGTTCTTAAATTATAACTAATCGCATTGTTTAGTTTCTGCGATATCTAATATTACTAAATACTACCATTTTTAAAATTTTTCTAAATTGTTTTAAAACAAAAACTTTTGGAAGCACTACCACAGAAATTAGTTATATCGGTGTTATTACCCGGTTATTGGCAAAAATAAAAAACCGGTTACAACTGACACCAAATAAATATCGAAATAACACTGATTCAGAACTGAAATAACGGTATCGATTTTAAACATTCGGTTTTTCCTATCCCTAGTTTGATATACAGCAGGCAGTGTTGCAAGGTTTACATCTGCATCCCTCTACTGGTGGAGATTGGAGACATTATTAGAGTCTACTCAGATTTAAACAACAATTTCAAACTTCATAGTCGACATAATCGATTTGCGAGGGCCAAAAACTGCACTAATATTTGAAACAATTTATTATCTTATTATCAGCTAACAGTTTTTTTTTTTTTTTTTTTTTTTTTTTTTTTTTTTTTTTTTTTTTTTTGCACTTATACGTTTCAACCATTCCGAATCATCTTCAGTAGCCGGCCGCGGTGGCCGAGGGGACTGAGGCGCTCCAGTCACGGTCTGCACGACCACTACGGTCGGGGGTTCGAATACCCCACGGGCATGGTTATTTGTGCCGTTCTTAGAATTAGCTACTTAATAAGTAGTTTGTAAGTTTAGGGCAGGGCCGGCGCAAGCCCAAGTGCCGCCCCGTGCGAGCTGCTAAATTGCCGCCCCCCACCCCATGATTTTTTGTTTTTCAAAACGTTTGTGGAATTTCATTTAAACAAATCTATAGGAAATGTCAACAATCAATCGCAATTTTTGTTTTTACTTTTCAGATCTACTTAGGTTTCGACCGCTAAGTGGCCAGTCTCAAAAATGTTCAAATGTTCGTTAATGTAGCGGACCAAACTGCGTAGTCATCAGTCCGTAGCTTACAAACTACTTAAACTAAGGTAAACTATCCTAAGGACAACACACACACACACACACACACACACAGACACACACATGACCCAGGGAGGACTCGAACCTCCGACGGCGAGCAACATCGCGCTCCGCAGCGAGGCGCCTTAGACCGCTCCGCTACTCCACCGCGGCCAATCTCAAAAGCTTTTAATATGTGCTTACATGTAAACCGCCAGGTTGACAGTTACGTTCAGCATGACGGTATAGATGTAAGCATAAAGCCTTGAGAATAGCCACACTGTACCCGAAATATATGTAGATCTGGAAAATAAAAACAAATAATGCGACTGATTGGTGACATTCGCTACAGATTTGAACAAAACAGTCGCTGGGCACCAGCTCAAAAATAGAGTCAAACCTAACTGAAGAACTACAGCTAATTTTAACAAGCCTCGTTAATTTACGAAAATGTTCAAATGTGTGTGAAATCTTGTGGGACTTAACTGATAAGGTCATCAGTTCCTGAGCTCACACACACTACTCAACGTAATTTATCCTAAGGAAAAAACACACACGCATGCCGGAGGGAGGACTCGAACCTCCGCCGGGACCAGCCGCACAGTCCATGACTGCAGCGCCTTAGACCGCTCGGTTAATCCCGCGCAGCATGAACTTACAAAGTTAACGTAAATAAACATTTATCAATTGTTGTGAACAGATAATGTATTCAACGGAAAACCGTATACAGGAAATAAATGTTGGTAAAGTGATAGTGTGCGAGTAGTATTGTTAAACAAAAGTGCCGATCACAGTTTAATTGTTGTTCATGCAGGTACAGACAGGTGTTTCATGGCGCAAAAACCAAAACGTTTGACTATCACTCAGAAACAGATAGCAAAAGTTTTGAAAAATACGTCGAAACCCAACTTATGCCATGCTTACTACCAATGGCTTTATCCCTTGTAATTACTCGCTGCGTATTTACCCATTCGGAATACCTCTAGTCATTGTAAGTGTTGAACATGTTTGACTAGTAATGTTCAACCATTTGTATCCATAATGCAGGAAGAATAAAACACTCGGAAACTGCCATTGAAGGGCTTAGCAAAATTGCTTGAGACTTAACACATAATCGCAGTATCGAGCATTGCATTTGAATTTCCAAATTAGATTTTGTCTTCTGCAATATTAGTTGTGAGTAAACGCAAGGCGCGTAACAGACTCCCCTCAGGGGCTCAGCATTAATTTGCTGAGTACGGGCTTGGCGAACCCGGGGTCCTGAGCTGTGGGCTGTGTCGCGCCAACAGTCCGCTACACCGTAAGCTCTGTGCGTGCTTCAACGACCATCGTTCGGCGCGACGGTGGAACATTGTACGTTTCAGAGCCCGGGGATCTTGGCTTAATCGCCCGGGTCGCGAGGACGGTACAAACCTCTCTAAAAAAAAAAAAAAAACCTCAATCTCAAGATGTGCTACGTGCCGAGGAGATGAATGGCTGTTGAGATTGAACAGCCGCTAGCGAGCAACCTCTGAGGAACATGCCGCACCTCAGTTGTATAAGGCTTACCCAAGCAAGCGGGGCTCTGCCTGCGTGGACCTTTAGTTCCCTAGCTGCTCGTGGGACAGACATGAAACGAGCAATAAATAGCGTCGCCACACGCAAACCTGGCGTCTCTAAGCGTGGAAGAAACGAGTACAATGCTGCAGAGTACGATCCCCAAACATTCCCTTCCCTGGCTACACCATGGGAGGAACGTCGGGCAAGAAAGCAGGGTGAGGCTTATGCCCCTAAATATCTAGTTTGCACCCGCACTGATGGGGACTCTTTTAAGACGACTAAGCCCTTGTTCTTCGTCGAAAACTTGGAGGACAAGTATGGTGAGGTGGAAGGGATGTCGAAGATGCGGTCAGGGTCTGTCTTAACGACGTCATCCCCAGCTCAGTCACGGGCACTGCTTGCCTGTGACAAGCTGGGTGATGTTTCCGTTACCATTACGCCGCACAAGACCCTAAATATGGTACAGGGTATCATCTTTCATAAAGACCTCTTGCTGCAGTCAGATGACGAATTGCGTGCCAATCTAGAACGGCGGGGAGTACATTTTATTCGGCGAGTCCATAGGGGTCCGAAGGACAATAGGGTCGCGACCAGTGCCTTCATATTGGCTATCGAGGGTGATTCATTGCCCGAGAAGGTCAAGGTGATGGTCTACCGGATCGACGTAAAGCCCTACGTTCCTCCCCCTATGCGCTGTTTTAAGTGCTGGAGGTTTGGGCATATGTCCTCCCGATGTGATGCCAATCCTACATGTCGGGAGTGCGGACGTGCTGTCCATCCGAACGTCCCCTGCACCCCTCCTCCAGTATGTGTTAATTGTGGCCAAAATCACTCCCCTTGTTCGCCTGTCTGCACAGTTCTGCACCAAGAAGGAAAGATCATAGAATACAAGACCAGAGACCGACTGACGTACTCAGAGGCAAAGAAGAAGTACCATAAGCTCCACCCTGTGCGACAGGTCAACACCTATGCCACAGCAGTCTCACAGTCATCCACCACTGTGCCTTCGATTCAGCCAGTTCAGTCTGTACCAGTGGGCTCCCAGGCCCAACAAAATATCCCTGCCCCCTTACCAGCTGGGGGCGCATCCTCTTCGGTGGCTCCCACACTTTTCACCGTGGGAGCAACACCCGCTAAGTCGTCGGGGACGCGAGTCCCCACCTCTAAGCCGGAGAAGGAGAAGCCTTCTCCGGCCCCTCTCGCTGAGAAAGGGTCCCTTGGGACACCCCCTTCCGCGGCTACTCAGAGCGCTCCGGAGGATCCTGGCCACCGGCCTATAGATCCACAACCTGCCGGTCGAAGAGCTTCTTGCTCTTCTTCCGTCCCGGATGCCGCTTCTGGGAAGCCCTCACGGCCCAGCAAACCAAAGGGCCAGCGAGAGGAGAAGAAGAAGAGATACAAGAAAAAAGAACGTTCGGTGGCTTCAAAGCCACAACCACCCACATCCTCTTCTTCAGAGGATGAAGTCGAGATCCTCGCATCTCCTGAGGATCTCGCAATTACTGATTCCCCAGACAAGATCTCTGGTTCTGTGGATTCAGAGCGCGTGGTAGCATACGATCCAATGGAGTGATCTGCTCCTTTATTCATCATGGCGGTACAGCCAGGAGATAACATCATCCTCCAGTGGAATTGTGGTGGCTTTTTCCACCACCTGCCTGAGCTACGACAGCTTCTCAGCCAAACACCTGCTTTCTGTATCGCTCTTCAGGAAACGTGGTTTCCAGCGATGCGGTCCCCTGCCCTTCGAGGCTACCGGGGCTATTTTAAAAATCGCTCTATCTATGGCAGAGTTTCCGGTGGAGTCTGCGTCTATGTCCTAGCCACTGTCCCGAGCGCTGCCGTGCCTCTTCAAACGCCACTAGAGGCGGTTGCTGTTCGGCTCCGGGCAGTGCAAGACATTACCATATGTTCGGTCTACCTACCACCTGATGAGGTTGTCTCTCCTGTAGACCTCACTGCCTTGGTAACCCAACTTCCCCCACCCTTCCTTCTTTTGGGGGATTTCAATGCCCACCACACTTTGTGGGGTGGCACACAGACTTCGGCACGGGGTAGAGATGTTGAGACTCTACTGACGCAGCTGAACATCTGCCTCCTGAACACAGGTGCTGCTACGCACTTTAGCGTGGCACACGGTACATTCTCTGCCATAGATCTGTCTGTCTGTAGCCCAAGCCTGCTTCCGCACTTCACTTGGAGGGTCCACGATGACCTGTGTGGCAGCGACCATTTCCCTATCTTCCTGTTGCTCCCACAGTGTCCACCTGCTGACCGTCTGCCTCGCTGGTCCCTCCATAGGGCCGACTGGCCAGCATATTCCATAGCCGCTGTGCTTCCCTCTCCTCTTCTGGCTGATATCGATACCGCTGTGCAGCAGGTCACACATTCCATCATTTCTGCTGCTGAGAACACTATACCCGTCTCACTTGGATCACTCCACCGTAAGTCAGTGCCCTGGTGGACGCCGGAGATAGCTGAGGCCATCCGGGAACGTCGGCGAGCACTACAGCGCCCCGACGCCACCCTTGTGTTGAACATCTTGTTGCCTTCAAGCGTCTCCGTGCACGGGCGCGGCGATTGATCCAGCAAAGCAAGAGGGCCTCCTGGGAGCGCTATGTCGCCTCCATTGGCTCCCGAGCATCGCCTTCACGGGTATGGTCGTAAGTTCGACGCCTCTTTGGCCACCGCCCACTAGTGGGAATTCCGTGCCTCAGCATTCAGGGTACAATTTGCACTGACCCTCACACAATAGCAGAGTATTTGGCACACCACTATGCTCGCACCTCAGCGACCGCTGCATGTGATGCGGATTTCCGCGCCCTTAAGGAGCGCACAGAGCGAAAACAGATATCCTTTCGAACGCGACGCCAGGAAATCTACAACATCCCTTTCAGCGAATGGGAGTTCGAAAGCGCCCTTGCCGCATGCCCAGCCACGTCCCCTGGACCCGACCGCATTCATAGTCAGTTCCTCCGACATCTATCAGCGGTCTCTAAACGCCAACTTCTCTCCTTGCTGAATCGTCTCTGGGTTGAGGGTGTCTTCCCGTCCCAATGGCGGGATAGCATCATCATCCCAGTGATGAAGCCTGGGGCTGATCCACAGGTGGCTGATAGTTACGCCCAATCAGCCTCACCAACGTTCCGTGTAAACTCCTCGAACGGATGGTGAGTCGGAGGCTTATGTGGATCCTTGAGGACCGGGGACTCCTGGCCCCACAACAGAGTGGGTTCCGTCGTGGCCGCTCCGCTATCGATAATCTCGTGTCACTGGAGTCGGCCATCCGTACAGCCTTTACACGCCGCGAACATCTGGTTGCTGTATTCTTTGACCTGCGAAAAGCGTACGACACCACCTGGCGCCACCACATACTGTCTACGCTGTACGACAGGGGCTTACGCGGTCCGCTTCCTGTATTCATACAGAATTTTCTCGCGCAACGGTCTTTTCGTGTTCGTATTGGTTCCTGTTTCAGCTCCCCTCACTATCAAGGAAACGGTGTCCCACAGGGATCCGTTCTTAGCGTCCCTTTATTTTTGGTCGCTATCAATGGTCTTGCTACTGCTGTGGGGTCATCGGTTTACACCTCGTTGTATGCCGATGACTTCTGCATGTATTTCAGCTCCACTAGCGTCGGCGTTGCTGAACGGCGGTTGCAGATAGCTATTCGAAAGGCGCAGTCGTGGGCGTTTACTCATGGTTTTAAATTTTCCGCTACGAAAACCCGGGTGATGCATTTCTGTCGGCGTCGGGCCGTCCATCCTGAACCCGAACTGTATCTCGCTGATGACCTGCTGCGTGTTGAAGAGACGCACCGTTTTTTAGGCATGTTGTTCGACAACCATCTCACCTGTGTGCCACACCTTCGCCAGCTCAAACGAAAGTGCTGGCGACACCTTAATATTCTACGCTGTCTAAGCCATACTGTTTGGGGAGCGTCACGCCCAACGCTCCTGCAACTTTATATGGCGCTCATCCAGTCGCGCCTAGACTATGGCTGCGTAGTATATGATACGGCTGCACCTTCAGCACTGCAAACATTAGACCCGGTCTTACATTCTGGAGTTCGTTTGGCGACAGGGGCTTTCCGCACGAGCCCTGTGACAAGCCTACTAGTTGAAGCTGGGGTCCTTCCTCTGCGGTTCCGCCGGCAGCACCTGCTGGCTTCGTACGTTGCCCATGTTAAGGCCTTGCCACACCATCCGAACCACCGGCTTCTTTTTCCAGGCGCTGCACTCCCTCTCCCTCTAAGACGACCTCGGTCGGGTTACCCAATATCGGTCCGCGTTCATTCTCTACTTTCGTCCCTCGAATCCCAACCACTCCCTGCCACTTTCCACTATTCCTTTCAAACCCCTCCTTGGACCATCCCCCGTTTGCAGCTTTGTCTGGATCTGTCCAATAGATCAAAGGTCTCCGTTTCTCCAACGCAACTCCGACACCAGTTCCTGGATCTCTTCAACTCTTTCCGTGGTGCTGAAGCTATCTATACTGATGGGTCCCTAGCTGATGGTCGTGCTGGGTATGCGTGTCTCCATGGTGACCATGTCGAACAACATTCATTGCCCCATGAAAGTAGTGTCTTCACTGCAGAGCTGTTCGCTATCCTCAAGGCTCTAGAACGCCTCCGAGCCTGCCCCAGGGGGTCATTTGTCATCTGTAGTGACTCCCTGAGTGGCTTGCAGGCACTCGACCAGTTCTTCCCTCGTCACCCGTTAGTGCAGTCCATTCAAGACACTACTTACTCTCTTGGCCAATCTGGCCGATGTGTGGTCTTCCTGTGGACCCCTGGCCACGTCGGCATACCGGGGAATGAACGTGTTGACCAGTTGGCCAAACAGGCCACCACTGCGCCTCCCTTCACCATTGGCGTCATGGTATCAGACCTCAGGCTATCATTGCACAAGAAGGTGCGTGATGCTTGGAGTGCCGAATGGTCTACCATGAGTGGAACAAACAAGCTCCGAGCAGTGAAGCTCTCCACAACTCTGTGGAAGTCTTCACTGCGGCCCATACGTCGAGAGTCAGTTGTCCTCTGCCGCCTCCGAATTGGGCATACCTGGCTGACCCATGGTCATCTCCTCCGCCGTGAGGCCCCACCTGTGTGTCGGTGTGGAGCAGCGCTGACAGTCGTCCATCTTCTGATGGACTCCCCAGTTTTAGCTACATTGCGCCAGTCTTTTAATCTACCAGACGCGCTACCTTTAGTTTTAGGCGACGATGCCTCCACGGCTCATTCTGTTTTAAGTTTTATTCGCGCAGCTGGTTTTTACAACTCCATCTAGTGGTGGGTACTATAGCCTGATTCTTCAGGTCCCCACCTATCCAGCGATTTTAAACCCTTTTAAGACCCTTCTGTAATTTACCGAGGGGTTTTTAGTGTGTGAAGTATGGCTGGCTCATCCTGTTTTTTCTCTGTGATCAGCCAGCCGTGTTTTACTTAGCTTAGATCTCGACTTCGTTTCCCTATTGTCTCTTCCTTTTGTGTTGTCAGCGAATTCTCCAATGTCAGCTTACCCCATTTGTGAGTTTTCATCTTCGAAGCTGTGTTTTACTTTTTATACTCTTGACAGAGGACTCTTAGCTAGGAACAGGGGACTGATGACCTAGCTGTTTAGTCCCCTTAAAACAACAACAACAACAACAACAACGTAACAGACTGGCAACGCGCCATATGTATACTGGCGTGTACGCCAGACTGCTTCCCACTCTGTGTTCCTACGGCGTAAACACGACGGTGCTGCTACAGTGGCGAGGAAGAAATCAGTCCTCCTCCCTCCCCTTATTCAACAGGGGCGGCCGGCAGGTAGTCGAAGCGCCTTGCCACAGTTCACGAAAACGCTCCTTCCGAGGTTTGGTTTCGAATCTCCTCTTGGGCATGAATGTTGAATTTCTCCTACAAAAATAAAAAAAGGGGAAGGCAGATTTGCCGCCCCTCGGAAAGTGCCGCCCCGTGCGGCCGCACGTTTCAAAAATGTTCAAATGTTTGTATAGTCTATGGGACTTAACTACGGGGTCATCAGTCCCTAAACTTACAAACTACTTATGAACTACTTACGAACTAGGACGGCACAAATATCCATGCCCGAGGGGGGATTCGAACCCCCGACCGTAGTGGCCGTGCAGACCATGACTGGAGCGCCTTAGTCCCCGCGGCCACCGCGGCCGGCCCGCACGTTTCGCACGTGCCTTGCGCCGGCCCTGGTTTAGGGACTGATGACCCCGTAGTTAAGTCCCATAAGCTATACAAACATTTATTATTTATAACATCTTCAGTATCTTGTAGTTGCGTCTACAACCCAACTCGTCTATGTTGTCACAAGTATTGTACTTGCTACGACATATACGAGTCGGGTCGCAGACGCTATTGCAAAACTCTGGAGCTGATCCAAAAGAACTGAAACATGTAAATTATAAAGAAAAGTATTCCCAACTGTTGGCTGATAATATGATGTTAAACTGTTTGCTAAAACTTTTTATTTCTGAAACTTTCTGTGAGTCTTTGTCCTATAATTGTAACTCCATATGTAGAAGACGAAACGCTAGGTATTCAATACGGCCTTCCGCCATGTCCTAATGCCTGTAGAAATAGAAGCGGATCTAAAAGGAAACCTGTGTGACTGCTTTCACGCCGACACTGAATTTTGTCTCCTTAACACATTGTATGAGTTACTCAGAAAAACTTTCCGAACAACTTTTGAATATGGTGCAAATCTGAAGTCTACAAAATCATTACTTTCATGAAACTCAATATTTATAAGATCACAGGAAAAAAAAGAAACAACAACAAGATGCTGTATTCCTTTTATTTCATGCCGGTAAGATCTGGTGAAAAAATTCCAAAAAAACATTTTTTTCTGGAACCTATACCTTGATGTGCCACGCAAGTAGTTTATTTCATCAACAAAATGAAATATATACTTTTAGCCTTCTTTCACGACATTTATTACTATAGTACGACCAACGTTTTGGGTTATAAGACCACTATGTAGTACATATAACTCGAAATAGAACCCGCCCAGTAAAAATGTGTTTCATTTAGTAAATACGTTATAATATCACCAAGAATCAATAGTACAATTAAATTTATAAATTGTTTGGACTTAAATTATAGATATTTCTATTAATTTTTGGAATATTTTGGAAAATTTTGACAATAAGGATGCTGGATGATACTTTATTCTTGGAACTTCTCTAAGTCTTTAACAATGTAAATTTCAATCTGTCAGCCAAATACCCTATTAAATACTTATACAATAAGTATAAAGTATTAAATACTTATACAGTAAGTATACACTTAACACTTCTGACTGAAATTCTATCAAATCCATAAAATCTTGCATTATTAAGAACTTCAATACATCATTTCCACACAGTTGATTTGAGTACTTTTTAGTATAAGAACACATCATCTGAATGGGCTTTCGTCTCGAATCTCTCTTTGAAATATTAACGGCAATGTTAATTAATAGACTGCAGAAACTAAGTACAACCTAAGACGTTTTAGAAGATTAAGGAATAGAAAGTAAACTTCCGCAGGTAATTACAGGTCTTTACGTAGAGTATCAGCAGCATTCACTTCACAGTTATTGGGTTAATGATTCAGGGTAGTTTCAGGGGTAAGACAAGGCTGTCATCACTGTTGTTTTTTTATTTATTTATTTACAGATTATGTCCTGAAAACGACAGCCTGGCAGGGTGAGATTAAAATAGATAAAAACAAAATAAGCGGGCTTGCATATGCCGACGACTTAGTGGTGACCTTACATTCGACTTTAAGTTTGCAATCTAAAATTGCAGAGCTAAATCTGCGGTGTAAGGGTTACTATGAAGATCAGCATCCGCAAACAAATTTCTATGGGGAAGAGATTTAAGCAGACTGAGTGCCAAATAGGTGGATCAAAGATAGAAGAGGTGGATAGTTTCAAGTACTTAGGATTTATATTTTCGCAGGATGGAAACACAGTGAAAGAACTTGAATCAAGGTGTAGCAAAAGTTATTGAGTGAGCGTTCAGCTACGATATACTCTCTTGTGCAAGAAGGAAGTCAGTGCAAAGACTAATTTAGCAGGGCACCGTTCAATATTTCGACCAACTTTTTGTTTGGTAGTGGGTGGATAAAGGTTATCTCATTAATAACATTGAGGTTACAGATATGAAAGTAGCAAGGATGATTGCAGGTACTAATAGACGGTAACCATGGCAGGAGGATGTCCATAATGAAGAAATCAAAGAACAACTTGGATTGAACACCACAGATGAAGCAGTTAGAGCAAACGGGCTTATCTGGTGGTCAAAGGAAGGACACCTAAAAGGATCGGTAGAATCAGTAGAGATAGACTAAGGAGAAAGCACTTCGATTCGGTTAATAATTATTTTGAAGTAACAGGCTTAACATCAGACGAAGCATCAATGTTAGCTTTGAATAGAGGATCGTGGAGGAATTTTATAAGAGAGACTTCCCTGCAGACTGAACGCCGAAAGGCATAACCAATGTTATATGACGATGATCGTATCACATGTGTCGTGTTCGGAGTGAGCAATGAATGGTAACACTCTCCAGAAATTCAGACAATGCGTTCTCTAGAAAGTTTCAATGCGGTGCCCCCTTCAAACGATCTAGTAAGATGTGTGGTCCAGTAAAATGGTCCTCATGAGATGCAGACCAAATGTTTACTGAGAATCTCGCCTGTTAACCCCTTCTACAGGTAGTATGTTGATTTCTTGATTAGCGTCGACTTCGGGAGTTTAAAATAACGTCTTACTATTAAAGTAGATTCATCAGTAAACAGCATGAGGTCTTTAAAATTTTGGACAGCAAGAAATGACGAAGAAAAGACTGTGAGAACAGCAGGCGCGGTGCTGATTCATCCGGTGCGCGTCGTGAAAATCCGCCAGCCACTTTTGTGACCATCATGCACTGCGTGGAGAATTGCGAATTGCATGTGTGCTTGTTAGTGAGAACTTCGTCTTCAGATTTAAGGGTTCACGTCCAAGCCCTTGCACCTCTTTTTCTTCATTTTTTTATTTATTTATAGAAGCTCCGTCCCTCTCTTGCTAAGCAGTCAACCCCGGTGAATAACGGGATTACGGAAAATCGTGTGTCTAGATACCTTCCTGCATAGAATCGACGAGTTGCGCTGGCTTTCCCTCTAGATTCATCATAATTCAGAGTAATAACTATAACTATATGTTTGTCACCGCCAGTCACATAATTGTATTAATTCAAGTAAGCAAGTAGCCTCTGCCACTGTATTGACGAAATGACTACCACTGTTCTTGTAACTTTAGATAAGATGTGGTGTATTTTTTTGGTCACTTTTGCAGGAATTGCTGTGAAATATGATTACAATGTCGTTATTTCCAATTTGAAGAATCAGTTGAAATTACCTGACTGACTGATGACAGTAACAACAAACATACTAGTGAAATCAGTTAATTTTATTTTGTTGTGTTTTTAAGCAAATGACACGCCAGACCACGAAGAAAGACCGAAACACTTAGTACTGTGTTGGTGTAAGTAAAAATTATTTGAATTAATAATTTTACGTGGTTTATTCAGCCAGTTCAATTGTTGTTGTTGTGGTCTTCAGTCCGGAGACTGGTTTGATGCATCTCTCCACAATTACCTATCCTGAGCAAGCCTCTTCATCTCCACATAAGAGCGACAACCTACATCTGTCTGAATCTGCTTACTGTATCCATCTCTTGGTCTTCCCCTGCGATTTTTTCCCCATACACTTCCCTCCAACGCTAAATTCACAATTCCTTGATGTCTAAGAATGTGTCCTACCAATCTATCCCTTCTTTTAGTCAAGGTATGCCACAAATTCCTTTTCTCCCCAATTCTGTTCAGTACCTCCTCATTAGTTACGCGATCCACCCACCTAATCTTCAGCATTCTTCTGTAGCACCATATTTCAAAAGCCTCAATCCTCTTCCTGTCCGCACTGTTTATCGTCCATGTCTCACTCCCATACAAGGCAACACTTCCTTAGGTTTAAATCAATATTCGATGTTAACAAATTTCTCTTTTTCAAGAACGCTTTTCTACCCATTGCCATTCTGCATTTTATATCCTCTGTGCTGCGACCATTATTTGTTATTTTACTGCCCAAGTAATAAAACTCATCTACCTCCTTTATTGCTTCCAATTCAATTAGCTCTCTATAGTCGTCGTAGTCGCAAGAATCAATATGGCTCACGTTCTTAGAGAGAATCCACAGTTCAGTTCCGGATAGGGGACATGAAATATCTATACGGCCATGAAAATGTATGTTTTTCGAATTATCTCTAACTGAATAAAAGCCAATGCCTTGATGGTTTCTTTGCAAAAGGAGACAACTAATTTCATTATTTCATTCAATTATCGTACTGCAAAGATCCCGTAAGGGTGAACTTTTAATGATGCTGAATTAAAATTTACAAAACACAATAATATTAAAAGGCAAGCTGCCGATCTGAGAATACTTGGTGCCTCCTCTATTTTACTACATGTCATCTGTTTATTTGCCAAGTGTAGCTTCAAATACACTAGTGCCGACATCGTTCCTTTGAAAGGGCACGGATATTTGTATTCCTCATCCTTACTAGACAAATTCGAGCTGATGCTCCATCTGTAATAACCATGCCGTCATGGAGGTTAATCCTTGTTCTTCGTTTAATTGCTATTCCAGGTCTTTTGTTGAGAGAATTACAATGTCAATGGCAAACATAGAAGTATATGTTTCTTCTCGAAAATGTTTTTTATGGTTATGGGACTTAACTGCGGGGTCATCAGTCCCTAAACGTACAAGCTACTTATAAACTAACTGAAAGGCAGCACAAACATCTATGCTCAGGGGGGGATTCGAACCCCTCACGGGAAACGGCCTCAATGCGCTCAATGCGCTCAATGCGCTCAATGCGCTCAATGCGCTCTCGGCGATTATTCTCTCTGAACTGTAATCCCTTTAGAAATCTCTCATTTCTTTCAGTTTCATTAATTTACAGAGCGAATAAGGTTAGGGATTGACTACAACCTTAGCTTTTCATTCCTCACACACTGCAATCTTTATATATGCCTTAGTCCTTATAACTGCTGTCTGGTTTTTGTACGACTTATATGTAACTTTTCTTTTTCCCTATATGTTAATCCTTTTATCTTTAGAATTTTAAAGAGTGCATTCTAGCGAACATTTTCAAAACCTTTATTCAAACTTACCAAAGGTGTAAACGTAGATTTGCCTCTCCTTAACCTGCCTTATAAGAGACATCGTAATGTCAGTATTGTCTGACGTGTTCAGTTTTTTTTTTTTTTTTTTTTTTTTTTTTTTTTTTTTTTTTTTTTTTTTTTTTCAATCGAAACTGATCTTTACCGAGGTCGACTTCGAGCAGTTGTTCCATTCTTCTGTGATTCGTGTTAGTACTTTGTAACTTTGACTTATTAATATATATATATATAAAGAATGCCAACAGACATACTTTGACTCGATAATTATTAAAGATATTAAACTGAAGTGGAGGATTTGAATAAAAATGTGTGTCGCGGCCAAGATTCGAAACTGTGACCTGCTTACTAGGCAGACGCCATAGCCATTAGGCCACGAAGACTTATCTCCCGGCCCCGACAAAAGTTTTACTTAAAAGCCTGTACTTCGGTTTAGAGTCTTTAATAGATATCGGGATAAAATGTGTCTCTGGACATTGTTTATTTGATATTTATACATCACCTGTACCTGAGGTATAAGGCAGGATTTCTCGTTAACGTTCTTTGCTGGGGTGCTATTCCACTGTTGGAGAGAATTGGCATTTTGATACGTGATTATAAGGCGACATGAGGCATTGTTGAAATTTAAGCAGTGGAGGGGGACGTGTCTCGAGGTAATCCGTGCCGTCGATGAATCCATTAAGTGTCGGTGGCCCAATGGTTGGCCGGGCGCCGTGGCTCAGCGCGTCCGATCAGAAAACAGAACGCATTCTGCAATAAAAAAGCTGAGCCAAAAACACATGTAACAAACAAGACCAGCGACCGCAATGAGCAGGACAACCCAGCCGCGACATAAATTTTAATTCAATTTAATATCCGTACTTATGAAACTAATAGTTCTGTAATATACACATGTGTCTGCATCTGCTTACTTTTGATTTTGAATTAATACATTCTTGCTAATAAGTTACATTTACGAAACTTCCTGGAAGATTAAAACTGTGTAACAAACAGGAATTCGAACCCAGGACCTTTGAGTTTGGCGCTTAAGAGCTCTACCGACTCAGTATCTATATACGCCAGTAATGGCGCAACTAAAGCTGTTAGGAGGGACTGTGGGGCATGCACAAGTAGCTCAGACGGTAGATCGCTTACCAGTGAAGGGCAAAGGTCGTGTGTTCGAATACCAATCAGGCACACAGTTTTATTATGCCAGTATACTTCATATCACTCAGGGTAAGGAACGAAAATCGATAGGATTTCTTTTTTTAAAATTAATTAATTTATTAATTTTATATTTATTTATTTTGCAGACTGACATTGTGTATAATCGCTGGGATGGAACTAATTGTTATAGTCAACAACTAAAACTATTAAGGGTTAAAATTACAAATTATTAAGTGTAAAAATTCTACGATGCTTAAAATGGTTTTCAATATCGTAAGATTATCTACTTTACAAAGCTTTCGACTTGAACTGAGCTTGTTGATTATTCATGTTTTGACTGCTATTTGACTGTTATCAATTTAGACACCAAGAAATATGACACAAAGTTCTTCATTCAGCGTATTGTCATTATTTCTACTTCTGGTGACACTTATAAGCATGCTCAACTATCATCTCAACTGAGTCTGTTCGGACTAAATTTGAATAAGAAAGTTTGAATCATTAGCAAACGATACCGCTCTGAAAGCCATTGGAAGATCATTCATGTAGGTTAGAAATACTAGTGGGCCTAGTACCGATCCTTGTGGCACACCCCAACCTACCTTTATTTTCGTGCCAAAAGTTCCACGTAGAGCTCGAGCTTATACTCTGTATGGAATGTACCCTTTTTCAGTTCCGTAATTTGAAATCCCTTGAGACTAACATTTATTTTGGACTGTCGGTCAGCTTATGTTGTAGCGCTGACGTGACTGTGCGCTTGTAAATCAAACACCATTGAAAACTGTTCTCCGACACTCTGTGAATACTGCAGGCCGCTAGCAGCGCTTAAGGGAAGCGCTCGCCGCATGTTCAATTAAACAAACATGGGGGCCACCGATAGTTGGGCACTGCCTCAACGGGCAGTTATCTCCCTAGAGATCCTCGTATGTCACGTTCTACACGCGCTGGAAACTACTGATGAACAAATTTAAGCGATATGACCTACCAAACATTCCTCAAAAAGGTCAGGAAACTCACAGATGGAGGTAGTATATTAACGCGCAGTAAATCCAACTTGAGATAATCGTAGTCTCGTGCAAAACAGAATTTGCATGTCGCATGGCTGTTTCAGCACATTCCAAACAAATTTAAGGGCAACCTCATTTGCAGTTGGTTCCCGCTTTAAAGGCGCCCTGTGACTCGTCCTGCCTCCACGATTTTTCGTCACCAGTAGTGGACCAGCTGGATATAAACATAAATAAAACCATTATGACCACCTGTTGAAAATTAGGTTCAAACTTTCAAACGTAATACAGTAACGGTAATGTGTGTCAAGTAAATTCTTGATGTATTTCCTGGGTATGTGGCACGATATTAAGACATTTTGCCTTTGGAGTTATAAGACCACGTATCCAATTTCACTGCATGATTTGGTTCACACTACAGAAGCAAAAGGTTCACATAAGATGTAGTATGAGAGACAGAAGAGATGGTACCGTGAAAAACAATCCCTTCCGAAATTTCGACACAATAGAGAGACTAAATTTAATGTCTGCAAAAATTTCTGCTTACTTTCCTTCACAGTGTGCTCCGTGTATAGACTGAATAACATCTGGGAAAAGCTACAATACTGTCTTACTCCCTTCCCAACTAACACTTTTCTCTCGTGGCCTTCCAATTTTTATCTGGTTTCTGTACAAATTTAAAAAATCTTTTCATTCCTTATATTTTACTCCTACTAACTTCAGAATTTTAAAGAGTGCATTCCAATCAGCAGTAACAAAAGCATTCTCCAAATGTACAAAAACTAAAAATGTAGGTTTGCTTTCCTTAATCTATCTTCAAGAGAAGTCGTGAGTATTGTCTCACGTGTTCTTACATTTATCCTAAATCCAAAGAGGTTCCCCCGAGATATGCTGCATCCGTTTTTCCTTTGTTATGTAAATAATGCGTGTCATTATTTTGCAACATGGCATATTACGCTGATGTTTCTGTAATTTTCACGCCTTCTCTGCGCGTGCTTTCTTTGGAATTAGGACTGTTACATTTTTTTGAAGTCAGAGGATATTTTCAGTGTGTCGTACATCTTCTCTGGCTATCCCAGAGACATCAGTAGCTCTGATGGTATCTCGCCTAGTCCAGGGTCGTTGTTTCGTCTTAGGTCTTTCTGAGCTCTGTCAAAGTCTTCTCTCACTTTATTATCCCTATCTCATCTTCGCTTACTTTCCCTTCTCGTTCTATAATATTCCCCTGAAGTTAACTTCCTTTGTAGAGCCGCTTCACACATTGTTTCCACCTTTCAGCTTTTCCTTCTTTGCTTAGTACTGGTTTTCCATCTGAGTTCTTGATATTCATACTCCTTCTTGTCTCTTATTTCCTTGAAGGCGGTCTCTATCTTTCTCCTAGTTATACATTCATCTGAACACTTGCATTTGCCCTATGGCCACTCCTGATTAGCCATTTTACACTTTCTGTCAATCTCATCTTTTAGTTTCTGTACTCTGTGTCACCAGCTTCATTTACTGCATTTGGTATGTTTTCCTTTCTTTAATTAAATTCAGTATTTCCTGTGATATCCAAGGATTTTTGCAGGTCTTCCCTTTCTATGTATTTGGTCCTTTTCTGCCTTCTCTATATCATCTCCTCAAGCTACCCTTCCGCCTTCTTCTGTATTACTTCCTCCCGTTTCCTTCAATTGTTGCCTAGAGCTCTCTGAAACTCTCAAGATTCTTAGGTTCCTTCATTTTATGTAGGTACCATCTCCTTACTTTCCTACCTTGATGCTGTTTCTTCATGTTCTGACTGCAGTTAATAACATATAAGAAATGATCAGAGTCTATATCTGCACCTTGATGGCTTACAGTTTGAAGCATGCTTCCAAAATCTTTGTCTTACCATTACAATCTATCTGGTACCCATCGCGGTCTCCTGGCCTCTTCCAAGTAAACAACCTCCTTTCATGATTACTGAATTAAGTGTTTCTTATGATTTAATTATGTTTTGTGTAAAATTCTACCAGGCGGCTTCCTCCTCCATTTCTTTTCCTCAATCGTCATTCATATACTATTTTTCCGTCCCTTCCTTTTCCTACTATCGACTTCCAGTCCCCCATCACAAACAGGTTTTTTCGTTTCTATGAACTGTCTGAATAACGTCCTTTACTTCCTCATCCATTTCTTCGATCTCATAATCATCGGCAGAGATAACTCGCATATAAACTTGTACTACTATGGCTGGTGTTAGCTCCGCGTCTAACTTAGGTACAAACGGCTGCTTATAGTAACTTGTCCAGATTCCTACTTTGTTATTCATTTTAGACCTATTCTTGCGTTACCCCTGACTTATTTTGTATTTACCACCCTGTAATCACCACGACATAAATTCTGTTCATCCTGCCACCGAACTTCACTAACCGCCACCATCTCTAACTTCAATCTATCCACTTCCGTTTTTAAATTTTATAACCTTCCTATCCGAGTAAAGATCTAGCATTACACGCTGAATACAGTAAAATGCCAGTGTTGTTTTTCCCAGTGACGACATCTTTTTGAGTAGACCCCACCCGGTGATCGGAACGGGGGACTGTTTTGTCTCCGGATAATATGTAATCCTATAGTAGAGCTGAATGTCCTCATTAAAAGTATCGACAGTACTTTTCTTGCTTTCAGCCGTTCCCAGTAACTGCATGGCAAAGACAATTAGCTGAAATTACAAGCTCAGCTCAGTAACAATCATCTAGATATTGCTGCCATGCAACTACTGAAAAGGCTGCAGCCCCTCTTCAGAAACACACATTTGTCTGGCTTCTCCACAGATACCACCCAGCTGCGGTTGCACCTACGGTATGGCTATCAGCATCTTTGAGCCACGTAAGACACCACACCTCGTCAATGTTTGTGGTTCATGAGGGAAGTTTACTACATAGTATAGTGAAAGACGAATATACTTAAATCTCAAGAACAACTAGCGTACGAGCTGAGCATTACATCTGCACGGCAACAACGACATCTATATTAGGTCAAGCTAATGAAGTATAACAGAAATTAAGTGTTGTAATAAGTAGGGAGATAGTGAATTTGCTGTGGACTTGGACGCGTAAAATTTTTCTGAGAGTCTACAAGAGTCAGTTTCTCTTAATTTTCAGTAAGACGTTACTTTTTCTTTCCTATTAATATACAAATTAATTAGTGGCATTAACTGCCAGTATGCACCGAATTACATTAGTGGTGAAAGAAAAAAGTGTTGTTCTGAAGTCGGGTCTCCTGACCACGAGGCAAGTGCGGTGATCACTGTAACATCGAACAGAGTGTTCACCACAAGATCACGGTCTACTTTAACACGCCTCCTGTGAGTTCCAATTTCGCAACTTAGTAACAAATGTTTGATATAGTGTCCCTAGCCACGATCCTCATTACTCTTGGCACTTCGCCGATTCCCGTAATAGTTTTAGCGCAGTATGCATTTCAACTGAAAGGATCAGTGGCCTGTCGCCACCTTAATGGTTACGTAGTGTCTGTTCTTTCTGACATGACCGAAAGAACAGACACCACATGTGTTCCTTACCTTTTAGCATCCACTTTTTGTACTGCTGTAAGATGTTTCTGGACGGTGGCCTATGGAAGTGGACTAGACGTACGACAGCATCCTAGATTTGTCCCATCGCGATTAAGATCAGGAGAATAAGGTAGCCGAACCATCAACATTAGTTATGCAACAGCTGCAACGCGATTATATAAATGCGATTCAGACATCTATCCAGTTGAAAATAGCATAAAGAATGAAAGGATGAATGTGGTCGGTGTTAATGTTCACGTATTCAGTAGTTGTCATGGTGCTTTCGATCCCCATCCCAGATCCCATATATCTACATCTACATGGGATACTCTGCAAATCACATTTAAGTGCCTGGCAGAGGGTTCATCGAACCACCTTTATACTATTCATCTCCCACTCCATTCTCGAACAGCGCGCGGGATGAAATAACATCTGAATCACTCCGTTAGAGCTCTGATTTCTCGCATTTTATTCTGATGATCTTTTCTACCTATGTAGATGGGAGACAACAATATATTTTCGCATTCGGAGGAGAATGTTGGTGTGGTGTCGCACAAGTACAAAGTGCGCGCCACCTACTTTCGCCGCGCGCCGCCATGCATGCACGGCGCGGCGTGCTTCCGACGACAGCCACGAGCGCCCTCTGGTACAACGCCGCTCGTGGCCACCACTGAAGGACATCGGCCACTTCGCACTTCGGACTGAGATAGCAACGAGTTAGGACCTTCGTAATCCGATAGGCACGAGTGAAGACTTTGCTATTGTACAGGCACTAGGCAGGCCTCTAACAACTATGTATCAACATTCTGCCGTACTATGTAAAAGTTAAGTATTGTTACATTCTGTGCAATATATCTCTTTCTAATTTACTCGAGTGTTTATAGTTTCTGGCTGCTCCCCTCCGTACCTGCACCAGCGTGTCGGTCTCGTTCCACTCGGCCACCGACACCTACGACGAGGCTGGGACTCAAAAGCGGCGACGAAGTTGGGACACAAAAGTGGCGACGAGGAGTGATAGAACCGTGGACCAGCACGCTAGCAGCAGCCAGACAGCAGCAGTCGGAGCACGCAAAAATTGCTCCCGCCCACCCACCCTTATTATAAGATTTTTGGGGGAACATATTCTGTTACGTATTTTGTGGACTTTTTTGTTGCAGAGCGTCCTCTTTCATATTGCATTTGTGTTTTGTTATAATTTACTTGTATGCGCGGCGCCTAATCGGTCATCATGGCCACTACCCCGAACCCAAACTTAATGGAAATTATTCAGTTACAGACGGCGCAAATTACCCAGCTTCTCCAGGCCGTGTCGCAGTTGACGACACAGGCTGCTCACCAACAACAACAGTCGTCACATCAGCAGCCCACACCTGCCGCCGCACCGCTTCCGACGTTCCGCCAGTACAACGAACGTGAGGAAGAATGGAGCGACTATTTCGCACAGTTTCAAGAACTCGTCGCGGCTCATCAAATTACAGGTCAGAAAGTGAAGAACCTTTTCTTATCGATTGTGGGCCCCCAGACATTCGTACTATTGCAAAAACTTTTCCCTCTCGCATCTCCTCGTGATGTAGACTTTGAACAAATTGTAGATGCACTGAATGCTCATTATGAGAGAAAAGTTCTTGTAGCCGCTGCACGATACCGATTTTTCAGACTGAAAAAATTACCGCAGCAATCACACCAAGAGTGGATTACGGAATTGAAGGGCTTAACCCGCCAATGTAAATTTACTTGCTCTTGTGGACTTTCGTATAGTGACGTGATGTTGAGGGATGCGATTACGCAGAATATTCAGGACCCCAGAATTAGAGCAGCAATTCTGAAACAGTCTGACCCCTCATTAGACAGTGTACTGCAGCTTATAGAAGCGCATGATACTTTTGACTTAGCTGATGTAGAAATGCAAAGCCACAGTGTAAATTCAGTGCGCCGCAACGGACGCTTTCCTAGCCGTAGTTCTCAGTATAGCACTAGTGATTCTTATTTTTCTACCGGCCGTGCTGAACAGACAGTGAACAGTAGCCAGTGTAAAAGTGCGACGCAAAGGTCGCCCCGTCGTGTTAGAAACAGTAATTTGAATAACGGGCGCCAACGCTCATTTCAGAAAAATGTACGTAAATCTTGCCCCCAGTGTGTGTCTCGCCACAAGCGTGCTCATTGCCCTAGTCGCAACGCAACCTGTTATCAATGTGGCAAATCGGGACATGTGCAGTCTGTGTGTATGCAAATTAAAAACTCAAAGAACGGTAACGTTAGAAACAGTGCTTCGCAGAGTGCGAGAACAGTTCATTCTGTAAATGTTATACGGGCTGTGGAATTGAACACTGCTTTCCTTGGATCTCAATTGCAAGAAAGTAGTTCTGCGCCTATGGCAAATCTATATAGTGCACCACGTAGCAAGCGCCGACGAGCGCGTAAAACAGTGCAACGGAAAAGGGTTCGGGACAAGCAAAATGACTATGAACAGTGCATTCCTGTAGTGAAAATAGTGCCTTCTGCAACTGCTCCTTGTAATAGTGCCCAGTACTGTGTAGATAGTGACAGTAGACTTGGTGTAGCTACTCAAAAGTTTAGTGCAGTAGTTAGTGACTCTGTAGTAGCCTCGCATTGCGCGGACGCCGATCCGGCGGTAGTGCCATCTAGTGACAGTGTTGTTAATCCGCTGCGTGCCGAGTCTGCGCCGCTTACTTCACTACGCGGCCCGCGCAAGCGCGGTAAACAAACCGTAGCAGACGTTGCCCACATTCGCGCACCTGTCGAGCGCCGCAAGCAAAAACTTTTTGTGAATCTTTCCATTGACAATAAGACGGTGCAATTTCAGCTCGACACTGGTTCCGCTGTTACCTTAGTTAATAAAGATACTTATGAACTTCTGGGTTCGCCAAAATTGTCGCCGTCACAGCAAGTGTTAACAGCTTATACAGGTCAAAATATTCCCGTGCTAGGAACGTGTAGCCTGCCTGCCTCTTTTCAAGGTGTTACGAAAACAGTTGCTTTTGTTGTTCTTCAGGCCAAATCTACACAGAACATTTTTGGACTAGATGCTTTTGATTTGTTTGGGTTATCAATTCAAAGAGATGTGCTTCAAATTTCGTCAATAGTGCCTCAGGATAAAATCAATGCATTGTGTGACAAATATAGTGACTTGTTTTCGCCGGAGCTAGGTTGTGCAAAAGACTTCGTGGCACATGTGACTTTAAAAGAATCTGCAGTTCCAAAATTTCGTAAAGCTAGACCAGTGCCTATCGCCTTGCGTGATACAGTTGCCGAAGAACTTAAACGTTGGCAAGATAGTGGGGTGATTTCTCCTGTTTCTGCGAGTCAGTGGGCCTCGCCTATAGTAATTATACCCAAGCCGTCAGGAAAACTTCGTCTCTGTGCGGACTTCAAATCTACAGTGAACAGTCAAACAATTGTAGACACTTATCCCCTGCCCAGACCTGAGGAACTGATGGACAAATTAGGACAGTCTCGCTTCTTTTCCAAGATTGATTTAGCAGAGGCATACTTACAGATTCCACTTGATGACGAGTCCAAAAAGTTTTTCGTCATTAATACTCACATGGGCCTTTTTCAATTTCAACGCCTACCATTTGGCAGTTCTTCCGCTCCCGCTATTTTTCAGCGCTTTTTGGAACAGCTGACAGTTTCGGTACCTTGTTGCTCGAACTATTTAGATGACATTGTGGTATCCGGACGTACAGTTGACGAACATTTAGCAAACCTGGAGTGCCTTTTCAAAGTTTTGACTGCAGCAGGTCTACGTTGTAATAAAGCAAAGTGTTCGTTTTTTTCAAACTGAAATAGAGTACCTAGGCCATATGATTAATGCCCAAGGAATTCATCCCTTACTGTCACATCGTATTGGATGTCATGATCGTCCTATTGCCTTTGCATCCAAGCTACTGACGCCAACGCAACAGAATTACAGTCAGATAGAAAAGGAGGCCTTAGCAATCATTTACGGCGTCGCAAAGTTTCATCATTATCTCTATGGCAGAAAATTCTATTTGTTGACAGACCACAAGCCTCTCACGTCGTTGTTCTCACCCACAAAGCCGATTCCGCCCCGTACGGCACAAAAGCTTCAGAGATGGTCCTTGATATTGTCAAATTATCAGTATGAGATTTTGTACCGACCTACCACTAAACATGCCAACGCGGACGCACTTTCCCGACTTCCGGTTGGCCAGGATGTATCATTTGATTCTTCAGACATGGCATGTTGTCAGATAGACTCCAGAGATGCTTCCGCTGTCGCAGACTTTCCTTTGAACTCTCGTCGGGTTGCACAGGAAACAGCTGCGGATGCAGACCTAAGTGTGGTAGCACGTTTTGTTCGCTCAGGGTGGCCTGCCAGAGCCAAAGACATTGATCGGCCTCTGGTTCGACGTTATTTTGCACAACGTCATGCATTATCTTTAAGTCAGGGTGTTCTGTTGTTACATACGGACAACGACCAAACAAGAGTGATTGTTCCTCGTTCCCTACAACGAGAAGTGTTACGCCTCCTGCATCAAGGACATTGGGGTATTGTTAGGACAAAGCAACTGGCCAGACGTCATTGTACCTGGGTTGGTATGGACGCTCAGAGAGCATGACATCACAGTGTACAGTTTGTGCGGAGCATCAGGCGGCTCCTCCACAGCGTTTCTCAGACTGGCCACGCCCCAAGGGACCATGGCAACGTTTACATATTGACTTTGCCGGACCTTTCTGGAATACGCGATGGTTAATTGTTGTAGACGCTTTCAGCAAGTTTCCTTTTGTGATTGCCATGAACTCAACGACGGCGTCTAGTACAATCAGTGCCTTAACATCAGTGTTTTGCATCGAAGGCTTGCCTGAAACTATCGTCAGTGACAATGGACCTCAGTTTGTTAGTGCGGAATTTCAACAGTTTTGTCGTGTGAATGGCATTCAGCATATCACCACCGCACCTTTTCACCCTCAGTCCAATGGTGAAGCAGAACGTTTCGTTCGAACATTCAAGTCTCACATGGAAAAGATGAAAGGTCAGCACTCCAGGCAGCAAGCTCTTCAAATTTTCCTGTCTACGTATCGGTGCATGCCACGTGACGGCCCGTCTCCTGCCGAGCTGCTACACGGCCGCCGTCACCGCACTCTCCTTCACCTGCTGCAGCCTCCCACGCACCGAGTCGGTTCGTATGGCGCTACGCGTTTTCAGGTTTCCACGCCGGTGCTGTACAGGGTGTTTGCTGGAAACAAGAAGACATGGTTGCCGGGCACCATTCAGCGCGTGCTTGGTCGCAATATGTTTATTGTACGTTCTTCCACAGGGTCGGAGCTGCGGCGCCACGCAAACCAATTGCGCCTGCACAGGCCGCGCGATCCTGTCTCCGGTTTCTTGATTCCAGACCCAGTTCTGCGCCAGGGAGCACAACCACATCGTTCGTCCCCGGACTACGAGATCCCTATGGACGTCGACGTACATCCGACGCAGTCGTCGCCGCCGCTGTCGCCGCCGCAGATGACAGCGTCACCGAGAGGGACTCCGGGACCGTGCGGGCCCCCCCAGCTTGGGCCACGCACCTCAGAAGAAGATGACCTGCTCCCTCTGGGCGGGGGCGGGCGCCCTTCCCCAGGTTTCGGCGGGTTCCCTGGAGGATCGCAAGGCGGATGCCGGGGCGCGGACGGCGTCTCGATCCTGGCCTCAGCTAAGACGCCCGTCCCACCAGTAACGCCCCCGCTCAGGCCCTCCTCCCAGTGCCGTCGCCGTGGCCCTCAGCCCTACGCCACGACGGCGCGGCGGTTTGGGGGGGAGGGGTGTGGTGTCGCACAAGTACAAAGTGCGCGCCACCTACTTTCGCCGCGCGCCGCCATGCATGCACGGCGCGGCGTGCTTCCGACGACAGCCACGAGCGCCCTCTGGTACAACGCCGCTCGTGGCCACCACTGAAGGACATCGGCCACTTCGCACTTCGGACTGAGATAGCAACGAGTTAGGACCTTCGTAATCCGATAGGCACGAGTGAAGACTTTGCTATTGTACAGGCACTAGGCAGGCCTCTAACAACTATGTATCAACATTCTGCCGTACTATGTAAAAGTTAAGTATTGTTACATTCTGTGCAATATATCTCTTTCTAATTTACTCGAGTGTTTATAGTTTCTGGCTGCTCCCCTCCGTACCTGCACCAGCGTGTCGGTCTCGTTCCACTCGGCCACCGACACCTACGACGAGGCTGGGACTCAAAAGCGGCGACGAAGTTGGGACACAAAAGTTGGTGATTGGAGTTTCGTAAGTAGACCACGCCGCAGCGATAAGCGCCGTTGTTGTAATGATTTCCATCCCAGGTTCTGTATCATTTCCGTGACGCTTTTTCCTCTGTATCGTGACAATACAAAACAAAGCGGCCCTTCTTTGAACTCTTTCGATGTCCTCCGTCAAACCCACCTGATAAGGATCCCACACTGCGCAGCAATACTCCAAAAAAAGTGATGACAAGCGTAGTGTATGCAGTCTCTTTAGTAGTTCTGCTGCATCTTTTAAGGGTTCTGCCAATAAAACGCAGTCTCTGTTTCGCCATTACCACGACATTATCTACGTGCTCTTTCCAGTTTAAGTCTAAAGTAATAGTAATTCCTAGGTATTTTTACCACGACATTATCTACGTGCTCTTTCCAGTTTAAGTCTAAAGTAATAGTAATTCCTAGATATTTTGTGGAGTTTACGACCTTCACTTTTAACTTCACTTTTAAAATGATAGAAGTGACATCTAGTAGTAAGGGACGGAGAGGGATGGAGTGTGTGTGTGGGGGGGGGGGGGGGGGGGGTTGGGAACGTACAATTGTAATGCAGTGTTGTCTAGGTGTGATAGTGTAATGGGCAGTGAGGGGTAATCACTGTTGTTTATTCTGCCAATAAAACACAGTCTCTGGTTCGCCTTTCCCACGACATTATCTACGTCTTCTATCCAGTTTAAGTCTGAAGTAATAGTAATTTCTAGGTATTTTGTGGAGTTTACGGCCTTCACGTTTGATTGATTTATCTTGTAAACAAAGTTTAACGGATTTCTGTTCGTACTCATGTGGACGACTTCAGACTTCTCATTATTTAGAGTCAATTGCCAATTTTTACACCATAGTGATATTTTATTTAGATCGTTCTGGAGTTGGTTTTGATCTTCAGATGATTTTAATAGACGGTAAATGACGTCGTCATCTGCAAACAACCTAAGGACGCTACTTAGATTTTCTCCCAAATCGTTTATGTAAATAAAGAACAACAGAGGACCAATGACACTTCCTTGTGGAATGCCCGATATCACCTCTATTTTAGTCGATGCCTTACCATCGATTACTACGAACTGTGTCCTCTCTGAGAAGAAATCCCCTATCCAGTCGCAAATTTGGGGCGATATACCATAACCACGCAATTTGATTAAAAGCCGTTTGTGAGGTACGGTATCGAAAGCCTTCTGGAAATCAAGAAATATGGAATCAATTTGAGAACCCTTGTCGATAGCACTCATTACTTCGTGTGAGTAAAGAGCTATTTGTTTTGCATGAACGATATTTTCTAAATCCGTGTTGACCTTGGGTCAATATATCATTCTGTTGGAGATAATTCATAATATTTTAATACAGGATATGTTCCAAAATTCTGCTGCAAATTGACGTCAATGAAATAGACCTGTAGTTTAGTTGGTTACTCCTACTGCCTTTCTTGAATATCGGTGTGACCTGTGCAACTTTTCAATCTTTTGCTACAGATACTTCTTTGAGAGAGCGGTTGTATATGGCTGTTAAGTAAGGAGCTACCTCTGTAGCATAATCAGATAGCAATCTAATGGGTATACAGTCCGGACCAGAAGACTTGTTCTTGTTAAGTGATTTAAGTAGCTTCACTACTCCAGGGATATTTCTTCAACGTTACTCATTCTGGCTTCAGTTTGTAATTCGAAACCTGGGATATTGGTTTCGTCTTCTTTGTTGAATGAGTTTCTAAATGCTATAGTAACTCTGCTTTTGTAGCGCTGTCATTGGCAGGATCGCCGGTGTAATCGTTCGTCCAGTGGTCTGTATCCGCAGCCCAGTATACGTGCCCTCCAGTCTTTAGCCTGGATGTCGTATGCTGCTGAATCACATAACGTTGTGCTCTGAAATACTTGCGTCTTCAGCAGGATTGAAATCTGTCAAGATACCTGCCACAGTTCGCCACTGATTCTGGTGTTTAGTGTAGGCAAGCCTCTGACGTCGCCGTGTTGTCGTCTTCTACTGTGGATAACAAGATGCTTCAACCACTTTACGCAAATACTCGTGACGTCAGCATGAGAACCTTCCTCGTCATTTCCTAGATTCTCGTTCAAACAAATCTCGTTATACGACTCCACCGTTCGGCATTTGATTTCCCCGTTTGCGGCTAGTGTCGTTGTTTGAGATATTATGTACCTGGCCCTGCTACGGTTACAAACTTTCCTTACCATGTAAAATGCCTGAAACGCCACTTTATCTTCACAGTGCAGACTGGTCACAACGCTTTGTCTAATCACTGTATGTGTCGTGAATTGTGGTAAGTCTGTAATATTTCGCTGAGCTGCGTCTTCACGATCTACGTTCTACAGATAGGTGATATTTAAATAGTTTGGCAAAGATAAT
The DNA here is from genome assembly GCA_026315105.1 of Locusta migratoria. Lineage (NCBI taxonomy): Eukaryota > Metazoa > Arthropoda > Insecta > Orthoptera > Acrididae > Locusta > Locusta migratoria. The sequence goes on along the minus strand of CM048748.1, from coordinate 132,772,498 downwards.
GGGAAAGAGCTCACTATGATCACTGGGCACTGATGTATATTTCTGAGGTTGCCACTGCGGTCCTGTAACCACAGTGTTGGAGAGAGTCGTGTATTTAGAAACTATTCCTAGATCTCAGTCATAACTGTTACCACTTACGGTAAGTTTTAATACACACATCAAAAAGAGTGTTGCATCACCTCGATTCCAAAGTCTCATCAATATTCACAGTTCCTTAGATCTCACTCAACTCGCACAAAAATGTAGATAGTCACTTATGATTAATGCCATTGCGACGGAGTTGGTAAGACGGCAAATCAGTTGCACAGGAAGGAAGTACATTTTCACGGTCACCACTGTAATTTTGCGAATTATTGAATTATGGTTCTCATTGTTTCTGATTGGGCGGTGTGAACAGCTGATCCTATTCCAGTGGACATTATCTGGCATGACGTAGGAAAAGATTTTTTTACTCCACAAATCTCCTCTAAACTCATCAAAAGACGTAATAGTGATTAATGTTATTTTTCATTGGTACGTGTTGAGTCTAAGTGCTCGTATTCGATTTGCCTTTCGTATGTTCTATGAGTTTTAGGCACCAACCAGGACTAAGATGAGTTAGATACTAATATGCACAACGGATAATAAAGACACGCATACAAAGCCAATGCACCAGCAACGGATTGGTAACCGCTTTCTATGTTCATGCCAACCAGGAGAGGAACCATTATAATTAATTAAATTTCCTATCTGTCCTTTTCATTATCCAATTTTTACTGATCTACTATTTTATCATAGATCATGATATCTTGAGATAGGGGTTGTTTGGGATAATTACAGGGCTATACAAGCAGGATCATAATGACGCAAAAATGGTGGTAACAATTTCATTTATTATAAATAGTAGAAACACCATAAATTTCCCCATCATTGCAGGAATAGAAAAGACAAATTATAAATCCTACAGGTTCCCTACGAAATAACGCTAATGGTGGCCACACTAGACGGATCTGTTTCTTTCTCTTATTCAGCATTCTCATGCAGAACCATGCAAAAAAATACGTTACATGAAACCAACTAATAAAGGTGTAACTTTGCCTGCGTGTAACAACAATTTGAGCCAAGGAAACTATCCATAAGAATGCCTGAACAAAACATGAAACTTTGTCGCTTGTGTAGCGAGCCTAGAAAATACGTAAAAACAGAAAGTTATGTTTACCGTGTAAATATTGTTATAAAACATGCCACTAAGCACGTGCAAACCTAACTGATGAGCTATGGTCCACCACGTGGCCACGACACAAATGCCTTTACAAAGATTGAACATAATTAACACAAAAATGTATGAAATAGCCTACAAACAATGATACAAGCAATAAAAACAAGACATAGCATAGCGTGCCATATCGTACAGAATCATTTCATTATGAGACCGTGTGGTAGAATCAGCCATTATTCACACACCAACCCCGCTAAATAATCTGATAGCAAAACACTCTCCATTCATTCTAACCTTAGGTAAACTCAATTAGCATTAATTTCATTAAGTACCGTTTACCATGCAGCAAACAAGACGCAAACACGTGCACAAGTACGAAACATCAATAAACCGTTAACATGAAACAATTTTGCACCACCAAATTAATCTAAGTACTTTACCATGACTTAAAACAAAGAGTTTATCAGACAATACAGTTCAAAACTCACTCTTACAACCCCAAAGACAAATTGCGCCAACACATGTGCTCATTAGCAAGCCACAAATAAATCATCCCATCGAGTACGATTTCGCCACAAAATTTAATAACATTACGTTAAATAATCAGAGTGCAAACCAAATTAACAAGGAAACTACCTCATGATCTGTACTTATACTGAACAAGAGTCACCAGCTACGAGGCAAGTGGTCAAGTTGCAAAGTACAAAGAATGCTATTAAAATCAAGCAATTGAATCCACAAACATTATATTATCGCGTTACTACAACCACTTAACTCCCAATGAAATGAACGCATAACAAAATATGCAAAATTGCACACCATTGCAAGCTCGATTTTACCATCACCTCGCAGCTCCATGATTCAAATCCTGCCGCTGCCCTGTTCTGAAGTTTGATCGTATCCACGTCGTTTCTTTGTGTCAAGAGGGACTCTCATCAATGGTAGTTCCCAGACGTCTCGCAGTGAACCAAAGCGATGTTGCTCGGACGTAGAGGAGGAACAGAGCTGAACTGTCGATGAATTGCTTCATTCTTGCCGCATAAAGGCTACTACAGTAGTTGATGACCGCTACTTGCGGATTTCCGTTAGGAGGAACCGTGAGAAAAACGCTACTACCATGCCGAGTAATGATTCTCGTGTATCCACAGGACGTCGTGATTCGAGTAAAACTGTGCGTAATAGGCTGCATGACGTGAAACATCACCCCATACGTCCATGGCAAGGTCCAGCTTTGACACCTGGACACCACACAGTGCATTGCATATGGGCACAACAGCGTGCTGGATGGACTCAAGTACTTTTCAAAAATGAGACTCGCATTTCACTTCAGCCAGCCAATCGTAGGAGACGTTGATGGGGGCTGCCGGGTAGGTCTGAACGTCTTAGACACATCGTCCAGAGAGTGCATCAATGAGAAGGTGATGAAAGACGACCGTCTGTCGTCTGCCATATATTTTTTGTTTATTTCTGTAAAGTTATAATTTATTTAATGTCGTTAGATTATCAATTTGTTAAAACTTGAACCCCACTCTTTTCAAGGTTGAGGAATAGCATTTTTATTTCATGTGTTAAAATATTTGTTAAATTTGCTAGGTTTTTCTTATTTTGTTATGCTAATAATTTGTTGTTATATTAATTAATGTGACATAAGTACGGCTTCTCCGCTACGCCACTGTCCCTTTGAGAATATGCAGTTGTTTTACCTTTAAGTGGGTGTGGGGATCTATGGCTGTCTGAATGTAGGTAGGAGTTGCCCGCTTTGCATCGTTCTCTCTGGCTCAGAGTCGATAGCTGCTCATGCTACCACAGAGGTTTACACACACTTTGGTTGCAAGCTAGTCGGTGAGCCTTCCCTCAGTGTCAGTCTACTCTCTCTCCACCCCCACCACCGCTGTTTCTTGGGTTTTTCAAACTTCCGGTAGCTGTTTCCCGCCTCATGACCGCTGGGTCTTCATTCTATACTAGGCGTCTGGTGAGATAAGGTTGATTTCTCGTCTTGTGTCCGTGAGATGGTAGCGTTTCATTGTCTAGCACGTTTAACTTAGACTCGTGAACTTAGAATCATTTTTGAGATATTTTCTCCGATCGTGAGCGGAAATGTGTTCTCGTTTTTCATTTCAGTGATTTCCAATAGATAAACGCGGTGTGTGTGATTCTAGATGCAGTTTGATAACGGCCTGATACGTTAAAACCTTTTGTGATCATGTGGCGGTGTATGAACTCTGTGTAAATACTTTCTAGCTTTGTGAGGCCCGGTTTCTAATAGGTAATATGTTCATTTTATACAGTGCATGTATAAATCTTCTCATCGTTTCCTTCCGTGAGTAATATGTCTTCCAAGTGGTTGGTTCATAGAACAAAGCCTTCAGCTTCCACTCTTGTATGTTCCACGCCCATCAGGCAAGTAACTATGCGCATATCCTTCTGAATTCCACTAATGTTTCGCGATCTTCTCTCCCCGCCTATTTTAATTTTGCTGTTTCTTCTCCGACTTGTAGTACGCACTCTGTAATTGTCAGTAATTCTCTCTGAGCCTTGTACAACCTCCTTCTATAGCTTCCTTATATAATTCTAAGCATTTCTAGGGGTTGTTTACCGTAATTCTTATTTTTATTTTTCTGACTTTGTAATTATTTCATTTTTGTGGTTTTCGGAGACAGAACCCATCCGTCTCTGTAATCGCCCCCTACGCGTGAAGCTGTATTTCATTTGCTTCCTTATGTAGTTCTAAGCATTTCTATGGGTTATATACTGTAGTTAATTTTCTTTATTTTTAGGAAACTGTATTTATTCAATTTTATCGATTTTTGGAACCACGTGGGTCCGAATTGCGACTTCCGGGGTTTGCAGCTAGTCGCCTGAATTCACGCCACTTCTCATATGAAACCAGTACCTAGATCGATTTCTAGCAGACTGCAACTTAAGAATCCACCGTGATTTGTATAATGAATCCGATTTTCAACCACTTCACCTTCAGTGGAGTGCGTTCATGTAACGTAGCCGTGTGTCGCCGTTAGCGTGTTTGCTCGCAGTTCAGTTCAGGTGTAATTTAACTTGCTATACACATGCAGCATCTCAAAACAGGCACGACATACCAGAGCCAGCTTCAAAGTGTTTTTGTATATTGTGTATTGTGCTACCTCCGACTTGCTGAATTTTCGCCAACGATAGCAGCGCCTGCTTCCGCCTCGTTTCTGACGCTGCTTTGGTGAATTTCGCTGTGGGATTGCGTGTGTGTGTGAGCTAATGAGTGTTGTTTGTGAATCCTTCTCCCCAGTAGCGTTAAATAATGTATAATTTAGACTGGGCACCGTCCGCATTAAACCATGTAAGAGATGCATTTTTATTGTATTAACAAAATTGGTTCCCCATTTTGCTTGTATTCTATCTTAATAAACAACTTTAAGTTCAGCATAATATGTAAGTTGCCTATGAATTGTAGTTTTAGAACACCTTCCCTCTTTTATTTAATACTGTTCTTCACAAGTGCTGAGAACAAGCTCAGATGCAATTCTTCTTATGTCTAAATTCCGTTGGGCCATAAATGTTCTCTTAGCCACCTTTCTAAGATAACTTTAATTGTGGTGGCTTGCTTATTAATGTCTGTGTGTAATAACATGTGAGCTACTATGTATATTGACCACTGTAGTATTAAGTTCCTGTTATTGAAGTAATTTGAAACGAGTCAGTTCTCAGTTAGGCCAGGGAACAAGGTTTTGTATCAGGGAGTAACCGGTAGTTCACACGGACCTTATTTGCTATTTTTAGTGATAAAGCAAAGCTCTTGTTTCGTACAGTGGTCGACTTTTAAAGGTTACATGAAGTTTTGGGTTGGTATAATGTGGGGCCACCTTATGCCACTGGTGGTCGTAGTAGACAAACGGCTGTACGGTACAGGGGTATCTCCCGACGTATAGTGGAACCATGGCTTACAAGAAACGCATTAGAAATTGCTAATCTGAGTCAGCATCATATGTATTAATGGCGCCATTAGAAAAATTGTTTCGTACCAGGACTAGAATCTGGATTTCTACATCTATAAACATACCCTGCAATCAACCCAAAGGTGCGTGGCGGAGGGTACCCAGTGCCACAACTAGTTACTTGCTTTTCCTGTTCCACTCCCATATACGACGAGGGGAAAACGAATGCTTGTATGCATCCCTACGAGCCCTAATTTCTCTGAACTTTGTGGTATTTACGCGAAACATAGGTTGACGGAAGTAGAATCTTCTTGCAGTCGTCCTCAAATTCCGGCCCTCTAAATTTCTTCAACAGCGTTTCTCGAAAACAACGTCGCCTTTCCTCTACCGACTCCCATATGAGTTCCCGAAATATATTAGACACACTCGCGCATTCATCGAATCTACCAGTTACAAACGTAGCCGCCCACCTCTGAATTGCCTTTATGTCGTCCTTTAAACCAATCTGGTGCGTATCCCAAACGCTTGAGCAATACTCAAGACGAGATCGCACAAGCTTTTTATATGCGGTCTCCTTTACAGACGAATCACACCTTCCCAAAATTCTCCCAATATACCTACCATATCTCCCAACTAACGTACTCGCCCGTCCCACGTCACTAGAGTGCACACGATCTAGGGAAAAATAATCACTTGTGACCGAGCAGTCTAACGTAACGGCGTCACTATGTTTTCGAAACAGGGACCACACAGTTGGATCAAGATTGAATGTGTCAGAGGTCGTACAGCATCACCTGCGACCAGTTTTCCGAAAGAAGCAGCAACACTTTCTACACAATCCACCCATCATTTTGCACGACAATGAGCGGTCGAATGCAGCACAAGCTGTGGCCGCTCTGTACGGTAGATGAGACTGAGAAGTACTGTACCATCCACCATACATAAGTCCTTGGGACTTTGATTTGATTCCGAAGATGAAGCAACCACTTCGTTCGACAGGCAGTAGACCGCTCTATTCGCACCATCAACAGAACAGGCTCTGCTAACGGCATACTACGCATTCCACATCGCTGTAAACGGGTTCGACACAACGCTGGTGACTACGTTGAAGGACAGTAACAGGTGAAAACATGTAACGCTTTTGTATATTGTTGTGAATAAATAGTTGTTACTACTTAAGTTTCAAACCTCGTAGTCCCTTTATTGTGAGAGATCAAGATTTCGGTCACTGCATGACCATTATTAGCACTTAAAATATAGATTTGCTACAATAAAGTAAATATTTATCACTGATTGCTGTCTTCTTCTACATATTAAAAACTGTCATGGAGCACTAAGATTTCAATATGAAATCAAACTTGACAATATCTATTATATTGTTTAGTGTTGGTTCATTATGCTTACGAAGCCTCAAACAAGCAAAATCAAGGCGTAAATTGGCACGGAAATCTATTGAAATGTGCAGTACATCTGCTCCTAAATGAATATACAAATCAGCACACAGAGATCCTCTCACTCTCTCTCTTTCTCTCTGGATCTACACTGTCGCAATCAAGCGGTGACACGAGCAATTTATCCCATTGTAACCTCAAATAACTCTGTGCGGAAACACGAAAGACTCATTTGCTCTATTCTGGATGGGTCCTTCGACACACGTACCTTGTCACTGGCAATATAATTCCGAGAGAAATGAGCGGGACCTCTTTTTCGTAAGAGACAGAATCTGAATACACGTAAAATAGCGTAACTCTCATTTCCTATATGAAGGTTGCCCAGTAACACCCCACATTGTGCATAATGTAAAACGAAAAAAGAAAAAGTGTTTTCACCATGTGCGGATCGTTTACACTAAAGCTTTTTTATTTGTTTACATCATACAAGACACATAAAGGATTAACATTTTCGCTTCGTATCTTGTAACGCAAAAAAGGATTCGCATTAATCAAGCGCTCAATTTATTTGAAAGTAATAGACTTTTACAGCGGTCTGTTACCTACCAGTACTTACAGACAGTAAGTACAACAGTTAAATAAGAAAATTAGGCAGTAATGTCCAGGATCTTCTGATTGTTTTGACAATTTACTAAAATATCATTATGGTATTATTGTCTAAACTATGCCGTTTTTGCAGATTCTCTCTGAACATTGTATGCTCGTTTCCTTATTCCTTCCACAGCATATTGTTTGTTAAAATTACACATGAATCTCGTGCTGATGTTCAGAATAAGACCTTGGTGAAGTCTTTAACTACAAAATTCTACCGACAGAGGTGGCGCAGTGGTAACGCACTGGACTCTTATTCGGGAGGGCGGTGGTTCAAATCCACTCCCGGCCATCCAGATTTAGGTTTTCCGTAATTTCCGTAAATCACTCCTGGGAAATGGCGGGATGGTTCCTTTCAAAAGGGCACGGCCGATTTCCTTCCCCATCCTTACCAAAAATTCCGAGCGTTAGCTCAGTCTGTAATGACCAAGCTGTCAACGGGGCGTTAACCCTAAGCTTCCTTCCTTCCTACAAAATTCTTCGAACCTGTTAGTGTATCAAATGTCTTGGTTAATCATGTATGCGGTCAAATACATTTGTACGAATTCATATTGAATGAAACTGGCAGCGGTGCACACCCTGTGGCTCTGACTAGCGTCACAAAAGTCTTCAATTGAACACCCCCGCTGCGTAGGAATGGCTATACGTTCTAGGTCGCCAAGTCACGGATTGCACGGCCACTGCCGTTAGAGGTTCGAGTCTTCCGTGTGTGTCTGTGTGTGTGTTTTGTTCTTATCATAAGTTACTTTAAGTAGTTTGTAACAATGACCTTAGAAGTTTTGTCCCTTAAGGTAAAAGGTAAAGCAGTCAACAATCTGAAGATTGGTTTGAATACCACAGTGCTTTACTAGGCATGGTCCTGTTTGGAGTTGGTATGCCGTTGCCTTCCTCCGACCTTCGAACTGACTTACCCAGCCAGTTATAGGGGGACCTACAGTTTAACGTGAGTTCCGAAACACGGTGCTACTCGGTATTTTTCACATCAGCAACACTGCCAGAGGTGAAAGAAGTGGAAAGTGACAGATAAAAATCCTAGGACCTAGTGGTGTCCCTTAGGTTTACAAATATTTGAACATTTTTTAAACAATTTAATGACTTGAACCGTTCACCAACAATGTCATTCTGCTATATTATGTGACGAGACGTGTGATTTAAATAGTTAATTGTGTATGTAGTAATCAGAAGTATGGGACACCATCTACTCACCAATTTCTGTCGAAATCTGTCCCTAGAAACTTATTCCAATATCTTTCGGCTATTTACCAGTGAATAGAGTTCTGAAGTCAATATAATTTACATTTCAAAGGTCACAGAGCAAGCTGCTAAGATTTTCAACAACAAGAAACGAAAATTATTTTCGCATTTCCACTGGAAGGTGTTTTCATTAGAGATATGATATATCTATAGAAGATGAATGTCTCTGACGTAAAGCATTGTTCGAAACAGCAATATCTATGTCATTTTTTTTATTAGTCATGAAGTGTCGTGTAGTCCTGTTTCTTGAGAGAGATACCCTTCTTCATTTCAATTCCTAAGATTAGTAGCGTCCATTGCATGTATAACTTTATATTCCTTTACTCAGTTTTATCAAAGTCGAAAATCATCTGATGTTTCATAACCTTTCAAAGTTAATTCTCAGAGTAATTGTAAGAAGTACTATTAAGATCATAAGAAAGCAAATAACTATTTATTTGCACTTAGTGAGGCTTAGGAAAACAATAGTCAAAACTATTAGGGGATCAATTGAAATATCTAGGTTCTGAGGAATTGTGATCGGCGGAACGTCTTTCTGTCGGTTCTACGGAGTGGAAGCAACATTACGGCAACCAAGACAGTGCCAAATGTTGCTGCAAAGGGGTGTTGACTGATGTTTACTCTACAAAACGAATTACTCAAGCAGATGGGTTCAGATAGTGTAGTGAGCAGGTAGTGCAATGCAACAGCAACCTGACTTACACTGGTGCTGTGGCATGGAGAGCCATGGGAACATTGTAAGCGGGACAGACACAGAGGGAGGCGGCTGCAGCTGCTGGAACGTCCCGAAGTGTAATTTCCAGAACCTGGACGCAATTTTAGACAACAGGAACAGTTAAAAGAAGGCAAGGCCAAGGTAGTCCGAGATGACCGTTATCTCCGGTTAACAGCCCGTCGAGGAAGACACCGAATGCAACTCAGTTGCAACGCACCATCCATGCAGACACAAGACGAGCAATATCATGACAAACAATCCGAAATCGCCTTCGGGAGTCTACGCACGGAGGCTTATGGTATGCGTCCCATTAAAACCACGACCCCATTAAGCTCGTAGAAACTGGGCGGAGGAACATCAGGGTTGGAGTCGTAAGGAATGGCGCCGGGTTCTGTTCACAGATGAGTCAAAATTTTGTATTCAGCCAGACAATAGAGGTTGCCCTCATCTGGACAGAACGTGGAACAGGGAAAATGCTGCTTATGTGCAGGAAACATCTCCATATCATGTTGCTGGAAGACTGGTGTGGGGAGGAGTCAATATTATCGGACGTTCAGACCTTTATGTCAATCAGAATGGGGCTTTGACTGCCCAGAGATATAGAGACGTGATTTTTCGACTTTTTTTGTGCCTTAAGTTGTGCCATATTCCTGCAGTGGTGGACAGCATGCTTGAAGCTGAGGGAATTGAACGATTGGAGTGGCCAGCTTGTGCACTGAACTTAAACCCGATTGAGCATGTCTGGGATGCACTTGGCAAGCATATTGCAGCCAGAATACCACCGCCCACAGCGGTTTCAGAGCTGGATATTGCACACATGAAAGAATGGCCAAATATCCCTCAAGAGCTGATTGATAACCTCATACTGTCCCATACTGACACGCAGTTGTGCAACTGTACTAGCCGTTCGAGGTGATCACACACTATTAGAGGTCAACGAGAATGACTTTTCCATTATTATGGTAGCCCCATCGTGCCTTATTCTAACTAAACGCCATGTAAACCTCAAGTAAAGAGATGAGACAGCAAACATCCTACCGTATCACACACAAATTAAATTGTAATCAATATCTGAATAATATGTATATTGTGTATGATATCTCACCTGATCCCTCCATTGTTTTTAGCAGTGTAGATTCGGTCGTAAAACGGTTTCTGTGATATATTACCTAATCAACGCTTATGTTTCTGTTTCTTAAAAATCTTGCTCACTATAAGCAAAATCTCCAATTCCATAACCTTAAATCAATGCCATTAACTCTTTCTGCTGCTATGTTGATCCTACATCTGTTAAATGCTGCATGCAATGGCTCTAATTGTTGTGTGATGGTCTGTTACATGAATCAGAGGCACTTGCCGATTACATTTCTTGAATATACATCGGCCATTTTTTCGAAGAGCACGTGTGCAAAACTGTTCGTATTAGTTTTTGGTAAAAAAAAAAATAAAAAAAAATTAAAAAAAATAAAAAACAACAAAGTCTTTAATATGAAGGTTAATGAAAAATGACATGAAGCAAACCCTATAGTGATAAATAACGTTTAATTATCATAAAAGAGTTCGGATTTATTACGAATATTTTCCAAACCTATATTTTCCACATTTTAATTGTTCGGTATTTCATGCTACAACTATTCATAGTGAAGTCGCGTTAAGTGGGGTAGTCGTAAAACGTATGCCCGGAGGCCGAAAAAAGTCGAGCTCAAATACCGGCCGGAACGAGAATACTTCAGCCTGGCTTTAACGTAGCCTGCTGCTTTCATCGTTGTAGAGATAAGCGAAGAACGACATTTCCACGATAATCTGCAGATATCATTTCTCCAGAAGGATTAGTGGGATAGGTTAGAGGCTCACAAATCGTATACTTATAAATGTTGAGCCAGAATAAATTATTCATTAGTATAACGCAGAATTTCCTTTTATCTCAAAGATATTCAAATGTTTGTAGAGCTTATTGGACTTAACTACGGGGTCATCAGTCCCTAAACTTACAACCTACTTATGAACTAGCTAATACTAAGGACGGCACAGATATCCATGCCTGAGGGGGGATTCAAATCCCCCACCGTAGTGGCCGTGCAAAGCGCGATTGGCGCGTCGCAGTACGCTCGGCCACTGCGGCCAGCTCCTTTTATCTCACTAATTTTTTCTCTTCATAATAGTACTTCAATTCAACAGTTGTTGAAATTTAAATTTCATACCATTGTGGTGAAAGGTTTTGCTACAAGATAAATATGTCATACTTCACTTCACTTTATTCAACATGTAAAACGTCACAGTAGTCATTCGGACTTCGGTTATGAGATTTTCAATATGCCTGCTTTCCTTGGTGAAGGGGTGTGCAGACGAATAGCGAAACTGTGCTTGAACCGCTGAAGTGTCGGAATAACGATGCCGACAACCTTTTCAATGGTTGCTTTCAGTTGATCAACGGTTTTCAAATGTTCAAATTGAAACATGTTCACTGAATGTGTGGTCGTGTTCAATTTTGATTGATTCATTAACCAAAAGTGTTACTGCAACATTAATGATATCTTTTTTGTGTTAATTACTTTATTTTTTTTATTAATGATCAATGCCCCATGTTTATGTTTGCCCCATATTTATACATGTTTCCACCCAAGTGATTGAACTTGTGTGTTTTACTGTAGTTAAGAACGCATGGCTTCGTTTGTCGTCTGTGCTGGCGTCTGCTGGCTGGCCAGAGACAAACTTACTTGGCAAGGTGGCGAGGTGGCCGTGTTGTTGGTGTGGTACTAACCTAATCTTGGATGAAATAGGTGACAGGAGACCTCTCTGGGAGCGGTAGAAGAGGGAATTGTCTTGGCCACGTAGTAAGGGTTGGTAAACACTAGTCTCTGAACGCACTATGCGTCGCTTTTAGCGCGCTCTACATCCTGTGTATGGCGGGAGGAGGTTTTTCTGAGGCCTTAGAGCTTGTCAGGACTCTTCCTTCTGGTTCTGACAACTGTGGAAGTAAGTAATCTGCCGTATGATGCTGAGGGGAAGGCATGCTATTAGGACTTTACTTACTTTGTGATCAGAAAGTCTTGGTTTTCAGTGATAGTTTTTTTGAGTAATTCTTTTGCTATCCAAGGCGAATTGTTTCTTAATTTACAGAACTCAAGTAAATAATAATAATTATTATTTATTATTTGCCTTTTCATTCCAGTGATGATCATGTGTCTAGTTTTGCTCAAGTTAGAATACACGTGTGTGGCCTTCAGCCTTTGAGTAAACTTAATATGTTTGAATTTCCTTGCTGTTTTTGACTAACTTTTCGCATCGTGTCTGTTTTTGTGAGTATGCTAAACATTTCTCAGATTTTCTTGTTTGATTCCGTCTTTCCTGTCTTGTATGACCGATAGTACCATGTGCTTTCATAACGGTCATTACTTAGGCCTTCAGCCATGGTTTTATTAATACTAACTCTCTTCTATACGACTTCTTGTGTGTGCTCTATTCGCTTATTCTGAATTAATTTCCTTTGTAAATGTTATGCAATTCTCCATGGTCACACACCACATGGTACTTAAGAATAGTATGCCACTGCCTTCCCACACATGAGTTGGGTTAGTGCACAGTATATTTAAAAATTTGTGATAAAGGCTCCTGCCATCTCATCAGGACACTGTCAATAGTACATTTGACTGCTTCTTTCAAGTGTTCCCACAGAGTGATGTACCGCTAAACATTATGTGTGTGTCTGAATGAAGGAATGTGCTTTCAGCTACCCATTGTGTATTTGCAAATTTCCTCCCACGTTAACTCCATATTCATAAAGAGCAGAAACAATTTTAATACAGGCAGTAGTTACATGATTAAATTCACTTTTGTACAAGGTGTGAACTTAATTTGGTCTCCCACATTTATTTGCTTGTTATTTTTCTGAATACATTATGATTTTAAAGTATCAATCCTCTGCTTTATGATTTCATGCTCCCCGTCCCATGTTTAATTATCTGTTCATTTATTGTTTAACTTTGACGTCGTGTTTGTTAAAACATTGGTTGCTCCAGGAGTGAGCAGTTAGTTAAATTTCCATTGTGCGTATACTGTGGCCACTCAAAGTAATTTAGAGCAGCAGTGAGCATTTTAACTTACATTTGCAGATCTCAACTGCCCTAGATCCTGCTAGTTCTAATACAGGCTACCTTCAAAATGCTTGTAAAGCTTGTGCGACTTAACTGTGGTGTCATCAATCCCTAAACTTAAAAACTAGTTATGAACTAACTTATACTACAGACAAAACAAACATCTGTGCCAGAGGGAGGATTCGAACCTTCGTTGCGGAATGCTGCATGATCTGCAACTTGACGCCCCAGACCGCTCGGCTACTCCTGCGTGGCTGATCATCGGTTTAGGAGCTATTTCTGTACATTTTGTCTTATAATGTAGCTCCACAGAAAGAAGTGGCATGTGTTCAGAATCAGAGATTTTACAGGACATTGGTGGCACATGCCAGTGGCCTCTGGGTACCTTGAGTGCTTCTGCTGTACAACACTCTGCTATTTCGATGGGGTCGACCTTCGTCTTGCATGAACCACATCTTGTCGAAATTAGAGTTTTTTGAATAATGTGGATACCATCATCCACAGTTTGGTACTCACAGTGTTGTCAAGAAATGTCTCACCGATTGTTCTGTGATTGGACATCACACACCATATAGCCATCTGCTGAAGGTGAACAGACTACCCAAAAGCGAAATACACATTCTGCATCCCAAAAATGTTCCAATTTTGCTTATTATTATTGTAAAACTCGACTTTGTCACTAAACCAAACCATATTCAAATGCGCATATGAAAGCTAATTCCCACCTTGCCCTGCAGTCAACCATATGAAGAAAGTTCCTGCTGCAACTACACCTGTCAGTACTCTCCCATCCACCCTCCACATGGATACCTTTCCCAACCCCTCCTCCTCCCAAACCCCTGAAATCTTCACTACATTTTTCCCTGCCCTGATCCCCACCACCTAGATAATTGCACCCTCTCCCTTGCGATCGGAAAAAGAATCCCATTCTGTCCCCATCGCCCAACTGATCCCAAGCAAGGACTGCATCCTAATTAAATCAACCTACCCTAACTTCCACACTGACAATGTGCATCACCTGGGGTCCAGGGCCTATTTTGGTCCCAGATCTCCCTTACCCTTCACCCCTCCTCCTCCACTCCCTATCAATGCAAATATCCCTGCCACCCACCCACCCTCACTGCCGTGATCACCAATCTCAGCCTGGTGATCATGGAGGCTGAGGTGCTGAAGCAAATGAACGCCCACTCCAACCTTGAGAGATGTTTCACCAAGTGTATCCACAATGCCTCTAGCCCCACCAACTTGATGCGGATTTTTACTGAATCCACACCCTCCATCAACCGCCTCCTCACTGGTGTGACTCTTATATATGACTGCCACCACTAGGTGGATTCCTCCCACTCCCCTCCCCAGTGCTATTGTTGTGGAAGATGTCTCATTTACAACGACCATTAAAACGAAAATTGCCACAGCCCCTCACATGTCAACACTGTAAGTCGGCCCATTTCCTGAAACAATGTCCCAACTTAACCTCCCCCCCTCCCTCACCTGCAATACCTGTGACATTCCCCACCCCACCAACTCCTGCAAGTGTCAGGCTCATCTCGCCCCTGTCACTTCTGAGCTGGCCATCAGTGTTTGTCCCATTGAACCCCTTCACCCAAATAAATCCCTCTGTCCCCCTCCTACAGTTGAGGACTTTATCCACGATCCTCCAAAACATCAATACCTTCCAAGTCCCCATAGCCTCCAGCAGATTGCCCTTGCCACTTGTTCTGTTTTCCAACTGGACTCAGTTGCCACCTTCTCCCACAACCACTCCCACTTCACATTCTGCCAGCAGATTACCATACTTTAAAGCACGCCCATACATTTTACCTATTACCCCTACACCCCCGCCCCCCAGTCACCATGCAATGTTCATCCTATACACTCCTCCACCACAACATGTGCTCCCTTCCTGCCAACAAACGCCTCTACATGCACACCCTTTCCCGACAACATGTGAACGCCGTCTTCCTAAACGAAACCTTCCTCCAAATCCATCACTCCATAAGCAACATTTCTTGTTCCACTGTACAGATGGCCCACCAACCCTTGCTCAAGGCAGTGTAGCGATTGGCCACCTCCACCATACCCCATCCAGCTTCAACCACTCCTTAATGATCCCACCAAGCACCTTACCCTCAGCCTCTTTTTCCCATCTCTGTTACCCTGTTTCTCCATATATATCCCCACTGCTCCACTCCATTCTGGCTTCCTCTCCCTCCCTGACATTCAACTCAGACTTCACTCTAAAAGCAACAAAGCCACTGGTCACGACCACCTAACCTAAGGTACCTCCTTGCCTGCTCCCATTCCATCCAAGTCGCTCTCACCTCCATTACCCTCTAAACAGGACTTTTCACTGACCTGTGGAAGACATCTCAAATTCTCATGTTCTCTAAACCTGGAAAGTCTCCTTCTGAAGCCGCTTCCTATTTCCCAATGAGCCTCACCTCGGTGTTCAGCAAGGTCTTGGAAACCATCCTGTCTCGCCGCAATCACAAACATCTCTGTGAACACCAACTCCTTTCCCTTTCTCACTGTAGCTTCCGACGCTCTCCTGCTGATGACTAGCTCCTACGCTTCACCCACCTCCTTTCCGTCCAGCTGAATTCCTGTCATGCCACTATTTTCGTCTTCCTCGACATAGAGAAGGCCTACATCAGAGTATGGCATTCCGGTCTCCTTTTCAAACTCTAAACCTAAGACCTACATTCTAACTACGTCGGTTGCATTGCATATTTCTCTCCCACCGCCCATCCTATGTCGCTGTCAACAGCTCCAACTCCCGTTTGTTCTACCCCTCTGCCAGGGTGCCCCGGTCTTTGTTCTCTTGCCTCTCCTTTACATCCTTCATTCAGCATACATGCTGCAATTTCAGCTTCCCGTCCACCTCCTTCAGTACGCTTCTGACATTACGGATACAGGGGGAAGCTGATTGTTTCCATGTGAAAGGCGGGTTTTATCAAGCTGTTTGGTTCCCCAGCCGGCCGGATAACAGTTTGGACCTAGTGAATAGAATAAAAGTTATTAGGGAAATTCTAATTTGCTCGGAAACAGGAAACGGCGGTCATGGATGAGCGAGGGCGGCTATCACCTATTGCAACTGAAATACAATATAGCCACACACATTATTCTAAAATTCCATATAAAATCATGGAATGATCAAACGGCAAATATAATTATATGAATAGACTGAGGAGACTTGGGAGAATCAAATGCCGTAATTACAATTTCAATATCCCTTACGGATAAAAGCCGATAAATTTAAGTACTATAACAATAATATTATAAGACTTATATTTACAATTATTGATACATAGTTCCCAGAATGAAACTTTCACTCTGCAGCGGAGTATGCGCTGATATGAAACTTCCTGGCAGATTAAAATTGTGTGCCGGAACCGGGACTCGAACCTGGGACCTTTGCCTTTCGCGGGCAAGCGCTCTACCGACTGAGCTACCCCGACACGACTCACGATGCCGCCTCACAACTTCACTTCCGCCAGTACCTCGCCTCCTACTTTCCAAACTTGCCCGCGGAAGGCAAAGGTCCCAGGTTCGAGTCCCGGTTCCGGCACACAATTTTAATCTGCCAGGAAGTTTCATATCAGCGCACACTCCGCTGCAGAGTGAAAGTTTCATTCTGGAAACATCCCTTAGGCTGTGGCTAAGCCATGTCTCCACCATATCCTTTCTTCCAGGAGTGCTAGTCTTGCGTGTTTGCAAGAGAGCTTCTGTGAAGTTTGGAAAGTAGGAGGCGAGGTACTGGCGGAAGTGAAGTTGTGAGGCGGCATCGTGAGTCGTGTCGGGGTAGCTCAGTCGGTAGAGCGCTTGCCCGCGAAAGGCAAAGGTCCCAGGTTCGAGTCCCGGTTCCGGCACACAATTTTAATCTGCCAGGAAGTTTCATTGATACATAGTGTTTATCAGTAACACTTTAAGATGCTATTTGGCAGCATTGCACCACGCTACCTATCTTAAAAGACATACCACGTTATTTCCGTATTCCTTCAATAAACTTTGTTTTACTCTCTTGGTCTGCTTTTCGTTGAGGTATTAATATTCTCGTGTCAGAACATAGATTCTACCACAAAAACACAAAACACGAACCCGGCAAAGCGCATTACATTTGTATATGTATTATATTATGTTTAATATTATCTTCGTAACATTCGTTTTATGTTGTAGGCAGCCTCTTAAATGTTTCATGGCCGACTAAAAATAGTAGATATGCAGCAGATATTTTATACATAAATAATTATATGTATTTGTGGACAAGATCTAAATATATTTGCAAAGAAGGCCATGATAAATTAAATATTAATTGTGTAAATATATTTAGACAGCGGCAGTATATTTGAACAGCGAGACGCCACGCTTAATAGCTACCTGAGCAAAGAGTTTCATTCCAACCTATTTTAGAACTGTTATATATATATTTTTATATTAAATGTAAACAACATTTGTGGGGAGGTGGTCAAAGCATTTAATTCTCTGATATTCAAATACATAATATTTTGGAACGGAAATTGTATTTTAAAGATGAGGCGTTAGGATTCGCGGAAGGATACAATTTTGGGACCTGGTAGAGCACGTCTTTGAACGCTTGGGAAGGGACTTGTAACTTGGACGTGGCGATGAGAGGTTGTGACTCGATGGTCTGAAACCGCGTTATGAAGTTGTGATTTGAAGAGATAGGCATGTCTGGACTTCGAAAATTTACGGTACTGTGACTGCAGAACTTAGTCTCTGGTTAAAACGTGGTGAACTATAGACGGTAGTAGGGCTGTGGAACTGTGATAATTCAGCTGTCATGTACTCGTGTGATTACTAAGTGTGTTTTATTACAAATAGTGTAATTAATTGCGGATTAATTTGGAACTGCAATTTTCGTTGGACTTCATTAATTTACGAGTGATAATTTGGGTAGCTGTTTAGGGCCTAGAAGCTGACATACATAACTCACCCCTATGAACGGAGACTACAAGCCATAAATCTTTTACTTCCCTGAGTTATGTATTGCCCAATTCTTACTGGTGAGTACCGATAGGAAGGTCGCAAGCTCACGACACCGCCTTCCTTGTCCACGCCCCCTCCCTCACTCGCTCCCAACACCTTCTGCCGTCTCACCTCCCCGACTTCTCCTCTCTGTCAACCCCACCAAATTCCAGGCAATCATCATAGGTCATAATACCCTTTCCTTCCATCACTGCGACCTGTACATTACACTCCATGACCACCCCATCCCACAAACGTAAATTCTCAAGTACCTTGGCCTCACACTTGATATCACCTCCAAACTGTCCATTAGAAACCCCTTTCTCATCTCAACCCTCTCAAGCTCCTCTCTGACTGGACGTGGAGACTTAACTCCTCCATCATCCTCTACACTTACCATTCCTTGATGCATCCCACGGTCAGTAGTTTCCATCCCACTTGGGTTTCCACTCCCTTTGCCTACTACAAATCCCTCCAGGTCCTTGAACGCCTCGTCCTCCACCTCACTTACTGTAACCATCTCCCCTCCCCAAAGCGGATTTTTCTATGAACTTATTTCTTTTACCCATCTTCTGAAGTTCCTTGATCCTTTAGATCACCCGAAAAATAGAATCCTGTAACCCACTGGCTGCTCCTCTTGAATCCTGGGCCTCTGGGATGCCAATACCAACTTATCTCTCCCTCCCTACACCTCCACACTCACCACATACTGTCCAAGGGTAACCTTCGATGCATCTCCCTCCCGGATGATGCCCTCCTTCCTGATATGTATCCCTCCTACCAGTCCTGATCCTTCCTCCTTCCCCATATTTATGACGTGCCCCATCACTTCCCGTCCCTTCCTTCTACCCTTCCTCCCCCTCCCGACCTCTGCTGTGAGTCCTTACGCTATCCTCCCCACGCCCGCCCCCGTACCTTCCCATCCCCCCCCTGCACCACCTATTCTTCTCCTTTCTCCTTTCCTTCCTCCTGGCCACTACTCACAGTGTTAATCGTGTGCTACATCTAGTGTTCTGTGTCATATTTTTCTGTTTCTTTTTATTCAAAACTGCCGAACAAGCAGAACCAGTGTTGTATTCATGTGTTTTAAACAGTGTCTCCGTCTGCATCGCCGCCCGGATTTAAAACAATCACACCAGTGTATTTCAACCAACTTGGCATCTTTGTAATCTAAACATGTTGTGTATATTTTATGCTCCATATTGTTTCTATTAATTCTTCGATTTTTCACTCCATATAAACTTTCTTAATCACAATTTTTGTCACCGTTTTAATCATGTTCTGTCTTCTTGTAAACTGTTATACATACTCTCTCGCTAACAGCCTGCCCCTCATCCCCTTCACCAGGGGCTGTAAAAACAAATAAACAAAAAAGAAAATGTAAAACGTTCGCGAAAGGTGTCTAATTTATTCAACATCTTTCATCGCCATAATTTAAAAAAAAGCCGTCCCTATTCCTGCAAATAAATTTAGTTTCTGAGGACTGACTGGCCTAAAGCTTCAAAATGATGCAATTGCCGCTCCATCTATTGTCTGTGGTATCTCGCAATTTTAGTTGCCTATTAGTAATATTGTTTCATCACCTTCTTTCTTACTTTTATTGTTTTTACCATGCTAAAGGTCACCATTTTATGTAATAGGCTGTGTTGCATCTCCCAGTTCGTAAAGTTACGTTAGTACATTGTACTCCTGATTCTCCTGGAACGCAATTGTTACCTGATTCTTAGGGTGATTCTTTGATTTGCTTGTTACAGGTTTGAAAATGACTGTAAACTAGAAATTAGTCTCTGTAATATTTACGGTCTAGCCCTTTTAAAATTTTTTTAAAAGTTTTAACATTATGTGATAAGACCGCCTCTCCTCCACTGACAATCTCAGCAGTTATATCCAAGCAATATGTTGACAAATTTTCATCGCCACCGGATGAACGCTACAGCAGCGAATAAAATACGAACAGAAATACAAAGAAACAAACATTTTTTTAAATTAATATCTTAAAGTACAGTCATAAAATTACACTAAGGAAAATATCAGGCATTATAAAAAATTAATTCAAGTAACAATAACAGGTAAGTCTAAATCACAATTTCTTTTACTTCACTGGTAACCGGTTTCGGTAACTTACATGACCATCATCAGACCTCAACTGTATAGACAATATATTATTAGAGGGATAAATTATAACTAAATTGAATATTTTAAATAAAGAAAAAAGTATCCCTGTAATGTTTGCCACCAGTTGTTTACAGTCGGAGCTGCATAAAGGTTTAATATTGACTGCTGCAGATGTGGGTGCAGTCATTATTTAAATACTGTAAGTTCCACTCGTTAATTTAAATGTTGGCCACTCAGGTATAAGTTGTAACGGAAGTTATACAACAATGGATTTCAATATGCAACAACCAAATCACTGTGTAGAATGGTTAATCAGGTAGAAAAATGTAAACGGTTTTAAAAGTACATTATATATGGTCATATAAAAGACATATGTAGCATATGGAGACATAAAAAACCATGTTCTGATTTTGTTGTGCTTTGAAAACAGATATCGGAGGTACTACTTTACCATTGTCAGATTATAAATTAAAATATTATTGTAGTTGTCATAACTAAGGTAACCACCAGTTTTGCTGCTACATATGAATGTATTACATTTGTAGTAAAATAGTTTTTGATAAAGTGTTGGGTTCGCAGGGCCCTTGCCTTAAAACTAAGAGCCAGATAAATACCACAGTTATAATGCACAACCTAAGTATTGTAATTACTGATGTACCTTATAACTGTGGCATATATTTATTTTATCTGGCTCTTAGTTTTAAGGCAAAGGCCCTGCGAACCCAACACTTCATCAAAAACTATTTTACTACAGATGTAATACATCCATATGTAGTAGTAAAACTGGTGGTTAGTTTAGTTCTGACAAAACGAAAATAATATTTTAATTTATAATCTTACAGTAGTAAAATAGTACCTCCGATTTGTATTTTTCAAACCACAAGAAAATCACAACATGGTTTTCTATGTTTCCATATGCTACATAGGTCTTTTAAATGACCATATAGAATGTACTTTTAAATCCGTTTACATTTTTCTACCCGATTAACCATTCTATACAATGATTTGGTTTGTTGCATATTGAAATTCATTGTTGTATAACTTTCGTTAGAACTTATACCTGAGTGCCCAACATTTAAATTAGAGGGTGGAGCTTACAGTATTTAAAGAACGACTGCACCCACATCCGCAGCAGTTAACACTAAACCTTTAGGCAGCTCCAACTGTAAACAACAGGTGGCTAACATTACAAAGATACTATATTCTTATTTTAAACACCCAATTTAGAAATAATTTATCCCTCTAATAATATATTATATATCATTGCAGTTGTGGTCTGATGATGGTAATGTAAGTGTCCGAAACCGGTTATCAGTGAAATAAAAGAAATTGCGATCTAGACTGAGTTGTTATTGTTACTGGAATTAATAATTGCAAATAAGATAGCTGTTTTCCATAATGTTCTCAAAAATCATTATAAAATACGCGAGGAAGACAGAGAAAGAACGAATGGCTGGTTAAGAAGAAAATACTGTGATCCTGTGTAATGTGTTTTCGCGTCCAATAAACTCGCATCGATTCACATTGGACTGAAGGTCAGAACCATCTTCAGAAACTGGATTACCTTATTTTGCCGAGACGCCGTCCTCTAATAGTGCCGGCAGTATCCAGATATGGCGTTCGCTGGCAACTTAGCCCGCCGGCACAGCGAACCCGAAATACTGTTCAGACGAAGTAGATTTGCGAAAGGCTGTGAGCCATTCTTTTCGGCTCATCGCACGCAAAGAGGGTCGTGCCGAGGGAGGGGACAGCTCAGTTAAGGCCCAGACAAAGATCTCCAAGCCAGGCACTGGTCGCAGACGGCGCAGGTCGGGCGCTGCGCGGGTTGCCTACTTACCACACAAAGGGGCGCCAGACAGCGTCGCCATTGTCTCCCCAGACAGACGGCGAGCACCGCACACCGCTGCACAGGCCGGGGGCAGAGGTTAACGGAACCACTTTACTCTGTCTCTGCTGTCTGATAGCGGGTGCTGTTTCCTCGCTGCGTTGCGTTTAATTCCGTTCAGGTACTCGTGTGTAATACTACAGTATATCAAATCAAACTACAGGGTGTTTCACTAAGTGTGTTTGCCTCTGTAACTTACAAAATAATAGGTGACGGTAAATTTTAATACGATAGGTCAACACAAGAAATGTTACACTTTCTGCGGAGCTATGAACATAGTTTATAGTTTATTGTATCATTTTCCAAAGAGTTACAGCACAAAGATATAATTTTAAATGGAACAATAGTTTTTTTTTCTCTATAGTGCATTGGAATCGTTGAAACCAGCTGCGTCCAAATCAATTTAAACTACATTACTATCACTGTTAGTTTCGGAGCTACAACCCTTCAAAGTTTCAGGGGCAGACACCCCAAGCGCTGCGCATCATGCAATGCGCCTTCTAAATGTGGTGCGGCCGAGTTGTAACGTCGCCTGTGTCACGGAGCGAGAAGCTTCCTCGATGCGCTGTAAGACTGCCGACTGTCGCCGCACACGGCCGTATACCCGACAGTTGGAGCCACACAAACAACCGGGACTCAATATACCACAGTTACTGACATCGTATGACGATGGCAATCACGAACAACAGAGCATCGAGTAAGCTTTTCGCTCCGTGACACCGGCGACGTTACAACTCGGCCGCACCACATTTAGAAGGCGCATTGCATTATGTGCAGCGTTTGTGGTATCTGCCCCTGAAACTTTGAAGGGTTTTAGCTCCCAAACTAACAGTGATAGGAATGTAGTTAAAATTGGGTTAAACGCAGCTGGTTTCAACGAATCCAATGCACGATAGAAAAAAAATTGTTCCATTTAAAAAATTATATCTTTGTGCTGTAACTCTTTGGAAAATGATTTAATAAACTATGTTCATAGCTCCGCAGAAAGTGCAACATTTCTTGTGTTGACCTACCGCATTAAAATTTCCCGTCACTTATTATTTTATAATTTACAGAGGCAAACACACTTAGTGAAGCACCCTGTATATGTACACCACTGGCCATTAAAATTGCTACACCAAGAAGAAATCCAGATGATAAACGGGTATTCATTGGGCAAATACATTATACTAGAACTGACATGTGATTACATTTTCACGCTATTTGAGTGCATAGATTCTGAGAGGTCAGTACCCAGAACAATCACCTCTAACCGTAATAACAGCCTTGATACGTCTGGGCATTGAGTCAAACAGAGATTGGATGGCGTTTACAGGTACTGATCCCATGCAGCTTCAACAAGATACCACAGTACACTAAGATTCGTGACTGGCGTATTGTGACGAGTCAGTTGCTCGGCCACCATTGACGAGACGTTTTCAATTGATGAGAGATCTGGAGAATGTGATGGCCAGGGTAGCAGTAGAAAATTTTCCTTATCCAGAAAGGTCCGTACAGGACATGCAACATGCGGTCGTACGTTATCCTGCTGGAATGTAGGGTTTCACAGGGATCGAATGAAGGGTAGAGTCACAGGTCGTAACACATCTGAAATGTAACGGACACTGTTCAAAGTGCCGTCAATGCGAACAAGTGACCATACCATCACGCCGGGTGATACACCAGTATGGTGATGACGACTACACGCTTCCAATGTGCGTTCACCGCGATGTCGCCAAACAAGGATGCGACCATCATGAAGCTGTAAACAGAACCTGGATTCATCCGAAAAAATGACGTCTTGCCATTCGTGCACCCAGGTTCGTCGTTGCGTACACCATCGCAGCCGGTCCAGTCTGTGATGCAGCGTCAAGGGTAATCGCAGTCATGGTCTCCGAGCTGATAGCCCATGCTCCTGCAAGCGTCGACGAACTATTCGCGCAGATGGTTGTTGTTTTGCAAACGTCCCCATCTGTTGACTCAGGGATCGAGACGTGGCAGCACGACCCGTTACGGCCATGTCATCTCGACTGCTAGTGATAGAGGCCGTTGGGATCCAGCACGGCGTTCCGTATTGCCCTCCTGAACCCACTGATTCTATATTCTGCTAATAGTCATTGAGTCATTGGACACGACCAACGTGAGCAGCTATGTCGCTATACGATAAACGCAATCGAGATAGACTACAATCAGACCTTTATCAAAATCGGAAACTTGATGGCACCCATTTCTCCTCCTTACACGAGGCATCACAACAACGTTTCGCCAAGCAACACCGGTAAACTGCTGTTTGTTATGAGAAATAGGTTGGAAACTTTCCTCATGTCAGCTCGTTTTAGGTGTCGCCACCGGCGCCAATCTTGTGTGAATGCTCTGAAAACCTAATCATTTGCATATCATAGCATCTTCTTCCTGTCCGGTTAAATTTTGCATCTGTAGCACGTCATCTTCGCAATGAAGCAATTTTAATGTCCAAGATTGTATCAGAAGTACGAAATGTTTGCGAGGTCCAAGTCGTCATTCTACGGACTGGGCGCCCGTTCCTGCCGGAAATTCGAGTCCTCCCTTGAGCACGCGCTATTTTTTTTGCTGAATTACTAGTTGCAAAGAAAACTTGTAATTATGCGTTTCATGACTAATTAAAACTGATATCACTAATTTTGCAGCACCTAAATTAACCTATTTTCACGTTATAAAAGATGAGAATAAAAGTCAAGTTCGCAAAAGATTTTAACAATTTATTCGATAAGGTGACCGGTTTCGATCTCTACTGACATCATCCTCAGACCTAGGTGCCTGTAAAATAAAATAAAAGATAATATGCTAATTACCTAAAATAGTATACCTCGCTATTGACGTCGAGGCGATAAGCGTGCCACGACTGCTAACCAGCGAGAGAATGTTGTGCGTTATGAAGGATAAGCCCCGCCCATCTCCTGCAGCTTCAGTACATCCTAAACGAATGAGGGACGTCATACAGTAAAAGATAAGACAAAAAATAGATAAAACCCATAATAGATATAAAAAGGCATTTCGTTAACTGTAAAACACAGTTGCCAGAAAATGACGTAAATGAATGAATTGTCCAAGATGAAGAATTTCAGTGACAGATGAAGATATAGTCAACATGGTAAAC
This sequence comes from Locusta migratoria, assembly GCA_026315105.1. Classification (NCBI taxonomy): domain Eukaryota; kingdom Metazoa; phylum Arthropoda; class Insecta; order Orthoptera; family Acrididae; genus Locusta; species Locusta migratoria. The sequence continues at coordinate 132,747,171 of CM048748.1, read as the reverse complement.
GAAAAATAAGAAGACGATGAAGCGGATGTAGTGGAGGAAAGAATCCCAAGATTTCTCACAACGAAAGACACAAAGCCTTAGAAACTGCTTTTAAATATGTCCAGTAGCTAGAGGAAACATTCGGCTACCGCTAGTTTTACTTCTTGAGAGACTACGTGATTTAACGGCAAAAAAGCTGCAAAAAGCAGACAAACAAAAGACAGTAACTTCTTTACACAGATTTAAATATGTTTTCGTAGTTCAACGAAGTCTTTCACAAACACAACAGTGAACTACTACATGTAAGTAAATAACTATTCAGTCTAATCTAATTTGTATTGTATTAAATTTTTAACTCATTAGACAGATTGATTTCTGTGTAACGTAATATCTTGTCACTTTTCTTTGAGTACCGCGTAATGTATTTCAACGTTTTTTAAAATTTCTGTGTTAAAATAAATGTTTCAAACTTTTTATGTTTCTCTTGGGCCTGCAGCTCTATTAATATCATTTAAAGACACTATGTAATAAATCCTAAATGCTGCTTTAAGTATAATTATTTTTATTATACTATAGGCCTATTTCGGCTTTCGCGCCATCGTCAGGTGATCTGCGAAAAATGTTACATTATAAATACATCAAATCTTATGATTATCGTAATTGTAAATACTGTTACGAAATATTACATACGTCTGTTGGTCCTGACATCCATAAATCGATGGTTTTATTGCTGTCAGTCATTTATTTATTTCTTTGAATTTTAATTCTTGCAATATTTCTGATGACTTATATTTACGTTGTGATGTGAGAGCTTTTTGATAACCAGAGATGTAATATGGTTACATACTGTTTGTTTATTATTACGATAATCTTTGCTACCGGTATTTGAGATGTTGGTTAATGTATGTCTCAGCATATGTCAAGAAATTTTGTTATCTTAGCCGAATCGTCATTGACTGACAGCAATAAAACCATCGATGTATATGGATGTCAGACCAACAGACGTATGTAATATTTCTTAATAGTATTTACAATTACGATAATCATAAAATTTGATGTATTTATAATGTAATATTTTTCGCATATCACCTGAAGATGGTACTAAAGCCGAAATAGGCCTATAGTATAATAAAAATAATTATATTTAAAGCAGCATTTAGGATTTATTACATAATGTCTTCAAATTTTTATGTTTTTTTAATTATTATTATTATTATTATTTGCGTGTTATCCGACCTTCCCGCTTATCCGATCTTGCCGCGGCCGGTTTAGGTTCGATAATCGAGACTCTACTGTATTATTATTTATTTAGTTTTGACTAACTATCCATTGCGCCGTCTTGCCACTAAATTTATGGAGCTGCTTTGGGGGAGGGACCCTCCCCCCTTCCTTTGGTAACGCAACACAAAATAATTAGAGTTCTACTGGGAAATTCTTTTTCCAGTAGAAAGGGGAGTACAATGCAAAGAAACAAGAGACAACGCTGAGACCGCATGTGGTAGCTGAGGCAGCGCAGTGTAGTGTTTGCAGCACCGCCGTCCTTTCTTGTTGGACGGTAACAGGCTTGGGGCCTGCAACTACATGAATATTTTAGCCGCAGCCCCAATGTCATCAGGCGTTGTGGTGGCTCTGTGGGTTCATAGACAGGCGCTTGGAATTTCTGATGCCTATGAGCCTAGTTTGTAGCACTTCGTCGGACGGAAATGCACAGCCTTACTGAATCTAGTGCAACAAACATCATTCTGAAGAGCTTAGCTTTAGTGTGAAAATGTGAAACACTTTAAGTTAGGACAATTATAACAGAAAAATCTATTCCAAATGTTTTATATTGACATGAATATATTCACAGTTCAATTCAAAAAACTATTTCTTTTTAATTGTACTTGTTGGAACCAAGTGCTATTCACGTTTTAAACTTAGGTAATACAGAAACAATAGACAGACGGGATTTAGGAACTATTTCAGTGTATTTGAAAGCTTCCTGCAAGTATGAATACAAAACTCCTCCAAAAGCAATTGCCTTCTTAGTAAGAAAAACATGTAGTGGAGTAACACTAGGAACGACAATCCTGACATCAAATGAAGAAGCGCAAGTGAAGACAACTTTTGTGAAGAAGAGTTTTGTTATCGCTTTGCTAAAGAATGAACGCTTAACAACAAATGTGCTGAAGCCACTACGACTTTACTGTGAATGGGCCCGAGCGGTCTAAAGCGTCTTGCTGCGGAGCGCACGGTTGCTCGCCGTCGGAGGTTCGAGTCCTCCCTGGGGCATGGGTGTGTGTGTTGTCCTTAGGTTAGTTTAAGTAGTTTGTAAGCTACGGACTGATGACCACGCAGTTTGGTCCGATAGATTTGCAAACATATATGAACTGTGAATGGATTGCCTTTTTGTCAGGATGGCAAGTTATTGACAGGATGGACATTTACAAGGAATCTTATAAGTATGTTGGTATGTGGGATCTTTTCCTTAGCCTGGGTATGAGGCGTAAATGAAACAGCATTTACACAAAATACATTTATTAAACAATTAAACCGTACATTAGTCTTCCTGTAAACTAGATGGCTCGGCGAGTGTTGGCGGCGGCGCTAAGGCGTGTAGTGGTGAAGACCAGTTCACAGCATCGGCCGTGGATCTCCGATTACACTGGCGGCATATCTGCTTCTTGCTCATCAGTTTAACAGAGCTCGCCGTCGAAGATAGTACTGTCAGTTAACAGGCCCTAAATCCTGCGGAATTACCTAATGTCGGGGCTGTGTTATTTTCCCATCTCCTTCGTCCAAAAATGTTGCGTTGTGCTTCGACAGAGGTAGCGGCACGGCGTGGAGGCGGTGCGTCCTTGTGCTGGGGTCGACTCGGCGGCTTTCGGGAGACAAGTCTTCGAGTGGCAGAGCCTCTGACAGAGATCACAGGTGACTTTCAGGAACAAACCATATCCTGTCGTTCTGGTCAGTCATCCTGGATGAGTAGGCCCTACTTCTGTTGTTCTTCATCTCCTTCCCGAGTGCTGTTACTGGCGACCAGATTCTTCCATCTTCTACCTTCAACTTCTTCACTGTCGGTCGCTGATTATGACTCAAACTGCAACTTCTGCAACTGCCGCTAACGCCGCTACTGCCAATACTGACTATACTAACTCTCTAACTGTATCAGCGTCTTCTTGGCCGTGGTACTTATTTCATAGACCTAGCCGGAGGCGAACGACTTCAGGGCCACTGTCCCCCTTGTCACGTTGTACAGTTTCTACAAAAATCGACCGGCACGCTGATCTGGCCATTGTCTTCTGGTGAATTTGCTTCGAGATGTAAGAGCAGGTCACGTTTGTGGTTTCTTGTGAGATGGCTAGTCCACGGTCTGATCGCTGAATCAACGGCTTCCACTTGTGGAGAGAGCGATGGACTCCTTGTTGCGTCTCACCACACGTGAACAGTCGGTGAGACAATGTGCTGCTGAATCTGCAACATTAGGTGGACAATGTACTGTCGGAATGCGCTCACTCGCTTTTACTCGCCTGTGCCTCTGAACTGAACTAAGTTTTCATTTTTACTTCGGGTATTATTCACTTTTCATTTATTATTCCAATTTAATTCACTAATTTATTTACAAACTTTACTGCACTCAACAGTACGTGCAACACTACCATCGTAATAATATTGTTTACATGAAATTTCCAGGCACGTCTTATTACACACCGGAATACAAGATACATAGAAGTGAAAGGAGGGTTTACATGGAAGCCAGGGGGAAAACGCAAAATTTATTTGCAATGCACAGAGTTAATTTCCCGAATGCATCATTAAATATAACTTAATTCTCTACCCATGATCGCAAAAATTAATTAAAATAATCTCTAAATATATTTTTCGCGATGGTCTAAAGTTAGTAACTTCATTTTGAACTTATTTCGCTGAATGTGTCTTAAACTATCGTTTCATGGAAACTACAGTGACAGATTATGCAAATTAAATTCAGACTTACAACGAACACCAGTATGCCTGATGCACCAAAATCTGATTCTTAGTAAAATAAAGTATATAAATTCACAAATTATAAAACAAATATTCAAAATAACCCAAAGACTCCTTGAGCAATTTGCATATATACACGTTATGGGATTTCTCAATAATCAGACGAGGATGTGCTTTTAGAAAATTGAAAAATAAAAAAACCTTTAGCTATTCTAATAGCTTGTATGGCTACAACTTATAATGGTTTTTCATATTATTGATGTGAAAGTGTCTGCTTAATAAATTAGGTGGTAGAGTTAAAAAATGAAAGGTCACCGTAAGCCGAATATTCCTATATCTATGATTATTTTATCCCGAATCTTAATATTTAATAACACAGAGTCAGCTCTTTGAGAATTATAATTCATCAGAAGTTGGTAGAAACTTTTTGTAAAAAAGCGAGGCAACATTAGAATTTTTAAATTAGCTTACATTGGAAAAATATGTGCCAGACAGTATGTTGAAAACAGAATGATGAAGTGCGTCAGAGGTACTTTAAACAGCTCCTGACCACTCGATTGTCAGAAAAAAGAATGTAATCTACGAATGGTCATAGCGCCCTCTTCAAATCAGATACAACATAGTGCAGGTTGCAGTCTAGAATTTAAGACCTAAACGTAAAAAATATACGTAACTGACTTGTGTATTTGTTTTGTTAGACATCTGAATACAAAGAACCACAAGCTAAACATTGTTTATATATCAAGTTATTGACAATCTGTGTCAAATTTTGTAGATCTTAACTCTTCATATAGGACCAAACAGTCTTTTGTCCTGAAAACCGCCATGCTCAGCTGTAAAGAAAACTATCTTAATATTGATCAACCTCTACAATTCATCCCCACTCCATTCCCACAACCGCCCTCTACTCACAATTTCGCCCAGTACCAAACTTTAAAAAGTCAACTTCCTGAGGATGAAATTTATTTATATCATCTATTATTTCAGTAGTGACATGATTTATCTTTTCTTTTATTTATTAATTTTAACCACTTTAGCTTACTAAGACTAAAAGAGGGCAGCTCAAAATTTATTTATATCATCTATTACTTAATCGTTCATCTGAGACAAAAATCGAATAAGCGGATTTGTAGATGAGAAAAATAGGGAGTGACATTCAACCAATCAGCGCCAAATTTTACAGATTTGGTCGTTGGCCGGCCGCGGTGGCACAGTCTGCACGGCCGCTACGGTCGGGAGTTCGAATCCCCCCTCGGGCATGCACATTTGTGTCGTCTTTAGTATAAGGTAGTTCATAAGTAGTTTGTAAGTTTAGGTACTGATGAATCCGCAGTCAAGGGGCTTAAGCTTAACAAACATTCGAACATTTCGTATTCGTTGACCACCAATGAGAAGAACTTCCCTCTGAGGGCACAACCGGACGCCATTATAGGGCGGCACTATCTCATATCTCGACTGTAACGAGTCGAATCGAAACCAAAAATAAGTAAAAGTTGTTTAGAAACTGACATCGAATAATTTTTGTTTGAATCTTTTTTTATATTTTGACTCTGAAAGTTTGTACACAAGTATAAAGATATAATTTTTCATATGGCTTTACCGTCGTATTATTTCAAGTTAGTTAATTGAGGTCTGAAGAATGATTTGAAGTTAATATTTGATCTAACCGTCGTCATCTCGCAGAAAAATACCTCTTCATAAAGAAATTAAGAAGTTATAAAAATCGTGAGTCATAAGTATTATTTATTGTAATTGGTATTGGTTTCGTTATGTCCGAACGCCCCCCCCCTCAATATATATATTGCAGTAATTAAATTTCTTGTAAAGCTCTTCTGAAAAGGTCGAAAAGTAAAAGAAACTAAAATAAATAGGAATTGCACGGCCCTGTTTTACTGTCCACTTTTGCCAATTTTTCGATAAAAAATTAAAATAAGAATTTTACAAGTGATACACATAAAATATTATATATTCTACGTATTTACGTATTTATTCTACGTATTTATATACATACACATATATTTATTTATATTTATTGTCCGGAATATTTGCAAAAACCTTAAAACTAATGGAAAACGAAAAGTGGGCCGTGAAACAAGCCAGTGTAATTTTTTAATTCTTCTTAGTGCTCTTTATTTAGTCATCCAATCTACCCAACCAATTTTCATATTTTTCTAGAGCCCCTCATTTAAAGAGAACCACTGATTACAAAACATTAATGACAGGCTGAAGCACGGTTTCATTGCCTTCTCATAAACTCGTTCTTTCTCATGCCCTTCGTCTATTTTTAGCTGCTATCGGGCTTCTGTATTAGTTGGAGATACATATTCGCATCCTGCATTTTGTCTCCGCTAGTTTTTGACATTCTATAGCTTTCTCGATCTGCATGGAAGTTGTTCCCTCATGTCTCACCACATTCCTTGCCATCACTTTTTCTTCACACTGTTTTTCTTTACTTTACCCATGTGCTAAAAACTCTTAAAATGTTCAAATATTTGTATATCTATGGAACTTAACTATTCTAGTCATCATTCCCTAGGCTTACCAACTACTTAAACTAACTTATACTAAGGACAACAAATACATCCATGCCCGAGGGAGGACTGAAACCTCCGACGGTGAGCAGCAGCGCGCTCCGCAGATAGGCGTCTTAGAATGCTCGGCCACTCCACCGTGGTTGAGAACTCTTATCCAGCCGCAGAATTTTCAACATTCTTCTGTAGTGATGTAATTTTTTTTCTGTACAGCACATGCCCACTAACATACAATCCTGTTTTTCAGCTGATCACATATTAAATCTACTGCCTTACTGCCTTTATTGCAAAAAATTGCGATCAAGACATTAGTTTAACAGCTGAGCAACTGAAAAATACTCATAGATCGCCTCCCAGACAAGATGTCAAACAATGCAATCCTGTGCTATAGTATACATTCTCAAAAATTTGTTATTTAAATTACGGCCCATATTTAAAACAGTGGGCTTCTTTTGACCAGCAATGTCCTCTTTACTTGTATTAATCTCCTTTTTATATCTCACTTTCTTAGTCAAGCACGTGTCATTTCTCTTTAAAAGTAGCAAAATTTCATGGTTTCATTACTCTGTGGTCATTAGCTTCGATATTGATTTTCTGTTGCTTCTCGTAAGTTGCGTCTTTGATGAGTTTACTATCAATCCATATTCTGCAGACGTAAAATTGTCCATTCTATTCAGTACGTCCAACAGTTCTTTAGCCGCCGCGGAATAGCCGTGCGCACTGAGGCGCAGTGCTGCGATGTGCTGCGTTCGCCGTCGGGGGTTCGAGTCCTCCCTCGGGCATGGGTGTTTCTGTAGTCCTTAGGTTAGTTTAACTTAGTAGCTAGGAACTAATAACCAAGCAGTTAAGTCCCATAGATTTTCAAATATTTGAAAATTTTTGAACAGTTCTTTTCAAAATTGAAAATACTTGCTCGAGGTCATTAAAACACATGTACCCATATAGCTCAAGGACGAGAGATGATCTGCAACGTCTTGTATCAAAGAATGGATCCGAACATAGTACAGAAGCACAAAATTCCGAACCGTTCATGACATGTAACGCAATGTACTTCAAATAAAAAGGACACATGTTTGTAAAACTTATGGGACTTAGCTGCGTGGTCATCAGTTCCTAAACTTACAAACTACTTATGAACTACCTTACGCTAAAGACAGCACAAACATCCATGCGGCCTCGCAATGTATTTTTTTTTTTTTTTTTTTTAAGTTGTAGATTAAAAGTCATTCGTACGAAATTCATAGAAATATACACAGACATAACAATGAATTACCAACACGCCCAGGCAGCCACTCTGCTTTCAGGCACCGGTTTCTGGAACGGCGAGATATACTAGCCCCGGTTCTCTCTAACAAAAAATATTTAAAAAACTTAACCACGAACTCAAAGATCAACATATAAAACGCACGATACCACGTCCGTAACACACTGATTTACGCCAGTCGCATTGAAAAAAGAAAGTCCGGCGGATTAACGAGGTGTATCGGTGTACCAGCCAGTCTGGTTGTGATTTTTAGGTAGTTTCCCATATCACATTATGTGAATATCGGGTTGGTGCCCAAGTCCCGCCCCTGATACACTCCTAGTAAACATTACGGAACGTTGGCAGATGTATAGCACTAAACACATATTTCCTCCCGGGAGATAACGGAGTAGCGACAGAAGGGACACCCGGTCGCTCTTTAAATTAACGTGCTAAATCCATTATAACAATGCCGACTCCACGAAAATGTGGGCTAAATGCAGAAGAAGAAGGAGAAGAAGAAAAAGATAGTAGTTTACCAACTCGTTACTGTCCAGCAACAATGCAGCAAAAACATATTTTTAATGAAATGTGTGAACCTTTGCAAGACAAGCACGTTGTAAATTACAACGATTGCTGCGAACATTATGTCTAGAGTAACGTATTGCTCTGAAATGACTATTGATTCGATTTATGGGATTAAAAATCTGGTGTAACATCGATATCCGCCTGAATATTTAAGTCTCACCGACGCCTCGTAACAACGAAATGCATAAGTTAAGTTTCTGCCTCGCTGTGGTACATCGAGGAGAAGCAGAGATATTTGATGGAAGTGTGTGGCCCGGAGGGAAAATCAACGCGAAACAACTGCAGAACTAAAGAATTATCCTGGCTTCCTGCCAGTGCCACGCGCTCTCCGCCAAAGACGGAATTTTCATCACGGCGCTGTGGTCCTAAACGTCTCTGGGCGCCCGCTGCAGAAGGACGTGGATTTTCGCTGGAAATAAAACCGGGCAATTTTCTAGAGGGCCCTCTACGTCACACAAATCCGACGCCCGTCAGCAGCGCACGCCGTCACGCTTTCAGTTTAATTATCCCGCCTGCTACCGCCCGTATTAATAATAAAGCACTTTGCGGACGTCGGCAAAAAAGGAATACGCTGACGAAATGCGAGCCATACTTGGCTCTGTTAAAATAGAGACTGTGCGGGTGTTATAAACATTAGAGCTAAAGCCGTGAAAAGGACAGATGAACGTAATACTGTTACATCTCTTCGGATGTACCACTGAACGCTCTACTGCCAAAGTGAGAGAACAGGTCAAACACACCGCAGAACGGTCAAATGTTCTACAGACACTACATTTGTAGCTTAATAAATATTGAGAAATTCCTTCGATAGAATACCAAGGTATTTCGTGCGTAACAGAAGGTAAGCGTTTTGGCGCGCTATTTCGTAACAGGACATACGATAGCGGTCTTTTTTAGTGATCAATGTTGTTATTTTTAAGTCAAATCACTCTGCTCATATTATTAAACACTAGTGAACTGAGCTCGGACCGGCTACATCATCACTATGATTTTTATGGATACTCTTCAAATTTTACAGCTAATAAAGGCTTTATCCCGCCACACTTTGAAGAGCCTTTTGGACTGTAAATATGATAAAGATGATTTACCATTTTAGTGTGTTTCAGACGATCTTTACCACGAAAAGAGTACCAATCAGACCATCTGCTACTTGTCACTCGATTTCTTACGTCATCCACATACTGTTGCATTCTCGACCCCTCATAAAGGACCTTCTTGCAGATAAATATGATGGCTGCTGAACCGAGAAACGTCGCAAGTGTTACTCTGAATTACGTGTACTATCGTTTATATCCGAAGGATCTTTAAGGAAAGTACCGCTAAGGAATGAGCGTATGATTTAAGGCGCCATGCTAGGATTGCGCATCCATTCCCGTCGGTGGTTCGAGTGCTTCCTCGACATGTGTGTGTATGTGTGTGTGAGTTAGTGTTTGTGTGTGTGTGTACTGTCATAATAAGTTATTTTAAGTAGTTTGTAGGTCTAGGGACCACCGGCCTCTGCAGTTTGGTCTCTTAGGTGTACAGACTTTTGAACATTTTTCTTCAATGTGTCTTCAAACGATAATTTTGCATGATATCCATCACCATGTGAAGAAGCTGTTTAACAACCTTCGCAACCAGGAGAGGCGTCAGCTTAGCTGGCTCGCCCTTTTACTAAGGCGTCAGCCTGAATGCTCCATACCTAATTTAGATGAGGTGTTACACTGCACAAAACATTTAGGGAACTAGCTAAGATATCATATACAGTATACACATGAAAACGTATTTCGTTCTTATATTGGTTATAATTGCAATATACGTATGGTACAATACGACAATTTGCTGTCCTAACTCTGTACTTAAGGTGTACATGGCGATGACGCGGCAGAGCGACCGACCGCATTGAGGCTCTATGCTATGCGTGAGGCCGTTCCCCGTCGAGGGTTCGAATCCCCCCCTCGGACATGGATATTTCAGCTGTCTTTAGTATAAGTTAGTTCATAAGTAGTTTGTAAGTTTAGGGGCTGATGACCCCGCAGTTAAATCCCTTAAGTTTAACAAACATTTGAACTTTTTTTTTTAATGGCGTTTACTACCATAATAGTGAAAAAGTCTTTCTCGTTGCCCTCTATAAAGGCGTGTGATCACCTCGAAAGGTCAAAAAAGCTGCACACCTGCGTGGCATGGACAGTATGAGTTTATCAGTCAGCTCATGATATTTGGCCAATTCTTCCACGAGTGGAATACCCAACTCCACAACCGTTGTGCGGGGTGCTGGTCTTACTCCAGTGCGTCAGCCACGTGCTTTCCAGACATTCTCAATCGGGTTTAAGTCCGGTGAACAAGCTGGCCACTCCATTCGTTCAGTTCCCTCAGCTTCAAGCATGTTGGCCACCAGTGCAGTCTGTGGGGACGAGCGTTATCTTCCAATAGAAGGAACCATCTCCTATGACACCAGCATAGGGCACAGCAAAAGGTCGAAGAATCGCGTCTCTATACCTCTGAGCAGTAAAAGCGCCATTCTGAACGACATAGATTTCCGTACGTCCGCCCATACGTACTCCTGCCCACACCATTCGTCCATCACCTTGATGAGGTGATGTTTCCTGCACATAAGAAGCATTTTTACAAGAACTACGTTCTCTCCAGAAGAGGGAAAAACGACTGTTTGGCTGACCACAAAATCTTGGCTCATCTGTGAGCACAAGCCGGCGCCATTCGAGACGACTCCAATCCTGATGTACCTTCTGCCAGTTTCTGCGGGCCCATCGATGTCGTGAATTTAATGGGACACATTCAGCCTCCTGTCTGGCGGGCAGTTAACCAGAGATACCGTCATCTCTTTCTGATGTTACCTGTAGACGACCTTGGCCTTCCTTCTTTTAAAGGTTTCCGTCGGCCCAAATCGCGTCCAGGTCCTGCAAATTACACTTTGGGGCACTCCAATAGCTGCAGCTCTGTCTTTCGTGCTTCCAACGTTCCTATGTCTCTCCATACCACAGCTTCGGATATGTCACGTTGTTATTGCATTTTACTATTTGATGACGACAGTATGTGAGCCCAGGTGCTTGTGTAATTCGTTTGGTAGAGGGAACGCAAGTCAATCCCTCTCTGGTCTGTTGCAACGTTCTGTTATTACCAATATCTCGGTTGACGTAATGTTCCATTCCCTGGAATCGACATAAAGACGTCGAGCTATTTTAGTTCATTCTACCGATAACAATGCTTCAGAACCCAAATATCTGAACTGGTCCCGTAATTATTTTTACTAGCGTACATCATATTAGCACTTCTGCAACTGACCGTACCAAAAGAGGAGTCAGCCTGGACTAGGATGGGATCCCTTCACTTGACGGCAGCTCGATATTAACGGTAGAAAAGCTTTTAACACTTCTTTGATGGATATCTTCTACACGCGATACTGATTGTTGGGAGTGTGTTGACGGGCATACCTCGTCCCTGGCCGATTGCCCTCATAAAAAAGCCACCGATTTCCAGCTAAGCTGTTCCAAGAAGGTACAGCCAACGGACACATCGTGATCAATCTTATCGAAAAACCATTGCACGACGCATCGACGAAAGTACTGTAGAAAGAGCCGAACTTTGCACCGAGACTCAAATCTCTTGAAATCGAAGGGATCGCGAACGCTGTGGAGCAGGCTATCCAGTCCACGCTGCTGAAGAACAGGGTGATCGACGACGACACTGACAAATCACTTGTCCAGCGCACTGTTGTATCACCCACACTGGTAAACAACATGTCCTCTGCAGAGCAACTGGCTTCTTTGCTCACGCCGGAAAATGAACACAACACGTATAGAAGTCCGGTGATTAGTTTTGTCTGCTTGAAGAGCTAACTCTGCAGGACTCCGACATTATGGTCAACTCTGATGTCGTCTCGTTTTCCATCCTAAGTTCTTTCGGAGGACTGAATGTGTGTTACGTTACAACAAAACAGTAACTTCCTAAGATGTAAATATCAACATTCATTTAATTCCTTGAGACATACATTTTCTCATTATACCATTGACTACAAGGAGAGGCGATGAATTAAAATTTGTACGGTGGCCGGGATTAGAACCCATGGTCTTCTGATTACTTTTTTTTTTTGTTATGGTGATATAAATATCAATTAATACGAATAAATAATCCCAGAGACGGATTTACGTCTCAAATATATCAAAGACATTATTGATAGATCTGAAGCATTGAATTAAAATTTTTGGTGCGGCCGGGAATCGAACCCGGACCTCCATGCTTACTAGGCAGACGTCTTAACCGTTCTTTTTTTTTTTTTTTTTTTTATACATATTTATTGGTTCTATCTTATTACTTCGTAAATTAAATTCTTACCTTCATTTGTTGAATGAACTAAAATTTCCTCCTTCGTTTCTTTAAAGGTAAAGACAAAACAGTCCTTTAAGCGTTTTATAATTTAAGAATACATCTGGAGAAAAAAAAGGAAATAATAATGATTTTTAATATTTCTCTTCTGAGGTATGATTCCCTTCTGCGATCTGAAACATAACTACTGACAATTTCTGAAATGTAGAATAAGTACTTTTTGTTTCGGTTTCTTTCTCTGTACTGACGATTTCAAAGTTCGTCTTCGCGAGGTTAAAAGATTTAGTTTCCACACGTTTCCGTGTACTTTATCTTCTTTATTTTCTCACTTTGTTTATCTTCTCTAACTCCGAAATCCGTCAGCGGGATAGAATGCCGCTTTCTTTAGTGATACAACAGAAAATAAAATCTTGGTGACGTAACGATTTATCCGTAAGGAATGATATTTATGTATAATATGAGGAGTAAACTAAAATAAGATAAAATTAAAACGTCTCTCTTCTAGAGCCAAAACATGATGAGATGAAATCTTAGTCTTTAAAAAAAATGATTCTGTTCGGCAATAATCGTTCCATAGTTGACCGTTATATTTGTTTTGTCTTATGTTCCTAATTTTGTTTATATATTTTCACCTTTTTGTTTTGTATGCACAATCAGGTATAACGTTGTAGTTGTAATTCACATGATGGTTCTATTGAGAAAGTTTGCGTATTGTTTTCGATAAACCTTTATTTGCATTAGTTTGTGGTACTGTATTTTAATGTACGTCCAAAAATCTCCTTCGCTCTTCTCCATGTTTGTAAGTATGTAAAACACCGCTTGTCCCTTTAACCAGTTCACTGCATTTTGCTTCGTTTGTGGGTAAAGTTTTTCGTCTGGGTGTAGGACGCTAGCGGGTGTTATGGTGTAGGGCGAAGTTCGTTGCATAATTGCAAGTTTGTACCTGAGGGACTGCCAAATATTGTGGACGTTTTTGCAGACAAACTGATGTTCGTCTGTGTCATTCAGATTACAGGTTGGGCACAAGGGAGAATTTGCTAGGTGTATTTCGTGGAGTCTATGGTTTGTTGGGACTTTTCGGTTGACAGCATAATACCACAGCGCCCTCACGTTGGTTGGTAAGTGGGGATTGTGAATGTTTCTCCAGATTATTTTCCAACTGAAGTCTTTATACTTCTTTTCAATGACGTTCTTGGTATGAAACTGCAGAAAGTTTCTGTAGATTGCTTTGACTTTATACATGTCCTTCTCTGATATTCTCATACTAATATAGCCATATTCTATTAAAAAGTGTTTCAAATGATACAATTCAGTGGGAATGTGGCTAACATCGATTGGAGCAGCACAGTTGGGCGGCGCAATTTCATTTAATAGAAATGCCGCTAAGGAGTTCGGCATTTTGGTCCACAGTTTGTAGGTTTTGCTAAGGTACAGAGCTTGTGCTTTATTATATACATCTATTAGGTTAAGGCCACCGTTGTCGACCGATAGTGTTAAAGTTTCGTATTTCACTTTAAAAATATGGCCGCGGCTGACGAAGTGGCCAAAGGCAGCTAAGATCCTTTCTGCCACAGTCCTCGGAATTGGCAAGACTTGCGCCACATAATTTATTTTAGGTGTTAAGTAGGTATTCACCAGTTCCACTCTTTGTATTTCATCGAGTGTCCTGAGTAGATTTTGGTATGTACTGGCACGCATGCTGTTAAGTATTCTTCTGTAATTTCGTGCAATTGTTTGCTGGATATGGGGCGTGTATTCAATTCCAAGGCACTTCAAAGTGGCAGTCTTTTTTATTTCCCCTTGGATTGGATCTCCTAATCCTCGTCCGATATCCATTATTGCGGATTTTCGTCTGTTCAGTTTGGCGCCAGACGCGAGTTCATACATATGTATGATATCCAATAATTGGGTGATCTCATTATTGTCTTTGACCAGGACCGTGACGTTGTCGGCATAAGCTTTACAGACAATATTTTGCCCGCGTAGTAATATGCCTTCCAAATTTTCACTGATTCGAAAAAGCAAGGATTCAATGGCTATGGCAAAAAGCGACATTGACAGGGGACAGCCTTGTCTCATTGAACTTTTTACCGTTATAGGTCTGTTGGGTTGACCATTTACCATTATTACAGATGTTGCATTATTTAGTAAGTTCTTCATGATTCTGATGTAACTTTGCGGGAAGTTCATTATACACATTACGTGGAAGAGGTACTTATGGTTGACTCTATCAAATGCTTTTTCAAAATCTAATGCGACCAGAGCGCGCTTTAGTTTATAAGTGGCTGCGATTGAAATTATGTCCCTGTAATCGCAGAGTGTATGGTGAATTGACCTGTTTTTCCTACGCTCGACTGATATGAACCGATGACGGCGTTCATTACTGATTTCAGTCTTTCATTCATGATGCGTGCAAATATTTTGTAATCGCTATTCAGTATGGTAATAGGTCTTAGATTTTCTACTGATTGTGCTGTAGGGTTTTTTGGGATTAGCACGACTACTCCTTCTCTGAAATCATTCGGGATGCTGGTGTTGGGGTTCATTAGTTCTTTGCATATGCACGTGAGCTTGGGTAACATCGTAGTTTGAATGTCTGATAAAGCTCTGCCGGAATTCCATCGGGCCCAGGAGATTTATTTTTCGGGCTCCGCATTATCGCGTCTCCAACTTCCTCTTCCATTATTTCAACTAAAAGACTGTCTGCTTCTTCCTGGTCAAGTTGTCGTGTCATTCCTGTTGTAAGGTCATTTTGAGCGGTTATGTCCGTCGGTGTATTACTTAATAAGTTCGTGAAATAATTGTGAATTTCTGTCTTGATTTCATGTTGCAGGGTCAGTGAGCTACCATCTGTCGATCGTAGTTTGGTTATTATTTTTCTGTGCTGTGCTTTTCTTTCGTTTATGACATGATAAATTGATGTGTGTTCGCCCTGCACTTCATTTTGAAGCCTTGCTCTTATTTTATAACCTTCGAGCTGTTTGCGTTTTAATGCAAGGAGTTTGGCTTGAACTCTTTTTATCTCTGCTTGGTTGTCAATTACAGACGCATTGGACGCGTATAAATCTCGGAGAACTTTGAAGTAGAATTCAACTGTCTGTTTGTGCCAGACTGTTTTCTCACGAGAGTAATTTATCATCGCTCTTTTGATCATGGGTTTCGCGCATTTCATCCACCATGTGAGTGCCGAGGGGTATAAAGGGAATCTTTTCTCGCACTCTGTATATACTTCATTAAATGCCTCATGACATGCTGGATCTTTTAGATTGGTTACATTCAGTTTCCACAGACCACGTCCCCTGTAGGTTTCTTGCTTTTGTAAATTTATGGTACAGATGTAAGCTGTGTGGTCCGAAAAGATTGTGCGCCATAATTCGGTTTGCAGAATGCGCGTCTTCAGATTCTCGGACACGTAGATCCTGTCAATGCGGCTTGCTGAGTGGCTGGAGAAGTGCGTGAAGCCAGGCCGTTCTCCGTTCTTGTGCTCCCATGTGTCGATCAGCTTGAAGTCTGTGACTATAGCGTTGAGTTCTGCACAATAATTAAAATTTGGTATCTGATCTTTAGCAGATAAGACACAATTATAGTCACCTCCTAAAATTATGTATTCATATCTCCCCCGGAAGAGAGACACTATTTCGTCTTTGAAGAATTCTGCGCGTTTTCTTCTGTTGCTGTTGCCAGATGGTGCATACACATTGATCAGTCTCGTGTTATGGATGGTAGCTGCGATACCTCTGGCGTTTGGTAACTTTTCCACGTCTTTCACGATTATGCCTTCTTTTGTGAGTATCGCTGTTCCAAGTTGTTTCTTGGATTCATGATTGCGTTAAAACCTGTTATGTGTTCTAAATTAACGTCTGTCACCTCTTGCAGCAAGACGATGTCGAGATCGGCGGCGTACAGCATGTCTTGCAGGGCCTTAAGTTTCAGATGGCTGCGGATTTTGTTTATATTTACTGTCCCGACCCTGTAGGCTTGCATAGCAATATTGACGTTCTATATGTGCTGAATTTTGCCGCTCATATTAGTCGATACCTCCTGCTCTTATTGCATCGAACGCGACGATGACTTGTTTTTTGATTTGTCGTCTCTCCGTCCGGAAGACGAGGCAGTTATTGTATTTGTAACTTCTTTCATTTCCTCGTCTTGAGGAAATTCTAAAATTTCATCCGCCCAGGTACCTCCATCAGTTTGGCGGGGTGACTTGTTCTCAGGGCATTGTTGAGTCGTAGTTTTGTTATGGTACACTTTGCGTGTGCTATTGTCTATTTCACCGCCCTGTGGGTGATGAATTTCGGTATCACGTGAGTCTTCTTTGTTTTTCGTTGGCTGGTTCCGTTGAGATGTTACTGATTTTTTTCCGCTTAATTTTTTACCAATTTCCTGCGCTTTATCGCGTAGCGTCTGTGCTTTGTGTTCTGCGTCAGGGGGTGCTAACCGCCGTTTCTTGTTTTTTTTAGGGGAGGATCCAGATTTCGGACGCTCTTCATCTTCAGAATTGGTACTCGGATCTTGAGTGGCACTGCCCTCCTTTTCTCTCCGCACATTTTGTTCTGTGTCCCTGTCAGGCTTTGTTCCAAGATCTTCGTCAATGACTGTTCCCGTTGTGTTAGAAGGAACAGACGTTCCTTTAGTATCACTGACCTCCATTGTCAGGCATTGGTTGTCATCGTTTGTCTCGTCTGGTTTGTTCGTTGCGTCGCTCAATGCCTGGGTTGTGGTTCCGCGGACGGCTGAGGAGTATGTCACTGGCAGTGACGTCATCGTCATAGGGGCGACCGGCTCACTCGCCGGCAGCTGCGTCACCCTTAGTTGTATACATTCGGTTCGTACATGTCCAGTCTGTCCACAGCCTGAGCATGTACGTGGCTGACCGTCGTATATCACGATCGCTTATACCCGCATACAGAGATATACGAGGGGATGTGCTTTCGAAGTTCTATCTTTACTTGTCTTACGCCATTGAGGACGGGGAAAGTTTGAAATGTCGTCCATTTTTCTGCAACATTACTGATAATTCGTCCGTAAGGTCTAAGGACTGAATTTATCTCTTACGCGGTAATTTCGAAGGGAAGTTCAAAGATTCGAACTGTTTTAGTGGCGAATCCTGCATGATCGACTCTCACTTCACCGACATTCCCGTCAGAATGGTTAAATTTTAGAGTTCCTCCACATTGTTCAATTACTTTAGCACAGCATGCAGTACTAATCATTTTAACATAAACTGTACTACTGACGATCGACAGATGTATTCCTATTATTTCGTTAAAGCTCAGCTTCACAACGTCTCTTAGAAAGGCTTCTACTTCAAAGGCTTTGGGTCTCGCAAAGCGTTCATCGAATGTGAACTTCAAAGTATCTCGTCTAAGGGGTTCCGTCATTTTATGTTCTATTCATTTCTACCTACAGCTATTACTACGCCGCAAGAGCGTCCAACTCACCACACACGAATAGCGCGCGACCGGCCGCAGCGAGGATGTAAACAACACTTCCACACAGCTCGCCTGCCGCAAGCGGACTGCTTACTAGGCAGGCCTTTAAGCCGCGCAGCTAACACAGCGTTGCAGATAGTGCGGCTACACGGACTGCCTTAAAGTGTGTCTCCCTCCACAACACACACACTAATTCTGCCTCAATGTCCCCTGAGAAATACGTATCAAATTGTCAAGGCTCTCCTATCCCAGAATGTGAATAGTAGTTCCCGGGTTCGAATCCCGACCACAGCACAAATTTTAATTCAACGAATCTCCTTATATTCAATATCTTAGGTATAATGAAACATCGTATGTCTTAAGGAATTAAATTATTTTTTATATTTACATCACCTTTGCCTGAGGAACGGGATTGTTCCAATGCACATTCTTTTCTGGGGTGCTATTCCAGTGTAGGAGAGCCTTGGAAATTTGATACGCATTTCACAGGGAACACTGAGGCAGAATTAAAGTTTGTGGTGTGGAGGGAGACGTGCTTGAAGACAGCCCGTGTAGGCGCATTATCCGTAACGCTGTGTTACCTGAAGAAAAAAGTGGTTCAAAGCGTCTGCCTTGTAAGTAGGAGGTCACGGGTTCGAATCCCAGCCACAGCACGAATTTTAATTCAATGCCTCTCCTTATATTCAATTTCTCAAGATGATTAACCATCCCCTTAACAACCAAAAACTCATTCGTAAAACAAACAAAAACTCTTTCTTTTCGATAACTCTTGACTACAGGGTACTGCTTATATAGGAAAGCGTAGGTGCATAGAATGGATATTAAATGCTTGAAAAGAGAGTTATGTTGATAGTTTCTAGTTTAAAGAATTTAGCAGAGGGGATGACGTTTCTGTTTATGAGAAATGTAGTAACATTTACATAAATAGTAGCTTTAAAACGCACAAGTGAAATGGTATTGTGCCCCGAACTTGTTTGAAAATCAAAACCAGCACGATAATAGTTCCTGGTTGACGATAAGTTCATTACGAACAGAATAAGGAAGGAAGATTAGTGTTTAACGCCCCGTCGACAGCGTGGTCATTAAGGCGGTGCTTACGCTCGGGTTGTTTGGGTAAAAATAGAGAGGGAATCGGCAGTGCCCTTTGAAAGCAATCATCCCGGCATTTGCCTGAAGCGATTTGGGGTTATCACGGAAAACCTAAACCTGGATGACTGGAGGTGGATTTGAACCGCCGTCCTCCCGAATGAGAGGCCAGTGAGTTACCACCTCGCTCGGTAGGAACGAAATGTTCAAATGTTTGTTAAGCTTAAGGGACTTAACTGCGGGGTCATCAATCCCTAAACTTACAAACTACTTATGAACTAGCTACGACTAAGGACGGCACAAATATCCATGCCCGAGGGGGGATTCGAACCCCCGACCGTAGTGGCCGTGCAGACCGTGACTGGAGCGCCTCAGTCCCCTCGGCCACCGCGGCCGGCCGGTAGGTTCAAAAATGTTCAAATGTTTGTATAGTCTATGGGACTTAACTACGGGGTCATCAATCCCTAAACTAACAAACTACTTATGAACTACTTACGAACTAGGACGGCACAAATATCCATGCCCGAAGGGGGGTTCGAACCCCCAACCGCCGGCCGCGGTGGCCGAGGGGACTGAGGCGCTCCAGTCACGGTCTGCACGGCCATTACTGTCGGGGGTTCGAATCCCCCCTCGGGCATGGATATTTGTGCCGTCCTTAGTCTTAGGTAGTTCATAAGTAGTTTGTAAGCTTAGGGACTGATGACCCCGTAGTTAAGTCCCATAAGTTCTACAAACATTTGAACATTTTGAACCCCCAATCGTAGTGGCCGTGCAGACCGTGACTGGAGCGCCTCATTCCCCTCGGCCACCGTGTCCGGCCGGTAGGAACGGAGTAAATACTAGGAATGTGGATGAATGAGAATGAAACATCATCTTAACAGCTTGGTGCGAATTTTATAACTGTCCTTCCTTAAACAAATCATGATGTGTTACTAGTATGCTGTGATCAGTGAACAAAAAAACCTTCTACATTTCAGTTACATGTGGTCATATGATAATATATTTTGTGTTACTTACTATCGTTAACTATTCAACCGCATACACAATATAATAATCTACGTAAATACTTACCAACTATAAATAACCTTTTCTCTCTCTCTCTCTCTCTCTTTCTCTCTCTCTCTCTCTCTCTCTCTCTCTTTTATTTACGTTGGAATCTGCGACAGAGATTAACTCACAAGCATAAGTCAAATTTAAACATTTAAATATTTAATTATATCAATAAAATAAAGTTCGATATTACATTAGACGGATATCCACGTATTCTACGTGTTTTGCTTGTGTCTCAACCAAACATTCAGGATTCGTGACTTTGATGTTAGAATGAAATGAGAATACAGTTAAAGAACCTCTGAAAATGTCGACACAAACATTTAAAACAATGCTGCAGATTAGATGTAAACGAAGGCTTCCGCCATCCGCGTGTCCGTTGTCACTGACAATAAAATTCTTCTAACAAGTGAACCTTCCCATCGCATCACCCCTCAGATTTAGTCATAAGTTGGCGCAGTGCATAGGCCGTGAAAATCTGAAAACAGATCAGTCCCGAAAACAGGAAGAAGTTGTGTGGAAATATGAAAAAAAAAAGGAAAATATAAAAACCGAACGGGCCGTGCGAAAGATAAGCACTGTCGAGCACATTTAGAGCATTCGAGCGCTGTGGTCCTGTGACTAGTGCGAGGGACCATGGTTCAAGCCTTCCCTTGCACAATTTTTTTTGTTTTTTTTTTTTTTTTTGTTTTCAAAATTATGAATTGTCTACCCGTTCATTGACGACACTGTTGGCGTCTGCGTTTTGCGACCGCAACGCAAAACCGTGCGATTAGCGACAAAAGGAAGTGCCTCTCCAACGGGGACCCTAAAACATTTGATCGCAATGTGGTAGGTCAACCGATTCCTCCACAGGAAATCACGTCTGATGTATTCTATACGACACTGGTGACGGTACGTGCGTCACATGGCAGGAATCTCTCTTCGAGCCGCCTAACTTGCACACTTGGAGAATGGGTAAAGAGGTTCTCCCTTGCCCGATTTAGGTTTTCTTGTGGATGTGATAATCACTCCCAAGAAGTGATGAAAACATAAGAGTTTGTCACATAAACTGCAACAATTGAATGCAACAGTTTCACAGTCGCACATTTTCTGTGTTCTGTCAGAACACGTTTAGATGTTTCTTTACGCGTAACGTCCCTGAATACGGCGCAGTTACCTCGCATCGGACAGACGAACGGACAGATAACAATTTTCTGAAAACGAAAAAATTAAAAATTGCGCCCGTACGAAGGATCGAACCAAAAACCTCTCGGTCCGCGACTCCACACGCTAGCCACAGGACAACCCTGCACCCGTGTACAGATCATGCTCGACATTACTTATCTTTCACATGGACGGCTCAGTTTTTATATTTTGCTTATTTTTTCATAGTTCCACACAACTTCTTTCTGTTTTCTCGACTGATCTGTGTTCAGTTTTTCACGGCCTATCCACTGCGCCAGCTTAGAACTAAATCTGAGGGGTATGCAATGGGGAGGTTTCCTTGTAAGAGGGCTCAAAGGATCAGTGATGAAGCACACTTGAAGTCGGAATTACACAACCTCAGAACTATCTGTGAAGACAACGGTTATGGAAAGACATTGATACAGGAAATCATGACTACAAATTATGTATGTAATATGGAAGACCAGAAAGTAACACAACATATTGCTTTATTGCCATACGTGCAAGGGGTAACAGAACGTGTGGGAAAAATTCTACGCAGAGCAAACATCAAGCCTATCTTCAATAGCAACAACAAAGTAAAAGATGTACTTCGCTCAACGAAAATGCAAAAACGCAGTCGACTAGCTCAATACTGCCGGAGTTTACGCAGTCATGTGTGAGTGTGCACAAGCATATATAGGCGAAACGGGACGACCTATCAAGACGAGAATATCAGAACACGAAAGATACATTCGTCTGGGACAACGCACAAAGTCAGCGGTGGCAGAATACTAGGAGGAGTACGGAAAAGAAATAATGTTTCGAGAAGCACGTGTACTAGCGAAACAGCCATTTCAAACGAGGATGGTTGTTCAACTCCTCCTTCGGCCATCCAGATTTGGGTTTTCCGTGATTTCCCTAAATCACTCCAGGCCAGGCAAATGCCGGGGTGAATCCTTTCAAAGGCCACGGCCGATTTCCTTCCCCAAAATCCGGGCATAAGCTCCGTCTCTAATGACCACGCTATCGACGGGACGTAAAACCATAAGCTTCCTTCCTTCAAACGAGGAGGAAGATCAGGTAGGCCATAGAAATTGCAATGCGACCCACAACCTGAACAGAGAGGATGTGTACAGGTTACCGGCGTCCTGACTGCAAGCAGTGAGAAATTTTCGGGACGACAGCGCGAGAACCAACTCACGTGAGCGGGAGACCACTGCGGCAGAATGTACACAAAGTACTAGCGCGCCCCAGCCAACGCCAGGCAGCCAGTAAACAGCGTGACGTCATAACCGCCGCCCGCCCCTCATTCACCAATTTCCACCAGTAGAAATAAACAATCCAAACACCAATGAAGTACCTCTATTCCCTCCAATCACAGGCCATAATAAAGACCAATAAAGAACGCCTAATACTTTGATTATAGCTTGTTCCACTGTTATATAAGTACCAGCAATCGCTTGCATTCAACAGTCAGCCAAACACCTTAACAAAGGCCACTTGCTAAAGTGGCCGAAACGTCGGATATTATAGATTGACAATGCAGCCAAAATTCCCGAAGAAATTTATTGACAATGCTGCAAATTCTTTCATAAAAAGGCATAATATTTATTTACTGCTTTCGTAATAGGATTACTGTTGTGGTCTGTTAAGGATTCTGTTCAGTGTATCCTAATTGCAGAATACACGATTCTAAAATGTTTTCGAAGTTATTGTGATTGGTACTTTTACCGCTCCACGCATTTGTTCTAAATGTCTGATGTGATTCTCCAAATAATGGAATATAATCTCATGTCAAGCATACGAAGAGCTTTTAATAACTGTGATATTGCTCATTCACAAGTGGCGAAAACAGCGGGACATTGCTTCAACAAAGTTCTCGTTCATATCATCATCAACTGGTGCAACATCTGACGCATGCAATGCAGTTCGGCAATTTGGCTTTTGTGGTTGGACAAATGCTAATCGCCGAATAATTCCATTCATGTAGTTCACTAATGACGTTACTCTCACACGTGACGACGTCAAAAACCCCGAAACATGTGTGGTGCGAGCAATCTGCACACATCGCTGCAGACATTTTCAACGCCATTTCTCTGTCAATGTTTCGTAAAGTGTTACTAATAACTATATGCACCCACTGTCTTACGGAATGGAGGCACGATGACTACTTAGGAAATGATTAGGAATGAATATATACAATTTCCACTTACCACTAAATTGTTCTATTATTTCCCACATAACAGTCAATATACACTGTAACCGTAAGGCATTTATCAATTAAAACCATTGTTCTTTTCGGACTGTGTCGTAATACTAATTACATGCTTTTAATTTATTTACATTTATTTATATTTACTGATTTATCTTATAAACTACTTTCAGCAGATTACTTCTAGTATTCATGTGGAAGGTTTTACACTTTTCATTATTTAGGTTCAAATATTAATTTTGGTCCCATATAGATATTTTATCTAAATCGTTCTGCATTTGGGTTTAATCTTGTAACAATCTCGTAGACGAAAAATGACAGAATCATATGGAAACACTTTCTACCAATTCATTTATATTCATAATGAACCTTTACGTAAGGAACAGCAGCGAACAAATTACACTAACCTGGGGAGAGCCATATATCACCTCTGTCTTATTTGCTGGCTTTCCGTCAGTTTCTTCTAATTGCGTCCTCTCCGGCAGGAATTCTCCAATACAATCACATATCTGAGACGATATACCATAAGCACACAATTTTATTAAATTCCGTTTGCGAGGTACCATGTTAAATGTCTTCTAGAAATCAAGAAATATGGAATCAATTGGAGATGGCTTATCTATTGGATTTATTTCATCGTCTAACAGCAGGTTACATTTCACAAAAACGATATTTTCTAAATGCTTGTTCACCATGGGTTAATAGAAGTTCGGTTCGAGTAATTTATAACGTTTGTACTCAGTAAATTTTTCCAAAATACTGCTGCAAATCGGTAATTTATGTTGTAGTCATTGTGTCATGAAAACAATAAAATCATGCCCTAACAATAGGGTTGTCTATATAGCTAGCACTATGGGAAAAAACGAGGTGGATACTCTAAACCATAACAAAATTCCTTCAATAAAAAATTGTCTTGATTGCAGATTGTTTTATTATTTAATTAATGATGCGTTTCGCCCTTTAGCAGGACATCCACAGATTATCTGCGTTACAGAATTTACACATAATTACAAGGCGGAATTACAAAACAGGGGTTATGGGACATGGGCTTATCTATCAATGCTATCTCTTGTTATTGGACACAAAAAAATTATTTACCAATGTACCTCTGGAACAAACCATCGACATCATCCAACAAAATCTTTCCATGAAAGAAAACCTCCTTCCAGACAAACCTGCTGAAATTGTGTGACTATTACGTCTACTTACCACATACGTCAACTTTTCTTTTAACAACTCTTTTTATGAACAAAACTACGGTTTAGCCATGGGTAGTTGTCTTTCCGGTTTCCTTGCCGATATATTTGTCAATCACATTGAATCTCAATACTTCCAACATAAAACTCCAATAAGCAGAATAATACTCTTCTACAAGAGATATGTCGATAACATCTTGATTATTTTCAATGGTACCCTAGCTGAAGTAACAGTTCTAAATCTTGAATTCAACAACTTTACCCATGAGATAATGAACTCCTCCGATGCCTTGAACTTTTTGGAGCTACAGTTACAGTTAGCTGAAAAAAAAGTCGTATTCCAAATCTATAGGAAACCGACCACAACTGACACAGTCATACATGCATCTTCAGGCCATCCATGGCAATAAAAAATAAGCTTTCTTAAATCAATGATGAACAGAATTTTTGATATCCCCCTTTTCTGAAGCTTCCGCTAATAAAGAACTAAACAATCTTGAATACATCGCCGAAGTGAATGGTTACAACCCGTTCTTTGTTCGCAAAATGTACAATGCAAAACATTCTAAAGCTGTACCACGATTTCATTCGGTAGCACCTGACGACGAAGTTAAAAGCATCCCCATTCCTTTCATGGGATATTTTTCTTATGACCTGGCTAAACTCTTTCGTGGCACAAATGGACAAATCGTATTTAGCAGGCCTTTGAGCATTCAGCAAATTCTCCCACGCAATGAACAAGCCAATAAGGACAGATACCTTTCCTCAGGAGTAACTACAATGTCCCGAATGCCCAGCTGAATATATAGAACAGACAGGCCGGACTTTTAAGTACGTTTTACCGAGCATCTTCTTCGAAAACATACCAACTCAAAAAACATTCCCCTTTTGTGGAACATAAACATACTAAAGCCTCCGAACATCAACGGCCTACCATTGACAACATGCAAATTTGACATATTGCGCAGAAGGAGCATAAGTTAAATTTACTGGAAGAGTTGGAAATAGCGAAGCGCACTTACTTTGGTCACCTACACCTCCTTAATGATCAGTTGGCATGCAAAGATCAAACATTTATCGATACTATGATGCCTCTGTTCATATAAAGTACTGAAATTCCTTTTATTTATAAGTACCAACACAAACTATTAACTTCTGTCCTGCTTAATGACTTCCCTTTTGTTAAATTTGTAGTCAGATAGCTAGATTTCATCCGTCCCGTCTTCTACACTGGCTTCCTATGTCACTCCCTACCCACACCCTCTTAGTTAGTCTGTACAAGTCGTGGGAGCAGCACACCACGCCCGCCCACCGCTCGTGAGCGCAATTGTAAACATGGGCTTATCTAGTGTCATCAGGGACCGCCGATCATAGACCATAGATAATATAGACAGCGCGTGACGTCATTCCACTGAAACCAACATCTAAGTCACGTGACTCGGGGCAGGAAATCGTTTTCATCATTACGAGTAATGCGAAATATAGCTGAGAGTTTCAGTTCTTATCCTTTTTAGTGCAAATTAAGCATATATTTGTACAATGAAGGTCTTAGCGTGTTCTTATTACATCTTTTGTAGTAAATTGGTGTTAGTTCTCCGCAATTGCAAGAATTTTTACGATGGCTACAGTGTTTACATGTGCCTAGCTGAAACGTATTAACAGTCTTTTCACAAGCAACAGAACTAGAGATTTTAAGCGAAAGATTGTTGTTGTTGTTGTACTGTGAGTCTTTTAGTTTGTATTTTACATAGGAGTGGAAGATAAAATATCAGTTTGAAAGGAGTATCAGCTCCATTACAAATCCTCAACAATACATGTGAAATGTTTCGTTGTGCTTTTATAAGAAATGAAATCTGTTTGCATCCATAATGTCCGATTTTAACAACATACAAACGTTTATATTTTAAGATTTTTGCTACACATCGTCATGCTAAAACGTAAAACAACCAAAGTATTGGCTGTTTACATTAAATAATAGGGTAGTGAGGAAACGTCATCGATGCACTTGCCAAGAAACAACTTTATAGGGATAATGACTAGTCTGTATGAAAGTTCAGCTTTTTATAACGTTACTAAAAGTAAATTTTCACCAGAAATAACTTTTCTGCTAACATATAAACTTGCTCAAGAGCAGCTTGAAGTATCTTTCCATCGACAATCACATTCATAAGTTGCAAAAAGTAAAAGAATCAAAGCATAATACTAACACCGAGTATATGTAATTCTGTTGCTTCTAAAAATAACTGACAATAAGGGGCACATGTAAACACGACAATCACTGCATTAATATTAACAATATGATGAAATAACGTTACCATTACTACTAGATGTGTAATAGGAATAAGAAAAGTCGTTTTATTGTTAAAATCAACGCTTGATTTCACCTGTAAATGAGAAAAACTGTTGCTCATAATGACGAAAACTCAGTCACGTGACTCGGGGCAAATTTAGATGTTGGTTTCAAACCACAACACAGCAGAGATAGGAACACGCGCAGTCTATGTTATCTTTGGTCTATGCCGCCGATTATATTAAAGTAATCTTAAAATTCAGTTTTATGCTTTTCACGTCTTTACCGAATATGTCGTTACCCGATCATTTGTCGGGCTACAAGGAAATCCACAATTCTAAAACCATAGAAACATCGCAAAACAACTTACGGTGTCACACCACGGAGAGCGCCTTGTAAGCTTTGTTTACCATTTATAATATCTACTTAGCACAAAATAGACCCATGTCACATTACCCCAGTTTTGTAATTCCGCCTTGTAATTTTGTGTAAATTCTGTCATGCGCATAATCTCAGGATGTCCTGCTAAAGGGCGAAACGCGTCATTAATCTCTATATATAAAAGAAGTGTCCCGATTGACTGACTGACTGACTCATCATCGCCCAGCCCAAACCACTGAAGATAGAAACTTGAAATTTGTGGAGGGTGTTGATCTTACTCTGTAGGCGTCATTTAAGAAGCGATTTTTCGATATTCCGTCCGTAAGGGGATGAAATAGGGGATGAAACGTTTTTTTGAAAATACGTAGCTATTTAGGCAATTTTGAAGCTAGAACTACAAAATTTCTGATTTTAATTCAAGGTTCGAATTTAAAAGACACGTGTTTCGACATTTTTTGAAATTCGACAAATAAGGGGCTAAAATAGGTGACACAAAAATTGATTTTCAAATATATGTTGCTGTTAACTCAAATTTCGAGCTATAACTACGTAACTTAGGATATGGACTCTTGATCATGATTAAAAAGACACGTGTTTCGGTATTTTTGGAAATTCAACATCTAAGGGGGTAAAAGAGGGAATAAAAAATTCTTTTCCAAAAGACACTATAGCTATAGCTACAAAAATTGGTATTTGTATTGTTCGTTATAATTTAAAAAATACGTGTTTCCGTATTTG
Organism: Locusta migratoria; assembly: GCA_026315105.1. Taxonomy (NCBI): domain Eukaryota; kingdom Metazoa; phylum Arthropoda; class Insecta; order Orthoptera; family Acrididae; genus Locusta; species Locusta migratoria. The sequence goes on along the minus strand of CM048748.1, from coordinate 132,719,004 downwards.
TTGAAATTGAACCATCAAGGGGGTTATATTGGAGAAGGAGTGTTTTTCGGAAATATGTTGCTATTTAGGCAATTTTGAAGTTGGAACTACAAATTTTCGGATTTGGATTCGGGGTTCAAATTTAAAACACGTGTTTCGGTATTTTTGAAAATTCGACCAATAAGGGGTAAAATACGAGATGCAAAAATTGATTTTCAAAAATATGGTGCTGTTAACTCAAATTTCAAGCTATAGCTACGAAACTTAAGATATGGATTCTTCATCGGGATTTAAAAGAAACAACTGGTGCAGACCAACCAGCCTACGCATGCGAAGCTAGTTAAAGAATAAAACAACTGTGCCGGCCGCGGTGGCCGAGGTGACTGAGGCGCTCCAGTCACGGTCAGCACGGCTACTACGGTCGGGGGTTCGAATCCCCCCTCAGGCATGGATATTTGTGCCGTCCTAGTTCGTAAGTAGTTCATAAGTAGTTTGTAAGTTTAGGGACTGATGACCCCGTAGTTAAGTCCCATAAGCTTAACAAACATTTGAACATTTAACACAACTGCAATCAAATTGAAGAAATATTTATTCTCACTGATTGCTGTACACCATGGACTGGAAATCTTTTTATATCAAAATTCCTGGTAGTGTAGGCCTAACATGCCAGAGTACAATGAAAATAAACTGCAACTATGACGTAAAAGCAGCACTCTCTATGACAACACTTGGAGCTCAGTCTATGGTTCACAGAAGCAGAGCATTCTCTTATATTGCAAGTTTTTCGAGCTGTGTTGTCGGTAAGAATGCACACAGCTTCAGTTGCTGTTTCTCAAAACAACAGTGCAGTGCCTCTTACCAGTTGCAGGAATCCACAGCACCGAACACAGACAGAGAGCATACTGCTTTGTTTATGCTTCAGGTATATTTCACCAAAGACTCTTGCAAATCGATTTCAGTTTTGTAAAATTATTTAAATTACAGAGATGCATCAACTGGAACAATATGGCAGTAGGCTGCTTCTGGTCGCTTCGGATTTGACCGTCGAATCACCGATTTCTCGAAAGCTTTCTGTCGACTTCTTAATGACCAGCGTGAATCATCTAAAACTTGCAACCCAAATATTGCGTTAGTGGAATATGCTGTTTTTATAAGATAGATAGGTAGTCAAGGGCTAGTATAGGTGGCCAATGAACTAATTTTAATAATATATAGAAATTGTTTTTTTGTGCAAACGTATTCTTTTTAAATGAAAAGTGCTTATTGACAGTAATAAACTAAAAGTGGGGTTTGTTGCACGACTCTGGTGCAAGTCGTTTACGAAATACCGCATTGTGAAAAATTTCCACGGCAACACCTGCTTAGTACCTGTGGTAGCACACACTAAAGATCGAAGTGCGGCAACCGGAGGTGCCTGTGTGATTGCGTGAGTGCTCTATTTTCTGAAGAAGGCCATGGCCAATAGCTGAAAGTGTTTTATGCGTGTGTCTTTTGTGTGTGCCTGTCGCAACTCGTCGCCACGTCTTTGCGCTGAGTTATAAACTATTCTTATTACTATATTTAAGAGACGAAAAATTCCTAGCAGGAAAAATTGTATATACAAAATAGACGAAGATTACTCACCAGGCGAAGGAGCACAGGTGTGGCAGCAGCACAAATAAACAGAACACACACACACACACAAACACAAACGCAAGCTTTCGCAACCCAGTTGCTTCTTCAGGCAGAAGGGAAAGAGAGGGAAAAGGAAATGATGAGGGTTTTAAGGAAGTGGGTATGGAGCCATTCCAATCCCGGGAGAGGAAAGACTTACCTTGGGGGAAGAAAAGGAAGGTAAACAAATACACACACACCCATACATTTACACAGACGCAAACAAACCTAGGCCTACGGAGGGAATGTACATAAAACTGGATGGGGTTGTTGTAGGGATGTTGTGGGGGAGGCATAATATATGGTGAAGGAGGAGTGGGAAATATGGGCTATGTAACAGGCTGCAATTAACAAATAAAAATGAAAATATGTATAAAAATATATATATAAATATTATTAAAATATTTACATATCGGGAGGGAGATGAATGTGGACAGTAATTCAGGTATGAGAAAAGAAAGGAAATAGAAAAAGTTTCTATAATATGTTGTTGATACTGTGGTCACCTTTAGTTGTCAACAACGTAGTATCAAAGGGTTAGGTAGTGGTATGACGTCCAAAAAGGGTTTAAGGAAGGTGAAAATCGTAAAAAGTACGAGAACACCGCTTGAGAATGTAAGGAAACGCCTAAATAGGATTGGTTATATGGTAGCAGATTACGATTTTGAGGTTGAAAACCGTCTGACGAAGGAAAAGTGGAATCAAAACCAACGGAAAGTTGCTGAAATATGATCGGAAAAGTATTAAACACGAACAGAAAAACGGGAATGGAAGCAATCGCGAGGTAACTAAGAAATGCCGAAAATGGTTATAAACAATATAGAAACTATTGTATATATTTATCGTAGAGTATCCGTTTGTTGGATTGTGTGGTTGTACTGCACACAGGTCTACGGTTATGTGCCAATCTTGATGATATTTTACACATTTGACCTTCGAAACAAGGGGAATGTCTTGTCTAAATCTGTCTTAATGTTTGTAACAGTATCAAGTAAAGAAACAGCATTAAATCGGTTAGTAACGTGCCGAGATTTTAGGCGAAAACTTTAAACAATGACTTGTCGCAGCCTTGGTACCCGTGTTTATAGTGAATCTCACTATGACGACGCATCTACTGAACTATTTGTCGTAGGTGCCACTTACCTATAGAAATTGTAACCCCACAGTAAGGAAGATTTGCACCAAATGTGGTTGAAATCGGTCTAGTGGTTGAAGAGATGTGCAACACTATGACGTAATCCAGCAGTTTTTCGCGCATTTTCACCGTTTATGACGTCTATTTCCTGAACTATGCGACGTACACCTGATATAATAATGCCTAATACCACCGCGAAAGAAGGAAGGAATATTAGGGATTACCCCCCGACGACAGCGTAGTCATTAGAGTCCAGTGCGCAAGTCCGGTGTGCTACCACTTGTAATACCACATAGCGACCATAGCATTAGAATCATCATATTCCAAAATTTTTCATCGTTTCGTAATTTTAATTATTTGTTAAGAGGCAGAAATTTATCATTTTTCAAAATTTTTAGTGAATTCAAATTAGATCAGCGTGATTTAGAATAATACTATAAAGGGAATAAGTAGGTCAAAACACCTCGTATGTCAGAGATCATTTGTCATATTGCCATTATTAATAGTACCTGCAGTTGAGTTACTCGCTCTCTATGTGATGAACGCTCTATCTGATTATCTCTATGTGATTAGCTCTCTATGTGATTGCTCTCAGTATTCAGTGCTTAACTGCACAATATCATACGCGGTTTATTTTCAAGATAGAAATGAACCCGACAAATTATTTATTTCTTAATATAAACTTTAATATCGTGATCATACGCTAATGCGTGCAATCTCTTTGGACATTGATCGGGATAGGTTAGGAAGGAATAATTAGAAACTTCTGCTCCCGTTAATAAACTGATTAATATTCGTGATATTGGAATTGGAACTTCTTTGCAAGTTTTAAGGAAATAAATTTTTAAAAACTTATCTAGAAGAATTAAAGATCATAGTCAATGTAATATGATCCAGAGACTTTCATGTAAATGAGACTTTTACGAAAATAGTCACGAATTGTGAACTTACGAAGTATTTTCTGTGAAAGTGATTTGGTTGTAACTATTAGTTTCAAAATAGAGAATCTGTGAAACTTAAAAAATGTCTTAAACAGTTATTCAAGTATTTAGTTCCCTAATATGGTCCAAGATTATTCTAAAGGTGAACATATAATAATATATGGGAAGTTCGTAAGAAATTAGTTAATCTGTGAAAGAAAAATATCTAACACCTTTGGTTAGAAGAGACATTTAATAAAAAAAAAAATAAAGAATAATTCGAGAAAAAGGAATCAGGCACAAATAATATCTTTTGTGACTAGCTTCAAGCGGTCTGAACTACTGGGATTCAATGATTCGGTTGTTTTTTTTTTTCAGTTTATTAAATATCAGCCCCTGAGAAACGGAATTTCATGCTCGAACATTACAAAAAGTCTTTAAGTTTAAATTATGCAAAGAATCAATATTTGCAGTGTGAAAAAATCAAGAAAGATATAAATTTTATTAATTACGAAGAAGTACCAGGTCTACCAACTTAAATTTCATACTGGGATGACAAAATTTAGAACCTATACATACATTACAAACTGTGAAGGTCAAGCCGAAATCTACAGCTTTCAAGTCACAAACTAAAGCCAAATACAAGCCAACCAACCGAATACGAATCAGGATGTCATCGACATACCTGTTGTAGAAGAGTATTTTTCTGCTTATTGGAGTTTTATGTTGGAAGTATTAAGATTCAATGTGAATGACAAATATATCGGCAACGAAACGTTAAAAACTACTACCCATGGATAAGCCGTAGTTTTGTTTATAAAAGGAGTTGTTAAAAAAAAGTAGTTGTATGTGGTAAGTAGGCGTAATAGTGACACAATTTCAGCAATTTCGTCTGGAAGGAGGTTTTCTTTCATGGGAAGGTTTTGCTGGATGATGTCGATAGTTCGTTCCAGAGGTACATTGGTATATAAATTTCTATGTCCAATGACAAGAGATAGCATAGACGGATAAGCCCATATCCTATAACCCGTTTTGTAATTCCGCCTTGTAATTTTGTGTAAATTCTGTCACACAGATAATCAGTGGATGCCCTGATATGGGGCGAAACGCGTCATTAATTAAAGAATAAAACAATCTGCAATCATGACGGTTTTTTATTGAAGGAATTTTGATATGGTTGAGAGTATCCACCTCGTTTCTTTCCCACAGTGCTAGCTATATAGACAACGCTGTTGTTAGGGCATGATTGTATTGTTTCCAAGCCACAATGAGTACAACATAAATTACCGATTTGCAGCAGTGTTTTGGAAATATTACTGACTAGAAAGGTTATAAATTACTCGAACGGAACGTTCTATTGACGCATAGTGAACAAGCATTTAGAAAATATCGTTTTTGTGCAATGTAACTTGCTGTTTACTGACACGATGAAATAAATCCAATAGATAAGGAATCTCCAATTGATTCCATATTTCTTGATTTCTAGAAGGCATTTAACATGGTACCTCACTAACGGCATTTAACAGCATTGTGTGCTTATGGAATATCGTCTCAAATATGTGATTGGATTCGAGATCTGAAAAAGTTTCTTCGCAATAAGATGTGCGGTACGGTATCGCATAAAATACGGAGAAACATACGTACTAAAATTCATTTCTATTTATTAAATTGCAACGGCTATGCAAGCTTACGGTTAGAAATATCATCAGCTAGAGTTATTTTCCTTTTCTGTGAGACCTTCTCCGATTACGGCACCTGTCAGTGTATACTCGTGCATCGCTTACCCGCCTCCTCAAAGAGCTAGGTAAGCTGAGGCAGAGATTGCGGCTGGCGGCGGTTCCTGCCGCCCACCTCCTACACGCACACACACAAACACACAACCACACACACACACACACACACACACACGGCGTTATTAAACGTCCCGGTTAGGAACGCCGCCTAACGCAGCAGCTGGCGCGCAGATATCGATTCCGGAGCCCAGCCGCGTCACACGAAAACACGGCACCGCCAGCCGCAACACGGTGGGCCCCCTACACGAAGACATCTCCAATTCATACCCAGGGGACACCTCTGCCGACACTGTTGTCTCCTACACTGTCTCCTCTCACTCCCTCCTCACCCTTTCTTACACCAGAGATATTGTTGATACGGCTGAAGCAGTGATCTCTATAAAACCTGGATGTATAAGTCTGGTCTCTGAGCATAGAACTATAGCGTGCCTGCACATTCATATGTTTTCCACATTTTTTCTCAATGTCAGTCATGTTTATTTGGCATACGTATTTACAATAGTTATTACGTGAGAAAGAAGTGCTCGCCTACGTCTTGATTTGAAATTTATGTTAATACGGGATATAATTGGTTAATATAGAAGCATAAACGAAACGTATTTTCTTCTCGTTTTTTAAAAATACTTCATAGCAGCCATATTTGAATTTGGCAAGAAACGAAATACGAACATTTATGGCTAGCACGCTCAAACAGCTGAAGTTCAATATCCATATCGTATAGGGATCAATGGGCAGAAGTCGTTTAATCTATATCTACGTAAATACTCTGCAACTCACTCGGAAGTGTATGGCTGTGATAATATTTCTCTACAGTTCCATTCTCTAGTAGCTTGCGGGAAAAAGGAACACCTAAATCAGTCCGTTTTCGATCTGATTTCTCTTACTTTATTTTGATGATCATGCCTTCCTATGTAGGTGGGTGCTAAAACAAGATGTTCGCATTTGGAAAAGAAAGTTAGTGAAATAAATTTCGCAAATAGATCTCGTCGAAATGAATAACGCCTTTGTTTTGATGATATCCACCCCAACTCGTTCATAATTTCCGTGATACTCTCTCCTCTATATCGCCATAACACAAAACGAGCTGTCCTCCTGTGTACTATCACTAAATCGTCTGTCAGTCCTACTTGGTTGAGATCCCACAATGCGCAACAATACTCCAAAATAGGACGCACAAGTGCAGTGTAGGCAGTTTCATTAGTAGAACTGTTGCATCTTCTAAGTGTTCTGCAAACAAAACGTAGTCTTTGGTTTGCTTTCACTACAATATTTTCTATTTGTTCTTTCCAATTCAAGTTGTTTGTAATTGTTACTCCTAGGCATTTACCAGAATTTACGGCCTGTAATTTTGACTGATTTATCGTGAAGATTAAGTTTAATGGGCTTCTTTTAGTGGTCAAATGGATGACTTCAAACTTCTCATTAATAACCCAGATAGAGCGTAATTACTTTTGGTTTAAATTTAATTTCAGAAGCTATTGATTACCTTCATATGCCTGCACATGATCGTTATAAATGATTTGATTCACAGTCACGTCATTAGTTTTGCAATAATGTCCATCTCTCTGGAAGCACAACAAAATGAATATTTTAGACTCTCAATCTGGGGAATTATTATTATTAAAATATCATTTAAAATGAAATATATACATATAAACGTCGCAGAAATTGAAGAATCTTCAACAAATACAAACCCAACTGCTAGGGAATGTTCAATATCTTCTGTATGAACCTCAACTTCGAAGCCGTATTCAACAACTTCTAAGTCAACAATACAAGCTAAATTGATCTGAAAAGGAAGCACGCTACAAAAAAAAGAAATAAAACACGACACTGTGCACGAATTATTAAATACAATAATGGAAAAGTTGCCGTTCTCGTCCTTCTGGAAGGACGTTAGCTGCATCTGCGTTAAGGGTCAATTGCCAGTTTTTCACCATACATATATCTTATCGAATTCATATTGCAATTGCTTTTGATCTTCTGGTGACTTTACTAACCGACAAGTGACAGCATCATCATCGATCAACCTAATAGAGCCACTCAGATTGTCTCCTAAATCATTTATAAACATAATCTGACGAGTACCGACATGATCACGAACTCAGTAATAAATCGTTCGCGTGCCGTGCCGTTCGCCGTAATGCGGTGCACGCGGCCGTTCGTCGTCGGGGGTTCAAGTCCCCCTTCGGGTATGAGTGTATGTGTTGTGCTTAGGTTCGTTTAACTTAGTTTAAGTAGTTTGTAAGCCTAGGGACTAATGACAAAACATTTACGTCCCATTGATTTACAAATATTTGAACATTTAAACTGTTCGCGATCTTTTTTTTTTTTTTTTTTCAGTAACATATCTAAATCTTTATATATAAAACAGTGTCCGTATGTTTGGTTGTGTGTGTGTACGTGTTGCATACAAATCTACAATTTTGTTCCAGTCTTTACGAAATTTTGCACAGGTAAGATTCAATCCATGGAGACGATCGCCGTAAGTGTAAGAATCACGTACGATACATAATTTACGAGATATGACGTCATAAATAATGAGATGTGCGAAAAACTGCTGCATTTAGCGACAATGCTGCTCATTTTCTCCTAAACCACTGGACCGATTTCAGCCAAAGTTGGTGCACACATTCCTTACCGCGAGGTAACAATGCTGTATGGTTAAGAGTCACATACGACACATGGTTCAGAAGATATGACGTCATAAACAATAGGATTCGCAAAAAATTGCCACAAAATGCGGCAAGGCTTTATAAATACGATAAATGAGACTAAGAGTGCTTACCGCCTTGCAACAAACTTTAAACATAATTTCAAACCTTTATTAAACTTCTCTTCGCTGACAACCATAGCAAAAAGATGAAAGAAGATGGTGTCGGTAGGCATCTGTATTGGCGGATTTACGGTCCTCTATATTGTTCAGAATGGCGCTTTGACTGCTCAGAGCTATAGAGATGAAGACCTTTTGTTGTGCCCTACGATGGTGCCATAGGAGATGGGTTCCTTCTGTTGGACGATTACGCTCGTCCCCACAGAGCAGCACTCGTTGACAACGTGCTTGAAGCTGATGGAATCGAACGAATGGAGTGGCCAGCTTGTTCACCGGACTTAAACCCGATTGAGCATGTCGAGGATGCACTTGGTACACACAGTTCAGCTAGTCCAACACCTCCAACAACGATTGCAGCAAGAGATGACCATTATCTACGATTAACAGCCCATCGAGACAGAAGAATGGTAGAATGGCCCAATATACCTCAACAGCTGATTGATAACCTCATACTGCCCATGCCACGCAGGTGTGTAATGTAGTGGCCGTCCGAGGAGATCACACACCATATTAGTGGGTAAAGAGAAGGAATTTTTCATTATTACGGTAGCCCCATAGTGCCTCGCTCTACATATACGTCACGTAAATCTCAAGTAAAGAGTTGAGACAACAATAGTACTGTGTCACATACGTTTGTTGTGGTCTTCAGTCCACAGACTGGTTTGATGCAGCTTTCCATGCTACCCTGTCCTGTGCAAGTCTCTTCATCCGAGAATACGTTCGGCAACCTACATCCTTTTGAATCTGCTTACTATATTCGTCCCTCGGTCTCCCTCTACGATTTTTACCCCACAAGCTTCCTTCTAATGCTAAGTTGACATACGGATTACAACTGTAATCAATATCTGATGCGTAATTGTTTGGAGCAGAGCACAAAAACACCAACGAATAATACAATTCGGAATAGGCTATGCTATTGTTATGCTCAAACGAAAATCATTGGTTTACGGAACTGTTCAGATTGTTTAAAGGTTGTAGAAGTTTTTATATGTAATACGGCTATTGGACGACCATCCACCAGAAGAGGTACAGGTCTAGTGTGAGAACCATCTAGCGGTCGACCATATTATCGGCTGTGGAAATCAAAAATTCAAGGTAACAAAATAACCTTCTTTGGCGTCGCAGTTTCGCGTGTTATTCTGGAAGAATAACTTTTTGGTCATCTGTTGCTGCTATTTAAATAGATAATTCAAGTAAGATTGATTTTCTGCCTTATTTCAAGTGCTCTCACAACGCTGCCAACAGGTAGGAGGTATGGTATCTTCGTCCTGTCTTCATGGCTTGCAATGACGAACTTGTCTAAATTACTACGCATGTATAAATTAAAAGATCAGCTATAATTTTCCATCGCCAACATCTGGCACCTGTCGTAAATTAAACACCAGTAACAAACCATCAAACAGGCAATACTTCGTAACAAACACAGTGCAAAGTTTTTACTACCTCAACGCCCCTTGGTGCGCGCCACACCAGCGCCATACATTCCGGCCCTGGGGTTCGCTAAAAAATTCAAATGTTTGTTAAGCTTATGGGACTTAACTACGGGGTCATCAGTCCCTAAACTTACAAACTACTTATGAACTAGCTAACACTAAGGACAGCACAAATATCCATGCCCAAGGGGGGATTCGAACCCCCGACCGTAGTGGCCGTGCAAACCGTGACTGGCGCGCTTCAGACCCGTCGGCCACCGAGGCCGGCCTCTGCGGTTCGCTCGCAGGTACCAGCGCAACGGGGTCCACAGACCGCCACACCGGCCCTCTCGCTGTGTTATAGATGGCTGCCGTTCCCGAAGGCTCGTTCTCCGTCTCACATGGACTCGGCGTCTCTCTCTCCCTCTGGTGCCACCCAGAAGCGCTTTAGAAACGGGCAGGATTCATTGGTTTGGCTTCCCCGTGGAAATCAACTGCATAAAAATATCAGTAACCCGTAAAATTTAAAATGAAGTTGGCAGGCATTTCTCGACGCCTTTCAAACTGTGAGCCCACGTGGGTAAGGGGGGGGGGGGGGCGGGGAGTTACTGTCGCTGCATGTCTCTGCAAGGAGAATAACGATGGGCAGAGAAAAAAAGGAATTAGTTCGTAAATTCAAACTGCAATTGAAGAAGACATTTGAGTCAGCGGCACCACCACCTGAAAGAGAAGTAAGGACTTCAATTTTCAGAAAAGAAGATGTTCCAAAAAAACAGGATGTAATGGTGCATAGAAAGTGTGTTAAACAAAATTAAAAGGGCGTATTTACTTCATACTAAACTCTATGTATTTTTTTTAATTATCATACTAAATAATTCATATCAGAAGCTAAAGAACTACACTCCTGGCCATTAAAACTGATACATCAAGAAGATGACGTTCTACAGACGCGAAATTTAACCGACAGGAAGAGGATGCTGTCATATGCAAATGATTAGCTTTCACACAAGGCTGGTGCCGGTGGCGACACCTACAACGTGCTGACATAAGGAAAGTTTCCAACCGGTTTCTCATACACAAACAGCAGTTGACCGTCGTTGCCTGGTGAAATGCAGTTGTGATGCCTCGTGTAAGGAAGGTCGGATTGCGGTTTATCGTATCGAGTCATTGCTGCTCGCGTAGGTCGCGATCCAATGACTGTTAGCAGAGTATGGAATCGGTGGGTTCAGGAGAGCAATACGGAACGCCGTGCTAGATTCCAACGGCCTCGTATCACTAGCAGTCGAGATGAAAGGCATATTATCCGCATGGCTGTAACGGATCGTGCAGCCACGTCTCGATCCCTGAGTCAACAGATGGGGACTTTTGAAAGACAACAACTATCTGTATGCACAGTTCGACGACATTTGCAGCAGCATGGACTATCTGCTCGGAGACCATGGCTGTGGTTACCCTTGACGCTGCAGCACAGACAGGGGCGCCTGCGATGGTGTAAGTAACGACTAATCTGGGTGCACGAATGGCAAAACTTCATTTTTCGGATGAATCCGGGTACTGTTTACAGCATCATGATGGTCACATCCGTGTGTGGTGACATCGCATTGAACGCACATTTGAAGCATGTATTCGTCATCGCCATACTGGCGTATCACCCAGCGAGATATTATGAGGTGCCATTGGTTACACATCTCGGTCACCTCTTGTTCACATCGACGGCACTTTGAACAGTGGCCGTTACATTTCAGATGTGTTACGACCCGTGGCTCTACCCTCCATTCGATCCCTGTGAAACCCTACATTCTAACTGGATAATGCACGACCGCATGTTGCAGGTCCTGTACGGGCCTTTCTGGATACAGAAAATGTCCGACTGCTGCCCTGGCCAGCACATTCTCTAGATCTCTCAGCAATTGAAAACGTCTGGTCAATGGTGGCCGAGCAACTGGCTCGTCACAATACGCCAGTCACTATTCTTGATGAACTGTGGTATCGTGTTGAAGCTGCATGGGCATCTGTACCTGTATACGCCATCCAAGCTCTGTTTGACTCAATGCCCAGGCGTATCAAGGCCGTTATTACGGCCAGAGGTGGTTGTTCTGGGTGCTGATTCCTCAGGATCAATGCACCCAAACTGCATGAAAATGAAATCACATGTCAGTTCTAGTATAATATATTTTTCCAATAAATACCCGTTTATTATCGGCATTTCTTCTTGGTGTAGCAATTTCAATGGTCAGTAGTGTAAAAAAAACTACATCTTTAATTTCAATTTGTAACTTTGAATTTTTCGAAATTATGCATGTTATCAAATGTTATTCTTTGTCTACTTAGAATTTAATTGTATCATACAGCTGCATTATTGTCTTGTAATAGAAATTCTAAAATATTCATATTAGATTGAACACAAAGTTTAACTGCTCACCGTGACATCAACCTATTTTGAAGACATTTGTTCAAAATGAAATACGCTGTTTCTGTGTTCTATTCACCCCCCCCCCCCCCGGGCGAGGGGGATGAAATAATAATAAAGAGGAAAAGTTGTGTATACCTGTCTAAGAGACAGATAAACGTCTGGATATTTCTGATTTGGAGAGGAAAAGAGGGGGGTGGGGGAGGGTTGTTATTCATCGTGTGCTCGTGAGCAGGATGCTGTCGGGTGATTTTTAACAACAAAGTATTTCCACGTTTTCAAGAAGAGCAAGGCATCTGCATTTGGCTCCTCAATGAAACATATTCAGCTGAGATGTTCAGTCTGACGGATCACGTCTTGTGGCAACTAAATGTGCCGCGAAATTGGATTTGTCTGCTATATGTTTCTTGTTTAACGCTATGTTCTCACGATACCTCAACTTTAGCCTTCTCCCGGTTTGTTCTATTTAGATTGAATTGCATTCCGCACTAGGCTATTTACAGATTCTTGATTGTTCATAAAATGTCGTAACAGTTTCTTATTAATTTAGACTTTACACGACAGAGAGCGTTGATTTTATGGTCTCTAATTCGCTTCTTTCCCATGGACAAATTACTGTAATGACAAAACTGTATTTTACGTGTACCCTACTGCGTTTTTAATGATCGTTTTATGATTTGAGAGGTACTGTGAAAAATTGTAGCTCTATTGGTAAATAAGCAGTGTGCAAAGGTTTGAATATCTCTTCACATCCTAATTCGAGCTAGTGGTGTCTCATTTTACCGTACGTTATGATCTTATGGCAATGTATTTTCAACTTGATTTCGTATTTGAGTTAAAAGTTTTAATTAATATGATTCTATACTACTTATGATTTCTGCTGTAAAATTAAATATTTACTGCTGTTAATGGCATCAATAAAGAAGGTTCTGATGGCGTCCATTACAGCATGGAGCTTGGCTGCCTAGGTCTTGTATATAGTTATATGGTGGTGCGTGTTAAATATGAATGCACTGGGCTTGACACTGGTATGTATTTATCACGGAAAATTTAATGCGCTCGATGGATAATGGACAAATATTTCTACAATGCCGATTCTGGTTTGACTTTGTGCGTCCTGTTTACTTACTTTTAGCACTGATGATGACCACACCGTGGTTGTAATTAAAATTAATTAATAAAAAATTTCTTATTTTATACGATGAAAGCTCGAATTTCTTTTGGTTATCAAATCAAATGATTGATTTCCGATTTATCAGCGCTAAATTATATTTTCTATAGTTAGAGCGAGCTGATATTCATCTACAAAAGATGTCTGTCACCATGTATCCTTCTACAATCAGACAGAGACGACATCTTCCCACACACCACATCGTCGTCAGCAAACAGTGCTGTTTGCTCCCCGCGCTACCCGCTAGATCAAATATGTATTTAGAGAACACTACTGCTGCGTTCTCTACGATAGTCCTATCTCTGATGAACAGCCACCTATCCTAACTAAGTACCGAGTTCTACTATTTAGTCCTCGAAACACCTACATACTCGGTATGCTATTTCGTACGCTGGAATGATAACAATGTGCAAGATCAATGCGTCGAATGTTTTCAATAAATCTAATAACATGGACCCTTATTCTTGCTTTTCATCGATTATTCGAGGGTATCTTTTAAGAGAAAGATCACAGTGAGTTTCGAACAACCGATACCTTTGAAATTCCTGCTGATTTGTGGCCATAAACGTTTATACTTTAAGCAAAGTAAATGTGTTCCAATTGAGAAATACTCAAAAATTCTGCTGAAACCCGACATTCAAAACACTTCTGTCATTTAGTGATCGGTTTTTTTAACCCATTCTTGTATCATAGAGGGGTTACATGCTCTTTTGTCCAATCAATTGGTAATTTGTGCTGTACAATAGCAGATACAAATTACTTAAGGGGCCAACACCGAACTGGGATTCCATCGGGCCACAACAGCTATTTCACTTGCTTCTGAACACCAGGTATTGTATCTGCTTTGTATTGTATTGTATTGCTTTGCATACAGAAGTATGTACAGGTAGATATATAAGTCTGTAAGACGCTCAAATGATGTGAGAATGAAATTTAAACTCGAAAATTGAGACAGCAACGCCATCTTCCCTGTCTTCTATTGCTGCACCCAACTGGTCAACAGTTGACTCGACAGAAACGTTCGACTACCTGAATGACTATCAGTAGGACCAGAATTATCTCGGATTCTTGGCTAAACCTATCGGTAAGGTATGATAGTAGTGCTTTGACCAGTTACATCTTCAGCCCACAAACAAAAGAAATATTTTAGACATTACAGCTACAAACAGGCCAGACCTTGTCAATGATGTCCCTGTAGAGACAAGGATTAGTGATCATGACGTCGTCATAGCGACAATGGCCACCAATGTTAATAAATCGGCCAAGAAGCCTAGAAGGGTGTTTGTGCTAGAAAGAGCAGATGAGAAATTGTTAGCGTCCCACTTAGGGAATGAATGAACATCGTTTAGTTTCAATACGGTGGATGTAGTTGAATTATGCGCAAAATTCAAATGCATTATACTAAATCGTTGGAGAAATATATGCCGCCAAAGTGGACAATGAGTGGGAAAGACCCGCCGTGGTTTAAAAATATTCGAAAATGCTGAGGAAGCAAAGGCAGTTGCACTCTCGGTTCAAAGAAGGTCAAGCAAATCAAATCAGACAAAGTTAGGGGAGATTCGCGCGTCTATAAAGAGAGCGATGCGCGAAGAATACAATATCTACTACTGTTATACCTTACAAGAAGTTCTTGTAGAGAACACGAAAAAAATTTGGTCCTATGTAAAATCGGTAAGTGGATCAAAGGCCTCGATCCAGTCACTCGTTTATCATTCTAGGTTGGTGATAGAAGTCAGCAAAGTGAAGGCCAAAGTTTTAAATTTAACATCCAAGAAATTATTCACGCAGAAGGACCATGCAAACATACCTTCATTTGATGATCGTTCCAATTCCCAAATGGAGGACATAGTAATAGGCACAGCTGGTATAGAGAAACAGCTGAGAGAGCTCAAAACAAACAAGTCGCCAGGTCCAGATGGGCTACCAATCCGGTTTTACAAATTCTGCGGAATTTGACTCTTACTTAGCTTGCATTTGGTCCAGGGCAAAGTTCTAAGCGACTGGAAAAAGGCACAGGTAATACCCTTGTATAAGAAAGGCAAAAGAACGGATCCACGAAATTACAGACCTATATCATTAACATCAGTTCGTTGTACAATTGTTGAACATATTCTCAGTTCTAACTTTGTAAATTTCCTTGAGTCGGAAAAGATTCTATCCATGCATCAGCAGGGCTTTAGGAAGAATCGATCGTGTGAAACTCAGCTTGCCCTATACTCTCATGCCACCTTGCGAGCTATGGATGAAGAGCAACAGGCAGACTGCGTATTTCTAGATTTTCGAAGGATGCGGTACCGCACTACAGACTGCTAACGAAGATACGAGCGTATGGGATAGGTACCAAAATAAGTGAGTAGCTCGAAGACTACTTAAGTAATAGAACCCAGTACGTTGTCCTCGACGGCGAGTGATCATCAGAGACTAGCGTATCGTCAGGGGTGCCCCAGAGAAGTGTGATAGGACAGCTATTATTTTCTAATCTAACGGACAGAATGAGTTGCAATTTACGGCTGTTTGCTGATGATTCTGTGGTATACAGGAAGGTTCGTCATTGAATGACTGTAGTAGGATGCAGGATGCAAGGACAAAATTGCTAGGTGGTGTGAGGAATGGCAACTAGCGCTACATGTAGTAAAATGTAATGTGATGCAGGTGAGTAGTAGAAACAATCCGGAGATGCAGATGAGTAGGAGAAACAATCCCGTAATGTTCGAATACAGCATTAGTAGCATGCTGCTTGACTGAATCGCGTCATTTAAATATCTAGGCGTGACGCTGCACAGCGATATGAACCAGCATGCAAGGACAGTCGTAGTAAAGGTGGATGGTCGACTTCGGTTTATTGGGAGAATTTTGGGAAGGTGTGATTCGTCTTTAAAGGAGACCGCATATAAATCTCTTGTACGACCCCTTCTTGAGTATTGTTCAGACGTTTGAGATCCCCACCAGATCGGTTTATAGGAAGACGTGGCGGCATTTCAGAGGCGGGCAGCTAGGTTTGTAACTGGTAGACTCGATCGTTCCACTGCTGAAATGCTTCGGGAACTCAAATGGGAGTCGCTGGAGGGATGGCAACGTTCTTTTCGAGAAGAATTATTGAAGAAATTTAGAGGACCTGAATTTGAGGCGGACTGCAAAACGATTCTACTGCCGCCAACCTACATTTCACATAAAGAGCACTCGGATAAGATCTGAGAGATTAGGGCTCGTACGGATGCATACGAATATTCGTTTTTACCTCGTTCTATGTGGGAGTGGAACAGGAAAGCAAGTAACTATTAATGGTACTGAGTACCCTCGGCCACGCACCCTTGCCTGGATTACGGTGTATGGATGTAGATGTAGGAAGTTTCTGTAGGTTTCGTAGTTGCATCTTTTTTACAGACGTTACCTGTTCAGTCTCCTCCGAACAATATCAGGCATTTCACTTGACGATATCTTTATACGTGAACAAGAGACGTGAAGTAGAGATTATTCAAAGATACAATTCAAATGGTATTTGTCTCGATGATTGATAGTCTATGGCAAAATAGATTTTAATTAGATCATTGGATAATTTATATGAAACATCGGTACTTCAGTTTTATAGAGGATGTTTAATAACTGAATATATTCAAATACAACGGAAACTAAACGTCGGATCAAAAAGGGCAGAAAACAAATTTGTTTGTACCAGAGTGGAACATCCAATGATACCAAACTCACCCTCCCACCCTCCTCCCCCCACCCCACCCCCAGCTCCTCCACACACACATCTCCTTCCGTGGGTGGCGGGAGCTACTTTGAAATCCTCAATGGGAACCCCCGGTTTTTAATCACAGATTACGATTGTACGGCAAAAACTACATACGTTTCGTCTTAAGAAAATAAATAAATAAAATTCGTTTCGTCGTAAATCAGGATCATTTCAATTTTGTCTTCTGTGGTTTCAGTGTCTATTCGTACGTCTTGTCTTACGAAAGATAGGTAGGTGTGCAGGAAGTAAACACTGTACACATAATACTTAGAGTTGCTTTCTGTTCTACGCCTGCTAAATATATGCGCTCCGGCCACAGTGCACTGCGTGTTATGATACATCGTAGTTCGCTACACCACCACAGTGGCGTATCGAATACTTCTATGTTCCATATATCAGAGGGATGCAACATTGCGGATGTGGTTTCCAAATAACTGTTATGAATTACTAGCTTGTCCTACTCTCGCAATACGAATGTGGGGTCCCCCGTGCCATTGAATATTAAGTGGGCATAAATCTGCATGTTGTAAATTACAATTGTGCACTCATTTCTATTCCGCTGATTACAGCACCATCTATGGCGAAACGGAAAAATGCTTGAGACGGAACATATGTAGTTTTTTTCCGTACAATCGTAATCTGCGACAAAAAAGAAATTATTACCGCCAAACATGCACGGGTTTGGGAGGGGGGCTGGGGAGAGGCGAGTGTAGTATCATTAGATGTCTCCCTCCGTTACAAATTGGTATTGAACATTTTCTTGATCCGACGTGTAGTTTCCGTAATATTTCAATGTATTTAGTAACAAAGAACATCCTGTATACAGGGTGTCCCAGCTATCTTGTCCACTAAAAATATCTCTGGAACAATAACAGCTATTGGAAAACGACTTTCACCGGTATCTATGTACGGCTGGGGCCCATGTTCAAATGTTTGTAGAACTTATGGGACTTAACTACGGGGTCGTCAGTCCCTAAGCTTACAAACTACTTATGAACTAGCGAAGACTAAGGACGGCACAAATATCCATGCCCGAGGGGGGATTCGAACCCCCGACCGTAGTGGCCGTGCATACCGTGACTGGAGCGCCTCAGTCACCGCGGCCACCGCGGCCGGCCATAGCATGACAAATCACATAAACAATGGCGTTGATTGCATCGCAATAATCCAATTACATCCCGAGATATCGCGAAGAGAAGTTGACGCTTGAAAAACCGGAAATACGCTGCTAGCGCACGTCCTGAGGCTCAGCCGTGAACCCCATGCTGCCCGTAATCGCGATGTGATTGACATGCGTAATCGCACTTCCATACTTATCAAGAGGTCCAACATGCACCAACAACACCAGAGGACATGAAACAACGCATTATTGATGCTTGTACAGCCATCGAAGAGGAAACAGTCACACGAAGTAGGGCATCCTTCATCCACAAAGTGACCCTATGTATGCAAGCCAGTGGTTATCACTTTGAGCATGATATGTGAATGCTATCTTTAGTATGTAGTGCTGATATCACAGTGCAAGTTTCTACAAAGGGCCATTTTACCCAGTGATGTCCAGAAACATTTGTTTGAAACAATTTGTCATGTAACGCATTAGATAAACATAACATTGATAATTATTTGATAATAAAACTAATTGGTTATACATGTTTACATTCATCTTCTATGTCTTACCTGAACTTCCCAAATCAAAACATTTTCACCTAAAGAACGGTAAAACCTTTAGTCCACATGCTCGTTTCACTAAAACCATCAACATGAAATTTACTATTATGAGTGAATTATTCACTGTCACTTACGCTAGATCTACAGTAAACTAAAGTTTTAACGTAGAACTGCATTACCTTTTTAGTAACGGATTAACGATAAGTGAAGTTAACTTCGTGACTAACGTTGCGGTACACGGATATGTTACAGAACCGCATCACCCCTAGCCTGTGGGATAAATACCTGCTGGAAAGTACGATTTTAATGCAGGATGGCAGCAGACCGTATTAATCGTTTCGGAGCTCTTGATAAGTATGGAAGTGCTTTTACGCATGTCAATCACATCGCGATTACGGGCAGCATGGGGTTCACGTCTGAGCCTCAGGACGTGCGCTAGCAGCGTGTTTCGGGTTTTTCAAGGGTCAACTTCTCGTCGCAATATCTCTGGATGTAATTGGAATATTGCGATGCAATCAACTGCATTATTTATGTGATTTGTCATGCTATGGACTTCTGAAGAAAAAATATAGGATGTCCATTTTAAAAAACACACACATTTGCTTTCGTTTTAGAATGTTTCCAAATATGCACATTCATGGGCCTCAGCCGTACATTGATACCGGTGAAAGTCGTTTTCCAATAGCTGTTATTGTTCCAGAGATATTTTGGGTGGACAAGATAGCTGGGACACCCTGTATATGTAGGCGTAAAGAGTTTTAAATATAAGTCGATGTTCGTATATCTGTATCTCTGATCTTAGCTCGTCTATCATCAATAAACTCCAGAATAAAATTTTCACTCCGCAGCGGAATGTGCCCTGATATGAAACTTCCTAGCAGGTTAAAAGTGTGTGCCGTAACCGGGACTCGAACCTGGGACCTTTGCCTTTCGCGGGCAAGCGCTCTACCGACTGAGCTATCCCGACACGACACATGATTCCGTCTTACTACCTTACTTCTGCTAGTACCCCGCGTCCTACTTTCCAAACTTCACACAAGTTCTCCTGCGAAACTTGCAAGACTAGCACTCCTGGAAGAAAGGATATGGTGCAGACATGGCTTAGCCACAGCCTAAGGGATGTTTTCAGAATGAAACTTTCACTCTGCAGCGGAGTTTGCGCTGATATGAAACTGGCAGATTAAAATTGTGTGCCGGAACCGGAAGTTAAACCTGGGACAGAACATGCAGAGTGAAAGTTTCATTCTGGAAACATCCCTTATTTCCAAAGTAGACCACACAGCTTCATGATATTGACATCTGGTGACTGCAGTGGCCAGGGGAGATGCGGCAATTGATATTCCTGCTCAACAAAACCATGTAAGGTGTAGGGACAAGAATCCTGTTGGTTTCTTACGTAGCTTCAACATGGGGAACGATCGGTGTACCTTAACATGTTCCTGATCAGCCAAAATGGCTACATATCCTTGGCAGTAATGGGAACTTGCTGGATAACCATATTATCCGTGGATTACTACGATGTGGCTGTCCAAATCATCATCGAAGCCCCCCCCCCCTTTCCCTTAGTATGTTGCTCTTCCATGACGTAAACCCGTCCTGAAAGTTAGCGTGAAACAGAAGTCAGTCGATAAAAACGACCTACTTCCTGATTTGTGATTTCCTTCGGCATGTTACCTTTTTCGGAATTACAGTTCACCTTACAAATTCTTGCTTATGGTGTTCCCTTATTGGGTTTTGATGCTGAGAGGAATTTTGTAGATGTCGTCCTCTCAGTGGAAAATATAGGATTTGGCTCCGGGGGGAGAGGAGAGACTGAGCTCAAAGAAATTTTGTTTCCTTCTGCCGTATCTAAATTTTCTAGGGTGAACTGAAATGTTATCTGAAACTAATGTTGCACCAAATACGATTTTCGAGGCTTGATGTCTGAATGCTCATACTCTTCTCTCCTCTCTCTCTCTCTCTCTCTCTCTCTCTCTCTCTCTCTCTATTTCTCTTCTTCTAAGAAAACAGGTACAATTAATAGATGGAGAGATTACAGCCCCAAGACCCCTTATACCCTGGATTCTTCTATTAAGCCGCTTATTTTGCGCCACAGTTCTCTTCAATGACCACCTGTCGTGTCTACTCATAACGCAATTTAATCCGCGTGATATACCCGTATTTGGCTTTCCCTATATGCGATATAAATCTTGGATAACGTGCCTCTTGAAACACCAAAGACTTGGGCAACATTAGTTACCGATGCATCCATCAGCTTTCGTTCCAATTCACATAACTTTAACGCAATACTTCAACAACTACACAGAACACTGACAGTTGTAATTTAGTGAGGCCACTGCACAGGTGCCGTTCGTGGTCAAACACAATAGCGCAGCGTGCAGTATGACGTTGGATTTATGAAACCTCTTGGCAATTCCACCCCCTATTAACCACAGACATGCCGAGGTGGGGTGGCTTGCGTGCCTCAATGAAACAGATAGCCGTACCGTATCGGATGTGTATCTGTGGAGAGGCCAGACAAACGTGTGGTTCCTGATGAGACGCAGCAGCCTTTATAGTAGTTACAGGGGTAACATTCTGGATATTGAGTGAACTGGCCTTGTAATATAAGCTAATGTGGCTTTGCCGTACAGACACTGTGAATGGCTGAAAGTGACGGGATACTATAGTCGTTACTTTTCACAAGGACATACAGCTCTACGGTATGAATATATGAATATGAGTCATCTTGGGTAAAACAGTACCCCTTTCAGATCTCAGGCGGGGACTACTCAGGAGAATGTCATTATCTGAAATAAATATAAAACAGGTATTCTACAGATCGTAGCATACGATACTTTATGCCTTAATCGAATAGTTAAGTTATCAAATTCGAAAAGTGAAATGGGTAAGTTGAAGTTAGATACAGTGGGAGTTAGTAAAGTTTGGTGGCAGCATGAGCAGGTTTCCTGATGAGGTGAGTACACGGTTATAAATAAAAAATCTGTTGGTGGCAACACAGGAGAAGGCCTAATAATGAGTAAGAAAATATGCGGATGCGGGTAAATTACTATGAACAGCATAGTGAACGATTCATCGTATGAATTACAGATACAAAGATGACACCGACAACGTTAGTGCAAGTTTATATGTCAATTAGTTCTGCAGATGGTGAGACTGAAAAAGTTATTCAGACAATTACGGGAGAGGAAAACGTGACTGTGATGGGGTACTGGAACACTGTAGTAAGAAAATAAAGAGAAGCAGGTAGGTGAATTTGGACTGGGGAACAGAAATGAAAGAGGAGAATTTTGCACGGAGCACAACTTAATCATCACAAATACTTTGTTTAAGATAATGAAAGGAGTTTGTATACGCGGAGAGACTAGGAGACACCGAAAGGAAACAGATTAATTTTGAAATGGTGAGACATAGATTTAGATCCGTATTTTGAACTGTAAGAGATATCAAAGATTCTCACCATAACGTATTTGTTATTAACTGTAGAATAAAACTTACGAAACTGAGAAAAGGTAGAAAAGTGAGAAGATGAAAGCTGGACAAACTGAAGGAACCAGAGGTTGTTGAGAGATTCAGATGAAGTATTTGGCAAGGATTGACCAACACGGGTAATACAACAGAAGACTAATGGGTAGCTTTGAAAGGCAAAGTAGTGAAGGCCTAATGGAAATCCTTCAATGGCACAGGAGACACTGACTTTAAACGATGACAGGAAAAAATATAAGAATGCAGCAAATGAAGCAGGCAAAAAGGAAAAAAAGACAGCTAAAAACTGAGGTTGATATGAAGTGTTGAGTGTCAAAGCAGGGGTGACTAGAGGACGAATGTAAGTCCGTAGAAGAATGTGTAACTTGGGAAAAGATAGCTACCGCTTACACTAAAATAAAAGAATCGTTGGATACAAGACAAGCAGCTTCATGAATTTCAAGAGCCCAAATAGAAATCCAGTTCTAAGCAAAGAAGGGAAAGGTGAAACACGAAAGGAATTATACTAAAACCTAATCAGTGGAAATTTCATTTACAAAGAAAGAAAGTGCAGACAGGAGTGATAATTAGGTAATCATCAGTTTCGTAAGGCATGGTTGCAAATTACTAACACGAATTAGTTGCAGACGAATGAAATAACTGGTAGAATTCCGACTTTTGGTAAGGTCATTTTGGGTTTAGGAGATATGCTGCAACCAGTGAGGCAATACTTTTATTAAACTTATCTTAGAAGGTAAGTTAAAGAATGACAAACCTACAGTTATAGCGTTTTTAGATTTGAAGAGAGCTTTAGACAATATGACTGGAATTCAGTCTTTCAAATTTCGAAGTCACCACGAGTAAAACACGGGGAACGAAAGGTTATTTACAACTTATACAGAAACCAGAGAGTTTTGTTGACTTTTCCCGATGTCATTCAATTTGTAAATTGAGATGTGAAGGAAACCAAGGAGAGATTTGGAGAATAAATTAAAGCGTTTCCAGACAAAAGTCTACGGGATTTATAATAAATACGTGAACAATTTGCTAAGGTTAGTTATTTATATATTTGCGACTCACTGTGCAAAAACAGCAAAAATCTGGTTTGGTGATTTTGGGCAAAAGTATACGTTTTATCTTCTGGATCTCGCTAATGGATAAAGATAAAGAAATAAATTAAAAAGTTTTTCCAGAATATCATCTTAAGACGATACAGTGAAAATTTCGATGATTTGCAGTGAACAGAAAGTATCGAAGTGACCATACCCACAAATCATGGATTTGATACCCAAAAATAACCGTTTTTTGTACTTTCTCAGATTCCACCCATAAATAATAGGTGTTTCTGTAAGCCGAATAAAGCCCACCTTAGACCACACGTACCGTGTAAGAAACCAACCAATATGCTCAATTTGGATGAGTTCTAATATTGTGAGTGTGTTCGACGCGGTACTCTTGTAATTTTCATATTGATGATCACTAGGCCAAGGGGTTTCCAGGACACTATACCCCTAATTTTTTTTATCAATAGAACTCGAGTTATTGGCCACCGAAGATTCACGAATTTGCAAGCTGCCTTTACGAACATATTAATACTATGCACTGCCGTGTGTGGTATGATTACCTGTATAGGACGATCCATTGACCTACTGTCAACACGGATGGAAAAAAAACTTTATTCTGAAACAATTAGCTCATTAGTTATACGAAGTTACGAGTGCTATCGCTACAGGATATTTCTTGATTTACAGAAGGCATATGACAGCGCAAAACGCGTGCTTACGGAATATCATGTCAGTTACATGATTGAATTCGTGTTTTTCTATCAGGGAGGACACAATTCTTTGTAACTGATTAGAGGTCACCGATTAAAATCGAAGTAATTTCTAGCGTTCGTCAGTATAGAGTTATAGCACTTCCGCTGTTCCTTACTATGTAAAGATTTAGGGGGAAAAATAGAGCAGTACTCTTATATTTTCAATATTTTTGTGCTGGCTGGAGCCTACTTTTGGTAAACGAGGAAAAAGACATGTGATGGCAAATTTTCTTGCCATAACAGGCAATTCAGAATAAAATGTTAATACAGCGAGCTTGTGTTCTTCAAAGAATGTTCAAATGTATGTAAATCGTATGTGACTTAACTGTGGGCCGACCGTAGTGGCCGAGCGGTCTGCGGAGCGCCAGTCACAATTTGCACGGCCGCTACGGTCGGGGGTTCGAATTCCACCTCGGGCATGGATGTTTGTGTCGTCTTTAGTATAAGGTAGTTCATAAGTAGTTTGTAAGTTTAGGGACTCATTACCCCGCATTTTAGTCCCTTCAGCTTAACAAACATTTGAACATTTGAACTTAATTGTGGGGTCATCAGTTCCTAAATTTACAAACTACTTATTAACTACCTTATACTAAAGACGGCATAAACATCTATGCCCGAGGGGCGATTCGAACCCCCGACAGGGACCGGCCTCGCACATCGGAGCATAGCGCCTCAATGCGCTCGGCCACTCCGCCACGGAAGTGTGATCTTTCTTCTAATGTTCTCCGAATATATTCATGTAACGTTTATTCCGAAAGAACAGATGTAACTTGTGATCCTGCAGTTGTTATTGTTTTTCATATTCACAGAATATATGACTTCAACTGCGAATGTGTACCCAGTAGTCACATATATACGGCAGTGGCAGGCAATGATCCTTTCGTTAGTGGGGAGGGGTGAGCAAGTTTGGAGCCCTTCCTCTTACGGGAATTAGTACATAGTGACTACGAGTTTGTGTACTGTGGGCAGGATAAAGCTGTGTCTAACAGGAGACGTGCTTAGGTAGTAATTGAAGGTGCGGTGATCACTGTGCCCGCTGTGGTGTAGGGGTCAGCGCAACTGCATAGAAAGCAGGAGACCCGGGTTCGAATCCCGGCTGGCTACACATTTTCAGCTTTGACCATTAGCAGTTCTCCGAATAGCCAATGTTATGACTTCTTCGATCAAACTCTCTATTACGTTGCCTACTTTCTTGGTCTCAGCTTGATGGTGGCCAAGCGATCTGCGGCGCGTCAGTCACGTTCTGCACGGCCACTACGGTCGGGGGTTTTAATCCCCCCTCGGGCATGGATATTTGTGCCGTCCTAGTTCGTAAGTAGTTCATAAGTAGTTTGTAAGTTTAGGGACTGATGCCCCCGTAGTTAAGTCCCATAACCTCTACAAACATTTGAACATTTGATATATTTTCGAAGTGGTAATTGTAAGAGCATGACTATCGTTCAGCCGCGGTGGAGTAGCCGAGCGGTCTAAAGCGTCTCGCTGCGGAGCGCGCGTTGCTCGCCGTGGAGGTTCGAGTCCTCCCTGGTGCATGGGTATGTGTGTTGTCCTTAGGTTCGTTTAGCTAGGTTTAAGTAGTTTGTAAGCTACGGACTGATGACCATGCAGTTTGGTCCGATAGATTTACAAACATTTGAACTATCGTTCAGAGGCAATCAAGATTTGTGTTACTAGCTAATTCATAAGGGAATAATAGGAGATTACAAACCAAAACATATGACTGTAAACTGCAACACTATAAAGAGTGTCTGAGCATGAATAGCCGGCCGCGGTGGCCGAGGGGACTGCGGCGCGTCAGTCACGGTCTGCAAGGCCACTACGGTCGGGGGTTCGAATCCCTCTCGGGCATGGATATTTGTGCCGTCCTTAGTATTAGCTAGTTCATAAGTAGTTTGTAAGTTTAGGGACTGGTGATCCCGTGGTTAAGTCCCATAAGCTATACAAACATTTGAATATTTGCATTTGAGCATGAATACAGACATGTCAGCGACCTAGCGCATGTACGTTGGTGGCTTGTGTTGTTGAGCAACTGTGCTCCTCCACTTCTGTGTTCTTCGAGGCGCCCGCCATACCTCCCTCCGCTCCTGTTTAGCAGTCGTGGTGCGCTTGCTGGCATGGCGGGCCACGTCAGGAACAGAAGGAATATCGGATGAGTGCTGCCGACTGCGGTTTGTGCCATCCGACGGCGTGCGCGTTACTCCGTGCTTTGCTGAAGCGAAAGATGCCATTCGAGTAGTCTCTCTGAGCCTACTAGAGAGCAGACGACGGATACCAGATATTCAAACTGATACGTCGCAAAACCACAGGAATTCTCTTTCTCTCTCTGTTTCTCTCTCTTCTCTCTCTGCCTCAATCGTGTGGGTTGAGATACTGTGAAGGGGCTGATCTGAAGCCATTTACTTGCTCCTTTATGTTGTTATTCTATTAACATCTCTTTACTGGTTGGAAGAACATTGCGTACTATTGCCGGCCGCGGTGGCCGAGGGGACTGAGGCGCTTCAGTCACGGTCTGCACGGCCACTAAGGTCGGGGGTTCGAATCCCCCCTCGGGCATGGATATTTGTGACGTCCTTAGTATTAAGTAGTTCATAGGTAGTTTGTAAGTTTAGGGACTGATGGCCCCGTAGTCGAGTCCCATAAGCTATACAAACATTTGAACATTTGAACATCGTACTATGACTTCGACAAAATTTCTAGTTGGTGTGAAGAATGGCAGCTAGCTCTCAATGTAGAAAAATGTAAGGTGATGCGGAAGAGTAGGAAAACCAATCTCATAATGCTCGAATACAGCATTAGTATTGACCTTCTTGATGCTGTCGCATCGTTCAAATATCTAGGTGTAACATTGCAGAGCGATATGAAATGGAACGAACATGTAAGGACAGTTGTGAGTAAGGCGGACAGCCGACTTCGGTTTATTGGGAGAATTTTCGGAAGATGTACTTCATCTGTAAAGGAGAACGCGTATAAAACGCTTGCACGACCACGTCTTGAGTATTGCTCAAGTGTTTGGGACCCGCAGCAGATCAGTTTAAAGGAAGACATAGAGGCAGTTCTGAGGCGAGCAGCTAGGTTTGTTATCGGTAGGCTCGACCAATATGTGAATGTCACGGAAATGCTCCGGCAACTCAATTGGGGATAGCTGGAAGAAAGGCGACGCTCTTTTCGCGAATTTCTGTTAAGTAAATTTAGAGGGCCGGAATTTTAAGCTGAGTGTAGTAGGATCTTGCTGCCGCCTACTTACATTTCGCGTAGATATCACAAAGACAAGATAAGAGAAATTAGAGCTCGTACGTAGGTATATAGGCATTCTTTTTTTTCCTCGTTCTATTTGGGAGTGGAATAGGAAAGGAAATGCCTAGTAGTGGTACAGTGTACCCTCCGCAACGCACCATACGGTGGATTGAGGAGTATGTATGTAGATGTAGATGCAGATGTAATATGTAGTATGAGTAAAACAAAGCATATGGTCCGATGAGCAAGTATCCCGTGGGAAAACTCCGCCCATATTTCCCTCTAAAATCTGATTGGTTCCTACAAGTAATATCAGTCCGACAAAACCCTCCAGCATTTTTATTAATACTTAATACACTATGATTAATTTAAATATGTCTGTTTATACAATGTAATTATCTTGTAGTAAGCTATAATTATATTATTTAAAAAAGTTATTTAAATATTAGTTTAATAGAAATATGACAGGGGTAACACTAGAATGTTCCGTTGGCGCCAAAATGTAGCTGCAGGCGTGGGGTGTTACTTCTGCCGCAGTCAGTCGACCTAAGCCGGTGGTGTTAGCTAAGCATGGAGGGCCACGTCAGGAACAGGAGGAATAGCACAAATTCTCAAGCTAAGCGCATTGCACCGTTAACATCTTAGAGTCGAACGAGAGGCCTCAGAAAGTTAACATCCAACAGTCTATGAAAATCGCGTGCGGGTTTCGCAAAAAATTGTTTCATATTGTTAAATGTTTGTAAATCTTGAGTATACAGTTGTGGCTTACTGTAAAGGAACAGTGACTTATAAATAAAATAAGAAAAGCCACTGGCATCCCGAAATTTCGTGTGACATACTTAATTTTAGAATCAAAGTCTATCCACATTAGGTATAACTATATCAGCCTCACGCCAAGAAACAACGGATCCACGACCTGAGAGCTTCTTCTACGCAGGGAACAACAGCATCGAAAGAAGATACCAGGTTAGTGAACAGAAACTCTCGTCTTCATACCCGGATGAGCTAGGAAGCAATACTGCCCCTCAGTGCAATGCATTTTTCTATCACAAAAATAAACATTGGCACGAAGTGTCCTGGTAGCAGGACCAAGGGTGAAAGAAAGAAAAAAGTTGGAAACTTTCGTATTCACTATCAAATAATTAACTTTTCTCGTTTTTATCCTATCGTAATACAGTACGAACTCTCGGGGTCTATAGTAAGAGACTAGAAAGTCGTTTGTAGAAGAGTTTCATTTTGGTCCAAGAATTTTCTTGAAACCCTTCTATACAGGCACAGAATTCTGAACACTTCTATCTCCATAAATTTTTACACCGATCGTTTCGTGGTTGTATACTAATGGTAGACCAACGTCTATTTCCTAGGCTTTGTGCTTTCCTTGTGCTTGTGTATGTTGATTCAGCCGTCAGCCCTATTATGCAACTATCCACATTCATCTGTCCAGTGTATACTTCTCCTCCCTTCACAACTACTGCAGTTTGAATTTATTTGAAAGTGCCTGCTGTATACTAGAATTTGTGAAGTGCTGAAGAATATAATACACTTATTTATATGCAACTAAATCATTCATAATTATATTCATGAACTGTTTGAGAAGTCACTTGTTTAGATCTCGTCAGTCGCTATTAACTAACAAGCTTCTGTTTCATCTCTCACAAGACAAATTCTGGTCTGTGATTTTAACAAATACTTACATTATTACTAAACTGATTCTCGGCTTCGGGTGGTGACTCTTTTGTGTGATGCATAGTCATGATTTAATTATGTATGTTTATGAGTGGTGGTAAGAGAAAGCAAATATACAGGGTGAGTCATAAATGAGGAAATATATTTCGTGCAAATTGTCATACACTGAGTTATAAACATAAATTCCTTTTCCGCATGATCCTATGACAATAAATGACAATGCAATATGGAAATATGAAGTGGATTTTCCAGTCACGGTCTTCACGGCCACTACGGTCGGGGGTTCTAATCCCCCCTCGGGCATGGATATTTGTGCAGTCCTAGTTCGTAAGTAGTTCATAAGTAGTTTGTAAGTTTACGGACTGATGACCCCGTAGTTAAGTCCCATAGACTATACAAACATTAGAACATTTGATTTTGAAGTGGATTTTGTGTGTTTCTGTGCACGTACTTTGGCCAAGGGGACAGATCGGCAACAAGGCGTAACATGTGAGTGTTATAGGTAGTCTAGCCGCTCACGATAAGGCGAGGCATGCGGCGCCAAGCGACGGTCTGCGTGACACTGCGAGCAATGACAGCGCTCACTTATACCTCGTACCGTTTTCGCTGGCCGGTATTCTGTATTGTGACTAGTTGCTATAGGGAAAGGAAGTTGTGCCGTTATGCCCTGTTGTCGATCTGTCCCCTTGGCCAATGTTGGCACAAAGTAAAACCCGAAAGTCCACTTCAAATTTCCAGATTTTTACCATTCAATTGCATTGTCATTTACTGACATAGGAACATCCGGAAAACGAATTTATATTTGTAGCTCTGTGTGTGATAATTTGCATGAAATATTTTTCCTGATTTATGACTCACCCTGTACATATAAAGCGGTCTATAGCTTAACTGAAAACGCCTTAATAAGAACACACAACTTGTGTATTTCTATGTAAGCCATAGTGTAAAGTCTGAAGTACTTAAATAAATCAATAATTTGTATGTGCCAATCTTTATAATTCTCAAATTAAATACAATTTAATATTTATGTCAGTATACAATGTTTAAATTTATAGACAATCTTTCAATTTCTGAATTGGCAGCCAATTGATTTTTATTTATTACTGTTGTCGTAAGAGTGATATGTATGTAGAGTTAGGGAGCAGTGTGGGATAAGAAAACCTGCTTGTGAAGTAATCTTATTCATAATAAGTGTGTGTCAGTCTGTCGCCGATAGCTATTATAAACGTTTTTTGTGAAGTAACTGCTCTGTGATAGAGTTGATATATATTCATCGCTATTAGATAGACATTGGTGTTATTTTTAGTCTGATGCTTTTGCCATGACTGACGGAAATATGTTACAACTGGACAAAGATATAGAGTACAATACAGATAACAATACATCCCTTCCTCGCCGCCTGCCCTGGGTAATTAAATTTGAATCAGCAGACACCTTTGCACAGATAGTATTAATCACAATTCATAATATCCATAACAGCAGTCAATTCTGTTGACTGCCGGGTGTTTACTAGTATATCATAATGAACGCGAAAGCTCATGGGTGACGTTAAAGTTGTTAATGCCCTGTATGTCAATTGCATGTCGGTATTTTCAGATTG
Organism: Locusta migratoria; assembly: GCA_026315105.1. Classification (NCBI taxonomy): domain Eukaryota; kingdom Metazoa; phylum Arthropoda; class Insecta; order Orthoptera; family Acrididae; genus Locusta; species Locusta migratoria. Next base: position 132,688,496 of record CM048748.1, on the reverse strand, counting down.
CGAGACAAATCTTAATCAACAAGATTTTAGTACAGCGCTTTGTCTTCTGATACATTGCAAATGTGAACATTGTTTTAAGTGTGTTTTTATATACTGTGGATTATGTAAGCGTTTGTGGGCGCATACAAAACGAAGCGAATGAGCAAGATTTCATGCCCCAAAGTCCTCATTGTAGTAAAAGTGAATATTAATCGATATATAGAAAAATATTAGTTGCGCAACAAGCTTTCAAAATGTCTATCTTTCAGCTCACGCAGCTAAGCCAAAATAATGTCTCCCAGAAATACGTTTCTTTTCTCATGCAACTATTAGTAATAAAGAAAAAGAAGATCTGTTAGGTGAATACTGAGTGGGTGTAATTCATGCCGTGCTGACTTCTGATGGCAGGTAATCGGTGTACACTGCAACACTTCAGCTGATATGTTGACTGACGCAATACTCACGCTTTTCCATCGGTGGTTAATAGATCAATGTTGACCATGATCTTCAAAATAGTTTACCTGCCAGTACAAATACTGTATATTCACTTTGTTTTCTCTACTCTATTAAACATAAAATCCTCATACTCGTATATGCTACAGTATTCCATTTGTATCGTGACTATTAAATGTAAACGGCAAATTCATTTTTGAGTAGTGGAAGGCGAGCAAACTGAGTTCACGTGTACGGTTCCTAACTTGCTTCCCAACTAATCTGTTCACCTTCGAATGCACCGTCATGTGCGTTTATCGCTGCCTGTGCTCTCTGGGAAACTAATGAGTCTCGAAGTAAACAAACATAAATTAAACCTCTGAATAACCAACAAAATGGATTCTAAGATAAGTGATTCACTCACGAAGTAATTCTTTATAAATGAAGTTTATTACTCATTTTGGACATGAAAATGCGGAGGTGGTCCTACTTTATACATCGGTAAATAACTAAATATTTCCCCAACTATTGTTCATGAGTATCACACGCACTCGAGAGTAAAAGTTCCAAATTATACCTCGTAAATTATGGAAGTCCATCGAACATTGCAGTTCCAAATTAATCCGCGATTAATTACAGTATTTGTTATAAAACACAGTTTGTCATCACACGAGTACACAATTGCTGAATATCACAGTTCCACAGCCCTACTGCCGTCCATAGTTTACCACTTGTCAACCAGAAACTAAGTTCTTCAGTCACAGGACCGTAAATTTTCTAAGTTCTCACATGCCTATCTCTTCATACCACAAGTAACGCGGCTTCAGACCGCCCAGCGTCACAACCTTTCACCACCACGTCCAAGTTACGAGTCCCTTCCCACCCGTTCGAAAGCGTGTTTCCTCTGCTCCCCAAAACTGTATCCTTCCGCGCATCCTAACGCCTCATCTTTAAAATACAATTTCCCTTCCAAAATATTATACATGTGAATATCACAGAATTAAATGCTTTGACCACCTCCCTAAAACGTTGTTTACATTTAACAAACAAATACATATTTAACAATACTAAAAACAGTTGAGACTGAAACTCTTTGCTCAGATAGCAATTAAGCTTGGCATCTCATTGTTCAACTATACTACCGCCGTCGAAATATAGTTACACAATTAATATTTAATTTATCATGGCTTTTGTTGCAAATATATTCAGTTCTTATCCACAAATAGCTATAATTGTTTATATATAAATTATCTGCTGTATATCTACTATTTTTAGTCGCCCATGTAATATTTAAGTGGCAGTCTACAACATAAAACGAACGTTAATAAGAATAATATTAAATATAATAAAATACATATATAAATGTAATGCGCTTTGCTGGGTTTCATGTTCTGTCTTTCTGTGGTGAAATCTATGTTCTGACACCAGAATATTACAACCTCAACGAAAAGCAGAACAAGAGAGTAAAACAAAGTTTATTGAAAGAATACAGAAATAACGTGGTGCGTCTTTTAAGATAGGTAGCGTGGTGCGACGCTGCCCATTTGCTTTTTAAACTGTTACTGATAAACGCTACGTATCAATAATTGTAAATATAAGTCTTATAGTATTATTATTATAGTACTGAAATTTATCGGCGTTTTATCTGTAAGGGATATTGAAATTGTAATTACGGCGTTTGATTCTCACAAGTCTCCTGAATCCATCCATACAATTATATTTGCCGTATGATCATTCCCTGATTGTATATGGATTTTTAGAATAATGTGTGTGGCTGTATTTTATTTCTGTTGCGATCTGGGAGAACCGCCCTCGCTCAGCCAAAAGCGTCGTTTCCGGTTTCCGAGCAGATGAGGAAAATCCTAACTACCTATATTCCTTTCACTAGGTCCAAACTGTTAACCAGCCGGCTGGGGAACCCAACAGCCTGACAAATCCCGCCTTTCACATGGAAACAATCAGCTTCTCCCTGTATCTGTAATGTCACAAGTTCCTGGCAAAAATAGAGGATTGTGTAACTTGAATATCCACCATACTCGCCGGATCTGAATATTTCCGAGTTCTTCCTATTACCTGGACTGAAACTCGCTTTGAAAGGAAAGAGATTTGACGATATTACATCCAACGAAACGTGAGAAGGTCCACACTATTTGTCAATCATATAAAAGTTTTTTTCGGTACGAGATGTTTAGGGAATACAAGGACTGAAAATCAATGATGAACCTCCTGAGAAACGGATGGGAAACTATTTTCCTTTCGGAATATTTTACCCAAGAGGATGCCATCATCGTTCAAACAATAGAGTTGTATTCCCTTGGTAAAAGTAACAGCCACAACTACCCCTTGCTTTCAACCTTTCAGCGTGCTACCATAGCAAGGACATGTTGGCTAATGTTACACACTGTTGCTGCTTCAGTTCTTCGAAATGCTTCCGCCCTTTTCAGACAACACGTATTTGTTACGGGGATGGGTTGATATTTTCAACAGATATGAAACCAATTATATATATTTTTGACGACGTTACAGAGTTCATTTAATGAAATAAATCGCAATTTGTGATCTGTTATGGCTTCACTGTAATATTTTTAGATGGAATACCAAAGTGCGGCGAATGAAAATTTGTGCCCGGCGGGGATTCTAACCCGGGATCTCCTGCTTACTAGACAGACACGTTGACCACTCCACCACCAAGGACACAGTGACCAACGGGACTGCAGATGACTCTTCCCTGTACGTCTCCCGCCACACCCAAATCTTAATTCGCCAAGCTGTCTCTTTCCTATTACCGCAGCCTATTTGTTCTCTAATCCTCGCAGCCACAATACTGTATTCCCGCATCAGGGAGAACAGACCATGAGGTATCGAGACACAATTGTCGTCATGAGCCCATCCTCGGCTTGTATACAATTACATATATTTTTGACGACGTTACAGCGTTCATTTAATGAAATCAATCGCAATTTGTGATCTGTTATGGCTTCACTGTAATATTTTTAGATGGAATACCAAAGTGCGGCGAATGAAAATTTGTGCCCGGCGGGGATTCTAACCCGGGATCTCCTGCTTACTAGACAGACACGTTGACCACTCCACCACCAAGGACACAGTGACCAACGGGACTGCAGATGACTCTTCCCTGTACGTCTCCCGCCACACCCAAATCTTAATTCGCCAAGCTGTCTCTTTCCTATTACCGCAGCCTATTTGTTCTCTAATCCTCACAGCCACAATACTGTATTCCCGCATCAGGGAGAACAGACCATGAGGTATCGAGACACAATTGTCGTCATGAGCCCATCCTCGGCTTGTACACAATTACATATATTTTTGACGACGTTACAGCGTTCATTTAATGAAATCAATCGCAATTTGTGATCTGTTATGGCTTCACTGTAATATTTTTAGATGGAATACCAAAGTGCGACGAATGAAAATTTGTGCCCGGCGGGGATTCTAACCCGGGATCTCCTGCTTACTAGACAGACACGTTGACCACTCCACCACCAAGGACACAGTGACCAACGGGACTGCAGATGACTCTTCCCTGTACGTCTCCCGCCACACCCAAATCTTAATTCGCCAAGCTGTCTCTTTCCTATTACCACAGCCTATTTGTTCTCTAATCCTCGCAGCCACAATACTGTATTCCCGCATCAGGGAGAACAGACCATGAGGTATCGAGACACAATTGTCGTCATGAGCCCATCCTCGGCTTGTATACAATTACATATATTTTTGACGACGTTACAGCGTTCATTTAATGAAATCAATCGCAATTTGTGATCTGTTATGGCTTCACTGTGGCGGGAGACGTGCAGGGAAGAGTCATCTGCAGTCGCGTTGGTCACTGTGTCCTCGGTGGCGGAGTGGTCAACGTGTCTGCCTAGTAACCATTAGATCCCAGGTTCGAATCCCGGCCGGCCACCAATTTTCATTCGCCGTACTTTGGTATTCCATCTAAACCTAGTGCAGTGAAGCCATAACAGATCACAAATTGCGATTTATTTCACGATATGAAACCATTAACAAATTACGAGTATTCATCTCTTTCCTGAGCCTTGATAGTGTACATACATGACGGATTTCAATAAAATCCGGCAAATTTTTACCTCGAATTTTTCCGTTGCTGCCACTAAGGAAATAACCCCTGACATTGATTTTAATCGCCCCGTAAACATCCATTTGTTTGCAGCGTTCGGTGTGATACTAATAGCACAAAAAGCACCACGAACGTCAAGCTTTAGGGACCCGTGAATTTACAGACCTCTCTCCTGGCAAAGTGGATGCAAGGGCAGCTAATATTTCAGGCAGAAAAATACGCACACCCGCGGCAATATTCGGCGTCGCGTGCCGACAGACAATATCCGCGTAACTCGAATTCCACATCAGGCCGCGGCGATTTGTCAATGGGAGCAGAAACCGTATTTCGGCCGCACTGGATCCGGCTGAAGTTCTTGCTCACTCGCCGTAACGAAGTCGCGTTCTACTGGGGGCTTGCTGAATACAACTACGGCAGTAGCGAATCGTATCGAAAGAGACAATTCTGAATCGACGCTGCAATGCAATTTGCGGCGCACTGGATTGCTTCTGTTACGTGACTCCGCAACAAGCAATTTCGCGACTTTCGTTTAATCTGCTACTTCCCCCATACCGCACACATATATGACCTTTGACCAACGCGCCGAAAAGTATTTGTTGAATGGTGGCGTAGAGTAGCTTCCCATTCTCGCAATGAACGGATTACAACACTGATTAAAAACGAATTTCGATGCCTCTAACTCTGAAAGTTTTATTGGGCACCTAAAACAAAAAAAAACATTAATTTTATGTACTTGCGTACTCACTCCTTACGCATATGAATCGAAACAGTCGTGTTATAGGTTTATAAATTCTAATATTTCTCGATAAGGTATTGTTAGTAAATTTTATTGGGAACTACCTCTAAACCCGACGTTGCCCGGGTGTTTAGTTATCCTACACTGTAGTCCACACCCCCCCCCCTCCCTCTGCATCGACCTCTTTCTCTCCCATCTCTCTGTTCGTTTCCACCTTTCCCTCTCCCAGCAAAGTTTTTTGCAAGGTACTCTCTGTCATGTACCATACAAACATTTATGTACCTAGTTATCTATGCATTTTGTAAAATTCCGTAAGTTAAGTACGGAACATAATTTAGTTATAACAAACACCTGGTTTAAGAATCACAAAAGAAGGTTGTATACGTGGAAGAGACCAGGAGACACCGGGAGATACCAGATAGATTTTATAATGGTAAGACATAGATTTCGGAACCAGGTTTTGAAGTGTAGGACATACCCAGGGGCAGACATAGACTCTGACCATAACTTGTTGGTTATGAACTGTAGGCTGAAACTGAAGAAACTACAGAAAGGTAAGAAAATAAGGCGATGGGACCTAGATAAATTGAAGGAACCTGAAGTTCTTAAGAATTTCAGAGGGAGCTTCAGGCAACAATTGACAGAAACAGGGGAAAATAAAACAGTTGAGGAGGAATGGGTAAAATTGAGAGATGAAATAGTGAAGGCAGCAGAGGACAAAATAGGTAGGAAGGCAAGACCTACAAAGAATCCTTGGATATCACAGGAGATACTAAATTTAATCGATGAAAGGAGAAAGTATAAAAATGCAGTAAATGAAACAGGCAAAATGGAGTACAGACGACTAAGAAATGAGATTGACAGGAAGTGCAAAATGGCTAAGCAGGAATGGCTAGAAGGCAAATGCAAGGATGTAGAAGAATGTATAAATAGGGGAAAAATAGATACAGCCTACAGAAAAATAAAAGAAACATTTGGAGATAAGAAAAACAGCTCTATGAATATCAAGGACACTGATGGAAAACCAGTTCTCAGCAAAGAAGGGAAAGCTGAAAGGTGGAAAGAGTATATAGAGGGGCTCTACAAAGGAAATGAACTTCGAGACACTATTGTAGGAAGGGAAGAGAACGTAGATGATGATGAAATAGGAGATACTATACTGAGAGATGAATTTGACAGAGCACTGAAAGACCTAAGTCGAAACAAGGCCCCTGGGGTAGATGATATCCCGTCAGAGCTACTGAAGTCTCTGGGAGAACCAGCCATGACAAAATTGTTTCACATTGTGTGTAAGATGTATGAGACAGGTGAAGTACCCTCAGACTTTAAGAAAAATGTTATAATCCCCATTCCAAAGAAAGCGGGTGCAGACAGGTGTGAAAACTACAGAACCATCAGTTTGATAAGTCATGGTTGCAAAATATTAACACGAATTATATACAGAAGGATGGAAAAGCTGGTAGAAGCCGACCTCGGGGAAGATCAGTTTGGGTTCAGGAGAAATGTAGGAACACGGGAGGCAATACTCACTTTACGGCTTATCCTAGAAGATAGATTAAGAAAAGGCAAACCTACATTTCTAGCTTTTGTAGATTTGGAGAAGGCTTTTGACAATGTTGATTGGAATAAACTCTTTCAAGTTCTGAAGCAAGCAGGAGTAAAATATAGGGAGCGTAAGGTTATTTACAACTTGTACAAAAACCAGACAGCGGTTGTCAGAGTTGAAGGGCATGAAAGGGATGCAGTGGTTGGAAAGGGAGTAAGACAGGGTTGTAGCCTTTCCCCAATGTTGTTCAATTTGTACATTGAGCAAGCTATAAAGGAAAGCAAGGAGAAATTTGGAGAAGGAATTAAAGTTCAGGGTGAAGAATTAAAAACATTGCGTTTTGCCGACGACATAGTGATTCTGTCAGATACAGCAAAGGACCTGGAAGAGCAATTGAACGGAATGGACAGTGTGCTGAAAGGTGCATATAAGATGAACATTAACAAGAGTAAAACTAGGGTAATGGAGTGCAGTGTAAGAAAATCAGGTGATGCTGAAGGAATTAGATTAGGTAACGAAACAATAAAGGAGGTAGATGAGTTTTGTTACTTGGGCAGTAAAATAACAAATGATGGTCGCAGTACAGATGATATAAAATGCAGAATGGCAATGGGTAGAAAGGCGTTTTTGAAAAAGAGAAATTTGTTAACATCGAATATTGATTTAAGCCTAAGGAAGTCCTTTCTGAAGGCATTTGTATGGAGTGTTGCCTTGTATGGGAGTGAAACATGGACGATAAGCAGTGTGGACAGAAAGAGGATAGAGGCTTTTGAAATGTGGTGCTACAGAAGAATGCTGAAGATTAGGTGGGTGGATCGCGTAACTAATGAGGAGGTACTGAACCGAATTGGGGAGAAAAGAAATTTCTGGCATACCTTGACTAAAAGAAGGGATAGATTGGTAGGACACATTCTTAGACATCAAGGAATTGTGAATTTAGCGTTGGAGGGAAGTGTGTGGGGTAAAAATCGCAGAGGGAGACCAAGAGACGCGTATAGTAAGCAGATTCAAGTGGATGTGGGTTGTCGTTCTTATGAGGAGATGAAAAGGCTTGCTCAGGATAGAGTAGGGTGGAGAGCTGCATCAAACCAGTCTCCGGACTGAAGACCATAACAACAACAAGTACTCTCCACCGTGCACCGAACGAAATTTTATACAGATAGTGACATTCCTCTTGTTTTTAAGGTAGAGTGTGTAAGATTTCATCAATATCGGAACAAACTGTAGATTTCTATATAATAGAAACGCACTTTTTTGTTCTGAAATATTCCAGTTTTATTTCATACAATCCTTGTTCTGAGAATAATGAAAACAACAACAAAAGGAACTGTGAAATCGGTTGCGCCGTTCTCAAGTTATGGCGCGACCAAGGTATTTAGAGATCCATTTTTATGTTGCAAAATACCATCCCCCATGCACCGTAATAAAACTTTAGGTAGACGATGACCTTCCTATTGTTTTCAAGGTCAAGCATGCGGAATTTCGTGAAGATCGGTAGGAAACTGTAGATTTCGTGAGTCTGTAGGACAAGTATGCTCCGCCATCAACCTATCACAAAATACTTTCTTAGCTAATTTTTTATACCTATAAACTACATTCCTGCCAAATTTCAGCTTCATAGGTGAAGTAGTTTTCGAGATCTCGTGTTTAGTCAGTAAGTGAGTGAGTGTCCTTTCGCTTTAATATAGAGATTAAGAAAACAGGTCGCTTAATTTTGGGTGCAAAAGAATGAAGCGAGACTTGTAGACAAAAATAAGTAGTAACATGCAAATCTGTAATGATAACTTCATTTGATACAAGGTAATGCTTTACGCGACAGTTTTACGGCATCAACAGAGAAACTGTTGTGAGCGGTAGACTTCTTTTTGTGTCATCATTCTGTGGAGGGGGAGGGGGGGAGTTCAATTACAAAACGCTTCATAAACGTCCGAAATTGCATGCAAACTTTGTTGCAGGTCCCTAACTACTCCCATTTTCCAATAATGGACGCACAATTCTGGGTATTTTCACGCGGTGGCCTCTCATTATTTATGACGTCCTATCTGCTATGTGTCGTGCTCTTTTGTTTTTGGGCCAGGAACCTTCGTGTCTGTAAGGTGATCAGTTCACCAGAATTTCATTGCAATCGAATGAGTGGTTTATGAACACAGAGGACCCACAAACAACCATTTATTTATAAATATAGGCTATATATACAGGGTGTTTCACTAAGTGTGTTTGCCTCTGTAACTTATAAAATAATAGGTGACGGGAAATTTTAATGCGGTAGGTCAACACAAGAAATGTTACACTTTCTGCGGAGCTATGAACATAGTTTATTGTATCATTTTCCAAAGAGTTACAGAACAAAGATATAATTTTTTAAATGGAACAAATTTTTTTCTATCGTGCATTGGATTAGTTGAAACCAGCTGCGTCCAAATCAGTTTAAACTATATTCCCATCACTGTTTTTTTTGGGAGCTACAACCCTTCAAAGTTTCAGGGGCAGATTCCACATGCTATACATAATACATGGCTGTGTGGTGGGTGATGGATGTTATGGCGGTGGGAAGTTGATTTACATGAGATGTTCAAATGTGTGTCTATGTTCCTCAATGCATAATGCAATGCGCCATCGAAAGGATCTGCTGACGAGATGTAACATCGCCGACGTGACGGAGCGACATGCGTCCTCGATGCGCCGTTTTAGATCCTCTGGGGATGTGGGCTCAGTGACATAAACACGATCCCTTAGATATCCCCACAAAAAGAAATCTACTGGTGTTAAATCGGGCGACCTTGCGGGCCATGAACGAGGACCATGGCGCCCCAACCATCTTCCTGCAAACCTGTTGTTTAGTTCTTCCACAACAGCACGCGAGAATGGGCTGGGTGACCATCGTGCTGCATCCACATATGGACTCTCGTGTGTAGACACTCATGTTCAAGGAGACCACCCAAACTGTCGGCTATAAAAGTGCGATATAACTCACCTGTCAGTGTACCGGGAAGTAGTGTGGACCGATGATTTCATCCCCAAGGATTCCACACCACACGTCAATAGACCACCTACGTTGACGGTCGACTGGTCGTACCCATCGAGGATTGTCTGCGGCCCAGTAGTGCATGTTATGGCGATTCACTGCACCATAATTTGTGAACGTGGACTCATCAGAGAACATAACACTTTGTAAAGACTCCAGCGTGAAATTACGCATGGCCCACTCACAGAATGTCACTCTTGCACGGAAATCGTTCCCGTGCAGCTCCTGGGTCAGTGACAGGCGATACGGGTGAAACCTGTGGCCGTGTACTATACGCCACACAGATGTGAGACTGACACGAGAGACTGCAGCAACGGCTCGTAAGCTGACATGATTATCGTGTTGTAGTGCACCTAAAACAAACACCTCCGTCTCCTCACTTCTTGCAGGTCTTCGTCTGTTACTGCGGCGCATTACCAAGCTGCCTGTTTCCCGAAGTCGTTGTTCGGCACGTAAGAACGTAATGGCTGCCGGGGCTCTTCCCGAGGACATCTCACGGCATACGCCGTGGCTGCTTCAGTGACATCGTGTCGGCACTCGCCGAGCATCAGCAACATGTCAACGTACTCGTTGTCCGTGTATGTCATCGTCATCCGATGTCAGTAACTGTGGTATATTGAGCCCCGGTTGTTTGTGTGGCTCCAACTGTCGGGTATACGGCCGTGTGCGGCGACAGTCGGCAGTCTAACAGCGCATCGAGGAAGCTTCTCTCTCCGTGACAATGGCGATGTTACACCTCGGCCACACCACATTTAGAAGGCGCATTGCATTATGCGCAGCGTTTGTGGTATCTGCCCCTGAAACTTTGAAGGGTTGTAGCTCCCACACTAACAGTCATAGGAATGTAGTTTAAATTGATTTGGACGCAGCTGGTTTCAACGAATACAATGCACGATAGAAAAAAACTATTGTCCCATTTAAAAAAAATATATCTTTGTGCTGTAACTCTTTGGAAAATGATACAATAAACTATGTTCATAGCTCCGCAGAAAGTGTGCTGACCTACCGCATTAAAATTTCCCGTCACCTATTATTTTATAAGTTACAGAGGCAAACACACTTAGTGAAACACCCTATATATATATATATATATATATATATATATATATATATATATATATATATATATAGAGAGAGAGAGAGAGAGAGAGAGAGAGAGAGAGGAGGGGGGGGAGGGAGGGAGAGGGAGAGAGAGCGAGAGAGAGAGAGATTTTCTAAGTCACTTGTCTGCTGTTAGATTTAGGAACCTGATTCATCATTAATTTGAACTTTTCCAGTATGTACAGTGGTTACTAGAGATATGCTGATTGCATATTCCCACTATGTCATGGCACAAAATAAAAGATGGAAGAAATACTTCCATTACTCTGTAATTTCCATAAAACTTTTTAATTCACAGTAGAACACGAAGAAACTATAAATGAACGAATTGAAAGTCTCAGGAACGACAAGGAACTGGGAACAGTAAGTTCACAAATAGTACGCTGATGAAGGGGTTCACACAAATATAAAACGATTAACGAGGTAAGAACTAGGAAAAAGAAAATACTTTTAGATGAAGACAGTATTTTTTTAACTCTATCAAATATCTTTCAACGATCTCGCTGTATAGAAGGATAAGTAGTGAGAAAACTATAAATGAGGAACAAGTAACCTGAGTAACAACTACTGGCCATGGGAAGTAGATAAATGTTTTCCAAGAGATAATAATGTATCTGAACCACGGCAATATCAGTTTACTCCACAATAAATTTTAAAATAGATTAGTCAACATTGAAGTAACTTTATATAACTGGTAAGAAAGTAATACTTAAAGATAAATGAAAACTCAAGCACAATCGAGAATTCGGAGACGTGATAAAATTTGGTTTATGGTAATTTTAAATCGATGACTTAATGGTTCTTATAAAGAACGAACCATATAGTGGGATAAATAATAATATTAGTAAATCAAGGTTTATGTACAGTGGACATTTCAGAATTTTCACATACTACACACATATGAGTTTTGTGTAAAATCTTATCTAAACTTATGAAATAATTGTGGATATTCTTGATAAAGAGTAATAACTACAAAAATATGGTATATTGAAGAGTACACTATAATGATTTGTACCAGATGTTACAAAATAAATATTGGTGATTTATGGCTTTGTTATATTTATTACATATAAATAATACGAGTACATCAAATGAAAAATCTCTACAACAGTTTTAATTTTATTTTTTATTTGTTATTATTTTGTTATGCCACTGCACATGCACTGCTCGTATTTTCTGTGTCTGGCATTAGCATCTATTAATAACGAAGATGGGAAGAAATGAATGGAAACCTTGTTGTGTTTTCAGTCGAAAGTACAAAATCTTCTATTGCAGTGGAATGCACGTTCTGTATAATATCCCATTGTGATTCGCAAGTGATCAAAACATCTATAGATGGCCCCATTAATTTGAGACATCGACTCGCTTTTCAAAAGGAAAAGTATGCAAGGACTAAGTGTGTCTGAAGAACGGTTTGGACGAGTGGGAGAGACTTCCACAAGTTGCCCCTAGAAATGGGTTCGAAACGCTAGTCATGATTTAGCAATTCCAGTTAAATATGCTTGGACACCTTTGAGGAGACCATGACAACCGGGTATTTATCGTCTGCAGTTTCTATAAGCGATAAAGAGTACAGACTGATTTACGTGTCAACTTCTCAAATAAAATTTTACTGAATGACGAGGAAGATATATTGGAATGGGTCAAATGGTGAATCAACGTCTTAGTGTGGAAGTGTCAATACACCTAATATGTGCATTTGGAAGTCATGAAAACCCCATCGAATGGTACAGTTGTCAAGAGATTCCCCTAAATTTAATTTAGTTTTGGTGCCAAATTCCCGCAGAAAATTTATGGAATTTATTGTATTGATGCGCTAGAACTACCACTCCTTCCTGAATAGGAAGGAGCTAAATAACTGTTGTCAACAAGATAGTGCGCTAAGTCACTGGTATATTGCAGCGTTCTACCCGACGGTTGGACTGGCCGTAAGGGGCCGAAGGACAGGAGTATGTTGCTAAGGGCCTACACAGTCACCTTTTAGGGCTTCGCAAGATATCATGTGCATTTCCCTCCACTTCTAGCTGTTCTAACAGAGTTACGAAACAGGACTGAAGCAACCGTCGCAACAATTTCTCCAGGCACTCTGATAAAGCTACCTTGAAAATTCCACATGGACTCTACGCGGAAGTGTGACGAACACTGATCGCATTGAACACGTCCGAAAACCTACACCCAACAAACAAATGTAACTGAGAAATCTGTTTAGACGCCACGTACAATGCTGCTAGAAGTACTGCGGCAAATTACGCGCTATTTATTCAAATGTTTGTAAATCTGTCTGAATTAACTGCTGTGGTTATCAGTCCCTAGGCTTAAAAACTACTTACTAAGCTAAGGCAAACTGAACAATTGGAGGTCCTGAAAATATGGGAATAATATGTAAAGGAACGCTACCATAAGGAACATCGTCCGTATGAAATCGAAATAGAGACGGAGGAGGCGAAAAAGGATCTAGCAAATTGTAAATGGAAGTAGAGAAGGCGATAAAGATCATGAAGCGAAAAAACCTTTAGGAGATGACAACATACCAGTGGATTTACATAAAGAAATCGGAAATGAAGATTTGAAAGCACTTACGCAACTACGGAGAAACAAGTAGGATGGAAATAGGATGGAGAGTCACACAAGGATGTTGTCAAACACTAAGTCTCTTCAGTCTGTATGAAGAGTGATGAAAAGCGTTGAAAGGGTGCGGAAACTTCAGGATAGGAGGGTGTCTCATCAACACTTCAAATGTTTGTAAATCTATTGGACCAAACTGCGTGGTCATCAGTCCGTAGGTTACAAACTACTTAAACTAAGGTAAACTAACATAAGGACAACACACATACACACACATGTCACAGGGAGGACTTGAAGCTCCGACGGTGTCATCAACACTAACAAGTATGCAGGCGACATGGTAGTGCTCGCCAAAAATCAAAGACAGCTGCAACACATGATGAAGCGGTTGGTGGAAACTGGTAGCAAATACAGTTTGCAAATCAATATGGAGAAACCAAAAGAGATTCGAATATCAAAACGTTTAAACATTTAAGGATAACAGCCGAGAATCGAGAACTGGAGAATGTGAAGCAGTTCAAGTACTTGAGAAGCTGCCTTTCAAACATGCGCATTCACAAACGAAATTCGAGCAACATTTGCCATGGTCAAAGCCGCTTTCAACAAGAAGAAGACTCTGCTGACCAGCAAGTTGAACTTGTCATTAAAGTGGAAAGTGGTGAAGTGCTATGTTTGGAGCATTGCACTGTATGCGGCCGACACATGAACTTCGCCAGCCGCGGTGGCCGAGGGGACTGAGGCGCTCCAGTCACGGTCTGCACGGCCACTACGGTCGGAGGTTCGAATCCCCCCTCGGGCATGGATATTTGTGCCGTCCTTAGTTGTAGCTAGTTCATAAGTAGTTTGTAAGTTTAGGGACTGATGACCCCGTAGTTAAGTCCCTTAAGCTTAACAAGCATTTAAACATGAACTTCGATTAAAAAAAAAAAAAAAAAAAAAAAAAAAAAAAAAAAAAAAAAAAAAAAAAAAGACAGAGATAAAAACTTGGAAAGTTTTAAAATGTGTTGCTGGAGGAGAATGACGATGTACGGAGAAGAGTAGGAGAGAAGAAAAGTATGCTATGTACAATTTTACAGACAAAGGCTAACTGGATCGGACACAGACTAAGACACGTGGATCTCATACATGACGTAATCGAAGGAGAGATCAACGGAACTGTAAGACGAGGAAGAAGAAGGATTCAACATCTGGATGACCTGAAAGAAAGAAGGAGCTACAAAAGACTAAAGGAAGAAGCTGAAAACAGAGAACATTGGCATCATAAATTCTCCGCACGAAGGCATGGACCTGCCACTAGACAGAATACTACATAATAATAATAATAATAATAATAATAATAATAATAATAATAATAAGGTCCACACACATACACACACACACACACATGCTCGAAGGAGGACTCTAACCTCCAGCGGGGAGCAACCGCGCTCTCCGCTGCAAGGCGCCTTAGAGCGCTCGACCATTCCACCATGTCCACACTATTCATCAGTCAAATAAAAGTTTTTGTCGGTATGACATATTTAGGGAATACAAAGACTGAAAATCAATGAAGAACCTATTAACATACGACGCACGAGTTTGACAATGCACAGACCAAATGTGCCGTACACATAATAACATACCTTAAAAAATCTTCCATTAAACAACGTCATCAAGAAGGTACAAGCACATGCATCCTTTGTCATCATAATGAAGTCGTTCAAAATAATAATTCTGATGTTATGATGCGCAGTTGTGGGCTACTGGATATCTTTTCCCACATACCGACGTCACTGTCATTGTTGATCTACGATAAGTATGTTCTGACATCTGGACAGCTCCTTGTCGAATGTATCCAGTAGATTCATAGCCACGTCCCTAATTTGATCAGCAGTACTAAACCCTGACTATTAATTAAAACTGAAAATAAGCTCCTCAAGAAGGAAATTGCTAAAATGGGCTCAGAGATGCCCTTTAGACAATGCTGTCTCTTCATTTAGCACGTTGTTGGAATTCTCCCTTAAAAGAAATCTCATTTTTCTCCAAAGTAGATAGCTACCATCCTTTGTCCTCAAATTGAATTACTTTCACGCTATCAGTGAATGTTATTCGGTTTTGAGGATCTTCACTACATCTGATAAGACTTTCTCTTCATTACTGTCTTCATTAAATCTAACTTTAAAATTCCGACCAGTTTGTCCCACATACTTCATTTCACAATCCTGATATTCGATTTTTTAAGCTCCCCCTTTCCTCATCCAGTTTCCCCTGCGTCAGTTTTATTTATCAACCATTGTTACAGTTCGTTGCTAGTCCTAAAAGCAATTTTTACATCTTTCCTATTAAGTAATCTCGAAATTTTATATGTGATGGTGCTCCAGATTCAACTTGAGAAAATAGACGAACATCCTTAAAGAGATAGGAACCAACAGGAGAGACTGGGGACTAATTCTGAACTTGTACCCGGGACAAACGTTAAACATAACACTCAATTTGTGTAAGGTTATTTCGGTTTGTCGTTTCCTACATCCTATCGTCTTAACCAGTCTACTTATTAAACCAGCGCCATAACCATTTTCTTCAATTATGATTAATGACGTCAAGTATTAGCATTGGTGATCAGTTTAGAGACGTATATTGTGTTTTTTATTTTGTTTGATAGGTCACACTGTTTTTCAGATTTCAAGATATATGATGGTCACCAGTGACAGTTTGATTGCATGGAATATTTTTGGTATGTGAAAGCATCTGTCTTGTAGTCCACAACTAATCGTCATAACATCAATGCATAGGTTTCATATTAGATGTGATTATAATGACAAAGCACGCTTCTTCATGACGTTACTTATGGCAGATTAATTTTTAAGTACATTTCTTTTTTATTTGTAAAATTCATATTTTCTTCCTGCGTTGTCAAAGTTATGCGTTGTTTTTTAATATGTGCTCCCTTGCATCTTAATACTTGAAAATGGGACAACGCAGTCCCGAAACATGTGCTGACAAAATCTTTTTTTGTAATTAACAAGTGGTGCGTAATTTGCTTCAGTGAATGTAACCGACACGGAGAACAAGACGAGCGCTTTGAGAAGATTTCCAAGAAAATTCGCTGGCTAACTAGTTAGGTTATCTTTGACAGGTGTACGAGCATAAATGAAGAACTGTAAGGTACTTCGGCTCAAGTGTTTCGATCCCCCACCAGATCAGTTTCAAGTAAAACACAGAATCAGTGTAAAGGCAGGCTGCTAGGGTTGTTCCTGGTAGGTAGCTTGTATCATTTCGGAAGTGTTACCCAGAGATGCTTCGGTATCTCTCATGGGAATCGCTGGAGGGAAGGCAAAAATTATTTTCGAGAATCACTATGGCAGAAATTTAGAGGGCCGTAATTTGAAACTGCCGCGGTGGAGTAGCCGAGCGGTCTAAAGCGTCTCGCTGCGGAGCGCGCGGTTGCTCGCTGTGGAGGTTCGAGTCCTCCCTGGGGCATGGATGTGTGTGTTTTCCCTTAGGTTAGTTTACCTTAGTTTAAGTAGTTTGTAAGATACGGACTGATGACCACGCAGTTTGGTCCGATAGGTTTACAAACATTTGAATATTTTAATTTGAAACTGTCTGCAGACGACTCTACTACCACCAACTTACTTTAAGAACACAAAGGTAAGGTAACAGAGTACTCGTACAGAGGCTTCCACCTTTCGTGTTTCCATCGGTTCTTTCAAGAAGTGGAACAGAAACGGAAACAACAGGTAGTGATACGAGGTACCCTCCGCCACACACCGTACGATGGACTACGGAGTACGTATCTAGAGATACAAGATTATGAAAAAACTGCCCTTCATGACACAGAACTGCTCAGAATTAACTGGATAGGTGGATAATTTTAATCTGAGCTGTATGTATCATCCTATATGTTGTCAGTAAACGCTTATACACGCAGTAAGGTAGCCATGCTTGAGCGAAAAGCCGCACTATCCGAGAGATAATATGGCGCGGTAGCTCAGCGGGATCAATCAAACGGATAACCGCTCTCTATAATAATAAAATTAAACAAAAAATCGCAAAGATCTCATCTATAAACATAATCCCATGAAAAATGCTCATTTACAGTTATTAATCAATCCGATTAATTTTCGGTCGATTTAGTGCCATGAATTTAAATGGTGGTTTCCTCAAATTTTGGGAGGTAGAGGGCCAAAGTAACTTACAGTTCTTCATTTCTTTTCATATACGAGCTACCTGCAAGAAGTAAACATAACTGGTTTTCCCAGTCTGAGGTCTATACCTAGATATTTACTCTACAATTCACGTTGAAGAGCATGACAGAGTTCACAGAACCGCTTTTATGTTATTTCTCTACATTTCCGACCTCTACTAGCGTGCAGGAAAAAGGAACATCGAAAGCTTTTCTTTTTCGATCTGATATATTTTTTTATATTATGATGATCATGTGTCCCTATGTAGGTGGGTGCTAACGAAATATGTTCGCGTACGATGGAGAAGTTCGGTTAAAAGAAATTTCACAAATACGTCTCACTGCAACGAATAACGCCTTTCTTTTAAAGTTTGCCACTTTAACTCTTACTGCATCATTTCTGTGACACTCGACTCCTGTACCGCGATAATACAAAACGAGGTGCCCTTCTCTGAACTTGCTCTATAGCCTCCGTCAGTCACACTTGGTGCGCAGTACTTTCCAACGCTGTCGTTGTAAAAATTTCCAGATATTTAGTTGAATTTACGGATTCTTGATATGACTTATTTATCGTGTAAATGAAGTTTCACGGATTTCTTTCAGTGCTCATGTGGATGACTTAAAAATTTTCAGATTTAGTATGTACTGCCAATTTTCGCATCTTGCAGATATCTTACCTAAATCGTTTTGTAATTGCTTTTGAACATCTCGTTGCTTTAGTAACCAATAAACAACAGCATCATCTAAGAGAGTTACTCAGATTGCCTCCGAAATCGTTTATAAAGACAAGGAACGTTAGCGACCTTATAAATCTTCCCTGGCGAACAACAGACATCACTTCTGATTTAAAAATCGATAACTTGCCACCAATTACCACGCACTGAGTCCTCTCTAACAGGTAATAACGAATCTAATCACACAATTGTGGCAATATTCCACAAGCTCGCACATTGATTAGAAGCTGCTTGTAAGGTTCAGTGTCAAAAGCCGTCCCAAAATCTAGATATATGTAACCGATTTGAGATCACTTGTCAGTAGCACTCATCACATCATGAGAGTGTAGAGATAGCTGTGTTTCACATGAACGATACTTTTTGAATCCACGTTGACCATGGAGCAATAGGTCGTTCTCTTCAAGGTAGTTAACAATGTCTGAAAAACGTAAATGTTCCAAAATCCTGCTGCAGACCGGCGTCAGTTATATGACCCTTAATTTTGCGGATCACTCCTATTTCCTTTCCTGAATATTGGAGGGACCTCTGCAGTTGTTCAACTTTTGGGGATAGTCATTCGCTGAACGAGCGGCTGTATATGATAGCAAGTTATGAAGCTGTTGCATCATCCTACTGTAAAAGAAACCTAAGTGGAATATAAACTGACTTGAAGATTTGCTTTTGTTAAACGATTTATGTTAGTTTACACCCCAATTACCTCTACTTCTAAATTACGCATTCTGATAGATCTTCTTGATTCGAATTTTGTAGTATCTGCTTCGGTTCTTTGGTTACAGAAATTCGGAATGCTGTGTTCAGCAATTGTGCTTTGGCAGCACCGCGGTTTGTAGCATTACCATTGCTATCCCGTAGTGAAGATATTGATTGTGTTTTTTCGTCAGTATACTTTACATATAACCAGAATTGCTTTGGATTTTCTACCAAATTACTGACAGACACAGAGCTTCGTTCCAGAAACTATTATAAATTGCTCCCACTAAAGTCTGCGTTAATTTCGAATTTCTATAAAAGATTGTCTTTCTTGGGGACTATGTGTGTTTAAATTGAGCATTCTTTTTCTTTGCTTCAGCAAAAGTGATTTAACCTGTTTTCTGTACCACGGGCATCAGCCCTCCTTTTCTTAATTTGTTGCGTATAAATTAACTTGTGCTGATATTATTTCTTTGACTGTAAGCCACTTCTAATCTACACCCGTTAAGTTATTTTCGAAAGATTGAAGACTCTCATTCAGGAAAGATTAAGTGAATATTTATCTGCTTTTCTGAAAGTAATTAATTAATTAATTTTGGTGGAGTTAAAAATTTCATTATTCAGTCTCGCTACGGCTACTCTGTGTTAACTAGTCCATGTGTCTCCTTTGATACTCTTCATTAGCTCCGGCCTATTTGTTACTAGAGGGTCAAATTGTGGTTTCAGAACTATTTTACAGGGTTCATGAACTAACTACTCGAAACAGTTTTCGAAGAATGCGTTCAGTAAATTTCGGACGATGTTTTATGCTTGTATCTGCTTTTGAACATGCATTTTTACCTGCATATCGAGGGTAAGTTAAGGTCACTACCAATTACAACTGTGTGCTTCGGGTAGGTTTTGAAATTTGATTCAAGGTTTTTTTCTACATTTCTGCCTACGAATCGTCTGAATCTGGAGGTCGTTAAAAAGAACTCAGCATTAATTTTGAAAATAATGACTACTCTTGTATCTCCTAACAATGTAAGAAACTTTCATGTAGTAATCTTCTACTGACAAAAAAAAATAAAGAATAAAGAAAAATTAATGAAATGAAGCGACCATCGTCCACTTGAATACTCTGAAATTTTCAGTTTTCATCACACGGGAGCTTTAAGCAATAAATAACGTTTTTAAATTCCCGTCTGCACGGTGTTTTGTAGTTTTTGTTTGGCTTTTCAATCTCATAAGAATGTGAGAAAGACACAGAGAAACAGTACGGAAACGTTGCTGTTCTCTGCAACAGAGGTCTCGAATGAAATTCAGAAATGCGTCAGCATGAGATTTGGGTGGTCTCTTTTCTCGCGTTATTCTAGCCGTTTATTTCCTGTCATTTTCAAAGTTTCTTTCGTTTCTTGTATCACCAGAAAAATGGAGTTCATGAGGCGTATAGAAAAACGAGAAACTGGTAGTCGTAAAAAAGAATTACATGAATTCCCCTGCTTCACGCGAAAAAATGTTTTCACTTTTGGGCCCCAGTGTGCAAGGGAAACGTGGGATTACATTGAAATTCTGAGCGTTTTACAGAGGACGTTCACTTCTTTCAGTGTTAGAATAAATATTTAGCATTACTACTCCACAGATCCTTATTTGACAATACCAGGTTAAAATTAAAATTTTCGTCCTACTGGAGTATGAATCAACTACTCTATGAGTCTTTTACAGTCTCTTTTATACCAGAAACAAAATTCAGTATATCATCTCTGATACTAAGTCGACATAACTGTGTGAAAAATATTACGTATATGCAGTGACATGGATATAGCAGAAACGAAATATGTGGCGTAAACAGTCCACCTACCATCAATAAGAAAGAAAAGTTAGTTAGTTATATGAGTTAAAGTTCTTTTATACTTCCTGATTTTGGGCCCGCAAGGAAATACAAGCTTTGAAAGGACATTGTAAGGAAACGTGTGATTTACAGCTTATAAGTTTTTTAGTTGTCACATCAAGTGTTTCGGTAGTTTGCCGTCAGCTAGTATCTGCGATATGTAAGAATCTCAACGATGAATTTTTATTATTATTTAGTGATTGTAATGAAAGAAATAATATATGTAAGTCCTGATGTGCGTATAAAACATCTGCTGTGACAGTCTCAGATGTATTTGATAAAATTTTCATGACGTTTTAATTTTATATCTGTTTCTGTGCTGCTATGCTTTTATGGAACGTAGCAAAATACTTTCGCCATTAAACTTCTAAACATTTTATGAAATTTTATGAGAGTTTTACAATCGATGTGTTTTATTTACAAATTAATAGTCTATGATCAGTCTGACTTTGGTTCTCAGCCTTAATGTAGTTAACATTTGAAATCGCAATATTTGTTAAAATCAAATATGTAATTAATATATAAATCAGGCATTTGACGATGGCACATTGCCCAAACAGCAGTTGTGAATAACTAGTAAATTGTACCCAATGATTTGGACCTTTCCATACATCGACCTTTAAAGTCTTTAATTCATACATTTAACGCTATTTATTGTACTCTGTGTATGATCTTGCTCCCTTGTTTTAATTGGAATGATCACATTGGAAACTTTATGGGGAAGTCGAACAAAAATCGGCATATTATTGATAGGATACTTAGAATATGTAAGAGAACTGTTAATGCGACTTCCTCTCCCTCTGCTGTTCACCCTCTGCTAGATTATTGCTGGCCAATATGGGATAGTTATTTTATAGAATTGACCCAGGACATTGAAAAACCCAAAAAGGGCAACTCTTGTATTACAGAGAAAAACGGGCGAGAGTCTCATGAATATCTTACCTGAGTTCGTGTGACAATCACTAATACAGAAGCGTTTTTCCTTTGCAACAATATATTTTCACAAAAATTTTATTACCAATTTTCTTCTCTGAACGCTTTTTTTGTTGCTTCCCACATACAAAAAGAGAACATTTCGTAATAAAAAAAATTTAGAAGACTCAGTGTTGAGATGGAAGTGGCGATAAACACAACATAAGACAATATGAGGTATTCCACCTAACTCTGCGACCTCAGATATCTCCGAAAAGGAACCTTACAAACTTCCGGTTTGCCAAAAATGAGCCTATGTCAGGGGCTCTAATTGGCATAAACAGTCCATAAAAGTAAACAAGTAACACTTCTGAAGCAAAGCTACTTATCTTTTTCAATGTAACATGTATTTTTTCTTGCTAAATAACAATTAGAAATACCGATAGTTATAACACACTTGGTGTCACGTTTCTAAAGGTCATAGGATCTGATAAATATGACTTGTTAAACATGGCAACGGTGACACAGTATCTGACATATTGCAACGCATGTAGTACTGTACTCAGAACAGAGTTGGTTGCATTGATCCATGTAGCCAGCTGCAAACAAAGCAATATCAGTACGGCACACTACGCCGTCAGTGTACTATTGACTCCTGATCTGGTTTACTGCACTGCTGGTGTACCGTTACTCGATTCAAATAGGTTATAGATATTGAGTTCCTTATTGACACATTAAACCCTGTTTTGGTGTTGCTTATTACATGTACCGTCACTTAGTCCAGATGTCGACCATCAGTAATGGAACAAACGTATATAGCATATTACTTTAATTTACGGTGAATGTCACACAAATTCAACCACAGACAGCCTATCCAGATAGGCGATATCCGTCTTCTCGTACCACAGCATGAAGCTCTTGGGAAACGAAATTTCTGTGCTGACTGCTAGAGATCACAAACCTCAGTGAATGTACGACAGACCACGGCATCGGTTGCATCCGTTCCATATTTCACAGTATAATATTATGGGGAATACGAAATGATTAACTGAAAATTAATTAAATTTAATATAAACTATAAATGCAAAAACTATGGCAGATTAACAGCAAACGATACTGTTATTTAACTAATTTGTCAACGCCGAATGTAAAGAACTATTTTAACTAACCAGAAAGCAGAGACGATAAAAAATGAATCTTTTCAGTTGTCAATTGTCTTGAACTAGCGCCAGGAGCGCGAACACAAAGATCGCTGTCTCTCGTTTAGGACATTGTACTGATAGGACGTATTAGTTAACTTCTCTTGACTTTAATAGATTTTTCATGTGAAGAAAATTCTGTCATGTATATAAAAGAAAGTGTCTGTTTGTAAAAGATGATTTTGCAGTAGCAATCGTTCAGTTCGGAATTCCGATGCGTTCTGATGATTTAAACAACCTTGATCTTGAAACTTCCTAGCAGATTAAAATTGTGTGCCGGAACCAGGACTCGAACCTATGCCTTTCGCGGGCAAGCGCTCTACCACTGAGCTATGCCGACATGACTCAAGGCGCGACCTAACAACTTTACTCCTGTCAGTACCTCGCCTCCTACTTTCCATGCTTCACAAGAAGTTCTCCTGCGAACCTAGCAAGACCACCACTCCTGGAAATTTCATATCAGCGCACACTCCGCTGCAGAGTGAAAGTTTCATTCTGAAAACATCCCTTGGCTGTTGCTAAGCCATGTCTGCACCATATCCTTTCTTCCAGGAGTGCTAGTCTTGCAAGGTTAGCAGGAAAACTTCTGTGAAGTTTGGAACGTACGAGGCGAGGTACTGACAGAAGTAAAGTTGTGAGGACGGACCGTCAACTGTGTTGGGATAGCTCAGTGTTAGAGCCCTTGCCCGCGAGATGCGAGGGTCCCAGGGTAGAGTCCCGGTTCCGGCACACAATTTTAATCTGCCAGGAAGTTTCAAATCAGCAGCACACACTCCCCTGCAGTGTGAAAGTTTCAATCTGAAACCTTGATCTTCTTTTCAAAAATTTTCCAACATTTTAGTATTATGTGATGTTCTATTTCAGCACTAGGCCGACCTCCACTTTGTAGCGGAACGGATGCAATTGTTGGAGATGCGTAAGACGCTAAAACTCATTCCTGTCATGGAATATATAAGTGAATTAAATTTTCATGATTTATCACGTCCCAGAGATCTGTCGATTTATTTAATTTTTATCAGATTTATGATTTTGATCTGGTCGTGTGTTAAGTTCAATAAATCAGCATTCTGCTCTACAATAACTACCGATCTTTAAATTATGGTACACTCCCTACTATCTTTTGTTATCAGCATTACATTTTGAAGCTAACTATTTAATTACATTTGTACTGGTACAATTTTACATTACATGATAAATGCAGTGCTACTATGTAGGAAATGTAACAATTCGTGAGAGATATTATTTCTTTTTACTAGTACTGCTACGCTTAATTATAAATAATCTTTGCTCAGACAGGAATTTCGATTAACGATAGTCACATTTTCAGTCTGATACTAAATGAAGAGCATACAGATCTTTTTAAATAGCTTGCTCTTGCATGCAATACATCAAAGACGAAAATAGATTTATTTTTATTTTTATTTGTTTCCCTCCATCAAAAATCAAAACTTAATAATGTTACATTTCAACCTCACCAAGAACTGTACGGTAAGAACTTTGAACCTCGCGCGAATTGATCTTTTCTGCACTTTAGCGGTTGCAAGGTAATCCAGTATTCCTAACAATACGTTGTTTACGGACGAAGCTTCACTTAGAAATCATTGTGATGTGAATCACCAAAACATGCACTACCGGTCCGTGCAGTATCCATACTGGATAACGCCATATTGCTCATCAACGGCAGTGGGGTATCAATTTTTGGTGCGGCAGTGTTGGTAACCGTACTGCAGGTTGCTATTTTTAATAGGGGGCATTAACCGGACAGCGATATGCACCATTTCTTCAACACACCCTACCCTTTCTCATGGGGGGATGAAAGACTGGAAACGCGGCCATCAATTTGGTTCCAGCATTATGATGTCCTGCACACTTTGCACACGTTGCTAGAGAGGTTACGGATGCGACCTTTCCAAATGGGTTGATAAGATGGGAAGGTGCTGTGCAATGGGCAGCTCGGGCCCACGACTTGACGCCAGTAGACTTCCTTCTCTGTGTCGCAGTGAAAGATGAAGTGTATCTTGAATCCCCAACGACAGCAGAGGATAGACAACATCCTGTTACAGCAGCATGTGCTGCTACATTTGTAGAAACTCTACAATCTATGCAGTACTGTATTGTAACCCGTCTCCAAAAGTGTATTGACGCAAACGGAGGGCACTTCGAACATTTTACGAATTCGATATATTTAAACATTTCAACCGTTTCAGGGCACTGAAATAAATCCAATGGCGAAGATGAAAATTAGTTCTGGACCGGGATTCGAAAACGAATTTCCCGCTTTGGGCTAGCGGTCGCCTTAACCAATTAGGTAATGAAAATAATTGGTACGAAAAACTTTATATATGACACACCGGTTACTATTCTGTTATTGTTTCATGTAATTGATGTCATGCATTCGTTGTTTATTGCCATTCATTAGTGAAATTCTGTTACTGTTTCTTGTAATTACTGTCACATATTTGTTGTTTATTGCGATTCATTAATCATGAAGCAAAAAAAAATTATTTTTTACTTAGATGCACACTGTATCTGTTTATAATCTCTGCTACTCACTAAATATGAAATTAGAAAAGTTTGATATCACGACTTACCGTATACTTAACCGCAAATTGTATCTATCTTGTTTACCTTCTTGTACTTTATTATCATGGTTATTTTATTGTTACTATGTTAATGACGACGACACCGATTGGATGTAGAGCTGATCAAAGGTGAAATAAACATTTATTCATTATTAATAGGACTTTTAGTTCACCGGTTACCCAGTAACTTTACGTTTCTAGAGTCAACTGGTTGTCATGAAACGTATGCCTCAAACAGTACACTATCGGTGAACGACGTTGAAATCATTAGGATCCCTCTGGTTGCATGGGCCATCATCGGATTAAGACATAGTGTTTCCATGTGTAATGTTTTTCCGGGAGTTTATGTAGGAACTTTGTAATGCGCTCCTCTTGTGAACGCCTGTGCTGAAGTCTCTGTGATCTGCGTACAGTGAAAGCCAATGCCGCGCCGTTTTCCAGCAGTCAAATACACAACAAACGGCTTTTGAACCGTTGCCGCAACTATTACAGTGATTCAGTGTCGGACCAACATATAAGAGTCCGTTGCGATCGTGTAGATGAAACAGCCGTGATCCCGTGCTGTAAGCACACAGCTTGATTACTCGCTCGACGTTGCGTATCGCCCTCTTTTATACATTGGTTTCGTTCACGCATCGCTGTCGTACAAATAGGTCCAGAGAGATAGTAAATGCGTCTGTTCGATAAAGCCATCAAACGGATGCAGATATACTGCCTGGTTCAAACTGATTTACGTGGACATGTGTCGCATTTTATGCTGCAGAAGCGTTTACTTTTATGTTTCCACTTCGTTTGCGGCTCTTCACTAGATGAACTTGCCATAAAACTGACCTTCTGAACACATAACGGAGAAATCTTGATTGGTTATCTATACTGCAGTCTCTATGACTTTATCACTTATTGCTGCTACAGTCCACTCAATTACTGTGAATTTGAATGAAATCAGATTACTTCTACTGGAAGCTGAAGTTTGTGCTCGCTGTGTTCCAATAAAGAAGCGTAGCAATAAAGTATCTATTAGACATTTTCTATGTTAAATAAAATTATTTACGGGTTTGCGTATGCCACAAAAGAAGAGCATAGCTGTATATAATTTATATAGCCCAACTATAACGATATACTTCATACATTCGTAGTTGGACAGCGTGCAAATTACAATCAATTATTTCGTTTCGATGGGTGAATTGAAACAGAAACGCATCTCACGTAATGACTACACTTTTACTCGTCTTTTCTATCATACAGATGATTCTGTACCATCTCGAAAACCTTATCGAATTAGTCAATTCACACATATTCTGACCTTAAATATGCATTGTCTTTTTCCTTTTCAAGTATTAGCGGCCTTGTGCACGAAGAGGTTTCAGAAAGTTGAGTAGAATGTGGAAGTGGTGGCTTGAAAGGGGGGGGGTGAGGGGAGGCTGTCATGACACCTTCGTAGGTGGCTGCAGGTTTTTCCAGGGGCCGGCGAAACCTTCCATTTTAATATCGTCGAAAGAGAATGAAGTAGCAAAACACTGAAAGTCTTACAGAAATAAAGAAATGTGAGAATAATACAGAAAATCTATTATCTTGCTGGAAATTACTATGATATTGTGAAACAGATGACAAATGAAATGCTGCAGATTGCTACCTTCTGTGGGACTTTCAGAATATCAAATCTTACTAGTAACATAGTTGCCATCTAGTTTTTACCACACGCCAGGGGAACACTTAAAAATACTTATGCCTTGCAGAGACACAAATTATATATATATATATATATATATATATATATATATATATATATATATATATATATATATATATAGGGTGTCCCAGCTTTCTTGTCCATCGAAAATATCTCTGGAACAATAACAGCTATTGTAAAACGACTTTCACCGGTATTAATGTACGGCTGGGGCCCATGAATGTACATATTTGGCAACATTCTAAAAAGAAAGCAAATGTGTTTTTTAACACAAACTTATGTTTTTTTAAATAAACGCCCTATATTTTTTCTTCAGCAATC
Source organism: Locusta migratoria (assembly GCA_026315105.1). NCBI lineage: Eukaryota > Metazoa > Arthropoda > Insecta > Orthoptera > Acrididae > Locusta > Locusta migratoria. Next base: position 132,660,850 of record CM048748.1, on the reverse strand, counting down.
CATAGCATGACAAATCACATAAACAATAGCGTTGATTGCATCGCAATATTCCAATTACATCCCGTGATATTACGACGAGAAGTTGACGCTTGAAAAACCCGAAATACGCTGCTAGCGCACGTCCTGAGGCTCAGTCGTCAACCCCATGCTGCCCGTAATCGCGATGTGATTGACATGCGTAATCGCACTCCCATACTTATCAAGAGGTCCGAAACTAATAATACGGTCTCCTGCCATCAACTCTCATAAGCACATAATGGTTTCCCTCTTGCACGTTTTATGTGTCTACGTACACAATATGAACCAGTACCGATCGGTATACACCAGACAGGTTGTCTTATTTATCCTGCACACCCAAAATAAGGTTTATCGAATGCGTTAAATGACCCATTGTTCCTTTCGCGCACTCTTTCATCCAGGGCCTAGCTCTATCAAGACACGTGTCCAACGTAGTTCCCACTACAGCCACAGTTACCACTTCGCCTTGTTTGTGATTTGCGACCCATGCAAACTTCTGTAATCCACTACCCTCCGAGCATCCCATTTGTTGTTGCTTTGGCGTGCAGTACACCGCTTGCCAGTGTAGTCGTGCATCAGAGTAATCTACTGACGGCACGGAGGTAGTACACATTGTGAATAAACGTTGTGTTGTGGAACTTATACTTTACTATGTTGATACATGAAGATACGGTAGAAATGCTGCTGATCTATGGACAATGTATGTTGTTGGGAAATACATTATTAGATTGCTTGTTTGTTTATAGTACTGTTAGAGAACATTATGATTATTATGTTAATATATCTGTTTTCTACCCTACTCTACATACCTTTACTGTACCCTGTTGTAGGCGGGCGAAATTCTGTTCAGGCAGAACGACTGTACAGAAGACGATTCCCTGACAAGCCATCGCCTTCGCGCCGGATGTTTGGTCGTCTCACATCTCGTCTACGTGAAACGGGAAGCTTAAATCCAAGACCTACACATCGTCCTAGAACACGCACAGATGAACGCGCCGAAGTTCCTGTGCTCGCTATCGTAGCTGTGAATCCTCACATCAGCACACGTCGAATTGAACGTGAAGTTAGTGTGTCGAAATCAAGTGCACAGCGTATTCTTCAACGTCATAAATTTCATCCTTACCATGTTCATTTACACCAGGATTTTCATGGAAATGACTTCAGCAACAGGGTAACATTTTGTCGGTGGGCTCAGCAAAAACTTCTGACGAATCCAAATTTTTTCGCAGATGTTCTCTTTACCGACGAGGCATCATTCTCCTACAGAGGAATTGCCAATATGAGGAATATGCAATATTGGTCCGCAGACAATCCAAAATGGCTCCGTCAGGTAGAGCATCAACGTCCGTGGAAAGTGAATGTTTGGTGTGGGATTATTGGAGATACCATTATCGGACCTTACTTTGTAAATGGCCTCCAAAATGGCAGACAGTACTCCAGATTTATACGACACAATCTTCCTGTTCTCTTGGACACCGTACCTCTGAACAGGAGAATGGTCATGTGGTGTCAGCATGACGGATGCCCTGCACATAACGACTTACGAGCACGACGACTTCTGAACCGTAAGTTCCCTGGTAGGTGGATTGGACGTGGTGGCCCAGTTAGGTGACCTGCCCGATCTCCGGACCTTACACCGCTGGATTTTTTTCTTTGGGGAGCAGTGAAGGATGCTGTTTACTAACATGAACCAACAGCACCAGAGGACATGAAGCAATGCATTATTGATGCTTGTACAGCCATCAAAGAGGAAACAGTAGCACGAAGTAGGGCATCCTTCATCCGCAGAGTGATCCTATGTATGCAAGCCAGTAGTTATCACTTTGAGCATGATATGTGAACGCTGTCTTTAGTATGTAGTGCTGGTATCACAGTGCAAGTTTCTACAAAGGGCCATTTTACCCAGCGATGTTCAGAAACATTTGTTTGAAACAATTTGTCATGTAACGCATTAGATAAACATAACATTGATAATTATGTGATAATAAAACTAATTGGTTAAACATGTTTACATTCATCTTCTATATCTTACCTGAACTTCCCAAATCAAAACATTTTTACCTAAACAACGGCAAAACCTTTATTCCACTTGCTCGTATCACTAAAACCATCAACATGAATGTTACTATTATGAGTGACTGGTTCACTGTCACTTGCGCTAGATCTACAGTAAAGTTTTAACGTTGACTGGCATTACCTTTTTAGTAACGGATTAACGATAAGGGAAGTTAACTTTGTGACTAACGTTGCGGTACACATATGTTACAGAACCGCAACACCCCTAGGCTATGGGATAAATACCTGCTGGAATGTACGACTTTAATGCAGGATGGCAGCAGACAGTATTATTCGTTTCGGACCTCTTAGTAAGTATGGAAGTGCGATTACGCATGTAAATTACATCGCGATTACGGGCAGCATGGGGTTCACGCCTGAGCCTCAGGACGTGCGCTAGCAGCGTATTTCGGGTTTTTCAAGCGTCAACTTCTCGTCGCAATATCCCGGGATGTAATTGGAATATTGCGATGCAATCAACGCCATTGTTTTTGTGATTTGTCATGCTATGGATTGCCGAAGAAAAAATATAGGGTGTTCATTTAAATAAAAACATAAGTTTGTGTTAAAAAACACATTTGATTTTGTTTTAGAATGTTTCCAAAAATGTATATACATGGGCCCCAGCCGTACATTAATACCGGTGAAAGTCGTTTTCCAATAGCTGTTATTGTTCCAGAGATATTTTGGGTGGACAAGATAGCTGGGACACCCAGTATATAAGTATAAATTAGCATATGATGGCCTTTAAGTTTGTATACCTATACAATCAATATGATAGAAAAACTGCGGATTGTCCATCTTATGCAATACTCGTTTTGAATGCAGACATTATGACTCATTCCACATCCATGCAATTCCCATTTATGCTAAATCAGGACCCGAAGAAATAGACGCTGTGGAATGTCCGAGCGTTCTGACGCGCCTTGCTACGAAGCCCTTGGTTGCTCCCAGTCGGAAAATGGAATCCTCCGACGGGCATATGGGCATGTGTGTGTGTGTGCGTGTGTGTGTGTGTGTGTGTGTGTGTGTGTGTGTGTGTTGCTGTGTTGCTCCTATGTTAGTTTACGTTCGTTTAAGTGGTTTGTAAGACTAGGGACTGATAACCTCAGTGGTTAACTCATATAGATTTACAAATATTTGCACTTTTATAACGAATAAATAAACAGAGTGTAAAAGTCTTCCCATTCCATTTTTGTGTGGTATTGTACAGCAACCGTGTTAAGTCGAATCTTGAATAATATGTGACAGGTAGGCTGACGGTTTGTGGGCATTTGGCGATATGTGGAATAAAAACAGGAGGCTGTGACTTAACTTTACATTAAATGTACATTTCCGAGACGGATTAATGAAGGTAGAATAGCTGCCCCTGTGGAGCATTGCCGCGAACTGCAGGAAGGAAGCCTGAGCTAGCAGTTAAGGCATAACGCTAGGACGGAGGCTCGAGCAGAAGAAGGAATCTGGCGGAACTGATACCGGGCAGCTAGGTGTCGGGCCCGGCGATCACATGATTGCATGGAGCTCACTGATTGGGCCGATATTGCCGACTATGAGGGGGTAGCGTACCCTGGTCAGCAGTACCGAACCACCACGCAGGGCTGAGGCTGCAGGCACGTGGACGGACGTGTGACGGGCAAAGTCCAACGCACGGCCGGCCATTGCCGGCGCGGCAGAAAAATAAGGAAAATTTCCCGCTCCTGTACAATGTACTAAAATTCTGAGGGCCATACACTCTGGGCAGGGGGAGCTATTCCGTTACAAAAAGAATGACTTGGTTGCAAAAATTTTTATTTAAATGACGCCTTTCGCCCGGTTAGGTCATCTTCAAATACCTGACAAAGAAGTAAAAATGGACCAGAACTTACAATATTTACATGACAATATTTCAAAAATATTTAATTTTTTTTTTAGTTACACAACATGGCTAAATTCGGTAATAAGGAATTGTTATAATGAACGGCATTAATGTTTTACCTACTCTGTGGCAGAGGGTGTTTAGATTAAAATGCAGCCATAGTATATCTTACAGAGACTATAATAATGTAATCATTTCATCTGCGGTACCAATGACCGTTAAAAACAAATTGATACAACGTTTAACTTAATGGCTATTGAAATTATTTATATTCCGAGATTTACCTTGTCTGATGTTCCTGTATCATAGAGAAGTTCTTCAGCTCATTTATACGATATGGCTCGGTATTGGTACTGGTACTGCCTGGGCAGCGTTCAAATGTGTACTGCGAGTAATCGCCAATAAAGAGTAGTGCTCCACAACACTGTAGGTGTTTGAATCGGTCGGATAACAGTTGTTGCCGCGGCGGAGTGGCCGAGAACACTGGGGCGCCATGCTCCGATGTACGAGGACGTTCCTCGTCGGGGGTTCGAATCCTCCCTCGGGCATGGATGTTTGTGTTGTCTTAGATTAAGATAGTTTATAAGTAGTTAGTACGTTTAGGGACTGATGACCCCGCAGGTAAGTCCCATAAGCTTAACAAACATTTGATAACAGTTGTTAATTTTAATTATGGACACCATTTACACTAGAAACCCAATATCACATGAAACAAATTTGAAAGAATGCCAAGATATATAAAAGAAAATTACTTAATAATTTCCATAAAAGTATCGAAAAATGCTTGGTCTTTTGAGGTCAACTGATCGTTTAGAAGTCTCAGATGTTTAAAATAAACCCGCTTAGATATCTCAAAAATGTTCAAATGTTTGTAAAGTCTATGGGACTTAACTACGGGGTCATCAGTCCCTAAACTTACAAACTACTTACAAACTAGCTAATACTAAGGACGGCACAAATATCCATGCCCGAGGGGGGATTCGAATCCCCGACTGTAGTGGCCGTGCAGACTGTGACTGGAGCGCCTCACTCCCCTCGGCCACCGCGGCCGGCTAGTTATCTCAAATTATTTCAGAATGTTTAACTTCCGTCCTTTTTGGCATAATGAAAAATTTCTTAATTATCTAGAAATTTAGTACTGTACATTATTACAATTCCTTATTACCTATTTCAGCAATATTTTGTAGCTAAAAATTTTAAAAATATTGTCAGGTAAATATTGTAAGTTTTGGTTCATTTTTCCTTATTTGTCAATTATCTGAAGATACCCTAACCGGGCGAAACGCGTCATTTAAATAAAAATTATTGCAACCAAGACATTCTTTTATTCAAGTATAAACAGAGTTGCGTTTACACGTAGATAGACTATTACTTCTTCTCCTTATATCTCCCATTAACAAAATTTCTGTTGCTTCTCTTTTTGTTATGTTGATATATGCTATTTCTTTCTACTTTGTCTGCAGCTTCATTTAAGATTTCCTTTTGTGGCTTACATTTCTCAGTGTTGCAGCAATAAAAGATATCTATTAAGATCATCCAACAAACATAATAAACATTATTGTGGCCCTGAAGTAATGCAATGTACGAACTATTTACAGAGATTTGTCGAAAAAATACGTGTAATATGTAAAAACGAAACGACATGGATGAATAACGTTGTGAGAAAGGCTGACTATGTTGGTAACTGCTAGGAAAAGGAAGGAAAGGAAAGGGAGGGTTCAAAAATCCGTGAGTCGGTCATGGTTGATCGGACAGGAATCCTAACACCTCCTCACATAAGAGTCCACTAGGTAAACCACGGGACAATCACTATCAATTAGCATTCTGGTGCTTGAGAAAGAGAAATGGATCGGCTTTTGTCTGTTATTTGCCGCTAACTATATAAATTACGTTGACATTTGTTTGACTAGCGTATGCTATCCCGAAACTATGTTCATCGGTCCAACATGACATACACGTAAGAGCACACTAGGGCGAAGGGGGTGCACAGAAAAATTTGTTACTTTCACGTTGACTTTCATGTTGAACGCCGACATTGTGTTCATACATCAGAATGAATGCGTCAGTTTTAATGTCCCTTTGTCAGCGTGATATTTAGAGACGAAACTCACCCTTGGATTTTTAGGTAGGGATTGAGAAGGAAATTTTCCATGCCCTTTCAACAGAATCATCCCGACATTTGTCTGGAGTGACGTACGGAAATCATGGAAAATCTAAATCTGAAAGGCCGCAGGTGAATTTGAACCACCGATCTCCAGACCGCGAATCCAGTGTGTAACCACTGCGCCACCTCGTTCTGTTTTCCTTTTAAGTGATAATGAATTGATACACCTGTCTCTCTGGACAGGAGTGGAGACGGGCTGAGTGTTGCTGGACGACTCAAAAGCGAAATATCACAGCAGCGTGTCACTTTGCCATTTTCTTGCCAAAGCACGCTCATGTATTTATCGAAGCATATGCTTGCAAATGGAAGATGTTTAAGTTCTGACATTAAGAAATTTTGCCCGTTACATAAAAATACGAGGCGCGTCCAGAAAGTAAGTTCCGTTTGGTAATAAAATGAAATTGTTCACAGATGCAGAAGAAATTTTTATTGCACAAAATTCTACAACACTTAAACTACTTTTCCACATAAGTGTCGAAATTTTGCAGGCATTTGTCATAGCGTGGCACCAGATTTTGTAGACCTTCTTCATAGAAATCTGCCGCCTGTGTCTTCAACCGGTTGGAAACAGTTTCTTTCAGCTCGTCGTCCATAGCGAGAGCACTAATTATAAACCTACGGTTTTCCTGGGTCTTGTCATCAATCGCGTAAACCAGTTCTTCTGTAACCAAAGGTGGACGGCCATATCGTTCTTCATCGTGCAGATCACTACGCCTGCCATTGAACTGTCGGACCCATCTTCTCACCATTGAATCATTCATCGCATTTGGTCCGTAAACATCGCAAATTTGCCAATAAATTTCACTTGGTTTCACTTTCCTCGCATTCAGAAACCGAATCACCGACCTGATTTCAGAGGCTGCGGGATTTTCAATCAACACCGACATTTCAAACAAGCACAACAAAGCGTACGTAACTGACAGCGATCTCTAAATGGCGCACGTACTTCTCCTTGATACACATCGTCTACAGCGCATGTGCGGAACTGCAATCGCAGCGCTGCAGCGGAGATAAATTGAAACGGAACTTACTTTCTGGACGTGTCTCGTAAAACTCTGTCCAACACTTTGAACATCGGTCTCTCTTTATTGTCTGGTTATATATGAACATCACATTTCGATAGCCTGCTGTCATTATGTGAGTCCCTATAAATTATAGTTTAATTCTACTTAGCATTCAGTACGTAGTTATCAGCTTTCTAATGAAAATAATTTCAGATTCTTGGAAGAAGCAGCTCCGGACGATGGAAGTGTGGCTGAGAGCGTTTCACGCACAAACGGATGCATCGCGTTTGGTGAGCGAAGCGGTCCTTGTAGTAAGACGGGAAGAACTGAATCATGTCGATCGACAGTGTCAAAACACAAAACAGTCTACTCAAAGTTGCTCCGACTAACGTCTGCGTGTTCCATGGTAACAACTGAGTTACTTTTAATGTCAGATGTGTTAATTTACGCTCAGGATCAGATTGTTGTCATATTAGGTTGAACGAAAGTGGGGAAATCTTGCCGAGAGGGGGGACTCGATCCCCCGACGGCGAACGACCGCGCACACCGCAGCACGGCGCCCAGTGCGCACGACTAATTCGCAGCGCCAATATTTGGTTTCACCAAATGGAAGTCTGAGCTGGTGATTCGGTGTATAAAGCACATGCCTGAAATCCAGAAGGCCGTTGTTAGTGCGTCTCAGGCACACACAAGAAGGTTTCAATCGCAAAGTTTCCACGTCATACATAGGACGAAGGCAGATCTAGCAACCATCGGACTAACAGCTATAAATCGTCATATCTGTATGGGGGAAGTGCCAGAACTCCGGACGCTAATGGAAAGTAGTGAACCACAAATCATTATAGTAAGTAAAATCTGGCTAAAACCCCGAGATAAGTTCAGCCGTAAAACCCTCTAGAGTAGTAAATGGTTGTTAAAACATACTTGACCTTCTAAAAAGATAAAGCAGTCAACAATCCAAAGATTGGTTTGAACACCACAGTTCAATATACTCATGCCTAAGTTCTGGTTGGAGGTAGTTGCCTTCCTTCGAACTGACTTACCCTATCAGTTAGAGGGTGCCCTACAGTTTCACATGGTTTCTGAACCACTATATTTCCTAGTAACAAATAATCCTGAACTAGTAAAGAACATCAAAACAGGTACAAGGATTAAAGAACACAGAACTGTCGTAGCGAGACTGAATATCGAAATTCCCAAACCCACCAAAATTACACAGAAACAATATGAAGTAAATAAAAATTCGCTAAACGCTCCTGTCTTTCGAAACTAACAATGAGAATGTAAATCAGAAGTGGCTTTCATTCAAAGACATATTATTGACAGTTCCTGACAGATTTATACCAAATAAATTAAACAAAGAGGGTGCTAACTCTTCCCCCCCCCCCTCCAATTCAAACTGACACAAAATACTTAAGACGGGCAATCTGTTACATAAACTCAAAATATAGCTTGCACTTCAATGCGAGAAGATTATAATAGTTTCCACAACGGAACTTTGTCTCGTAATTTGGTCGAATATCCAAAAATATTTGTGTTTGAAATTGCCACAGAAAAACATTCCTAGTGATATATGTGACTGGAAGTATGCGAAATAAAGTAATTTTCTAATGCTTCCATCACAGATAAGAAGCACAACATTTTCTAGTGAGTTTGTATTTTTAATACCGACGCAGAAGCCAAAAAATCAAATGTTTGTAAATCTATCGGACCAAACTGTTTGGTCATCAGTCCTTAGCTTACAAACTACTTAAACTAAAGTAAACTAACTTAAGGACAACACACACACCTATGCCCTATGGAGGACTCGAACCTGCGACGGCGAGCAACCGCGCGCTCCGCAGCGAGGCGTCTTAGACCGCGCACAGAAGCCATTCTAGTTTTCAAACCACCTATATCTTCGTTCAGTGTTGCACGTCAACTGTTTCAACTGTTAAAATAAGCGCTACTTTTACATATGTACTGCCATTACTATTTTCTTATTATCACATAACGTAAATATCACGGTTATCGGTAAAGATTCGGCTAACTAACCACTTTTTGTTAATTTTAAAATGCTTATATATAATACAGGTCAGGCCAGTCTCGCTTAGTAAAATATTAATGACTTACGCATAAAATGCTGAACTCCTATCTTGAAATCATGAGCGCTTTGTCACCAGCTCTAGTCACCATTTCTATTTTCAGCGACGAGCCAGCCCGAAACCTTCCTCATATGTTAAACGAAGCATGAAATTAAATATCTTTGCGTTTGATGAAAAATGGCGTGAGTTCCAGATCCTTCATGGAATTAAATTTTTCAAATGCTAATTTTGCATACGGTGACACGCCGGGAGTGCGGCATTTCGTGACGTCATACCATGCCCCGCTCCGGTTCTGAAACCTCCTACTAACAGGATTTTTTTTCACACTGAATACTGCTGGGGTCAATATGCCCCTCAGTAATTAACACCAAATATGTTGACAGCATTTTAATGAACTAGCATAATAACCTACGTTGCAGGTGTTCATCGTAACAATCATTATTCCATATAATAAATGCTAAATTCTAGAAACAATAAGAAATTTAGAGTGGGGTCACACAGACTCCAACAGTACTCCGCCAAAAAAATTATGAATAAATTTTAATGTTCTGTAAGTATAAAACGGACTAAAAATTCATTGGATTCCATAGAATCAGAGGGAGAAAGCAATACATTTTGAAAAGAAGGGAGATGTACACATAAAATGTTATATATGCTTTCAATAACCGGACATCACTCGTGATTTTTGTGAACTCTCAAACGCTTTTGATTCTGTAATTCAGGGGATTTTTCTAGATAAGGTTAAGCATTGTGCTATTAGTGGGACAGTGCATAAATGGTTAAATTCATACTTAACTGGAAGAGTACTGAAAGTTTATATACGTTGTTCAGGTAAACTGCCAAAATCAGCTTAAGAAACTAAATACTATGCATAATTTTAAAACGCAAACAAATACTGTTTTCAACACAAACTTGTATATTTTTAAATGGACACCCCCTATTGTTTCGTATGCAATCAATAGCATGAAAAATCACAAAAATAATGGTGTTGTCTCGCAATACGTCAATTACATGCCGAGAAATTGCGAAGCAAAGTTGACGCTTGAGATAAATGAAGCATACTGCTAGTGAATATCCTGAGACTCAAGCGTGAACTTCACGCTGCCTAAGTCAGGACTCACACAATGGGAAGGTATGCACAATTAACAAACTTCCAAAGCAAAGTTACGTTTTTCAATATTGTAAATGTATTTGTATTCTAGCGAAATGATTATTAGAGCTACAATTAGAGATAAAACACTTGCTTTCACTTTTATAAACACATTTACTACTGCCCTGTCTCGCACAAAAAGTGTATTGTTGTGCATTAGATTCAGCATAGAAAATACACCGCGCGAGAGTATCCGAGCGGTCTGGAGCGTCACATTGTGGATCACGCACCCTCCCGTGTTGGAGGTTCGAATGTGTGCATGGCAGAGGGTTCATTGAACTGCTTTTATTGTCTCTCTAATATCTCGCGGACAAAAGGAACACCTAAATCTTTCCGTTTTCTATCTGATTTCTCTTATTTTATTCTGATGATCATGTCTTCCTATGTGGGTGGGTGCTAACAAAATATGTACGCATTCGGAAGAGAAAGTTGGCGAAAGAAATACCGCAAATAGATCTCGTCTCAACGAATAACGCCTTTCTTTTAATAATGTCCACCCCAACTCGTGCATCATTTCCGTGACACTCTGTCACGAAACGAGCTGCCCTTCTCTGTACTTTCTCTAAATCCTCTGTCAGTCCCACTTGGTATGGATCCCACAATTTGCAACAATGTTCCAAAATAGGACGCACAAGTGTGGTATAGGCAGGTTTCGTAGTAGTATTGTTGCATCTTGCAAATGTTCTGCCAACGAAACGTAGTCTTTGGATCGCTTTCCGTACACACTTTTCTATGTGTTCTTTCCAAGATAGATTGTTTGTAATTGTTACTCCTAGGTATTTAGTTGAATTTACGGCCTATAGTTTTGATTGATTTATCGTGTAAATAAAGTTTAACGGGCATGTTTTAGTGGTCATATGGATGAATTCACACTTGTCATTATTAAGGGTCACTTGTCGTTTTTTGCACAGTGCAGATATCTTATCTAAATCATTTTAGTTGCTTTTGATCTTCTGGTGACTTTACTAATCGATAAATGATAGCATCATCCGCGAACTGTCTAAGAGAGCTACTCAGATTGTCTCCTATATCGTTTATAAAAATAAGAAATAGTAGGGTTCTTATAACACTTTCCTGGGAAATGCCAGATATCACTTCTGTTCTATTCGATGACTTTCCCTCATTTACAACGAACAGTGTCCTTTCTGACAGGAAATCACGAATCCAATCGCACAACTGTGGCGATATTCAATAAGCTCGCAGTTTGATTAGAAGACGCTTGTGCGGTACAGTGTCGAAAGCCTTCCTAAATCTAGGAATATGGAATCTGTTTGACATCCCTTGTCGATAGCACTCATCACATCATATTAGTAAAGAGCTAGCTATGTTTCACATGAATGATACTTTCAATTCGTAATGAACATTTGTTCAGTGGTAGTATTGGTACATTCATGCTTCTGAAACTATATGACATGATCACTTACCAGAGTGTATTGTGGATGATGCTTTCTGCAAAATAATAGCTGAACGTACGCGCACAACAGTTCATAGCTTCTCATCGAAATTTAGCACCACGTTCCAGGATTCGCAGTTAACAGGACACTACAAGTGAAGAGGTAAAAATCATTATTGGAATTGGCTCTAAGGAATTCTTCACAGACGAGAACACAAGATGTACTTTTCAAATAAAAATTCGGAAAGGAAAACATGAAGGAAAACTTTTCCGTGTGGAAAAAGTACGTAGCACCGTAATGGCAGGAGGCGCCGGCACCCATTGCTAGATGAAAAAGGGTCGCACGCACGCTAACCTCGCGCTTAAACGGTTAAAGCTACTGCTATGAAAATTGGTATTCGGCTTTTTGCTAGAGACTCCCTAGTTTTTAAACAATCGACTTCAGGATCGATGACGGACAACTGCATTTTCACTGTGGTCTGGGTACCCACAAGACAACGCACTTAGCAGAGCGAAGTCGATTGCAAAAAAGAAAGAACGGAAGGAAACTTTAATGGTTAGTAATGTAATGGTTTTTTTAGTGCTTTTATTTTTTTAGTACTTGGATTTTAAAAATGAATTATGGAGCACTTTAACTAGATACGTAAGAAGAACTAACTCAGAAGAACGGTTCCGTGAAAGGAGCAACTTTGCCAAAATTCTACAAGGAAGGGTACAATAACAGCGGACGCAAGAAACTTTAATAACGGGTACAAAAACTGTTATTGTTGCTGGAATATCGTTTAACAGCTAGTAAACGTAGCATTCATTTTATTTACATAGTTTTTACTTTCAAGAAACAAACAAATAGTTCGTATCATACTGATTCCAAGGTAAATAGCACCAAAAAATTGTGATGTTTTGGTAACGTAAAAATGATTATAACATCTTTCGATGCAGTTTACTCATATGGGAAAGTCATATATTTTCGAAATAATTGTTTTGAAAACAAGTGAGATACATATTTCCGATGTTCTGCGTCTAGGGCCATGTTGCCCTAGTGGTATTAGGCGGGTTAGGCGCTATGCGATAGGTTCCAAACTTCAGCTTTCGAGACAAGTTATCCGTATTATCTGCAGAGTCAACAGGGAAAGTTCTACGCGACAATGCTGTTTACATGTGGGGAAAGAAGGCGGCACACCAAAGTAATTTAATAATTCTACCTAGAGTAAACTGAGCGTTATCTAAAATGGAACTTTAAGAATGCCGCGGTGGAGTGGCCGAGCGCTCAAAGGAGCCTTGCTGCTGAGCGCGCGGTTGCTCGCCGTCAGAGGTGCGAGTTCTCCCTCGGGCATCGGTTTGTGTGTGAGTTGTTCTTAGTCTAAGTAATCTGTAAGTCTAGGGACTGATAACCGCAGCCATAAAGTCCCTTAAATTTACAATCATTTGAACATTTTGAAGTTTACGAACAATGAATGAGAGATAATTATAGTCCAACTTTGTGTTCTGTGTCAAAATAGTATTATTCAAACACAAGGAAGGCTTTATGAGTAAAGATCGAATTTTAATTACACTCCTGGCCATTAAAATTGCTACAACACGAAGATGAGCTACTGACGCGAAATTTAACCGACAGGAAGAAGATGCTGTGATATGCAAATGATTAGTTTTTCAGAGCATTCAAACAAGGTTGGCGGCGGTTGCGACACCTACAAGTTTCCAACCGATTTCTCATACACAAACAGCAGTTGACCGGCGTTGCCTGGTTAAACATTGTTGTGATGCCTCTCTAAGGAGGAGAAATGCGTACCATCACGTTTCCGACTTTGATAAAGGTCGGATTGTAGCCTATCGCGATTGCGGTTTATCGTATCGCGACATTGCTGCTCGCGTTGGTCGCGATCCACTGACGGTAAGCAGAATATGTAATCGGTAGGTTCAGGAGGGCAATACGGAACGCCGTGCTAGATCACAACGGACTCGTATCACTTAGCAATCGAGTTGACAGGCATCTTATCCGCTTGACTGTAACGGATCGTGCAGCCATGTATCGATCCCTGAGTCAACAGATGAGGAACTTTGCAAGACAACAACCATCTGCACGAACAGTTCAACGTCGTTTGCAGCAGCATGAACTATCAGCTGCCGGCCTCGGTGGCCGAGGGGACTGAGGCGCTTCAGTCACGGTCTGCACGGCCACTACGGTCAGGGGTTCGGATCCCTCTTCGAGCATTATTTGTGCCGTCCTTAGTAATAGTTGGTTCATAAGTAGTTTGTAAGTTTAGAGACTGATGACCCCGTAGTTAAGTCCCATAAGCTATACAAACATTTGAACATTTGACTATCAGCTCGGAAATCATGACTGCATTTACCCTTGACGATACATCACAGATAGGAGCCCCCGCGTTGGTGTACGCGACCACGAATCTGGGCGCACGAATGGCGAAACGTCACTGTTTCGTATGAATCCAGGTTCAGTTTACAGCATCATGATGGTTACATCCATGTTTGGCGACATCGCGGTGAACGCACATTGGAAGCGTGTATTCGTCATCGCCATACTGGTGTATCACCCGGCGTGATGGTATGGGGTGCCATTTGGTTGCACATCTCGGTCACCTCTTGTTCGCATCGACGGCACTTTGAACAGTGGCTGGTATATTTCAGATATGTTACGACCCGTGACTCTACCCTTCATTCGATCCCTGTGAAACCCAACATTTCAGCAGGATAATGCACGACCGCATGTTGCAGGTCCCATACGGGCCTTTCTGGATACGGAAAATGTTCGACTCCTGCCCTGGCCAGCACGTTTTCCAGATCTCTCACCAATTGAAAACGTCTGGTCAATGGTGGCCGAGCAACTAGCTCGTCACAATACGTCAGTCACTATTCGTGATGAACTGTGGTATCGTGTTGAAGCTGCATGGGCATCTGAACCTGTAGACGCCATCCAAGCTCTGTTTGACTCAATGCCCAGGCGTATCAAAGCTGGTTGTTCTGCGTGTCAATTCTAGTATCATGTATTTGTCCGATGAATACTCGTTTATCATCTGCATTTCTTTAATGGCCAGTAGTGTAATAGGTAACATTTTTTTCCTTAACCTGAAGGTGAAATTAAAATAAATCCAAGTATTAAAGAATAAAAAAAGTAATTACATTTGAGAGAAAAAATCGTATTTACACCTGTTTCAGTAAGTCATATTTCTGCTAACTGTCCCAAAAGTGCATGTATTAGTCTTATCGGTAAGAAAAACTCAACAAAACATGGAAATGTCACACACGTGGTAGTTTAGAGGTGATACTCTCAGAAACATACACAACAGCTACTATAAAGGCTTTATGTACCACGATTATAGTTGACGCGCAACATAGAACGCTACTCGGCTCGATGAAGCACAACATCGAGCAGGGTCGACGAAACTATCTCCAAGCCAACAACGACAGCTCCCTATATATATAATAAACACTGTTCACGTGGTCACGCTATTCTATATAAATAAAAACAGTCTGGTTCAACACATCTAAACTGAAGTTCTCCAGCATCATGAAGTTGAAAGCTGCCACATTTAGTTTATTTTGGAAGAGAATTTCATCAACATACAGAGGGAAATAATACTCTGGTCGAAAAAATTAGGGGATCAGTTAAGGTATCTAGGTTATGAAGTATTGTCATCGGCAGAAAGAACTGAAATGGGTCGATATCTATCTGTAGATTCTGCCGCGGTGGAGTGGCCGAGCAGTCTAAGGCGCTTTGCTGCGAATCGTCGGAGGTTCGAGACCTCCCTGGGGCATGGGTGTATGTGTTGTCCTTAGTGTAAGTTAGTTTAAGTAGTTTGTAAGTCAAGGGACTGATGACCGTAACGGTTGGGCCAATAGGTTTACAAACACATTTCTGGCGGTTCTACGGAGTGGAGACAATAACATTACGAAAACCGAGATAGTGGTAATAACAGTAAGTTTCTGCATAGGGGGCTGTGTTTATCAAACGAATTACACAAGCATTTGGGTTCAGATAGTGTAGCGTGTAGGTAGTGCAATGCAACAAAACTGTGACTTACCCGAAGTTACGCCATCGAGAGCGATAGGACGGTTGGAAGCGACACAGTCCACAGACACGGAGCGAGATCGCTATAGCTATTGGGATGTCGCAAAATGTAATTTCTAGCACCTTTACGCGAATTCAGACTACCACAACCGTTAAAAGAAGCCAGTCTCCCACCGGTAATATCAGCAAGAGATAGCCGTCATCTCCAATTAACGGGCCGTCGGGCCAGGAGGCTGAATGCAACAGGACGCGCTGCATCAACATAAACAGTCCGAAATCGCCTTCGAGAATGTGGCCTCTACGCACGGAGGCCTATGGTGTTCCATTAAAACCACGAGACCGTTTAGCCGGAACAAACTGGGGAGAGGAAGATCAAGATTGGAGTCTAACGAATGGCGCCGGCTTCTGTTCACAGATTAGTCAATATGTCTTGTTCAGCCGGACAATCGCAGTTCTCTCGTGTGGAGAAAAAGTGGAATTCGAAACAATCCTGTTTATTTGCAGGGAACATCACGGTATCATGATAGTGGGCAAATGGGGTGGGCAGGAGTCAGTATTGACGGACGTACGGACCTCTATGTCGTTCAAAATGGCGCTTTCACTGCTCAGAGGCATAGAGACGAGATCCTTCGACCTTTTTTGTGCTTTACGCTGGTGCCATACGAGTTGGGATCCTTCCGCTGGACGAAAGCGCTGGTTCCCACGGAGCTGCACTGGTGTAGAATATCCTTGAAGCTGAGGGAACTGGACGAATGGAGTAGCCAGTTCGTTCACCGAACATAAACCCGATTGAACGTGCCTGGGATGCACTTGACAGACGCAATGCAGGCAGACCGGCACCACCCACAACGGTTGCAGAGCTGGATATTGCACTCGTGGAAGAATGGCCAACTATCCCTTAATAGCTGACTGATAACCAAAAATGTCTGTAAATCTATCGGACCAAAGTGCGTGGTCATCAGTCCGTAGCTTACAAACTACTTAAACCTAGGTAAACTAACCAAAGGACAAACACACACACACCCATGCCCCAGGGAGGACTCGAACCTCCACGGTGAGCAACCGCGCGCTCCGCTGCAAGGTGCAAGGTGCTCCACCGCGGCGACCGATAACCTTATACTGTTAATGTCACGCAGGTGTCTCCAACTGTACTGGTCATCCGAGGTAATCACACATCATATTGGGGGGCAACGAGAATGACGTTTTGACTATTATGATAGCCCCGTTGTGCCTCGCTCTATATAAACGCCATGTAAACCTCAAGTAAAGAGATGAGACAGCAAAATATCGTACTGTATCACACACTATCACAAGTGTAACAAATATCTGAATAAAATACGTTACCATACGTATATTTTGTATGATATCTCACCTGATCCCATCATTATCTTTAGCAGTGTTAACCTATGTAATAGACTGGCAGATGTTTATTCTTACATTATTCATAACACAAATTTTGAAATGCAACTCCACCTTGTTGGATGCATTGATGCAAGCCCTCTCGGTATTCGCATGGACACCTCTTAACATTTCCGCACATACTGAACATATTAGATTTTTAACACATTTGGATTTTCCGGTTCCGTTTCGTGAATCCTGTCTTTGATACATCCCCACAAGAAAAAAATGCTAGCCATCGAATGAAACCATCGAATACACCTAGGTCTGCTATTTAGCTCTTCTTTGTGTTAATTACGATGGGAAACAGTTATTAATGAGTAAGATCTAATGACTCACATAATATTAATAACATTGATATTAAAATAATAATAATTATTATTATTATTACATGTACAAGTAATACTGCAACCTACATTAAATATCACAATAACATATTTATTTTCGCTACATTTTACGTACGCATTATTTTCATTTGAGTTATGCTTTCCAGAAGTATGATGTTTTCAAAAACTATAACTTTACGGGTAACATCAGTCGCGACGTGAATTGGCTTTACACGACGCGATGTTCTTGAAAATAGAAGTTTAAAGTTTATATTCCGCGTTTACGACATTGGTTACTTGAAGATGATCCAGATATAAATTGATGCTTGAGCAACAGAAACATAATCCTAAACTATTCAGAAAAACTATGTCTTCTGCAGAGGCCACTTTTAAGTTAGCGGACAATTTAAGAGAGATAACTGCACTTAGCCGGCCGCAGTGGCCGAGCTGGCTGCGGCACGCGAGTCACAGTCTGCACGTCTACTACGGTCGGGGGTTCGAATCCCCCCTCGGGCATGGATATTTGTGCCGTCTTCAGTATTAGCTAGTTCATAAGTAGTTTGTAAGTTTAGGGACTGATGACCCCGTAGTTAAGTCCCATAAGCTCTACAAACATTTGAACATTTTTTTAACTGCACTTACTGGTATATTGACAACCCAAATGCTTTCTTAGTACAACAACAAAATCAACATGGTTTGAGGGTTTTTTTTTGGGGGGGGGGGAGGGGAATATCACCATTTGGCGTACTTGAACCACCATTTTTGAAAGAAGGGTGACAGGAGGTAACTGTTTGGATATGCTTCAGAATTACGTGGTACCAGAGCTTGTGGCATGTGCTGGAAACTTTAAAAAAAAAAAAAAAAAAAAAAAAGTCATTGGTTGATGCGCAGATAATGACATTCCTCGTGTTCACCATATATCACGCCCATATATTTTCTCCAATGGGTTATTCACAAAATCCTAAGACTGTCACTGAACCGAAAGACAATATATGTCGTATTTCATGTTTTGGACATTGATATTACACTATGTTATAGAGTATATATCAGGTTTTCAAAAAGATTAAAAAGTGTATTAATTAAGATCCGAAACAGTGAGAACATAAAACATACTTCTAAGTTATTGAAGAAGGAGAAGCATGGAATTAAAAATTTTGCCATGGCTGGGATTCGAATCCGAGACCTGTCCTTTTCAAAGCAGAAACTTTAACAACTCAGAGAGAACAGTCATATTGATACTACTGCTGCTGAGTGGTTAAAGCGCGTTCCTAGCAAGGAGGAGGTCCTAGGTTCGAATCACAGCCACAGCATAAATTTAAATTTAATGCCACTCCTTCTATCCAACATCTCTGATATATCGAGCTAACACAAGTCACTGAAAATTAATTTATTATAATTTTAAGTCTTGTTTGTATTTTTAATGACACACAAACTGAGGCTGTTGTTTACATCTGTTCCCAGTCTCCATTGATATTTGCACCACCCTGTATATCTTCGAATAACCCGTGCTTTTTCGATTGTCTAAAACTTCATATCGATCGAAGGAGCATTTCTAGCCAGCCATTTTCACAGAAAATTGCAATAAAAACCAACTTATAATGTTTTGCCACGAAACTTATCTTCATCATAGGAAAAAGAATAACGACTGAAAACAGATGACACACTATTTACAAATATGCAATAATAAATATTTAGGAGCTTACTGAATTTACTGGTAACTGTTCGTGTTTTTCATGTCGATGTATATTCCATTATCTCGACTCGGTTAATTTTCTGCAGCATTTGCGTAAAATTTAATCGCATGCCATGCACCATAACATCAGCAGATTAACGCTACAAAACACAAATATTTGTCAGAGATCGTAATCCACGCAAATGCAGGCTCGGTTGATAAAGCAAATGTTTCTCGTCCACTGCCATATGTTGGAACAAGATGTGCGGGTCACTGCTTAAAGGCACCTTTTTCTGGATAAATGAGAAACGGTAGGTAACCGTCGACACCAGTATCAACAACCACCTTATCTTAGCCCTAATTTTTTTACATAATTTCTGCCTAGTTTTTAGTCACACTACAACGATAACACTTCTCGTCGTGTAATTTTTGTAAAGGTGCAACAACGAGCGGAAGTGCTAATAATGGTTACAATAGAACTTAAGCTTTTCTTTTTGTGAAACCTATTTTTGTGAGTAAAGTAAAAATTAGCTAAGATTTATCTGAAACTAATTTACCTTTCCCGATTTGTTTACTGGAACCCGATAATTGGTACTACCAGCGTAACGAGTAAAGAAGAACTTAAGATACGAGATTTAATTGGGAAGAAGCGAGGTTCTAATTCCCAATCGACCTGCCTAATTTAATCTTGACCGGCTTCCCAGAATATCGGTAGATACTCCTACCCCAACCACCTTCTTGCACCTCAGCTAGCGTTGTATTTGAAATATCATGGGCATAGTTTCCTCTCTTAACCCTTTCCGATCAGTATAATGGCTGAAAAAGTATTTTCTGGACAATCACAGACCTACGAGCCAGGGCATGCCGTGACGCTGTTGGCTTATTTGATTCGGAACGAATGCGGAAAAATGTGAATGTAAAATGATTAATATGAAATGATAAAAATTTCTTTCGTTGACTGTAATCCTTAGTTATAGTTTGTCTTCTACTACTGGCCAATTTAGGCCACCTTTTAATGGGGTAATTGAACTGCATTAGGACACGTAATCAAGCTGTTCTATCACGAAAATATGTGCATCAAACATAAATATTATGGCAAGTAGTTATACATACAACTAGTCCATCTACAACTACACAAACACTCTGCATGGCAGAGGTTCATCGAACCACTTTTATGATATTCCTCTGCCGTTCCACAGCACGCGGAGAAAAAAGGACATCTAAAACTTTTCGTTTTCGATCTGCTTTCTCTTATTTAATTATGATGATCGTGTCTCCCTATGTAAGTGGGTGCTAATAAGGTATGTTCACGTTCATAAGAGAAAGTTGGTAAGAGAAATTTTCCCAAATAGGTCTCGCGGCGACGAATAACGCCTTTCGTTTATTGATTTCCATCCCTACTCATGCATCATTTCTGTGACTCTCTGTCCCCTGCATTGCGATAATACAAAACTAGCTGCCTTTCTTTGAAGTTTTTCTATCTCCTCCATAACGGGAATTTTGGAATACAAAGACTGGCTGATATCTAAGGACTGCAGCCAACTTTCGAGGACCTATGACACTTCAGCTAGGGATTAAAAACCATCAGCTGTTTATTAAAGCCTTAAACTCGACTAGTTTCGCTCCTGAAGCAACATCATAGATAACAAGGTATTAAAACAGGTTAGCCAAATGCATTAAATAAAATAAATCTGGCTGAAAATATCAGGAGTGAAATTGACGCCTCCTGTTTTCAGCAACATATATTTTATTCATTTGACTAATCTGTTTTAATACTTTTCATCAATGTTGATGGTCCAGAACCGAAACTAGTCGATTTTAAGGATTTAATAAACAGCTGATGGTTAAAGACGCATTTCATTAAATACCTGACGGCAGTTAACTCTCACCTTACTAAAACATTGACAAATAAATATGCCTGTTGTTAAAGTATATTCTCCTTGGTAGTTAAGGACTATGGAGAAACGCCTGAAGGATTTATCAACACTGACATGTTACCAGGGAAAATAACCGCCAATTGTCTCTAAGACGTCGTCAGAATGCCATTTGATTTACTATGTTACGCAATATCCATGGTTTATTCATCTTTCAAAGAAAGATCTAAAATGTCAGCAAACTGTAACGAAGTTTAGCAGGGGGGGGGGCGCCTTATACAGTATCTATCGTTCATTGCATGATATTGCAAATTGATCCCATCAAGGATAAAAACCATACGATCGAGTCCTGCACCTCTGTAGTTCAGAGAGGAAAAAGGAAAACAATCTGCTGAGCACAGGCAACATAGCATGGTCATTCGAGGTCTTTATACATTTTCAGAGAAATTTCGGAGTTCATTCGGAGTCCACTCTGTGGAAGATGAATAAAAGAACATTCTGAAACCTATAGAAATTCATTCACAGGTAAATGGACAGTCACACTGCAAGCACTTTCAAGAGAATCTCATGTTATCACGCTAAGTGATTCGTGTGCTGAATCACAAAAGATATTTTCACTTTGCCATCTGAATCCTTGTCAGTATATTTTGCTCATTTTTCATACTCTGAGGCCAAACAGCGCTCTCAGTTCCATACCTATTGTCATTTAGTGGCTATGCCATTTTCCATATCTTCTCGGATGGCTTATCTGCATGTAGTATGCTGAAGTGCTCTTCCTTGGTCGCTTCCTCTGAAAGTATCCTTTAGGGTTCCAGGAATTGAGGTCTGGTTATACCGCAGGCGCGTCATGAAGGACGTCTTTAACATTCATGGAATTATTACTTTCAGATTATTTGAACTCTGAATGAAGATCATTTCTGACACAAAAATTTTAAATGACCCAAAGTTTTTTTATTTTTTCAATGCGTGACTGAAACATTAACTACATAAAAATACCCAGAGTTTTGTACACAATGCACAATTCTCAGAGCACCAAAATGTGCCAGATTTCATTATAAACTTTCTCGCGTAGTGACAGTCCAGAGAAGTTTGCTAGGCCCTAGTAATACAAACATAACGAGTAATATTACTGTTACCATGTTTGAAAATGAGAAATTCTTCTCTCCAGAAATAGGTAATCTAGGATAGTGTATCTTCTGGAGGTTAAATTTCATCACAAATTGCTCGTTTCCTTTTGGTTTCTTCCAGCTGATAACAGTATTATTATATAGTCAAAATAGATTTCGTATCCAGCGTGTCTCACGAAAGTAGTTGAAACTGGAAATATCTCGAAACACAGTTGTTTAATATTTTGTATAGACAGTGCTGGACAAGTTGTAGGTATTTACAAAATACTATTGTATGATAGCACAGTTGATTTTATTTTTTACTTCAACGAGCAATTTCGGTCAGCGTTAGGACCACATTAAGGTTCAGTGTATCGAATAACAGCACCATTGTAACGATTGTATAGTATCCTATTAAAACTGCAGTAAATTGTATTTGATTATTAACAAAGCCGGCCGCGGTGGCCGAGGAGACTGAGGCGCTCCAGTCACGGTCTGCACGGCCACTACGGTCGGGGGTTCGAATCCCCCCTCGGGCATGGATATTTGTGCCGTCTTTAGTATAAGGTAGTTGATAAGTAGTTTGTAAGTTTAGGGACTGATGGCCCCGTAGTTAAGTCCCATAAGCTTAACAAACATTTGATTATTAATAAATTTGGTTTTCAATGTGGTTCATGAATTGACATCCATGATGTCAATTTGACAAAATTGTAAAGCCAAAACAATATAAGATACAATATTGGTACAGATATGTAGATGACATAATTTGCCTAGTAGATGAACCGCACACACGCATAAACGAACTGCACAATGACATAAACACCGTCAATCCACACATACAATTCACCATTGAGACAGAAACAGAACAGAAACTAAATTTCCTTGACCTCACAATACACAAGAGAAACAACAATCATGAATTTAGCATTTACAAAAAACCAACAGTGACCAGCACAATCATACATCATCACTCTAATCATCCAATCACACACAAAGAATCCAGCTTCAGATATATGCTTCACAGACTGAACAGAGTTCCCATGAATAAAAAAGACTACTCAAAAGAACTAAACACAATAAAATAATTTGCACAGGAGAATGGCTATAACACAAAGAGAATAGATAGATTACACAACAAAATTGAGAAGCAGACAACACAAAACCACAAATACAAACACAGCCAAACCAAACACAGTGCACACAAAATCAACAAACGGAGAACAATAATTGACACATAATGACATACAACAATAAAACCACACACAGAATAGGAAACATATTAAAAAGACAAGACTCAATATAAGATACAGAACATACAACACAATACAAAACAAAATGGCCCAAAAACCAGGCAATATTGACAAATACAACCAATCTGGCATCTACCAATTAACATGCAACTGCTGCCAGGCTGTATATGTGGGACAAACATGCAGGAACTTCAGAACCAGATACACTGAGCATTTAAGAACACTAAAAAGTAACAGTTCCCACTCAACCTTTGCAGACCATCTAATACCAGAAAATCACCACCCCACAAACTTAAAGAAAGACCTAAAAGTTCTTAAAACCAGCAATAGCTTATACCATAGATTGACAATAGAGGAGAACTACCACATACAAAATGCAATAGCACGAGGAAAAACTGTACTCAATGAATACACTTCACTCTGCAACAAAACACTATTTACCACAATAGAGGAGATGTACAAATAGTCTTCATACTAGTATCCTGATCACTCACTCCTATCCCTAACCCCTGTGCCGCCGCGGTGGCCGCGGGGACTGAGGCGCTCCAGTCACGGTCTGCACGGCCACTACGGTCGGGGGTTCGAATCCTCCCTCGAGCATGGATATTTGTGCCGTCCTTAGTCTTAGTTAGCTCATAAGTAGTTTGTAAATTTAGGGACTGATAACCCCGTAGTTAAGTCCCATAGACTATACAAACAACAACAACAACAACAACCTAACCCCTGTCAGACATCCCCAGAAACCCACATAAACCCTCCACTAACACACATCACATCCACCTCAGAAAAAAAATTAAAACGTAATTACCAACAAACATCTAATATTTTCGCAACACACACACACACACACACACAGAAAAAGACAAAAAACACACGCACACAGCCAGATGTATATGCACATACGCATCCACAATACTGGTTCACTCCAACATTCCCCATCAACAGACGAATATAACTCGACACAAACAGTAAACACTCGTATTTCGCGCGCAACTCTTCAGAAACAAAACACCGAAAGAACAAAAGAACAGCTTCCAGCTGTATTCATACGCCAAATATTACCACTGGCGTAATGCATAGCACGATAAAACGTGGAAAATGAGTGACGTACACATTAAAACCAGCAGCAACAACCAAATTATAACAGAGAAAGAAAAGAATCGTAAGTACTACACAGAAATGACGCGTTTTTCTCGGACCGAAAAATAGAAAGCAAGAAAATCGTAAACTGTTTGTTATGTTTGCAGATGACAAGTTTGTACCAAAACAACAAATAAGTAGGCTACTTAACGAGTTTTTGTAGCCTATTGTTAAAGGTATGTAAGAAATGTGATACTCGTATATCTAGGCCTAATATTCACTAAACTGAAATAGTTATATAGTCAGATAACCTAAGTAAAATTTAAAAACGAATGAACCTAGAAGTAACTGAAAAGACTATTGTACAGTAAATATAATTTCAGGACAAAAATAAACCATCCCACTGACGATAGCACAAAATGTGCTGAAACATGTTTGGGAACAATTAAGTAATCAGGTGTCTTGCATACGGCGGAAAATCCAAACCATTTATCCAAGCAAGCACGGAAGAAAGAAGAACAGCAGCATCAAAAGATAACCTGGGATATTTGTTTGTTAATGTTTACCAGTTGTAAAACTTTGTGTCGGAGTACATAAAAATACACACATTCCTGTTTAAACAACACTGAGAGGAAAATGGTGCACCATTTGCGTCAGACGTCATTCTACCACCTCACCAAAAATTTTTGTATGCGAACGTATTCACTCTTTTTTAACAGAGACTACCCTAAATCCTTTACACAGTCTCTCATCGTAAAGAAGGTTTCATACACAACTTCTCCCATCCACTGCCATTGTCTAGGTATCTCTCTGCCCATTGTCGCCTTTCCCTCCCGTTGCCGCTTACCCCTGTCTGATCTGTTTCTCTCACTATCACCGTATTTATCCCTTTCTCTCGATGTTCCTCGCCACTGTCTTGTCTGCTACTTTCACTGTCTCTCAGTCACTGTATTTATTACATTGTTGTTCCCTCGCATTGCCACTGTTTCCTTCTTTCCAACTGTCTGCTGTCTATGTCTGCAGTCACCCATGTCTCCTCTCTACGCATATCCTACTGTATGATTTGCTAGGGGCGTGCAACCCCTAGAAGGGGAAACTTTGATACGTGGATTTTAGTGACTGAAGAAAGTGAAAAAAAAAAGTTTTCTAAAGTGCTACGATCTGGGGCATCAGAGTCCCAAATCTTATGTATGATCTCCACTGGTTGTTGGCTTGTTTGTGACTGGGGGGAGGGGGGGAGGATAGGAAAAGACGAGAAGGGAAAGGAAATCCAGTCGAGAAAGAAGGAAGAAGGACTGCATTAGCTCGGGGCTCCATGCTCACCACGCACGTACTCGCGAGTCGCCTAGGGGGTGGTCTGCACTCTTCTCTATTTATCATTCCCACTGTGTCCTATCTTTTTCTGCCACTGATACTGTCTCCATCAATTTATCTATTTTACTGTCCCTCTCACGCTTCCACAATGACTTCTCTTTTTGTCCCCAGCGGCAGTGTCACCTCTCTTTCCATCGTCATTTGCTGCTACTGTTTGTCGGCACATACAAGTGCGAAATTTTGACAAAATCTTTTGGTCGAGGAATAAAAAATGAGGACTGACGCAGCTTTATGTCAGAGTCTTTCAAACAGGAACCTGTTTGCCTTTTTGTGCTTTTACAGGAGCACCTTTCAGCTGCTTTCCTTCTTTCCTTTTCTATAGACGGGTGTGCTGCATATTCAAGTGCCGTAGCTCAGTAAAGACATGGTGGTTTCTTTACACGATTCGACAATTTTTATACAGAATACGACGAATAGCAAAAGCGAAATTGTGTCATTTATTGAAAGAAGTTATCAGACTGTGCGATGCCTGCAACCCAATTTTTCGTGAAATAGTTTGCTTGAGATGATGTGTTGAGTATTTCTTAACGACCACCAAATCGTCTACCACCGCAGTGAGCACATCGTGCGGTTTCGTCCACCGGACATGAAACAATATCTCAAGAGTGCAATAAGATATTGTTGTGCTCTCAATTTTAAATAAAATTTTGATTTCTCCGTTGAACTTCATACGCTGTGTATGAGCCAAAAATTAAACATTCACCAACTCTACCTAATATGTTTTACATCTGCAATGTCTTTAAAATATGTTGCAAAAGTTTACTTAAATTAATACTGCTCCGCAACTGACGAATATTGCAAAATCAATTGTTCGTCAAGCAAAAGTCTCAAACTGTAAGATGAGTGAAAATCAAATATTTTCACCAATAATATTTGTTAAATTCAGATAGTGAATTTCATGGCAGATTGAACGTTGTCTCTCAGCACAAATGGTACTTTGGTACCCAAACATAATGGTTTTCCGAATGTATCTTGATAACGGATAAAGAGTTTCGGAAACGGGTAAAGGTCATTTCTACATACTTTTTCGGTATTTATAGTTAAAACATTAACTATTTGCTATGTTACGTTAATCAAGTATTTGTGTCTCATGTTGCAATGTGGCTGAAGTCTTTTTTGTGATTTTATAAGTTCTGATACTTTGTTTCTCTAGAACAGAGTAACCAATAGAGATACTTACTGTAAATGGAAACAAGCAGTTCTACAAGTTGGTTTGCAATAAGTATACTTTATCTTGATTTCGACACTATCTTATACGTGTATTTTTTATTATGAATCAATTTGATGGTATTTTATACAAGCTGAGCACAACATATTCTAATGTTTTACGTCTCATTTCATAATTTTATACTTCTGATGAATACACTCTTAGATGCTGTCGAAAACTGGATAAAATGCATTTATTACAAAATAACTTGTGAGGCTATTTGTTTTCATTTACAGAAAATAAACTGTTACAGTTGCTGCTTTTAAGACAGGCTGAGTTCAAAATCATAGGATAGCGATACCAAAAAACTTAAAAAGTTATTTGAGCCCATAAGAGAACATAAGATAAGATTCTCGATTATTTACAATTATTATAACATAAACCACCCCCATGAACCACAGACATTGCCGAGGTGGGGTGGCTTGCGTGCCTCAACGATACAGATAGCCTTACCGTAGGTGCAACCACAGCGGAGGGGTATCTGTGGAGAGGTCAGACAAACGTGTGGTTCCTGAAGAGGGGCAGCAGCCTTTTCAGTAGTTACAGGGGCAACAGTCTGGATGATTGACTGAGCTGGCCTTGTAACATCAGCTAATATGGCTCTGCCACACAGTTACTGCGAACGGCTGAAAGCAAGGGGAAACTACAGCCGTTACTTTTCCCGAGAACATGCAGCTCTACTGTATGAAAATATGATGATGGCATCCTCTCTGGTAAAATATTCCGGAGGCAAAATAGTCCCCCATTCGGATCTCCGGGCGGGGACTACTCAGGAGGATGTGATCATCAGGAAAGACAACACTGGCATTCCACGGATCGGAGCGTGGAATGTTAGATCCCTTAATTGGGTAGGGAAACTAGAAAATTTAAAAAGGGAAATGGCTAGGTTGAAGTTAGATATAGTGGGGATTAGTGAAGTTCGGTGGCAGGATGAACAGGATTTTTGGTCAGGTGAGTACAGGATTATAAGTACAAAATCAGTTGGGGGTATCACAGGAGTAGGACTGATAATGAATAAGAAAATAGGAATGCGGGTAAACTACTATAAGCAGCACAGTGGTCGCATTATCATTGTCAAGATAGATACGAAGCCAACACCGACAACAGTAGTACAGGTTTATATGCCAACTAGCTCGGCTGATGATGAGGATATAGAAGAAATATATGAGGAGTTAAAGGAAATTATTCAGACAAGGGAGAGGAAAACTTAATTGTGATGGGAGACTGGAATTCGGTAGTAGGACAAGGAAGGGAAGGGAAGATAGTAGGTGAATATGGACTGGGCAAAAGGAATGAAAGAGGAAGCCGCCTGGTAGAATTTTGCACGGAACATGATTTAATCGTAACAAACACGTGGTTTAAGAATCACAAAAGAAGATTGTATACTTGGAAGAGACCAGGAGACACTGGAAGGTATCAGATAGATTTTATAATGGTAAAACATAGATTCCGGAACCAAGTTATAAACTGTAAGACATACCCAGGGGCAGATATAGACTCTGACCATAACTTGTTAGTCATGAACTGTAGGCCGAAACTGAAAAAACTGCAGAAAGGTAGGAAAATAAGGAGATGGGACCTAGATAAATTGAAGGAACTTGAAGTTCTGGAGAATTTCAGAGGGAGATTTAGGCAAGAATTGACAGAAACAGGGGGAAATAAAACAGTAGAATAGGAATGGGAAGCATTGAGAAATGAAATAGTGAAGGTAGCAGATGACAAAATAGGTAGAAAGGCAAGACCTACAGAAAACCCTTGGATATCACAGGAAATACTAAATTTAATTGATGAAAGGAGAAAATTTAAAAATGCAGTAAATGAAACAGGCAAAATGGAGTACAGACGACTAAGAAATGAGATTGACAGGAAGTGCAAAATAGCTAAGCAGAAGTGGCTAGAAGCCAAATGCAAATCTGTAGAAGAATGTATAAGAAGAGGAAAAGTAGATACCGCCGACAGGAAAATAAAAGAGACATTTGGGGACAAGAAAAGCAAGTCTACGAATATCAAGAACTCAGATGGGAAACCAGTTCTCAGCAAAGAAGGGAAAGCTGAAAGGTGGAAAGAGTACATAGAGCAGCTCTACAAAGGAAATGAACTTAGAGACAATGTTGTAGGAAGGGAAGAGGAAGTACATCAAGATGAAATAGGAGATACTATACTGAGAGATGAATTTGATAGAGCCTTGAAAGACCTAGGTCGGAACAAGGCCTCAGGAGTAGATGACATACCCTCAGAGTTACTCAAGTCTCTGGGAGAGCCAGCCGTGACAAAACTATTTGAACTGGTGTGTTGGATGTATGAGACAGGCGAAATACCCTCAGACTTTAAGAAAAATGTAATAATCCCCATTCCAAAGAAATCAGGTGCAGACAGGTGTGAAAATTACAGAACCATCAGTTTGATAAGTCATGGTTGCAAAATTTTAACACGAATTATCTACAGGAGAATGGAAAAGCTGGTAGAAGCTGACCTCGGGGAAGATCAGTTTGGGTTCAGGAGGAACGTGGGAACCCGGGAGGCAATACTCATTTACGTCTTATCTTAGAAGATAGATTAAGGAAAGGCAAACCTACATTTTTAGCTTTTGTAGATTTGGAGAAAGCGTTTGACAATGTTGACTGGAATACACTCTTTCAAATTCTGAAGTCAGCAGGGGTAAAATACAGGAAAAGGAGAGTTATTTACAACTTGTACAAAAGCCAGACCGCGGTTATTAGACTCGAAGGGCATGAAAGGGAAGCATCAGTTGGGAAAGGAGTAAGACAGGGTTGTAGCCTTTCACCGATGTTATTCAATTTGTACATCGAGCAGGCGATGAAGGAAAGCAAGGAAAAATTTGGAATAGGGATTAAAGTTCAGGGGGAAGAAATAAAAACATTGCGTTTTGCTGATGACATTGTAATTCTGTCAGAGACTGCAAAGGACCTGGAAGAGCAGTTGAATAGAATGGACAGTGTGTTGAAGAGAACATATAAAATGAACATTAACAAGAGCAAAACAAAAATAATGGAATGCGGTCTTAGAATATCAGGCGATGCTGAAGGAATTAGATTAGGTAACGAAACAATGAAGGTGGTAGATGAGTTTTGTTACTTGGGTAGTAAAATAACATGCGATGGCCGCAGTACAGAGGATATAAAATGCAGAATGGCAATGGGAAGAAAAGAATTTGTGAAAAAGAGAAATTTGCTAACATCGAATATTAATTTAACTCTAAGGAAGTCTTTTCTGGAGGCATTTGTGTGGATTGTTGCCTTGTACGGGAGTGAAACATGGACGATAAGCAGTGCGGACAGGAAGAGAATAGAGGCTTTTGAAATGTGGAGCTACTGTAGAATGCTGAATATTAGGTGGGTAGATCGCATAACTAATGAAGAGGTACTGAACAGAATTGGTGATAAAAGGAATTTTTGGCATACCCTGACCAAAAGAAGGGATCGCTTGGTAGGACACATTCTTAGACATCGAGGAATCGTAAATTTAGCATTGGAGGGAAGTGTGTGGGGTAAAAATCGCAGAGGGAGACCAAGAGACGTGTATAGTAAGCAGATTAAAGTGGATGTGGGTTGTCGTTCTTATGAGGAGATGAAAAGGCTTGCTCAGGATAGAGTAGGGTGGAGAGCTGCATCAAACCAGTCTCCGGACTGAAGACCATAACAACAACAACATAACATAAAAGAGTCCAACCCCACATGAAAAATTGATGTTTTATAAGCCGTATAAATTACACCTTACACTACATCTTATGTATTAAAACTAAGCTATTTCATCAATTTGGATAGTTTGCAGAAAGTGTCTAATGATTATAAGTTGTCTGGACATGGCTCATTAAAAGGGCAAAAGGAAGAGGAGAAGCATTAAGCACTTCATCTCGCCACTTGCAAGCATGGGCGGCTGTATTTGCAGACGTTGTCATGTGGTATAATAAGATTGTTGTCCTCAAAGTAAGTTCCGTTTCTATTTTTATCCGTGGCAGCGCTACGATCGCAGTTCCGAGCATGCGCGGCAGTTATTCTGACTCAAGGAGAAAACATGTACGCCATTTTCAGATCGCTGCTGCCGATGAGTGCTTTGTAGTGCTTCTTTATAATGTCGACCGTGATTGAAAATGCCGCCGCCTGTGAAATCAAGTCTGTGATTCGTTTTCTAAATGCAAAGAAACTTAAACCAAAGGAAATTCATCGGCAAATTTGCGAGGTTTACAGACAAAATGCTAAGACTGATTCAATGGTTACAAGCTGGATCAGACTGTTCAATGAAGGACGTGATCAAGTGCACGATGAAGAATGAAGTTGACGGCCGTTTGTGGTTACTGATGAACTGGTTCACACAATTGAAGATAAAGCACAACCGTAAGTTTACACTTGGTGCCCTTGCTATGGAAGTTACGCAAATCTCACAATCACTAATTCATGAAATCGTAACTTAAAAACAAAACTTTCGAAAACTTTACTCACGTTGGGTACCCAAACTTCTTACTGAACAAGACATAAAACAACGGATGGGCAGTGCACAGTGACAAGCTAAAATAAAGAAAGCATTGGTTTCCTTTCTCAGATAGCCACGGGGGATGAAACCTGGGTATCGTACGACACTCCTGAAACAAAACGGCAAACATTGTAATGGAAGCCCACTTAATACCCAACGAAGGTTAAGCCTAAGAAAATCTAAAGACCTCGAAAAGCGATACTCGCCGTTTTTGGGACAGAAAATGCATTTTGGTGTTTGATTTCTCACAATGAGGCCAAACAATCAATGCACACGGTTACTGCGAGACCATTAAGTAATTGCGCCGCGCAATACAGAAAAAGCACCGAATATTACTGTCAAAATGTGTTGTTTTTTTCCACGATGATGACCGACCTCTCACGACGAATGTTATCAAACAACTCTTACGGGAATTTCACTGGAACGTCTTTTATCATCCTCCGTACAGTCCGGATCTCGCTCCTAGCGACTTTCTTCTTACACCTCAGCCCTGTTATGGCGGTCTACACTTCAGCGATGATGACGAGCTGAAACAACATTTTACCACATGGTTGAAAACACAGGCGACAACCTTCTATGAAGAAGGCATACAAAAACTTGTGCCACGCTATGACAAGTGCCTACAAAATTTCGAAAGCTATGTAGAAAAGTAGTTTAACAGTTGTAGATTGTTGCGCAATAATTATTTTTTCTGTATCTGTACACGTTTGTTTTAGATAACCAAATGGAATTGACTTTGTGGATATACCTCATATTCTGAGGTAGCTCTTCAAGTCAAGCAAACGTTTTCAGAGTCTAAAAGCTTGTATACGTATTATTTGTGGTGTAAATTCACCGACATCCTGTAGAAGCCTCTTAAAAGAACTGGGTATATTAACTGCTACCTTTCAGTATATTTACTCCTTAAAGAAATTTGCCATGAATAATATACACCTTTTCCCAACTGCTCAGTTCATACATACAACACTAGGAACAAAAACGATCTACACAAGGACATAAAAGCAGTTACTTTAGTTTAAAAATGTGTCCACTACTCAGGAACACACATTTTCAATAATTTACCAGCAACCATAAACATGTAGCTGCAAATAATGATCAGTTTAAGAGGAGCCTAAAAGACCTCCTAGTGGCCAACGGCTTTTAGGCCTGCTCCACTGACGAATTTTTAAACAGAACCAATAAAAAATTTGGCATATTCTACATCCACGAGGATCTCCTCAACATGGATCTATGAAACGAATAACAGATCTGATCTGCGATGTCGGAGGTTGGTGTAGACCAGCTCTGATGCTGGTGGACAGCCAAGAGTTTACTATTCCCAGCCTCAAATGTTTGAAAACCTGTGGGACAAACTGAAAAAGACAACACACACACACACACACACACACACACATGGCCGGTGGAGGACTCTAACCTCCGACGTGGGGCAGCTACGCTCTCCGCAGTAAAGCGCCTTAGAGCGCTCGGCCATTGCCACGCGGCATATGCCAGGTTCCTCGGGCCTGCGGCAGCCACCCAGGTGGCTCAGCTGCGCGAGCTTTGAATCCTGCCGACCTAATCCCTTCCCAGGTAGGGTTTTTGCTGCGACGGCCGCAGTCTCATTGTAATCACCCACTGCGTCTTTGGTTTGCACTGGTTATCTTGACTAGGCAGCCGAGGTCAAACAAAAAATACACACTTGTTTACTGAAGAATTTAAGCTTCAGACTGCAACGAAGTATGTTCTCACGGACCGGAAAACGAGTTCGTCACAAACCGGTGACAACCACAGAAATGAATTCAGACATCTCATGCAAAGGTATTAAACATTTTTTTTTCTTTTTTTGCTGTATGGGTAGTTCTTGTCCTTGAGGACACTGACCGTGTTTCTTCGTTTTGTTCTTTACGTGTTCTTCAGCTGACACAGCGTTGTAGACGAAGCAACTACACGAACTGTCTTAAAGCACGTCTCCCTCCACACCATATACTTTAATTCTGCCTCATATTCCCTGTGAAATGCGTATCAAATTGCCAGGGCTCTCCTACAAAGAACGTGAATAGGAACTATCCCGCCTTGTTCCTCAGGCCGAGGTGATATGAATATCAACAAATAATATAATTCCTTGAGACAACATTGTCTCGTTGTACCAAACGTATTAAACAAAAGGAAGGCGTTGAATTGAGGAACAAGGCGGGATAGTTCCTATTAGCGTACTCTTCTGGGGTGCTATTCCAATGTAGGAGAGCCCTGGCAATGTGATACGCATTTCAAATGTTTGTTAAGCTTATGGGACTTAAATACGGGGTCATCAGTCCCTAAACTTACAAGCTACTTATCAATTACCTTATACTAAGGACGGCACAAATATCCATGACCGCGGGGGGATTCGAACCCCCGACCGTAGTGGCCGTGCAGACCGTGATTGGAGCGCCTCAGTCCCCTCGGCCACCGCGGCCGGCGATACGCATTTCACAGGGTACATGAGGCAGAATTAAAGTATATGGTGTGGAGGGAGACTTGTTTTAAGACAGTCCGTGTAGTTGCTTTGGCTACAACACTGTGTCTACTGAGTGGTCTAAAGCACCTACGTCTTAAGTAGGAGGCCCGGGTTCGAATCCCGGCAAAAGTATAAATTTTAATTCAATGCCTTATGTTTAGTACCTTTGGTATAACGAGACAATGCTGTCTCAAGGAAATGTATTATTTATTGATACCTCATTTTGTTATGCTGCTATTCGATTTAGCATTCCGATTGGACAAAAGTGTGCATATCTGTGGAGCTATTAGGAAAGTGGCCGGGGATATTTGAATGAGGTAAATTATGGGTAGATACATGTCTAATGTGCCTCGGTTGCACAGTGGTAGAGTGCCAGACTACAAATCCAAAGGTCGTGGGTTCGATCCCGCCAGATCCAAGGATTTTTATCTGTCACTTTTCACTTCTTTCACCTCTGGCAGTATTGCTCATGTGAAAAATACCGAGTAGCACCGTGGTTCGGAACCCACGTTAAACTGTAGGTCCCCCTAGTAAAGCACTGTGGTGTTCAAACCAATCTTCGGATTGTTGACTCCTTTACCTTTTACATGTCTAATTTGCATGGAAGCTTAGCTAATTTATATTCAACACTTAGTACCTCTAATAATACTATAATACGACCGCTACAACCTAATTAGTGGCAACACTGCTCAATGGAATCTACTATTGTAGCTCATAACACACGTTACCTCCGAGGAAATGGACTGGCCCGTCCCACGTCACCGGCTTGTGCTCAATCGAGGGAAACACAATCACTTGTGAGCGAGCGGTCTAACGTAACGGTGTCACTACGTTTTCGAAACAGGAACAACGGATTTGGATCAAAATTGAATGTGCCAGAGGTCGTACAGCACGACATTGCAGCCGCGAAAGTCGAAAGAGCGTCAGAGCCCCAGTATGGAGAAAGTTATGGTAATTCTCGTGTACGAGTGTCATGGATGTATCCTAACGCATTACGTTCCTCCACGGCACACCGTCAGGGCACAGTGTTACTGTTCGTTTTTGGAGCATCACCTGCGACCAACTTTGCGAAAGACGCGGCAACACCCATCATTTTGCACGACAATGCGCAGGCGCTTATAGCCCAAGCTGTGGCTGCTGTATTCGATCTAGGGGACTGGGAAGTACTGTACCGTCCACCGTAAAAATTCTTGTGACTTTCATTCCGAAGATGAAGGAAACACTTCGTGGCATTCGCTTCAGAACTGACCCATTCGCACCATCAACAGAACAGGCTCTGCAAATCGCACACTAAACCTTCCACATCGTTGGCAACAGCTTCTATACAATGCTGGTGACTACTTTCAAGGACAGTAACAGGTGCAAACATGTAGTGCCTTTGTATGGGATGTGAATAATAGCTGCCACTCTTTCAATTCCAATCCTCAAAAAATGTTCAAATGTTTTGTAAATCTATCGGACCAAACTCCGTGGTCATCAGTCCGTAGCTTACAAACTACTTAAACCTAGATAAACTAACCTAAGGACAAACACACACACCCATGCCCCAGGGAGGACTCGAACCTCCAGGCGAGCATCCGCGCGCTCCACAGCGAGACGCTTTACACCGCTCGGCTACTCCACCGCGGCTCCAATCCTCGTAATTACAATAGTTATTTCACATTAATGGAGAGTAGACTTTATGAAATGTTTCTGTTCTCGTTAATCGCTTGCAGCCACCACAGACAAATTGGTAACGACCTCTCACACGTTTTTCGTGATACCAGATGGTACACGTTTGCCATTGTAGACATTCACGTTCATCTTTATCTGCAAGGCGCGACCATTTTCTCGGAGAGAATCCACATTTCCATTCCACCGCCACACATTCAGAATCATTTAGCGTCACAGTATCATCGATATTGCAGTCTGAATCAGAATCAGCTGTCTTCTTGAATAGGCCAACAATAGTTCTCTTACTGGTACCGGCACATATTTTTCCGCCACCAAATAGGTTCAGAAGCTTACTTTTCTGCTACACTCTGCGTCAGTATGCTATATTCTTTGTCGTCACTACAGCAATGTGCTCTGGAAATGATGTGTGTGACAATCGTGTGGTACAACTCTGCAGGTTTTTCTTTTAGGTTGTTTCTGTGCAGAACGAAGGATATCCCGAGAAGAGTGTGCTGCTGTAGATGTTGACAACTTACCGACCAGTGCACCATTACCTGTTCTTATTCCAGTATTTGCTTTTAAGGCTTGATTAGGAGCAAATCGCCAATCCTAAATCACATCTTATTTCTACGGAGAGTTACGAGTAGGCCTACAATCAAAACCACTCATAGCTAAGTGGCGCCCACGCTTTGCTGAATATCCCATTGAAAGGAATTTTGCCCAATTTGGTGTTGTAATTTCTGTGCTTCCATTTTGTTAGCATCTCTACGTATTGCGTTTTGAAAGGTCTTAAAACACACCTGTCCAAGACCTGTAGGACATGAGTAGAGTGCGACCAGAACATTTCTATCTCATTCTCCTGGCAAAACTCCTCCGCTAATAGTTAAGAATATGACAGATGCATAACGAAAATTAGAAGTACTTTTCCTGGCATTCTGTTTTCATGAAAAACGTTGAGCCATTTCAAAAATATCTACTCAGCTGAAGGGTGAAGTTTTTTCGATAGCCCGTGGCCTAGTGATCATACGCATCGGAAGAATGGGCATAGCGTAGCTGTCCGATTTAAACCAGCTATTCGTAAATACCCGTTTTTACTTATTCATTTAGACCCAAAGTACATTTAAAGGCCATTGTGGAATAGTTCCTCAATACACTAACTAAGGAAGGTCCCAGTACCGCGCCTTAACTTACTTTACGGCTTTCGTTTCTTACAAACTGCAGGAAATCCCTAGCGAACACCATGTCAGTTGTGAGCCATTTACTCTCTACACTGTAAATAAATTTTTCATAAACTTGTGAAGTGAGAAAACGAAATATACGTGTTCACTGGATAGGCAAGACTTCCAACAACTATCAACGTTCACTCAATGGCGCCTTCACTTTGCTATTGACGGGGGGCATACGGAGAAGCTTACAGTTATTAATAAAGCTCCTCTATTCAATTAGCCCCCCTTTACCCTACACTGAAATGTCCCCATAAGACAACATTCAAACGTTTTGTTAAAAAATACTTTTTTTCCTTGTATCTCTGTACCCTTATCTCGGCCATAGTATCTGATCTCTCACTGATTGTCTGGTCTCTCCTTTCATCTATCCATCCTCACTAGCTCCCCACTCCCCAAGGTAGTTCCCGCTTGGCAGTTTTGTCCCTGGTCTCCGGCTCTGTCATTTATGACGCTATTTTCTGTCATATCATCTTTTGTTATTCGTGGCGTGAAGTAAATTTGTAATCTCGCCAGTAAACATCGCCACTATGTAACCACGACTCCCAGTCTTCCTGCACGATCTCGAATTTCCCGCACAAGGTGTAGTTGGCAAGCAGCCTGGAAAAACGCATGTTATTCTTAGGTGTTCTTCATTGTGACAAACGTAAGAGCTAGTTGCTTGTATTGTACTGGACTGCACATCGCTAGGTACTGATTAATTTATTTCTCTACGTTCCTAGTTTGTGAAAGTGGCTGTTATCCTAGTAAAACCGGCTTGTTTGTAATGGAAATTGTTACGCTTCTCTTAAGTGTCGCAGGGGTTTTGGAGTCAGTGTAGTCTCTTTGCTCTAAGTCAAACTTGAACTAGACAACTCTTTAAGAGGGAAGCAAACACTCAAAGCAGTCCTATCTGGCTTTCGGGAAAGTGCCAAGTATAGGTGCAGCCTAAGTGGAAGGAAACCGTGGAAAATACTTACTGAAAGTAGGGTTGCTTGCGCGTGGGCATAATTTGCGCTCGACGATGAAGTTGTTATGTAATAATTTCTAAGATACTAGAGCAAACTCTACAGGTCAGAAACTGTAGAGAAAGTGAGTGGGATATGTGAGGCATATCATTAAGAAGATTGGGCTAAGAGCTTCTCTGAGATGAAAAGAAAGAGAGAAAGGTTCTTTAGGGCCACATCAAACTACCCGAAAGACTTAAGGTATATAAAAAAAGAAATAACTAACTGAACGTTAAACACATGAAACTTCTTTTACAGAGTGTGACCCAATCCAACGCTTTACAACTGTAACGCTGCTTGACAAAAATTAATAACAAGTGAATTAAATCATTTTATCGACGATTCAAAAAATTTTCCGTGTGTATTGTCTTCATAGGCAGCGTTTCCATCAGTTGAAAAGAATTCAATACGACTTTTCTTTCAAATACGTTGAAAGCACTGGTGCAAGAAAATTTTCAGTGGAACGAAGTCATTGAACGAATCTGAGTTTGGGCTTATGGTGAAGCATTCAAACAGATAAAAACACTTTAAAAATGCTTTCCTTTCAGGACCACAATCGTTTAGGACATATATACTTTCAGATGCTAAAGTTTTACAGTTACATGTTTTCATCAGCACTTAATGTCAGTTCCAGCACTGCAAAAAAAATGTTTGAATATTGAGTGTCATTTCTGCATTGTTTCGATAGCAATAACAGGGTATTATATTTACATTTTCTAAAGTATTAGGTGGATCAGTTTATTGATAGATTCGTGTTTGTAACTTGCAGTCTTTCCATCTATGATGATTTTTTACAGAAATCAGTTTGCGATTTTCATTTCAACTAAGTTCTGGTAGGAGTCAACTTTTCGTTGGTTTTTGTTTGACAGACAAGGGTTACAGCACAATTTTTCACACTTTTCTCTTCCTCAGTAAATTCTGCAGAATGTCTTGAATAATTGATGTAAAAATGTTGCCCCATTACTATTTGTACACAAGTAAGTTGACACACTTAGGGCTCGGACCTACAACTTAAGAATGCCTAATCTGAACTGACTGGTCGAGTGCATACCTGTGTTTAAAGTTTTTACTTCAAGCAGTCCAATATCTCATCGCTCATACGGCAGGAATAAAATCAGAATAAAATCGAAATCTTTAAGAGGGACGGTCTGCATATTCAAAGACAAGTACAGCTAAACGGGCTCGGCCGCTCCACCGCGGGATCAAGAAACTGTTCCACCTTGAATGGAAAATGTACGAGACAGGGGAAATACCCTCACACTCAAAGGAGAATATAATTATTCAAATTCCAAAGGAAGCAAGTACAGATAAGTGTGAAAATTAATCAGTTATCGTTGCAGAATTACAGACTAATGATAAACAGATATAATCCCACCTCGGGAAACATCGGTTTGGATCCAGAAGAAATGTAGGAACACATAAGGCAATACTCAGATTACGACTCATCGTAGAAGATAGATTAAGAAAAGACAAATCGATGTTTTTAGCGTTTGGGAACATTGACTGGAATATACCCTTTCAAATTCGGAAGGTAGATAGTGTAAAATATAGGGAACAGAAAACAGACAGCATTTATAAGAGTCGTAGAACATAAAAGCGACGCAGTGGGTCGGAAGGGAGTAAAACAGGGTTGTAGCCTTTCATCAATTTTATTACCTGTAAATTGAACAAGTTATGTAGGTATGTAAGGAGAAATTTGAAGAACGACCTTAGGTTCAGGGAGAAGAAATAAGAACTCTGCGGTTTGCCGATGATACTGTAATTCTGTCATATACAGCAGAGGACCTGGAAGAGCAATTGAAGCGATCGGACAATGACTTGAAATAAGGTTGTAAGATGAATATTAACAAGAAAAAAACAAGGGTAGTGGAAAGTAGTCCAAGAAAATCAGACGATGCTGAAGGTACTAGATTATGTAACAAGATAATAAAAGTAGTTGATGAGTTACGTTATTTGGATAGCAAAATAGCATGATGGCCGATGTAAAGAATATATCAAAAACAGAAAGACTATATGAAGAAAAGTATTTCTGAAGAAACGAAATTTGTAGATGTCCAGAGTTAAGATAAATGTTATGAAGTCCTTTCTGAAAGCATTTGTCTGAAGTGTAGCACTGAACAGGAATGAAACGTGGACGATAAGGAGTTCAGACAGGAGGAGGTTAGAAGCTCTTGACAAGTAGCGCTATACACTAATGCTGAAAATTAGATGGGTAGATAGTGTAACTTATGAGGACGTGCTGAACAGAATTAGGGAAAACAATCATATTTTATCTATTAATCTGATATGACGATCCATTTTGGTGACATATTTTAACATGTTGACCAGCATTTTTACTCATTTTACATTTCGACGAGAAACCCTTTATTTTACACGTTACCCTAAGTGAAGGTATTTAAATCCTTCTGAAGATTATGATATAAACCGTTGAAACAGATTAAGAGAAAAAAAAACATATTTTATTGGTGATCTTGCCGCAACAAGCTGAAGGTGTATTTTTTATTAAGAAGTATAATTAATAATCAGTGTTTAGTATATTTCTATCAGCCAATAAGGTCCGTATCATGCGTTTCGTTATTTGTGATGATTTTTAATTTCTATATTTGCAATCTATTTTAATGTATTGCGTCTTGGTACTGTAATGCATTGCACTAAACAAGTACGCCAATAAGATGTGATTATTTTAACGAGAGTCGCAGCATTAAATTTGGAAGACACATTTGCGTGTCAAAACGAGCGTTTCGTTGTAGACAGAATTATTGCATTCATATTTATTGCTGGGCACCATTTATAAAAGACATAAGCATCAGTTTTGCAACTCAGTGTGTGCTCAATTTTTTGCATTCGACGTTCAGGGAAGTCTGATGCGTAATTTTTTATGTTCATTTTGTCAGGCAGTTGCAACAGTTCCTAGTGGAATGTTTGTTGATTACTTAAAGGAAAAGATTAAGTAGAATTGATGACTAACACTTTCCCTTTTTTACGTTTAGTAATCAGATAGCGACTTTAAATTTCACAAAATTATTTAAAATCTTGCGGGCGAATTGTTTGAGGTAATGACCCGTCTACATTCAAACGAATAGCGCGAACTTCGCATATTTCTGTTTTAAACAATACAAAATTAGTACACGATATGATGCACTAGCATATACTGTCAACACAAATCAAATTTGAACAATGTACACGTAAAAGTTATACCAGTATAACTTTCGACATAACATTTCACCATCTCATAACCATCAAAACGAATGTTTGAACACGGACGCTTGAAGAAGTGTTGCAAACCGCAGAGGCGTTTCGGTGTCAGTCATGAGTATCATACAATTACACACGTCGATTCTGATTTTTCGATCAATACAGATCAAACTGTAGCGAATGTCCCATCTGTACACGTTTCGAAGTTGTTCCGTTACTTGGTTCACCTATTGTTATACTCAAAGAATCGAACTGTTCGCTAACTTCTAGAAGACGGAGAAAGACTATTCGCAGTTTTTCATATGGTGAAGGGATGTAGCTGATTCACAGCATGTTGCATAACTTTTTCACATCGATACGACAATGTTTGTTTCGTGCTAACGTGATATTTGCATCAGGTTTGATCCGCATTCATTACGAAATCAGAGTGGAAGTGTGAAATTACAGGTGACATTGAACGTTGATTCGTTTTTTAGGTTTACAGTAATTCTTTGATCGTATGTCTTTCTTTAAGCTGGAATTTTTGGTTATACTCTTATATCCCCTAACTTGCTTAAAATATCGTTGTAGTAATATTCTTAGGCATAAATGGATAACAAGAAAAGAAATAAAATAGAAACTATAATCGGGTTTCGAACACAGGACACAAAATTGTAAACACGCGATGATAGGTAATTATCATGTCACAGCTGCGATTGAACAGTAGATGCACTGAATGGAATCTTAAGCTACGTGAATGACGTCCAAAATTTTGACAGCCGTGTCCGCTTATTTTCACCACTGCACAATTCTTTTGAGAAATCGTATTTTGCCACATGGGGTGTTGTTACCGTGAGTGGCAGCGTGATCGAAAACTTATAGAGCCTTCTGAACACGAACTCAACCGCCTGAAGCGAAGCCTGAATGCCATCATGTCATGTCACACAGAGTAGGCCGCGGTCACACAATCGTGTCTCATAACGGCACGCAGGGGGCTCGGGTTCGATTAACTGTTGGGACGGAGATCCCCTCCTCTCGGGGAGTAGGTGTTCTGTCGTCCTCTTCATGATCATTAACACATCGATGACAACTAAAACGACTTGCACCAGGAAGGCTGAACACGACCCCAGTTGAGGCCTAACGGCTATAAGTGCCACACTATCATTATCATCATCATTCTGTGCCATATGAAGGTTTGGGTAGATCCGAAAGGCATGCGTGACTAACGTGACCACTCGCGAAAAACGAGAGATCCTGTCCACCACAAAGTTTTCATATGTCACCATTAAACTTCATATTCGCAATTGCGAATACATTTCTTACATTTCATATTCAAGGGTTGTAACTTAAATATTGGCAACACTGCTGTGGAGACACTATACAATGGAATCTGCTATTGTCACTGACGTTGTTGACATAGTACCTTAACTCGGAGCAAATGGACTTGCTAGTCCCACGTCACCGGCGTGCGCATAATGGAGGGAAACACAGTCACTTGCGAGTGGGTGGTCTAACGTAACTGTTTCACTATGTTTTCGAAGCAGGAACAACGAATTTGGATCAAGACTTAATGCGCCAGAGATCGAACAACACGACAGTGTCATCGAAGTCTCCAAGAGGCGTCCGGGAAATCGACATTGCCGTACAGAACAGTGGTACGTTGGGTAAAAGCCTTCAACGAAGGTAGGCAAACTATGGCAGGCATGCATCGGATAGGCCGTCATAGCGTCTCTGAAGAAGAAGTGCATACTGTTAGCGTATAGTGATCGACGCCAGACGATCCGTGAGATAATCCACGAAAACGGATTAACGCATAAGACTGTGCTTCGCGTTATGAAGGAGTGCCTGGGCCTGCGAAAAACTGCATCACGATGGGTTCTGCATGAATTGATAGAAATTGAGAAATGGCTGCTTTACGACGCTGCTCAGGCGCACTTGGAGCGCTATGAGCGCGAAGGAGAGACTTTCTTATGCCATATCGTTACACTGGGTGATAGATGGACAACATCGT
Organism: Locusta migratoria; assembly: GCA_026315105.1. Classification (NCBI taxonomy): domain Eukaryota; kingdom Metazoa; phylum Arthropoda; class Insecta; order Orthoptera; family Acrididae; genus Locusta; species Locusta migratoria. The sequence goes on along the minus strand of CM048748.1, from coordinate 132,617,799 downwards.
ACGAGCCAATACTGAAATGCTAATCCAACTAATGGAGTCATTATAGATCGCCGCGGAAGACGAAAGTGCGTCAGAGCACCAGTATGGTGAAAGTTATAGTAATTCTCATGTACGACTGTGATGGTGTTATCCTAACGCATTACGTTCCTCCACGGCAGACCGTCAATGAACAGTATTACTGTTCGTTTTTGGAGGTCACCTGCGACCAGCTATTCGAAAGAAGCGGCAACACTTGCTGCGCAATCCACCCATCGTTTTGCACGAGAATGCACGGGCGCATACAGCGCAAACTTTAGCTCCTCTGTTCGGTCGATGGGACTGGGAAGTACTGTAACAGACACCATACTCCTCGGACTTAAGTCCTTATTATTTTGATTTGATTCCGAAGATGAAGGAACCACTTCGTGGCATTCACTTCTTCAGAACTGTTCCAGAGATTTCTACAGGTAGTAAACCGCACCTTTCGTAGGATCAACAGAACAGGCTCTGCTGACGGTATAATACGCCTTCCACGTCAATGGCAACATGTTCTACACAACGCTGGTGACTACTTTGAAGGTCAGGAACGGGTGCAAACATGTAACGCTTTTGTATCCATTGTGAATAAATTGTAGCCACAATTTAAGTTCCAACTCTCGAATAAAATGTTAAGTGTATGATACAATTAGCTTCTTGAAGTCAAGTTATTTACTTCATGGTTAACAAATCCGTCACAGTTGTAACCTAATTTTATTTACACCGCGGAAGTAATAGCCCCTTCAGCAGGTGTATAATAATTCTAAAAGTAGTAGATATTTACCTAGTAGGTTTTTTTGGGCATGGACATGACTTCCTGTAAGTTTTAGTTCCCCTAGTAGGCAATGTTATGCGCTCCTCTTGTAAGCATAGATATTTTCTCCAACTTCACTGTGATCGATAGTTGCAGTGGCGAATCTAGTTTGTCATTCGTTTTGCGCAAAGTTGGTAGATGCCGAGCAAACAAGCAGTTACAGTCTGGCTGTCTCATGAGACGGACCTTCGGTAGCAACGGGTCGCAAAATGCTGTTGCGGTAATGTAATTAACACTATGCAATCGTCCACTCCCATTCAAATGTTCAAATGTTTGTAATTCTATGGGACCAAAATACATTAGTCTTACAAACTACTTAAACTACGTGAAACTAACCTAAGGACAACACACACATCCATGCCAGGGGAAGGATTCGAACCCCCGACGCGGGAGGCCGCGCGATCCGTAACGTGGCGCTCCAGACCGCTCGGCTAACCCCGCAAGGCTCCACTCACATTACTCAGAAATAACGATGGTTCACTAAATGTGGACAGTTTAGTATGATCGCAAGAAAGACGCGTAAATACCTTCGTGGATCGTACACACCGCGAAAACGGAACTATCGGTGTTATTACGTAGTCTTTGTGGACTTGAAGCAATGGAAGCGATTGTGGCATCAAGAACTACGCTTAGCGTTTGAACCGTGCAGTCCCGTGAGGTGTACAAAAATATTAATAACGACACCCGTTATACAACGTTCCTTCAAGGAAAGAAGGATAACGAGTCTGATTACTATGACATCGCTAGTAGATGTCTACAAATTCAAGGTCTATAGAAGACAGGCCTGGGCACCAATGTTCGTTACGGAGCTGCCATTTTGGTTCTAGAGCTGCGCAGTGTCGCTAGGAGAAAAAACAGTCGCTTGCGAAAACTATTGTTATCCTGCAGCCAGTTTGTGAACCGTGTGTGTCAGAAATTATATTCTTACGTTTAGTAATACAATACTGACAATTCGAAACGCTTAATATTGATCAGTCTTACCAGTAGAGTTCACAAGATTATTCTCACAGACTTGCCTCAAACTGTGTGAGAATAACCGGATAGATGAACCATTTAAATTCCTAAAATATCTCGCCTGAGTGGGCCTTAATAGGAAAAGAGAAAACTCGAATGAAACATTTCCGAGTTCAGTATATGAGAACATTAAGCACGTTTGAATGACCAATGAAGTTTTGCACTGAAGCACTTTTCGAACAAACTCTCTTGCCGCAAAAGCTTTCATAACGTGTGAATTGTGTAAATATTGTGTTTCTTAATGATGTTCAACCATAATAAATGTATTCTTTCGCAGACAATTGTAAGAATTTTTGTAAATACTTTTTTCCCAAAATAATGAAAATGGTTTAACTATATTAATTTCCATAATCAGAGTAAATATAACTGAAACTAATGCATTCATTTTACATGAATAAATTTCAGTTTCGTAATTTATTACGTGGCGCAATGACTTTCTTGGACTTCTTCCATTATCTCTTCTACCTTTTCCAACTTAATTTCAGTTAAAACACTAGGATCTGCCCTACGTTTGTGTGACACAGATCCACTATCTCGAAATTTCTTCCATTTACATAATGTATAATCACTGGGAGGAAAATTTCATATGAATGGAAGCTGAAATTCCATATAAGATTTTGTTCTCGAACAGTTCAAGACAAACTTTCGTTAGTCCTTCGCCTATACCATACCGAATAGAAATTTGACAAGAAATGAAAATAATAATCAGTCTTACGTCAGTGTACGATTGGGGAAAGCAGTATTTCATTAATGAAAAGGGTACTTTTCCCTCACCATGCTGGTTTCACTCTCATTCGTATTACATAATTATACATTGCAATGAATATGGATATAGCAAAGTTCTCCGTAACCTGCATACTCCGTCGCAATTTTACATTCACTGCTTTATGCAACTAACACTTTCTAGTGACAAACATTATCGGAATACAGTCTGCTACTGACGCGTTTTAGAACCAAAATGGCCGCAATCGCATTGGATCACGGTAACGTGACCAGACCTTTCGTATATAGACCTTGCACAAATTCGCCTTTCGGCCTGCCTGCCCCTACGTTCACTGCAACCAGTTACGCATCTCAGCCTGTCGTAACATAAACCAGGGAGTGCGTATGTATCGAAGCACAGCGGCTGAGGCGGTCAACTTGGGATTCCCTCAAGCAAAAAAGTTCACATGCCTGTAAATCTAAGGGATTGAACTATGTTAGTCATCAGTCCCTAGGCTTACAAACTACTTAAACTAACATAAAGTAATTCACACTTCGGACATAACACTCCTGTCCGAGGGAGGACTCTAACCTCCGACGGCGAACAACCGCCCCCTTCGCAGCAACGCGCCTTAGAACATTCAACCACTCCACCGCGATATTCCCTCAAGCCCGACAAGCTTCACGGGACCGGCCTAGCTCAGGGAAACTAACAATCGGATGTGCTGTAAAATTGACGTGCTTGCGGTAGAACCATGTTACGTTTGCGTATGTAGTTACTCTGAAGCTCTGTTTCATCAAGTAAGATTAATTCTGTTTATAAATCATTTTGAATAAGTTTTTGTGGTGTCGCACAAGTCCAAAGTGCGCGCCACCTACTTTCGCCGCGCGCCGCCATGCACGCACGGCGCGGCGTTCTTACGACGACAGCCACGAGCGCCCTCTGAGACAACTCCGCTCGTGGCCACCAGTGAAAGACATCTGGCACTTGGGACTGAGATAGCAACCAGTGAGGACCTTCGTAATCAGATAGGCACCAGTGAAGACTTTGCTATCGTACAGGCACTAGGCAGGCCTCTAGCAACTATGTATCAACATTCTGCAGTACTATGTAAAAGTTAAGTATTGTTACATTCTGTGCAATATATATCTCTTTCTAATTTACTCTAGTGTTTATAGTTTCTGGCTGCTCCCCTCCGTACCCGCACCAGCGTGCTATTTTTGTTCCTGTGTCGGGCTCATTCCACTCGGCCACCGACACCTACGACGAGGCTGGGACACAAAAGCGGCGACGAAGTTGGGACACAAAAGTGGCGACGAGGAGTGATAGACGAACCGTGGACCAGCCCGCTTGCAGCAGCCAGACAGCAGCAGTCGGAGCACGCAAAAATTGCTCCCGCCCACCCACCCTTATTATAACAATTTTGGGGAAAGATATTTTGTTACGTGTTTTGTGGATTTTTTTGTTGCAGAGCGTCCTCTTTCATATTGCATTTGTGTGTTGTTATAATTTACTTGTATGCGCGGCGCCTAATCGGTCAGCATGGCCACTACCCCGAACCCAAACTTAATGGAAATTATTCAGTTACAGACGGCGCAAATCACTCAACTACTGCAGGCCGTGTCGCAGTTGACGGCACAGGCTGCTCACCAACAACAACAGCCGTCACATCAGCAGCCCACACCTGCCGCTGCACCGCTTCCTACATTTCGCCAGTACAACGAACGTGAGGAAGAATGGAGCGACTATTTCGCACAGTTTCAAGAACTCGTCGCGGCTCATCAAATTACAGGTCAGAGAGTGAAGAACCTTTTCTTATCGATTGTGGGCCCCCAGACCTTCGTACTATTGCAAAAACTTTTCCCTCTCAAATCTCCTCGTGATGTAGACTTTGAACAAATTGTAGATGCACTGAATGCTCATTATGAGAGAAAAGTTCTTGTAGCCGCTGCACGATACCGATTTTTCAGACTTAAAAAATTACCGCAGCAGTCACACCAAGAGTGGATTACGGACTTGAAGGGCTTAACCCGCCAATGTAAATTTACTTGCTCTTGTGGACTTTCTTATAGTGACGTTATGTTGCGAGATGCGATTACGCAGAACATTCAGGACCCCAGAATTAGAGCAGCAATTCTAAAACAATCTGACCCTTCATTAGACAGTGTACTGCAGCTTATAGAAGCACATGATACTTTTGACTTAGCAGATGTAGAAATGCAAAGCCACAGTGTAAATTCAGTGCGCCGCAACGGACGGTTTCCTAGCCGTAGTTCTCAGTGTAGCACTAGTGATTCTTACAATAGTACAGGCCGTGCTGAACAGACAGTGAACAGTAGCCAGTGTAAAAGTGCGACACAAAGGTCGCCCCGTCGTGTTAGAAACAGTGATTTGAATAACGGGCGCCAACGCTCATTTCAGAAAAATGTACGTAAATCTTGCCCCCAGTGTGTGTCTCGCCACAAGCGTGCTCATTGCCCTAGTCGCAACGCGACCTGTTATCAATGTGGCAAATCGGGACATGTACAGTCTGTGTGTATGCAAATTAAAAACTCAAAGAACGGTGCCATTAGAAATAGTGCTTCGCAGAGTGCAAGAACAGTTCATTCTGTACATGTTATACGGGCTGTGGAATTGAACAGTGCTTTCCTGGGATCTCAATTGCAAGAAAGTAGTTCTGCGCCTATGGCAAAACTGTATAGTGCACCACGTAGCAAGCGCCGACGAGCGCGTAAAACAGTGCAACGGAAAAGGGTTCGGGACAAGCAAAATGACTATGAACAGTGCAATCCTGTAGTGACACTGCAACTTCTCATTGTAAAAGTGCCCAGTACTGTGTAGATAGTGACAGTAGACATCAAGTAGCTACTCAAAAGTTTAGTGCAGTAGTTAGTGAATCTGCAGTATCCTCGCATTGCGCGGACGCCGATCCGGCGGTAGTGCCATCTAATGACAGTGTTGTTAATCCCCTGTGTGCCGAGTCTGCGCCGCTTACTTCACTACGCGGCCCGCGCATGCGCAGTAAACAAACCGTAGCATACGTGGCCCACATTCGCGCACCTGTCGTGCGCCAGAAGCACAAACTTTTTGTAAATCTCTCCATAGAAGATAAGACTGTGCAATTTCAGCTTGATACTGGTTCCGCTGTCACATTAATAAATAAAGATACTTATGAACTTCTGGGTTCGCCAGAATTGTCGCCGTCACAGCAAGTGTTAACAGCTTATACAGGTCAAAATATTCCCGTGCTAGGAACGTGTAGCCTGCCCGCCTCTTTTCAAGGTGTAACAAAAACAGTTGCTTTTGTAGTTCTTCAGGCCAAATCTACGCAGAACATTTTTGGACTAGATGCATTCGACTTGTTTGGTTTATCAATTCAAAGGGATGTGCTTCAAATTTCGTCAGTAGTGCCTCAGGACAAAATCAATGCATTGTGTGACAAATATAGTGACTTGTTTTCGCCGGAACTAGGTTGTGCAAAAGACTTCGTGGCACATGTAACTTTAAAAGAATCTGCAGTTCCAAAATTTCGTAAAGCTAGACCAGTGCCTATCGCAATGCGTGATACAGTTGCCGAAGAACTTAAACGTTGGCAAGATAGTGGGGTGATTTCTCCTGTTTCTGCGAGTCAGTGGGCCTCGCCTATAGTAATTATACCCAAGCCGTCAGGAAAACTTCGTCTCTGTGCGGACTTCAAATCAACAGTGAATAGTCAAACAATTGTAGATACTTATCCCCTGCCCAGACCTGACGAACTAATGGACAAATTAGGACAGTCTCGCTTCTTTTCTAAGATTGATTTAGCAGAGGCATACTTACAGATTCCACTTGATGACGAGTCAAAAAAGTTTTTCGTCATTAATACTCACATGGGCCTTTTTCAATTTCAACGCCTACCATTTGGCAGTTCTTCCGCCCCCGCTATTTTTCAGCGTTTTTTGGAACAGCTGACAGTTTCTGTACCGTGTTGTTCGAACTATTTAGATGATATTGTGGTATCCGGACGTACAGTTGAAGAACATTTAGCAAACCTGGAGTGCCTTTTCAAAGTTTTGACTGCAGCAGGTCTACGTTGCAATAAAGCAAAGTGTTCGTTTTTTCAAACTGAAATAGAGTACCTAGGCCATGTGATTAATGCACAAGGAATACATCCCTTACAGTCACATCTTCGAGCAATCAAAGACTTGCCTCCTCCTAAGAATGTGCACGAATTGCAAGCAGTAATGGGAAAGCTTAACTATTATTTCAGGTTTATTCCCAATGCCTCTCAGATTGCAGCTCCACTGCATCACTTACGTAGGAAGAATGTTCCTTTTGTATGGTCTACAGATTGCCAAGGTGCCTTTGACAAATTAAAGACTGCACTAATCAGTGATGCATGTTTGATTCCCTTTGAACTCTCGTCGGGTTGCACAGGAAACAGCTGCGGATGCAGACCTAAGTGTGGTAGCAAGTTTTGTTCGCTTTGGTTGGCCTGCCAGAGCCAAATACATTGATCGGCCTCTGGTTCGACGTTATTTTACACAACGTCATGCATTATCCTTAAGTCAGGGTGTTCTGTTGTTACATACGGACAACGACCAAACAAGAGTGATAGTTCCCTGTTCCCTGCAACGAGAAGTGTTACGCCTCCTGCATCAAGGACATTGGGGCATTATTAGGACAAAGCAACTGGCCAGACGTCATTGTACCTGGGTTGGTATGGACGCCCAGATAGAGAACATGACGTCACATTGTACGGTTTGTCGGAGCATCAGGCGGCTCCTCCGCAACGTTTCTCAGACTGGCCACGCCCCAAGGGACCATGGCAACGTTTACATATTGACTTTGCCGGACCTTTCTGGAATACGCGCTGGTTAATTGTTGTAGACGCTTTCAGCAAGTTTCCTTTTGTGATTGCCATGAACTCAACGACAGCTTCTAGTACAATCAGTGCCTTAACATCAGTGTTTTGCATCGAAGGTTTGCCTGAAACTATCGTCAGTGACAATGGACCTCAATTTGTTAGTGCGGTATTTCAACAGTTTTGTCGTGTGAATGGCATTCAGCATATAACCACCGCACCTTTTCACCCTCAGTCCAATGGTGAAGCCGAACGTTTCGTTCGAACATTCAAGTCTCACATGGAAAAGATGAAAGGTCAGCACTCCAGGCAGCAAGGTCTTCAAATTTTCCTGTCTACGTATCGGTGCATGCCACGTGACGGCCCGTCTCCTGCCGAGCTGCTACACGGCCGCCGTCACCGCACTCTCCTTCACCTGCTGCAGCCTCCCACGCACCGAGTCGGTTCGTAGGGCGCTACGCGTTTTCAGGTTTCTACGCCGGTGCTGTACAGGGTGTTTGCTGGAAACAAGAAGAAACTATGGATGCCGGGCATCATTCAGCGCGTGCTCGGTCGCAATATGTATGTTGTACGTTCTTCCACAGGGTCGGAGCTGCGGCGCCACGCAAACCAATTGCGCCTGCATAGGCCGCGCGATCCTGTCTCCGGTTTCTTGATTCCAGACCCAGTTCACCGCCAGGGAGCACAACCACATCGTTCGTCCCCGGACTACGAGATCCCTATTGACGTCGACACACCTCCGACGCAGTCGTCGCCGCCGCTGTCGCCGCCGCAGATGACAGCGTCACCGAGAGGGACTCCGGGAACGTGCGGGCCCCTCCAGCTTGGGCCACGCACCTCAGAAGAAGATGACCTGCTCCCTCTGGGCGGGGGCGGGCGCCCTTCCCCAGGTTTCGGCGGGTTCCCTGGAGGATCTCAAGGCAGATGCCGGGGCGCGGACGGCGTCTCGATCCCAGCCTCAGCTACGACGCCCGTCCCACCAGTAACGCCCCCGCCCAGGCCCTCCTCCCAGTGCCGTCGCCGTGGCCCTCAGCCCTACGCCACGACGGCGCGGCGGTTTGGGGGGAGGGGTGTGGTGTCGCACAAGTCCAAAGTGCGCGCCACCTACTTTCGCCGCGCGCCGCCATGCACGCACGGCGCGGCGTTCTTACGACGACAGTCACGAGCGCCCTCTGAGACAACTCCGCTCGTGGCCACCAGTGAAAGACATCTGGCACTTGGGACTGAGATAGCAACCAGTGAGGACCTTCGTAATCAGATAGGCACCAGTGAAGACTTTGCTATCGTACAGGCACTAGGCAGGCCTCTAGCAACTATGTATCAACATTCTGCAGTACTATGTAAAAGTTAAGTATTGTTACATTCTGTGCAATATATATCTCTTTCTAATTTACTCTAGTGTTTATAGTTTCTGGCTGCTCCCCTCCGTACCTGCACCAGCGTGCTATTTTTGTTCCTGTGTCGGGCTCATTCCACTCGGCCACCGACACCTACGACGAGGCTGGGACACAAAAGCGGCGACGAAGTTGGGACACAAAAGTTTTTTCTTCTACTAGAGAAATATATTTAGAAGTATCTGATTCGGCTTAATGGTTGATTTAGAGAAAGTGAAGGAAATTTTGTAAATATTTCAGTGTGTTCTGCAAAGAATAATATTCATTTGTTGTCAATTAAGGCAATATACGATACGAATTGATGAAATGGACAATATGTGATATCGATTCCCATATACAGAGCGAAAAGGAATTTCATTCCTACATTTACATTTAATGGGAATCTCAAAAATAGCGTTCAATAGGTAAGACATATACGTTGGTAAAAATATAAAAATTACTCAGAATAATTGTATAAACGTCTCTTGTCGTTGTGGTCTTTGAACCTAAAACTGGTTTGATGGAGCTCTCCACGCTGCCCGATCCTATACAAGCCTCTTCATCTCTGAATAAGAACTGAAACCTACATCCTTTTGAATCTGCTTACCGTATTCATTTCTAGGCCTTCCTCTGTTATTTTTAACTCACACACTTCCCCCCAATGACAAATTGACGATTCCTTGATGTCTCAGAATGTGTCCCATCAATCGATGACTTTTGCTATTGGAGATATGCCAGAAGTTTCTTTTCTCCCCAGTTCTGTTCAGCACCTCCTCATTAAATAAACAACCTACCCGCTTAATCTTCTGCATTCGTCAGTAGACCTAAAGTATAGAAAGTGGAACTAAACACTTAAACTAAAAATCCTAAATTCTGGTGGTGTTAAGGAAGTGTAATAAGAAAGAAGAGTCTGCTTTCAGAATTTTAGATTAACACAACATGAAAAATGGATTTCGTTTTTGTTTCAATGCTTTTGAGGAATTTATGCTGCACTACTTTGTTCACTTAGAATTAAATCAACGTAGCCGCAACATACATCTTGGAAAAATTAACTATTGAATTGTATACCTGGTGTCATATATGGCTGCTACCTACAAAGATTACAGATAATAGATTTATCAAACGTTAAATTAGTTGGCGTTGCCATATAATAGTCGTTTGTAGTTTATTATGAACAAAGAGATGCTTATGCATACTACATAAAACCTGTATTAGGTCTGAACGGATAATTGTCCTAATTGAGTACAGGAGGTACTAACTGAAATAATGTAAAGTTGCAGAAAATCCGTTCGTACGGAAAATAAAAAATGAAAACATAAATAACATCGAAAAGGAAAAATAATATATATGATAATTACTTATAGACGTTGTGGTTAATTTAGTAACCGTGACTGTGTGAAGTTTTGCTGATGTATGATTTGACACAGTGCCACGCGTTTCGAGTATGTTCTATTCACCCTCAGGTGCTGTTTACAAATTACTTAGATTAAGTAATTTTGCCGCGGCGAAATAGACGTGCGCACTAAAGCGCCTTGCTAAGGTGCGCGCGGTCGTTCGCTATCGGAAGTTCGTGTCCTCCCTGGGGCATGGGTGTGTGTGGTGTTCTTAGGTCAAGTTACTTTAATTAGTTTGTAAATTTAGGGACCAGTAACCACTGTAGTTACGTCCCATAAATTTACAAACATTTGAACATTTTCTAAGTAATTTTCTGTATGTAAATTGCGCCTGAGAAGGAGCAGAACATGCTCGAAAAGCAGTTGTTTTAAATTAAACATAAGCAAATAATGTGGCAGAAACTACGAATGTAAATTACAAATAAAATACACCATTTAGCTGGCCTGAAATGAATATATATTATACTGGGCCTCCTCTATTGATAGTCGGATGTACAAGAACTTTTCATTAACTTTGGAGCACTACTTCTAACAGCAGAGAATAAAATGCTATGTAGTGTAGCACACCAGGAAGGCAAGCAAGATTGCCATAGCCTGCTTAGTTTTGGTTTAGCTTGGCCTGGCTGCTGACAGTATAGCAGCCTGCCCGTTCTGACGACAACGAGTGAGACCTGCCTGCCGGTCATGTGTGGGCAGCTTAAAAGACGAATGTGTACATTCTGTGGCTGCATTGGAAAGGGTGGTCCTATTCCATAACCTGCGAGGGCATTGGCCTGAATCCCCTTCTTTTTTACCTATGAGGATATCTAAAGTCACTTCTGCATGAGACCCCAGCGGATACTAGTTTCCACAACGAAACCCAGTCACGTAATTTGGTAGAAAATCCAAGAAATCCCGCGAAAGGCAAACGTCAGAGATTCGAATCCCGGTTCCGGCACACAATTTTAATCTGCCAGTAAGTTTCAAATATTAATCTAATCTAATCTACTGATTTGCCCAAAACTGCCCGAAGCCATTAGAATGGATGACCTGGTTCGTGCAAGTGTTCGAGGTGTGAAGGCTGCTGATTATTGGGCCTCAAAATCGTTTTAAAATGTATATATGTTTATAATTACTGTGTGTACAGTTTTTATATAACTGTATTTGTCCTGGACACGAAAATAGTAGTGATAATAATAATAACAATAATTTTCAATGGAAAACCCACTCTCTCCTGTAACATTTCTGCACGCTCTAACGCAACCTTCAGTACTGAAATTACTGATGCAAGGAATCTGGGAACACGAAAAGATAAACTAGTCGACCTCCTCCTGATAGAGACGACCATCGTCGCGGGCAGCCTCGAGCTGTTAACATGCGGCTGGCAGCGGCGGGTAAGATGCTGTCAGTAAGCAACGACTGTAGATTTAGACACTGTTTCGAAACTATGTTTAAATGCGCGGAACTGTTACATTGTTTCAAAACCATCCTGTTACCAGGTCTCGAAACCATCGAGTTTCATTGTGCTTTGTTTCGGATCACATTAGTGTCGACAGTGAAACTGTTCCATCCTGGCGGTTTTACTGTTCCAGACCAATAATTCAGTTATTAACTATTTTATGGCATTACATACGTTTACTAATGTAAACAGTATGTTAAAATCAATATAAACGATACTATTCGCACTCATCCAATATCGTCTTCAGAAATATAGCTTGCCGGCCGCTTGGAGCGCTACTGTCGCAGTGTAGAACAAACGTCTGCGGGAGTGTCGTGACTGTATATTGAGGGATGGAGTGTTGGGGTATCAGAACAGTAAGAAGCGAATTTCTATTTTAATTTCATTTTGTATTATAAAAAAAAGAAATAATTAATAGTAATAATAATAGACAATTATTAACTAATGTTGTGAAGAAAAAATTCATCTGTGGAACTAAAAGAAAAAAAAAGTGGAAGAGCAGAATCTTTGCTTGCTAATTAGAAGTCAGTCTTGTTTCGTCTTCTCGAGTAGTTAGAAGTGATGAGCTGTCTCAGGTTTTTTTTTTTTTTTTTTTTTTTTTTTTTTTTTTTTTTTTTTTTTTTTTTTAGTTGTGATGTAAATTTGAGTTGGTTTACGTTCTAGGAGGCGATCCAATTATGATGTTGTAAAAAGATATAAAAAAGCCAAGAACGCTGATCATCAATTTTTATTTACGACGACCGGTTTCGCTGAACTATGTCAGCATCAAGCATCATCTGGTCAAATAAAATGGCCTTGTAAAATATTTTATTTGACCAGATGATGCTGACATAGTTCAGCGAAACCGGTCGTCGTAAATAAAAATTGATGATCAGCGATCTTGGCTTTTTTTATATCTTTTTACAATATGTGATGTAAATGTTTTTAGAAAAATACAGATCTTTCTCAAGAGTGAAAAGTTTCGTCTTAGTTTATTACTTAGGCCTTAAAGTTAACCACATAATGACCCTGAGATATGATGAAGCAATCGACAATAAGAAGACATTCAGAAAACTGCCGGTATTTTTTTTTACATGAGTTAATTTTAAAGTTTCTTCCTTGCTAATTTTCATTAACAATTTTTAATATATATATATATATATATATATATATATATATATATATATATATATGTGTGTGTGTGTGTGTGTGTGTGTGTGTGTGTGTGTGTGTGTGTTCAAATGTTTGTTAAGCTTAAGGGACTTAACTACGGGGTTATCAGTCCCTAAACTTACAAACTACCTTTGAACTACCTACAACTAAGGACGACACAAATATCCATGCCCGAGGGGGGATTCGAACCCCCGACCGTAGTGGCCGTGCAGACCGTGACTGAAGCGCCTCAATCCCCTCGGCCACCGCGGCCGGCATATATATATATATATATATATATATATATATATATATATATATAGTGAGGACAGTTTACTACTCACCGCAAAGACGTGGCGACGAGCTGCGACAGGCACATACAAAAGACACACACATACAACACATTCAGCTATCGGCCATGGCCTTCTTCAGAAATAGAGCACTCACGCAATCACACAGGCACACAACACAGTCATACAACCATCACCTCCGACTGCCACACTTATTCCAACCTGGACTTTCCATTATTATATATATATATATATATAAAAGGTAAAGCAGTCAACAATCCGAAGATTGGTTTGAACACCACAGTGCTTTACTAGGCATGGTCCTATTTGGAGGTGGTATGGCGTTGCCTTCCTCCGACCTTCGAACTGACTTACCCAGCCAGTTATAGGGGACCTACAGTTTAACGTGGGTTCCGACCACGGTGCTACTCGGTATTTTTCATATGAGCAATACTGCCAGAGGCGAAAGAAGAGGAAAGTGACAGATAAAAATCCTAGGACCTGACGGGGATCGAACCCGCGACCTTTGGATTTGTAGTCTGGCACTCTACCACTGTGCAACCGAGGCGCAGAGACTCTGCGTATACTATTAAAAAAACACAAAGCTTCAAGCTAAACGTTTCGAAACCTCACGCTGAACGATTTCATTTGTCCCGCAACCGTCAGATGTTTCAGTTTTCCCATCTCTACACGACTGGTAAACATAACTCTGGTTTGGCCTTCCACCTAAAGCAGCTGCCCTTCAGTCGTGATTTAAGGCGGGAAAGGTCTCCTTGTGAGCTGACGGAACGACGGCAGCTAGAGAGAAGACGCATGCCTACCTTGTGGTCGTCGTCGGCGGGCGAGCCGAGGCGGCCCTGGTGGTGGCAGAGGCAGGTGTTGAGCCACGGCATGGTGGCGACGCCCAGCAGCACGCACAGCAGGCACAGCCTGGCCTCAGGGGAGACCGGCGGCCGGCCGCTGCGACGCCGGCGGGTCCAGGGGCAGCGGTTCCGTGGTGCGGTCCCCAGCACCCGAACACTCCCAAACTACCAGCATTTCTCCCGTTCTCTGTCCCAGTCCTACCAGCTACGCCTACAGTCGAAGTCTGCTACGGCACTCGATCTCTACTATCACCCTTGCTCCGAGAATCGTTCACACTGGCCTACAACTCGAGCAGCGTCCTCCGTATTGTCCACTGTTCCACAGTACATCGTCTCGAGCGGACACCTGGCTTGGGCAGAGTGATACGCGACAGCTCACTATTCCCGACAGAGTGATAGTTCAGGAGAGACACAAATGGGTCGAAACTAATGCTCAGACTGCCGAACCCAAATCAGTGACAAATTTCATGCTACTTGTTAGCACCGCATTTTTTGTACCATATATATGTCTGTTACACCCGGTTTAATTTCTGGCTGATTGATACGCTGCCGTTAAAATACGGTCATCTTAATCACTTCACTGTGCATTGTGTACAATCACACAAATAAGTTCAAACATCGACAGCTTACGCTAAGGACCAGAAACTCACCCATACGTCAGGGAGGGGAGAAGAAATAAAAACATTGCGGTTTGCCGATGACAGAGTAATTCTGTCAGAGACCGCAAAAGAGTACAATCACACAATTCTTCTGTTACAAGAGTGTTACAGTGTTGTATAAAACGAAATCGTAACATTAACGATATTTATCCTACGCGTCTGACCTACTTGGCTTTACGTTCGTGCAAGATCTCGATCTGCAGAAATGAGTGTGTTTCTGCTACAAGGGTTAGGCTCCCAAATAGGCCGATTCTAGGGAAAAATGTTAATATTAACGCCACTTCGCCTGCAGTACAGCAATGGTTGTAAACGCGTTATTGCAACTGGATAATCACTCGAACAGTCAGCACCACTTTTATTAGCAATATTTCGGTTTTGAGATACAGCGACCTAAGGACTCGTGCACCCCAAAAAATTGAGCAGAACTGCCTCGCACAGTTAGGTTTTGCTTCCGCGATATTGTTGCAAGAAAGGAATTGTGAGTGGTGACCGGTCGTCGGCCGGCCGCCTGCGGCGGGAGGCCAGTGCGGCGGGGCGGTGGGCAGCCGTGGGCCGCGCCGCGGGGGTCGGCGGGCGCGCTCGCGCTCGCGGGTCGGCCTCCAGGAGCCGTGACGTCACGCCCGGGCGGCGGCTGGAGCGCCACTGCGGGGGCCGGCGGCGTCGCGGCGCGGCGCGTCGCGGCGGCGGTCACGTGACGTCGGCGGCGCCGCCCGGTCTGCGCGGCTACTGATCTGCGGGGGGCGGCGGCGGGGCACCGCGCGCGCGGGTCAGCGGGTCGCGACCGGGGCGTGGCGGTGGCGGTGGCGGGGCCCACTGCGCCCGCGGAGCGAGGCCTGCGGGCGGCCGGACGGACATCTCGGGAGGCACCAGCTCATCCCTGCTGGAGCGCCATGTGTTGACATCCACGTCCAAAACTAGGCCTCACGCCGGCCGCGGTGGCCGACGGGACTGAGGCGCTACAGTTACGATCTACACGGCCACTACGGTCGGGGGTTCGAATCCCCCCTCGAGCATGGATATTTGTGCCGTCCTTAGTATTGGTTAGTTCATAAATAGTTTGTAAGTTTAGGGACTGACGACCCCGTAGTTAAGTTCCATAAGCTATACAAACATTTGAATTTTTGAACTAGGCCTTCACAGTCATCTCGAGGGACATCAACTCATCGCTAAAGCAACGCCATCTTCACGCTGATGACTGGACATCCACGTCCACAACTATGCCGTCAAAATGTTCAAATGTTTGTATAGCTTATGGGACTTAACTAAGGGGCCATCAGTCCCTAAACTTACAAACTACTTACGAACTAGCTATCACTAAGGACGGCACAAATATCCATGCCCGAGGGGGGATTCGAACCCCCGACCGTAGTGGCCGTGCAGACCGTGACTGGAGCGCCCCAGTCCCCTCGGCCACCGCGGCCGGCTATGTTTAATACCTTTGGTATAACGAGACAATGCTGTCTCAAGGAATTGTATTGTTTGTTGATATTTATATCACCTCGGCCTGAGGAACGAGGCGGGATAGTTCCTATTCCCGTTCTTTGCTGGGGTGCTATTCCAATGTAGGAGAGCTCTGGAAATATGATACGCATTTCACAGGGAACCAGAGGCAGAATTAAAGCATATGGCGAGAGGGAGACGTGCTTTAATAAAGTCCCTGTACTTTCTTCGTCTACAACGCTGTGTTAGCTGAAGAACACGTAAAAACAAAACGAAGAAGCAAGATCAGCGTCCGCAAGGACAAGAACTACCCATAGAGCTAAAAAATAAATAAATAAATAAAATAAAATAAAATAAAAAGTGTTCTAAACCACCTACCAAGTATTAGGAGGTGCTGGGTTCGAATCCCGGCACAGCATAAATTTTAATTCAATGCCTCTCCTTATGTTTAATACCTTAGCATGAGGTGTCTGAATTCATTTCTGTGGTTGTCACCAGTTTGTGACATACTCATTTTACGGTCCATCAGGACTTACTTCATTGCAGTCTGAAGCTTAAATTCTTCAGTAAACAAGTGTGTATTCTTTGTTTGACCTCAGCGTCCAAATGAAAATTTAATGCTGCCTAGACAAGAAAACCAGTGCAAACCAAAGACGTAGTGGGAGATTACAATGAGACTCACTGCTGCAGGAGCGCCATGTGTGGACATCCGCGTCCAAAACTAGGCCGTCATAGTCATCTCGAGGGACATCAACTCATCGCTGAAGCGACGCCATCTTTACGCTGATGACTGGACATCTACGTCCACAACTATGCTGTCAAAATGTTCAAATGTTTGTATAGCTTACGGGACTTAACTACGGGGTCATCAGTCCCTAAACTTACAAACTACTTATGAACTAGCTAGTGCTAAGGACGGCACAAATATCCATGCCCGAGGGGGGATTCGAAACCCCGACCGTAGTGGCCGTGCAGACCGTGACTGGAGCGTCTCAGTCCCCTCGGCCACCGCGGCCGGCCTATGCTGTCACAGTAATAATAATAATTTAGTGTGTCTCATTGGCCTGGTGAAAGTCTTTCAATTGGACGCCACTTCGGCAATTTGCGTCTAGGGATTGCGGACCGCCCCGAGCCTCTCGTCTTAGGGGTTCTTCAAATACCTCGAAGAATTTATTTATTTATTTTTGCGCCAATGGATCTTACCCTAGGCCCTCCAAATCTCGACAGCTATTTTTCTTAGATTGTCCCCCGTTCCTCTCGTCCTGCGGGGGGGGGGGGGGGGGCTCGAAATCTCAAAAATTAATTTATTGTAGTAATACATGTATTTGCAAGTGGACACGGGGGGGGGGTCATTTTGTTCTGTCGCTGCCACGGGCCTCCAACAGCCTTAGTCAGCCACTACAATCCAGCGGGATTTTTGCTGGATTGCCTTCAGTCCTTTCTTGTCACTTTCCACTTCTTTCACCTCTGGCAGTGTTGTTGATGTGAAAAATAAAGAGCAGCCCAGTGGTTCGGAACCCACGTTAAACTTTAGGTCTCCCTATAACTGGCTGGGTAAGTCAGTTCGAAAGTCGGAGGAAGGCAACGGCATACCACCTCCAAACAGACTCATGCCTAGTAAAGCACTATGGTGTTCAAACCAATCTTCGGAGTTTTGACTGCTTTACCTTACCTGTCTTCAATCCAGCGGAATCCCGCAAAGGTTGAAATTAATCTGTAAAGTGAACCGTCATTCTGATGTTTCAATCAGCTGCTCTCCTTCCTGTCAGCAAATAGCGGGTTTCGCAACCAAACGTTTGTTTCGTAATTGTGCTAAGTTTGCAAAATCATCCACTTATATAAATCGCGTGCTACATCTACATGGGATACTCTGCAAATCACATTTAAGTGCCTGGCAGAGGTTTCATCGAACCACCATTATGCTATTTATCTCCCATTCCAGTGTCGCGGGAAGAAAGAACACCGGAATCTGTCCGTTCGAGCTCTGATTTCTAGTATTTTATTCTGATGATCATTTCTACTTATGTAGGTGGGAGTCAACAATATATTTTCGCGTTCGGAGGAGAATATTGGCGATTGGAGTTTCGTAGCCGCGGTGGCGTAGCCGAGCTGTCTAAAGCGTCTCGCTGCGGAGAGCGCGGTTGCTCGCCGTGGAGATTCGAGTTCTCCCTGGGGCATGGTAAATGACGGCGTCATCTGCTAAAACAGCTAAGTCAATATTTCAGTTACTATGTTAACGTCTTTGTCTTAGGCCCTTTTCCTTAACATGCGGGGTCGGCACTGTGTTAAACGCGGATTTGACAAGTGTTAATAGTTACAGGGTGGCCGGATGCCCTTCCTGTCGCCATCCCATGCCCCCTAGGAGGAAATGTGTACCCAAATGTCTGCGTATAGTGTTACATGTCTGTGAAAGTGTAAAGTGTCACGAAATGTTTGTGAATCGTGTAACTGAGGCGTGACTTGGGTACCAGCCCGGTATTCACCTAGGGTGATGTGGAAAACCGCCTAAAAACCACATCCAGGCTGGCCGGCACTCCGACCCCTTTCGTTAATCCGCCGGGCGGATTGGACCCGGGCCGGTACGCCTTCCCGTCTCGAAAAGCGGTGCGTTAGATCACACTTACTATTTTAACGGACAAAACATAATCACAGATTTCAATTAATCAGTTTTTACTTACTTTTTAAAGAAAAATGTGAAGTCTTTAACAAGAAACTTCCTGGCTGATTAAAATTGTGTGCCGAAACCGGGACTCGAACCTTGGACCTTTGTCTTTCGCGGGCAAGCGCTCTACCGACTGAGCTATCCCGACACGACTCACGATTTTAAACTGCCAGGAAGTTTCATATCAGCGCACACTCCGCTGCAGAGTGAAAGTTTCACTCTGAAGTCTTTAATAGTTTGGATGGAACGAGTTTTTTCGCGATTACCTCAAATGTTCAAATGTTTGTAAAGCTTATGGGACTTAACTACGGGGTCATCAGTCCCTAAACTTACAAACTACTTATGAACTACTTACGAACTAGGACGGCACAAATATCCATGCCCGAGGGGGGATTCGAACCCCCGACCGTAGTGGCCGTGCTGACCGTGACTGGAGCGCCTCAGTCACCTCGGCCACCGCGGCCGGCCGCGATTACCTCAGTTTCGCTTATCATGCAAGCGTCTTTTTCTTTTGGGCTACTCATTTATAAAAACACTATAACACCGTAAAATTCACTCGAAATAAGATTAGAAACAGTAATTCGATGACATGTAAACAAGCATTATACTTATTTTGTGTTGCGAATCGACTTCAGAACAAAAACTCACGTTTGCAGAGTCCAGTGGCAACTGGCTGGCGTGATGTATTAGCTGACGTTCAACTTGAGCTACTGCAAGCACTGTGTGGAAACGTGTAGGGCGCAGCGCGGCGACTTGCGAGGGTGAAGACTGCAGGTTAAATGGGCCGGTACGACTCCTGTGAGCTCGACTCATCTTCGCACAGTGCCGGCAGGCAGCGAGCAGCGCGCTAGCAGCATACACGCACCCTCACTTCGAAAGGTATATTTATGGTGGGTGGGTTGGAAATACAAGGTAAGGTAGGGGGGAGAAAGAACGGTATGCAAATGGTTTGTTCACTTGATATTAAAGGATAGGTGTGGCTGACCCACCATAGGACATTTAATTAATTTATCCTCTAGTTTCCAAGTAATAAAACCAATGCAAAAATGTATAAAGGGGGGTTAACTAATTTGAATTATTTTCGTAAAGAAATTTGTTTTCACTCGTTTTATTCTCTGAAGTCAAATGAACGTCAGAGTTGAAAGCAAGATACACATACAATTGAGCACAGAACAAATTATACGAATTTACAAAACAGTATAAACACTCCAATAGCATGTGACTGGTAAGTCAAAGAAAATTGTATTTGATTCTAAACACTTACGTGACAACCCACATTTAACTGGAAACCGTGGCGTAATCGAGAGGAATGTTTCGATACCAGATTACTGTGAATTTAAGTAACGTTTTCAATAGTCCGAAACATGAATATCCCTTGAAACACTAGGAACTGTACACGATACTGTACCAAAACTGTGCTGGCTGGCGATGTCGGAAACACGACGGGGTGGACGTCGGCTGTGTGCGTCGATAGCTGCAAGTCGCGGACCCGGAGATAATTCAGCTTCGTATTCAGCTCTCCCTTCGCAAAGCAACGTACACCGTCCATGGAGATGTATTGTATTGCTCCCGCCTAGATGACGCCAGCGTCGGTGGCGCCAGCCAGATACTTGGAAGGCTCACGCCTCAGTTCTACCTGCTGTGGCCTTCGGCCGTAAAGCGTCGTCCGGAAACCGCTGACCCTCCGAATAACAGAGCCACCCTCGTGCTCGCCACCGGGCGCAGTTAGCTCTGAATGCGTGTTTTTCCCCCTGCTACAGGCCTCACACAACCAAGTAACAGAATATTTCTCTTTCGCCACAAGTTATTAAATCGATAACCTACGAATAATCTAATAAAATTAACAAGGTTGTGTTGTCCTTTGTGACTCGTAGAGGGCCTTCACGTTGGTTGTCTTGTATTTTGGTTTTAGCTTGTGACTTGCAAGCTGTAGATTCGTTGACTTTCACAGTTAAAGTGGATGGATGGCCGGCCGCGGTGGCCGAGGAGACTGAGGCGCTCCAGTCACGGTCTGCACGGCCACTACGGACGGGGGTTCGAACCCCCCCTCGGGCATGGATATTTGTGCCGTCCTTAGTCTTAGCTAGTTCATAAGTAGTTTGTAAGCTTAGGGACTGATGACCCCGTCGTTAAGTCCCATAAGTTCTACAAACATTTGAACATTTTTTGTGGATGGATGGTTTCAAAATTTTATTTGTCATCTCAGTATGAAATTTAAGTTGGTAGACCTGGTACTTCTTTGTAATTAATAAAATTTATATCGTTGTTGAATTTTTCATACTGTATATATTGGTTCTGTGTATCATTTAAAATTAAAGCCTTTTTATAATGTTTGAGCATGAAATTTCGTTTCTCAGTGGCTGATATTCAATAAATCGAAAAAATTGAATCATTGAGTCCCGGTAGTTCAGACAGTTTGAAGACCCTCACAAAAGATATTATTTGTACCTGATTCCTTTCTATCGAATTACTCTTTAGAAAAAAATTCACTATAAGCTTCTTCTAATCAAAACTGTTAGATATTTTCTTTCGTATATTAACTGATTCATTACGAATTTCACAGATATATGTTCACTTTTAGAATCTTCTTGGACAATATTAGGGGACTAAATACTTGAATAATTGTTTAAGACTTGTTTAAGTATCACAGATTCTCTATTTTAAATTTAATATTTACAACAAAATCACTTTCACAGAAAACACTTTATGAGTTCACAATGCGTGATTATTTTCGTCAAAGTCTCATTTATATTAAAGTCTCTGGATCCTGTTACATTGCTTACGAACTTTAACTCTTCCAGATACGTTTTTTAAAGGTTATTTCATTAAACTTTACAATTAGTTCAAATACCGGAATCACGAATATTACTCAGTTTATTCCGGGAGGCTGAAGTTTATAATTCTTTCGTCCTAGCCTATCCCGAACTAAGTCCAAAGATAATGTACGCATTCGCGTATGATCACGATATGAAAGTTTATATTAATAAATACATACTTTTTCTCGGGTTCTTCTTGGAAATAAACCGCGTATGATACTTTGAAACTAATCACGGGGAGCTTTCACATAGAGAGTTAAACACTTAGATATCCAGTAACATAGAGAGCTAGTAACGTAGAGAGAGAGAGAGTAATTCAAGTGCGGGTACTATTTATAATAGCAACCTGACAAATGATCTTTGATATACGAGGTGTTTTGACCTATATATTCCCTGGATATTGTTATTCTGAATTACTCTGATATAATTTGAATTTACTAAAAATTTTGAAAAATGAGAAATTTCTGCCTCTAAACAAATAATTAAAATTCGTAATATTGAAAAATGTTGGAATATGGTGATTCCAATACTATGGTCGCGATGTGGTGTTACACCTGTTACGGTTGGAAAACAACGTGGCAGTACTGAAATCTCTGATTACCCCATACCCGAAGAATATTTCTGCATGGGGAGTGTCACTCCTAAAAATCTGGTGTGATATGGACCAGAGGAAATCTATTCCCTACCAGTCACTTACTATGCCCTAACATATGAAATTTTTCCTGGGTGTCATTCACAAGAAGGGTCTCATTCATTCATGATAAGCCAGAAGCCTATTACAACAACCACGTCCAAAATTAGTCCGTCACGGTGATCTCGGGAGAGATCAACTCATCGCTGCAAGAGTGCCATCGTTACTCTGATGGGTGGACATCCACGTCCAAAACTAACCCGTCTCTCCTCGATGTGGTAACGGAAGCTATGTGGGTGGATCAAAAAGTTATCGGAACGGAATAGAAAAAAAGTACTTCCATCACTAAAAGTTTTTTTTTATTTTTTTTTTTTTTTTCCAATGTAGTATCCTTTTAGATTAATGCACTTGGTCCACCTATGTACTACTGCAGGCATGGCCAAACACCGCACCGTGTGGGGCAGAGTGGCGAGCAGGAAGAAGAAAAACGATATGTATTTCTGCAAATCACATAAATACTGTTTATTTTATTAAAGAATAAAGTTATTGCTTTGGCGAATGAAAAAAGGTAGCAAATATATATTAGTGCTAAAATCCCGATTCCAAAAGTACTCTACGACATTGCCATCTCCACTTAGAAGCCTGACTGTGTTGGAAAAAAATGTCTTCCTTCGTTTCCCCCTTGCAGCGTTTGGCTTCTACCCGTCTCACTCCCACAAATGCTGCAGGCATTGCAGTGTTGGGGGAAGTTGTGCGCCCGTCAAAACGGCTCGCGCCCGAAGTGCGCTACCATCTTTTCAGAGGAACTGGGGAAAAATGCACCTAAAACCAATCTTTTATTGTTAGTATTTTATTTATGTTTTAACAAAAAATATTTACGTATAAGAATGAGACTCTATAGAACTTACATAAAATTATTTTTAAAATGGCATATTTATGATACCAGTTCATTTAAGAAACATATATCTTTCAGTAGATGCCTACTGTAAAGATGACGAGTGTGCATGTGCAATACTAATAAAATGGAATTTGGGTCACAAAATAACTAAGTTGTTCTTCGATACGTGTTTTGGATCTTTCCTAAAGCTTCGCGTAATGATTTTATCATATAAACACTAATTGTTACGTAACAGTAAATGGTTTGTTTGTTTTACCGTTGCGGGAGGTGCTGGTCTCATAGCAATGCGTCTGCCAACTGGTTCCCAGCCATATATATAACTCTTTGTCCATGGTTCGGGCGGATTTTCACATTTTTCTCCTCTTTCGCGAATTTAAGCGTTGTTGTTGTTGTGGTCTTCAGTCCGGAGACTGGTTTGATGCAGCTCTCCACGATAACCTATCCTGAGCAAGCCTCTTCATCTCCACATAAGAACGGCAACCTACATCTGTCTGAATCTGCTTAATGTATCCATCTCTTGGTCTTCCTCTGCGGTTTTTACCCCACACACTTCCCTCCAACGCTAAATTCACAATTCCTTGATGTCTAAGAATGTGTCCTACCAATCGATCCCTTCTTTTAGTCAAGGTATGCCAGAAATTTCTTTTCTCCCCAATTCTGTTCATTACCTCCTCATTAGTTACGCGATCCACCCACCTAATCTTCAGCATTCTTCTGTAGCACCATATTTCAAAAGCCTCAATCCTCTTCCTGTCCGCACTGTTTATCGTCCATGTCTCACTCCCATACAAGGCCACACTCCATACAAATGCCTTCAGAAAGGACTTCCTTAGGCTTAAATCAATATTCGATGTTAGCAAATTTCTCTTTTTCAAGAACGCTTTTCTACCCATTGCCATTCTGCATTTTACATCCTCTGTACTGCGACCATCGCATGTTATTTTACTGCCCAAGTAACAAAATTCATCTACATTCTTTATTGCTTCGTTATCCAATCTAATTCCTTCAGCATCACCTGATTTTCTTACACTGCACTCCATTACCCTAGTTTTACTCTTGTTAATCTTCATCTTATATGCACCTTTCAACACACTGTCCATTCCGTTTAACTGCTCTTCCAGGTCCTTTGCTGTCTCTGACAGAATTACTATGTCGTCGGCAAAACGCAAAGTTTTTAATTCTTCACCCTGAACTTTAAT
This sequence comes from Locusta migratoria, assembly GCA_026315105.1. NCBI lineage: Eukaryota > Metazoa > Arthropoda > Insecta > Orthoptera > Acrididae > Locusta > Locusta migratoria. Next base: position 132,593,616 of record CM048748.1, on the reverse strand, counting down.
TCCTTCTCCAAATTTCTCCTTGCTAATTTAATAATAAGCGTAATAAAATATATTTATAATTAGTCCATCCCGTACGCACAAAAGTAGAGCTTCAGGTGGCAGAAGGATCGTCGGCTTTATCACGGATCGATCCATAAGCAAGTACAAATATCGATTACTAAAAGTTTCCGTTTCGTATCTTCTTTTCGGCACTCAAATTATCATGGCTTGGCAGTTGCCATTATAGGTTTCATGTAGTGCACTTAAAGGTAAGAATAAGTTCGATAGATTGTTTTACTGCCGTAGTTTTATTTCATGGTTTCTTAGTTATTCAATTTAGCGTATATGTACTCGGAAGGTAAATTGCAATTTCCATGTCGTCGGCTGCTGTTTGACTTATATAGTAGGGTAACGGCGCGATGAATATGGTGGTTGGTCCTTAAGTTTTTCACTTTGTAAACAGCTGAGTGTTGTGGACATTATTTTACGAGTAATATTCGAAAACAGCTAACAATTCTTGAACTGAATAAGTACATCGAGAACTAGTCACTACATGAGTGTAACAGCTTGTTCAGTATACAAATATGTCATTAAAAAGCCGTGTCTTCGACACGTTTCGTTGCCAACATTACAACACAACGACGACGACGCCGTAAGTAAAATTTATCTCCGAGTTGTTTACAAAGTCAACTAAGTCAACAAAATAAAGCAAACTTGCATTCATGTTGGCTGCCTGAGCACGCCGCTGTGATGTATTTTTGTGTATAATAATAATCTTATTTATTAAATCTGAACATATGTTTTGTTCGTCCTCTTTTTTTCTTACTTTGTCCTCCTTTTTGAAGCTGTTTGTCATCTTTTTTATACGATTGTATTGGTCACCCTACTCATAGAGGTATCGAAAGAAACCACAAACCTGTAATTTTTGGCGGACGACCGATGAATATGTAAAGCTGCGGCAACAATAATAAATAAGGGTTATCTCGATAGCAGCGAACAAATTAGTTAAGTATTTCGATATGTGCTGTCGGATGGAGAATTTTACTCGTTCGGCATATACAAAGGCAAATATTCTTTAGTTAATTACATTGTTCTTATCCAGTTATTCTAACAATGCTAGGCTCTTACAGTACTAAACTACATTACAAATTTTCTCAAGCCACTTTAAGGCGGAGTCACTGAGTCTGTGTATGTCTTTCAAGTCACCATTATAACCGTACACTTCACACGCGAGTAAATGGTTCATTGTCTGGGTTTCACCACACTCACATTCAGAACTGTCTGTCAGGCTCCATTTCTTCATTAATTGCTTACATGGAGAATGACTATGGCTCGCAGAAAGGCTTTTGGACAACACACACTGGCAGTATTTGAGTATTTACTTAAAAATTATCATAACTAATCTGAAAAGGACTGCAATATATTGACTTTTAACATCAACTAAAAATCCAACAAAAATCTTCGTTTGTCAAATTTGCTGGTATGGAATTTTCCTTGCGGTACTATCGAAACAGTTGATGTAATGTAGAGTTTCCCAGAATTCTTGGTGTCAATGAGTATGGAGGCCTCATGAATAATTTCATGGAAAATTATGGCAAAGAATGCGTTGGAAAATTGTTGTGCAATCAAGAGTCGTGTGAGGTATGTCTAGTGGATTTGTTTTTTCAATTAAAGCAAACTTATTATTAGCCGCAAGATAAATAATAGTTTGTTTTGCGCATATTCCGGGCTTACGTTCCTTTTTATATAAAATTGATTTCCTAAATTCACATTTAACTGATTAAATTCATTTTTATGCCTTCATTGTGAAGGAAGGAAGACTGCAATGTAACGTCTCAAGGCTATTGGAGACGGAGAACACGCTTTGATAGTTTGTGCCAAGCATGGCGAAAGAAATCGGACGTACACTTTGAAAGCAACCATCACGGAATTTGCCTAGAATGATCTAGGAAAATCACTGTAAACCTAAATCAGAATGACCGGAGGCAGGTTTGAACTATCCCAAATTGGGCCACAGTCTTAAGAACGTGGCAAAAAAGTGGGGAAAATGTTTTTAGATGGAAAATTTGGACTATCATGTTGGCTGCAGCAATGCTGGAACCACTGAATGCCGGGTGTTCATTTGTTCGGATATATCGCAGGTCAAATGCGGCACTTCATTGTTAGCGTGCGTGCAACTGGCCAGGCTACAAAAAAAAACAATATTGTTGTTGAAGATTGTTATTTGTGTTCTGTGCAAGTAAATACAATACTTTCAACATAGAAAGTTTTCCAGGAGATATGTACTAATGAAAAAAAAAAACATTTACATCACTATTAAATCATCAATTATGCGTGCTTTTCTTTCAATTAACGTACTACAGGAAAGTGGACGAGAAAATTGTAAAACGTGCTTAAAAATGGAGGTAAGTCACAAATTCCACGGCATTCCGCTTTCTTTTGCACAGTTTGCGGAATTACATACTATTACCTTTGTAAATTAAGCTTCAAAACCTGTTACTAGTTGCTACTCTGGGTTTGATCCACGGTTAAAAAACAAAGTGACATTGTTGAAACATCTTAAGAAAAGAGAATAGAATTAATTAATTATGGGTTGCATGTATGCAATTTAAATCATAATTGATGCGAGAAGCTTTGTAAAGAATAAAATAAGTAGAAAACTGAATGGTAGTGTAACATAGATGTTTTTTGTTTTTAATTCCAGTTTCATCTGATCCAGCGTATTCTAGAATCGGATATTTGAAGAAAGATGATTTTCTAAAATTTTCAAAATAAATAAGTGTATTTGAAATAAAATAATTAGTTGCAATATTTACGTCAAAATCTATCTCTGGTTGGTCCTTTCTTCGATCTTTCCACTATTTTGGTATATATTTAAACCATTAACTACAACTTCTAAATACTGGCTTTTATATAAATATAAATAAATAAATAAAAATACAAATAAATGAAAGGATTTTTCGATTTTTGACCGCCGTCTTGGACGCACCTTTATTAATTTTTGACTCAGGTCTTCATCAACAACCTCGATAATTGTCCAAAAAATTACTTTCACATGAATAAATGACAGTGGTGCAAATACAGCCGGTCGTCTTGGATACGCCATTTTTTCATTTTTTTTTTTTTTTTTTTTTTTTTTTTTTTTTTTTTTTTTTTTTTTTTTTTTTTGATATCATATTCTTAATTAGAAACTACAATAACCCTTGCATACTAAGTTTGGTACAAATTCAACAACTCCTTATATTTTAACCAACTCTTTGGGATTCTGATCCACTATGCGCCATCCTTTCGAAGAATGCAACTCCAGCGTGTCACTGCCACCTTGCTCGGTACTTGATTGGGAGTAGCATGGGATGACTTGCTAATGTTCGACGGCATGATCATTTTTCTCAATGGTTGTTCAAACAAAGGCATTTCCCACGCTTCGGAGGTAGACTTTATGCAGTAACACAAGGAGTTGTGGAGTCGCTTCGAACTTGTAATCCAGTCCAGAACATGTTTATTCTCGATACTCAAATTTCGCCTGCAATATATGTCTTGATTTATTCTTGCAGTATTACAAATGAAATGCGAAGCGACTACACTTTTAAAATGTTTCGTGAAATTTCAACGTTAAGGTTGAAGATAATAGCATGTGTGTACTTCAGGTGACTAACAACAAACGCATTAGATCATTATGGGGAACACTTAATTCAAAGAAAATTACTGAGCAATTCAATGTATGAACTAGCAAATATTTGTAGGTTATTGAGAGTCCAGATCAAAAAAAAGTTATTGTTTTAATTCCATAAATTACGGCTGCTTTGCGAGGTAAGTTGTGCCTCCTATCTATGTTGTGAACTTGTATAAATACAGTTTAGGTCAGTAAGAACGGACTTCATAGCTATTGCCTGTGTTCCTGACGTAACAAAGAAAGCTCAATAGAAGATTTCTACAGGTAGACAGAATGTTGCATGGGTGACATTAGAGATACGAACTTCTAGGAAGCTCTCGCGCAAGGTATTTTGCTTGCTCTGTCTGATAGGTGGAGTCGGTAATTTCGTGATGCTGCTTTGCATCGACTATAGAACTATCTACTTCCGCAGAGAGAGAGAGGCGATAAACTTCCAGGCGACTTTCGAGGGAGGTGAACTCAATTTCACTGCACCAAAACTAATCACGAACAGTAGAAGGAGAGTTACAAGGAAGGACCAGTTAAGTCTCAAGTTCTAACGAACTGAACCCGTGCAGCACCATAGAGCTTCATGCACATTATGTGCAACAAGCGAAACTACCGCGCTGATTATTTACTACCGGTAATATATAAAAGCGGTACAATTTTATAAGATAATGTCCACAAGATTGGTTACGCGTATGACATGTTCCATTTTGGGTGAAATCAATAATAATCAAACTTTGTCTAAGGAGAACAATGTATTTTCGCTTCAGGAAAGGAGTAATCATACAATTTTATTTATTTACTTATTATTTATTTCATTTGAGTTTTTATTTATTTATTTTTAGCAAGTAGGGCTAAGGGATCGACTGTTTAGAACAGCACCAGTTTTCTTTGATTTTACTATTTTACTGAGTAATCAATGCTATAGTTTTGCATAAGTTGAAACACGATGGGTTTAAGGAAGATGCTCATCAGTGGCTTACGCCACATCTGGAAAGTGGGATGCAGAAAGCTGCCATGCAGTGTCAATAATCGGGAAAGAGGCCTGATTCGGACTGGAGTATTATCATATAGGTGACGGGTTGTGCTACAGTACTTTTTTCTGTATTGCGTGTTGTATTCTTCGTACAAACTAAATAAATGATATGCCTATTTACGTGACAGGCGACTCAAAAATTATGGTCTTAGAAGATGATTTAAGTCTGATTGTGATAGACGTCGAAAATAATATCATTTATGCAGCTAAGAGGGTAGTCAATGCTATACGGTTATAAGGAAGATGCTCTTCAGTGGCTTACACATATTGCATATTGCTTTTTAAGAACAGATTAACTCGTAATTGAATTTAAACACCATGTACACACTTTTGCAACAGGAAAAAATTATGGTGTTTGACGGTCAAACCGTCAGTGAAGTGGAAAATTGTAAATAGGTATAGTTTTGGGTAGATGAAAGACTTTCTTGGAAGTATTACGTTGAACATCATGTGTAGTAACAGAATTCTGCTATTTTCACTGTAAAAGCTCTCCATAACATCTCGATCAGTGAACGCTAGCGTTTATTTACTTCACTTTCTTTCGGTCTGTCTATCTTATGCTGTTAGGTTTTAGAAAAACTCGGCATACTAATCGAGATTATTCGAAGCAAAAAAGGGCAGTTGAACACATCTTCAGCGACAGTTTGTAGATTTAATGTACGGCGTCGTACGATTTGAAAGAGATCCGTCGCAGCTACCCCTAATTAGAGAATTATTTGTACCTAGTACAGCAGACTGATTTTTGTTATGTACACTATGTGATCAAAAGTATCCGAACACCTGGCTGAAAATGACTTATAAGTTCGTGGCGCCCTCCATCGGTAATACTGGACTTCAATATGGTGTTGGCCCACACTTAGCCTTGACGACAGCTTCCACTCTCGCAGTCATGCGTTCAATCAGGTGCTGAAAGGTTTCTTGGGGAATGGCAGCCCATTCTTCACGGAGTGCTGTACTAAGGAGAGGTATCGATGTGGGTCGGTAAGACCAAACACGAAGTCGGCGATCCACAACCCAGACGTGTTGTACAGGATTCAGGTCAGGATTCTGTGTAGGTCAGTCCATTCCAGCGATGTTATTGCTATGTTAGCAAACGCCGCCACAATCGCTCTTCCTATATATGCGCAGAAGAAACCACAAAGAAGAGCTACATTGTTCATCCAGTAAAAGAAGCACGGAAATCACCAGCCGGCCGCGGTGGCCGAGGGGACTGAGGCGCGTCAGTCACGGTCTGCACGGCCACTACGGTCGGGGGTTCGAATCCCCCTTCGGGCATGGATATTTGTGCCACCTTTAGTGTTAGCTAGTTCATAAGTAGTTTGTAAGTTTAGGGACTGATGACCCCGTAGTTAAGTCCCATAACTATACAAACATTTGAACATTTTTTGGAAATCATCAAATGCTGTTTAACTGTACAACACACTAAGGCAAGGAAGTCTTGCGGTATCACATCGTAGACCACACGGTCAGTTCGTTAACGCAGCTGGTGGTAATGACGTGGTCACTTGTCGAAGTAGTGAGCCCTTTGGACATGTATCTAAACTATTTCGTCATGTATTACGCTAGCAGAAGTTGAAGAATCAGCCGCGCGGGATTAGCCGAGCGTCTGCCTCACGGCGTTAGTTTCGTTTCCAAGGAGGAATGCCATGTTTTGCTGGTTTTACATGATTTTTGCTATTTTTCCTGGTTTCTTTAGTTCAAAGTCTTAATTTCATGAAGAAAAAAAAGTATATACAGTAACTGTGGATTTTGGGTGGCTGGTGCAAAGCAAGGGCGCTGCAAGTGCCACTGATGGCTGCAATCCTGCCCTGTCTAGAAGAGTTTTGTTAAGGTTAGACAGCAGTACAGTTGGCGAAAAAGAAAAAAAGAAAAGAAACAACGCTCTGGAGCGCCACGTTATGGATCGCGTAACCTCCCGCTTCGGAGGTTCGAATCCTCCCTTGGGCATGGATGTGTGTTTTCTCCTTAGGCTATATTAACTTAGTTTAAGTAGTTTGAAAGTCTAAAAACTTATGAACAAAGTAGTTTGGTCCCATAGAATTACAAACATTTTAACTTTTTTTTTTCTTTTTTTTTTTTCGTACATCCTCGGTCATGGGTGTATGTGTGTTGTCCTTAGGGTAGGTTGTAAGTTTGTAAGTCTAGGGACCGATGACCGCAGTAGTTTGTTCCCATAGGTTTACAAATTTCAACTCCACTTTTTCTGTCATCTGGAGTCCGTTGAAGTATAGCCGTTTATTTTCTGTTAAATTGTCATCACTTCTGATCGTATCTGGTGACCTTGACTTATCAACAGATTTATTATCCTCAGGGGTCATCATTTTCGTTTTCGAGGGCCAAATTCCTCCGCCATTTCATTGCCTCTAAATTTGTTTTATCACGACCACCAATGAGAATTCGTCCCTAAAAACGCTAATTAGAAACGTTCGTCTTGCACCTTGCTAGCGTTGTTAGTAAGGAGGAGGAGGAGGAACTGCCTACAGCAAGTAGTGCAAGCATACACAGACCACCGAGTGTGTGTTAGCGCATTTGGTACCTCTGTCCCCCTACGGTTTTTCAGGGCATCATCTTGCAAAATAGTGGCCAGGAATCTGTGATGATAGTGGATGGCGATGACGTACCCTTCTCTCACTGTCGTCCTGGACATTTATTGTTATTGTTGTGGTCATCAGCCAAAAGACTAATATGATGCAGCTCTCCACGCTTCTCTATCATGTGCAAGCCTCATCATCTCTGCTTAACAACAAAAATCTTCATCCTTTTCTAGCTGCTCACTATATTCGTCTTTCGGTCACCCTCTGTGATTTTTGCACAATACGTTTCCCTCCAATGCTGAACTGAACATTTATTGAGGTCTCTAAATGTGCCCTACCAATCAATCCCTGAGTTTAATCAAGATATGACAGGAATTTCTTTTTTCCCCAATGATTTACAATACTACGACATCAGTTACGCGATCTACCCATCTTATCTTCAGCGTTCGTGTGTAGCACCACATTTCAAAACCTTATATTCTCTTCTCTGGCATATTAATCGACCATGTTCGACTACCATACCAATGCCTTCGAATAAACCATCCAATCACTTAATATTCGATGTTAACAAATTTCTTTAAAAGAAATCTTTTCTTCCCATAGCCATTCTGAATTTTGTATCTTCTTTACTTCTGCCATCACAAGTTATTTTGCTGCTCAAATTACAAAACTCGTGTACTATGTCTCGTTACCTAAACTAATTCCTTCAGCAGCACTTGATTTCCTTTGTTTTGCTTTTGTAAATGTTAATTTTTAGCCTCCTTTCAAGATACTGTCCATTTCGTTGAGTTGCTCTTCCAGGTCATTTCTTTTCCCTGAAAATCAATTTCTTCTCCAATTTTCTCCTCGCTTTCCTTCACAGATTGCTCGGTGTACAGGTCGAAGTAGCATTGGGGAAAGGCTACAGCCCTGTCCTGCTTCCTACCCAAGCACCATGTATGATATACTTCGTGATATTGTCTGTAGAGATTTGAATGAAACCCTCGTATGAAACAAGATGAACTTTAGGCTAATGAAATTTGGAATAAGCTGCAGGAATTACATTTTAAAGGGCAGATGCCAAAGCAGAACAGGAATGAATCCGGCATGAGGAAATAGTTGGAGTTATTATTGAGGCCAAGACAACACAGAAAACTATCACCACAGAGTAAAGTGGGGAAAGTTGCCTTTTTCTGAAATTTTAGCCGAGTGAGGATAACGTGGTGCTGATAATTAAATGAATCAGATAACTTTCCGCCGTAACGAGATACTTAGTCATTATTAAGCGTCGCATGATAAAGTTTTGTGACCTCGTTAAAAAAAATTAACGCTATAGGTGAGAAAACTGAAAAATTGTCGGACTCCCTAAGGAACTAAACACTGATTGCAGGCTCTGAAAAATAAGATCTTTATTAAAGGAATGTTGAAAAGAGACGAAATCGAATTAAATTTGTGTGCAATCGCAAAACGAAATGTAATGATGGCCAATCATATTCGTTTGTTCGAGCACGGCTTGCTGAAAACATTTTAAGAAATAATAAATTCATTAGAAAATGATGGGTCATATTGGAATTAATATAAAAAGGGGGTTTATTGCAATAAAAGATATGCAAAACCCTAGCTCACACTTACAATGATTATGAGTCCTGAGGAGAAGAGGCATCCGATCAACATCACGGTGTAGAGAGAAAAGACGAAGAGCGCTTCCTTTTTGAGACTGATGACCTAGATGTTTAGTCCCCTCAAAACAACAACGACGACGACGACGACAGCTTCCTTTTTCTCTCCAAGTCAGTAAAAATAATTGACCATCGAAACAAAAAGTGGGCAGATGAAAAATCTGAAGAGAGAACGGATACGCTGGCGACGAACGTTGCTGACAATTTATGCGAAAATATTTATTGTAATGCTACAACCGCGTTCCTTTGATGCCCTTCGTCTCGTAACTGATGTGATGTTTCTGAGCAAGTTGTAAATAACATTCCGTTCCCTATATTTTACCCCTCCTACCCTCCGAATTTGAAAGAGTGTAGTGCAGTCTGTTTTATCAAACTCTTTCAGTGATCTGTAAAATTCTTATTTTAAATCTCATCTTCATCTGCCTCCCCTTCAAATTACAAATTACTGTCTTCAACTTAATTTCCGTTGTATATACCCCCCACATTCCTTCCGCCATTCGAACTTTTCCTTCTTTGCTTACCACTGGTTTTCCATCTGAGCTCTTTATGTTCAGCAGCTGTTTTTCTGATCTGCAAGTATCTTTTTCATTTTCCTGTAGGTGGTACCTATCTTTCCCTCGTTACACATACTTCTATGGATTTGCATTTGCGTTCTAGCTACACCTGTATAGCCAATCTGCACTTCCTGCTAAACTCATTTTTAGTCGTCTGTACTCCCTTTTACCTGCTCCACTTGCTGCCTCTACATATTTTCTCGTTTCATCAAGATCAATATATCTCTTTTGTTATCCACAGCCGCGGCGGTGCGGCCCAGCGCATTGAGGCGCTATGCTACGATGCGCAAGGCCGTTTCCCGTCGGGGGTTCGAATCACCCGTCGGGCATGGATGTTTGTGCCGTCTTTAGTGTAAGATAGTTCATAAGTGGTTTGTAAGTTTAGAGACTGATGACCCCGCAGTTAAGTCCCATAAGCTTTACAAACAATTGAACAGTTTTTTGTTATACTCAGATTAGGTCTTATCTTCTACCTATGCGGCTCTCACTACTTTATCTCTCAAAGCTACCCATTATTCTTCTACTGTATTACTTTCCCCCGTTTCGGTCAATCCTTGCCTAACTGTCCCTCTGAATCTCTCGACAACCTCTGGTATTTAATTTAGCCAGGTTCCATGTCCTTATTTTCCTACCTTTTGCAGTTTCTTCAAATTTAGCCTACAATTAATAACAAATCAGTTATGGTCAGAGTTTACGTCTGTTCCAGGATATGCCTTATAGTTCAAAACGTTGTTCCGAAATCTATGTCTTACCATTAAAAAAACAATCTGGTAACACCTGGTGTCTATTGGTCTCTTCCATGTACAACACTTGCCTTCATGATTCTTAAACCAAGTGTCTCTGGTGCTAAGGGCAAAAATCTACAAGGCGACCTCATGTTTCATTCCTTTTCCCCAGACCACATTCACCCACTATTTTTCAAAATGTTCAAATGTTTGTAAATCTACCAGGCCAAACTGCGTGCTCATCAGCCCGTGGCTTACAATCTACTTAAACTAAGTCAAACTAACCTAAGTACAAACACACACACCCATGCCCCAGGGAGGAATCTAACCTCCGACGGCGAGCAACTGTGAGCTCCGCAGCGTGGCGCCTTAGACCGCTTTTTTTTTTCGTCTGGTAGATCTATGGTTCGTGGTCGTTCGTGGTTGTTTGTTGAATGGTTGGCTCAGCTTTTTTATTACAGAGGGCATTTAGCTCCCTGACCGGGCGCGCTGAGCCACGGCGCCCGGCAGACCGCTCCGCTAATCCACCGCTGCCATTATTTTTCCTTATTTGCCTTCTTGTAGTACTGAGTTCCATTACTTGATGACAGTACTGTGGAGTCAGTCTCAGAGTTATTATTATTATATTGCATAACAATGTTCTGAAAGCACTGTATTGTCCAATTCCTTGTTAAAATGAGGGATGATGCAATTGCTGACCCAAGTAGGGAGGCGCTTACAACGCCTTTAGGTTGGCCTACTATTTCAGATTCTACGAACAATATTTAAAGCTATGTGCATGGCTTCTGTGTTCGCAGCATTGCAAGCGCCTCTCGTCATGCGGCAGCGAAAGTATCGGGCAGAGCTTGTTTTCTGCCCCCCCTCCCCCCCCACACCCGCTTACCCATTTCCCGCCCATAAGACAGAACGGTTGAATTCGGCCATCTACAAGTCAACGCAAAGTACTTTGTATTATGAACTGCTTGTATTGTTTTGTGGTAAACGTTTAAGATTTCAGTTTTTTTCTTTCATTTTCGACACCAGTGTAGGTACAATGTCCTGTCGATGACTTATATTTGCAACGTATTGAAGACATCGCACAGGAACGTTCGTGGACATAAACAGCGTAGCCAATAGGTTTGACAGGCACCTATATTTATATTGGCGCACGCATTTTTCGCAGTGTTGCCATATTTTCACAGACCTACAAATTTACTGTCACATTGTAACGGATGTACAGAAAGTAACTATGCAGTGCTACATTGTGATGTTCTAAGTAATGTCTGATATGATTGTCAATTATACGAATATTTTCCATTGCTTAACATATCTGAACCATATTTGACTGCACCAAATAGGTATTTGTATTTGTTCGCAGATTTTGATTGAAGACCAGCGTCTTGTGTGACATCATTGTGATCGAGGTCATCAGGCTGACGATTGAACAAAGAATATTTCTTGTGGATCATGTGTTCCGCAATGGAGTCAAGTTTACCTCAGCAGACGAAGCTACATTTGCAGCAAAGTTCCCAGGAGTGAAGATGCCTAACCGCAATGCTGTATGAAATCTCATCAACTAACTTTCGAATGACTGGTAACGTTCTCAATGCTCCAAAATCACGGAGGCCATCCACATCCGAAGAGAAGGTGGCGGAGATGCTAGACATGGAGCTGCAAAGTTCAAGGAAATGGTTAGACGAATGACTCAGAAGGCCCACGTGTCCGTTGGTTCCGCTCACAATATTCTCACAAAGTCACTGCCCACGTACCTGTACAAAATTTCGGTCGTGCACTAACTGAGAGACACCGATCGCCAGTGCGTGTGAACTTTTCTAAATGGTTTCTGTCCTTCCTGCAAGACAATGGTGAGGTGATTCCTGATAAAACGGTTTGCTGGATGAGACATGTTTCACATTTCCGGTTACGTGAATCACAATGTTCAAATGTTTGTAGAGCTTTTGAGACTTAACTACGGGGTCATCAGTCCCTAAACTTACTTATGAACTAGCTAATACTAAGGACGACACAAATATCGATGCCCGAGTGGGGATTCGAACCCCATCTACATCTACATCAAATACTCTGCAAATCACGTTTAAGTGCCTGGCAGAGGGTTCATCGAACCACTATTATACTATTTATCTCCCATTCCATTCTCGAATGACGCGCAGGAAGAAAGAACACCTGAATCTCTCCGTTCGAGCTCTGATTTCTCGTATCTTATCCTGATGATAATTTCCACCTATGTAAGTGGGAGTCAACAATATATTTTCACATTCGGAGGAGAATGTTGGCGATTGGAGTTTCGTAAGTAGCCCACGCCGTAGCGATAAGCGCCGTTGATAATGATACCCATCCCAGATCCTGTATCATTTCCGTAACGCTGTCTCTCCTGTATCGCATCAATACGAAACGAGCTGCCCTTCTTTGGACTCTTTCGATGTCCTCCGTCAAACCCACCTGATAAAGATCCCACACTGGGCAGCAATACTCCAAAACGGACGGACAAGCGTGGTGTACGCAGTTTCTTTTGTAGTTCTGTTGCATGTTTTAAGGATTCTGCCAATAAAACGCAGTCTCTGGTTCGCCTTTCCCACGACATTATCTACGTTTTCTTTCCAATTTAAGTCTGAAGTAACAGTAATTACTAGGTATTTTGTGGAGTTTATGGCCTTCACTTTTGATTGATTTATCTTGTAAACAAAGTTTAACGGATTTCTTTTCGTACTCATGTGCACGACTTCACACTTCTCATTATTTAGAGTCAATTGCCAATTTTTACACCATACTGATATCTTATTTAGATCGTTGGTTTTGATCTTGAGATGATTTTACTAGACGGTAAATGACGGCGTCATCTGCAAACAACCGCCGACCGTAATGGCCGTGCAGACCGTGACTGGAGCGACGCAGACCGCTCGGTCACGGCGGCCGGCGGTTACGTGAATAGGCGGTTACGTGTCTGAACTACGGAGAATCTGCATGAATTTAATGTGTCCCCACTGCATAATCAAAAGGTAGGTGTTTGGTGCGCCATGAGCAGTAAACGCATCATTGGGCCGCTCTTTCAGGGCACCACAAATGCAGAACGTTACTGCACCTACATTCTGGACCCCTTACTAGTGAACTGACTGAGGATGAAATTGAGCACGCCTGGTTTCATCAGGATGGGGCGACTGCACATACTCCACGCAAGGCGAGGAACTTATTTAAGGACATCTTTGGTGACCGTATCCTCTCTCGAGGACGTCACATTCGCAACATCACTCCCGTTGTTCTGCGCAACGTCTTCAAGAACATGCAGAAACGTATGCAACTCTGTTTTGAAGTTCAACGGAATCACTTCCATCATCTCTTATATCTTGCAACACTTTAATACGGCAAGATTGTGAGTAAGCTGAATTCATTTAACACAGTCTCTTTGTGTGGATGTGAAATTGCAATGATAAAATAAAGTCTTTACTTTCTTCAAAGTAATTGAAAAAGGTACTTTTTTGTAATGCATCCGTTTCTGTCTACTTCCTAAATAATAACGGCATCCGAATTTAAAAGAAGCGCTTTTCTTTGCTCCCATCACTTTGAGTCTTTAATTTAAAGTATCACCCGTCTTGATTGCTTCTAAACCGGATCTAAGTTTGTTTCTCATTCTGCGCTCCGTTTTTAATTTCCTCTGTAGACCTCGGCGTCGTTCAGTTGTTTAAGCTAAAATTTATTGCGTGTTTGCAAGAGCCTCGGGCGTCTCGAGGCATATTACTTTTTAAATTCTCTCTTTGACAACTTTTATCTTTTCTCGAGGATTCATTATCTTTGCGCCGGTTCCATCTCTTCTGGACCTGTTCAAAGGAAACCAACCCAGAAAGAAGAGGGCGCTGTACGGGAGTGGAAGAGCTGGGCGTGAAAATTAATTTTCTGAAAGCATAGAAAAATCCATGTAATTACCGTAATCAATGTAATTAGTGCTAGTATAAAGAATTTTCTAAATGACGTAATACGATTATAATCTCCAGCACTGTTTTATTACATGTACTCTATATCTTCAGAAGATCTCCGACTATGGAAATGCTGCAGTAAGACGCAATTACATACATAGTTTACTCCTAAACTGTGACGTCCTATACTTCTCTAGTACGCTGCCTTGATTATTGAACACCTGATGGTAGCTGACGTCAAATAATTTCACTGATAGAATCAGTGTCAACCTCATACGTACATGTATACAACACAAAAGCAAAATCTCAGATGGAGAGACTTCTACGTAGTCTAAAACTTCTGGAAGTAATTATATGTGCAAGAAGTCTCTTATATTGAGATTCGACTTGTTTGACCTTAGACTGTCACTTCGTTAAGCTTATTACTGGTCTCTATATTACCTGGACGCCGCGGTAAAGTGGCCGAACATTCTAAGTCGCCTTGCTACGGAGCGCTCGGTTTCTCGCAGTCTGAGGTTCGAGTCCTTCCTCTAGTATGGGTGTGTGTGTGTTGTCCTTAGGTTAGTTTAAGTTAATAATAGTCTTTTAGCCTAGAGACTGATGACCAAAGAAGTCCCATAGATTTAAAACATTTGAACATTTTCTATACTACCTGGTCGTTGAAATGTCTCAGCGCGCCAGCTACGGATATTTATGTTTCGTTTCTTGCCATATTACAATGTGGCTGCTACGAAATGTATTTTTTATTATTTTTATTACGACATTTGGACTTTATCCATTCAGTCCGTTTTCAATACTTGGCATGTTAAAAATCGTAACATATTTCTCGTACACATAACTGTGCCCAAGAGTTGCTAAGAATTTATACAATGATTTAAACATAAAAATTAAATCACTATGCGTTCAGTTGCAAAAAAAACTGATGTATGTGTCTATTTAATGAGGTATCATATTAGTAGGAAGGTGATATCCACTTTGCATTGAACACTGTAGTAAACTGATCGTTGCATGGTATCGCAGTGGGCAGCCGAAAATGATATGGTCGACGTGTTGTTCTGTGCCGCAATCACACAGGAGCGAGCCAGTCAGCTGTAGTCAGTAGAGATGTTGTCGGAACCGCCCGTGGTTGTAGCGGAACACGGCACCATGGACGTTTAGGGATCGGTAGCAGAATTGCAGCACATACCTTCCTCTTTGTTGGCTCTATAAGCGCCACAAATCGTTCTAAATGTTTAAATGTTTGTAAAGCTAATGGACTTAACTACTGGGGTCATTAATCCCTAGACTTAAAACTACTTAAACTAACTTACACTAAAGACAACACACACACAAAAACGCACACGCGCACGCACACGCACACACACACACACACACACACACACACACACACACGCACACACGCACACACACATGCATGCCCAAGAGATGAATCGAACCTCCGACAGTGAGCAACCGCACGCTACTCAGTAAGGCGCCTCAGAGCGCTGTACCAACTGCTTCGCGGCTTTTATTGTTCCATAAGGTTCTGATTTACGTCTTGCAGAAGGTCTGTGTATGGAACATGTTAGTAATTGACATAAAAGTTTTCTGGGTATGGTACCGCGTCTTGATGTAAGGCTATTACTTAAATAACCAACGTTTCGGCCAACGTTACAGTGGCCTTCATCTGGGTAACTGGCCAGATGAATGCCCAGATGAAGGCCACTGTAACGTTGGTCGAAACGTTGGTTATTTAAGTAATAGCCTTACATCATGACGCGGTATCATACCCAGAAAACTTTTATGTCATCTGACTCTGGCCGCGGAAGCCTACGTAATTATATGTTAGTAATTCTTCAGCCAGTGATGGATAGCGTTCTCACGAGAGGGTCGACAATTTCGTTGTCTCTAATACCGTGGTGCCTCTTGACCCACAGCAAAGTGATTTGCTTATTACGACGCTGTAAGTAACAACACGGTCTATTATCTGCTATACTAAGTAGTTTATAAATCTATCGGACTAAGCTCCTGGGTTACCAGTCCGTAGCTTACAAACTACTTAAACTAAGATAAACTAACCTAAGGACAACACATACATCCATGCTCAAGATGGGACTCGAACACCCAACGGCTAACGGCCGCGCACACCGCAGCACGGCGCCGCCGTGGCAGTAATTAGTTATTGGTATTATTGACGGCATGATTCCGTATGAGAGGCAGTGGCGATTGCGGCTCTGTCAGAATAATGACCAAATCCTTGCCTAAACCGCCAGTATATTTGAGGCCATCTAGTATTGCGGTGAGATCCGCTCCCGTAATTGAATGTAGAACACTCATTTCTTTTCACATTTTTGTACGGTTTACTTCACGTGCGTGGGCCATGTATGTTTCTGATCGATGTACAGTCCAAGGTACATAACACATTGTAAGACAGGTATGCGAAAAGGCGCCAGTAACATCGTCGTTGGTGATTGCCTTCTACGTCGTGTATAAATGCAAAAACAGATTTTGGATTTGTGGTATAACCAACTATGAAACTATTCCATTGTAAAAGATACCCTGACATTTCATCAGAGTCCTGCATGTAGTGTAAAGAGGCACGTAGAGGTCGTCTGCGTATTGTACGACTTTGACTTTGTCTGGTAGAAGTGGATGTAGATCGGCCGTGTATAGATTAAATAATTACGGCGACAAAATCGAACCCTGCGGCAAACCTTTTGCTCGTAAACAGGAGCCTTATGTACCCCTCATCCGGTCGTATAATCAGAGATCTGTTGCTCAGTAAATGATAGAGATTGCAGATTAACATGTTAGGCATTCTAAGGTTCTCAAACCGCTGCATTAGTCACGGTAACAACACGCAGTCATAGGATTTGGTGAGATCCGTATAAACAGCCAGCAGGTACTTATTTTCACTAAGGGAAAACTGTATGTCAGTAAATAAATCAATAAATCAGCAAGGGTCCCCAACCCTTTCTATAACCGTACTGTCCCTCTGGCAGTAAATTATGTTCTGCCCATCATTCCGTCTGTGTTCAATCATGCGCTGTTAAGTTTTGTAAAAGCTTGGCAGTAACGCTATTGTCCTGTACGATATTGCTTCTTTCCACGGTTTCCCACTTCTGTGGCACAGTGCGTCCAGTTTTCAATTCATCTATATGACTGAACCACACTGCATGATATAAGTTACATATTAGCTGTTTTCCCACCTCCGGAAGCAGTATAATCAGAATGTACGATATGGTATGAGCTCAGGAAGTAGTATTGGAATACTTTGATGACGCCCTGTGTATATCCTTTTCGGAAAATGATTCATAAGAATATGAGGTAAATGATTTTGTCGTTGTATATTTTCCACATCGGGATCCACTGAATCGGCCCGAAGGAATGCAGAATGGCCGTCAGAACGCGCAACGAGTGCTTTAAGTAGGTATCGAATCTATTGGACGGTCTGTGGATATGACTTATCTTATTCCAAATCGAGGATACTGTAGTGGAAGTATTGAGACTATCACAAACTATATTTCAGCTGGGCCTTTCTTACGTTTCAATAGACGCTTCACTGTCGCGTGTACACGATTGTATTCCATATTATTTCCGAATGTAGGTCGTCCTTGATGTTTCTCGCCTTTCTGCAATAGCTGTGTTGTATTCTTCATCCGACCGAGCTGGTGAACATGTGCTGACTGGATGGAACGTGGTACAGCGTATAATCGCTGTGTCGGCTGCATGTTCCATCATTTGAAGTAAATTGTCACAGTCTTCAACTGCGTTGTCGCGTTCCGCATAATTGTTCAGTTCCGCCGCCATCTTCGCTTTACTATTTGTAAATGTATGTATCTTTTATCGGCACGCGCGGAATCTGGAATTGGTAGGTCGGTCGAACGGAGGGGTTTGTGCAACACATCACAAGTAGCGACTATCGCAATGGCGGACGATGAGAAAAGAAGCGAGGATAAACTGCACTGGGACGTTGTTTTCTAGTCTGGTGATTCGAGTAGGTGTCCAAATGTTCATGTTTGTAAATATATGGTTCTTAACTACTGTTATCAGTCGCTACACTTACAAACTACTTGAACTAACTTACACTAACCCAAGGACAAAACACACGTACACCTATACCCGAAGGAGGACTCGAACCTCCGACGAGGAATAAAACCGTGCGCTCCGCAGAAAGTCGCCTTAGAGCGCTCGGCCATAACACCGCGGCGAGTAGGTGATCCATCATTGAATTACTGTAAAAGGAAACGAAAATAATCCAGCATATTATAAGGCCTATTGACAAAGTTCAACCGCGTGGCAGCGACCGTGGTCTCAAAGGCGTCTTGCTGCGGAGTGAGAGTCTGATCCCCGTCTGAGGTTCGAAACAAGAATTAAGCAACTCTTTTTCGTTTTCCAACATGGCAGGCTATTTAAAATTTTGTTCAGAGACGTCAGTTGTACATGCAGATTTTATAGAGATAACTGAGTTGTGTGGTTGTACTTCTGGAGCTCTTTGAAGTCACAGGCATTGTCAAAATTATTTATTGTTTGGCTAGGCCGTAGTTGCTAGGCTGCGAGAGCTGCAGCAGTTTACAATGAAAATAAGAATGAAGTATCTGTTAGAACAGTGCAGTAAGTTGTGGGCTACGAATAATTGTGAACGGAACAGTCCTGCCCAAAGAGGCAGTTACCTGAGGTTATTTTTTAATATTTGGATGAATTTTTAAAACTGTTAAAGCTTTCGAGTTGATGTGTGGATTAGCATTTCTTGTAGTAAAAATACAACGGACAGAAATTTCATGTTCAATAATGAGTTTTAATTATTACATTGTGTATGAAGTGTATGAGTATTGTACAACAGTTGTTTCTTTAAGTAATGTCATCAGAATTCAGGCAGGAAATTACATCCTTTCCATATCTAGTCAATATTTCGCTAGTGTGACAAAAGTAAACACTTCTAGAGAAGCTCGGTAATGCTAACATCAGCATAACAGTTTTTCTCTTATGAGTGTTTAAGTGTTAATGAAGTCTTATTCAGTTAAACCTGTTGCATTATCAATTCCAAAAAGCCATTCATTTTAGTTAACCAGCTGAATTAAAAATTTTCCCGTTAATTGTGGAAGCACACGCTTGCATTACACCACGCGGGACGTGCTCTGAATAATTTCCTGATGTCTGGTATAAATACGGACTCGCATTGCACTTCGCAAATTCTGTAATAAAAATGTGTTTCTGCGAAAGCAAATTTTTCTTTCTAATGATTGGAGAACAAAGATCCGTTTGCGCAAACGTACGCCACAAATTATTTTGAATTTTGAGAGCAATTTTGGAATATAGATATCAGTGTTTTCAACTTACAGTATTTATTTTGAGACAGATTATTAGTATCAACATTTAGTTTCAGTGGAAGTGAAAACATTTATTGTATGTGGGTTCATCTTAAGACTTTTACGTACATTTTATCAGCTTAGTCATGTATGTTAAGAAAAAGTTACTGCAATAATAGTAAGAGTTAAAAAGTATAATAATTGTTTCAGTTTGGAAACAATCACATCAGCATAAGGTTTGTTTGTTTCAGTTTGGAAACAATCACATCAGCATAAGGTTTGTTTACAACACGCAGTCAGATCACTACAAAATTAACAATAAGCGAAGTACGTATTTATCAGTAACTCGGGTGTCCAATTTTTTTCTATTATATATTTTTTAGTCTGGGGCAATATCCCGGAAATAAATTAAATTGATCCCCCGGTTCCAACCAAGGTTTTCGGGAGGCTTTCCTCGGTTGTAAGGAAATCGAACATTAATTTAAGCGTAAGGAAGTCCTTTCTGAAGACATTTGCCTTGTACGGAAGAATGTCGATGGAAAGAAGAGCGTTTTTGAAAACAGAAATTTGTTAACATCGAATATTAATTTAAGCATAAGGAAGTCCTTTCTGAATGCATTTGTGTGGAGTATTGCCTTGTATGGGAGTGAAACGTGGACGATAAACAGTTCGGACAGGAAGAGGATCGAGGCTTTTGAAATGTGCTGCTACAGAAAAATGCTGAAGATTAGGTGGGTGGATCGCTGAACTAATGAGAAGGTACTGAACAGAATTGGGAAGAATAGGAATTTCTGGCATACCTCGATTAAAAGAAGGGACCATTTGGTAGGACACATTCTTAGACATCAAGGAATCGTGAATTCAGTGTTTGAGGAAAGTGTGTGGGGTAAATTTCGCAGAGGAAGACCAAGAGATGAATATAGTAAGTAGATTCAAATGGATGTAGGTTGCCGTTGTTATGAGGAGATGAAGAGCCTTGCTCAGGATAGAGTGTGGTGGAGAGCTGTATCAAACCAGTCTCCGACTGAAGACCACAACTACAAAAATTTTTATTATTTTCCTTATACAGTTTACCCCACCTCCCACTTCTCCGCCTGTCCCCACACATCCCTACATCTCCTTTTCGCTCTCCCGCCCCTTTCCTTTATTGCATTCCAAGCCACGTTTCACATTCCCGTCTAGCAGGGGTTTTAAGGTCCGTCATTCAACGCGCAACGTTCCAGCCTTGTCCAGCAACCTTCCCTTTCCACTCCCCTCCGCTCCCATCATTGCTCACTGTCAAGATGCTTGTTGCACTGGAGCGGTCAGAGATGGTCATGTGTGCTTGATTTATGTCTGAGTGACTGTGAGGACGTATGAGTTTCTTTTCTTGATGAAAGCCATGGCCGAAAATTTGCCTGCCGCTCAGTGATCATCTTTATGGTGAGTTCTTACCTATTCAAATTTTATTTTGATCACGCATGACAATGTTCTAACAAATTTCTGCATTTCGGATATATTAATGTTCTTTCAGATCAGGATTTTCAGTCACAAGTAAAGTCAAGTGAATTCCGAAACTGATAACAAAACCCTAATATAATTTTTCCACTTAAAACTTTGACATGGAATATCATTAATTTTGTGTGATTGCAAAGGAATATCAATCAATACAATTAATTACCAAAAATTTTTACAATACAAACACCTTGTTAGTGACAGCAAACTTTCGCTTGCAAAGATATTGAGATGAAGCAAGATTAATTTCTTAACTTTTTCAACAAAAGTAATCTGCTTGCTGAAAATCTCAAGTTATCTACAAGAATTTGTTTTTGTAAATATAAACGCCTTTTTCTTGCTGCAGTTTTGCGAAGTTACTTTTCGCCTTTTTAAATTCAACGCAACATCAGTGGGTTGGTTTATCGTCTTATAGGTTTCGAATTTGTTGTTCTTCCCATATTGTCACAGACCGACGTCGTGCACTTCCATTTGGGTATCATAAACCGCATCAAGAAAACTGCGTATTTATTTCCCGAAACGTATAATTCATCACTTACTGCCGGAGATGGTCACACAAACAAACGTTTTTTCTTCTAATAGATTAAGTTAGTACAAAACAAAACAAAAATACTATTGAAAAATTACGTTACTTGCCTCGGTTTTGAGAACAGATCACACTCGTCAGAAACTGTATTAGAGAAGGGTCGTTAGTTACAGACAACTGTTCTCGGTACATCACTAGGGTCACCAGATTGTTGCTCTAAAATATCTTGAATAATTTTCAAAATGTCATTATATTTTAATTATTGTGAGGCGAGTGAAGTATTTTAACCAGAAATGTTACTTTCTGCTTCTTAAATCACATGGTTTGAAAGAATTTGACACAAAAGGTAGATAATTAATTTATATTTTCCCAATTTTATTTTATATTGGTTGTCACAGAGCCCACTAATTTGGATCCTGTTGTAGTATTCAGAAACTATTTCAAATTCGAACAAGTTTCAGCTTAATGATTAACTCATCATTTATTAAGTCTTATTAAGTGTACGAGGGGCAGCAGCCTTTTCAGTAGTTACAGGGGCAACAGTCTGGATGATTGACTGAGCTGGCCTTGTAACATCAGCTAATGTGGCTTTGCCACACAGTTACTGCGAATAGCTGCAAGCAAGGGGAAACTACAGCCGTTACTTTTCCCGAGGACATGCAGCTCTACTGTATGAACATATGATGGCATCCTCTCGGGTAAAATATTCCGGAGGTAAAATAGTCCCCCATTCGGATCTCCGGGCGGGGCCTACTCAGAAGGATGTTGTCATCAGGAAAGACAATACTGGCATTCTACCGATCGGAGCGTGGAACGTTAGATCCCTTAATCGGGTAGGAAAATTAGAAAATTTAAAGAGGGAAATGGATAGGTTGAAGTTAGATATAGTGGGAATTAGTGAAGTTCGGTGGAAAGAGGAACAAGAGTTCTGGTCAGGCGAGTACAGGATTATAAATACAAAATCCGCTGGGAGTATTACAGGAGTAGGTCTGATAATTAATAAGAAAATAGGAATACGAGTAAACTACTATGAGCAACACAGTGATCGCATTATCGTAGTCAAGATAGATTCGAAGCCAACACCGACAATAGTAGTACAGGTTTATATGCCTACTAGCTATGCAGATGAGGAGATCGAAGAAATATATGAGGAGCTAAAGGAAATTATTCAGACAATTAAGGGAGAGGAAAACTTAATTGTTGTGGGAGACTGGAATTCGGTAGTGGGACAAGGAAGGGAAGGAAAGATAGTAGGTGAATATGGTCTGGGCAAAAGGAATGAAAGAGGAAGCCGCCTGGTAGAATTTTGCACGGAACATAATTTAGTTATAACAAACACCTGGTTTAAGAATCACAAAAGAAGGTTGTATACGCGGAGGAGACACCGGGAGATACCAGATAGATTTTATAATGGTGAGACATAGATTTCGGAACCAGGTTTTAAACTGTAAGACATACCCAGGGGCAGATATAGACTCTGACCAGAACTTGTTGGTTATGAACTGAAGGCTGAAACTGAAGAAACTACAAAAAAAAGGTAGGAAAACAAGGAGATGGGACCTTGATAAATTGAAGGAACCTGAAGTTCTTAAGAATTTCAGAGGGACCTTTAGGCAGCAACTGACAGAAACGGGGGAAAATTAAACAGTAGAGGAGGAATGGGTAGCATTGATAGATGAAGTAGTGAAGGCAACAGAGGACAAAATAAGTAGAAAGGCAAGACCTACAAAAAATCCTTGGATATCACAGAAGATACTAAATTTAATCGATGAAAGGAGAAAATTTAAAAATGCAGTAAATGAAACAGGCAAAATGGAGTACTGACGACTAAGAAATGAGATTGACACAAAGTACAAAATGGCTAAGCAGGAGTGGCTAGAAGGCAAATGCAAGGATGTAGAAGAATGTATGAATAGGGGAAAAATAGATACAGCCTACAGGAAAATAAAAGAAACATTTGGAGATAAGAAAAACAGCTCTATGAATATCAAGGACTCTGATGGAAAACTAGTTCTCAGCAAAGAAGGGAAAGCTGAAAGGTGGAAAGAGTATATAGAGAGGCTCTATGAAGGAAATGAACTTAGCGGCAATTTTTGTAGAAAGGGGAGAAGAAGTACATGAGGATGAAATAGGAGATGAATTTGACAGAGCACTGAAAGACCTAAGTCGAAACAAGGCCCCTGGAGTAGATGATATTCCCTAAGAGCAACTGAAGTCTCTGGGAGAACCAGCCATGACAAAATTGTTTCACCTGGTGTGTAAGATGTATGAGACAGGTGAAGTACCCTCAGACTTTAAGAAAAATTGTATAATCCTCATTCCAAAGAAATCGGTTGCAGACAGGTGTGAAAACTACAGAACCATCAGTTTAATAAGTCATGGTTGCAAAATATTAACACGAATTGTTTATAGAAGGATGGAAAAGCTGGTAGAAGCCGACCTCGGGGAAGATCAGTTTGGGTTCAGGAGAAATGTAGGAACACGGGAGGCAATATTCACTTTACGGCTTATCCTAGAAGATAGATTAAGAGAAGGCAAACCTACATTTCTAGTTTTTGTAGATTTGGAGAAGGCTTCTGACAATGTTGATTGGAATAAACTCTTTCAAGTTCTGAAGCAAGCAGGAGTAAAATATAGGGAGCGTAAGGTTATTTACAACTTGTACAAAAACCAGACAGCAGTTGTTAGAGTTGAAGGGCATGAAAGGGATGCAGTGGTTAGGAAGGGAGTAAGACAGGGTTGTACCCTTTCTCCAATGTTATTCAATTTGTACATTGAGCAAGCTATAAAGGAAAGCAAGGAGAAATTTGGTGAAGGAATTAAAGTTCAGGGGGAAGAATTAAAAACATTGCGTTTTGCCGACGACGTAGTAATTCTGTCAGATACAGCAAAGGACCTGGAAGAGCAATTGAACGGATTAGACGGTGTGCTGAAAGGTTTATGTAAGATTAACATTAACAAGAACAAAACTAGGGTAATGGAGTGCAGGCTAAGAAAATCAGCTGATGCTGAAGGAATTAGATTAGGTAACGAAGCAATAAAGGAGGTAGATGAGTTTTGTTACTTGGGCAGTAAAATAACAAATGATGATCGGAGTACAAAGGATATAAAATGCAGAATGGCAATGGGTAGAAAAGCGTTCTTGAAAAAGAGAAATTTGTTAACATCGAATATTGATTTAAGCCTAAGGAAGTCCTTTCTGAAGGCATTTGTATGGAGTGTTGCCTTGTATGGGAGTGAAACATGGACAATAAACAGTGCGGACAGGAAGAGGATTGAGGGTTTTGAAATATGGTGCTACAGAGGAATGCTGAAGATTAGGTGGGTGGATCGCGTAACCAATGAGGAGGTACTGAATAGAATTGGGGAGAAAAGAAATTTCTGGCATACCTTGACTAAAAGAAGGGATAGATTGGTAGGGCACATTCTTAGACACCAAGGAATTGTGAATTTAGCGTTGGAGGGAAGTGTATGGGGTAAAAACCGCAGAGGAAGACCAAGAGTTGGATACAGTAAGCACATTCAGACAGATGTAGGTTGCCGTTCTTATGTGGAGATGATGAGGCTTGCTCAGGATTCGGTATTGCGGAAAGCTGCATCAAACCAGTCTTCGGACTGAAGTTCACAACAAACACAAGTCTACGATATACCCTTACGGGGATGGCAACACAGGCGATATATATATGATTTTTTTTATCTTTGTTGCGTTTGGTCGTATTTAAAAAAAATAATTCCGACTTTGGATATTCGATACGTCCTTGTGTTTTGAAAGAGATTTGTTCCGATCAACAATGTAGCTAATGAAACTGTGTGGCAAATTCAAATTATTGTTTCTCCTAAACCTATACGGAGACCAGTTCGTCGGGAAATTCTGTGTTTTGGATGGAGTCGGAACACCGTATGAAATGTAGGCAGAATTCAGACGAATCCCGACCATGATCGCGTTAGACATCTTGCATGTAGAGTTCAAGATATTCAATATAGGCCTACGTGATACCAGTGCATATCATAGAGCGCAACTGTACGAATTATTCTGAAGGAATATTCTCAGGTGTTATAAAAACTGTTATTTCAAACTTTCGAAAAGTAATAATGTAAGACTCAGAGAAGTAATAAGTCATTCCTCGTTGAGATTTATAGGCAGAGAGTCATTTATGCTGTTTGCCAGGATAATTATGTTTTGTCAGCTTCTCATAACATGAAGTTGTGATATCATTCCCCTTGTGGGATGTGGAGAAGGTATAAATCTTAGATCTGCAATAGTATCGATGCTGAACCTTTCTACAGCTTTTCTTGTGTAGCTCTGATTATCATATTGCCTAAACTCACCATATTTCCTCAGACACTTGTCCAATCTCATTAACTTGATTTTTAGAGACTTCCAATTTTAGAATTTTATTGATTCCTCCTTTCATCGTGTCGGCACAGGCATATCAGAATTTGGTCGATCTGTTCAAAACCAGGGAAAAATTCATAGTCGTCAAAAACTTCTCTATTGAAGGAAAAAATACCACAAGTCTTGAATCCTGCTTGGATATCCGATGGCGTAAACGCAAGACAACCCCATGGCCAACCATCTCCGTTAGTTTCATGACAAGCAAACCCTAAATACCAACTCGAATACTTTAGTTAGTTTCCATGATTGTGTGTTTCATTACGATTTCGAAAGAGCGGACGTAATATAATGAATTGTATGCTACGTGACTGTAGAATCCGATGATCAGTACAGCAAAACGTGTCGTAGTTAAATCCAACGCTAATAATGCTTTAATTTATACTTACCAGCACTACTAACACAGAAATACGGATAGCTCCTCATTCACTCTACGTAAACAACTGAAACTTCACACAGCAGGTGCAGGTAGTGTTGCCACCCTAAACTAAGTCATTCCAGACCTCTCGGGCTGAGTTATAAACCTTGTGACAATCAATTCGTGTATCATGCCCGGTCTCCCCCTGCTTTCCGTTAGAACGTTAAAAACAAGGTACTACTACTAACAGGCAGCCTGGATGGCTGACAGGAGGAATAAGAATATCGTGTAGAACAAAGCGGGAATTATACCAAAATGTTGGATGCAGTCAGAATCAAATTGTAGTAGCCCATTACAAACAGTGTCATAGGGTTCTTAAAAATATTATTAATGAGGAAAAAATTATGTGGTATGTAAACAGAATAACTAATTCTCAGGGTAAAATTAAAAGTATATGGTCAGTCGTGAAGGAAGTATATGTTCAGCAACACAGATAAAGTCAGCGCGTAATGGAAATTTTTCTATTGCTGATATATCAATTATATGTGCAGTATTTAGTAATCACTTTTTGAATACAGCAGGTGAATTAAACGGCACCTTAGCTCTTACGTATAATCATATAACTCTCCTAGAAAATAGCATTCCGTGACTTACCTGTAGAAGTCCTTCGTGATACTGACAAGTGACTGACAGTCAGCAATAAAATTACTAAAGACTAAGGAGTCTTTTGCATATGATGGAGTATCTAGCAGATTACTTTAGTATTGTTCCGCCTCTGTTAGCCACGTACTTATACATATTTGTAATTTTTCCTTTCGGTATGGTCAGTTTCCTGACTGAATGAAGTACTCAGTAGTGAAACAACTTCATAAAAAAGGGAGAACCTTAGAAGAGTACCACCACTCCTGGAAGAAAAGATTGAGAAAGTCATTCTAAAATAGAAATGTCAGAAAAAAACGACAGACGATTAAAAAAACTTAACACTTGCCAGAACGAAGCTAAATGGAAATAATGATAGCGACGAGTCGGAGCAGGGATATAATCATAATTGTTGTTGTGTTCTACAGTCCGCAGACTGGTTTGACACTGTTCTCCACGCTACCCTGCCCTGTGCAAGTCTCTTCATCTAAGAATACGTTCGGCAACCTACATCCTTTTGAATCTGCTTACTATATTCGTCCCTCGGTCTCCCTCTACGATTTTTACTCCACACACTTCCGTCTATTGCTAAGTTGACAATTCCTTAATGTCTCAGAACGTGTCCTACCAATCTATCCCTTCTCTTAGTCAGGATATGCCAGAATCTCTTTTTCTCCCCAATTCGGTTAAGCACCTCTACCCATCTAATTTTCATCATTCGTCTGTAGAAACACATTTCAAAAGCTTGTATCATCTTTTTTATCTGAACTCCTTATCGTCCACGTTTCACTCCCATACGATGCTATATTCCAGACAAATGCTTTCAGAAAGGATTTTCTAACATTTAAATTAATGTTGGATGTTAACAGTTTCGCTTCTTTAGAAACGCTTTTCTTCACATAGCCATTCTGCATTTTATATGTTCTCTACTTCGGTCATCAAAAGTTATTTTGCTACCCAAATAACAAAACTCATCCACCACTTTTATTGTCCCATTATCTAATTTAATTCCTTCAGCATCGCCTGATTTTCTGACATTACATTCCATTACCTTCGTTTTACTCTTGTTAATGTTCATCTTATATCTTCCTTTCAAGACGCTTTCCATTCCATTCAACTGCTCTTTCAGATCCTTTGCAATCTATGTCATCGGCAAACCTCAATGTTTTTATTTCTTCTTCCTGAACTTTAATTCCCTCTCCAAATTTCTCCTTGAGTTCCTTCACTGCTTGCTCCATATACAGAGTAAACAACACTGGGGAAAGGCCACAACCCTGTCTTACTTCCTTCCCAACCTCTGCGGCCCTTTCTTGCCCTTCGACTCTAATAATTGTTGTCTGGTTTTTGTATAGGTTGAATATAACTCTTCATTCCCTATATTTTACTCCTGTTACTTTTAGAATTTGAAAGAGTGTATTCCAGTCGACATTGTCAAAAGCATTCTCCAAATCTACAAATGCTAAAAACGTAGGTTTATATATTATAATTATATATATATATATATATATATATATATATATATATATATATATATATATATATATATTATAATAGGAGGCAAAATATAAATTTTTATATTTATAGACATTAATATTGATTCCGAGATAGACCCAAACCTTCCTCCCTAGTGTTCGGAATGAATTTCGTCGGAGATTGTGAAGGATGGCGCTTGTAACGTGCTCGTCGTCCTCTTTCTAATTAGGAATGTAATTAATCGTACGGTAATCAGACTTACCGCGAACTTGTCACCATTGATTGTATGTCACAAGGCACGTAAGTAAACCGTAGCAGTTATTTGGACAAATGAAACCGATAATCGGATAATTTTAATTTGATGCGGTAATATTATCTATCTAATACGGGTACATGATATATCACATACCCGTGGAAAATTCGCTGTCGCCTATGGCAAATAATCTCTCACTCCACTACAGCACAATGAGCTGAGATAAGTACAGTTGTTATAACTCACGTAACATATCACAAGCTAATCAAAATTTGAAAAAAAAGAACGCTGCATATAACATAAAAAGTATTTGGGTAACCATTACAAGTATTGAAGTACATTATTACTTTGCATTGCCTTAGTGAATCTTTAGTAGCCAAATTAAATAATAATAGTTTATCTAATGAATATTAATTTAGCCCAGAATGTATACCAAAGCAAGTTCAGTGTCTTCCTGCGACTATCGCGAAAGTGAAAATTTAATCTTTTTAATCAGGTGAAATAAAAGATATTGGTAGCGATTAACTAAACTTACTGAACGGATTAACTCAATGAACAACATGTTTCAGACATAATGATATTGTACTTTCGTGTCTATTACACTGAAGTCAGCGGTCTTATGAGCAGTATGACAACGCACTTTAGCGCACTGTTCATGTTGAAAAAGTGGTTTACGATTATGACCAGTCAATGCAATAAGAATAGGGACAATTTAACTGTTCAATCATTAACAGAAAACAGCTACTTTTGGATATGAATTCATGTACAATCATAAGAGTAAGGTACAAGAAAAGAATTGCCGCTGTATTTATAATGCAGCATGCACTCTTTAGAAAACTCATGTAATCTATTACTTTATGAATACCTCACCTTTGTTAAAATAAATTTAATGGTGTCTATGTTACAGGTACTTACTTTACTTTCCGTGTCCGGGCGAGAACATAAAACTCTCCTCTTCCAAAACTACAGACCAGAACGCTTATAGTGAATTGTTATACTTGATTAAATCATATTTCAAAAATCATTTATAAAAGCATCATAATGAGCTGGATATGACTTTCTTTTCATTTCGATAAAGAAGGACACTACTTACTGGCATTAAACCCACAAAATTTGAATCTTTTTTCTCAACTGTGAGTATTGTTGCAATACATTATAAAATCGGCTAGTGCTTATTTTGTTAAATTTGCGACTTAAAACAATGTATTAGACGTTATGATTCCACATATACTTTTTGAGGATCGTTTTGAATACGTCATTGGAACAATCAAGTTCAAAAGATACTGTGTAAAATGCTTTATGCAATAAAGGCCTTTTTGAAATATTGTAAAAAATATTTAGTAATTTACAAATAAATTTCATCAGTAAGTGTTCGATGAGTAGTGTTTTGTTTCAGGTAGTCTGTGATATTCTAGGACTTTAAAGTGGAACGGTCACCCTACTGCCTATGATAATACTGATGATAGATACAGAATGATAGAATGGAAGTATGTGATAATATACTTAAGAAGTTTTCTATTTTATTGATTTCTCATTTTTTTCTTCACTGTGCTTCACAAATAAAACAACTGTAAATAGATAATGCACTTAATTGAATATTAATCATACTTCCCGATGCTCTACTTCAAAATTAGGCAAGAGAAGGTATTACAAATATGAGAATAACATCAAATATATCGAATAAAATCTAACAAAAATTTCTCAATCACAGAATATATGACATCAACTGCGAATGGGCAAAGCTGAAAATGTGTACCCACCCGAGATTCGAACCCGGGTCTCCCGCTTTCCACGCAATTGCTCGGACTACTACACGACTTGGGACACAGTGACCACAGCCCCTGCAAGGACTAACTAAGCATGCCTCCCGTCAGATACAAATTTCCTGCTTTACCCTGCCCACAGTACTCAAACACGTAGTTTTGGAACTAATTCCCATAAGACTAAGGGCTCCAAACTTTCCCACTCCTCCCCACTAAGGAAAGGAACATTGCCCGTCACCGGCATATTAGTGGAGAGGAGTGGGCAAGTTTGTGGCCCTTACTCTTATGGGAAAACTACGTGTTTGAGTACTGCGGGCAGGGTAAAGCAGGAAATTTGTATCTGGCGGGAGGCGTGCTTAGGAAGTCCTCGCAGTTTCGGTGCTGACTGTCTCTCCAGTGGTGTAGTGGTCAGCGCAACTGCCTAGAAAGCGGGAGATCCGGGTTCGAATCCCGGCTGGGTACACATTTTCAGATTTGCCCATTCGCAGTTGATGTCATATGTTCCTGAATATGAAAGAATAACAACTGCAGGATCAGAAGTGACGTCTGTTCCTTTGGAACAGACGCCACATGTATATATAACAAAAATTTGCCATGATGGAGGTTCGAACCTGGTTCCACGGTTTGACAGTCAAGCCACTGACCGCTTTTTTCTGGTAGTTCAGTCCGATGCGAACGTTTGGCGGTTTTGTTCGTTGATCATCGTTCAGTTATTGGCTAAGTGTTTTTATTATTATTATTAGAGAGCTTTCACCTCATCACCGAATGCATTGAGTCGTCGAGCCGGCTAAACCGCTCGACCGCGACGGCGCTAGGATAGTCACTCACGTTTACGAGTACCCAAGCTACAGCATGAAAACATAAAAACGTTAATTACTCGAACGTCATTAACTTTTCACCCCATATAGATTAGTAAAAATGCTCGTCTTCAGTCGATCTTTCGATGTATAGCATTGAAAACGGGATTTTCTATCGCATACTTTGACCTTGATATTTTTTTTTAATACTAAGTATCTAGCAAAAACCCGAAACAGTTGTCCCTTTATATTCAGTATAGAATGTCCATGCGAAATTTGACCGAAATCGGCGATCCACATCCCAGTCCCTCTTCTTGTCAGTAACCGACGAAAACCGTTCTATCCGACCATTTGCAGTTTGAACTCCCTCACTTGAAAGTCGAATTAATATATCATTCGTGCCGATCGCCGTGTGACTGTAGAAGTGATAGTTGATAAGGTTCAATTTAGTACTAGTACAGTTCATAACACTATTTGTAAGAAACAAACGTAACGCAAAACAAGTTGCTGGTTGAACTTCCTGGCAGATTAAAATCTGGGACCTTTGCATTTCGCGGGCAAGCGCTCTACCACTTTTTTTTTTTTTTTTTTTTTTTTTTCGCCAAAATCGCCTTCTCCGGCTAGCTTCTGTAGCTTTGATATTTGTGTGTTCATTGGCAAATGAAGGGAAACTTCTTATTGATTACGAAATGAAACTGACGCCTAGAAAATAATCAAATTGTCTTGTTGGCTTCTTCATCAACAGACGTGAAAAACTTAATTCCTTTGAAACCAAATTAAGGACCTGCTTTGTAGGGTTTATAAAACCCATTCCTTCCATAAAGGAATGAAATGTGTCTCCAGGTAAATTATAATTATTGTTCCTTTTCTTCTTCTGTACTTTCATGGTTGCACATGCGCTGTTTCGGCTTACCGAGTACTTCAAAGTTGTCTTCACGTAAAGGCTGCTACTGCAGTTTATGCCGTTTCACTCGTTTTCTTTGTTTCCTAATTATCGTTTTCTATTTGTTTGTCTTCTCAGTATACCTTGAAGTATCGGCCAGCAACAGCTCAGGACTACCTTACGAAATCCCAGAAGTTTTAAGGACATTAAAAAAAAAAAAAAAAAAAAAAAAAAAAAAAAAAAAAAGGTAAAACTGAAATATAGAAAATTAAAAATACTTCTATGGGTGCTACCCATCTTTTCTTATGTTATGGTTCTAAGTAGAAAATTCGCATACTTGTCTTTATATTTCTCAGTTCTCGTAAGTTTTTCGTGTTCTGTCGTGAGATAAATCCAATAGTCTTCTTTAGTCTTGTTCTTTTCTGAAAAAATGTAGTACACAGTATGACCTTTAATCCAATTTATTGCTCTTCGTTTTGTGTTTGGGTAGGGGACTTCGTCTGGGTGGAGCATTCTAGCTGGTGTGATTGTTCTGGGAGATGTTCGCAGTACACTTGCGAGTTTCGTTGTACAGAGTGTCCAGATGTTTTTCACAGCGTCGCATGTGAAACGGTGTTCCTCTGAGTCTACTAAATTACAGGTGATGCAATTAGGCGTTTCTGCGAGATGAATTGCATGCAACTTTGAATTTGTGGGAATTTTTCTGTTAACTGCCGTGTACCATGTCGATCGCACGTTAGTCGGTAAGTAAGGGTCTTGAACGTTTTCCCAGATCTTTTCCCAGTTGTATTCTTTGTACTTCTCCTCTATTCTGTTTCTCGTTTTGTTTTTCGTCATGTTGTGATAGACTTCTTTGACTTTGTATAGATCTTTCTCGGGAGTATTTCGTCGAATATAGCTTAGTTCTATAAGAAAATGTCTGATATGATGGAACGAGTTGGGGATGTGATGCACGTCTACGGGTGCGTCCATACCAATCGGTGTCATTTCATTTAAAAGATGAGCTGTAAGAGAATCGGGCGATTGTTTCCACTGTTTGTAGAACTTGCTGACGAACAGCGCCTGTGATTTACTGTAAATATGTGTCAACTGTAAGCTTCCGTTCCTGAAAGGTAGCGTTAAGGTCTCATACTGGACCTTAAAAATTTGTCCTCTGGTGACAAAGTGGCCGAGTGCTGCTAGCATTTGTTGAGCTATTATCTTTGGTATTGGTAGTACTTGGGCGACATAATTAACTTTAGAAGTTATGTAAGTGTTTGCTAATTGCACTTTTTGGATGGCATTTAGATTACGTAAACTGTGTTCCTGTATGGCAGCTCGTAGTTTTGCCAACAATTTTTTGAAGTTAAGGGCAGCCGTGCGGCGGATATTTGGCGTGTATTCGATGCCAAGCGTCTTGATAGTACCTACGTAATTTATTTGTTCGTCGGCTCTATGTTCTAATCCCCGGCCGATGTTCATTATTCCCGATTTATTACGGTTTAATCTTGCTCCTGACGCCTCTTCATAGGTCTTTATATTTTGTAGCGCTTTCCGTAGTTCGTCACTTTCCGTGATAATGAAACTGACGTCGTCTGCATACGCTTGAAATGTTATTTTGCGGCCGTGAATATGTAGCCCTGCGAGGTCCTGCGTCAGGGAGCATAGCAGAGGTTCAATTGCTATCGCAAACAAAATCAGGGACATTGGGCATCCCTGGCGTACTGAGCTCATAATTCTGACCGGTCTGCTTAATTGGCCGTTGACACATATTCGAGAGGTGGAACTCTTTAGTAGGTTTTTGGCTGTAGTGATAATTTTTTGTGGAATGTTCATTGCTTCCATGGTCCGAAAAAGATATGAATGGTTAACTCTATCAAAGGCTTTTTCAAAATCAAGAGATACTATCGCACCTGGAATGTCCAGAGCTTCTGCTGTTGCAATAATATCTCTGTATTCACACAATGACTGGTAAATGGTTCTATTTTTCCCAACACTCGTTTGATATTTCCCGGTAATGGTTGTTATAACCGAAGTTAATCTTTGCGTCAAGATGCGCGTGAAGATTTTGTAGTCGGTATTGAGTAGTGTTATTGGACGCAGGTTGTTGACGGTCTTCCCTCCTGGCGTTTTAGGGACTAACACCACTATACCTTCAGAAAATTCTAGTAACATGTCACTACCGGCGTTCAGAATTTCATTACATACAAGCGTCAGCTTGCTGATTAGTTGTTGTTCAAACGTATGATAAAATTCTGCTGGTAATCCGTCAGGACCAGGGGACTTATTCTTCGCGCTTCTTCGAATGGCGTCTGCCACTTCATCTTCTGTTACATCTACTGACAGGTTTGCCGCTTCTTCCGGATTTAACTTCGCGGTTAGCCTTGCGATGACGGCTTGTTGCGCCACTTCATTCACTGGTTTGTCAGTTAAAAGTGTCGTAAAATATTTATAGATTTCTTCTCGTATGTCATGTTGTGTTGTCAAAATGTTCCCGTCTACTGATATCAATTCTGTTAAAATTTTCCGGTTTGTTCTTTTCCTTTCTTGTATTATATGATACATGGATGTTGTTTCTCGTTGAACTGTATTTTGTAGTCGTGTTCTTACTATGCAGCCTTCTAACTGCTTTCGCTTGAGGCTTAAAATTGTGGCCTTTATTCTTTTGATCTGTGTATAATTTTCTATGATGGTAGCATCTTGTTTGTATAGATCTCTGAGGCACTGATAATAAAATTCTATTGTATTCTTTGTCCAAACACCTTTCTCCCAAGAGTAATGTTTCATGGCCTTTACTAACGCGGGTTTTGCGCATTTCACCCACCACTTAAGGGCTGAGTCGTACTTTGGAAACTTTCTCTCGCATTCTCCCCACGTATTCTGGAAGGTATGTTGGCATCCTGGATCTGTCAGATGTGTGACGTTCAGTTTCCATTATCCTTTTGCTCTGTACGTTCCTTGTTTTTGTAGATTAACGGTGCATATGTAGGCCACATGATCGGAAAATATATTCGGCCATAGTTCTGCTTGCAGAACGTGATGCTGTAAATTCGGCGTGACGTAAATTCTATCAATACGGCTAGCGGAATGGTTGGTGATGTAGGTAAAACCGGCCTTATCACCATGTTTGAGTTTCCATGTGTCTATTAAGTTGACCTCTCTGATGATATTCGCAAGTTCGATACAGTTATTGAAATTTGGTATCTGATCTTTAGAGTTGATGACACAGTTAAAGTCGCCTGCAAATATGATTTGTTCGGGACGGCGCATGAAGAGTGGCACTATTTCTTCTTTAAAAAATTCCGCTCTCTGGTGTTTTTTCCCCGTTCCGGAAGGAGCGTAAATATTAATGATCCTGGTATTATTTACTGTGCAAGCTATGCCCCTGCTGTTCGTGAGCCTCTCGACGTTTGTTGTCAGGATACCTTCTTTTGTCATGATCGCTGTCCCGAGTTCACTGCCGTAACCAGGATTAATTAAGGTGTTGTATCCTGTTATACGTTCCAGGTTAATGTCTGTTACTTCCTGTAATAGCGCAATGTCTATATCTGCGGCGTACAAGAAGTCTTGAAGGTTTTTTAATTTAAATGTGCAGCTTATTTTATTAATATTAACCGTAGCAATCCGATACGCTTGCAACGATGTCACATGTGCAGGCATACTTGATGTCATGCTTCCTCTTAACTGTTGTTAAAGACACATGACTTAAAAGTATTCTGGATAATCGTCTATTCCACCCGATGCAGCAGCAGTGTTTTGCTGATGTTCAGGTTTGCCTCTACAAACATCAGACGACGCCCCTGCCGTGTTTTCCTGAGACTCTGGCATCTCTTCCTCTCGAGTGTCCTCAACTGTGTCATCTGACCATGCTTTTGGGTTCGTATTTCCCCTGTCTTTTCCATGTTCAAGATTTCCTTCCTGGTAGGTTGTTATATGTTCTTTCGGCGTTATTTGCATTTGGTCAGAATCGGATTCCTGTGCTCGGGTTTTCTTTTGCGCTGGAAGGTTTCCCGGAGGGATTTGTGGTGTCCCTTCCGTTAGTGTTTTGCGAATCTGCACGGCTTTCTCGCGCATTATTCGTGCATTTTCTTCGGCACCTTCGCGTGCAATACGGCGTTTTTTATGTTTCTTTGGAGATTTCGTAGACTCATGGTCAGTTAATTCGTTTGTTTCAGTTGGTAATGACGGTGATGTCAGGTCTGCTTTTACTATTTGTTCCATACTTGGCTCGTTATTGCTGTTTTCACATACGGCTGTCTGTTTACCTTCTTCCGCAGCCTGGGCAGTAGAAGGAAGGGAATCTTGTGTGCTCGTGTCCATTGCTGTTTCCTGTTCGTTCAGATCGTTGTAGGCCTCCAGAGCTGCGTCTAGGTTTTGTTGTGGGGCAATGTTTCCTCGCGCGGCGGCTACGTAGCTAATAGGCAACGCAGACATGACACCAGGTCTGTCTTGCTCGCCGGTCGGTCGCGAACGTGTTCTGTCGAACCACATCCAGAGCAAGTGCGTGGTTGCCCGTCGTAAATTACGATCGCTCTATAGCCACAAACGGTAATGTAAGACGGTATGTGCTTCATCATATCTATTTTTACTTGCCTGACACCATTTAAAACCGGGAAGATGTGAGAGTCTGACCATCGTTCCGCGATGTTACTTATGACTGTGCCGTATTCCCTGAGTTGTTCGGTAATTGCTTTAGAAGAAATTTCGAAAGGCAGTTCGAAGATACGTACAGTTTTAATACCCATGCCAGCTCGTGATACCGTAACGTCTCCAATATTGCCGTCTGAATGTTTAAATTGTAAACGTCCTCCACAGGATTCAAATATTTTCTTGCATTTTTCTGGGCTTATCAATTTTAAATACACTGTACTGCTGACAATCGATAAGTGTATTCCTATCAGTTCGTCGATAGTAATCTTCATAACATCTCTAACAAACAATTCCACTTCAAATGATTTTGGTCTACTAAATTTCGGGTCGAAACTCAGTCTTAGCGTGTCTTTCCGTTGTGGTCGATCCATTATGCTCGTGTGCAAGACATTCTAGGAGGTAAATATGAACGCTAAAAGCGCGCACTCACCGTGTAACTCCGCTCGGCTGCCAAATAGCGAGGACGTAAACAAGACGTCCGCACGGCACGGCTGCCCGGCGAACACTGCTACCACTGAGCTACCCCGACACGACTCACGACACCGCCTCACAACTTTACTTCCGCCAGTAGAGGGCTTGCCCGCGAAAGGCAAAGGTCCCAGGTTCGAGTTCCGGTTCCGGCACACAATTTTAATCTGCCAGGAAGTTTCATATCAGCGCACACTCCGCTGCAGAGTGAAAGTTTCATTCTGGAAATATCCCTTAGGCTGTGGCTAAGCCATGTCTCCACCATATCCTTTCTTTCAGGAGTGCTAGTCTTGCAAGTTTCTCAGGAGAGCTTCTGAGAAGTTTGGAAAGTAGGAGGCGAGGTACTGGCGGAAGTAAAGTTGTGAGGCGGTGTCGTGAGTCGTGTCGGGGTAGCTCAGTGGTAGAGCGCTTGCCCGCGAAAGGCAAAGGTCCCAGGTTCGAGTCCCTGTTCCGGCACACAATTTTAATCTGCCAGGAAGTTTCGTATCAGCGCACACTCCGCTGCAGAGTGAAAGTTTCATTCAAGTCGCTGGTTGATCTCAAAGGAGTTGACGCGGATACACAAGGAAACCAGTTTGAGAGGGTGCCCAGAGCTAAAGGAATGTTTTGAAAGAGAAGGTGAGCACTTCCTCAACAGATTGTTATATTTTGATGAAACTTGGTTTCACTATCATGAGCCAAAATCAAAGAGGCTAAACATGTAAAGGAAGCACACCAAGTCACCTATTGTTGCTGTGGTCTTTAGTCCCGAGACTGGTTTGATGCAACTCTCCACCATACTCTATACTGAGCAAGCCTCTTCATCTCCTCATAACAACGGCAACCTACATCCATTTGAATCTGCTTACTGTATTCGTCTCTTGGTCTCCTTCTGCGATTTTTACCCCACTTCCCTCCAATTCTATATTCACGATTCCTTTGTGTCTAAGAATGTGTCCTGTCAAGCGAACCCTTCTTTTAGTCAGGATATGGCAGGAAACTCCTTTTCTCCCAATTCTGTTGTGCACCTCTTCATTAGTTACGTAAACTCAATCCTCTGTCTGTTCGCACTGTTTGTCGTCCATGGTTCACTGCCATACAAGACAACAGTCCACACAAATGCCTTCAGAAAGTACTTCCTTACGCTTAAATTAATATTCGATGTTACAAAATTTCTCTTTTTCCAAAACGCTTTTCTTCCCATTGCCATTCTGCATTTTATATCCACTGTACTGTGACCAACATATGTTATTTTACTGCCCAAATAACAAAGCTCATCTACCATCTTTATGTTACCTAATCTAATTCCTTCAGCATCGCCTGATTTTCTTAGACTGCACTCTATTACCCTTGTTTTGCTCTTGTTAATGTTTATCTGCGGCGGAGCGGCTGAGTGCATTGAGGTGCTATGCTACGATGCACGAGGCCGTTCCCCGTCGGGGATTCGAATGCCACCTCTGGCATGGATGTTTGTGCTGTCTTTAGTATAAGGTAGCTCATAAGTAGTTTGTAAGTTTAGGGACTGGTGACCCCGCAGTTAAGTCCCATGAACTTTACAAACATTTTACCATTAGTTAATGTTCATCTTATACGCACCTTTCAGCACACTGTCCATTCCAATCAACTCCTCCTCGAGGTCCTATTCTGTCTCTGACTAGCCGCCGTCTAAAGCGTCTCGCTGCGGAGCGCGCGGTTGCTCACCATGGAGGTTCGAGTCCTCCCTGGGGCATGGTTATGTGTGTTGTCCTTAGGTTAGTTTCCCTAGGTTTAAGTAGTTTGTAAGCTACGGACTGATGACCACGAAGTTTGGTCTGACAGATTTACAAACATTTGAATTTTTTGTCTCTGACTAAATTACTATGTCATCGGCAAAACGCAATGTTTTTATTTCGTCACCCTGAACTTTAATTCCTTTTCCAAATGTCTCAATGTACAATTTAGAGAAAGGCTACAACCCTGTCTTACTCCCCAGCCACTGCATCCCTTTCATGCCCTTCAACTCTGATCACTGCTGTCTGGTGTTTGTACAAGTTGTAAGTAACCTTCCGTTCCCTATATCTTACTCCTTTAGTTTAAATAGTTTGTTAACCTAGAGACTGATAACCGCAGCAATTAAGTCCCTTAGATTAACAAACATGTCCGGTCTGTAGGGCGGATGCTCAAGCCGCTCCCACTTGAACTTGCCAGTACACATTATGTGACCCTGGAGACGCGTGGAAGCACGTTAGCATGGAGCAGAATCATTCCTTCCACCAACAGCTCAGGCCGTTTGCTCTTGATGGACTTGAGTCGGCTACGGAGAGTCTCAATACACGTCACTGTTAATCGTTTTTCTATGCTCGAGGAATGCGATGAGTATCGGACCCTGGACGTCGAAAGAGACGCTGAGCATCACCTTGCCTACTGAGGCCACAGTCTTGAATATTTTAGGGGGAGCTGATTACGAATGCTTCGCGTCCCTACATGTCGCACTACTTTATCCCAAAGTGTCGTATTTCGCTTGGTTGTTAACACGTTTCGTACCTTTTTATTTGAACACCCCTCGTACAAAAATGCAACGAATGTTCTTAATTTTTTATTTCCTTAACTCATAGAAGCTACTACGAGGGAAAGAGATGTGCAAATGTTAATAATACTACGGGTCCAACCTCAGTGATCAGCAGTGCCTAGACTTACAAACTACTTAAACTAACTTACGCTAAGGACAATACACACATAATTACCCGAGGAAGGACTCCGCATTAAGACGCCTTAGAGCACACGGCCACTCCTGCGAAGCGAGTAAAGCAGAGAGGGAGAGAAATAGGAGGAGGAGATGCTTGGAGATAGGAGGGAGGTGGTGTTGAAAGACAGAATGAACGAAAGTAGAGGATGAAAAGAGATGCGTGATGAACAGAGGGAAGAGGAGGAGCTAGAGAAGGAGAAACTGGAGGAGAAAGCGAAGAAAGAAGGATATGAAGACAGAGAGACAGAGAAAGAGGATGGGGAGTGAATTTTTGATATTTATTCTTCTATGTTCCCACAATGCTTCTATTTTACCCAGATTTTTCTTATCGTCATCATTAATTGGAGAACAGTAATTAATAAAGGTATACTATGCATTTTTCTAATTCACTGTAAGAAGAGATCCCGCGTCGGAGGTTCGAATCCTCCCTCGGACATGGATGTTTGTGTTATCTTTAGTATAAGT
Organism: Locusta migratoria; assembly: GCA_026315105.1. Classification (NCBI taxonomy): domain Eukaryota; kingdom Metazoa; phylum Arthropoda; class Insecta; order Orthoptera; family Acrididae; genus Locusta; species Locusta migratoria. The sequence goes on along the minus strand of CM048748.1, from coordinate 132,553,431 downwards.
TAGTTCATAAGTAGTTTGTAAGTTTAGGGACTGATGACCCCGCAGTTAAGCCCCATAAGCTTTACAAACATTTGAACATTTTGTGAGAAGAGACAGCCATTCTTAAATGTTTTTGAAGTCTACAATGTTAGCTACTAAATTTTTATGAATATTGAAGGGGGTACCAAGTATTGACAAATCTTTCATAACGTTTATGACAGGTTTACCCATAAAATTCTGTAGATTTTCGTTTATGTTAACATTTTCATTTAAAAATTATTGTTTCTTGTACTGCTAAATTTTTTATCTTAGAGAATATAAAGTTTTCTTTTTACCATATTTTAGTAATGTCGGTATTCAAGGTGACTCCGAAGAATTTTTTTTTAACTTGAGTTTGAAAGGATACCAAGGATGGTCCGACTAATATTTGCTACAGATATTACGACTCCCTAGGTCCCTAGGTGCCGATGCAGAAAGCAATGGTGGATTCCTCTTTCGAGCTGCCACCTAAGATAGTGCTTACTTTTAGCGGCCTCTTCCATTCCGGAATTGAAATTGTACATTGTAGGCCTACATGGTAGGAAATAAATTCCTAGATAATATCGGATTGTTAGTCCGGAATGATTATTTTTCATGATTTTCTCCATTATTATTGTTGTTGCTGTTGTGACGGCTGTTATAATATCTTTAGTATGTGTGTGTTGTTCCCGGTCAGATATAAGAAAGACCCTTAAGGCTAAGTAGGCTAAATAGCCAATAAATAAAATAAAATAAAATAAATGAGATAAAATTAGATAGCAGATTGTAAGGTGTACTCAGGGTCTGATATATCACAGCTAAGAATAGACTCAAGGTGTAGAGGCTGCTCCGTATGTGTAGAATACTGGACTTCTGCATTTGAAGTTCGATAAGGATGTGCTAGAGAATACCAGAGCAGGCAATTCAAGTGAAGAGAAGAGGACATCTCTGAAAATGGTTCACGTAGGCGATGAACAGATACACAAGGTACAAGGAAAGAAACTTCGAAAAAAATCTTGGCTAACAGAAGAAATACTTAAATTAATTGGCGAAAGAAGGAAGTAGAAATATGCTCAGCAAACAGTGGAATAAAGCAACATAAATCCATTTTAAATTAAATAAAAAGGAAGTCAAGTTAGGTCTAGTTAAAATGGATACAGGAAAAATGCGAAAAAATCGAAATTCGTCGGAAGGATTGATTCAGAGTATAGAAAAATCAAAACAATTTCGGTGAAATTATGTAAAAGGAAATGTAATAACACAAAAAATAAAGAAAAAGAAACTTTATTCTTAGAAGCAATGTAGTGAGCAGATAGATTGATAGGGTAGGTTGAATCAAATGTTCAAATGTTTGTATAGCTTATGGGACTTAACTAAGGGGTCATCAGTCCCTAAACTTACAAACTACTTACGAACTAGGACGGCACAAATATCCATGCCCGAGGGGGGATTCGAACCCCCGACCGCAGTGCCCGTGCAGACCGTGACTGGAGCGCCTCAGTCCCCTCGGCCACCGCGGCCGGCGGTAGGTTGAAGACCTTTGACAGGAAAAAGTCTTGTCTGATAACAGAACAATAATGGTGTTTATATGGAAGACATAGGAGATTCAGTATTAGAATCAAAATGTAAAAGAGGTTTTAATAGAAACGTCACTGCGACTTGAAAAATAAAATTAATGAAACATTTTTTATAAAACATGATACAGGCGTGACTTCAGCAGTTTCCTGACCAATTCTTTCAGTCGTTCGCTTACACGATGGAAAACATATCTCTCAGACCCTTATGTCTGTTCCACCGGTCTAGTGCATGTGAAGAGAGAGATATGTTTCCGCTTACACGGGCAGAAACACATTTATCGCCACATTTCGAGCCTCTGTACAGGAATATTGATCCTCGGTGGGCCGTGAATGTGATTTTCACCGCAGATTGAGATCGGCTATCTGTGCAACAAGGGACCGCTAATGGCATTAGTGGTCCCCATTCGAATAAGCGATTTCGGTTCTATAGGGTTAAATTAAAATGAGATAACTCGGTGGAAACGTGATAAAACTGCGCGCTCTGATTGTTCTCTAAATGTGACGTAATTTTATCGTGTTGTTCACATCACAGTCGCTAATACAGAGAACAAATGGGTACAAAAAATTGATAATGGCAGCGTACTGTTTTTCGCTTTTCACTTGCTACAAGTACGTTCATCTAAAGCAGTATCTAACATATATTTTAACTTTTCTGTATTCAGTGACGTGTGACAATTGATCTACAAAACTTTATTCAGTGAAATGTCTGCACGAAACACTCTGATGCAGGTCATATAAAGGTGAACGCAAGAAGGAAGATTTCGAGTCTAATTCCTCGTGACTTCTCTTCGCCTAGGATAATTACTGGAACATTGCTTGCTTTTTTATCGTTGCGGAGAAAACGGAGCTGCACAACAAAAGAATTATTGATGATAGCCAAATTTTCACGTTGTTGTGCCTGCAGCTGGTGTAAGTTGAAAACGTCACATCATGGCTCTGGTCCACCGAGAGTATGCAGATAGTCTCTGATGCAAGTTCTATCACACCAGATCAATATGCAGTGGAAATCAACTGCTGTGCTCACACTACAACGTTTAACCGATAAACGTCTGTACATATCAGTCTTCTCGCATATTACTTATGGTTGAAAGATTTAGGTAATACATTTAGTCCACTAACTATGGATTAAAACGGTTGATTTGATCTGGACATCGAAAGAGTCCAAAGAAGGGGAGACAGCGTTACGGAAATGATACAGGATCTGGGATGGGAATCATTACAACAACGGCGCTTATCGCTGCGGTGTGGGCTACTTGCGAAACTCCAATCGCCAACATTCTCCTCCGAATGCGAAAATATATTGGTGACTCCCACTTACATAGGTAGAAATGATCATCTGAATAAAATACGAGAAATCAGAGCTCGAACAGAGAGATTCAGGTGTTCTTTCTTCCCGCGCGCTATTCGAGAATGGAATGGGAGATAAATAGTATAATTGTGGTTCGATGAACCCTCTACCAGGCACTTAAATGTGATTTGCAGAGTATCCCATGTAGATGTAGATGTAGATGGTATGATTATATTTATTCAAAATGTGACTAAAGTCGCAATGCCTTATAACTTGAATGACAACGTTATAATAACCAAACAAGTTTTCATAAACACTTAGAAGAAAGAGCGCCGCCTATTTTGGAACAGAACAGTTGTAGCTGAACTGACACCTAGATACCTAAAAAGGTACACATTATGTAGTCAGAGAAGATGTCAGTCGTAAATAGAAACAAGATAAAAAAGAAAATACCTTGAATTAGCAATCAAGTACATAACAAAGTAAGAGATTGTTCAAAAGATTATCAGAATCATAATAGAAAACATTGACTTCATTTATCTCCGGAACGATTCATTAAAAAACCCGATCAGCATGGCTAATATGATCTTTCCATATCGGTGTTCTCGGTTGCTGCTGGCATTTAGCTACATTAGATAGCTGCGACCTGCGTTTTCCGTAGTCTGTTAGTCATGTTCCATGACTATTTATCGCCGTCATGTGAAAAGAAAAAATCTCGATGTTGATTGAATTAATCTTTACTTATTGACTTTGTGGCCAAATTCCATAGCCTAAATGAAAGTCAGAACAAGGAATTGAAGCTTAGTGCAGAGGCAAATCCAGGAGTGTTTTAATAATTTCTGCCGTCTTCCTTTCAAAAAACATCGAATACGACACCATCGTTCCAGCCGATGTCCATAAAGATCTAACGATCCCCTCAATCGGGAACCTGGAAGGTACTTTCCCAACTCCCACCAGCGACTTAAATACGTATCAACCAATCGCTGACAAGTAAATGCAATGTAGCAAGGTTTTTACCACGTTCTCGCGGTATAGTGTAGCATATATGTCATTCGGAGGAATTTTCAGTTTCCGTGCTATGTTTTCACGTGAAGACAAAACTTGGAAAGTTGACAAGACCCCTTCTACCCAGTGCCCTGTTTTTAGAGCGAATGTTTGTTTCCCAGCTCCGTGGGATTAAGAGTGATCAGCTTTAGTCTACGGGCTGTCACGGTTCGACTAGGTGAACGGTCAGGGAGTTCTTGTCAAGGAACATTCGCCAGCTGCACTATTCACAAATTTTGCAAATTATTTATTAAAGGGGGGGGGCAGAAGGATAAGGGAGGAAGGGATTGACATTAGCTGCATCAGGGCACTGAAATAATCAAATGGCGACAAGTGAAAATGTGAGCCTGGCCGGAAATCGAACCCGTGTCTCCTGCTTCGGGTCGGCTGTCGCCTTAACCACTCGGCTACCCATCTCGCCTCCCGTCCGTCTCTAACTTTACAAGTTGCACGCTACGGCTGAAGTGCACCCATCGTCCATTCTCTATTACAGTCGTCATTGCGAATTCTCGTGCGGGAGGTCGAACGTGTGAACGTATCTACGGTGAAGTAAATGAACCAACTCCGTCTTCGCGTGTAAATACTTACAGACTGGTGTGGCGTCTGTTGTTTCGGAGATGTCCGAAAGAATAAACAAACCACTCTACAATAAGTATTCATATATTTGGCCGCTTCCTGTTCCGTTGCAGGATATTCCATTGTCTACAACTGGAGGTTGATGATTAGTCGAAAGCTCTCTTCCAAGAGAATTCCCCGTTTCTAGAGAGTACTCTGGATGAAATGTGTGGCTTTCCATGGGCCGTGAGAATGGTTCTCTGTACACTTTGTTCGAAAAACTTCCACGTATCTATAATAATATGCTGATTTTCTAACAGTAGGAACAAACGTTCCTCACTAAAATTAAGCCAAATAAGTGTCGGGTCCATTCTCGAATACTACTGGCTTTCTCGTTGTGATTTAATAACAGCCACCGCAGGATTCTAGGCCGTACTCAAATGAAATCCCGCATCCTTGCTAATGAGATTATCAGTTGTACGGTTATGTATTGCTTTCTTAATGAAACATTACCAAAAATTGAATCCGGGGATAAAATTTCTGTCTTCTCGTAAAAAATACGATGCCCTGTGTTCAAACAGTGTTCTGCAATTGTAGACTTCTCCAAATGACTTGAGCGTGTATAACGGTGATGTTCATCATGGCGTCCTTGTAGCCCTTCTATGTGACATGACTGGTATATACGTGGTACAGTCAATAAATACTGAGTGGCGCCTTGGTATGGTACCATGTCAGTCTCTCGCCCCTGCAAAAGACAGTTGAGTGCATACACTGGAAGCAGACGTACGGTCCTTGTTGTGATGGTGAGTTGATTGCTCCAGTCAATTTCATTAAGCAGCACGTGTGCAAAATATTTTTTTGTGTCTTGAAAGTTAACTTATCGTGACTATAAGCTGCTCACACCAACTTCGAAATTTTATAAACGTGTTTTTCGAGGTATGTACAAAAGTGTTTATTTCTGCAGGTCTGAAAAACAGTGAAAAATCTCCTTGTTTCAACTGGAAGACGTAATATACTAAAAACATTTATATCTTAAAAGTGGCTTCAGTCACAGTCGACATAGAATTACAGCAACGCGATCCTCAATCGATCACGGCCGTAAGTGTCTGTAATCGGCAGTAGAGAAAGGTCGACGATCCTGTTATAATATGTGAAACTCTGTAATGGACTTCAGAATTCAAAATGGATGCACATGAACATCGACTAACACCAGGTGTTGTGCTCCTAAAATCCAAGGTTTTGACAGTTGAAGTTTTATGAAAATGTAAATACGCACTATTTTACGTGGCATACTGTTACTAAGAAAGTGTTCCCAAATGACTCCACGCTAAACTGAAGTATCAATTTGCCAGTGCGTCTTCACCACAAATACAATCAAATGGAATCGAATGCGCTCATGATAAATAATAAAAAAATAGGTGACAGTATACTTGAAATGTATTACCTCTAGGTGAGAGAATGTGTCGCACTACAACTTTAGTTCTAAGCTATTGTCTCCAGTGGAACTGCAGATGGATTCTCTGATTGCAGCCAAAACACAGAAACACACTACACTGCTTAAATTGTATTTAAAGCTGGCAAACAAAACAACACAAAGACCAAAATCGATCTGATATTTTTAATACTCGAGGTATACGGAAGTAATGTCTAGGAAACGAAACGTGACGTTACATGTGTCATGAATTGCTATAAGCAGGACATTTAAATGCAATACCATTAATTACAAAGCATATCGGAGATGAGCAACGTTGGTAGCCAAATGCAAACGTGTACTGGAATTTAATTTTTAAATATTACAACAAAAGTGCAGGTAAAATGTACGGTACTCATTGATTACGTATTTTTAAACCAACCAAAAACCCAGTCAACACTCAAAGGATTTAAGAACTGCTGTAACGTACTACATCAGTTTAATTGATTAGCAGAAGTATGGATCACATAAAATGTCGGATAAACACATAATGACATACGCCGTTGGTAATTTTAAAAAAAGGGTGCTTCAAACTACTATGTGTAATTAGCAGCACTGAAAATTTCTTTTCTTCAACATTTGAGATACGCACGACTAATGATACAGAATACAGATTATTCTAAACTGTCGTTCCCCAAAAGACAGCATAAAATTACAGCAACATGGACCTATGACGATTAAAGACATTATGTACATGTAGTCGACATGAAAGAAACGTGTCAACGCCGTTGTGTTAGTGTACTATGCAGTGGATTTGAAAAGTACATACACATCGTCAAAAACTAAGAATGATATCAGTTGTGCCGAGGTGGAGTGGCCGAGCGCTCTAAGGCGTCTTGCTGCGGAGCGCGCGGTTGCTCGCCGTCGAGGATAGATTCCTGCCTGGAGCACGTGTGTGTGTGTGTGTGTGTGTGTGTGTGTGTGTGTGTGTGTATGTGTGTGTTTTCCTCCTCAGGTTAGTTTAAGTTAGTTTCCTTAGTTTGTAAGTCTAGGGACTGACGACCATAGCAGTTTGGTCCAATAGGTTTACAAACATTTAAACTTAGTTCATTTTCTAAAAGCCAAGGACCTACCCTTTGAATCTGCGTGGTAAATGAAAACAAAGAGCCGGCCGCAGTGGCCGAACGGTATGAGCCAAATATTCAACGAACAACCAACGACCGAAAAGCATAGATCTCTACTACAAAATAAAATAATAATAATAAAATTAATTTAAAATTTTAAGAAAAAGCGGTGTGCGGCGCGCCAGTCACAATCTGCACAGCCGCTACGTCGGGGGTTCGAATCCCCCCTCGGGCATGGATATTTGTGTCGTCTTTAGCATAAGGTAATTCATAAGTAGTTTGTAAGTTTAGGGACTGATGACCCCGTAGTTAAGTCCCTTAAGCTTAACAAACATTTGAACATTTTTTGAAAACAAAGAATTATTTCACGTGGGGACGTATACGTGGGTACCACAAAAAGAACAGTCAAAAAACGACTAGATGAGCACAAGGGGAACTGTAGAAGGGGAGAGATTGACAGATCAGCTGTTGCTGAACATGTTTTTCAACCAGGGAACCACCTTAATTTAATTTGATGAGACTCAGGTTTTAGCAGCCACAAATGGATACCGCGAAAGACTGTATAGAGAGGCTATAGAAATTATAAAACACCCCAATAATTTCAGTAGGATGGAGGAGGGTGCGAAACTAAATGATATCTGGATTCCGGTTTTGAAGAAGAAATGTAACAGTCTTCCACCATGGGACGATATTAACGGACGGAGGCATTCGGCAACGATGAATTGCGCGCGCATGTCAAAACATCTGACGTCACACCACTGCACGCGAACCCTCGTAAACGGAATTTGGCTTCAGTCAGTAGCCAGCCAGGGTGTGAATCGGACATCCAAAAGTGCCACGATCCCCTTTGAGAATGTCCTCCGCAGTCGGGGACGAAACGTTAGGTTTTAATAATAAACCCACTAGACCACGGCGTAACAGCCCGAAAATTTTTAGTAATTTTGACCATTCCGGCCGTGAAAGTTTACATTTTACAAGTGTTGGTGATCATTAAATTGTGCTCTGCGCAAAATTCTACCAAGCGATCTCCTCTTTCATTCCTTTTTCCCAGTCCATATTCACCTACTACATTTCCTTCTCTTCCCTTTCCTACTACCGAGTTCCAGTCACCCATCACAATCAAGTTTTCGTCTCCCTTAACTTTCTGAATGATTTCTTTTATCTCCTCATACATTTTTTCGATATCCTCATCATCGGCCGTGCTAGTTGGCATATAAACTTGCACTACTGTCGTCGGAGTTGGCTTCGTGTCTATCTTTACTACGATATGCGATCACTATGCTGTTCGTAGTAACTTACCCGCATTCCTATTTTCTTATTCATTATCAGACCTACTCCTGCGTTACCACCAAATGATTTTGTATTGATAACCTTATACTCACCTGACCAGAAATCCTGTTCATCCTGCCACCGAACTTCACTAATCCCTGCCATATCTAACATTAACAGATCCATTTCTCTTTTCAAATTTCCTAGCTTACCTACCGATTAAGGGTTAGAATATTCCACGCTCCGACCCGTAGAATGCCTGTTTTGTTTTTCTTGATGACGACATCCTCCTGAGTAGTCCCCGCCCGGAGATCCGAATGGGGGACTATTTTACCTCCGGAATATTTTACCCAAGAAGACGCCATCATATAGTCACACAGTAGAGCTGCATGTCCTCGGAGAAGTAACGAAGTAACAAAGCCATGTTAGCTGATGTTACAAGGCCAGCTCAGTCAATTATCCAGACTGTTGCCCCTGTAACTACTGAAAAGGCTGCTGCCCTCTTCAGGAACCACACGTTTGTCTGGCCTCTCCACAGATACACCTCTACTGTGGTTGGACCTATGGTACGGCTATCTGCATCGTTGAGGCACGCAAGCCACCCCACCTAGGCAATGTCTGTCGTTCATGTGGGTGGGATTCTGCCCTACAAACACTAACTGTACCTAAACAGTTAATGGTTTACTTGTTTTACCGTTCTTGGACCACATTACAAAGCTGCCCTTCCTGTTACTTCGTTGATGTCGGATCTGACCAGGGGACGGTGCAGTGCAGAGCAAAGCAGTGCTGTGCGGTCTCACTCTTTCTCCAGTTATCCCTCTCGCTCCGTTTTCGACACTAGCGACGCTCGGACGCGGCCGGGGCGGTGAACTACAGAGTACTCCGCCCGCGGGCGGAAATATTGGTCATGCCTGATGTAGATGATCTTGAAGCATTTACAGAAAAATTTATTTACTGCAATTGTCACGTATTATGAGGATCAGACACTTTTAACTTCTAAACTACCTGGTGTTTACGTTCAGTCCACAATCATTCTGAAATAGCACTACAGGACTAACACAAAAACATTTAAGTGTAGAAGTAATGGCAAGTGCGTAACTAAACACCGGCAATATATCATTCTGTGCAACACTTCAATTAAAATCACAGAAGCAGAAAATACAAAAATTAACAAGCGTGCATTTCCGCAAAATTTTTACGCCATGATGGAAAGGATGCAGAATCAAGGAAGCGACAAATCTCTCGGGGAAATAGTTGCCTTAAGATTCCCTTACCTGTAATTGATTTTCCTGCTAGTTGGTCTTTCACGGACGAGCTGAAAATCAGTATCACATGGTAACATTAATGTAGGTAATTCCAAACCACAAATATATGAAGTATCTCCAAAAAGTAAGTTCCGTTTGGTTACATAAAACAAACGTGTACGGATACAGAAAAAAAAATTGTTCAAAAATCTACAACTGTTAAACTACTTTTCTACATATCTCCCGAAATTTTGTAGGCACTTGTCATTGCGTGGCACAGGTTTTTGTATGCTTTCTTCATGAAAGTTTGCCGCCTGTGTATTCAACCATGTGGTAATATGTTCTTTCATCTCGTCATCATCGTTGAAGTATTGATCAGCAAGGACAGATTTTAGGTGTACGAAGAGACGAAAGTCGCTAGGAGCGAGGTCCGGACTGTATGGAGGATGAGTAAACACCCCCAGTGAAATTCCCGTAATTCATCGTGTACTTGATCACATCCTTTATTGAACAGTCTGATACATCTTCTACCAATCACTCATGCCATTTTGTCCGTAAACCTCGCAGATTTGTCCATGAATTTCCTTCGGTTTAACTTTCTTTGCATTTAGAAAACGAATCATAGATCTGATTTCACATGCGGCGTCATTTACAATTACGGCTGACATTATAAAGAAGCACTACAAAGCACATGGCGGCAACAGGCGATTTGAAAATGGCGTACATGTCTTCTCCTTGAATCAAAGCAACGAGCTTAAGTCAGATAACTGCCGCGCATGCTCGGAACTGCAATCGTAACGCTGCCGCGGATAGAAATAGAAACGGAACTTACTTTGTGGACGACCCTAGTACATCAAGAAATTTAATAAGCTGCGAATAATAGTTTCAAATTAGTAAAGTAAACAGTGCAAAGAAATATTTTGCCATGACTAAAAATAAGACTCAAAGGACGGAAATACACTTAAAAAATTGAAAAACTGCAGTGAAAATTCGATTCCAGTTTTTGATTACATATGAAGCACGAAGCGAAACGCTTCAACAGTAATGTGTTAAATATGTCATTACTAAGCAAATCTCTCACTCGTACTATAAAAACCAAAAGAAAATGTTTGTATAGTCTATGGGACTTAACTACGGGGTCATCAGTCCCTAAACTTACAAACTACTTATGAACTAGAACGGCACAAATATCCATGCCCGAGGGGGGATTCGAACCCCCGACCGTAGTGGCCGTGAGGACCGTGACTGGAGCGCCTTAGTTCCCCATTTTTATTTTTTTATTTTTTTTAGTAATATCCATTGCAAAACAGAAACAAAAGGTTCTTCTTTAAAAGGAAACCAACGCCTGACCGCATTTAAGCAGTGCACACACACACACTACTACAGATTAACAAAACCAAACAAAACTTGTAGAGAGGAGGGAGCTGCGCGCTGCCGTGGCTACAGGAGGCCGGCGGCAGGCGTCTGGCCGCCCACACAACCCACCGTTACCATATGCAGTAGACTGTTTTTTTTTTTTTTTCGTTAAAAACAACTGATTAAAAAAACTAGGAATAAACAGCAATATCCATTGCAAAACAGAAACAAAAGGTTCTTCTTTAAAATGTAAGTGAAACTGTTGCTTCTTTAAATGGCGACAGTAGCAGTAATTGCAGTTCCAAGACAAAAAAGTTTATCCTATTCCAGCCTTTTCAAAAGCTTTATTTAGCATGTTGCTAAACTGTTTTTTCTCATCAATAGTGCGTATGATTCTCCATTTCGCAGTGTACATGTACGATTGAAAACTTATGGGATTTCTTCTGCAGGTCCGTGGATTCAATATATAGTTTACTTAATTACCGAGAAGCCACATAATTGTATTGTTCTTTGTTTTCGGGTAATAGCTTCTTTCCGGCCACATCATAATTTCTGAAGTGTAACTAGTTTCGGAGGTTCTTGATAGTAATGCTATTCGTTTCCTCACCCACTTCCAGTTGTCGATATGTCCGCTACAAGTGAATCTATGGATTATGGTGTCCAGTAGTCCACATTTTCTGCACTTGTCTGTATCACTTTTTCCGATGCGATGAAGCTTTTCGTTCGTTGCTATCGTCTGGTTCACGACTTTGTACCAGGTGGACGCAACCTCTGACGTTTGGATTTTAAGGCTGATGTTTTTCCACACTGTCAACCAGTTTCTGTGTGGAAACTTTAGCATAATACTGTTTGCCATATCTTTCTGTTGCCATATCTGTAGGATTTGGGTTGTAGTTAAAGTCGTATATGGTACACGACTTTCTTTTAAGTAACTATACTCCATGTAAAACAGACTGATATGTTTCAGACGGAAGTTATGATTACTGATATCTATCGGCGGATTCATGCTCTTTGGCTGCAGTATTTTAAAGAGTTTTTCTGTAATATTACTGTGGTTGCCATGTATTAATCTTTCTGTTCGTCTAAAGTATAATGCAGTTGCCTTCCTATGAATATCAGTGAGTGTGAGTCCTCCAGGCTCCAATCTTGGTTTTGTTAATGTTCCGGGTGTCAGCTTAAAAATGTTTCCTCTTCACACGTACCTGGCTGCTAACTGCATTACTTTATTTGCCTGTCCTTTTGGAATCGGGAAAATCTGAGCCACTTAGTATGCCTTGGACAATAGATAGGTGTTGACAATCCTCACGGCTCCAATAAGGTTTAGTGATCGCCAGGTTGCTTGCATTTTGTTAACTGTCGCTCTCCAGTTCAGGGCCGAGACCGCTAACATTTACACAACACACGCACCAGAACACTAAGTGACGATACTGGACAACAAGTTAACACTTAACACGAAAGAAAGAGCTATTCGCGACTTGTGAATGCTTTAAATTGTAAGCACACTCCCGGATGTCCTCACGCTACCGCGTCTGAAGCGCTACTGTCCCCTCGGGCACCGCGCCCGGCACCAAAAGAAAGAAAAGTATCGTCTGCTAGTGATGCTCACATTCTAATCTGACTGAGCGTTAATCCAATCACCTTCATAGTACTTGTCTTCCGTTCCATTCTCGAATAGCACGCGGTAGGACAGAACACACAAATATCTCCGTTTCAGCTCCGATCTCTTAGTTTGTTTTCATTATCATTTCTCCCAATGTACGAAGGAGTCAACAATATATTTTCGCATTCGGAAGAGAGAGTAGGAGATCGAAATTTCGTAAGTAGATCCCGACGCAACGAGAAACGCCGTTGTTTTATCGCTTCCCACACCAACTACTGTTCAAATGTTTGTTAAGCTTAAGGGTCATAACAACGGGGTCATGAATCCCTAAACTTACAAACTACTTATGAACTACCTTACACTAAAGACGTCACAAACATCCATGCCCGAGGGGGGATTCAAACCCCCGACTGTAGCGGCCGTGCAGACTGTGACTAGCGCGCCGCAGATCGCTCGGCCACTGCGACCAGCACAACTACTGTAATTTCCGTGAAATTCTCTTCACTGTGTTCCGATAATACAAACCGAGCTGTCCTTCTTATTCTTTCGATGTCCACCGTGGATCCTAGCTGATGAGGATCCGACACCGCGCAGCAATACTCCAAACATGGGTGGGCAAATGTGGTGTATGCAGTCTCTTTAATAGTTCCTTTGCATCTTCTTAGTGCTCTGGCAATAAAATGTAGATTTAGCTGGCAGTCCCCACAACAGCTTACAAGTGTTCTGCACCTATTAGAAGTCAGTCATAATAGTAATTTCTAAGTTATTAGTTGAATTTACCAGCCCAGATTTTATAGATTTATCATAAACAACATTTAACAGATTCCATTTCAACTCGCATCAAACAGATATTTTGTCTCAATCGTTCTCTAGTTAAATTTGATCTCCGATTATTTTACTAGACAGTGAATGACCGCATCATCTGCAAACACTCTAATAGAACTGCTGAGATTTTTCCCAAATCGTTTATATAGATGTGGGACAGTAGAGTACCTATAACAACAGTCTGTGCCTCACCCAGTGGCGGATACAGAATTTTTTTTCTGGAGAGGGGGGAGCACAAGGCTGAGGAGGGTGAATATGTCACTTAAGGGCTTTGTGAGACTAATTTGAAAATATATCGGCCCCTAGCCTCACAAACTAGATTAGATTAGATTAGTACTTGTTCCAAAGATCATGAATACGACACTTCGTAATGATGTGCAATGTGTCAGGTTAATGAAAGGTCACTTTACAAATTTTTACTTTGTATTAAATAGTACACGACACAATATTTTATTTTTTTAATTATTATTTTTTCAGATTTATTAATTTATATATAAAAATTCATATATAGTGTAGGAGTTGCCATTCAGAAATTCTTTTAATTTATTTTTAACTGCTGGTTGGCTACCTGTCAGGCTTTTTTGATGCTGTTTGGTAGGTGACCAAAGACTTTTCTGGCAGCATAATTCACCCCTTTCTATTTATCCTAACTCATTCTAAGGACAAGACACACCCAGGCACAAGGGAGGTCTCAAACCTCTAGTGGGAGTGACCACGTACTCCGCGACATTGCGCCCCAGATCACACGGCCATTCCCGTGCGGCGCACATGGTTTGACTGTCTTTTTGGTACATGTAGTGTTCCGGAGCTCTTTTTTATTTTGTGGTAAATTAATGAACTTTTCACTATTTAATGTGATTGAATCATTGTAATATTTTTTGTAATCATAGGAACTTGAGAATGAGTCCATAGTGCACTGAAACTAGTAGTGCATTGGTAATTAGCTGGAAATATTTAATTTGACAAGTGCAAACGATTTTACCTGGTGATGCCAGCAACAGAAAACATCTGCACTACTCGAAGGACATCCATTCATTTCGGAGAGCTGCCAACGTTACGCTGCTCAAAAATGTTCAAATGTTTGTAAATATATCGGACCAAACTGCGTGGTCATCAGACCGTAGCTTACAAACTACTTAAACCTAGGTAAACTAACCTAAGGACAACACACACACCCATGCCCTAGGGAGGACTCGAACCTCCACGGCGAGCAACTGCGCACTCCGCAGCGAGGTGCTTTAGACCGCTCGGCTACTCCACCGTGGCCCGTTACGCTGCCCCTAGATGCGAAATATTACTGCAGACATTGTTACGGGTAACTTTTCCAACACTGCGACGCTGCCTTCCACTCACTGCTCCTCGCCTCAAAAACTTAAAAATCAGATTTCCTGTGTTTGCGTTGTACTGAATCAATTTTGTTCTTCATGCTTTGTAAAGTTGCTATGCAAAACGAGATAAGTTTCTAAGAAAGCTTTTGCGATCAGCAAAATTACACTTGAAACTTCCTGCAAGATTAAAATTGTGTACCAGAAACAGGATTATAATCTGGGACCTTTGTCTTTGGCAGGCAGACACACACACAACTTAAATTTGTGGCTACAGATTTCATCAGAAAAAGGCACACATACATTCACACAATCACTCAAAAATAACTCAAACATATATTTCCACTACCTCTGGTTGCTCTGATGAAACAAGCATCTTGATAGTGAGTTATAAGGGGAGTGGAGGAGGAAGAATGGCACGCAAAGGTGGGAATGGAACATTCTAATATGCATAACAGATTGTGAAGGCTCTGAGAGTTGTGAATGTGTAATGCAGCTTGAAATGCAGTAAAGGGAAAGGGCAGGAGTGTGAGCAGAGGAATATGTAGAAGTATGTGTGTGAATGGAAAAGAATCAATAAAAATAAATTACAGGAATGTTTAAATATTTAAAAAATGCAATAAAGTACAAAATAGTTGTCATTCAATTGGAACAGAGACATGAATTGGAAGGAAGAAGCCAGGATGGTTGCAGGTCCATATTATTGTAGATACAACTCCCATCAGTAAAATTCAGAGGAGCTGGTGGTGGAAGGAAGAATCAAGATCCAGCAGCTTTTGAATTCAAGTGGCTTGTGCTCAGCTGCATGCTCTGCCAAAGGGCGGTCAATTTTGCTTTGTACTGCAGTTTGATGGTGGCAATTCATCATGACTGGTTGGTAGTCATAGCAGTGTAAAAGATTGTGCAATTATTGTGGTACTGAACGACAAGAGGGACAGTCTTTTGTGGCTGGTTATTGGGGGTGGAGGGAGTAATGGTGGCATGTAGAGATATGGCACAGAAAATCAGTTTGCTAACTAGGTCAGAAGGTTAATGTCTGTCTGTGAAGGCCTTGGTGAGCCTTCAACATATTGGGTAATGGAGTTCTCATCACTGAAAATTCACTGGCCACAGCTGGCAATGTTGTATGGAAAGGATTTTTTGGATGAGCCTTCAACATATTGGGTAAGGGAGTTCTCATCACTGAAACTTCACTAACCACAGCTGGCAATGTTGTATGGAAAGGATTTTTGGATGTGGAATGGATGGAAGCTGTCCAAGTGTTGGTACTGTCATAGTTTGTGGGTTTAATGTGGACAGGAATGTTCATGGAGAGGACAGTGAGGTGGAAGTTTTGAGGCTGTGAAGGAATGAGGAAAAGATGTCCTGGCCATGAGTCCACACCATGAAAATATAAATGAATCTGAGGCAGGCCACGGGATTCAGATTTTGGAAGCCTATAAAAGTTTTCCTCTACACAAGAAGTAAATTGGTTGGCACTGTTGTCCTTTCTTCTACCCGGAGGTTGGTATTCTTAAGATGGGGCTTGGGGAAGGATGCTGATGCTAAGTTGGAGGTGAGGAATTACTCTAAGGTGGGCAGAGGGTGGTTAGGTAGGAGTGGGGAACAGTTATGGATGGATGGTGGTATGCATAAAGCATACAATAACTACCACCATCATAGTTTAGCAAAAGATATTACCGAGAAACCAAAACAATTCTTGTCCTATGTAAAGTAGATCAAGTGTTAAATTTAACATTTAAGAAATCATTCACAAAGGAGGACCTTAAAAACATACCTTCATTTGATGTTGCACTGACTCCAAAATGGAGGACATAGTAATAGTAATAGTAACAGGCATAGCCAGTATAGACAAACAGCTGAGAGAGTTGTAAACAAACAAGTTATGTCCAGATGGAGTACCAATCCAGTTTTACAATCACATACAGTTTTACAAAGATTACTCAGTGGAATTGGCCCCTTACTTAGCTTGCTTTTATCATAAATCTGATCCAAGCAACTGGAAAACAGTACAGGTGACTTCCATATATAAGAAAGGCAAAATAACAGACCCACATAATTACAGACCAGTATCATTAATATCGGTTTTCTATAGAATTCTCAAACATATTCTCAGTTCTAATATAGTAAATTTCCTTGAGATGGAAAGGATTCTGATATGCATCAGCGCAGTGTAACGTTTCTGCTATGTTGCACACTCCATACAAAAATCAGTTGCCAACATTATAAACATGAAATATCTGACACCTAAAATAAAACTTCACTACCGGCAACAGGCAGATTGCATATTTCTCATTTTTCAAAAGATATTCAACATGGTGCCACACTGCAAACTGCTAACAAAGGTACGAGCATATGGAATAGATACCCAAATATGTGAGTGGCTCAAAGACTACGCAAGTGATAGAATCCTGCCACGGTGGAGTAGCCGAGCGGTCTAAGGCCCCTCGCTGCGGAGCATTCGGTTGCCCGCCTTCGGAGGTTCGAGTCCTCCCTGGGGCATGGGTGTGTGTGTTGTCCTTTGGTTAGTTTACCTTAGTTTAAGTAGTTTGTAACCTATGGACTGATGACCACGCAGTTTGGTCCGATAGATTTACAAACATTTGAACATTTTGATAGAACCCATGCATTGTTTTCAATGATGAGTGTTCATCAGAGACTAGAGTATCATCAGGAGTTCTACAGGAAATGTATTCAGTAATAGATCACCAGACAGCAATATTAATGGATTTTTAATGCCTTGATCTTGCTTTAAATAAACTCATGAGTTACAACAAAACTGTAGTACATTTCCTTAACGTCATTAAAAGTCACAGCCTTCGTGTCACAATGAACTCCCCAACCCAAATTACAAAAATTAATACCACTCTACCTGATCAAATCTGTGTCAATGTGGAGAAATAATCAGCTCAGACATTCGACACCAGATATAGTGATCATCGGGCACAACTACTTACTCTGCCCCTCAGTTGCAGAGAATTAATCTGTGATGATTTTTCAGCAAGAGAAATACAGAATATTTTCTAATGTTATTGTCTAATGAATCATAGGATGATACTTTGACTAAATCTAAGACAAATGACAATTTCTACATTTCTTAACGAAATTCAGTGAGTTTTTCAGAAATGCATCCCTAAAAAGAAACAAAAGTGCAAGAACACAATCAAACCAAAGAACTGAATTACAGCAGGAGCCAGAATGTCTTGTAACATGAAAAGAGATTTATTTAAACTCTCAAAGACAAAAAGTGATCCAGAACTTCCTGATTCTTTCTAAAAATATATATCAGTTCTCAAACAATCCATAAAAGAGGCAAAATTAAGATAGAATTACCGATATTTCAGGTACTTGTCAAGCTAGACAAAGGCATTATGGAAAACTGTCCAAAAATTTACTAGGAAGAAAGAATCTCATAAGAATATTACTCTATCCTATAATGACAGCCTTATTATTGATCTTAAGTTACTGATATGTTCAATTCTTACTCTACCACAATTTCAAAAACTTTTGTGACTCATAAATTTGGTAAGTAAGATGTTAAAGACAACCAGGAACTTTCTAATTTTGAGATCAATGGAAAAAATATACATTCCTCACACCTGCTGGTTACAATGAGAACTTAAAATCATCAATTCATTAAAAACAGCAATTCAGCAGGTATGAATGAGATACCCAATCACATAATAAAAATTTCAGCAAACATTACTTATCACTCTGTCATTAGACATCTGAAGTCCTTCACTGTCAGAGGGCATTTTCACAGCTCTATTATACTTTTTTAAGAAAAGCGTACTCCTGTAAAATGCAGGAATCTTAGAATTTAACATCCCATCAACATCATGATCATTAGAGATAGAGCTCACACTCAGACTTTTGGATAAGGATGGGGAAGGAAATTGACTGTGCCCTTTCATAGAAACCATCCCAGCATTTCACTGGAGTGATTTAGGAAAAACACGGAAAACCCAAGTCTGGATGGCCGGAGGTGGATTTGAACCACCATCCTTCCTCATCACACGTAATGTCAACTCACAGACCTGTTGCACTGTTATATGACTTGTCAAAAATTATTGAACAACTCTTCCTAGTTTGGCTAAAAAGATTCTTCAGTCATAATAATATATAATTTGAATGACAACATGGCTTCAGGGCTCAGTATTCCACTGACACTGCTACCTTTAATTTTGTCAACCAAATCTTAAACACAGTTGACAATCACTCCAAAATTTCAATTATCTCCTTAGACTTAACTAAAGCTTTCGAAGATATAGGTCATTCAATCCACTAAAGAAAACTTTATTGTTATGGCACATGTAGTGCACCAAATGAGTGGTTGAAATTGTACTTAGCTAATCGATCTCAGATTACAGAAGTCAAACACAGACATGGTAACACTACACGAAAGTGCCTTTTGGATCCATCCTCACTGTGACATTATGTACCGCAGGACTCTGTCTTAGGACCATTTTGTTTCCTAATATACATGGTGATTATAATTAAAGTTAAATTTTCAAAAATAGGGCCACTGGTCAAAATGTTGTCAGATTGCAATGTAATATTCTCAAACAAGGGGGAAAACTTATGGCCAAAGAAAAATAAATAGTGTGAAAATTGATCAATAGATGGCACTGTAAGTATCATAATTTAATAACAGTGGTCAACGATAAATGACAAATGAATCGTCCATGGGAAAAAGGGGGTAGATCAGTTCTTCTTAATTATACAGGAAAGACAATGTTAACACCAAAGCCTTCTGCAAATTTTATTTAACAGCACTTAGTCAACACCTGATAATCATACACTATGGAACTTAAACAACAGCTGCAATTGTCCTGCAAACTGACTGACCCCCTTCTTTCCTTTTTGCATATTGATTTACCTTATTTTTCCTGTGGCACTATATTTTTAAACTGCTGTACCTTTGGACTATCCACCCGATTTCCATGAAAGAAAAACTGATAAGAAAGCTGTGTTTAAGAGCTTTCTGAAACTGTAATAACACCAAACTTTTTTTTTTTTTTTTTTTTTTTTTTTTTTTTTTTTTTTTTTTTTTTTTTTTTTTTTTTTTACTTAGCCCCTTTTTCCCATGGACCCTTCAAATGAATCATATAACAATGCCTAAGGTGTAAGTTAGACATTAAACAAACAGTGTAAGTATTTGGACTGTTGTAAGAAATGCAATGTAAAAAATTAACACCTTTTTTATGCCATCTGGCACCTTTTCTACTTACTGTTTAAATCTTTAAAAACACTCTAAATTTAATACTTTCATTTATTAAAATTGTTTAACATTGTGTCTTTATACATTACATTATTAATTTACATTTATACAAATAACAATAAAAATTTTCCCTGATTTTAAGTTCATTTTTTATTTTAAAATTTCTTAAATAATTAGACATCAGGAAAAATATCACCATGGATATAAAAAAAATACATTTCATATCTTAGGTTTGTTGTTCATTACAACTTTTGTATCCAAAATTTGAGCAAGTGAATGTTTACAACAGGTAACTTAATCATTCTTCATCTTCTTTTCAAGAGATGAATTGTATATATTTATCTTTTTGTACTTAAGCGTCTTTCAGCATGTTTTTCTAACATATGCTTAAATATTGATTCTGTTTCATCTATGGGTTTTCCATCTGTTTCCGGCAAAAGACAGTAAATATGGATAAAAGCAATCAGCCCCATGAAACCATGTAGCCAAAATGTCCCTTTCACTCCAAGTGCATAAATCAGATAAGGGTATATCTGCTCACTGATGAAGGAAGCCGAATATGCTATAGCTGCAGTCGCACCAAGTGCTATGCCACGTGACCTGAAAGAAAAGATTCATGAAATATGCAATGCCAGTGGAATTTTATATGTACAATTAAAGTTCAGTTTAGTTTTGTACAAGTACTTAACGTGGTTATGTGCATTGATAAAACTACAATTCCAAATGCATGTTTCTTCGATTTGTTCTCACCCTCACCAAATCAATGATTTGTTAATGTGAAAAAAATACTAAATTACATTATGATATGAAGACCACATTTTAGCATATGTATTCTTAAGACATTATGCACCAAATTTTTCATTTTCTTTTACCTCATAGAGAGCTTTTCATCTAAGTCTTCAGTACACGCAAGGAAGTTATATTTAATTGAATAGAAATGTAATGAAATCAGAACAGACATCTACATCCAAATAAACACTCTTGTAACGTTTCTGCTATGTTGCACACTCCTTACAAAATCTGTTGCCAAGATTACAAACACGAAATATCGGACACCTAAGTAAAACTTCGCTACCGGACATGTAAAATATCAGATTTTTGCATTCAGTTTGAAATACTATTAACACTATTAGTAAAACACATTTAGGAAATAGTATGTTGATTTAAACATACATTTGGCTATCCTTTTATGTAATTGTCAATTTTTAATACTTTCGAAAATTTAGCTGCAAACACTAAAAATGCATTACACTTAGTTTCGGAAGTTGCTGAACCTATAAAGATACTTATTTGTATAAAAACAACACTACTACATGTTATAACTATTGCACAATGTTATTACATATTTACCTTTTGTTTAAATAAATTAGGGCACACCATGTTTATATATCACTGGATCCTAAATTAAATACTGATCATTTTTCACATACTAAAATTAATAATCAATTTGGTACTAAGGAACTAGCTTCAAAATAGATGAAACTACTATGACTTTATACAAATCCATATTTATAAAAAAAATTAGATCACAAACTGAAATACATTAAAATTCCATGTCTCAATAATAGTACGCCTACACAATATTGGCAAAACAGATAAGTGTGCACTTCAAAAACACAAATAATGTAAATAATTTGAGAAAATGTATCACTAGTCAAAACACTACTTTTAATTTGTGTACACTATTAAATACAAATTTCATAAAACACTTACATACATTGAGATAAATAGTTAAAGCCTAAATGTAATATTTTAATTTGGGTATTTTGGCAGGTTTAAAGTATTGTTATATTATTTATTTGGTA
Source organism: Locusta migratoria (assembly GCA_026315105.1). Lineage (NCBI taxonomy): Eukaryota > Metazoa > Arthropoda > Insecta > Orthoptera > Acrididae > Locusta > Locusta migratoria. Next base: position 132,531,790 of record CM048748.1, on the reverse strand, counting down.
ACCGAAGAACTTTGTTATCAATCTTATTATGCGGTTATGATGAAAGATGTTTGAGAGAAACCATGTTTTGTCACTCTTTTGGTAGTCGCAAACCTGTAAACAGCTCTGTTGTCTTGCTGCTACATTTATTTATTTATTTTTTTAATTAATTTATATATATATATATATATATATATATATATATATATATATATATATATATATATATATATATATATATATATATTTTTTTTTTTTTTTTTTTTTTTTTTTTTTTTTTTTTGACACTGTGCAACTATATGATTGGTTTAACCTTCATTTAAATGGAAATAAAATTGTTTCTGTATCAACTGGAATCAAGTTTATGATTTACAAAACTATCCTGAAACATCAAATCTTTTAGTGAATACCGAAGACAGCTCACAACGCAGTGGACTTCAGCCAGCATATAAGTTCCTTTTTTTATCATCTTCACGCACAGTGGAATGACTTTGTTATTCTCAGCAATGCCAGATTTCATTTCTGTTTCACTCAATGACTTTCTGTCAATTACATTGTACTGTCTTCCTTCAAACAGGAAATCACAAAACCAGTCTCACAAATGTGGCAATATTTAATAAGTATGCAATTTGATTAGAGGCTGCTTGTGAGGTACAGTATCAAAAGCCTTCCAATTCAGAATAATGGAAGTGATTGTAGATTGCCTTGTCGATAGCACTCCTCACTTCACGTAAGAAACAGCTACCTACTTGTGTTCAGAAGTATCGTATTTTCGGAATCAGTGTTCACTATGGGTCATTCTCTTCAAGGTTGTTAATAATGTTAGACGAAAGTATATATTCTAGATCATTTCAGTTTCATTTGTTCATTTGTTCACTTATGTTTGGTGACAAGGGCAGAACAACAATAACGAAGTATAAAATGAAAGCACATGTGAATTCTGATGACATCTTTCACACCACACAAGATGTTTCTATTACAAATAAACAAAAAATATTTACACTTTTGTGACACCCTTAGTTCTGTGTTTGTTTTGGATTGATAATAAAAAGATTAGTATATCCTAATAATGATTAAAAGAAGATTTTATATAAAATTGCAAATAGAATTATAATTGTTTTATTTTATTTTATTCTTGTATATGGTACCGTAAGTTCCGGTGAAAGTTTCACAAAGTGATAAATTGTGTTCACAAAATAGAGATTGAATAAAATAGTTGGAGGCATATTTATTGCTGCCATAGGCAATTTATCCTGAAACAAAAATTGAAAAAAAAAAAAAAAAAAAAAAAAAAAAAAAAAAAAAAAAAAAAAATACTCATGTGAGTTGGTATGGTTAGAGGTTTAACCTGACAACTAAAATAAATTAATAATTGGTTCTTTTCATTGTTTTATTTTATTTTATTCTTGTATATGGTACCGTAAGTTCCGGTGAAAGTTTCACAAAGTGATAAATTGTGTTCACAAAATAGAGATTGAATAAAATAGTTGGAGGCATATTTATTGCTGCCATAGGCAATTTATCCTGAAACAAAAGTTGAAAAAAAAAAAAAAAAAAAAAAAAAAATACTCATGTGAGTTGGTATGGTTAGAGGTTTAACCTGACAACTAAAATAAATTAATAATTGGTTCTTTTCATTCAAACTATTCAATTGCAAAAATGTCTAAAGAAACCTTGGATCAAATTTCAAAAAAAATACCCAAAGCATACAATCTAAATTGGTGGCAAATTTAACTTACCCTCGATATGTTGGCAAAAATACATGTTCAAAACTGGAGGTTAGTGAACGCAGAATTATTGTAGCGAAAATGCATAACTGATTTCCCACAATCTATGAAAATTAAACAAAAAATATATCTATTCAAAATAGCAAATAAAAATTTGATTAATGCTTCCGAGTGAGATTCTCCAATCTTTCGAAACTAACAATCTGGGTGTTGATCATTTGTGACAATTTGATACCTAATAAATTAACAATACAGGGGTCTGAACTGCTGTGTTGCACAAAACAGGTTAGATCACTGTTACAAAAGCAAAGAAAAAAGCTTGCCAAATTTAAACATACAAAAAAATCCCCAAGACTGGCAATCTATTACAGAAACTAGAAATTTAGCTCCAACTTCAGTGGGAGTAGCTTACAACAGTTACCACAACAAAATGCTGTCACATAATTTGGTAGACAATCCTAAAAAATCATGGTTGTATATAAAGTATACTAGTGGCAAAACACAGTCAATACCTTCATTACACGATACAAATGTTAATGCTACTGATGACAGCTCAGCTAAAGAAGAATTGCTTATCACAGCTTTCCAAAATTCCTTCACTCCAGAAATCATACCAAGAATGGCTGTCAGCATGTGTAATTTAAAAGTAGATACCTCTGGAGTATTAAAACAACGTCGATCACTTAAGTAAAGTAAGTCTCCTGGTCCCGATTGTATACCTATTAGGTTCCTTTCAGATATGCTGATGCAATAGCCCCATACCTAACTATCATATACAACTGCTCGCTCAGCAAATATTTCATACCCAAAGACTGTAAAGTTGCACATGTCACCCCAATATTCAAGAAAGGCAAGATGAGAGATCCACGAAATTACAGGCCTGTATTATTTATGACGATTTGCAGCAGGATTTTAGAACATATACTTTCCTTAAATATCATGAACTACATAAAAAGGGAATAATCAACATGGATTCACATGATGTGATGAGTGCCATTGTCAAGGGATGTCAAATAGATTCTGTATTTCTAGATTTCTAGAAGGTTTTTGACACTATACCTCAAGCATTTTCTAATTAAATTGCGTGCTTATGAAATACCACCACAATTGAGTGATTACATTCATGATTTCCTGTCAGAAAGGACACAGTACATTGTAATTGATGTAAGTCATCAAGTAGAACAGAAGTGATATCTGGAGTTCCACGGGGAAGTTTTATTGGGCCTCTAGTGTTCCTTATTTTTATAAATGAATTAAAAGACAATCTGAGTAGCTCTTTTAGGCTTTTTGAGGTTGATGCTGTCATTTGTTGGTTAGAAAAGTCACCAGAAGATCAAAAACAACTGCAAAATGTTTTAGATAAGATATCTGCAAGGTGCAAAAATTGGCAATTGACCCTTAATAATGATAAGTTGGAGGTCATCCATATGCCCACTAAAAGAAATCTGTTAAACTTCAGTTACACAATAAATCAGTCAAACCTACAGGCCATCAGTTCTACTAAATATCTAGGCATAATAATTATGAACAACTTAAATTGGAAAGAACACAAACAAAATATCATAGGGAAGGTGGACGAAAGATTATGTTTCATTGGCAGAACACTTAGAAGATGCAATAGTTCTACTAAAGAAACAGCATACACTACACTTGTGCATCTTATTTTGGAGTACTGTTGAGCATTGTGGGATCCTCACCAGGTCGGACTGACAGACGATTTAGAGAAAATTGAGAGAAGGGCAGCTTGTTTTGTATTATCATGATATAGGGGAGAGAATGTCATGGAAATGATGCACGAGCTGAGGTGGAAATCATTAAAAGAAAGGTGTTATTTGTTGCAGAAACAAATATTTGCAAAATTTCTTTTAACAAATTTCTCTTCATAATGCAAACATTTATTGTTAGCACCCACCTACATAGGAATACATGATCATCATAATAAAATAAGAGAAATAAGAGAGAAAACAGAAAGATTTACGTGTTCCTTTTTCCCATGAGCTATTATGAGAATGGAACTATAGAGAAGTATCATAAAAATGGTTCAATGTGACTTGAACAGTGTCCACATAGATATAGATGCCAAACCCAAACATCATGGTCATCAGATATTATGGATAAGCAGGAATCATCACTGAAAATGATGTATTACCATTCATACTCTGTCCATGCTTCCTGGGTCCCGGGCATAGTACCACCAGATGTCAATTGTAATCAATGCATGGGATGCTATTTCAATGGCTGGGAGCTGTTGGGAGACTGTGCATAAACCCACAGGATGTTGTTGGTTCCCTAGTAAATGTTCATGGATATCTTGTTAAATGTTTTCAGTTAGTGAAAAGGTTGCCTAATACATCTGCAAGACATAGCAACTGCTTTGTACATTGCCATTTACTGATAATAACTCGGCAACAACGAGGTGGTCAGCATTCTACAGTTAACAGAGCTGTATATATCTACTTTACCTATGCATCAGTGTTATGTGTGTACACTAAAATGGGGTACTACTGGGCCACTCCTTCTTGGGGCATCACATTTTTGTCAGGTAGTGTTATACTGAAAATAGTAATATGCAAATTCCAATGCCACATATATAATGTTCCATGACCAAAATGTGTATTGGTAGCCATGTTGGGTGCAGATTATTTATACAGTTAAACACCAATGGAAAAATAAAACTGTCCGCTTTTATGAAGTGTCCGCTGTTAAGAAAAGAATAACATACAAAATGATCGGTATGGCGGCCAGTTCGGATAACGACAATATCGGATAAAACCAAAGTCTCCTCTTTTCACACATGTAACGCACCGAATTGTGTCAATACCGCTAAGTACGCCGCTTGTTGAACTGATCCAGCCTGCCATAATTTCCAAGGAATTCTTACTCCTTTCCTTCAATAAGCTCATTAAGTCATCGCTCTTAGACGAAGTAGAGGACCTTAACTAGCACGCCTTTGGATCTTATTTGTTCATGCCACAAAAGTATAACCTCTTCTGAGGATATGAACTTTTTCTCGTTTATCTTCGACATTTCATTGCGCTGCTTGACGCTTGAATGGAACAAAATGTTTAAATATCTGATCAATTTGTTTTTCAATCAGTAATCGCACTCATACCGATGTTCAAATCCGCAGCAACTTTCACGGGTGGCTCACCAGCATCAATTTTCTGCAAAGTGCGAATCTTTTGTTACAACGAGATAACATTCTTTTTTCATTTCACGCACGTAGTCAGTGTTTTTTCTTTTTTCGTCTTTGGCCACTTTTATCTCTGGGCATTTTAAAGCATGTAGCGCGAGCACGAAACTTCAAATCGAAAACACTCAAGACACATTAGAGAGAGGTTTTGACTTTTGAAACCAGGCTGTGGCAGCCATTGAATGAAAACTTTTGATACACCTATTGCCTCTCCCCTGTCCTACCGAAGCCCATGCTGCAACACAACAGTGTGTCTACTCTATTGAATGCTTGGCTTCGTCTGATGAAAGTGATCATCTGTTTCTGCGTGGCATGAACCAATTCTGTATGTACTGTACTTCCAAGAAGTTCCAATAGATGGTAATGCCATGTAACCACGCAATACGAAGAAGAAACACGCTAAATCTTCAATCAATGCATGTTAGAATTGATGACACTCAGACTTTTGACACGCAAGACTGCACTGATTCATTCACGCTGTCCGTTATTTGGAAGTTTTGATTGTTGTTGGGGGAAATATTATGGTGTCTGTGTCCGTTATTGAGAATGTCCGCTATTCGGAATAATTTTATCATAAGGGCCAATGTTGTTTTGCAAGGGAATTTTAAAATGTCCCCTATTGAGAGGAATCCGCTATTGGGAAGTGTCCGTTAAGGGAAGTTTTACTGTACAATGTAATAAAGACAGTTTACATTTCACCACATAGATGTACAATGAGCTGTGTAAGGCACATAAAAACCACATGCATACAACACTTAAGATATTGGCGGTTGGCCTTCCTCATAATAGAGAGCATTATAAATAAATTAATCAAGTGATCAGATATTAAATGGACAATGCTGTTAAGTTTTTCATTATATATATAACACTATCTATAGGCAGGTGTTTTGCTGTTGTGGTGTTGTGCCTGTAACTGCAGATGTTTCAACACCATTAATCTTCCAATGGTTAATTTTCCATCTATAAGATTTATTGTCAAAACAGCATGATCACAATACAATGAACTTACAGAACTGGAAGAACTTTAGCTGCTGAGATGAGAAACCTGTCAATGACCTGCTTAAACTAACTAAATAACTGTCAATAAAGTGAACTAACTCATCCATTTTCTGCACATCTATACATACCTTAATTATACAATATAATAAGGACAGCATACAACTCACTGCAAAGACATGATGACAAGCTGTGATAGGCACATAAAAAAGACACACACATACTACACTAAAGTAGTCCATGGCCTTCTTCAGAAAATAGTACATTCACGCAATCACACAGGCACACAACACAGTCACACAATCATCATCTCTGCCACACTCCAAATTCCAACCTGGACTTTCCATTATTAGATTATACCTTAATTACAATGGTTATAATGGCAGATTATTACACATTTATTTTACATAACTACAATTAAATTTGTATGTTGCACTAAAATACAGCATTTTGCCCATTTCACATTAATTTACAGTTATTACATTGTTCCTGGTGAATTATTAGCTTTATTTTAACAATGTTTATAATGCATGTTCCTAACCTATATATTTCAATCAGAACCCTCCTTTTCAAATAATATGGATGAATGAAGTTTCATTTATTTAAATAGCCTACCCGTAATTTAAACAAAATTAATATTCTGCCTGACCTTCAGGATATCTTCGAATACACCATAATAAACACAATAAGGATATGCAAACCAGCAACTGAGAGAAGTCTATAGATACCATGCAGCATGCTACACATGATCTTGTAATAAAGCAAGTAACATATAATTTGATGCTGTCCACTAAGTAGAGTAGCATCAGATTTTTCAGTAAATGACACCAACTTCATTTGTGGAACTATATCAAACCAGGAAGTTTCTGTATCAGTGACAGAGCTTTTTCAGGAATGATGAAACACACTAACCACAAAATCAATAGGGAACCTCAGAAAATAAATAACCTCACAAACTATACGCCAAAATAATTGTTACGATAGAGGACATCTGGTAGCTCATCTTGACCCACTAGAATGTATATGAATCATGAATAGTAATTTTTCAGTATTTGTGCCCAAACTTTGATAAAGGCATGAAAACATAGCAGTAAATTCTGCTTCATGTGCTAACAATTGGATTCTTATTTCAAAAAACAGAAGCAGCAGATATTCTTATGAAGATTTCTTTACTCATTATGTGTGTTTCAAAGATAATTATTATTACAGGAGAGTTTGTAGTTAAACCTCAACTTATATTGTAGTAGAATAAACACTAGGTGTTTTAATAATTGGAAGTCCAGGTTGGAATTCAGCAATGTAATAAGAACAGTTTACAGCTCACCACAAAACAACTTTGAATTTTTAAGGTACAACTATTGTTTTCCCAGTTTCTAAAATTTTACTGCATATGAGTCTTATTGTAAATATATTATTTATTTCAATCCAACCAAGAGTTAATCAAGTAAGTATTTTCTCAGTTGCACTGTCTGTGTGACGTCACAATCACATACGTAGTAACACAACTTAATTGATGGTTCTTGTTTAATGAAATGAATTTAGCAGAGCAGTAATTCCGTATCTCTCTCATGGATCAACTGTGGATAATTTTAGCTAAAAAAATACATTTGCCTAATTAATTAATTAATTCAGCAGGTTTCATAAACCCTGTCAGAAAAAAAAAATATTCATAGTTATAGAACAAATCAATACATGTATTAACAACAGAAAATGTGTTTCTGGAAACTTTACCAGCACTGTAATAACAATAAACTATTACCACATTATCATGCTATTTGTACTTATTTTGTCTAAAATTGTAATCAGGTAATTTATAAGAAAGCCATTTTTACAAATGTGATTTTGGATCAATAGTTATTCAAGTATTAAGAACTATGATATACATTGCTATGGAGTTTTCCTTTTAAAGCGCTGATGTCTCTGCATGATGAGAATACATTTCTGAAGTTGTTTAGGTTATATATTTAATAAACGTAATGTGAAAATTGCAGAAATAGAACATAGACTACAATCTGCTATGTATAACTGCAAAACTTTTCATAGGAGTTCATTTTTACAGCAGGTACTGTCACTTAAAAGATTCAGATAATAATTTTATATGACTTCCAAATTGCACATCAAAAATTACAGGTACCTTAAATCAAATGAACACAGTACACATTAAATGACTGCAACTGGCCACAACGGCCAGAGACGGTGGTCACGTTTGTGTGAGTGTTTGTGTATGTTTTTCTCTTACCGACAAAGGCAATAATGGCCAAAAGTTACTAAGTTGTATTTCATTATTTGTGCCCTTCCATGTAGCAACCTGGCCTTCTCAAAAATATTGTTGAATCCTTCCTGGAATTTCTTTTGTTTGACACATATTAAATCCTTTGACATGTCTCACTAGCTTCATGCTTCTGATAAAAACTTTTATGCTCCCCTCCCCATAATTACACTTTAAAAAATCAATAACTCTTATTTACTTTTGTTTTGTAGCTTCATAATAGTGGTAGCATTTACAAATTTTGAGCAATGTGTTAAATACATCTGCAACCTACCTTACAGGAAATAGCTCAGCTCCATAGATCCAAGGAATTTCATAAACTCCAATGTATCTGGAGAACAACAACACTGAAAAAGCTGCTAGAGCTACTCCAGTGACAGGCAATTGTAGAACATTATTATTTGTCTCTGTTGAATTGCACTTGTCAGTTGCATTTGATTTAAATATGAAGAGTCTTGTGACATTTTCTTTAAAATTTCCTGTTGCAGACATATGATCAGCACTGGCATATTTAGAATTCAGATCATCTGTTATGTATGACGTGCCAAGTGAAACACTTTTTGAGTCAGTAAAAGTCACTGAATTACAGTCTTCTGTATGGCTAACTGTTGCATACTTATTCTCAAAAACATTTACACACGTGCCAAGTATTATGTTACACACACAACAGACCACAATTGATGTGAGTGCCAATTCTCGTTTTCTGAACTTCTTCAGCAGTACTGTGAAAATGCTAATGCTAATGAAACCCAGAAGTGAGGCAAACACCTGTTGAAAAGCATTTCATATTTAGTATGTATTAGAAGCACCTTAAATACATTAACACATAAATAAAATTAGTTATCATTCAATGACGGAAATACCATTGCACATGTTCTGAGAAATAGCATTCTGTATCACTTCTTTAAACAATAAGATACAAAAAAAGAAAATATAATTAGTGGCTCCTCTGAATTAGTAATTGAATTGTTTATTACATGAGCAAAACCAAGACAAACCATTGAAAAGGTGGCAAAAGGAAGGACAATATACTAAAAATAAGCAATCCACTGATGAAATCTTCAGAGGTTGAGCATTGGGTTTGATTGGAGAAGGTTAAGGAATCACTTCAGTAATGATTTGATTTAATGTCAACTAATATAACTGAAGGTGAGTGTTTATCAGAGACAAGTACAATATCGGGAGTGCCCCCTGAGAAATATGACAGGACTGCTATTGTTGTCTATCTACATAAAGACTCAGAAGGCAGCAGCCAGAGCTGACAGTGATGTGTAAGTAAATTGTGCAATTGTATGAATGTGTGTGTATTTTCCTGATAAAGGCTGTGATCCAGGGCCAAACTGTATGTGTTCTGTTGATTTTCCATGTGCCTGTTTGTGTCTTGCTGATTGCCTTTGCAGTGTAAGTTGCAACATATTCTAACTATATTTGCTGATGATGCTGTGGCGAACAGGAAAGTGTTACCATTGAGAGGCCGAAGGAGGATACCAGCTGACTTAGCCAGATTTATTGTTCATTTGATAAACAGAAATAATATAGTAAGGACAGTTTACAATTCACCGCAAAGACGTAGCAATGAGCTGTGACAGGCACATACAAAAGACACATACATACAACACTTTCAGTTATCGGCCATGGCCTTCTTCAGAAAATAGAACACTCACACAATCACACAGGCACATAACACAGTCATACAACCATCACCTCCGGCTGCTGCACTTTGAATTGACTGGATTCGAAGTGCGGCAGCCAGAGGTGATGGTTGTATGACTGTGTTGTGTGATTGCGTGAGTGTTCTATTTTCCGAAGAAGAGCATGGCCGATAGCTGAAAGTGTTGTATGTATGTGTCTTTTGTATGTGCCTATCACAGCTCATTGCCACTTCTTTGCGGTGAGTTGTAAACTGTCCTTACTATATTATTAATTCCAACCTGGACTTTTCATGGTGTAATGATACAAAGTGATAATCAAATGGAACAAGCATGTAAGGATAGTTGTGAGGATGGGAGATTCTCGACTTTGATTTATTCTATTACCAGAACATTTTGCATGTGGACCACAAAAATAAGAGAAATTATTGCTCATATGGAGGTATATGGACATTGGTTTTTGCCTCACTCTATTTGGGAGTGGAACAGGAAAAGAAATAAGTAGTAATGCTATGAGGTATCATCCACTATGCACTATACACTGACTTCTGGATATAGGAACAAATGGAACCCATGTAAACCTTAAATCTGGTTGGCTGAGTCAGAAGTAGCCTACACAACAAAATATCAGCTACGTTCTGGTTCTTTGGAGGGTTATTCATGTAGTACCACATTCATACTGGAAACATGGAAACTAGTGACAAGAACTTATTCCTTTCCAGGGCCAGATAGTGCTAGTCAAAATGACAATTTAACTTAATTATACAAACGATGTGTGTATTTATTGTTCATAAATTATGGTTAATTTATGCATAGCTCTTTTTCTAAATAGTACCATGGTGCCCTCCATTTACAGTGTGCTTTTTACTAATTCACACCACTGAATTTTATCTTTATTTGAAAAGATGATAAAACATTTATTAGCAATAAAAACTGTTCATTCTAAAACTTCCAGAAATTGTTGGTACCTGTAGCTCAGAACATGTATTTATGTAAGCCGTGGAAGACTATACAGTATGTTATGTCATTACTTAGAGAACTATGAAGACACAATCACATTTTGGTATACTTACTAAACTTCATCAAAGTCATATAACAGACTGAAATATTAATGTACATACCAGCACCCACTGTATATTGAAAGGCAGCCCAAATGCATGGATAAAACTTCTGAAATACGTTGCTGTACTTGAAGCTCCTGACAATCTTGTAAAGAAGACATATCCAGAAAGAACTATTAGTGGGCACAAAGTTTCTCCTTTCAAACATTTGAGAGATTTGCGCCTTGTACTATTAATTTTAACTGACTTCTTTTTAGGATCAAGGAACTTCACATGAAGTGTATCACCCTAAAACAAATCATAAATTATGATACATTATGAACAAAGATAAGAAAACATAGGAATGGTTTACTCTATTAAGTAAATGGATGAAATGAAAGAAAATGTGAAATCTAGATGTGAATGCTGAATAAAATACAAGAATGAATGAGAGTATAATGTAGTAATAGATAACAATAAATTTATTAAGAATAACAGCCAGTATCACTCATTTATATTTTGATTACTGGTTTCAGCATATTAAACTGCCATCTTCAAATTTTTCATTTCATTAATCACTTCACAAATAAATGAGATATCTAAAAGATGGCAGTTTAATATTCCAGAACCAGTATTTTAAATATAAAATTATAAATGATATTGGCTTTTATCCTTAATAAACTGATTGAAAAGATCATGACTCAAATATGAAAAACTATTATGAATAATTTATATTATCCATTTGATACTGTTTTGATGTAGCCTATCATGAATTAGTTTCCTGCATCAACTTTTTCATCTCACAGTAGCACTTGCATCCTACATGCTCCATTATTTGTTGGATGTATCCCAATTTCTGTGTTTCCTTGCAGTTTTAATCCTCTCTCTGTCTTGTGATATGTCACGATACAACCTCTGGCAAAGTTCAGTGAATAGACCTATACTATTAACATAGATAAACTATGAACTACAGTTACCTTACTGTCCTTTGAAATAGTCACCTCCCATAACTATACACTGATGAGCTCTGCGACACATGCCCAGAAACTTTGCACAAAGTCTTCCTTTGGAATGGTGTCACATTTTGTTGGATGTCAGAAAGATAGTCAATTCTCTTACCTTTCAATGCAAGTTAGAATCAAGGGAATGGGAAGAAGCCCAAGGATTGAGATCCATTGTGTATGGTGGATGTTCAAGTTCCATGATAACGCTAAACTACACACGAGCAATATCATCAAACAATTTCTGGCAGAAAGTGGGTTGTGCAACTTTAACATCCACCATACTCGTCAGACCTATACGTCCTATGTCTGGAACTATCTAACAATGGAAAATTTAGTTTGAAATTAAACAATATAATAAGGATAGTTTACAACTCACTGCATAGACATTTGACAAGGTGTGACAGGCACATAAAAAAAGATACAGACACAACACAAGCTGTCGGCCATTAGCCTTTGTCAGAAAAAGGGGAATTCACACAATCAGACAGAAACACTTCACAGACACACAATCATCAGAAGTGTGGTGGGCAGGGTCATCAGAAGTTCAGTGGCTGAGGATAACAGTTTTGTATCTGTGGAGTGTCCTTTTTCAAATGCCACTTTTTCTGCCAAAGGCTAACAGCTGGTACCTTAAGTGTTGTTTCTGTGTGTTTTTTACATGCCTGTCACAGCTCATCATTCATCTTTGCAGTGAGTTGTAAACTATCTTCACTATGTTTGGTTCTAGTAGACTTCTTTTGAAGAGGAATTCCCTATTTTCTTATATTAGTCTGCTTTTTATATTACACTTGTTTTATCCATGACATGTTATTTTTCTTCAAAGTAGCAGAATTCCTCAATCTCAATACTGTGTGCTCAATGTCTTTGATATTAAGTTTCACACTATTTTCATTTCTACTACTTGAGCTGCTACAATCATTGCACAGCATTTTATATTGGTATGACGACAAACCAACTGTCCGTAAGGATGAATGGCCATTGCCAAACTGTGGCAAAAAGCAAGATGGACTACCCTGTGACACAACATGCAGCTGAATACAGCATTCTGGATTTCAATGGCTGCTTCACTACCCAAGACATCTGGATCCTCCCCTCCACCACCAGCTCTTCTTAAGTGCGCAGACAGAAGTTGTCACTTCAACACATTCTACAGTCCCACAACCATCCTGGCCTCAACCTATGATAACTTCCCATCCCTGCCCCCTATGCCTAACATCTCCCCCTCCCCATCCCACACATTATCCTGTATCTCTCAAATTCATGTCTCCCTAACAATATCCACTAATTAATTACTTGTGTATTTATTAATTTTTTATCATTTCAAATCCCCCCCACTCCCTCCACACACACCTCTACACCTTCCCTTTTTCTTTCCCGCCACTTCCTTCACTGTATTCATTGCCACAATTCAAATTCACATCCATCAGAGCCTTTACAATCCATCATGCAATGCAGAACTTTCCATCTCCACCTTTACCTGGCATCCTTCCCCCTCCACTCCCCACCGCACTCACAGTCTTCATGCTTGAGGGGGTGGAGCGGCCGGACATGATGGTTGTGTGTGTATAATTGTGTGATTGTGTTAATGTGTGTGTTTCTTTTTCTGATGTAGGCATAGCCAAAAATTTAAGTTGAATGAATGTGATTGTCCATTTTTTGTGCTTATGACCAGCCTAGTGTGCTTCTTTATGGTGAGTTGTTATCTATCATGCATTTTTGACATTGACGCAATTCCCGCTTTGTTCTACATGATATTCTTATCCTCTTTGTCAGTGTCCCAGGCTACCTGTTACTGGAAGTACCATGTTTTGAGTAATCTAGTGGAAAGCAACTTTCAAACAGCATGAGAAATGTGTTGATGAAAGCATTGTATCTGTCATCTATATTATCAGCACTATAAACATCCTGCCATTCTTCTTCCTTAATTAGGTTTACAAAGGTCTCAATTTGAACTGGATTAGCTTTTCTAAGTAGTTTATAATTACATTTAACATTTGTTTGAGAACAAACATCTTTTAGAGTTAAAATTTGTGCATCGTGGTCTCAAAGGCCATTTACTATTCAGTGAACAGATTGCCCCTCTAATAAGGAAGAATGAACAAAAACATTGCCAGTGGTAGAACTGCTAGCACCCTGCACTCTCAATGGAAAGAATATTGTTTGAAACAAATGGTAGGAATTAAGGAGATCCAACAGCAGGCTTTTCTTGGGCTATCACTTACACAATTAAAGTTGAAATCACCACATACAACTAAACTTTTGTACCTCCTATAAAGTGAACCCAGAACCCTCTCTTGCTTGGGCAGAAACATTTTAAAATCTGAGTCAGGGGACCCATAAATAACAACAACTGGTAGTTTAGTTCCATTAGCATTAGCAACTCCTGCCCAACATTAAAATATCTTTTCTGTGCAGTGTTTTGAAACATCAATGGATTCAAATAGAATACTGTTTTTAACATACATGGACACTCCCACACAACACAATGAATTCCTACAGAAGAAGGCAGCCAACCTATATCCTGACAAAGGAACACTCTGAACATCACATCATATAAAAAGTGCTCTGAAATACCAATAACGTCAAAGTCAACATCCATAAGAAGTTCATTAATTTTATCTCTGACACCCTGTATATTTTGATGTAATATAGTAATTTCCTTATTACTTAGATTCTTAACATTTCTTGAAAGTGGTTCCTTTGTTAGAAGGACTTCCTTTAAGCAGGAATACCTATCAGCTGTCTCTGGTCTAAACAACTACTGCAGGAATTTTTCCTACTTATTGAGTTGCAGACTGCACCTAGTGAAATCTGACCTTTGGATAGTCTCAATTGGTAACACTGAAATGTGACTCATGCTCTCTGTCATCATTGTATCCTCAAGCCTTGTGTTCATATGCCTGACAGCTGTAATAAGATGAGGCCTATCACTATGCTGAAACAGCTGCACGATATGCACATTTGTGCCACCAATTTGAGTGGTTATCCTTTTCAGATCACCACCTACGTCGTACTCCCCATCCCTATGAAGACTACTACTGGGTCCATTCACAATCACTACCTGATCCTCTATTGGGAAATTCCTACATAAATCCCCTATGTTACAAGTAACATGAGGTAACCCTGCATTGGGCTTCACTATGCTGGTGACCTGATACTCACTTCCAAGTACTGTGACAGCTGGCCTACATCTCTGCTATGCAAACTACCTAACAACAGAACTACTTCTTCCTAATAGACTTCTCTATTGATTTTGGCTTCCTAAGAGCTAAGGTCTGCTACATACTTTCTGTACCTACAGCAGTTTCATCGCCACTTAACTCTGACAGTTAGTCAAATCTATTTACAACATGCAAAGTAAAACAATCTGAATATCTTCTCCTAGCTATCTTCTTGCCAACTGCCTGTTCCCATTCCCTGTCCCCCTTTCCCTTCATCAGCCTACCTAGTTCCTCAACAGCATTTCTCAACAGCACCTGAAGGGCACAGATTTTATGTTACTGCTCCTCTATTAATTTATTCCTGCTGTATATCCTGCAATTCCAGGAGAGAATCTCACTACAGGACCCATTGGCTCCCCCACTGCATGCCCCCAATGAAAATACTTTGTACAAATCCCACACTGCAGCCCACAACTAAAATACCTATGACAGAACCCAAACTTTTTTTGAGAAGAATTGGTTGCTAATATCACAGAGAGAGTTTAATGATACATTGCTAGTTTCGAGGTTTCTACACACCACACTGAACAGTCATTTGGTTGCCATTTTCCCCATAGATTCTGATAGAAAGCTGTCTATACCTTCTGACTTATTTGATTTCAAGTCATGAAGAGCTCTTTGAAATTTTTACTGTAATAATGCATTCTTCTATGTCTTCCATATCAATGCCAGTTTCTTCTTGTATTATGTGCCTTTCCCCTCTTAGTGTCTTTCAAAGTACTATTTCCACCAATGTGCTGTCTCCTATCCAATTAACAATGAGATTCCTATAGTATTCTCTTTGTTACCATCCTTGCTTTTCAGGGAGCAGGACGGAATCCTCCCAACGGCAGGTAGGCGAACAGATGACAGGACTGAATCCTCCCGAACTATTCTAGCGTAGTGGCACCTCCTACAGGTACCAGCCCCCACCCCCGCCCCAAGCCGTTTCCGGCCTTACTTGTCACTTCAGTCCATGGCAGATCGCATAACAATGAAGATGTCCTCCGACACCCTTGAAGTTTCACTGAGTAGAAAGGGAGGGAAAATGTTACTTCTGAAAGGTAACACTTTCAGATTTCAGAAATTGTTGAAAAGTGGTGTAGTGTGATGGACATGCAACATTAAGGGTTGCAAAAGTTTTATTAAAACAATTTCTGTTGAGGAGCTGGATGTTGTGGACATTCGTGAAGACCACAACCACGCAGAAGTGCCTTCCAAGAAAATTGAGAGGCAAAAATTAATTGCTAATATGAAGCAAAAAGCCACAGAAGACATTTGTGAGAGGCCATCTAAGCTAATTTACCACCATTTAAAAGGAGAAGATACTCAAAAAGTAACAATTAGAGATGTCGACAGCTTCCGGAAATCTATTTACAATGTTAGGCGGAAAATTCTGCCAAAATTGCCGACGAGTGTTGAAGATGTCCATGAAGTTCTCAATATATTAGATGTTGAAACTACAGATGGAAAAATTTCTTGCTGGACAACAATGCCGAGAAAAAGTTTTAATATTTTGTGACTCTGAAAACCTTAACGTGCTTACTCAGTGTGAAGCAATATATGTTCATGGAACATTCAAGTGTTGCACAAAATTCTTTTGTCAGCTGTTTACTATACTCGGCCTAGTTAATGAACATTGCATTCCAACGGTTTTTGCCTTATTGAACGACAAGAAAACTTCGTCGTATCAGTATGTATTTAATACAGTCATCAATAAATGTGCTGATCTAGGACTTAAATTTTCACCATCAATGATGTTTTCAGATTTTTAAGACAGCATAATGAAGGCTGGAAGTGAAGTCTGGAGTGTTATAAGGATCCAAGGATGTAAATTTCATTTGACCCAGAGCTGGTGCAGGAAGATTCAAATATTGGGTCTTGCACATGACTATTACGAAAGAAATGAAATTGGAAAGTTTCTATCTTACATATTTGGTTTGCCGATGCTCGATCCTAATATGGTTGGAGAGTTTTTTGTCAAAGATTTCATGTCATAGACGCCTGCATCAGAAGAACTGCAAACATTTTGTGATTACCTAGTGGAAACATATATACAAGAAGATGCTCTCTTTCCTCCATCCATGTGGGCAGAAGTAGGCTGTAATAGACGGCAAACCACCAATGCTTCTGAAAGTTTCCACAGCAAATATAATAGTCTGTTCTACTCCTGCAGTGCCGATATTTTTAGGTTTCTTGAGGTGTTGAATCAATTTCAGCTCTATTCTTAAATCGCAATAAATTCATCAAAAACGACGAAACAGGAAAGGAACTGCCCATACTTGAAATTCATGATACAGCACGTGGCAAATTTCAAAGCTGGAAAAATTTCCAGATTCCAATATGTAAAATTGGTTTCATACAAAACCAAACTGGGAATTACACAGTAAGAAAAGTGGTTTTGGATGTACATGTACATGTTAGGAAATAAGTGAATAAATTTTGTAAATACAGGAAAAAATACAAAGAAAATAAATATGTAAATAATGTGAATACTTTTGGGGTGTGAATCAGTTCGCCACCTTGTGGTGCACCCTGGGTAATGCTAAACGAACTGGTATTATCCTCTTGAATTTTCTTTAATGATGTTTATCAAAATGAGCCTATTCCTCAGAATTAGGAGCTTTCATTCGTCAGTAATCTACCACGAGATGTCAAAATTATAGCGGCAATCCTCGCACTTTCCAATCTTAGTTCTCATGGCTCACTAATTTAATAATGTCTAGTAGTTCGTAGACCAATTTTCAGCCAACTCCTCTGTTTTTCATTGATGTTGTGCTTGTTTATATCAAACCGTTTTATGGACTTGTTACGGTCTGACGGAACTTGAGGAATAAAAAATGAAATCCCATGTCACATTTCGGCCTGATCTTACAATGGCCGATAAACTGTTTAGTTTTATGAGAACTTTACCGAAAGTCTGGTTTTACTATGTCCACTTAAGACACCTCTGTCCGTAAACTATCAAGAACATGCAGTTATCTTTACCGTAACATTGGTTTCTAGTATATTCTTAACGGAGGCGTATTTTAAAGTAAGGTGTCAAATGGCAAAACGAATTTACATTCAGTTCTTTGAAAATGACTCTGAAGATAGCGATGATGTCAAATTATGATACATACTACGAGATCCTAAGTAGTGAAAACCAGAATAAACTATTGTGAAACTTTAGAAAATCGAGAATTCTTCAAGTGATTTCGTCTAACAGAACCAACAGTTTACTTACTCTATGGTATTATATGTGATTAAATTTAGTATGAAATGTTGTTGTTGTTGTTGTAGACTGGTTTGATGCAGCTCTCCACGCTACCCTATCTTGTGCAAACCTCTTCATTTCTGAATAATAACGACAGCTTACATCCTTTTGAATTTGTTCACTGTAATCGTCTCTCGGCCTACCTCTGCTATTTTTACCCCATACACTTCCCTCTAATGCTAATTTCATGATACCTTCATGTCTCAAAATGTATCCAACCAATCTAGCCCTTCTTTTTGTCAACATATGCCAAGGACTTCTTTTCTTCCCAATTCTGTTCAGTACCTCCTCATTAGTTATGAGATCTACCCAATCTGAGCGTGAGCTCCGTCTCTAATGACAAAGATCTCGATGGGATGCTAAAAATTAATCTTCCGTCTTTCTAATAGTATAAACAATAAGCAGTGCTAATTGCAAGACTGGCAAATGGTCTCCTCATCCTTGTATACCAACCAGTGTTCAGCGTTGATTCATATTGTCATCCGGTATGGTCAGTGTTGATTACATAACAAGTGTTGAAGTTTCGCATTATATATCTCGTCTTCATTATAAGTTCTCTACTACTCCTACCGTTACTTCCAACATCATTCGTGCTGATGAATTTGGTGAGTTTTTTGTTGTTGTTGTTGTTGTTGTTGTTGTCTTATGGAATGTTTACGTTTTAAGATTTTTGTACTGGTACCACTGGCAATAAACAATTTTTTGTGAAAAATACGCGAATACAACTGTCATTCTCCATTGTTGTAAAGTTTTCATTGTACTTGTTTATAACAGCCTGATTCTTCCTTATATCTCTTCCACGTTTCGGCATTGATTAATGGAATTTTTTTCTCGTGTTACCTTTTTCTACTTAGTACTTCCAAATTTCTACATCTACATCGATACTCTGCAAATCACATTTAAGTGCCTGGCAGAGGGTTCATTAACCACCTTCATAACTTTTCTCTACCGTTCCATTCTCTAATAGCGCGCGGGAAGAAAGAACACCTAAATTGTTCCGTTTTCGATCTGATTTCTCTTATTTTATTGGGATGGTCATGTCTCCCTAAGTAGGTGGGTGCTAGCAAAATATTTTCACATTCAGAACTAAAAGTCGGTGATTGAAACTTCGCAAACAGATCACGCCGCAATGAATAACGTCTTTCTTTTAATGATTTCCACCCCAATTCGTGCAACATTTCCGTGACGCTTTCCCCCCCCCCCCCCCCCCCGTAACGTGATAAAACAAAACGAGCTGCCCTTCTCTGAACCTTCTCAATATCTTCCGTCAGTCCCACCTGGTGAGGGTCCCACAAGGGGCAACAGTACTCCAAGAGAGGACGCACAAGTGTGATGTAGGCAGTCTCTTTGGTGGAGCTGGTGCATCGTCTAAGCGTTCTGCCAATGAAACGTAACCTTTGGTTCGCCTTCCCCACAATATTTACTATGTGTTCTCTCCAGTCAAAGTTGTTCGTAATTGTAACTCCTAGGTATTTGGTAGAATTTACGACCTCAAGGTTTGACTGATTTATCGCGTAATTGAAGTTCAGCGGATTTCTTTTAGTGGTCATGTGTATTACTTCACACTTTTCTTTATTTAGTGTCAATTGCCAATTTTCGCACCAAGTAGAAATTTTGTCTAAATCGCTTTGCAGTTGCTTTTGATCCTCTGTTGACTTCACTAACCGATAAACGACAGCATCATCCGCGAACAGTCTAAGGGAGCTATTCAGATTATCTCCTAAATCGTTTATAAACACGAGGAAGAGTAGGGGACCAATAACGCTTCCCTGTGGAACGCCAGATATCACTTCTGTTTTACTCGATGACTTACCGTCAATTACAACGAACTGTGTCCTTCCTGATAGGAAATCGTGAATCCAATCGCACAATTGGGGAGATATTCCACAAGCACGCAATTTCATTAGAAGCCGCTTGTGGGGTACAGTATCAAAAGCCTTCCGGAAATCCAGAAATATGGAATCGATTTGAGATCCCTTGTCGATGGCACTTAACACTTCATGTGAATAAAGGGCAAGCTGTGTTTCGCAAGAGCGATACTTTCTGAATCCGTGCTGACTATTGGTTAATAGGTCGTTCTCTTCGAGGTAGTACATAATATTCGAACAAAGTATATGTTCCAAAATCCTACTGCAAATCGACGTCAATGAGATAGGCCTGTAATTTTGGGGATCACTCCTATTGCCTTTCTTGAATATTGGAGTAATTTGGGCAACTTTCCAGTCTTTGGGTACGGATCTTTCGCTGAGTGATCGGTTGTAAATTATAGCTAAGTACGGAGCTATTTCATCAGCATACTCTGAGAGGAATCTAGTTGGTATACAATCTGGCCCGGAAGATTTATTTTTGTTTAGTGACTTAAGTTGTTTTACTACTCCAGGAACATCTACTTCTAAGTTTCGCATGCTGGCAGCTGTTCTTGAATTTGAAGATAGTCTTTTTATAATTTTATAATTAAAAGTTTAATATTGCAAGAAATTTAATAAATGAAGTTAAGCTTGTAGTGGGAATAGAACCCGAGTTGCAAAAATAGCAGTATGTTCGCTTATCTACTATGCCCCAGCACGACATTTAAGTGTATTGCTCATAATACATACAATATCCATGAAAGTCTTTCAGGAGTATTTCCTATTTTCTGATTTCCTATTAAGGCAAGTTTTATTAGAAACTACAGATGTTCATAACTTGCTTCTATTCACGTTAAGTCAATCCAGTTCAATGAGACTCATGTCCCGCCCTCCCGTTGAAAGCAGAATTTTTTCTTCCTTAGGAAAAAAATTAGCCTGTCTTGTCCTCTGTTTATAATTACATGCTGCATCAAATAAACTTGTATACCAACTGCTGAAAATGTTGCACAGATTTTTTTGTATCCCATCCTCGTCGCCACTTTTGTGTCTCGTAGGTGTCGGTGGCCGAGTGGAACGAGACCGACACAGGAATATAGACAGCACGCCGGTGCAGGTACGGAGGGGAGCAGCCAGAAACTACAAACACTAGAGTAAATTAGAAAGAGATATATATTGCACAGAATGTAACAATACTTAACTTTTACATAGTACTGCAGAATGTGGATACATAGTTGTTAGAGGCCTGCCTAGTGCCTGTACGATAGCAAAGTCTTCACTGGTGCCTATCTGATTACGAAGGTCCTAACTGGTTGCTATCTCAGTCCCAAGTGAACGATGTCCTTCAGTGGTGGCCACGAGCGGAGTTGTCGCAGAGGGCGCTCGTGGCTGTCGTCGTGAGAACGCCGCGCCGTGCGTGCATGGCGGCGCGCGGCGAAAGTAGGTGGCGCGCACTTTGTACTTGTGTGACACCACAGATTTATCAATTGCAAGTAAAATGTAATCTTTAGATTGTAAGAACCAAAGTGATATTACTGTACGTTTACTCTGACTAAAGTTAGCTGGGGCTTTATTCTCACTCTTACTTTACTGTACAATGTAGGAACATACACTGGAACATATGCTAGATAGCTTTGCTTGCCTGGAATATTCATAAAGTACTGGCCACACACTCTGGTCTCGGGCTGCCACCAACTACCTGCTTTAACAGGTTATGGGAGGATTCAGTCCCGTCCTTTTCCACACCCTTGCAGGCTCGGGAGGATTCAGTCCTATTTTTCTGACCGCGGGAGGGATGGATCCTTCACCCACTTTTCATTCCTCCAACCATAGGCTACTTACCCAAAAAGTGTACAATGTAACAAAGGAATACACCCTGTCAATGTTTGTGAAATGTATGCTACAGTATAGATGTTTTTACATAAGCTTGCAAATGAAAAACAGCTGATGGAGGAATCAGAAAAATGGGCTTCCACAAGGTTGTGTCTTGGCTCCAATACTTTTTAACATCACACAAATGACCTCCTCATCAACAAACAGACAACAAAGTTTATCTATGTTAATGATGTAGCAGTGGAAACACAGGAAATGACCTCTGAACAAGTGGAGCAGAATCTCATTGGGGCCTTAACAGAAGTAGCTGCCTAGATAATAACCACAATCATAACCCCAGCAAATCACAAGTGTCCACTTTCCATCTTAGAAACAAACAAGCCAAACGGAAACTCAGAGTCATTTGGCAAGGAGAAGAGGTGGAGCATACAAGTAGTCCGAAGTAGCTGGGAGTGACGTTGGACAGAGCACTTATTTTCAAGCAGCACTGTAACAACAGCAAGAAAAAAGTCTGTGCCAGAAACAACATACTGCGTAAGATAACAGGTTCATCATGGGGAGCTCAGCCACATGTTTTGTGCACCACCAGACTGGCACTCAATATTTCAGCAGTAAAATATGTAGCACCAGTTTTGAAGAATTAAGCTCACACTAAGCAAGTCGACATCACTGTGAATTAAACTGTGTGTATCGCCACAGGATGCCTCAAGCTAACTTCCACAGGCAAAATTCATCCAATCATAGGCATAGCACTACCCACTATCCTAAGAAAAGTCTCCACCAAGATCAAAACAAATGAATAATCTTTGACACCCAATGCACTTGCACTGCAAAGGCTCTGGCTGAACTCCCACAAGAGTTTTATTGACAGAACTGAAGAGCTCATTACTGATCCCGGAATGAGGCAGATATCTCTGTGGAAACTTCCAACTTGGGAGACATTAAACTGGCCGCACACTGGAGAAACTAGGAACAAATTAAATCAATTGAAATGGAGCTGTAGTGATAGTGACAGATGTGAATGCGGAGAAGCACAGGAATTTGACCATCTACTGACTTGTCCAAACATGTCAATAGCATGTACTACGGATGATATTCTTAGTGTAAATGACAAATCAACCTACTTTGCTAATTACTGGAGAGGAAGGATTTAATTGGTGTATCTGGACACTGAAGAAGAAGAAGAATTCTTCCAAAGGTTATTTTGAGTTTCCTGAATGCTGATTATTTCATTTTTGTTCCTTGCATTTTTCCTGCAGCCATTTTGTCTTGGCTTCTCTGTGGTTTATATTTATTTCATTCCTAAGTGACTTGTATTTCAGTATATCAAAATTTCCCTGGAAATTTTTCTTTACTTTCTTCTTTCAGTAATCAGAAAAAGTACTTCTTCTGGTAGCCATGGCCTCTTCATAGTTACCTTCCTCCTACCTATGTTTATCTTTCCAACATTTGTGACTGCTTTTTTAAAGATGTCCACTCAGTGGCGCAGCCATGGGAAGGGTAAACGGGGGGGGGGGGGGGGGGGGGGGGGGGATTTAACATAGTACCCCTGTAATAAATCACAATGTAACTATAATTTGCCACGCACAAGTGAATGCAAACATGATGCTGCCATTGTGAACATGTGCTGCTGTTACTGTGAACAGTTTTAATGCTGCCACTATTGTTACTGCTATACTGAAGTTACGAGCTGATTTTTCATGTGTGGTAACCTGCTGCTTAGCACGTCTGGGCGCCACTGAGTGGAATCTTATGAACAACAATAGTGTTCAATTTTTGCACATAGATTCTCATGTTAATTAAACTGTAAAGACCTTTCTCTTTGGCTAGTAACATAGAAGTAACTTAATTATTTTTCAATCTAATTTTCACCAAGTTGCTCCTCTTCCACTTTCAAATCAATGCAAGCCAATTGTTATCATAGTTTAATTGATTAAATTATAAAAAGTGTTAAAGTAAGTAATAATATAATAATGTAAAGTCTGGGTTGGAATTAATAATATAATAATAAGGACAGTTTACAACTCACCGTAAAGACATGGCGACGAGCTGCGACAGACACATACAAAATACACACACATACAACACCTTCAGCTATCAGCCATACCTTTCTTCAGAAAATAGAACATTCATGCAATCACACTACACAGTCATAAATCCATCACCTCCAGCTGCTGCACTTCGAATCATGCTCTGCGGTGTGGAATAGGGGGATAGGAATGTGAAGCAACTTTCCTATCCCCATCCCCTCCCCACTTTCCACACCACAGAGCGTGATTCGAAGTGTGGCAACCAGAGATGACAGTTGTGTGACTGTATTGTGTGATTGCATGAATGTTCTATTTTCTGAAGAAGGCTATGACCAATAGCTGAAAGTGTTGTATGTGTGTGCCCAATTTTATGTTCCTGTCATGACTCGTATTCATGTCTTTGCAGCGAGTTGTAAACTGTCCTATCAATATATAGGTAACTCCAACTTGGACTTTCCATTATTAGAAACTTTACAATGACATGGCAACGAGCTGCGACAGGCACATACAAAAGACACACACATACAACACTTTCAGCTATCGGACATGGCCTTCTTCAGAAAATAGAACATTCACGCAATCACACAGGCACATAACACAGTCAGACAACCATCACGTCTGGCTGCCGCAATTCAAAGTGTGGCAGCCGGAGGTGATGGTTGCATGACTGTGTTGTGTGCCTGTGTGAGTGTTCTATTTTCTGAAGAAGGCCATGGCCGATAGCTGAAAGTGTTGTATGTATGTGTCTCTTGTATGTGCCTGTCGCAGCTCGTCGCCACGTCTTTGCGGTGAGTTGTAAACTGTTCTTACTATATTATTAATTCCAACCTGGACTTTCCATTATTATATAAACTTTACAATGAGTAGCACGAAGGTATCTGAACCAAGGTTTCTAAGTTGGGGGCGACTTCCACCTGCCAAGTATAGACTGGGACACCTATGCTTTTACTGCAGGTAGTACAGACAAGCAGTCTTGTGAACTATTGTTGAGTAAATTTTCCGAACACTGCTTTGAGCAATTAAACCATCACCCCACATGCAACGGAAATATTTTGGAAGTTATAGCTACAAAAAGGCCAGACCTTGTTATTGATGTCACTGTAGAGACAGGGAATAGTGATCATAATGTTGTCATAGTGACAATGGCTACCAAAGTTACTAAGTCAGTCAATAAGTCTAGGAGTGTGTCTATGCTAGAAAGAGCAGATACGTAATTGTTAGCATCTCACGTAAGGAACGAACGGACATTGTTTAGTTCTGCTATGGTGAACGTAGAGGAATTATGGACAAAATTTAAATGCACTGCAAATAAAGCCCTGGAAAAATATGTGCCAACAAAGTGGATTAAGGATGGGAAAGACCCACCATGGTTTAATTCTAATATTCGAAAAATGCTGAGAAGGCAAAGGCAGTTGCACTCTCAGCTCATAAAAGATCAAGCAAATCAAATCAGACAAAAGTCAGTAGAGAGTCACTCAACCATAAAAAGAGCAATGCACAAAGCATACGATAACTACCACAGTCATAAAATATCTTGCCAAAAACCCTACAAAATTCTGGTCCTATGTAAAATCGGTAAGTGGATCAAAGGTCTCTATCCAGTCACTCATTGATCATTCTTGGGTGGTGATAGAAGACAGCAAAATTTAACATTTAAGAAATCATTCATGCAGGAGGACCATGCAAACATACACTTATTTGATGGCCGTACTAACTCCCAAATGGAGGACATAGTAATAGGCCTAGCTGGTGTAGATGGGTCCAGATGGGGTATCAATCTGGTTTTACAAAGAGTACTCAGTGGCATTGGCACCTTCCTTAACTTGCATTTATCATGATCTTTGATCCAGTGCAAAGTTCCAAGCAACTCAAAAAAGGCACAGGTAACTCCCTTGTATAAGAAAGGCAAAAGAATGAACCAACAAAATTACAGACCTATATCATTAACATCAGTTTGCTGTAGAATTGTTGAACATATTCTCAGTTCTAATATAGTAAATTGCCTTGAGATGGAAAAGTTTTTGTCCATGCATCATCGCGGTGTTGGAAGCATCAATCATGTGAAACACAGCTTGCTCTTTTTTCTCATGACATATTGTGTGCTGTGGATGAGGGGCAACAGGTAGACTGCATTTCTTTTTTTTTTTTTTTTTTTTTTTTTTTTTTTTTTTTTTTTTTTTTTTTTTTTTTTTCGAAAGACATTTGACACAATATTATACTACAGACTGCTAATCAAGGTACGAGCTTATGAAATATGAATCCAAATATGTGAATGGCTTGAATACTACTGAAGTAATAGAACCCAATACATTCTCATTGATGACAAGTGTTCATCAGAGACTAGGGTATTGTCAGGGGTGCCCCAGTGAAGTGTGATAGGACTGCTATTATCGTCTATCTATATAAATGATCTGACAGTCAGAATGAGTTGCAATCTGTGGATGTTTGATGATGATGCTGTAGTGTACAGAGGGTTGTCATTATTGGGAATGACTGTAACAGGAAGCAGGATGACTTGGACCAAATTTCTAGGTGGTGTGAGGAACACCAACTAGTGCTAAATTCAGAAAAAACTGAGGTGATGCAGATGAGTAGGAGAAACAATCTCATAACGTTCAAACACAACATTAGTAGTGTGCTGTTTGACAGAGTCACATCAATCAAATATTTAGGCATAATGCTGCACAGCAATATGAAATGGAATGAGCATATAAGGGAAAGGCGAATGGATGACTTCGATTCATTGGGAGAATTTTGGAAAGGTGATTCATCTGTAAAGGAGATCAAATATAAAACGTCTTTACGACTCCATCAGTGTTTGGGATTCCCACCAGATTGATTTAAAGAAGACATAGAGGCAGTTCAGACGTGGGCAGCTAGGTTTGTAACTGGTAGATTCAATCAATACACAGGAGTTACTGAAATGCTTTGGGAACTCAAATGCGAGTCATTGGATGGATCACAACATCCTTTTTGAGAAACACTGTTCAATAAATTTAGAGGTCCAGAATGTTAAGGTAGACTGCAGAACGATTCTATTGTGGCCAACCCACATTTCATGGAAGGACAACAAAGATAATAAAGAATTAGGGCTTGTATGGATGAACATAAGCGTTCATGTTTCCCTTGTTCCATTTGCAAGAGGAACAGGAAAGAAAGTAATTAGTAGTGGTACTGAGTACCCCCCCCCCCCCCCCCCGCCACATACTTTTGGGTGGATTGTGGAGTATGTATGTAGATGTAGAGGTTGTATCACTTATAAACATTTTTTTTTCTTTACTTATAGCAGACTCACTGTATACCACCATCAACATTTTGAGTGTTTTAGAGTGCTTCATTCCATTTTTCACAGAAAATTTTATGCTAATTCTTTGCTCCGTGTTTTATAATAACAGAAAGTCACTGAGTGCACTAAAACATCTCTAACCTTTCTATTTGTCAAAAACAAATGCTGTACACTTGAATCTGTGAACATATGTTTGGGATATGTGTACAACATAACAAAAATAAAGATCAATAATCGAA
This sequence comes from Locusta migratoria, assembly GCA_026315105.1. NCBI lineage: Eukaryota > Metazoa > Arthropoda > Insecta > Orthoptera > Acrididae > Locusta > Locusta migratoria. The sequence continues at coordinate 132,504,245 of CM048748.1, read as the reverse complement.
TGTTCATTGATCGGAAAATTTGAAAAGTTGCCTTAGTTTTTGAACAGCCCTCTTACAAAAACCTACTTAAGCCCAGAAGTGGGGTCAGAGCTGGGATGAAGTAAGAGTACATGATCCTAGCTTCTAATCTTCTATAATTCAGTTTGTAGTCTCTTATGTTAGATGAAATAACAGCTATAGGAAGAGCATTTTAGTGGTATCTTACTTGCCAAGTGTTGGTGGTGAGAGTAACAAATAACTGAGAAAGTCCATGTTGTTATGGAAGTGTGAGACAGGACAAACAATTAAGTGTCTTCCTCCAAGATACCATGTAGTTGGAGAATATGCTCACTAGAGCAAACCAACCGCCATTGAAAAGGTGGCAGGTTGGGAAGTTATTCCTTAAATGTTTGTATCACTGGCGTGCAAGTGCAGAAAGCAATGTAAACAAACACAGTGCATTGTCCGAGGTCAAGATGATCGGCAAACTGATGTGGCTGCAGGTAGTGTATGATGCGGTTGGCATGGATGCATAAATACCTGGTGCAGTCGAGATGGGCATGACCATCAAGAGAACAGCTGAAAACAGTGTATCCTGCTAAAAGACAACAGTTTGCAGGGCACCAGAGATTAAAAACGGGCAAAAAAATAAATAAATCAAAACATCAATATTAAATACTGAATATTAAAAAAGATATTTTTATTATCTTCTATTTCTTGACTCATAGGCAGTATAGTTCTCCTCAGTAGATTTCTTGCCCATTCCAGCTAAGACTATTGTAACAACATGAATACTTAATAATCAACATGCATGACACTATCAAGGTGAGAATAGGACATCACACTTATGAGTCTGAATCTGAACTGCCTTTCTGCATACTGCTTTCAGTACTTGATATACAACATTTCTCCCCCCATTTTGTTTTTCACTATCTTGTTGCAGTAAGCCTATGTCCATCTTTTCTTTATCACTGTTTGCAAATGATCTAGTAGGCACCTTCCCATTAGGCTGATAATGTCTTGTGTGATGAGATTATGGGTGACATGGGTGGTGAGGTGCGTGATGGTGAATATGTGAAAGACATAGGGAAGACAGGAGACATATGCGTATTGGTGGCTTCATGGTTGTCTTGTTCCATCTGTTGTGGTGGTGTCCAACTGACTAAGATGTCAGAAGTGTCAGCTTGATTTCTCATTGTAGGAAGATCCATGTCCACATCCATCTTCTAGTCCTCCTTGACGGGCAGTACCAGTACTGTGGTGACTCTTGGGCGACTTTGGTCAATGTGGCGAGACACCTCCCCCGAAGGAGTGCTGATGGTGTACAACTGCCGGCCCTTCCGTGCGACAACATGGCTTTGTGATCATTGTGGTTGCTTTCCATAGCCTAGCACCCACACAGAAGTGCCACCCAAAATTTTCCTTGAGTGCTGATAATGCCTTTAGAAGGCAGGGGTGTGAGGAGGTGGAGGAGAGTACTAGGTTGGTGTCCATGCAAAAGCTCTGCCCGACTATGGACCCCAAACGGAGTGAAGCAATATGATGCTAGGAATTACAGGAGTGCAGCATCAGTGGAAGAGGATGTGAGATGTTTCATCATTTGGGATTTAAAGGTACAGACCAAATGTTCCACTTTCCTGTTGGAGTGAGGGTGGAACAGTGGTGTGGTGATATGGGATAAGCCCCTCTGGGCACAAAAGTCAGAAAATTCAGAGGAGGTGAATTGAGGCCCATTATCAGAAACAATGGTAGTGGGTAAACCTTCAAGGGCAAAGATTTTGTCCAAAGCCATGGTTGTAACAGCTGTGGTTGGTGAAGCACAGTGAAGCACAAAAGGAAAATTGGAATAGGTGTCAATGATTAGGAGCCAATAAGTGATGAGAAAGGATCCAGCAAAATGCATATGAATGTGGTAACATGGCTTTTCAGGTGTGGGCCATGGAGAAAGGGAGGACTTGGGTGCAGGTGCTTGCACTGCAAATGTCTGACAAGCGGCCACCATGTGCACAATTACTGCTTCGAGTCTGGGCCAGTAGACGTGCGATCTAGTGAGATTCTTCGTCCTGGAGGTGCCCCAGTGTCCCTGGTGTAGAAGACGTAGGACCGCAGGCCACAACATTGCTGGTACAACAGCACGGGGAGAGATGCTGTTGGTAGCGAACAGGATAACTCCATTGAGGGAGTTATCTTCATGGAGATGAGCTTTAAGGCGATGAAAAGCAGCATTGCATTCATCAGACCACGTAAAACAAACATTTTTCTTGAGCAAGCAAGTGAGTGGGTAAGATATATTCACTACAGAGGGAATAAACTTGTGATAGTATGCTATATTTCCTAGAAAAGCTTGCAGTTCTTTGATCGACAAAGGACATGGAAGGGTGTCAATCATGGAAATGTTGTTATGAAGGGAACAGATGCCATCCTTGGAAAGGCGAAAACTCAGGTACATTATAGAGGGCTGTAAGAATTAAGATTTGTGAAAATTGCACTTAAGACCAACCTGTTGTAGGATGGAGAAAAGAGTACATAGATTTTTGAGATATTCATCCACGGTAGCCCCTGTAACGACTACGTCATCCTGATAGTTAATGCATCTGGGAACAGAGATAAGAAGTTGTTCTAGAAAATTTTGAAATATGGCTGGCAAACTGACCATGCCAAATGACAACCGTTGTAATGAAAAAGGCCAAAAGGAGTATTGAGAACAAGAAATTGAATGACAACTTGTCAAGTGGTAACTGATATTAAGCCTCAGATAGGTCAATTTTCAAAAATTATTTCGCTCCGGCAAGTTTGGAAAACAATTCTTCCGGTCGAGGCCTAGGAGAAGTATCAGTAAGATATTGGTGGCAGTCTTAAAGTTGCTGCAAAGCCTGAGACTGCAGTTAAGTTTGCTGACAACGACAATCAGAGAGGCCTATTTGCTGCAAGGAACAGGAAGCAAAACTCTTGAGGTCGTAAGCTGATCTAACTTCCATTTTACAGTGTCACGCAATGCTACAGGAAGCGGTCGGGCTCAAAAAAATATAGCCTGGCTTCCGGTTTGTGAGAAACATCAGCTGCAAAAGCTGAGGCATGCCCAAGGCCAGGTGAAAAAAGAGCAGAAAAGTCTACAGACAAGGTATCTAACTGAGCATAAGAAATTTATAGAAGGAAACTTTCCTGGTGGGATAAACAAATATGAAAAATAGAAAACGGATGACTTACCCAAAGGACCAGCTCGTCAATAGACACAAATAAAATCACACACAAACACACATACAAGCTTTCGCAACCGTTGGTCACTTCTTCAGGATAAGAGGAAAAAAGGGAAGGAGAAAGGAAAGGATATGAGTTTTAAGGAAGTGGAAAAGGAGTCATTGCAATCCCAGGAGTGGAAGGACTTACCTTAGGGGAAAAAAGGAAGGTAAACAAATTGGATTGGAATGACTCCTTTTCCACTTCCTTAAAACCCATATCCTTTCCTTTCTCCTCCCCTTTTTTCCTCTTATCCTGAAGAAGCGACCAACGGTTGCAAAAGCTTGTATGTGTGTTTGCATGTGATTTTATTTGTGTCTATCGACAAGCTGGTCCTTTGGGTAAGTCATCCGTTTTCTATTTTTCATATATGAGTGTAAGAAATGTTGTTTGATACAACATGGACAGTATTGTCAACAGAGAATCCAGATATGCAGAAGGCATCATAATCGAACAGGTCAGCCGTCCCCACGTGGTCAACAACGTACACAGTGACTGTTCAAATCACATTTAAGTCTGTTGTATGGACATCCATTTGTCCCAAAAGGGAGAGTTGTTGCTGATTGTATGTGCATAAAAGGTGCAAGGGGCAGTGAACCCAGGCGAAGCTAAGTTTGTGACAATTATTGTGGCAGGCGAACCACTATCTATTTGCATCTATACGTCTTTTCCAAAGGTAAAAGCTTGTCTTTTCCAAAGATAAAGCTTGTTTCCAGAAGAGTTTTTGGAGTTGACATATAGTATGGAACCTGTATCTAAGTCAGTATTGTGTATAGCCTGCACTTGGTTAGATCGGCAACAGAAGATATGTGACCCTTTTCCTTACATTTGTGACATGTAGCCCAATGTTGGGGACAATCATCTCATGAATGCTGGGAAAAACAGCGGGAACGAGAAGGTAAGGCAGCAAGAGATTGCTTATGTTTAAAACTAGTGTGCTGCTTGCTTTGCTTGGGTTGCATGCGAGAGTACACCATCACTACTTCCTTGTTCACAACACTGCCTGGCACATCAACAAATGCCCTATCTGCCCTGACTTCCCCTATGTCGCCCCAAGCATCCAACTGCGCATCTACAGTGCGAGTAATTTCAAAAGATTCTGCTATGGCCAGTACTTCAGATAAAGATGGGTCATTTAATTGAAGAGCCTTCTGACGAACTTCCTTATTGGGAGCGGACTGCAAAATTGCATCCTTGACCATTGAATCGGCGTAAGATTCTTTAAGAACAGTAGTAATGAATTTGCACTGTCTACTAATGCCTTGCAGTTCTGTAGCCCATGCTCGGTATGATTGATGGGGCTGTTTTTTACACTGATAAAATGCTACACGTGATGCAATGATGTGCGTTTCCTTCTTATAATATGAAGTGAAAAGTAAGCACATTTCTTCAAATGACAGTGAAGAGGATTCTTTGAGGGGCACTAATTGACACAAAAGTTGGTAGAACTTTGCAGAGATCCATAAAAGAAACTGTGACTTACAGAGATTTGCATCAACAATGCCGAAAGCTACGAAGTGTTGTCGAAGCTGCTTCTCATATACCGTCCAATCTTCAGCGGTCTCCTCGTATGGTGGGAAAGTGGATATGAACAATGTCAATGTGTGATCATTGTGTGTTGCCATGAGGAGCTGTTGTGACAAACTTCTGATGTTCGGTGAGGTGGTCGGTCAGCAATTTCTGCTGTTTGATGAGGATTTGCAGAATTTGTTCGAGCGTTGACATCTCAAATGTTGTTTGAAACTTAATAATTGCAAAAAATCCCTACTTGTCATCAAATGTAGTAACAACACAAATACTCAATAATCACCACGCATGACATTATCAAACTGAGAGTAGGACATCACACTTATGAGTCTGAATGTGAACTGCCGTTCCACATACTGCTTCAGTCCTTTCCACCACCAGCTAGCCAGGTGGCGCTCACAAACTTTCACACTCGTACCGCTGCGTCAATTGGCGTGGTGGAACATTTGAATTCATGCACTTGATATACAACAAAGACTAATGTTTGCTATCTGCCATTTAATGTGTTACAATGGGCTTGATTTAATTTCATATTTAGTGCTAATAATCAGCAACAGATATGAACATAGATTTGTCTCTAGAGCATATTCATGAATTAAGCTTTTAAGCAGCCCTCAGTCGCAAAGCCTGAGTTTCAAGTTTAATTGTATTATAACAGTCGCTGATTAACAGCCATGCACAAAACTGTTCATATTCATGAATATTTGTTATTTCCATGTGCCATTTCTACCATCATAAATGAGTACAGGGTGCAAAATGCACTACTCTCTGCTCCCAACTATGATGCAGAATTTGCGTTTCCTGAGAGCCTCTTTCACGAAATGACAGATTCCTGTGACTGTGATTTAACCTAATCTCAAAAATAATACAATTTACTGCACTGGTATCTAATGGAAAATGGGCTCTGTTAACTGGAATGTTCATAGGAAGAGAATATTTCATTCTCAAACACATGTCAGAAGTGCTTTCCTCCTGAGAGTTTCCTCCCATCAGCCATTTCACTTTTACTTGCTTGTTGTGTCTGGGAGATGTGGCATGAACAATTTTAGCAAAAATTTACAACCTACAGCCTGTCGTGTGACATATGCCATCTATTGATGATATGAAAAGCTAGTCATGCTGTTTCTACAACAACCACTGAAGAATGATGAACCATGACATCCTACCAACTACATCTTTAATTGTCGAAGTGCTCTGGTATATGTTAGATGGTTACTGCAACACAACATTCTGTATGTAAGCGAAGTGGACAGTGTCAGTGTGTAGTGTGACACAGTGCTGACACTGTGTTATGTGTACCTGTGATTCCATCTAAAAAGTGTTAAGATTTTAATAACAGTCACATTATTCATGACCAGGTTCCGTCAGAGACCATCATCTGTTGGGAAAAATTTTGTTGCACCAGTTCACATGACAAACAAGTATACAATAACATAACAAATGAGCTGACAGTATAAGGATAATATTGTGTTGCTCACTTTAGTGCAAAATGTAAATGTCAACAATGTCTGACTAAAACCAGTTATTAATAACAAAAAGTGCCCTGAAACAGTCATTATTCCATGACTTTCATAAATCTTTTTCTTCATGTTATTGCAAGAGTGTTACTGAATGGCAAGAGACATGGACTTCTCTTATTGACATCAGCTTAGAAAGTTACAATCACCATTATTACTTTATACAGGTCCTCAGTTCAGATCACAAAACTGATTGTATCCATTTCCATTCCTCCCATGATAGAAACATTTGTTAACTGGTTCTTGCTCATTTGCATGGAAGTCAGAGAGACAGGGCCAATTAAATAATGTTTTACCATGTCTTTTCAGGCAACTTATGTTAATGACCAATAGTTTGTGTCCACTAACATCACTATGGAAGAGGTTAACCATATTCCATTAAACATCTTCCAAATGCCAGGGATAGGGCTTCACCTTGTTTGTTCTGGATCAAACATTCAGACATTCTCCCTAATACTCAAATGAGGAAACCTAATCTTCAGTATAGGCCCATTTCTTAACTCTACTGCAACTTCATGCATATGGTTTGTTTGTATCTAACACACACATACCTTTTTATAAATAAAGTAAAGAATGTTGGACTTACCAGGTGAAAAGGCACCAATTCGTTGATACACAAATAAAAACACACACACAAAAAACTGAGCTTTCGCAACCAAAGGTTGCTTCTTCAGAAAGAGCAGGGAAAGAGAAGGAGAAGGAAAGCATGGGGGTTAAGGGAGTGGGTAAAGAGTAATTCCTATCCTGGGAGAAGCTAAGTCTGGCCCAAGCTAAGTCTTTTCTCTCCTGGGATTGGAATGACTCCTCACCCACTCCCTTACAACCCTCATCCTTTCCTTTTCCCTCTCCTTCCTTGCTCTTTCTGAAGAAGCAACCTTTGGTTGTGAAAGCTTAGTTTTGTGTGTGTGTGTGTATGTGTATGTTTTTATTTGTTTATCAAAGAAACGGTGCCTTTTCGACTGGTAAGTCCAACTTTCTTTACTTTTTATAAATATTTTTCTGAACAAGATTGTTTCCCTCTATATTATTATCATACATATCTACCTTTGATTTATTATAAAGTTTGGAGCACAGAAACTTGCAATGGGGACAGTATTCACACAAGCATTTGTTCTTTTTCTAATAGACATACACACATTGAAACCCATAGACACCCAAGTGCATTCTCAGACAGCCATGACAAGAATAAAACCATATCAGAAGCCTGCTGATATTGTTGGAGTTTGCATCTAGGCATCTGTGTTGTGTGTTTGTGAATTTTTGTACTTCTGAAAGATTATGTGATGCTTCAAAAGCAGTGTAAATTGTGTTTATGATATATGTTCCTGTGATCCATACAATGATGTGCTACAGATGGCTTGCTGCCAATCCCTCATTTTACATATTGCTACATACAGAAATTTCCATTATTGTTATTAAGATGTTTCATATTTAAGGTAAACGAACATGACAGGTATGCAAATTTCTGCTGGAAAAAAGCAACACTAAGTTTTCCACTCAAATAATTATTACAGTAAAAGATATAATTTGCTCCTGCAGAACCAAAGAAATTAATTATTGATTCTCTCTCTTATAAATAAGAAATAAGGACAATCAAAAAGAAAGATCAAAGATTACTCACCCCTTCACATCCATGTTTGCTGCTGCACCTATTTTGTGCAACACTATTGGGTACAGATTCTCCTGGGCACAAATCAAGGCCAAGATTGTCATGCTGCACATTGAGTTTTTCTGGTTCATAGAGAATGCAAATTGTATTATCACTTGATGCCACATGTTGCCGTACTTCTTTCATTTCTTCATTCATTTTACGTTGAGCTGATGAGCCTCTTAGCCATTCCATTGCAGCTTCAGCTTTCTTCTCTTTCCCCTTGGCCATAAGCCAGAAAGGAGATTCTGGGATCTGTCACACAGCACGAACTCTGCTCTGAATCAGAAAGGCAGCAGATATATGCCAAATACTCGGCATAATTTTATTTTGTAAAAAAACACTTTTCATTTCAACACGCATACAAAGTTAATACTTAAAAACATTTTCAAATGATGAAGTTTTGTCAGAAAATCATAGCAGCATATCTTCAATAAGCAAGTAGTTTCAGAAATTTAAATGTAATATGTAACACAGCAATGTGTTGGATTTCCCAACTCTCTAAAACAGAAGTGGACACATGAGATGCAGTACTGTGGCCAAGAGTGTCACTATGTGGGTATGATGCGCATGGAGCACGTATTTGCTTCCTCAAGAACACAATGCCAACAATACACTATCAACAGCTGTTGGAATTTGTAATCACATTAAATTGAATTGTAATTATTATAGTATGACACTGCAATGAATACTAACAACACAATACCTGTAACATGCGCATAGCATTTGAGGAAAAAAAGGAAGAAGGAACATTAGCATTTAACATCCTGTTGACATCCTGGTTATTACAGATGGAAGAATCTGAGGAAGTGTAGCCTTAAACACCAATCTGATAGTATACATTAATACTATCAAATGAAAATGCAATAACAGCTTATAACATTTATTTCTTAAAGAAACTGGAAAGAATCTATTGACTATAACAACTATGTATTCTCTTCCCCCGCCAGCCATGTTGTATATTTAGTCTCGTTGAGTCGAGAATAAAAGTCATTGAACTTGATGAATGTGGCTTTATGTGGGATCCATACCCTGTCTAATTCCATACTGGTGACCCCAAGTTTGTTAGTTCTCATTATTTCCACCTATGCAGTGAAATTCAGCACTTCCACATCAGTTTATCCACAAAAATACAATGGTCTATTCCATATCTGCTTGCCACAATGACCACACCAGTTTGACCGCTGCCTGGAGTTCAAGCTACATCTGTTTCTTCAATGCAAGGACCTGCTCTTCCTACTTCTTTGAGCATTCCGTCCTCTTCTTTGCAATGCAGACTTTTTCAGGACATGTTCGCCTCATTGAGAATTTCATGTACTGTGAGGGACTGTACTGCCTCTGGTTTTATAACGCCAAGTGTTCTTTCTGGTGTCTCCCCAGCTTTTAGTGCTAATGTGTTCCCATATCACCTTCTACGTGTTACCAATGTACAAAATGTAGCCTTTTCGGACCTTCAAAATTTGAATGAGAGTCCTGCAACTGCACCACCATGCATATTACTGTATCCTCCCACTGACCATGTGCTCAGACAGTAAGGCACGGTTTCTACACCCTATTCAAACTTATTTCGTGCTTCAGGAGAAAGTGTTATCTCTGGTAGTGTTGCCCTGGGTTCTATCTTGAATCATTCCAGCAATTCAGGACAGTTTGCCCGTGTCTCAGACGCATCTTTTTCTGTCTGCACAACAGATTCGGACAACAGTGGTGTGGCTGTGAGATTATTGCAACCATCATCTTCAACAATGGACTGCTGGCCCCTGGCTGTCATTTCAGTGGTGACACAAACTTAAGTCATGCTCCGAGTGTAAGTGTTTCACATGTGCAATCATGTTCCACATCACATGATGCATCAGCCGCATCACAAGTGGAATAGTCATTCCTTCTCTATCATACAGCTGATATACGAGGACTACTGCAGCCATTTTCTATCATGCAGTCGCCTGTTTTCATGGCAGAAAGAGTTGCAACCAACACACTTCTACCACTCATCTGCTTGTCTTTATGGTCCTGCTGGGTCATTAGCCATGCCACGTTCCGTTCCGACAGCACCTCATCAAAACTGAATTAACCGCGCTGCTGTTGGAGCCCTGCCTGATGCTCCAGATCCACCTCTGTCTCCGCTCCCTGGACACCTGCCCAAGCTGCCGCCTTTCTTATTTGAGGCTCCCATAACGTGGTTCATTCTTGTCGAACAAATCTATGACCACTATTCACTCGATGATTACACACACTCTCTGTGTCTGACCACTCACCTTAATTATCATGTTGACCTCACATGTGACATTGTAAACTCTCCCCAAATCACCACTCTCTATGTCATCACCGAGAAGACCATCCTGGAGGGTCACCCTCACTCTTGATGAGACAATCAGACACATAGTCCATGAAGAGCATTTAGGAGACAAGAAGCATTTGCAACTGTGGTACCACCTCCAATTGATAGTCAATGAACATGACATGCCTGACTCCACCCTAGTGGCTGTCTGGATGAACAAACTCTCTCTCGCTGTGCAGACAGTCCTCACATACAACATTCTTCAGCCTCTGAGCAAACGCATCTACATCGCTGATAGGGTTTACGAGGCCTATGTCCGTGAGGTGTGTCAGATCCAATTCACCTCCAAGTCTCAGTCCTCGTAGCACCTCGCTGTTGCTGGGTGTGGTCATCTGCGCACCACGGAAGCCACCTGCAGGCAGCTGGGCCTGAATCATCACTTCCACACTGAACGAGTCTCAGTTTCACCATCTCCATCTTGATTGCTGGTGCTGTCAGCTGACAACTCAGCTGACTCTGATGAGGAGCCGCCTCTGCTCACCTGCTTCCCACAGGAACAGGCCATACTGCCATTACCATAGTCATTTTGGTGATGCTGCAAAGAAGTGTCATCTGCCATGCCTTCACCCAAATGCAGAGCACGGGAGGGTCCATGTGCCTCCCCCTGGTCTGACAAGAACAGGCACCAACATGTGCTTCATTCTGTTTGCAATGTCTTACCTTTGGGCTGTTGCCTGCATCTACATGACTGTGTTACCTGCACCTATTTTCTCATGAACATTGATGCCGATGTCTCTCTGTTACCCACTTCCAAGGCTACTGGCCCCATCCACCCACATCACACTCTACTTCAGGCTGTCAGTACCACACAACTGTACCAGTTCAACAACCTTTGCTGTTCACCCGTCACCGAGCTGCACACTCAAGTGGAACTTTCTTGTAGCCGACTTGGAACCCATCGTGGGCTCTGACTTTTTATCACACCACAACCTATCCCCTGATGTTGTGCATTACTCGATGTTTCATCACCCATTGAATGCAAATCTAGCATGTGATCTGTCGAGCTCAGGCTCTAGCATCACAAGTGGAAATAATTTCTGCGAGTTCATTATAACTATTGACCAGTTAAAAACTCTCCTTTCAAAATGGTCTACTGAACGCAAACAAGTGCTTCGTCTGCAGTGAGAGACTCAACTCTGTGACACAGAGACTCCACTGGCCTCCGTTATGAAAAACATTGCAACTCTTCAAACACCTCCGAAGGAAAACCACTCCAAGATCAGTACTTGTGTTTACTCCGTGAGTGTTATCAATGTATGGGACAGTTCTGTATCTGTGCTGCTCCTATGTGGATGTTTGTAAACAAAACTTTGAAGCCATGCCAGTGCCTCACTTGGTCACTCCACCAGCACTTCAGCCCACTCTAGTGGCTGCCTCCCACACTGCTGCTCCCCCACCTGTGTGGTGATCTTCTTCCGATTCGCACCCACCTGCTCCATTGGTCAAGCACACGTCTGGAACTTTAACTTCTTTGCCTCACATGCCACCACCCAAGTATAGTCTCCCTAGGAGCTGCGTGAACAAATTTTACATGCTGCCATCTTGTGCTCACACTACAGTGCCTCCCATGCGTGAACCTATAACTAACATGGCTACTACATCAATGCCTCAGAATCCCTCGGCTGTCATGAACTCTTTCAAGCGACCTCCCACTACTGCACCTCCTTTCGGCCACTGCCACACCTTGGGTCTTCCACAGTGCCAGCCCACCCCCTCCACCCTCCAGTCATGTGCGTGACCTTGTGCCCATTGTACGCCCATGACAAATGTTGCGTGTGCTTGTAAACAAACACCTGCTTCTGCACCCACTGACATGACAGTCATCACAAATGGAACTCTGCATAGACTTTAACTGATGCCCCCTCCCCCCCCCCCCCTTCCCATCTCAATCAAACCACACTGACTGTGCCGTGAGATATTTGCAGCCATCAAACAACAGATCATTGAAGTTTTACAGGCTGGAGGCACTGAACCCTTGTCCAGTAACTGGTCACTAACCCTGGTATTAAAGCTTCTGCCAGATTAATTGCCGACCGTTTTGTCTGGTAGGATAGGTTTGTCAGGCCTGGGCACGTGCCAGCATTCCCTGCCAGCAGAGCAAGGTCACAACACACACCACCCCGTCCTTGGGCTCTTTTCCGGCCCCGGACGAACCTTTACTACATCTACATATATACTGCGCAATCCACTGAAAGGTGCGTGGCGGAGGGTACACTGTACCCTCCTTTCTTATTCCACTCAGAAATAGAATGAGGAAAAAATGAATGTCTATATGCCTCTGTACAAGCCCTAATTCTGTTATGTTGTCTTAGTGATCATTACACGAAATCATTACACAGCAGGAAGATTGTTCTACACTCAGCTTCAAATTCTGGCCCTCTAAATTTCCTCAACAGAATTTTTCAGAAAGAATGTTGTCTTCCTTCCAGCAATCCCATTTGAGTTCCCAGAGCATTTCCTTGACACTCACACATTGGTCAAACCTACCAGCTATGAACCTAGCTGCTCACCTCTGATCTGCTTCTACGTCTTCCTTTAAATTGATCTGCTGCCGGTCCCAATCACTTGAACAATACTCAAGACATGGTCGTACAAGCATTTTATATGCATTCTCCTTTACAGATGAAGTACATCTTCCCAGAATTCTCCCAACAAACCAAAAACAGCTGTCTGCCTTACTCACAACTGTCCTTACATGTTCATTCCATTTCTTATTACTATGCAATGTTACACCTAGATATTTGAACAACACAACAGCATCAAGTAGCTCACTACTAATGTTGTATTCAAACACTATGTAATTGTTTTTCCTACTCATGTGCATCACCTTACATTTTTCTACATTTAGAGTTAGCTGCCATTCTTCACAACAACTAGACATTTTGTCTAAGTATGTTATTACAGTCAATTAAAGATGACATCCCCATATACCACAGGATCATCAGCAAATAGCCACAAATTACAAGTTACTCTATTTTCAGCATGTTCACATCAACCTGGTCAGTCCCCTTCCTCCTGTCAATGGTTTTCGCTACATTTTACTGCTATTGACCACACCACTCATTGGGCCAAAGTCACACCTCTTCTTAACACAAGAAACTGAAACTGTAGCTTGTGCTTGGATTGCTTGTTTTGGCTGCTTCTCATCATCGCAACTAGACCAGGGCAGGCAATTTGAATCTTCTCTTTTCAATGCCCTATGCAGTCTCTTCAGAATCCAGCACATTCATACCACTCACAGAGCATTGGCATTGCACATTGGAAGCCATACTGACCTGTCAAGACCCGCTATGGACCAAGGCTCTGCCACTGGTCTTGCTTGGTCTTCGGACAACTAATAAAAAAGATATGCAGGGCATAGTGGCCGAGTTTCTTTATAGAAACAAACTAACACTTCCAGGCAAGCTGGTGCATCCATCACTCCCACTTCCACCCGCCAAATTACCATCCCTTGTTGAGCGTATAAGGGTTCATTGCTCCAAGGTTTCTCCCTCCCTCCCTCTAACCACTCTTCCCCCTCCCCCCACATCCTACGTTCAGTGGGCGATTGTACTTTCATTTTCCTCCAAGACAATTCTGTCGGCCCCCCTTACACCCCTTCCCTTATTCTAGACTATATAGTGCAACAACACATTCATCATCTATCAACAATCCCTGGTGACGGCCTCAGTAGGTAGGGTTAAACCCACTTATATAGAGTTTCCCTCCATGCCAGCTGACAATAACTGCCTGCGAACAACAACTTAGGCAGTCCTGTGCATTTCTGCATTCCCTCGCCCCCCCCTCCCAGACATCATCGCCAGCGACCCCCTCCCTTCCTTCCTCTGCACTGTTCCCTCCGTCCCCTTCTTCACCCCTTCAAGGTTTCACAAGTTCCTCACTTCCTGCCTCCCCTCAATCATCCTCATTCCCCCTCACCTATGCCCTGACGTCTCCATTATCTTTAGGAATCAGTCCCTTTTCATGTTATGCTCATCTGCTTCTGCCTCACCCCCTCCCACTCCCCTCAAGAAACACATATATCCCTGTGAGAGGTGCACCTCCCAGACGTGTGTGCTTTTCTTCTTCCAATGTTAGAGGTTCTTATCTATGCTCCTCTGGCCCCCCATGCCTCCTCATCCTCACAACCTCTGTCAGTGGTAGATCGCCCTCGCCAGCTTCTGGACTAAGTAGTGGATGCACCACAGTCTCGTCACTGCCACTGCCTGAAAATACTGTTAAGCTGTCTGTCACTTGAATGCCCCGTCCTGCTCTGCTCGAAGCCAAGGTCACCCCTCTCTCAAGGAAGCTAGGAGTTTAATGTACCATCGGCAGCGTGCTCATTAGAGATGGATCTTACTGTCGGAGTGTTTGAGTAAGGATGTGGAAGAAAATCGGCCGTGCCCTTTCAAAGAACCATCCCAACATTTGCCATGAGTGATTTAGGGAAATCATGGAAAACCTTAATCTGGATGGCTGGAGGTGGATTTGAACCACCGTCCTTCCAAATGCCACCTCATTTGGTGAATTCATGTTAGATTGCTTGCTCTTATGTACCATCTCTTCACAAGTCTTTGAATGTCAATTATTAGACTTTAAAACAGTGTTTTTGTATTATGGTCAGTGAATGAAATTTTATATGTTTTAAAATCTGATACTGTAAGAAACGTCTCCATGAGCACACGACTTCAGTGAAAGACACAAAGTTTCAAATGAATTCCAGAAACTGCACACCAAACTCCAATCGCTACCTGCAAAAATGATGTTTAAACAGTTTGGAAAGATAATAAGCTCCCGCCTTTTGCAACTGAAATAATATTGAAGAATGGCAGGAATTTCTTACCTTTATGATAAAACATACCAAACTGAATTAGCAACTGAGGATATGGTTAAAATATTAACAGTACCATAATAACAGATAGGTTGCTGTTCACCATAGAGACATCTCAATGATTTGCAGAAAGACACACATAAAATAATACAAGTATACTCAGCTTTCAAATTGATGTAAGTCACAAATCCCAGTGTCATCATTTTCTAACAAAGTGCAACAAATTCATTGAACAGTTCATCATTGACTCCTTTCCAAGATTCATTTCATTTACAACTAGTACAGCATTCAAAAAGTGCACAAATGACCTTCTTGAAAGGTGCTCTATCTACAACAGCAGTTTTCTTTTAAAAATCCAAAACAGTCTCAAAAACATCAGCAGTTAGCTCAAGAGTACCGTACTCAGGATATGAACTCCTCCTCAGGCGTTTTATTCCCTATAATTTTTCTTATCCATGATGCCATTGAGATTTCAAGACCTAAAATACTGAGGACTAGAAAAACTTGTCTTACTGCATGCTTTTCAAGCATTATTACTGTGGCAAAGAGGCGGAGGGTAAACTTCCCTGCTGGCACACACAGGCCCGCATTTGTGTCAGAGCATTTGCCCCCTGCCCTAAAATAACAAAATTGTTTCACTAAATTTTATCTTTTCTTAAGCAAAATTCAGTGAGCTAATCAGTACTTTTCCATATCATGACCCCATACCACTTGAAAGTTAAGCAATCAAAGTTTCCTATGAATTATTAAAACTTATTACTTTCTGTAGTAATTAATGATGAAGTTTCTCGCTAATGCAATTTTCCATCAAATGTTTTGTAATAATTATAGCTAGATTCTAAAATTTGACTGCTTACTTTTGCTAGGGTTTTTTCTGTACTTCTTCACATATAGCATTAATTAATTAAGAACCTAATTAAGAGGTTACTTATAAGATAGATGCCATAGTAATGTGTCACGACATTCCAACTCTGAAGCATAACATTGTTCCAGATACTTTTATAATTTACTACCCTCTAACATATTTCATTAGCCAGGTAGGCCTTAACAGATGGAAAAACCACATTATATTAGAAAGAAACTTTCACTTTGCAGCAGAGTGTGCACTGATATGAGACATCCTGGCAGATTAAAATTGTGTGCCAGGGCCGGGATCTGAACCTGGGACCTTTGTCTTTCACAGGCATGCATTCTACCATCTCAGCTATTCTGGCACACTTTACAGTCTGCCCTCTCAAATTTACTTCTGCCAATACCTCACCTCCTACTTTCCAAACTTCACAGAAGTTCTCCTGCAAACATTGCAGGAATATAACTCCTGGAAGAAAGGATATGATGGAGGCATTGCTTAGCCACAGCCTAAGGGATGTTTCCAGAATGGATGGTAGCTCTTATGGTAGAGCACTTGCCCGCAAAAGGTAAAGGTCCCAGGTTTGAATCCCGGTTCCAGCACACAATTTTAATCTCCCAGGAAGTTTCATATCAGTGTACACTCTGCTGCAGAGTGAAAGTTTCATTCTGGAAACATCCCTTAGGCTGTGGCTACCCATGTCTCCACTTCATCCTTTCTTCCACATGTGCTATTCCTGCAAGGTTCATAAGAGAACTGCTGTGAAATTTAGAAAGTAGGAGGCAAGGTACTGGCAGAAGTAAAGTTGTGAGGACAGATTGTGAAGCATGCCAGGATAGCTCCGACTGCAGAGCGCTTGCCTGTGAACGGCAAAGGTCCCAGGTTCGAATCCTGATTCTGGTACAGAATTTTAATCTGCCAGGAAGTTTCATCAGATTGTATTCTTGCATTCATCTTTAAATAACCATTACTTGTTCATTAGGGAGATGAGATATCTGCTACAGTATGCTAGCTATTGAAATAGGCTTTCTACTTTAAAGCCAAGAATCTTGCCAAAAACTCTGTATTTTTTCTCGTCAATTACTCTCAAACCAATGCCAACTAAAGAGAATGGTCCACCACCTAATATGTCGTTCCCACCACCCCCACCCTCCCGCCTTAAAACATTACTCACTGTCCTTAGATTCATTCCTACTTCTGCTTCTCTATCCACAGCCCTTCCTAACTGTATTAGCAATCCTTTTCATTTTTCTTCTTGACAGAACTGAACAACCTTACTTACTAGAATCTACCCACCTGAACATCATCTTATTATGTATATTTACAACATGCCTATCCATTTCATCAGAAACTAAGAATACACAGCTGCACTACAACAGAAATGTGACTGTATAGTGCCAAGCCATGTGTGTCGATCGTGTTCTGTCAAGTATGGTTAGACGCCTTTGGCCCCATCTGGCAATAAACAAAGCTTAGTTCTGCGTTCTGCCATCAGCAGTTCTAAAGTGAACAGATAATACATATACATCAGACTGTGATATTAATATGTAACTACGAATTAAGCATTTTACAGTCCTCCTCCCCCCCTCCCCACACACACACACCTCTATACCTCCCCTTTACTGATCTCCTGCCACTTCCCTGTACTGCATTCCAAGCTGCATCTGACATACCCACCCATCAGAGCCTTTACAATCCATCATGCGATGCAGAACGTTCCATCCCCTTTGGCCAGTATCCTTCCCCCTCCACTACTGTCTGCTCTCAATCTCACTCAATGTCTTGATGCTTGTTGTGTTGGAGTGGCCAGAGATGGTGATGATGTGTGCTTTGACTTATGCCTGAGTGATTGTGTGAAAATATGTATATCTCTTCCTGATGGAGACCTTGGCCAATAATGTTTTGTCAATGAGACTGACTATTTTATGTATTGTCTGTGGTTCATCATCTTGTCTTTACAGTGAATTGCTAACATTTAAAATTAAAACCCACTTAAAACTACACTCTACTTTTAATACTACACATATTTCAATACATAAATATTATGCTTACCCACAGAATGGAGAGGATAGAAATGACTGGCACCACAATACTTGCAAATGCTATCCATTTCCATTGCACATGTGGCCACAAACTATAAATAAGTAAACATCCTATGTGTGGCATTGTGCCTGCAAAACATATGAGTATAATTAATGAGTTGACAAGAAAAGTGCTTTTTAGGCTTAGAGTGCTTTTACTTTAAATGATGAATCCTTTCATAACAAATTTCTTAATTAAATACTTTGTACATAGCTCAACATTACTCTTTTGTACAGAACTGAGTAAAATCTAGGATTTTGGCCATGGAGGGAGTAAGGACCTAGCTCATAGAAAATGTGAATCATCAATCTCCATAGTCTCCAACCCTGGCCCCCTTTCCCCCTGCACACACCTCTAATGCAGTGTACAATACATTAAAAATACTTTTAAAAGCTTTGCTTTCAGTGTGGATTTTATATGCCAAAATATGGGAAAGGAATCCAAACATTGTTATGCCAAAATTTCATAATAAATTTTGAAATGTTCTCTGCTTGAATATACACATGCTGCACTCAAACACAATTTGTGTATGGATGAAACTCCTTGTGGTGTAATTTGGGTAAGACACAAGCAGCAGATTAAGACTAATGTCTTGGTCGGAGGTGGAGCTGACTGTATGGTAGATACATACGTTCTACAAACAAGTCTTAAAAACTTCAAAGTTACCTCATGGAACAACTTGGAACTAAAATAAATGTGAATTAATGTTATTCTCTTTGACTAACACTTCTTCAACCATACTGAGCAGTTGCGAAGTATTGTCAGCTTTGATCATTTTATGGTAAATGGTTATTGTGTGTTTTCAGAGCCACACTGTGCCATTCTGATGACTCTGTTTCATTAGGCACTATTTGTGTGAAATGTGTGTGCATGTACTTAGGCCTATATCATAATTTGAAATTAATAATGAGATTGCTTAACTGGTTAAATAGTGGTAATCAAAAAACTTCAGATTATAACAGGAGAGTTGAAGAAAATAGAACTAAAGGTACCCAACCAGGCCCTTCAAACAGAATTATCATCTCAAATGACTAAGATTTTGAGGTGGAAATTAAGAATGTTTGAAATTATCCAATTAATCCTTCAGTAATCATAAATTGTCCAGAATGATGGTCAGAGTCTCAGCACACTTACTTAAAAACTGAAAACAGGTGAGTAGTAATAAAAACACAAAAAGCTTGTTAATTGTTACTGTCCTAAACTTAGCAGTCACAGTATGGAAACACAGTAAATTGTAGGATTATATTCAGCTAAAGAGTGGGTTAATGGGTAATTTACTCATTTTGGAAGTGTCAAAGAAATGCAGGAAACTAGTTTGATTCAATTCCTATTTCCACATCACAATGTGTAAGAACTTGCAGTGTTATGAATGACTTTCACATTATAAAAAAGGAACAATTTGTTGGTAGAATGAAGCTGAAGAATAATTTTCATAAGGATAATTGGCTGCTATTGGAAAAAATTAATCCAGAAATTTATGTACAGTCAAGGCTCAGAGCAGGAAGAACATCTGCTGAAGAAGTAAGACCCTGCCCATAAGTAGAAGTCTAATGGATTGAGATCAGGAGAAAGAGCATCTCTCAGTGTCGGTCCCCAATGCGCTATCTATTTGTTTGGTAATCGCTACACAATGAACATCACATAGATCTGAATGTTCCCTTTGTGCCCTTCACAAATGACTGACCTGCATAATGAAGTGGTCCATGTAATATACACTACAAAAATGCCTGTAACATGGTAATGAAAGCAAATAAACTGTATGATTATAGGACATGTTTTGCATGTCGTTTGGATCTCTAGTGGATCCGTGGAGCTTTCCCACATACTTAGATACACCCTGTATACTCACAGGGTGTTTTTTGCACTTTTTGTAACGAATTAATACCTACATTTTGTAAATTTATTCCTGATATTGTTCATATTCATTTTATGAGCACATTTGAAACAACAATGTATGACAAAAATGTTAAGCACCCAGAAGAGTAGGAGAAAATGAACTTCATGAGCCAAGAGGTTGTGTGATGTTAATTCAGTGATTATAACACTAAAACAAATTTACAAAGTAATTAGTAATAAAATACCACTTATCAGAATGATACTGCATCATTTATGGCAAGGCCAAACACACTAATTCAGGTGGGAAAGGTCTCATAAACCCATTGTATTATCTCTTCTGGCTGGCTGCCCCACAAATATTGCAGTTGGTTCTTGAAATCCTGCATATGGGAAGGGGAATGGAGTTAACATTTGAGCTGGTCCCACAAATATTCAATTCATGACTAGTCTGGAGACCTTGCCAAGGATTAAAGCGGCTCAACTTCACACTCACTATTTATTGAGACATTTACCATGTGTAAATGTATGTTGTTCTGTTGAAAATGGTGCCACAACTCTGTCTTATGAGGGCTACCAGTGCATTTCTAGAGAAATTTGAAACTTTACTAAGTAGGTTACAGGTAGGGAAACCATATAAAAAGATTGCAATTTGCTCTGATTTTAATATAGATATAAGGGATGATAACAGATTTGTCACTTCCCTGAAGGATTTGTTGGCTACAAATGGCTTAATAGTAAATTTTAACGAGTACACAAGGGTAACGGCTACTTCTGCAACAAGCATTGATAATATAGTGAGCAGCAAAAATTATGGTGACACAGAAAAACTTGTGTTAGATTTAGGAATATCTGATCATTCAGCACTGTTTATCTCATTGCCATACTTAGACAAGCCATATAGGTCTACATTCAGCCAGCCAAATGTAAACACTTTTGTCTCGAAATTAAATGAAACTCACTGGACCTTCAACAGTCAGAGTTCAGTAAACAGTAACTACAACACATTCATATCTGACATCAAAAACTTTTTCAATGAATGCTTTCCCCTTGTAACATCACGTGACAAATACAATAACAGAAACACATGGATTACGGAAGGTATCCAGATCTCTAGTATTAGAAAGAGGGAATTACATAAGGAAGCTAAAACCAATCATGATGCTGAATTTATCAGCTACAAAACAAATATAAAAAAATATTTGATCAGAAAGTGAAACAGGCAAACCAAATGGCAAACAGTAAATATATTGCTAATGCCTCAAATAAATCAAAAGCAGTATGGCAGGTTGTTAAGAAGGAAACTGGTACAGAAGAAACAAAAAATTTTAAGTACAAACTAGAAATCGACGGGAAAATTGTTACTGATACTAGACACATCTGTGAAGAATTTAATAAGTACTTCATAACTGTGAACGAAATGAATAACTTAGCCCCACCACAAATGTGGTACTACAAGAACAAATAGGGTTTAAATTAAGTCAAGTATCATACTAGGAATTAGCCAATACCATAAAATCTCTAAAAAATCTTAATTCTGTGGGCTGGGATGAAATTCCAACAATAATCATAAAGGCAGGATGTGACAGCATTGCACTTCAACTCTGTAGAATAATAAACCAATCCTTTGATGAGGGCTGCTTTCCGGACAGACTAAAATATGCAGAAGTTCGTCCAGTTTACAAAAAGGGAAAACATGATGAAATGGGTAACTTTCGCCCAGTGTCTATACTGCCAGTTTCTTCCAAAATAGTTGAACGAATAGTATGTAATAAATTAGAAAAGTATAATAAAGAAGGTAATATTTTTCTTAACAACCAATATGGGTTTAGGAAGGGACGAAACACATTACAAGCGGTTAATGACCTAATCTCTAAAATAAGTAAATGTATCGACACCAAACAAGGTGTATCGGGTATTTTTTGTGACCTGACAAAGGTGTTTGATACAGTAGACCATAAGCTACTGCTCCAAAAATTGGGTATGTATGGCTTCCATGAAAACTCTATAAGATGGTTTTCTTCTGACCTCAAAAACACACAACAAAGGGTGGTGATAAATCAAATGGGTGGGAAAACGTACTCTAGCTGGAAAGAAATACAACCAGGCGTACCCCAGGGCTCGATACTAGGACCACTTCTGTTCTTGTATTACATAAATGACCTGCCTTGCAAAGTAAATACAGACACAATATTTTATGCAGATGACTCAACAGCAGTGGTATGCTGCAAAAGCATTGAAGAATTAGTATTGACCACGAAACAAACTCTGCAAGAACTTGAAGAATGGATAAAAAACAATTCCATGAAATTAAATCCGGAAAAAACCCAAATCATAAACTTCAGGACCAAACAAGCTTCTGAATGTGTATCACAAATAGAGTACTCAGGTAAAGAACTGACAACAGTTGAGTCTGTAAAATTCCTTGGGATAATTTTAAATAAAAACTTATTGTGGACTGATCATGTAGACAGTTTACTTAAGAGACTAAACAGCTTAGTTTATGCAATGAGGGTACTACAAAAAATTACGAACTTAAAGGTGAAGAAAGTTGTTTACCATGCTTATTTCGTAACTGTTATAAAATATGGAATAATTTTCTGGGGTGTTGAAAAGACAAACCTGCTTAGAGTTTTCAAACTGCAAAAGAAAATAATCAGGGCAATGACAGGGACAAATAGTAGGCAATCATGCAAACCATTATTTGAAAGCCTGGACTTGATGACAGTCCCTTCAATCTTTATATACGAAGTACTCCTCTTTGAACAGAAAAACTCACATCTGTTCGAAGATAATGCATTCATACATGACTATAACACAAGACATAAACACAATACATGTTACCTTGCCATAGACTCAAATTATATGAAAATACTCCATATTACATGGCTCTGAAGATAAAAAATAAAATGAGGAAAACATTTGGGGAATCCACACTGGGGACCATTGCTAAATACCTTAAAACCAAGTGCTATTACAGTCTAGAAGAATTTTTAAATGATGAAAATCAAATGATGGTATAGTCTAGAAAAAATGTATATTCATGTTTATATATACCGGTAGCCCTAAACTTACTGCCCAAATGGCATATGTATATCTGTACTCCATATAGGTGTGTGAAGTTTTATTGTTAAATTTTGATGAGATGTAAAACATTTATAATGAAATTTGATATGCTTCCTATAACTCATAATGTATATACTACATATTTACTACAATCCATAAATCAGTGTAACATTTTAGGTTAAAGACATGACGAGTCACCAATGTTCTCAATCAAATGATTGTATAAAAAAATGATATGTGACAATAAAGTATCTTATCTTATCAAGCTGAGGTAAAACATTCTGTAGATCTTTTAATGAAAATATATCTAAAGGGGGGAGGAGGGTGGCAAACCAGAGCACTTTCGCCTTGTACCACTCTCAGAGTTGTGCCAAATTGTCTCTTTGGGCGATTTATGTGGGGAGGGGGGAGGGACTTGATCCAACACTCAAAGGAGTGAACCCCCATCATCTAAAGCACCAGCCGCCACTGATTGACACTCATGTCTCCCAGATACTTCATCCTTTTTCTAAATAGAAATTCACAAACCCTGAGACTGTTTTTCATCTCGAACATGTCAAAGACATTAAAAGATAAAGGTGAAGCAAATTTTAATTCATTCCATCACCTTTATCTTTAATGTCTTCATCCTTTTTGTCAGGCAGTACACAGTCTAACCATCAGAAGGATATGACTGTTCTATTTCATAACTATTGCTGAGAATGTAACTGTCGTTTGCAGTACTTTTCACACAAAAAAATGTAACAATAGGTCTATGCTTGCATCTGTTCATTTTACTACGTAAAAGTAACCTGTATAAAATAATTCACACACCTAACGTCAGGTCCATTTTAAGAACAGCTCACAATAATGTAAAAATCCAATTCTGCATGGGAAATAACCATTAAAATGTAAAGTAATAAAAGAATGTTAATGCTAACCGGTAGCTGCAATCAGCATGCTGCGAACACATGGTTGGCTGATTTCACCAAGATATGCCAGCACTGGTGTCATGGTGAAACCTATGCCTAGTCCAGTTAAAGCACTGGAAACATACAACACTTCAATGCTATTGCACAAGCCACTGGCAATCCATCCTGAAAGAGATGCACTGTTTGCCAATACCATTGCCATTTTCCTCCCACCAGTGTCAGCTGTTAATCCTGACAAGCAACTCCCTAGTGCCAGCATAATGTAAGTTGTAATACCTGAAAAGAAAAATATGAAACTCCATATCAGAAACAGTCATAAAATAATATGTAAGCAGAAAGTTCTTATCATGGAACAAAATTGGTTTTCTGAAAATTAACAGAGACGAATGAATATTCATGCATGAGATCCTTACAACCGTATGTTCATTTTTAAAATAAGAGAAAGGCATCACTTATAACAGACTGTCATGTGAAGCACAGACACAGACAGTAGGAAACACTATTCACACTAGCTTTTAACACACCCCCTCTCCCCCTGAGATGAATCACAAACAATCACATCAACACACAATACTGAAGTAATAATTGATTACTGAGAGAATCTCTTGGGCTGAAGGAGGTGGGAAACAGGTAAGAAAGGATGTATCAGGCAAGGAAGAGGTGGCAGGTTCATGTGAGACATATCTTTTGGTAGACGACTCTATGGCTGCACAACAAGAAGAAAGGGATTCATAGGGTAGGAGGTGGGAAACGGGTAGGAAAGGATGTATCAGGCAAGGAAGAGGTGGCAGGTTCATGTGAGACATATCTTTTGGTAGACAACTCTATGGCTGCACAACAAGAAGAAAGGGATTCATAGGGTAGAGAATATAAGAGATATAGGAAAAGGAAGAAAAGGGAGAAGGGAATAGGTAGGGATAGGGGCAGATGCAAGAGGAGGAAGACAGGAATGGAAAAGAAAGGAAAAAGAGTGGAAAAGGTGAAAGAGATGGGGTGTGGAGGGGGCAAGAGGAGAGCGAGGGTGATGGAAGGAGGTGCCACATAATCTGGATGTGGATGGCAGTGCCCAGTCTATGGATGGGCAACACAGTTCTTTGTCTGGGATATCATTTTGACTCTTAACTGAGAGAAAAGTACTGATGTCTTAAATACTCAATAACAGAAAAATATTACTGCATGCAAACATAAAACATAAGTGTACATTGTCATATGAATGCTTTCTACCATATCAAACCAACTCTTTCATTATTATGCTGATCTCTCTCACTGCTTAAACCTTGAGAAAGCACCATCATTGTTGTGTAATCTCTTTTTAAGTTGTGAGCAATGAATTTGCATCATTCCTGGTATAGGTAGGAAAGTCTCTCAGTGTAAGCCCTACCCACACTTGCCCGTTTATCCAAAGGTAAGTACATCTACAATTAAGCTAATGTTGGGTTTGACAGTTACCAGTTTATCACTAAATTGATTATGAAACCCAAACAATGAAAGTGTTTCCTAAAGAAATAATATTTAGATTATTGAAACTTACTGTTTATTGAATCAATAAAATATTGTATCAAATCTGAATGGGTTTTAGAGGTATACGTATTTATATTTTTTCTCTTTGAAAAAATTGAATTAATGATCAAAGACATTTCTTAAGTCCATTCCTTCAATGAAACATATTTTATAACAATTTATTTGCATAACTGATTTGAATGAAATGTCTAAATCAAGAATTTTCAATTCTTTTTAATGACTATTTATGATTTGCTGAAATATTTATGCAAAGTTAATAATGCTCTCAAAAATATTTATTAACATAAAATAAATAGACCTAGGCCCAATAAATAAATGTAGACTTTCACAGGATACAAAAATATTTTGTGTAGACCATAAACATTTTTATCCTGATTGACATAATTTTAAAATTATGCTAATTACAATTTTAGCTTATTTAGAAGAAATATGATTTTTTTTTACAGCTTACACTGTTTAATTTGGGCTAGGTGTATGCCATTTCAAGAATGGCTAGTAGTTAAAATAAAATGTCTGGTTACCAATACGGAAAAAGAAGACTGCAAAAGGAAGTTGCAAGGCAAAAGCTAGCCCACATATTTAAATACCATATTTACAGTTGTACAAAACCAAATGCTGACTTTGAGAATCCTTGAAGAATTCAAAATCAAATATGGTTATAAAAGAAAATGTGTTAAAATACTTACCAACCCATGAAGCATCTACTACATCAACCGACAACTTCTCATACAAAGTTGTAGTCATTCTTGTGAAGGAGATCATCATTCCAAAATCAAGTAACAATAGGCAACAGAGGCCTGTAATAATTATCTGCCAAACAAAAACAGGTAAAAGTGATATTCCAAGGTGGCAAAGAAATTAACAGTTCATTTATAGCTTTTACATTTATTACTTTGAGTTAATTGATAATATCAAATCACCAGACCTAAATGACACTTAAGTTGAAAGCCTGTATCGGGAGTATCTGAACAAGAATTTGGATGTTATTAGGCTGACTCAGAATAAGAAGCATAAATGCAGGGATGACTTCACCACACAACAAAATTTTAACAAAATTCTAAATGACTGGAAGAAAGGAATCATCATTTCACTGTTGAAAAAAGGAGACTGGAAGAAATTTAG
This sequence comes from Locusta migratoria, assembly GCA_026315105.1. NCBI lineage: Eukaryota > Metazoa > Arthropoda > Insecta > Orthoptera > Acrididae > Locusta > Locusta migratoria. The sequence goes on along the minus strand of CM048748.1, from coordinate 132,477,807 downwards.
AAACTATGGAGGTATCACCCTGCTATCAGAATCCAGACTTAGAAAGAGAGTTGAACAACTATAAGAAGAAGAACACCATGGTTTCAGGAAAGGGTGAAGTACTACGCATCTCATTTTTGCACTAAGAATTTTGGCAAAGAAATACTGGGAACATGGACAGAACCTAGTGGTGTTCTTGAACACTGAGAATGCCTTTGATAGTGTCCCTTGTAATAAAATATGGAAATGCTTGGAAGATCTAAAAGTGCCCATCTACTTGATTGACAGAGTGAAGATGCTGTATTGAACTTTTAATAATAGTGCCCAAATAGGAAATGGTCAGTCGGAATGGTTTGGGACAAAGAGGGGAGTTCAGCAGGGGGGGTTCTATATCACCATTCTTGTTTATTAGTGTCGTGGACAGAATTCTAAAATCTATTAAGGAAACTGAAAATGAGTCAAGAGCATTGGTATTTGCTGATGATGATGTAATATGTGGGGAGGGGGGGGGCAGAAAAAGAAGTGCTGAAGAGATTGACTTCTTGGAAGAATAAATTTAAAGGAATTCAGGAAAACCACAACTGTTGAGATAACCATAAACAGAGAGAGAATGAGTTAAAACATCTCCTTGGAGAGAATCAGTTTCCCACTTCCAGTACCTTGGAAGTATTTTCTTTAAGAACAACACTAACCAACAGAAATCCTAAACATAACACAAAAGCATCGAATTTATACATGCAAGTTCAGAACCTATTCTGGGACAAAAAAATACCCCAGCCAGCAAAATAACTTTGTATCACATTTACTTTGCCCCAAACCTAGGTTCAGCATAGAAACATGTACATTGTTATAAAAAGAGGATTAAAGCAGAATACAAGAAACAGAAATAAGGTACTTAGAGAAAAAAGGCTGGTATCCGGGTTCCTATTGCCAACATCCTGGAGAAACGAAGACTGCAGTGGTATGGCCATGTAATGAGAATGGATAGCACAAGAACAGCTAGTAATGGAAAGTCCAGGTTGGCATTACCAATATAGTAATAAAACAGTTTACAACTCATCACAAAGACGTGACGACGAGCCATGACAGGAACACAAAAAAGACACAAACATACAACACTTTTAGCTATCGGCCATGGCTTTCTTCAGAATTAGGAACATTCACGTAATCACACAGTCCTACAACTGTCAGCTCTGGGTGACACACTTCGAATCACACTCTGCGGTGTGAATATAGGAGAGGGGAGAGGGGATAGGAAGTTTGTGTCACAGTGGTGGGGGTGGATACAGCACAGTCTTACAGAGTATGCACGTATTAGATGGGAGGAACGAGATGCAGCTCTAAGCTGCAGAGCATGATTCAAAGTTGTGTGACTGTGTTCTGTAACTGCATGAATGAACCTAATTTTGAAGAAGACCATGGCTGACAGCTGTTGTATGTATGTATATTTTTTGTGTTCTTGTCGCGGCTCGTCGTCATGTCTTTGCAGTGTCCTGTTACAAGAACAGCTAATAAATACTTCAGAATGGACATTGGAGGAAGAAGGCCAAGAGGAAGGCCAAGGAGACAATGAACAGAGGCAGTACAATCAGACATAGAGAACAACAATTTTAACTGTGATGATGTCCAAGACCAAATGCTATATCAAGATCAGAAGAGATGGATAGTGCCTATTAATCAGAGGTTGATAGGCCTAGAAGGTTAATGTAGATCTTTACAAATATACACCCACAGTGGAATTAGGAGACCTAATATGTTAAAGTGATGGATAAATAGAAAATGTAATGAGAATATGCACACATAAACTCTAAAGAGAGGAAAAAGAGAGAGAAAGAGAGAAACAAATAAAAACTTGTTTAAATTATAGGGGATCTAGTATAACAGACTTATTACCTACAATCAATAACAAGTTTCTACTATACAATGTCTTTTTGTCAATTTTTGTTTTGTTTTAACCAACTGTCCAGTGACTTTTGCACCAATGAGTATAGTTTAGAAGTCTAACTTTTTTTCTCATATGAGAGAGATATAGTCAAACAAAATTACTGTAAGAATTATACAATCTGAAAAAATGAAGGACACTACCTGTGGTAGCAATGGTTTCACATCTTTTAGTTCCTTATTGCTTTTCTTTATCTTTTGTACATTAAATGATCCATCTATTTTTGTTATATCCAAGGTTAACATTCTGAAACAGAAAAATCCATTTATTAGTGAATCTAAAAAAAGCAGTGAAATTAATATGGGTGAAAATAAACATATCTTTTAAAATTATTCTGCTCTCTCGGTACCTATATGTTTCTTGTATTATTGGACTTTTATAGAAACTCAGATCTTAAATATTCATGAACTGGAGCACTATGAAATAATGGGAGATTCTGGAAGTGAGCAGTGGCAGATTATGGGGTGGGGGTTCGGAGGGGTGTTCTGCCCCAGGCCTCTCGTCTTGGGGGGCCTCCAAATACCCTGAAAGAACAACTTTTTTTTTAGCTATCTTCGCCTCTCGTTTTGGGGTCTCCAAATCACGAAAGCTATTTTTTGTAAACTGGCCCATATCTCTCATCCTGGGAGGGCCTCCAAAGTGCAAAAATTAGTGTTTTATAGTAATACATGTATTCACAAGTGGACGGGAGGCCTTATTTTGTTTTGCTGCCACCCCAGGCCTACAACAGCCTTAGTCCGCCACTGGAATTGAGGAATAGTTTGGAATTCATAATAAAATATTTTGGGTGGTTTCAAAGTGAAAACACTGGGACATTCATACAATTTTAATAGTTTTTTATTTTGTGAAATTCAGTATAACAGTTTTTTGTTTCCATTATACACAAATAGACATTGCATCTTTTACACGCTGATTTTTTGTGATTTGGTACTTTAACAGCAGTAGAATGTGCAATAAATGGCTTGAATCTGCTCAGCTTGATCTGAGACCTCTTGCGGTTGGAGATGATGAAGATGCTCCAACTAGATCAGCATTTACTGAGAATCTGAATTTGGTTCAAGGATATTTTCCCATTGTTGCCACCTCTCTTTGCTCTTTCTGTCAATCTTATAGATTGATTTCAACATGTTAGATTTGTTTACTAGCCCTGTACTGGCTTTGTAATCCTTTAAAATTATGGACACTTTCAAGTGAAACTTTTTCTCTCACATTCCCTGCAAGGTCAACTGTATTTTCATGCAGCCACAGATCAAGGAGGATGGAAGTGAGGGTGAGTAAACTAGGGCATCTGCCCTGAACACCTGGGCGGCACTCGCAGAGGGGCACCAAATGGGCTCTAACAAATCACAGTTTTACAATTTTGGAAATATCTCAGACAAAAAATAATACAAATCAGTGGTGTACCAAATATCTTTTGGAAAGGTGGGGGGTGGGGGCAAGAAAAGTTACTTACTGACTTTGTCTTTCACAGTGGTGTATCCAGGACTTTGGTCTTGGAGAGGGGGCAAGGTCACGAAATTTTGTAGAAAAGACATTTTTTTATATATGCACCAAAGCCACTTTTATTTGAAATGCTGACTAGTTTCGGGCTTTGCCCATTTTCTTAAACCACATATATATATAGTCACACTGTTTGTCGGCCGCAGTGGCCGAGGGGACTGAGGCGCTCCAGTCACGGTCTGCACGGCCACTACGGTCGGGGGTTCGAGCCCCCTTGGGCATGAATATTTGTGCCGTCCAAAGTCTTAGCTAGTTGATAAGTAGTTTGTAAGCTTAGGGACTGATGACCCCGTAGTTAAGTCCCATAAGTTCTACAAACATTCGAACATTTTTGTCACGCTGTTTGTTGTGAATTACAACAAACAGGGTGACCTAAACAGTATCTCATATATATATATATATATATATATATATATTTTGTGTGTGTGTGTGTGTGTGTGTGTGGCTTAAGAAAATTGGCAAAGCCCGAAACTAGTCAGCATTTCAAATAAAAGCAGCTTTGGTGCATCTATATTACAAAATGTCTTTTCTGAAATATTTAAGAGCTGCAAAACGCGACATATCAAAAACATTTGATTCACGAAATTTTCATTTAAGCCATGGTGTTCCCATTTACTTTCACAAAAAAAAGAAAGAAAGCGAGTGATGACTTGTCAAGGACGACGCACTTGCGTGCTGATTTTCGCTTGAACTAAAGTAAAACAGTAAAACGTCATTATATGATGGTATTTAACGACGTTTAAATAATTTCCTTGACATAATAGCACATTACTGGCCGATAGCCAGGGGAGCCATGGCCCTCAGTGGCCCCTGGGCATTGCGCCCTTGCGACATGGCCAGCCAGCAGCTACTGTTCCAAAGTGCTGTGCAGAATTTGTTACAGATGTCCCCTATTAACAGTCACAAACTGAGGGGTCAGAATATAGAGTTACAAGATGCTTCAATCAAAGGCAAAAATGGCTGCCATAAAAAAATAGTGCCCCATAATTACTAACGGCAGCATAGTTTATTTACTGGCTCTGCCTAAATATCAAATAAAACCAATTGAATATGGGGGAGGGCGGGGGGCAGAAACTGTCTCTTGCCCCTCCTGCTGCACCCCCCCCCCCCCCAAATCCCCCTGGTTGATACGCTGTTGATACAAACATAAATAATATAAAATTAAATATATAAAAATAATATCATATATAACATTTAATAAAACGATAGAAAATTGAATATGTAAAAATAATAATATGCTCTAATGTTGTTATTGTCATGTATTTAAATTTGTTATTTATGTTTTTACTAAGTTTTTTTGTCCGAAATATTGCAAACGTGGACGGAAAATCGGCCCGGTTTTATTTATCGGCAGTTTTGGATGACCTTTTCAAAGAAATTCAGTTACGGCACAAATGTACTGAGGGGTGGTGGTGAGGTGGGGGGGGGGGGGGGGGAAGCGTTCAGAAAAGACGAAACCAATCCCAATAATACTGAATCACGATTATTAATTATGAACATATCGCCCTGTGATATATTCATCACTAGTTGAAATAACAGTTTCAGATGATTCTTCGAACTCCATCAAATGACTTACAGCGAAATTATATGATAGTAGAGTCATTTAAAGAATTGTATCTTTATACGTGTATACAAATGTTCAGAGCAGTGGCGCAGCCACAGGGGGGGGGGGGGGGGGCTAATGCGCTGAGCCGACACCCCCTCCCCTCCACCAACACCACCCAAAGATTTTTTAATTTTATAATTTTTTATTGATTTAATTTTTTTAAACAGGTCTGCATCGGAAATATGAAATAGTACACATGTAATAAATCACAACGTAACTATAATTTGCCAAGCACAAGTAAACGTGACAATGGGTCGCCAGCGTGATGCCGCCACTGAGAACGTGTGCTGCTGTCATCTCACTGTGAGCGGTTTTAATACCGCTGTGGCTAGCTTTGATGCCGCCGCTATTGTTACTGCTATGCGGAAGTTAGGATCCGATTGTTTATATGCGGCGACCCGCTGCTTAGTAGGTCAGCGGCGCCACCGAGAAGAATCTTATGGACAACAATAGTGTTATTTTAGTTCAGTTTTTACACATAGAGTCTCACGTTAATTAAACTGTAAAGACCTTTCTCTTTGGATAGTAACATAGAAGATGATTAATTATTTTACGAGTCGATCATATACACTCCATTTCCACCACATGCTCCTCTTCCACTTTCAAATTAACACGAGCCTACTCATTGTATTTCTTGTACAATTGTTTTCGATTGGTTAAATTATAAAAAGTGTAAAAATAAGTAACAGATCAGGCACATTTCCTTTGTAATGTGGTCGAAGAACGGTAAAACAAGCAAACCATTTACTGTTTAGGTAACAATTAGTGTTTGTATGGCAGAATCACTACGCGAAGCTTTAGGAAATATCCAGAACACGAATCGAAGAAAAACTTAGTAATTTTGTGACCCAAATTTGATTCTATTAGTATTGTACATGCACATTCGTCATATACATAGTAGGCTTCTTCTGAAAGATATGTTTCTTAAATGAACTACATAAATATGCAATTTTAAAAATAATTTTATGTAAGGGCTATAGAGTCTCAGTCTTACAAGTAAATGTGTCCCCAGTTGTGTAGGGGTCAGCACAACTGCCTAGAAAGCAGGAGACCCGGGTTCCAATCCCGGCTACATTTTCAGCTTTGCCCAATCGCAGTTGATGTCACATATTCTGTGAATATTAAAAAATAACAACTGCAGGATCAGAAGTGACGTCTGTTCTTTCGGAACAGACGCCACATGTATATATAAATGTTTTTTGTTAAAACTAAAAAAATAGTGTATAAGAGATTTGTGGTCTACTGTATGAGGTATGAGGACAAGGTCAACCTCATACAGTCATGTACGAGATTCCGAAATAGGATTTTTCTTTTCTTGCTGTCCGCATCTGTAGTCTAGTGGGAAGGGGCAAAATTTTTCTTATGGCAGCGTTAGCGTAGCATGCGGCAGTATTAGCGTAGCATGCAGAACACTAGCCCCTAGGGTTCTGACCTTAGGCTCATTCAAGCACCTGCCAGTTTCCAACAAGCTGTGTATATGTAGAGCTATTATAGTGTTTCAGCAGCATCTCTGCGCGTGCGCATTTTGCTGGAATCTGGCAACTGGCAGCTGCTTGAACTAACCTGCTATAACCAGGTGGCGTTGGCGAGATGAATAATGTGTGAAAAACAAGGAGGTTATAGAAGGAATCTTCTTGGTGCAAAATTTGTGTTTAGAAAAAATTTATTTTATTTATTTATTTATTTATTTTTTAATTGAAAATTACCAAATGCCTGCTAAACTTCCACTAAAATATCTTGTTTTTGAATAACAGAATAATATTTTAAATGCTTGATATACTTTTGTTGAAACAAGCAGCAGTACTCTCCTACTTGTGCAAAATATTTCTGTGAAGATTGTATTAAGCTCTATTTGCTTTCAATTACTTTTCTAACAAGAAACAATTTACAATTAATTGTAAGTTACGATTATAAATATTCTCACCTAAAATGTCAGTAAAAATAAAGGTTAAATTGATTATAAGAGACTGTCTTCATTTCACTCCACTATTTCTGAAATAACTGCGTTCCCTCTCTCTCTAGCTCTATATATATATATATATATATATATATATATATATATATATATATATATATATATATATCCTCTTCCGAAATTTTTAAGGTTCATCTTCCGAAAAAAAAATTGGGGATCTGGCAGCACTGGCGTGTCCACAGTCACTCGTTCGCATAACAGCCGAGATAGGGCATAGTGAAGCCATCTAGCCAAGAAATACCCTACAAATAATTTGGTTCCAATCGGTTGAATGGGGCAACCTAAAAAGTGGGAACACGTTACAGACCATCTGTGTCAAATCGACGTTAATTTTGCATACATCTCTGAAATGGTGCGAAATATGAAGAAGAAAAAACATGAGAGCAAAGTAGTACAGAATGTTTCCATCAACAAATCCGTTTATTCAATTTTCGTCTCAGATGAGAGGTTAAGATGTTATTTGCAATTAAATTTCGAGCTGTTGAAATGCCATTCATCACTGGCCCAGGTGGTGGTGGGGAGGGGCGCCACTATCAAGCTTCGCCTCGGTTGGGAAATGTAGATACGACACTGTTCTCATGAGGTACATACGCGAAGGTGTGGTTGTTGATAAATTTCATACGAATAATTATCAATCTATGGATCACTTAGATTTCTGCAAGCGTTTCGTTTAGCATATCAATGCTGACGCCACAAGCTCTACATCACTGATTGCTTCTTGTCGGTGGTCTACTGTTCATACTGATAACCGATAAAGAATTTTTAAAAAATATGCCCTTAGATTTAGCCATGTAGGTCTTTAAATTATGCCCCGGTGGTTTCAGAACGAAACTACCGGTACTTCTACTTCTTTAAGAAAAGAAATGACTTATTGTAATTATTAATAGAAACATCTTCCAGAATTACCTAATTATGTATAAGAACTAATCATTACCTGAAATTCCGAAGAACTGCGTCATAAATGTCACGAATTAAGCATGTAAATACGTCTCGTTTGAATGTCCGTGCTTTCAGCTCAACACTGTAACTGTCAACGCAGCCCGCGGGCAACCTCTAACAAACGCTTTTCTGCTGCAATTAGTTGTTGGCGCTGACGCTAGGTGACACTGGCAGTCAGCGCGATGTAAAACTATAGCGTGATGTACTGGTTTCGAGGTAAGATAATCAAAAGAAGTAAAAATATGGTTACAGACTAAAACCACTTTACCGGAAAGGGTTAATCCATGGCAGGCCTACTATCGCCACGTGTTGCGAGTTGCGACATGTGTGAGAAAATGTGGAAAGTAAACGGCCTGAAACGCTGCAAGACGATTTCTGACTCTTGAATCACGATAACGCACCCGCACTTCTATCCCTGTTAGTGCGTGACTATTGCACAACAAAATGACTGTGCTGCCTCCTCCTTCGTACTATCCAGTCCAGAACCCGGAGGACTTTTTTTTTTTTTTACTTGAAAATTTGCAATGAAACAAAATTCGCAGACGGCTCTTGGTGCGATCCAGCAAAAGGCGTTGAGTTAACAAGAGGCTGCTTCAGGAAGGGGAAACAGCATTGGGAGCGCTGTGTAAACTGTGAAGGAGATTATTTCGAAGGAGACTATGGACAGTAGAAAAATGTAAGCGTAGAAACGTTTTGTGGGCAAAGTACCGAAATTTTTTGAACTTGTATACAGGAAATTTCAGGAGGAACAATAAATATCTTAGGAGGTGATAGTGTAGACGAATTACAATAAAATACCGCGTAACATGTGTCTAATATTTATTCAGTACAGAAATACAGAGGTTAGTACGTAATTCACACAAACATAAATTAAAGGCAAATGAGGTTGTTCAAAGTTGATTTTAAAAAATCCCATCACCGTGCACTTTTGACTTGTCTTGGTAACGCTATGTGTATCTCTTCTAAGGTCGTCTTTACGTTCCTTCATGAAGGTTGACTACGGTAGTCTCTATAATCCGACTCGTCCAATAGACCGACACAACGAGTTGTTCCTTACGTTTCGTCGAACGCAAGTCTTGGAAGAAACGTAAGACAAAGAAGAGTTTCATAGACCACGGCCATACTACACGTAAGGTTTACTAGCAGAAACGTAATCAGGTCGTAAAAGCCTTCATTCAATGATGAAAACAGGCATTCTACGGATTGGAACGTGGAATATTCTATCCCTTAATAGGGTAGGTAAGTTAGAAAATTTGAATAGAGAAATGGTTAGGTTGAAGTTCGATATGGTGAGGATTAGTGAAGTTCGGTTGCAGGATACACAGGATTTTTGGTCAGGTGAAAAACGCAGTAGTAGTTCTAATGATGAATAAGAAAATAGGACTGCAGGTAAGTGCCTGTAAATAAAATAGTGAACGTCTTATCGTTGCAGAGATACACGCAAAGCCAACATCGACCACAGTAATACAATTTTACATGAAAACTAGCTCTGTCAATGACGATGATATTAAAAAAAGACGGGAAAGGAACACTTGACTGTGATAGGGGACCGAAACTTTTATTAGGAAATGGAGGAGAATGAAAACTATTAAGTGAGTATGGACTGAGGAAAAGGAATGAAAAAGGAGATCGCCTGATAGCATTTTGTTCAGGGCGCAATTTCAACATCACAAACACTATGCTTAGGTAGCATGCAAGACGCTTGTACGCGTGGAAGAGACCAGAACACACAGGAAAGTATCAAATTGACTTTATAATGGTAAGATATAGATTTCTAAACCAGGTTTTAAACTGTACGACATATTCAGAGGCAGACAAAGACTCTGGCAATAACTTATTGCTTATAAACTGTAGATTAAAACTTACGAAACTGCAAAATAAAAATAAATAAATTGAAAACTAAAGAGAAGGGGCTGGGATAGATTGAAGAAACCAGAAGTTGTTAAGAGTTTCGTAGAGAGAATTATACAAGTATTAAACAAAAGGGAGGAAGTAATAAAATAGATTAAGAATGAGTAGCTCTGAGAGATACAGTAGTGAAGGCCGCCGCAGAGCAAGATATGGGTGGGCCTAAATGAATTCCTTGAATAACACAGGAAATAGTGAGCCTAACTGATGAAAGAGAAAATATAAAAAGGCAGCAACTGAAGCAGGTAAAGGGGAGTACAGACTGCTAAAATATGAGTTGACAGGAAGTGAAGACTGGCTAAACAGGAGCGGCTAAAGGACAAATGTAACATCGTAGAAGAAAGTATAACTAGGGGAAAGATGGATACCGCCTACAGAAAAATAAAAAAGGCGTTTGGAGACAAGAAAAGAAGCTGTATGAATACCAGGAACTCAGATGGAAAACTAAGCAAAGAGTGGAAAGCTGAAAGATGGAAGGAATATATTGAAGGCCTATACGAGACAAATATATTTAATGCAGTGTTATAGAGAGGGAAGAGGAAGCAGATGAAGACGAGATAGAAGATACGATATTGCGAGTAAATTTTAACAGATCACTGAAAGATTTGAGAAGAAACAAGGTCCCTGGAACATATGATATTCCCTCTGAACTGCTGACATCATTTGGAGAGTCAGTCACGAAGAAACGATTCCACCTTGTGCGCAAAATACTAACACGAACCATTTATAGACGAATGGAAAAACTGGTACAATCCGACCTCGGAACGCAGTGCTTGGAAAGGGAGTAAGACAATTGTAGCCCTTCTCCAATGTTATTCAAATGATTGCAAATCTATGGGACTTAACTACTCTGGTCATCAGTCGCTAGACTTACAAACTACTTAAACTAACTTATGCTAAGGACAACAAATACAACCTGCCTAGGGGAGGACTCGAACCTCCGACGACGAGCAGTGGCGCACTCCGCGGCAAGGCGCCTTGGACCGCTCGGCTACTCCACAGCGACAGTTGTTCACAATCATCGTCAGTGCGAAAATTACAAGCAGAAAAATAATAATACGTAAAATACTCATACATCAAACAGTAAGAACGTTGTATGAATGATAATACGGTGACAACATACCACTGAATGCATTCAGGTGCTTAGTTTTAAGGAATAAAATACAGTGGCGGATGCAAGGAGGCATAAGGGGGATACATCCCCCACCCCAAAATATTCGAAAAAACTAAGATAAAGTGAACTTTTACGAATTTACAGAAGCATACCACACTAAGAAATGAAAACCTTTTTCCACACAGTATCAGACTTTGTTGATCCTTCCCCTCCCATAACGTGTGACGTAATTTATGAAGGGCCTCTTAGTTCTGATTATTTCACCAATTCCACGCCCTGGAATATTTACTCACCTTTACTATGTTTACATGCAGGTGGTACCGTTAAATAAAATTTATATACATATAAAGTTAGTACATTACAGTCTTTTTCATGGATCGAATACAGTACGCCACAATAAACCATTACATCGTATTAATTACTTTATGTTTATATACTTAGTAAATAATCATAATATTACAATTTGAATTTTGGTTGTATCTACATCAAAACTCAGCCATCCACTGTCTATTCTTCAAATCCCTTCACCGCATAAAAAGCTTTACTTTTTATGCATATTGTTATTAAGCTTTTAAATTTTATATAGGAACTGAGTTGGCTTCATTGAATACTTTGTTAAAATATGTGAGTCCTAGAATTTTATAGATGTTGTGGACCCTTGCTACTCTGACACACGGTTTGTCAGTTACACAGACATTGCCGAGGTCGGGTGGGTTTCCTGGCTCAATGATACAGATAGCCGTACCGTAGGTGCAACCACAGCGGAGGGGTATCTGTGGAGAGGCCAGACAAACGTGTGGTTCCTGAAGAGGGGCAGCAGCCTTTTCAGTAGTTACAGGGGCAACAGTCTGGATGATTAACTGAGCTGGCTTTGCCATGTAGTTGTTGCGAACTGCTGAAAACAAGGGGAAACTACAGTCGTTACTTTTTCCAAGGACATGCGGCTCTACTATATGAATGCATGTTGAAGGCGTCTTCTTGGGTAACATATTCGGGAGGTCAAATAGTCCCCCATTCGTATCTCCGGGCGGGGACTACACAAGAGGATGTCGTCATCTAGAAAAACGAAACAGGCATTCGACGGACCGGATCGTAGAATCTTCTATCCCTTAATAGGACATCTAATTTAGAAAATTTGAAAAGAGAAACAGGTACGTTGAAGTTAGATATTGTGGAGATTAGTGAAGTTCGGTGGCAGGATGAACAGGATTTCGGATCAGGTGACTACAGGGTTATAAATATAAAATCAGTTTGTAGGCACGCAGGAACAGGTCTGATAATGAATCGAAAAGTAGGAATGCCGGTAAGTTACTATGAACAGCATAGTGAACGCTTTATCGTAGCCAAGATAGACACGAAGCCAACACCGACCACAGTAGTACAACTTTACATGCTAAGTAGCTCTGCCGAGTATGAGGAGATCGAAGAAATGTATGAGCAGAAAAAAAATATATTGTGTAGACAGTTAAGGGAGGCGAAAACTTGATTGTGTTGGCGGACTGGAACTCGGTAGTAGGAAAGGGAAGAGAAAGAATGCAGTAGGTGAATATGGACTGGGGAAAAGGAATGAAAGAGGGGATCGTCTGGTAGACTTTTGTGCAGAGCACAATTTAATCATCACAAACGCTTGGTTTAATCATCATGAAAGAAGGTTGTATACGTGGAAGAGACCAAGAGACACTGAAAGGTACCAGATTGAATTTTTAATGGTAATAAAAAGGTTTAGAAATCAGGTTTTAAACTGTAAGACATGTTCAGGGGCAGATGTACACTCTGAACATACCTTATTGTTTATGAAATGTAGATTAAAACTTAAGAGACTGCAAATAAATAAATAAATAATAAAATAAAATAAAATAAAATTAGGAAATGTAATCTGAAGGTGATTGAGAGTTTTAGAGAGAGCATTAGGGAAGTAACGGGGGAAGTGGTACACTAGAAGAAGAATGGGTAGCTCTGAGAGATAGAGTAGTGAAGGCACCAGAGGATCATACAGACAGAAGGACAAGGCTTAGTAGAAATCCCTGGATAACACTGGAGATACTGAACTTAAATGATGAAAGCAGAAAAAATAAAAATGCATCAAGTGAAGTAGGTAAGAGGAAGCACAGACGCCTGAAAAATGCGGTTGACAGGAAGTGCAGACTGGCTAAGCAGGAGTGGCTTGAGGAGAAATGCAAGACCGTAGAAGAATGTATAACTAGGGGAAGTAGACACCGCCTTCAGGAAAATAAAAGAGACATTCGGAGACAAGAAAAGCAGCTGTATGAATATCAGAAACTTAGATGGGAAACCAGTACTAAGCAAAGAAGGGAAGTCTGAAAAATGGAAGGAATATATAGAATGCCTATAAAAAGGCAATATTATAGAAATGGAAGCTTAAATAAAGGAAGATAAGATAGGAGATACCATAATGCGAGAAGAATTTGACAGAGCGCTGAAAGATGTGAGTCGAAACAAGGTCCTTGAAGAAGATGATATTCCATCTGAACTGCTAATACCGTTGGAAATACCAGTCATGAACAAATTGTTCCACCTGGTATGCAAGATGTATAAGACAGGGGAAATGCCCTCGGACTTCAAGAAGAATATAGTAATTCTAATTCTTAAGAAAGCAAGTGCAGACAAATGTGAAAAGTTTCGTTACAGAACTATCAATTTAACAAGTCATTGTTACAAAATACTAACACAAATTATTTACAGACGAATAGAAAGATGGTGGAATCCGACCTTGGGGAAGATCAGTATGGATCTAGGACAGCGGTCGGCAACTGACACGTCCGGACCGCAGAAGGCCAAAAACTGGCCCGCCTAAAGCATTTTGAAATTGTAAGTTACTTACTCTAATTATTAAAAAAACTGTAGATAACAACACCGAGCTACAAGGCAATGGGAAATTAAAATGTGATTTGCTTCAAAGTGTATCATTATTCCGTAGCAAGCTGGTTCTTTGAAAGAGACGTTTTAAGTCTAGAATTTCTTCATTTTTGAATATAAAAATAATCCTGAAATAGACATTTCCATATTATAAAATTTCGTGCCAGATCATAATAAGAAATTTGCAGTAAGATTCAAAGAAATATACCACTTGTCACGATTCTTAAAATCACCTTTTGAAGTTTCACCTGTAGCAGAATGAACGAATGTGGCTGCGTAGTTATTCCACCCTTCTAAGCCTTTAGTCCAAATGGAGATCATATAATTGCAGGAAGACAATTCCTTGCTCACGTGTCAAACTGTATCCACTGAAGAATTTAGGAGTCAACGTGAAATACGAAAATTGCAAAAAAATTGCGATTCGCCTGGCTGCTATGTTTGGCTCCTTATACATTTGTGAAATTTCATTTTCAAAAATGATTTTCTTGGAGAATAATTATCGCTCAAGACTAACGGCCACCCACTTCGAAGACATTACTCGCATAAGCTAATCCGCACAGGAACCTAACTTTAAGAACCCACTCAAGACTGCAAACGTAATTTTTATCAAGTATTTTTTAACACATATACGCACATTTCTTTGTATTTCATACTTTCTTGTAAAAATTAAAATTAAAAATAGTCGGTATAATGCATGACCTGTTTCTGGGCTATCCATTTTATTTCATATTTTTCGTGAGTGAAAATAAAAACAAAAAACAAATAGCATAAGTTTCTCTGGATTGTTTATACATTATTATTTTACATCTATTGCATTTCATATTGTTTTGAGAGCGAAAATTAAAAAATCATTAAAGCATGTGACTTTTTCTGGATTTTTGAATTCAAATATACCTGTCTGTTGTATTTCATATTACCGTACTTTGTGAATGAAAATTAAAATAAAAAACTAATAAGGAACATGTTTTACATTTTGACCTCGATATAAATTTTCAAAAGTATCCGGACCCCATCTAAGATTACTTGCCGACCTCTGCACCAGGAGAAATGGAGAACACGGAAGGCAATACTCACATTACGACTTATCTTAGAAGATAGGTTAAGGAAAGGCAAACCTACATTTCTAGCTTTTGTAGATTTGGAGAAAGCTTTTGACAATGGTGTCTGGAATGCACTCTTTCAAACTCTGAAGGTAGTAGGGGTAAAATATAGGGAGCGAAGAGTTATATTCAATTTGTAGAAAATGCAGATACCAGTTATTAGAGTCGAAAGGCATGAAAGGGATGCAGTGGTTGGGAAGCTAGTAAACGGGGTTGTAACTTTCCCCAACGTTGTTCAATCTGTACATTAGCAAGTTGTGAAGGAATGGAAGGAGAAGTTTGGAGAGGAAATTAAAGTTGAGGGAGAAGAAATAAAAATTTCACGATTTGCCGATGACATAGTAATTCTGTCAAAGATAGCAAAGGATCTGGAAGAGCTATTGAACGGTATGGACAGTGGAAAGGAGTGTATAAGATGAACATTAACAAAAGTAAAACCAGGGTAATGGAATGTAGTGTCAGGCGATGAGGCGATGCTGAAGGAATTAGGTTAGGTAATGTGCCAATGAAAGTAGTAGATGAGTTTTGTTATTTGAGTAGCAAGTTAACTTTTGATGGCCGAAGTAAAGAAGACATAAAATGCAGAATGGCTATGGGAAGAAAAGCGTTACTGAAGAAGCGAAATTTGTTGACATCCAATATTAATTTAAATGTTAAGAATCCTTTTCTGATATTATTTTTCCAGAGTGTAATATTGTATCGGAGTGAAACGTGAACGATAAAGAGTTCAAACAAAAGATGACAGAAGTTTTTAAAATATGGTGCTACAGACGAATGATGAAGACTAGATGGGCAGATCACATAACTGATGAGAAGGTGCACAACAGAAATGAGGAGAACAAGAGTTTATGGCATACCCTAATTAAGAGAAGGGATAAGTTGGTGGGACACATTATAACACATCAAGGAATCGACAACTTTGCATAGTACGGAAGCATGCAAGGTAAAAATCGTAAAGGAAAACAGGACAAATACAGTAAGCAGATTCAAATGATGTAGGTTGCCGTCCTTATTGTCAGATGAATAGGCTTGTACAGTACAGGGTAACTTGGAGAACCAGTCTGTGGACTGAGGACAACAACAACAACAACAATGTCTTGTGTGATGATAGTGTATTGACATCTTAGGGCCAAACTTCTCTAGATTTTCTTTGTAGTAGGAATACTAGGCAACTATAAATGTATAAACTATCATCATCATTTTCCATCTCCAGTTTCCCAGGTGTGGCTAACAAGCGCTCTCCATCTCATCTGATCTTGATATAACATTTTGTCTTGGACATCATCCCAGTTAAAACAGTTTTTCTCTACGTCTGATTTTACCGCTTCTCTCGGTCGTCTCCTTGGCCTTCCTCTTGGTCTTCTTCCTCCCACTTCCATTCTGAAGTATTTTTAGCTGTTCTTGTGCTATCCATTCTCATTACATGGCCATACCACTGCAGTCTTCGTTTCCCCACGATGTTGGCAATAGGGACCCTGATACCAGCTGTTTCTCTGTGTACTTCATTTCTGATCTTGTCTTTCCTGGTACTTTGATTCATAGTCCTGATAAACCTCGTTTCTGTTACTTGGATTCTGCTGTAATCCTTCTTTAACAATGTACAAGTTTCCATGCCATATATAAATATTGGAGTAAAGTAAGTGTTATACAAAGTTAACTTTGCTCCTGGGGTACTTTTTCGTCCCAGAGTAGATTCCGAACTTGCATGTAGAAATGTGGTGCTTTTTGTGTTCTGTTGAGGATTTCTCGCCGGATGGTGTTGTCATTGGAGAAAATACTTCCAAGGTACTGAAAGTGTGAAACTGATTTAATTTTTACTCCCTCCAGGTAGATGTTTGAACTTGTTCCCTCTCTGTTTATGGCCATCTCAACCGTCTTGGTATTGAAGATTTTCAAGTTAAATTATTTAAATTTATTGTTCCAAACAGTCAGGCTCTTCTGCACTTCTTCTGTCATAATACTCACTTCCTGGAAGTAATATTTACACGAGTCCCGCTTTTGTGTCCCAGCCTCGTCGCCGCTTTTGTGTCTCGTTTCCGTCGTAGGTGTCGGTGGCCGAGTAGAAAGACCGACACGGGACTAAAGGATGCACGCTTGTGCAGGTACGGAGGTGAGCAGCCAGTGGGACAGCAGAAACTAGAAACACTAGAGTAAATTAGAACGAGATATGTATTTCTTAGAGACTTAGTAATACTTAACTTTTACATAGCTCAGTACTGCAGAATGCTGATACATAGTTGAGCTAGAGGCCTGCCTAGTGCCTATCCGATAGCCAAGTCTTCACTGGTGCCTATCTGATTCCGAAGTGTTAACTGGTTCCTATCTCAGTCCCAAGTGAACGATGTCGTTCAGTGGTGGCCACGAGCGGAGTTGTAGCAGAGGGCGCTCGTGGCTGACGTCGTAAGAACGCCGCGCCGTGCGTGGATGGCGGCGCGCGGCGAAAGTAGGTGGCGCGCACTTTAGACTTGTGCGACACCACACCCGCAATGCATCTTATGACCTTTCTTGCCATTTAAATACAGTTTTAGATCCCGGTGTTTTTCCTATAGCAATATTCCGAGCACAGGCTTACCTCATAAGAGTAACCGATACCTGTGTGGTAACCTAGAGACATAATATCCCTCTTAAGGTTCCAATATAATCGCGTTAGACGTAAGAATGTCGTTAAACGTAGGAGAGGCCTTAAAACTGAAGCATCGAAAATAACGCGCCGGAGGAGCGCCCACTGCGATAAGCTTTATGGAGAGATTGTCTCAGCTGGCTGCCCCGCCACGTTTCGTGGAAGCTGTTCGCAATAAAACCCGAAGGAGAGGCAGGTACTCGACTGTACTCGCAGATCGACTGCTGCTGATAGCGGCTGCAACAAATCGTTATCGCGCGCTTCGACGCGCGGTGCTGGCTCCGCTAGCAGTGTTGCTCCCCTGGACAACACAACACGCGTCACTTAAGAGGTCGCCGGCCCGCCGGCTGTGTCAAGGGCTCGTCAGCGCAACGGAATGCGGGGGAGCCACGCTGACACACTAAACGGTGGCCCATTGCCCGGCGAGCTTCATTCTCCCTTTGTGCTGTGTGGGATACCGCCTTCAGCGTTTACCTACAACTCTTCGTGACAGTGGCGATCTCCTTCGTCGTGGAACTTCCACTTTCCTTCTCAGTACAGCCCCTTCAGTCTCGTCCCATTCACGCACAGAGTTGAAGTTTCCAGTTACTGACAGTGCCACTTCTGAAGGACAAGAAGCAACAGAAAGCGACGGCGTTATTTCCTAGAAACATTCTTCGGCAAATAGCGGAAGAACCCGTCCGGTTAGCAGGACGGTTTGAACGCCGCTGTCTGGGTCGGGGATGTATTTGGTCAAGTTCACAAGGAAAGCGTCTGACAAAAAAAAATGTTCAAATGTTTGTAAATCTATCGGACCAAACTGCGTGGTCATCAGTCCGTAGGTTACAAACTACTTAACCTAAGGTAAACTAACCTAAGGACAAACACACACACTCATGCCCTACGGAGGACTCGAACCTCCACGGTGAAACGTCTGACATGTGGGTCGCCGATTTCGATCAAATTTTGCATGGACGTGCTATACTGAATGTAAAGACAGGTGTTCGGGCTTTTTGCAAGACACCTAGTAGTTTTTGAAAAAATCAAGGGTAAAGTTGATGATTGGAAATCGTCTAAAGATTTTTTACTCTTAATCTATATGTTGTTGTTGTGGTCTTCAGTCCGCAGACTGGTTCGATGCAGCTCTCCACGCTACCCTGTCCTGTGCAAGTCTCTTCATCAGAGAATACGTTCAGCAACTTACATCCTTTTGAATCTGCTTACTATATTCGTCCCTCGGTCTCCCTCTACGAGTTTTACCCCACACGCTTCCTTCTAATGCTAAGTTGACAATTCCTTGATGTCTCAGAATGTGTCCTACCAATCTATCCCTTCGCTTAGTCAGGATATGCGAAAAATTCCTTTTCTCCCCGATTCGTTTAAGCACCTCCTCATTAGTTACGTGATCTACCCATCTAATTTTCATCATTCGTCTGTAGCACCACATTTCAAAAGCTTCTATCGTCTTTTTATCGGAACTCCTTATCGTCCACGTTTCACTCCCATACAATGCTACACTCCAGATATATGCTTTCAGAAGGGACTTCCTAACATTTAAATTAATTTGGGTGTTAACAAGTTTCGCTTCTTTAGAAACGCTTTTCTTCCCATAGCCATTCTGCATTTTATATCTTCTTTACTTCGGCCATCAGAAGTTATCTTACTACCAAATAACAAAATTCATCTACTACTTTTATTGTCTCATTACCTAATCTAATTCCTTCAGCATAGCCTGATTTTCTGACATTGCATTCAATTACCTTCGTTTTACTCTTGTTAATCTTCATCTTATATACCTCCTTCAAGACACCGTCCATTCCATTCAATTGCTCTTCCAGATCTTTTGCGATCTCTGACAGAATTATTATGCCATCTGCAAACCGAAATGTTTTTATTTCTTCTCCCTACACTTTAATACCCTCTCCAAATTTTTCCTTCCATCCTTCACTGCCTGCTCAATGTACAGATTGAACAACATTGGGGAAAGGCTACAACAGTATCTTACTCCCTTCCCAACCTCTGCGTCTCTTTCTTGCCATTCGACTCTAATAACTGCTATCTGGTTTTTGTGTAGGTTGAATATAACTCTTAATTCCCTATAATTTACCCCCGCTACCTTCAGAATTTGGAAAAGTGTATTCCAATCTACATTGTCAAAAGCTTTCTCCAAATCGACAAAAGCTAAAAACGTAGGTGTCCCTTTCCTTAGCCTATCTTCTAAGATAAGTCGTAATGTGAGTATTGCCTCCCGTCTTCCTACATTTCTCCTAACTCCAAACTGATCTTCCCCGAGGTCGGATTCCACAGGTTTTTCCATTCTCCTGTAAATAATTCGTGTTAGTATTTTGCAACCATGACTTATTAAACTGATAGTTCTGTAATTTTCACACTTGTCCGCACCTGCTTTCTTTGGAATTGGAATTACGATATTCTTCTTGAAGTCGGAGGGATTTCCCCTGTCTCATACATCTTGCATACCAGGTGATACAATTTTTTCATGACTGGCTCTCCTAATGATATCATTAATTCAGACGGAATATCGTCTACTCCAGGGGCCTTGTTTCGACTCATGTCCTTCAGCGCTCTTTCAAATTCTTCTCGCAGTATCATATCTCCTATTTCATCTTCTTTCACTTCGTCTTCGATTTCTAGAATACTACCTTCAAGTTTATTTCCTTTGTATAGGCTCTCTTTATATTCCTTCCACAGTTCTGCTTTTCCCTCTTTGTTTAGTACTGGTTTTCCGTCTGAGTTCTTGATGTTCATACAACTGCTTTTCTTGTCTCCAAATATCTCTTTTATTTTCCTGTAGGCGGTATCTATCTTTCCCCTAGTTATGCATTCTTCTACGGTTCTGAATTTGTCCTCTAGCCACTCCTGCTTAGCCCGTCTGCACTTCCTGTCAATCTCATTTTTCAAACTTTGTACTCCCTTTTTCCTGTTTCATTTGCTGAATTTTTATATTTTCTCCTCTCATCAATTAAGTTTAGTATATTCTGTGTTATCCAGGGATTCCTATTAGGCCTTGTCCTTCTACCTATATGGTCCTCGGCTGCCTTCACTACCCTATCTCTCAGTGTGGTGTCGCACAAGTATAAAGTGTGTGCCACGTACTCCGCTCGTGCCACGACTGCTGCATCGGCCACTTGGGAATCAGATAGGCACCAGTTAAGACTTGGCTATCGGATAGGCACTAGGACTCATCAGTAGGCAGGCCTCTCTCTAGTTTAACTATGTATCAGCATTCTGCAGTCTTGAACTTTGTAAAAGATAAGTATTATCTTATTTCTACGAAATATACAACCGACACCCAGGACAACCGGCGGAAACGAGACACAAAACTCAGAGCTACCCATTCTTCTTCTACTGTACTACTTTCCCCCATTTCAGCCAATCCTTACCTAATGCTCCCTCTGAAACTCTCAACCACCTCTGGTTCTTTCAATTTGTCTAGGTTCCATCTCCTAACCTTTCTACAGTCTCTTAAGTTTTAATCTGCAGTTCATAACCAATAAGTTATGGTCAGAGTCTATATCTGCCCCTGGATATATCTTACAGTTTAGAACCTGGTTTCTAAATCTATTCCTTACCATTATAAAGTCAATCTGGTACCTTCCAGTGTCTCCTGGTCTCTTCCGCGTATACAGCCTTCTTTCATGATGATTAAACCAATTGTTGGTGGTCATTAAATTGTGCTCTGCGCAAAATTCTACTAAGCGATCTCCTCTTTCATTACTTTTTACCAGTCCATAGTCACCTACTACATTTCCTTCTCTTCCCTTTCCTACTACCGAGTTCCAGTCCCCCATCACAATCAAGTTTTCATCTCCCTTAACTTTCTGAATTATTTAATTTACCTCCTCATACATTTTTTCGATATCATCATCATCGGCTGTGCTAGTTGCCATACAAACTTGCAATAATGTGGTCGGTGTTGGCTTCGTGTCTATCTTTACTATGATAATACGTTCACTATGCTGTTCATAGTAACTTACCCGCATTCCTATTTTCTTATTCATTACTAGACCTACTCCTGCGTTACCACCAACAGATTTTTTATTGACAACCCTGTACTCACCTGACCAGAAATCCTATTCATCCTGCCACCGAACTTCACTAATCCCTACCATATCTAACTTTAACCTATCCATTTCTCTTTTCAAATTTTCTAACTCACCTGCTCGATTAAGGGTTAGAATATTCCACGCTCCGACCCGTAGAATGCCTGTTTTGTGTTTCTTGATGACGACATCCTCCTAGTAGTCCCCGCCCGGAGATATGAATGGGGGACTATTTTACCTCCGGAATATTTTACCCAAGAAGACGCCATCATCATATAGTCATGCAGTAGAGCTGCATGTCCTCGGGAGAAGTAACGACTGTAGTTTCCCCTTGCTTTCAACCGTTCGCAGTTACTGCATGGCAAAACCATGTTAGCTGATGTTACAAGGCCAGCTCAGTCAATCATCCAGACTGTTGCCCCTGTAACTACTGAAAAGGCTGCTGCCCCTCTTCAGGAACCACACGTTTGTCTGGCCTCTCCACAGATATCCCTCCACTGTGGTTGCACCTATGGTACGGCTATCTGCATCGTTGAGGCACGCAAGCCACACCACCTCGGCAATGTCTGTGGTTCATGGATGTAGTTAATATATATATATGGGGTCTAAAGTTAATGAAGTTCGAGTAATTAACGTTTTTATGTTTTCACGCTGTAGCTTTGGTACTCGTAAACAGCAGCGACTTTCCAAGCGCCGTCGCCATTCGAGCGGTTCAGAGTCTGGACTATCACTGACAAACCGTGGTTCTAGCTTCGAACCTCCATCATTGCAATTTTGTTTGATTTTTTCAACGTATTTTTTAACATCCTCATATTTGCCTTGTTTTGATGTAGAGCATCTGTTTACAGCCGTTTTATTTGTGGCAGAGGTGCCCCCTCCCCCCTTTCGTCAATGATTCACCCCCACCCCTAAC
This sequence comes from Locusta migratoria, assembly GCA_026315105.1. Lineage (NCBI taxonomy): Eukaryota > Metazoa > Arthropoda > Insecta > Orthoptera > Acrididae > Locusta > Locusta migratoria. Next base: position 132,455,294 of record CM048748.1, on the reverse strand, counting down.
TGCGACCAGTGCCGCCCCCCCCCCCAGACACACACACCCCCGAGATATTACGTCCTGTATTCGGAAAATAATTTTATTTTGTATATAAACATTGGTTTATTGTTTTCTATTTCACGTTTTGTAAATGATTCACCCCCACCCCTAACTGCGACCAGTGCCGCCCCCTCCCCCCCCCCCCCAGACACACACACACCCGAGATATTACGTCCTGTATTCGGAAAATAATTTTATTTTGTATATAAACATTGGTTTATTGTTTTTTATTTCACGTTTTGTAAATGATTCACCCCGACCCCTAACTGCGACCAGTGCCGCCCCCACCCCCCCAGACACACACACACCCGAGATATTACGTCCTGTATTCGGAAAATAATTTTATTTTGTATATAAACATTGGTTTATTGTTTTTTTATTTCACGTTTTGTAAATTGTTTTATAAAGACCCCTTCCCCCCAGGCTGGCCAAAAGTAGTAATTTTTCACCCCCCCCCCCCCCTCCAGAAATTTCATTGACGCAGTTTGTGTCATGACCCCCTCTGTGGGCACCTCTGATTTGTGGCAACCTCTCCTTGTCACTTAAATTCAGTAGGAGAATAAATTATGTTATATGGTCATGGAACCGGATATGCTTATTTCTATGGTACATCTCAACTGAAATGATGAATTGAAAAATTACAATAGTTCACATTTTGACGCTGTATGAGCTGTGGGAATCATTGGCATCGTCTCTTAAGTTCTCCAAAACAAATGTTCAAATGTTTGTAAACCTATTGGATGAAGCTGCTGTGGTCATCAGTCCCAAGATTTACAGACTACTTACACTAAGGACTAAACACACACACACACACACACACACACACATCCCATGGAGGACTCGAAACTCCGGCGGGAATGGCCGTACAGTCCGTAGCATGACGCCTTAGCCACGCGGCCGTAAGTGAACAAATGTTATTATGAAGATGCTGTTTTCCAATAACCGCGGGTGGCGCAAGTCTACCACCTCTCGTCTAGTCAGGCACCTGTGTACAGGTTGAACAATCAAAGCCGCGGCGGAGTTGTCGAGCGCATTGAGGCGCTATGCTCCGATGGGCGAGGCCGTTCCCCGACGAAGGTTCGAAACCTCCCGCGGGCATGGATGTTTGTGTTGTCATTAGTGTAAGTTAGTTTATAAGTACTTTGTATGTTTGGGGACTAATGTCTCTGCAGTTAGGTCCCATAAGCTTATCAAACATTTTAACATTTGAACAATCAAATCTCCATCTATAATGTGAAAACATCGTCGGAGTGAGGGATGGTCAAAATGTACAAACAAGAAAATATATAACTCGATTTATATAAAGATAAAGCTACAAAGTATTTATACTGAAATTAAACAATGTAATTCTTAATGCCAAGCAAGGTGGTGCATTGGTAACATAATGGACCCGCTTTCAGAAGGGCGGCGGTTCAAACCCGCCTCCGGTGATTCTGATTTAGGTTTTCTCAGATTTCCCTAAATCACTTCAGGCAAATGCCTGGTTGGTTCCTTTCAAAGGGCACGGTCGATTTCCTTTCCCGTCCCTGACAGAAACTATTCTGCTCCATCTCTAAATGCCACAATGTTGACGGGAAGTCAAACCTTAATATTCCTTACTACCATCCTTCGTGGCGTGCGGGGAGGAGACGAGTATGGCAACAGAAAAAAAAAATTGGTACGGTATCTGAATTATTTTAATGTATGATGCGTGCAGGCATCACCTTGGTAGACCGTCATTCTTCCCCGTACTGATGTGAGGAGTGGAGTGTTAATCGTGTGAAGTTCATGCCAGTTTTTTTTCCAAAAATTACTGTATTTTTATGATTTAATGTCAAGAATAAAAAAGCAAATTTGCTCAGAATATGAGCAGCAAAACTGTTACAAGATGTCATGGGTTATTTATTTAATATTACTTAGCTTTTCATTAATTTTGCCCCTCCGCCTACCCAAAATGCTATATTCGCTATTACGCAATTAAAAATTATTGGTATTTGATTACATGTAGTACATTCCCTCCCCATTAATGTTTACGACTGAGATGTTCTTTGGAAGAAGGCTTTGGATACTGTACAGTATATGTCATAAGATTCCTTCGTATGTTTCTATGCAGCTTTGATGATTCCGTGCACACTGTGTCAGAGAGAAAAACGCCAAATGAAACTGTTCCTTACTTCGATCATTTCATAAAACATTGCCTCGAGTGTGAAAAATCACTGTATTTTCACAGCCGCATTTACAGCTGAAAAGCGAATCAATTGTGTGTCAGATTTTTACCAAGTTAGTGAATGGTGGGCGTTTTGCATAAATAAGACAAGTTTATTCGACAGAAGACCACTACTATCAAACCTGTAGTGACAGAGATAAAGAACAGGAATCCGAACACTGACACTACACACTACTCAGCAATGTATGGACATCAGTGAGAGCAATAGTATACGAATCGTTCACGTCGGACCGTGCATGATGACGGTTTAAAAAGAGGTCTTTGCCAAATTATAAGGCCGTGTAAAACCACCCAAGCATGAAGAAAAGTTGAAAGTCACACCATAGAAGATGATTCAGCTGCCGGTCGAGTGACACATTTTTATTTAAATAAAAGCGTTTTCTAATTTGATAGAGGCTTTTTAAAAAGTCTCTACATAACTGCAATAAGTTTAAAACTGCTAAGGCAAGAGACGTTTCGAAGTATATAGTATGCCTCGATGCACAGCATCGGCTATACTTTTAGCGCCTGTTTTATTCTGGAAATTGTCAATGCCCATGACCAGATGGATACATTAGTGACCACCAAATCAAGTTAAGCACTGTCGGGCTTGGTCAGTACTTGGCTGGGTGACAGTTATGATGCGCCGCGTGCTGTTGACATTTTCCCATTGCCTTACGACAGAGGGGCAGGAGCAATGGTCACCAGTGTTATGGATTAAATTTGAAAAACTGTCTTATGGAATGAGAGCAAAAACAGTTCAAATGTTTGAAAATCTATAGGCTTGCAAACTACTTAAACCAACCAGAGCGAGGGAGGATTCGAACCTCGGGCGGGAGCGGCCGTTCAGCCCCTGACGTCACGCCTAGAACCGCGCGGCGGACTGAGAACCTGTGACGCTATTGATGGTGATCGGGCCTTCGGATGGGGTCGTTAAACTCGGCGGCCCGCTTGATGCTCTTCGAGAGGAGTGGGCTGAGTGTTGCCACGAGGTTTCGCCCTCTCCCATCTCCGACATGACACGACAGTTCACCTCACAAATATTCATTATAGTTACCTACACTTGACGTAGACACTGCAAGACTCAGTTGTGATATTTCGCGAAGGAAAGGTGACCGCAGGCGCTAAGAAAAGGAGAAACCTTTCCAATAAGACGACTGATAAGCAGAGGGTCTGACATTTGGGTCACCGATTTCAATCAAATTTTGCATGGGCGTTCTATATTGAATATAAAGAGACCCGAGTTTCGGCTTCTTGCTAGACACTCAGTAGTTTTCGAAAAACATCAAGGTCAAAGTTGATGATGCAAAATGCGTTTTCATTGCTATACATCGAAATATGAGCATTTTTACTAATATATATGGAGTCAAAAGTTAATGACATTAGAGTTACTAACGTTTTTGTGTTTTCATGCTGTAGCTTGGGTATTCGTAAACGTGAGCGACTTTCCGAGCACTGTCGCCGGTCGAGCGGTCCAGGGCTTGGATAAATCCAGGTTCGAACCTCCATCAAGGTAAATTTTTGTCACATTTTTTCGATGTATTTGGTAACATTCTCATATTTGTAATATCTTTTATTGCCTTATTTTGAAGTAAGGAATCGGGAATGGTGATTAATACGTGTCTCTATATATGCAATACAGAACGTCCAGTCAAAATTTAATTGAAATCGGTGACACACATGTCAGACCCTCTTCTTGTGAACCTAGTCTTCTGAGCCTCACGAAGAATTTTACTGCTTTACTCTGGAAGCTCAGATAACGATATTGGTAAACTAGACGTGTTTAGACGTCGTGATTGTTATAGGGCGTCGAAATGCATTCAACAGCGGTGGTTGAAAATCTGTGCCGGACCGGGACTCAAAGCCACATTTTGCACTTAGGGCTAGAGCGTGCTTCAATCCGTTGGCTATAAGACACCCTTTCGTCCCGTCCAAATGCTGCGCATTACAGTTGCAGTGCCCCCTCCATTCTTCCTCTTTATAGCGGCATTACCTGTATTCCCACAAGGGAAGGACGCTTTCCGTGCAACTGCACTGAATATGTCAGTCGAGAAAATTATGCAATTGTAAAACACGGTACATGTTGCAGTTTATATTTATTTTAGGGTGTAAATTTTGTTTTCTATGCTGTTGCGGACAGCTAGTTTTTTTAATTCGACCTCCGTTCGAGTAATACTGAAACTTGCAACTAATCTTGTACTCATACCAAATAGACAAACACGGAATATTGAACGTATACAAAGAACCAGTTGTAAGCTGTAGGGAAGGAGTTTTCGTATTGACGAAATTTCGTGTTCATCTGACTCTTCAGTAGAAACTATGGAAAATTATTTTCTATTTCTAAGAGCAGGTTTATTTTCTCCTCAGACAATTGTCTGTCGATAACAAAACACGTAAGAGCCATAGTTGTTTAAGTGAGAAATGTAAAATTTTTCGTGACATGTACTTTTAAAATATTTCTTATATATATTTTGGAACGCAGTTGCGAGGTGCTTACTTTTTATTCGAAGTCTTTTTGAGTAATACTGAAAATTACATCTAACATATTCTAATGTTGAAAGAGCACAGTGACTTTTCTCCGGGACTTAGGTAATAGCGTCCTGCACCCTTTTACCTCAAAACGCCTGAAACCAGCCTGGTTCAAAATGAATAATTATCGACACCTGTGTTCTTACTTTTAAACTCCAAACAATATGTTTTTCTTTACGTTGTCACTTCTTTTAGGATGGAATTTGAGAAGATATTAATTCGCAAATTTTTAATATCAAAAATAGTGTCCATTTTTTTTTTAAATTCCTTGAAAATCATCTCTTTCTTTTTCATCCTAATCATTTATTTTTCTAGTATGCTCTTATTGTCAAGTAGAAGTTTAACATTCTTGATAGGTACTTCGAAGTATTCTGAAGTCGTGGGAAGTAGTTGCTTCAATTATAACAGCCACATGGACAACTGGACTTGTAGGACCTTCGGGTGATATTTATTAATGTCTTATCGATGTAGCTCTCAAACGCAGTCGTCGAGCTGCTTTAAGAACTATTCACATAAATACGTAACATTTCCCATTAACTTGGAAATGCGTACGGATTATCTGGCTCGTACGTTCGGATTCGGCTAGCGTGTATCTGCTTCAAAATATCGTGACTATCTCGTATAATTCATAACCAATGTAGTTCGCGTGGCTTCAGCTTTCATTGGGGCAGTAGCGTGCTGCAGTCAATATCACGTGAAAACAAATCAAGTCTTCCACAAGCACAGAAATCACAAGGGTCTACGAACTGAGAAACCTTCGCTATTCAAACACGAGAGACAGAGGACTTCCGTAATTCTACTACGGAAATGTCAGTGCAGGAATATTCCTAGTGACATAGTTTAGCCTTTAAAAATTGGCATCGATGTAAACTACTATTCTACAGACGATATAGACACCTGAATTTAATACGCTGGTCGTCTCGGTACATTATATCGAGGAAATATCTGATTAGTTATACACCAGACATTGCAGTCGCATCGATCCTATCTCCAATTCCAAGTACAAAAGATTTGCTTTACAACAGACAGAATAATAACACCGGCACGACGTGTTATTAGGACAAGGTAAGGGAACTACTGTTAGTATGAGTTGGTCATATTGTTTCAAACTGGTGATCCAGACTGTAAAAACAGGAGCAAGCAGACTCTGTAAAAATTGACATGTAACAAGAGGGCAGATGTCCGAAGACGGTGTTGTTTATGTAACCTAATAAATAAAACCGTTGCTTAAATCACACCATGCCGCGATCATCTCTTAATTTTTACATTACGTATGCACGATTGCACGGTTTCGGTGTGACGCCATGTTAAAATATCCTGTTAAAAGATTTTTTTTCCTTACAAAAACAAAGACTGATGTACAGAAAACCGGTTTCAAATAAAGTTATTCGCATTGATTAAATATAGCTTCAGTTATGTATTATTCAGTAACATACTACTGTACAGCGACACTTCGCCCCACGAGGCATGTAGCGCTCCACAACAACCTTAGTCCATAATCACAACGGTCCCCGCTAGCAAATGTTCAAATGTTCAAATGTTTGTTAAACTTATGGGACTTAACTACGGGGTCATCAGTCCCTAAACTTACAAACTACTTATGAAGTACTTACGAACTAGGACGGCACAAATATCCATGCCCGAGGGGGGGATTCAAACCCCCGACCGTAGTGGCCGTGCAGACCGTGACTGGAGCGCCTCAGTCCCCTCGGCCACCGCGGCCGGCGGTCCCCGCTAAGCCTTGTATAGAAAAAGTAGCGGCAACTTAGCGGCGAACCCCTTTGTTGGGCTATGAGGCCCGTGTGCTTCTACAGCGTAGCACAGGGCCCCTATATTAAAACGAGTTCATTAGCACTTTACGGTGGAAGAGAAAGTGCAAATGAGAGCGTAGTAGCAAAAATATACACTGCAGCAAAGTACTGCATCAATGGAGGCTACGAATACAGATACAGCAGTCAACGCAACGGAGTTTGTAATCCGTCTGCTAGAACTTCATTTCCTTCATAGCAGGAATCATATAATAAAACATTTCTGTCCCAATGAATATTCAATAGCTTCCTTAAATAATTTCAAACATTTTTTAACAAGCATCTAATGTTGCCTTGAAATAACTTGCGCTAGCTTCACCCTTATGGAACTATAGGCTCATGCCAAATATGTCACTGAAATATCAGATGAAAGGTGCAGAATACGATTACGTTTATTACATTATATATTACTAATAAATTAACAAAAAGAATGAATTGAAAAACCAAATAATTATTTCAGTGTTATGACACCTGACTTAACAACGTGTTTACAAAACTTACAAAATCATTTTGAATTTCTCATGCGCGTACTCTTTCTTCTGAATTGTAATAATTTTTTTGTCGTTAAAGCTGATTATGCTAATTCGAAAGATTGTAATCACGTCTACCTAGAATTTGATGGGAAGCATTTGTCTGATATGAACTAGAAACTCAATTGTAGAACGTGAAATCATTCCTTGATCTAATAATAAGAGTATTGCAGACGTGTGGTCTCTTGGCTTACGTAGTTTAGCTGATTTATAAGCGAATGTGTGCAAAAACACCCTGCGACTTTCCGTATTTCTTTCCCTTTGTGGGATGTGGAATAGTTTGTTTGCACAATCTGGAGTTGAGCTGCATCTAACGATACGAAGGCATCATTACTGTAAGAGTTAGAAAAAAGTAGGTATAATCTATTTCTCAAACACAGTTGTTTTAAATTGTGCCACAATAAAATCTGATTAAATGAAAATTCCCACTTCAATTCACACATAAAAGGTTGTCGCTTCTTTCGGTATGCAGCACTACCACGTGCTCCTGAACCAGGTGATTATTATATGGTTTGTTTATACCGAGACATAACCACTGCATAACAAAGTATAATCTTGACAACCAAAAACTAGTCATCCAGTAAATAAAAAGAGAAGTTTTGCAACTTTCTGTCTTATAGTTAATTCAGTATACTGTAAATTCCTAAACCCACAGTCTTGTTGCTTAATATAAGCTGCATTACACAAATTACAATTGCACGAAATTTAATAAAGTTTGCATTGATACAATCATAATGCGGCATTGAACACTTCTAAAACGCCTGAAAAACTATTCTAAGAATCCATCATTTACTCTGTTAGAATTTAATATCAGTATTTAGGTATATCGGTATGTGAACTGATTCTTCCGTCACTTCTTGGCAGAACTTATTCATTATGAAGATTAAAACACACAATTTCGTGTTTGTTCTACGGTTTTGTTTATTTTGTGAATCGATTTTCGGCTTATTAGGACATCATCAGACATTTACTGAAGTTCAGTCAAAGAACTTGTGTTATCAGTAAAACAGAAGACATGTTTCATACAGAAAAGTAAATTAAGTTCTTTGATGGGGCAGTTACAGTGTAAATAAATATTTGAATGAAATCTGTAAATTAATAGTACTGAAAAATGGAAACATAAATACCATATATAGAGAAACAGTGCAAACATAAAGTCTTACAACCTACCAACATTGAATAAAAATAAAATTAATGTTTTAAGGGTTATTCAAAACACAATGTGATGCAAATATTAGAAATATTATAAACCTGACACACCATTATAACTAAATAAACAAATAGACAAAATATAGGGGTTGCATAGGAGGGTATAGGTGGGATGCATTGAAGAATTGAGAAGCTTAACCAATCAGAGGTAATCATTCGAATACCTATACCCTCCTATCCAACCCCTATATTTTTGTCTATTTGTTTATTTAGTTATAATAGTGTGTCAGGTTTCTAATATTTCTAATATTTGTGTTTTGAACAACCATTAAAACATCAGATTCTTGTTTAATTTTATTTTTATTCACTGTAGGCATGCTGTAAGAATTTGTGTTTGCACTGTTTCTCTATGTGTGGTATTTATGTTTCCTTTCTTTCAGTACTATTAATTTACAGATTTCATTTAAATATTTATTAACACTCTAACTGCTCCATTAAAGAAGTTAATTTACTTTTCTGTATGTAACACGCCTTCTGTTTTACTGACAACACAAGTTCTTTGACTGAACTTCAGTAAATGTCTGATGATGGCCTAATAAGCCGAAAATCGATTCACAAAATATACAAAACCGTAAAACAAACACAAAATTGTGTATTTTAATCTTCACATCGGTATGTCATTTTGAGTAAATATATAATGTTACATAGAAATTATGACTTGCTGTTCCGAATCAAATGGTTCTCCAGTACTCGAAATCTATACTCATCCATTCAAGAAAAACTACGTACTGATATCCATTACAACTTCACGCTATATTAATTGTTTCAAACTTTTCGAGAATTGAAATAAACACACCTGTAACGTCTTTCGCCCATGACGTCCAGTTCGAAAGGAAGGGAAAATAAAACTGAAAAAGAGTACTTACTTCTTTATTACTTGTCGACATCACTCATATTGATCTAGATCTTATGCTATTGCATCCATTCTTCTACAGTAACCGATGGCTAGAATGAGCTTGCGTCATTATCATAATTGTTCAGATCACAAAATTTGAAGTTACGATTCACATCTCTTTCTTCACATTCATTCGTTAATTGGTTACAAGTTCTTTAATATCAAATATGAATATTCGCCGCGTGGGGATAGCCGCGTGGTTCCAGGCACCACGTCAGAAGCTTCGCGACCGTTCACGCCGGAGGCGTGCCTCCCTCGGGCATAGGTGTGTGTGTGTGCGTGTTGGACTTAGGAGAGGTTAGTATAAGTAATTTGTAAGTCTAGGAACTGATGACCTCAATAGTTTGCTCCCATAGATTTACAAACTTTTTATGTGATTTTACTGAAATATTCATCAAAGTAAGATTTTATAGACATCAAAATGTAATATTGGTAATGCTCAAAAAACGTACGGGTTGCAGCCCAGTTGTCTTGAGAATGGGAGGGTGTACACGTCCAGAAATGTCGGCCGACGCCGACTCTCATTCCTGCCTGCATAGCCGTAAGTGTGGGCTGATACGAAACTTCCTGGCAGATTAAAACTGTGTGCCGGAACCGGGACTCGAACCTGGGACCTTTCCCTTTCGCGAACAAGCGCTCTACCACTGAGCCATCCCCAAACGACTCACAGTGCCGCCCCACAAGTTCAATTCTGCTAGTACCTCGCCTCCTACTTTCCAAACTCCACAGAAGTTCTCCTGCGAAACCTGCAAGACTAACACTCCTGGAAGAAAGGATATGGTGGAGACATGGCTTAGCCACAGCCTAAGGGATGTTTCCAGAATGAAACTTTCACTCTACAGCGGAGTGTGCGGGTGGCACCGTGAGTCGTGTCGAGATAGTTCAGTGGTAGAGCGCTTGCCCACGAAAGGCAAAGGACCCTGTTCGAGTCCCGGTTCTAGCACACAATTTTAATCTGCCAGGAAGTTTCATATCAGGAATTTTCCTTCACTGCTTGTTCAATTTATAGATTAAATAACAATGGAGAAAGGCTACAACCGTGTCTTACTCCCTTCCAAAACATTACGCCCCTTTCACCCCCTTCAACTCTTATAACTGCTGTAAGGTTTCTGTACTAGTTGTATATAAATTTTCGTTCCCTGTATTTTACCCCTACTACCTTAGAATTTTAAAAACTGTATTCCAGTCAGCACTGACAAAACTTTATCCATAGATACAAAAGCTATAAACGTAGGTTTACCTTTCCTTATCTTCTGTGATTAGTTGTCAGATGAGTATTACTTCATGTGTTCTTACATTTATCCTAAATCTTAGCTGCTCTTCCCCATGGTCAGATTCTACCAGTTTTTCCATTCTTCTGCAAACAATTCTTGTTAGTATTTAACAATTTTGACTTATGAAATTGATAGTTATGTAATCTGCCTGCACTTGCTTTCTTTGGAATTAGGTATTTTCCCCCTGTCCCCTACATCATGCACATTAGGTAACATAGTCTCGTCATGGCTGTCCGTCTCAAGGTTATTATCAGTTATGAGGGAATGTCATCTATTCCAGGGGCCCTTGGTTCGACGTAGACCTTGCAGTACTCTGTCAAATTCTTCCCGAAGTGTCATATCTCTTATCTTCATCTACTTCAATGTAACTATTGGTAATGCTCAAAAAACTTACGGGTTGCAGCCCAGTTGTCTTGAGAATGAGAGGGTGTACACGTCCAGAAATGTCGGCCGACGCCGACTCCCATTCCTGGCTGCATAGCCGTAAGTGTGCGCTGATATGAAACTTCCTGGCAGATTAAAACTGTGCCGGAACCGGGACTCGAACCTGGGACCTTTGCCTTTATCTTGTACAATACTGCCTTCTAGTTCATTTCTTGAGTATTCCCTTTATATATTTCTCCCATCTTTCAGCTTTTCCTTCTTTGCTTGTTTTCTATCTAAATTCTTGATACTCATACGGCCGCATTTTTGTCAGAGTCTGTATTTGCCCCCGTATACTTCTTAAGTTTAAATCGTGGTTCCTAAGTCTATGTCTTATAATTATGAAATCTTTCTGGGACCATCTCGTGCCTCCTGGTCTCTTCACGCATACAACCCCTTTTAATGATTCTTAAAACAAGAGTTACACTGTGCTCTGTGCAAAATCCTACCAGGCGACTTCCTCTTTCGTTTCTTTTCCAAATTCATACTATTTTTTTCCTTATCTTCCTTTTCCAACTTCCGAATTCCAGTTCCCCAAAACACTGTAGCTTTCCCTTCCCTTAAGTGTGAATGTTCTTTCTATCTTATCATCGTCAGAGATAATTGGCATATAAATTCATACTACTGTGGTGACTTCGTGTCTATCTTGGCATCGATAATGTCTTCTCTACGTTGTTAATAATAGCTTACCTGCGTCCCTATTTTCTTATTCATTATTAGACTACTGCGTTACTCAAAATTGATATTATATTTACAACCTAGTACTACCTGACCATAAATCACGTTTATCCTGCCAACGAACTTTTGTAATCTCCACTGCCCGTTCCATTTTCAAATTTTCTAACTGGCCTACTCAATTAAGGGATAGACCATTCTGCTCTCCGATTCGTAGCATGCCTCGTAGAGTTGGATAATGTCTACGGTTGATGGATTTTAATTAATTCATTAAAAAGTAAATAATCTTCAGTGATGCTACGGATCCCGCGTGAACTCTATCAGTTCTGTTTTGATTTGTGGAGCAGGCAACCCTTCTAATGAAGGCTATCAACAAATCAAAGTTACCAACCATGAAGGCGCAACGAAAATGTCTCATTATTTCATGGAAATTTACCAGACCTGTCTAAACAAACACGTATTACACCACATCCCCGTTGGACTAATAGGGGGCTGTTACTTCTGTAACTAGACCAAACGACCGAGCCCGATCTCTCTGCAGTAATCACAAGGGATTTTCTTGTACGAGGGACTGTCTTGCACAAGGAATACAAGGCCCTCACGTTCTCTGAAGAAAAACAGGAGATATATTCTAGTCAGAGAACTGAAAACCTTATCACAGCGCAAACAACTCACGGTTAAGCTACCGTAACATTTCTCTGTGTCTGTTGCAATAGTATAATACCCTACCCTTTGTCCTAAGTCTTTAAACAAGTCTCAGACTGGCTTTATATAAGGATGTGAAGTCAGTTACCGCGTGAATTTTTTAGTTGCGTGAGATAACTGATGAGCAAGTAATGTCACATATCTGAGTGCCTTAGCTTAAAGCAAGGCTGCATTGCGGTAGCTGCAGCATCTCCTCTCAACAAGTAACCAGCTCGCTAGAGAATTGGTGTAGGTTAGCGTTTCACACTCACGGGTACTTGTTTTACTCAGCGCCTCTAGAGACTCCTACTCGAAGAGAAACGGACAGCATTTTCGTACTGCCCGAATCTCAAATGGCGTTATACGGTCGTGACCCAGGTCGATCGATTACATTATCGCGTTAATGACTGAACTAGAGGTAACCGGATCAAGTGCTACAGAGGACGAATTGCCACTCCTAGTATGTGTTTTTTTAAGGAAGTGAAAGATGGAGGGATACATATAAAGTCGAAGAATTATTTTATCTGTTACGGACTTCATTGTGAGGATTGCGGAAGCGAATCTAAATACAAACATTACAAATTCTGATTCAGTTGTACGACATTCATTTAAATTACACCTTTCGACGCTACAACTATCTTCAGCTGAAATGCACGAAACAAGTTTGTTCTTAATACTTTTCGCGCGGTGACCGTAATATTACGTCGAACACAAAAAAAGAGGAAATGCGTTCTTTCTATTTCGAGCATTACGTCGCGTAGAATTTTACGTTGTTTTTGCGTTTTATACGTTTCATGGTGATGCTAGATGGCAGGACCTAATACGGTAAAGCGATATATAACCGTATATATTATTTCTTATTTTTTGTGGGTACGTCATATCTCCCATATTACTTATCCAAAATTAATGATTGAGGTATCAGTTTCAAGGTTTCGTTCTCCACTATTGACGAAAAATACACGAATAGTTTAAAGTTATTGTTTTGCAAAAAACTTTATTTTCAAAAAATTTGTACTGTTCGTACAATATAAGTTGATACCCGGCGAACGATCGGAAATGGGACGTGTATTTACGGTTACTCCAATCAGCCACCGCACTGAGTATCACCTTCATTTGCGCGGCCGATGTAAAAGCAATGTAGAAGGTGCCATCTATTAACAATCGGTTTAACTAACATGAACGACAGCTCTTGCAGTTCTTAAGATTCTTTGTGCAAGCCAAAGAACTTCTTTGATGCAAGCATAGTTTATCATTACAGTTGCTTAGTTTATTTACGCAAGCGTAGTTAATCACGAGATTTCTGTTTCACACGTCGCTGCAAAACAGCTGTTGGTATTGTTCTCTTTATTCATGCAAGCGTTGTGTATTGCGAGAATGAATTGAATTTAATTATATAAAATTTCTTACACTGAGACTAATATTTGTAACTATTATTGAAAGTTTATTATCTTTTATAAATATGTACTTGCGTCTGCCTTTTCTCCATTACTATCTTACCTATCTCTGATTCGCCAGGATACAGTGCGAATTACTCGCACGCTGCATCTAGTGGATAAGTATTTCCAAAACAACTCGCTTATCTTTCTGAAATATTTGTTACATATTCTATGTCTAAAAAAAATGTTTCTAAGCAATTAGACTAAATTGAAATTTTCATCAGTCCTTAGACTCACAAACTACTTAAATTACGATAAGAACAACACACACACACACACACACACACACACACACACACACACACACACACACACACGATGGAGGAATCGTACTTCGACCGGGAACAGCCGCGCACTCCGCAGCAAGACGCCTTAGCGCACACGGCCATTCCCGCGTGGCATTTCTGTTCTGGCGTTTGCTTACCATCACTATTGCCACTAGTATTTTTGGTAATAGCTTGTTAATTTTTAATTAAAATGACTTGTGAAGAGAATGCAAAATATCGAAAACGATTGAAGGAGTATTTGTTTTGGCGAAACTGCAATTTGTGAAGAATTTTCGGATTTTGAAAAGTGACAGTAATTATGAAATGCTGGAAAATACCGAGGTCCTGGTGATTTTAACCTTTCTCTGCATCAATGTAGTACAGCAGAACGACAGTATTGACTACTCAGGAAGGAAACATGTCATTTTAGGTGCAGAGAATGTACTGTAACTTTGTTTGTTAAACAGGGGTTCAAACTTCACCACTTTGTAGTTTATTATGGCGAATAATAGATATGTTTGTAGGTATGTATAATGAGAATATAATTAATGTATTTTCTATGTAATATTATTAAATCCAATCTACTTCTTATTTAAAATAAACATGTGGTTACACGAGAGTTTTCACAGAAAATCCTGAAATCAGCTTATAGTCCTCATCACTTCCTAAAAACAAGGCATCCTCCGTACGCATGATTATAGCTCTATTTGAAGTTGAAACCTCAACATTTCAACGTACGAGGGGTATTCAAATGAATGTGTACGGAACGACAATATAGATATAATTAAAGTCTTTATTCAAAAGTAATCAATGCTAGGATTCCCTGTTCTCAGAATTCCTGTGGCTGTGACAAAATCCAGTCCTCTACTGTGTCCTTCACATCGTCGTCCGAGTTGAAGCGCTTCACTTTGAGGTGCTTTTTTAGCGGGCCAAACAGGTGGAAGTCACAGGGCGACATATCCGGGCTATAGGGCGGATGCTCTAGCTGCTACCGCTTGAACTTGGCTAGTACCTTTGCGTAACCCGAGACGTGTGGACGCGCGTTATCATGGAGCAGAATCACTCCTTCAGAGAGCAGCCCAGGACGACGCCGTTTGCTCTTGAGGGACTTGTGTATGCTGCAGAGTGTCTCATAGTACACGTCACTGTTAATGGTTTTCCCGTGCTCGCCGAATTCGATGAGTATAGGACCTCGGATGTCGAAAAAGATGGTGAGTGTCACCTTCCCTTGAATTTTTTTGGGGAGATGACAAGCATGCTTCTCGTCCCTAGATGTATCACTAAATTATCCTAAAGCGACATATTCAATATTTCAACAGGTTTGGTTGTTAACGACGTTTGGAACCTTCTCATTTGAACACACCTTGTAACATGTAAGTTTAGGGACCGATGACCTCGGTAGTTTGGTCACTTAGATCTTACATGTCTCACACCAATTGTTGTTGCTGCGGTCTTGGGTCCTGAGACTGGTTTGATGCAGCTCTCCATCCTACTCTATCCTGAGCAGGCCTTTTCATCTCCTCATAAGAACGGCAATCCACATCCCTTTGATTCTGCTTACTATCTGAGTCCCTTGGTCTTCCTCTGCGGTTTTCTCCCCAACCACTTCCCTTCAATGCTAAATTCACGATTCCTTGATGTCTACCAATTCCGATTCTACCGATTCCTCGATGTCTAGCAATCATAAAATTTTATGATCTATGAGGATACACCAGAATTTCACCTTAATAAATTTACTTCCGTATTAATTGTATGGAAGGAAATTTTCAGCAGCCCATAATCTGAAGTTATGGGGATGAAAATGACTACAAACGTGGAATGATGGCTCACCGCTAGACACTATCCCCCTCAGTCGTGTGTGTGTGTGTGTGTGTGTGTGTGTGTGTGTGTGTCTGTAGTGTGTGTTGTACTCAAGTTTAATTACCAATGGCCTTAGCTGTTTGGTCTCTTACGTTTGCAACCATTGGAACTTCAGAAAATCTTCTTTAGAAACTGTTCATTGTTGTCAGTCTCGTGAAACGACTGTGAAGCACGTGGGAGGATAGCGTATGACAACTGCAGTCTGTAACCAGTAAAACCGTGACATCTCTTTAAAACTTTATGGACTGTAATCTATTGTAAATGTATTTCTCGAGCGATTTCTTGGGACTCCTTAAGTACTTTTTCCATATAACTTTTAGCTAATCGGATGCCTACCAGAGTGGTTTTGTCGAACATACTACCAGTTTTTTCAGCTGTTGATCCTAACGTCTAGTGTTTCCATGAGGCGGACCTCATTGTATACACGGCGATATTTACGCAGAGTACCACTCAAGGCTGCTCTCGTCGGAGGTTCGAGTCCTCCTTCAGGTGTGTTGTCCTTAGATTAGTGTAAGTAATTTGTAAGCCTAGGGACTGATGACACTGTAGTTCGGTCCCATAGATTTTACGTGTCACTGATTGAAATATAGTAAGCCACAGAACACAATGAACTTCCCTTTACAATTTCAATTTTACACAACATAGTGAAGTTTTCACATTTCTACCTTGTTTTGTTTCCTTTCTGTGACCGGTTAAAACTGAGCCATGACTTTACAAACCCAATATGAGTGAGAGAGAGAGATGACAATATAAGTTCAGTAATACAAAGCAGTTTCATCTCTCTTACATATGGGAAACAATAATATTATGTGTGTGTCTTGAAAGTATTAGCAAACCAACAGTTAACTTGTGGAAATTATTAGTGGCTTTCAATTTTTATTGATGAGAAGTAAACTTCATTTTGTATACAATAGTAGTGAATTGTGCCGCGAGTCTTACATGTTAGACGACCTGCAACTACGTACTTTATACTGGCCATTACTATAGAAGTTTGTATTCAGGCATATAAACTGTACAACAGATATATTAATCGGATAAAGAGTATAAAAAACTGCCAGTGTGAAAGATGAAAATACAATGTTAAAAGTGATGACAGCATAGCAATATCTTGACATAATGACTCGTATTATTGTTTTCAGGTGGCAATCCACAGCAGCGATGTACTTTGAAAAAATCATTCTTATGCCAAGTCTGCAAAACATTTGTTATGTTCTACCGGTTTTGGCAATTACTGCCATCAATAGGAAATCAACAAAATATTTTACATCAAACCTTTGATGTTGATTTCCTGTTGATGGCAGCAATTGCCGAAGCCGGTAGAACATAACAAATAAAAGTATTTTGCAGCCGTGGCATAAGAATGATTAAAAAAAATTACTCGTGTCCGGCTTTTAGCGATGCTTCGTTTACATATGGCGAGGTTACGAGTCATAACGTTGCATTGGAACCTTTTTGTATACGCATGATCATCGTTTCTCACAATTTCCATTGATCTTGATTCTCCGTTTTATGGACATGAGCGTAGAGGACTAAACAAACGTTGCTGTTTCCAGACCATTATTACAGAGGGAAGATTCTGATGTACAATAATGACAAAATTAGAGCAGAAAGCTCTTACAGATTAATATTTCAGTGAAACAATAGGAACAATAAGCGAATTACGTCACTACGTAAGAGTCCCCTCGCTGTCTCATTTTGTGTACCACAAGATTAAGAATCGTCAGAATAACTGGCACAGCATTGTTTGCAAACCAGTATTAGTTAGGGAATCACAGAACATGAGAACAATCCCCTGCTTCCTTGCCTCTTGAGCAAATAACACAGTGTCAGAATCTACGATTCAATTCCTTTCTGAAAATGGGAACTATTTGAGGAATTAGTTTGAAAATAAGAGAGCGAGACAGCTTCATATTTAAGAAATGAGTTACAACTTGGAGTGGTGTATTATTTTTCACAACTGCTTGTGCCCAATTCCTTACATCTAAAATATTACTGAATGTTATTTCAACATCAACTGATTTATTACAGTCTATTAATTGTAATCTATTCAAAATACCGGACATTGCAAAGTTCCTGTGTTTTCCAGCACAGGTTTCATTTACTATCACAATGCAGTCTTACCAATGTGTGGTCAATAGCATTTGATCTCACGAAATACATTTTCTATCAAGATTTATGAAACTAGAACGTAGTTAAACGATCTCGGTCTGGCACAAAGATGTCATTGATATCAATGAATTTTTTTATATTCGTATGTGACGCATAGTAACACAAGTCAAATGTATTTTCTGGATATGACGAGTCACATAAAGCCTTATCGATACCGCCTTTATTACGTGAGCTCTTACAGATATGGAAACGAGGCTTTCGGCAAATGATACTGCCCTCAGGGATACCTACTTTGTTATGTGATACAGTCGTATCTACTTAATCAAACGAAGTACTGAAGCAAGCATGTTGTTTTTAAATGGAACCATATTCTATTCATATGTGCTTTGAAATACCTTTGCACACGAATTAACATATAGCGCGTGTTAATATAGACAATGAAACTTTTCGTAAAATAATTAAATAAATAAAATATAGAATCGAGAAATGTACTAAAATTGTAAATCAAACCGGCCGGATGGATTTCGATGTTCTTTTGAACTTTTGCAAAAAAGATTCACAGCTAATATGAATTACTGAAAAATCGTCATAAACACCTTTTGAAGGCAGAATTTTCTTGTTGCTATTACCACTTCGACGTTGCGTCAGTGTAAAGCTTAAATTGACTCCATATCATGTAATAGATGTAAATTGTTTAACAGGGAAAGATTGCACTGTAGTTCCTCTTATAAACAGTAGGTAGAACGACAAAATGGCAGACATTGAAATGAATGTCAGAGGGAAAGAAAAGTGATTGAAATCGTTCAAAAGAGGGAGTACGCAAAGAAACTTGCTCCACTTCTAGCAGATGTGTAACTAAGGTCTCTAGAGAAGCGAAGCGTTCCTGAGGATTGAAAAAATGCGCAGGTTATTCCCCTCTACAAGATGGGTAGTCGATCAGATGAGCAAAACTATAGGCTGACATCGGTCAGTTGTAGAATTTTGGAACACGTTTTATGTTCGAGTATTATGGCAGATCGGAGATCTCCCTTGTAGGAATCAATATGTTTTCCGAAACTATCATCATGTGATACCCAACTCGCGCTATTGATCCACGAGACCCAGAGGGCATTATATACAGGATCCCAGGTAGAGACCGTGTTTCTTGACTTCCGCAAGAGTGTCCAACCGTTTCACTCCGTCGCCTGATGGATTATGACCAGCTCTATGGCTGGATTGATTCGTTTCTAGCTAACATAACGCACCATGTCGTTCTCAGACGTGAAAGTGTTTTCAGGTGTACCGTAAAGGAGTGTTATAGGACCGTTACTTATCACAATATATGTATCAAAGACCTTGTAGGTAACATCGAAGTTCAATTAAGCTTTTTGAGGATTATGCTGTAGCTTGTTCTTTTGTTGTTGTTAAGCTTATAGGACTTAACTACGGGGTCATCACTTCCTGAACTTACAAACTACTAATAAACTAACTTATACTAAAGACAAATCATCCGTGCCCGATGAAGGATTCAAACCTCCGACGGGGAACGGCCTCGCGCTTCGGAGCATAGCGCCTCAATACGCTCGGCCGCTTCGCCACGGCGATGCTGTAGCTTATCGAGAAGTCGAAATATTGAAAAAGGGTATTGAAATACAGGATGATCTGCAGCGTATCGATACATACACGTATATGGAATGGCAATTGAGCCTCAACATAAAACAATGTAAAGTTCTGCGTTTACATAGAAAGATTGATCCTTTATCATATAACTACGCAATAACAGAACAAACTGTGGAAGCAGTTACTCCAGTAAAAAAAAAAAAAAAAAAAAAAAAAAAAAATGGTAATGGATATAGGAAGCGGTTTGAATTGGAACGACCATATAAAATTAATCGTGGGTAAGGGGATGCCAGACTAAGATTTATTGGAAAAATCCCCACGAAGTGGTGTCCATCAATAAAGGAAGTAGCTTACAAAACTCTTTGTCCGGCCAGCGCTTGACTATATCAATTTGGGATCTGTACAAGGTAGGGTTAATAGAAGAAGTAGAAAACATCCAAGCGAGAGTTGCGCGCTTCTTCACGGCCTCATTTAAAGTGCGGTAGCGTCACAGAGAAGACTACGACACTATAGTGGCAAACGCTGCAAAAGAGAATTCTGTGTCGTTGTACTGGCTTCTGTGTAAGTTCCAAGAGTAATGTTTCTCGAAGAGTCAACCAACGCATGACATCCTCCTATGTATATCTCTGGATACGATCACAAAAATTAGAGAGATTAGAGCCTGTAAATATGCTTACCGGATTTTTTTTTCCGGGATCCGTACGCAACTGCAATAGGAGGAGGAAGTGGCACTAAAGTACAGTCCGTTACACACCGCGAGGTGTCTTGCGGAGCACGGATTTAGATGTAGGTATAAGTAACAAATAACGGTAATCTTTGAGTATATCCTCGAATTTGAGCTTGAACCGCGTGACAACCAGTACGAGTCAAGTAAATACACTCCTGGCCATTAAAATTGCTACACCACGAAGATGACGTGTTACAGACGCGAAATTTCACCGACATGAAGAAGATGCTGTGATATGCAAATGATTAGCTTTTCAGAGCATTCACACAAGGTTGGCGCCGGTAGCGACACCTACAGCGTGCTGACATGAATAAAGTTCCCAACAGATTTCTCATACACAAACAGCAGTTGACCGGCATTGCCTAGTAAACGTTGTTGTGATGCCTCGTGTACGGAGGAGGCATGCGTACAATCATATTTCCGACTTTGATAAAGGTCGGATTGTCGCCTATCGCGATGACAGTTTATCGTATTGCGACCTTACTGCTCGCGTTGGTCGCGATCCAATGACTGTTAGCAGAATATGGAATCTGTAGGTTCACGAGGGTCATGCTGGATCCCAATGGATGACAGGCATCTTATCCGCATGGCAGTAACAGTTCTGCATCCACGTCTCGATCCCTGAGTCAACAGATGGGGACGTTGGCAAGACAACAACCATCTGCACGAATAGTTCGACGACATTTGCAGCAGCATGGACTATCGGCTCGGAGACCCTGGCTGCGGTTACCCTTGACGCTGCATCACAGACAGGAGCGCCTGCGACGCTGTACGCAACGACGAACCTGGGTGCACGAATGGGAAAACGTCATTTTTTTTTTTTTCGGTGAATCCGAGTCGTGTCGGGATAGCTCAGTCGGCAAAGCAAAGGTCCCAGGTTCGAGTCCCGGTTCCGGCATTTAATTTTAATCTGGCAGGAAGTTTCATATCAGCGCACACTCCGCTGCAGAGTGAAAGTTTCATTCTGGAAACATCCCTTAGGCTGTGGCTAAGCCATGTATCCATCATATCCTTTCTTCCAGAAGTGCTAGTCTTGCATGTTTCGCAGGAGAGCTGCTGTGAAGTCTGGAAAGTAGGAGGCGAGGTACTGGCGGAAATAAAGTTGTGAGGCGGCATCGTGAGTCGTGTCGGGATAGCTGAGTCGGTAGAGCGCTTGCCCGCGAAAGGCAAAGGTCCCACGTTCGAGTTCCGGTCCCGGCACGCAATTTTAATCTGCCAGGAAGATTCATATCAGCGCACACTCCGCTGCAGAGTGAAAGTTTCATCATGTATTTAGTACGATACTTAAACCGCAAAATGATTTGTATTTACCAACGTTATTCCAAGGTCCACGGACACAAAGTTCAGAACAGAGGCCACGGAAAAGAATAAAAATGTTTTCGGCGAAAAGACGTTTTCTAGACCTGATTGATGAATCTTGAGTTTGTGGATGTACAACGTAGTTGTGATAGTGCATAATAATGAAACAGCTGAACACACGAAACTTCGCTATTAAAAACAGAAATGTGATTTTGAGTCTGAATGCTGTGAGTTAAAACTTATTTAAGAGGGGAGGTAGAATTGGATTATTCTCAGTTTTCTGGTACAAACGACTGAGGATAGCAAACAGAAATGACATACACCGATTGCAGTGTTGAACCCTGACCTTCCTTGTTCACAGAAACGTACTGTACTGCATTCGACCTTCAATTTCTAGGTTGTATTATTAATGGATAAGCATGAAATATGCTTAATGCTCGGAAACATCATAAACTCACGCGAGCCGTGAACTTTAAAAATTTATTTATCAATTAACCTTTTTGTGACCACATAATTCGTGGAAAAGTATTGCGATTGTGACGAGCTTATCGCGACAATTACCTTAAATCAAGCCGAAGGGAGACAATTACACAAATTGCACGGTTTAAGTTATTCTAACTTTAAGATATGCTCAAACGGCAAGGGATATTCATCGGACATTTCAGTCGCTTCACGCAAGAGATAGGATCCGCCACCGGTACCGGTATGCAAAATTAATAACACGCAACGGTGCAAGCGTACGCCTGTTGCCGACCTCGGAAACGCGATCCCAGAGGGTATTTCTGGCAACGGAAACTACTTGCTCGCGGTCATCGATCTGCCTTATTAAAATAGACGGGCACGGCTGACAGCCAACCCCATCGTTCTTCATTCTTTGTTGTATACGAGTGCTCGTGGATTAGAAATGGAAACCGACTTTCTCCTGTCAACAAGTTAAATACGTAAAGAATTGAGTGTGTCACATCGGTAACATCATGCATGTATGACGTCTATAGCGAGTATTAGAGACAGCGAGGACTCTTTAGGACTACAAGTATCAATGTGTAGGAATTGATTTTTATGGCTGTTGCTTTGACAGGTTTCTTTAACTATGGCTCTCGTTTAGTACACTACCGGAAATAAACGTCGCTCGCTGCTCATGACCACCAGCGACAACCAAATGCCGGATTATATCTGCAAATGGTAAAGGTTTTTTGCCGAATCCGGTCATTTTAAAGATAAATATTGCGATCTTAGATTGTTTAATTACTTTCTCTTGTTATAACAGATCGCTGAACTTCCGCAACAATGTTTTCTAAAATCTAATATATAAAGCAGTAAGTCCGTATGTTTGTATGTGTTGCATACAAATCTACAGTTTTGTTCCAATCTTTATGAAATTTTGTACACGTAAGCTTCAATCCATGAGGACGGTCTCCGTAAGTGTAAGAATCACATACGATATATAGTTCACAAGATATGACGTCATAAACAATGAGATGCGTGAAAAACTGCTGCATTTTGCGAGAATGCTGCTCATTTTCTCCTTATTCCTTACCGCGAGGTAACAATTGCTGCGTGGTTAAGAATCACATATGGCACATGGTTGAAAAGATATTACGTCATAAGCAACAGAAATCGCAAAAAAATCCATATAATGCGGCGATACTTTAGAAATACACTGTATGAGAATGACAGTACTTAGCGACTTGCAGCAAACTTTAAACATAATTTCAAACCTTTATTAAACCTTTTCTCGCTGGCAACCATAGTAATATGATGAAAGGAAAAAAGTTTCTCGCTTACCACTTTTCCGCTTTTCATGGAGCAAAACTACGGCAAACGGTATGACGTTGCAGTTTATAATTTCTGCACTACAAACTGCAGTCGCAGGAAATTTTACAGACAATATACACATATATAGCTGACAGTACCTTCTAAACTGTATCACAGTACGACATGAGACATGAGCACATAAACAGTAACGTTCATGGAAAACCGCCCCATCACGCACCAAGTTTTAATCTACTAATTGCATTCCCAAGAGATTTTACAGACATACACCCGTTATACAAATGAATATATACCTGATAAATGGCAGGTATAAATAAATAAATACCCTGGCAACGTCGGGTTTTCAGCTAGTTATAAACATTTGCCAGTTTCAGAAAGCTAAATGGTCATACGTTTGAAAGTTAACTATGCCTTTACAACTTCTGGCGATGTGTCGTACAGTACGGATGTGGCTGAGTATGTGAGTAGATCAAACACCTCTTCAGTTATTATACCCAGCTATTAGCCCTGAGCGCCGATTATTCATCAGAGACAATCGGGGAACGTTCTCGCACATCGCAGCATAGCGCCTCAGTGCACTTGACCATTCCGCCGCGGCCAGCCTATCTAGTATTTCGTTGAATTTAAGACGTTTATAATTGACTGATTTATCGAATTAATACAGTTATTGTGGTGTGCATATTGATAAATTCACACTTTTCGTTATTTAGGGTGAAATTGACAATTTTTTCACCTTGCAGATGTCTAATCTAAATCGTTTTTCAGTTGTTTTTGACTTGTGTTGACATCACTGACCGAGAAATGAAAGAATCTTCCACGAACAGTCTATGCGAGCTGCTCATATTGCCCCCTAAATTGTTCACAAAGATAAGGAACTGCAGGGGTCATGTGTCATGGACCTGGGAAAAGCCAGATATTATTTCCATTTTACTTGCTGACGTTTCTTCAATCACTACGTTCTGTGTGCTTTCTATCAAGGAAACACGAATCCAAACGCACACCGTTTGATTACAAAGATAAGGAACAGCAGGGGCCCTGTGTCACAGCCCTGGGAAAAGCCAGATATTATTTCCGTTTTACTTGCTGACGTTTCTTCAATTACTACGTTCTGTATGCTTTCTATCAGGGAAACACGAATCCAAACACACTCCGTTTGTTGACAAAGATAAGGAATAGCAGGGGCCCTGTGTCACAGCTTTGGGAAAAGCCAGATATTGTTTCCGTTTTACTTGCTGACTTTTCTTCAATTACTGCGTTCTGTGTCCTTTCTATCAAGGAAACACGAATCCAACGCACACCGTTTGTTTACAAAGATAAGGAACAGCAGAGGCCCTGTTCACAGCCCTGGGAAAAGCCAGATATTATTTCCGTTTTACTTGCTGACTTTTCTTCAATTACTGCGTTCTGTGTCCTTTCTATCAGGGAAACACAAATCCAAATGCACACCGTTTGTTTACAAAGATAATGAACAGCAGGGGCTCTGTTCACAGCCCTGGCAAAAGCCAGATATTATTTCCGTTTTACTTGCTGACGTTTTTTCAATTACTACATTCTGTGTCCTTTCTATCAAGGAAACACGAATCCAAACGCACACCGCTTGTTTACAAAGATAAGGAACAGCAGGAGCCCTGTGTCACAGCCCTGGGAAAAGCCAGATATTATTTCCGTTTTACTTGCTGACGTTTCTTCAACTACTACGTTCTGTGTCCTTTCCATCAGGACAACAAGAATCCAGATGCACACCGTTTGTTTACAAAGATAAGGAACAGCAGGGGCCCTGTGTCACAACCCTGGGAAAAGCTAGATATTATTTCCGTTTTACTTGCTGACGTTTCTTCAATTACTATGTTCTGTGTCCTTTCTGTCAGTGAAACACGAATCCAGACGTACACCGTTTGTCTACAGAGGTAAGGAACAGCAGGGGTCCTGTGTCACAGCCCTGGGAAAAGCCAGAAATTATTTCCGTTTTGCTTGCTGACTTTTCTTCAACTACTATGTTCTGTGTCCTTTCCATCAGGACAACACGAATCCAGATGTACACCATTTGTTTACAAAGATAAGGTACAGCAGGGGCCCTGTGTCACACCCCTGGGAAAAGCCAGAAATTATTTCCGTTTTACTTGCTGACTTTTCTTCAACTACTAAGTTCTGTGCCCTTTCCATCAGGACAACACGAATCCAGATGCACACCGTTTGTTTACAAAGATAATGAACAGCAGGGGCCTGTGTCACAGCTCTGGGTAAAGCCAGATATTACAAGGTACGTCCAGAAAGTAAGTTCCGTTTGATTATATAAAACAACTGTGTACAGATACAAAAAAAATAATCATTGTACAAAAATCTACAACTGTTAATCTACTTTTCTACATAACTGCCGAAATTTTGTAGACACTTGTCATAGCGTGGCACAAGTTTCTGTATGCCTTCTTCATAGAAGGTTGCCGCCTGTATATTCCGCCATATGGTAGCATGTTCTTTCAGGTCAATTACTACGTTGTGTGTCCTGTCCATCAGGACAACACGAATCCAGACGCACACCATTTGTTTACAAAGATAAGGAACAGCAGGGGCCTGTGTCACAGCCCTGGGAAAAACCAGATATTATTTCCGTTTTACTTGCTGACGTTTCTTCAATTACTACGTTCTGTGTCCTTTCCATCACGAAAACACGAATCCAGATGCAACCGTTACGATCGCACTTAGAAAATGAATGGGCATCGTTTAATTCCGGGACTATGGATATAGAGGAATTGGGGACTAAATTTAAGTGCATTGTAAATAAAGGGTTAGAGAAATGTGTGCCAGTAAAGACGATTTTGGATGCAAAAGATCCACCGTGGTATAATAATAATGTTAGAAAGCTGCTGAGAAATAAAGACTGTTGCACTCTAGATTCAAAAAAGAACACGCAAATGATGACAGGCAAAAGTTAGTAGAGATTCGTGCGTCAATAAAAAGATCGATGCGCGAAGCATACAATAATTACCACAGCCATACCTTAGCAAAAGATCTTTCCGAGAACCCGAAAAAATTCTGTTCCTATGTAAAATCGATAAGCGGGTCAAAGCCCACTGTCCAGTCACTAGTTGATCATTCCGGGGCAGTAATAGAAGAAAGCAAACGGAAAGCTGAAGTTCTAAATTTAACCTTTAAGAAATCTTTCACGCAGAAGGACCGCAAAAATGTACCATCATCTGATCAACATACTAATTCCGAAATGGAGGACATAGTAATATGTATTTCCGGTGTAGAGAAGCATCTGAGAGAGCTAAATACGAAAAAATCTGCTGGTCCGGATGGAATACCAGTTCGGTTTTACAAAGAGTATTCTGCGCCACTGGCCCCTACTTAGCTTGCATTTATCGCGAATCTTTAATTCGGCGCAAAGTTCCAAGTGATTGGAAAAAAGCGCAGGTGACTCCCGTTTATACGAAAGGCAAGAGAACTGACCCACACAATAACAGGCCAACATCGTTGACATCAGTTTCATGTAAAATTTTAGAGCATATTCTCAGTTCGAATATAGTAACTTTCCTTGAAACGGAAAAGCTTCTTTCCGTGAATCAGCACGGGTTTAGGAAATATCGTTCATGTGAAACTCAGCTTGCCCTTTTCTCACATGACGTCTTGCGAGCCATGGATGAAGGGCAACAGGCGGATTGTGTTTTTCTCGACTTTAAAAAGGCGTTCGACGCGGTGCCACACTGCAGACTGCTAACGAAGATACGAGCTTATGGAATAGGTTTACAGATTTGTGACTGGCTAGAAGACTTCCAAAGCAATAGAACGCATTACGTTGTTCTCGACGGCGAGTCTTCATCAGAGACGAGTGTATCGTCAGGCGTGCCCCAGGGGAGTGTGATAGGACCGCTATTATTTTCAATCTATATAAATGATCTGATGGACTGAGTAACTTGTAATTTGCGGCTGTTTGCTGATGATTCTGTGGTGTATGGGAGGGTATCGTCTTTAACTGACTGTAATAGCATACAAAATGACTTAGAAAAAATTTCTAGTTGGTGCGAAAAATGGCAGCTAGCTCTCAATGTAGAAAAATGTAAGGTGATGCGCATGAGTAGGAAGAACAACCCCATAATGTTCGAATACACCAGTAGTAGTGAGCTTCTTGATGTAGTCGCGTCGTTCAAATATCTAGGCGTAAAATTTCAGAGCGATATGAAATGTAACAAACATGTAAGGACAGTTGTGAGTAAGGCGGACAGCCGACTTCGGTTTATTGGGAGAATTTTGGGAACATGTACTTCATCTGTAAAGGAGACCGCGTATAAAACGCTTGTACGGCCACGTCTTGAGTATTGCTCAAGTGTTTGGGACCCGCAGCAGATCAGTTTAAAGGAAGACATAGAAGCAGTTCGGGGACGATCAGCTAGGTTTGTTACTGGTAGGTTCGAGCAATGCGCGAGTGTCACGGATATGCTCCGGCAACTCAATTGGGGATCGTTGGAGGAAAGACGACGTTCTTTTTGTAAATTTCTGTTGAGTAAATTTAGAGGGCCGGAATTTGAAGCTGAGTGTAGTACGATCTTGCTGCCGCCTACTTACATTTCGCGTAGTGATCACAAAGACAAAATAAGAGAAATTAGGGCTTATACGGAGATATATAGGCGTTCCTCTTTTCCTCGTTTTATTTGGGAGTGGAATAGGAAAGGAAATGCCTAGTAGTGGTACAGTGTACCCTCCGCCACGGACCTTACGGTGGATTGCGGAGTATGTATGTAGATGTAGATGTAGACGTTTTCCTCACTGTCATTTCCTACATATTCCGATCACACAATCACGAATCTTTTGAAAATAAATCGATGGGGTACGGACATTTTCAATGGTAATAATTACAGTTTGACGTGCAAATTACGATATCATGTCGCAAGTGCGACAAGTTAATCTAGGCTGACGCATACTAGTGAACAAACAACCGGAGTTTTTTGTAAAACAGAGGCGAGGCGGCCGCGAGGTGATGGCTGGCAGAAAATCGGTAGCGACTTTAATTTACCCTCGATATGTTGGCGTAATTACATATTCAAAACTGGTGGCAATTATAAAACATCGTCCGAACTAGTTCTGATTGCTTTTTCTGAGAACTACTTCGAACAGTTAGTTCATGAACCTACTAGAATAGTAAATGGTTGCGAAAATACCCATGATCTCCTAGCAACAAATAATCCTGAGCTAGTAAAGAGCATCAAAACAGATACAGGGATTAGCGAACATCGATTTGTAGTAGCGAGACTGAATATCGAAATTCCCAAATGCACGAAAATTAAACGAAAAACATATCTATTGAAAAGAGAAGATAAAAAATTCGCTTCACGCATTCCTGAGTGATAGTCTTTCAAAACAAAAAATGCGAGTAGAGATCAGTCGTGGCTTACTTTCAAAGACATAATATCAGTAGCAATCGAATTTACACCAAATAAATTAATAAAAGAGGGGGCTCACACCCCGTGGTACACAAAACAGGTCAGATCACTGTTGCAGAAGCAAAGAAAAACGCATGCAACATTTAAAAAGACACAGAATCCACAAGACTGGCAATCTTTTACTGAAACTGGCAACCTAGCGCGGACTTCAATGCGAGAAGCGTATAGCAGTTACCAGAACGAAATCCTGTCTCGTAATCTTGGAGAAAATCCAAAGAAATTCTGGTCATATGTGAAGTACACTAGTGGCAAAACACAAAAAATACCTTCACTACGCGATAGCAATGGTAATACCACCGATGACAGTACTGCTGAGGCAGAATTATTAAACACAGCTTTCCGAAATTCGTTCACCAAAGAAGACGAAGTGAACACTCCTGAATTCAATCCAAGAACAGCTGCCAGCATGCGACACTTAGAAGTAGATGTTTCTGGAGTAGAGAAACAACTTAAGTCACTAAACAAAAACAAATCTTCCGGGCCAGATAGTACTCCAATATTCAAGAAAGGCAATAGGAGTGATCCCCAAAATTACAGGCCAATCTCATTGAAGTCGATTAGCAGTAGGATTTAGGAACATATACTTTGTTCAAACATTATGAACTACCTTGAAGAGAACGACCTATTTACCAAGAGTCAATGGATTCAGAAAGTCTCTCAGCTTGCCCTTTATTCACATGAAGTGATAAGTGCCATCGACAAGGGATCTCAAATCGAATCCATATTTCTGGAAGGCTTTTGACACAGTACCCCAAAGCGGCTTGTAATGAAATTGCGTGCTTATGGAATATCTCCCCAATTGTGTGATTGGATTCACGATTTCCTATCAGAAAGGACACAGTTCATTGTAATTGACGGTAAGTCATTGAGTAAATCAGAAGTGATATCTGGCGTTCCCCAGGGAAGCGTTATAGGTCCCCTACTCTTCCTTGTGTTTATAAACGATTTAGGAGACAATCTGAATAGCTCCCTTAGGCTGTTCGCGGATGATGCTGTCGTTTATCGGTTAGTGAAGTCAACAGAGGATCAAAAGCAACTGCAAAGCTATTTAGAGAAAATTTGTACATGGTGCGAAAATTGGCAATTGACACTAAATAAAGAAAAGTGTGAAGTAATACACATGCCCACTAAAAGAAATCTGCTGAATTTCAATTACACGATAAATCAGTCAAACCTTAAGGTCGTAAATTCTACCAAATACCTAGGAGTTACAATTACGAACAGCTTCTGCAGAGAACACAAAGAAAATATTGTGGGGAAGGCGAACCAAAGATTACGTTTCATTCGTAGAACGCTTCGAAGATGCACCAGCTCCACCAAAGAGACTGCCTACATCACACTTGTACGTCCTCTCCTGGAGTACTGTTGCCCATTGTGGGACCCTCACCAGGTGGGACTGACGGAAGATATTGAGTAGGTTCAGAAAAGGGCAGCTCGTTTTGTTTTATCACGTTATGGGGGGGGGGGGGGGGAAGCGTCACGGAAATGTTGCACAAATTGGGGTGTAAATCATTAAAAGAAAGACGTTATTCATAGCGGCGTGATCTGTTTGTGAATTTTCAATCACCGACTTTTACTTTTGAATGTGAAAATATTTTGATAGCAACAACCTACTTAGGGAGACATGACCATCCCAATAAAATAAGAGAGATCGAAAACGGAAAGATTTAGGTGTTCTTTCTTCCCGCGCGCTGTTAGTGAATGGAACGGTAGAGAAAAGTCACGAAAGTGGTTAATGAACCCTCTGCCAGACACTTAAATATGATTTGCAGAGTATCTATGTAGATGTAGAAAATGCAACTGGGCGGAAGGGTCCCCACAACAGGCCACCCCGGGTGATCTTACACACAAAAGCAACTTAAAAAATCATCGTTCCACCTTGGGAAAACACGACGCTTTCGAAAAATCTTTGAAAGGCGTTTAAAAAGAACCAGACAATAGTTTTTTCTCACTTAGCATGTTTACTCGCAACTTGTTAGGACGCAAGAGGAAAGTGAATTCTAGAAGGTGCTGTTTAGTGTGAGAAGAGTACCTAAACGAGACTTACTATTAGCCAGCGAGCAATACCGTGTTTTAAAACGCACTATCCCATTGGTTGGCGGGCCATTAGAGGGGTAGCGCCAGAGTCCCCAAAACATATACACAAGCAAAGCGGAAGAAACTATCGCAGACGCGCCCTTGCGACGCTCTCGCAGCGAGTTTCGCGTGGAGATGCGATAAAGATTCCGGCGCAATATTCCAGTAGAGTTGGACAACATGATTCTTATTATGAGTCGATTCTTGCGATTCAATCTCACATTGTGAATCGATTCCTACGATTCGTTCACGATTCTTTCGCGATTCTTTAGCTTTGGCGCGACTTTGCTTCTACATCTTGCTCATAGATGGCAATACATAATGATTCTTTTTATGTGTCGATTCTTGCGATTCAATCTCACATTGTGAATCGATTCCTACGATTCGTTCACGATTCTTTCGCGATTCTTTAGCTTTGGCGCGATTCTTGCTT
Organism: Locusta migratoria; assembly: GCA_026315105.1. Lineage (NCBI taxonomy): Eukaryota > Metazoa > Arthropoda > Insecta > Orthoptera > Acrididae > Locusta > Locusta migratoria. Next base: position 132,424,033 of record CM048748.1, on the reverse strand, counting down.
CTACATCTTGCTCATAGATGGCAATACATGCATGTGTTATGGATGTTGGAATCTTAACCTTTTGCATCTGGTCCTACGATTCGTTCACGATTGTTTCTGGTCTGCGATGGCAAAATGCCGAAAAGATGACAATATGGCTATCGGATTTTTTAATATTTATGGTGTGTAAAGTTCACTTAAAATAATAATGAGGCAAAGCCATTCGATTCAACTCTCAAAAATTCTCGAGAAAATAGTCTGAAGTTTAGCGAGCTGTTATAAATACATATTACACTATCAATTATTTATGCTGTCATCATAGCTCATTTAGTAGCGTTGCAGGTTTAGTGAACGGAGGCCACTTATTTCGAATCCTGCAGTAACCTTATTTTTTCCGTTCTGTTTGAATACTTCGGCAATTTAAATAGAAATATAATCAAATCTATGGTAATTAATAGGTATCTAATTATTATAAAATACTTATGTAAAATCAATTAGTTGAAGGAAAAATGAAATAAACATTAAAAATGTAAATCCGTTTCTAAATATTAAATTTCTTTCGAGATGCAAGAAATTCACGTTTATTAAAATGTTTCTTTTTTTAAAAAAATCGGTTTCTTTCAGGAAAGCTGATAACGTAAAAACCAAAATGGCAAAAAATATTTTTGACATGGCTTTAAAAACATTTAAAATCGCGTTTTTATATAAAAAGACTATTTTTGTAAAATAGATTTTTTACAAAAACTACAACTACGTAGATGAACTCTAAAAGCTTAAACCTCTCTAAACACAAAATATAAACGAAATCGTTACAGCCATTTCCGGGATACGTGAAATATAAATGTGGAAGGATTGCTCGTTTAAATACATAATATGTAAACTTTGTAAAAGACGTATAGGGCCTATTCGTATGTATTGACAGCTGTGTATTTCGCTGCGTTTTGTTTCTGTCATGTGTAATTCTTGAATAGGCTAATAATTAACAGCTCACGATCTTCGTTCTGTGCTTCCTTTGTTCACACGCTTTCTGACTTTCGTAATTATTCGGCACGATTCACCACTTGCTTTCGAATCATGAATCGTTAGACAGGCGATTCTTTTGAACGACGATTCGTCCCCCCTCTTCTCTCCGGCATTCGGCATGATTCGGCAAAATTCGGCAGTTGCCTTCGAATCGTGAATCGTTGGAACTTATGAATCGTCACGAGACAGACGATTCTTTTGAACGACGATTCGTCCGAATCACGATTCGATTCTTACGATTCTTTATTTGTATTCGTTCAAATGAACGACTCATTGACGAATCGCCATAACTCTAATGAGTGGTACTTCTAATGGGTAGCGAATTCTATCGAGTATGATATTGTGTTATTCATAGTGTTGCCCGAGATACCCAATGTCAGGTGCGAACACAGACTGAGAGCGTTAATTAATGCTTGCGAGTGCATTCTTGAGTGGGTTAGTCCGAGACTGACGTACTTAATATTTGGTGTGAACACAGAGAGCATTAGTTAATTCTTATGAGCGCATTTTTGAGTGTGTTAGTCCGAGACTGACATATAGGTCGTTCTTGACTTCACCAGATGCAGCGAAAGTGTGATCCTCAGTAGTCGATCAAGACAGATAGTTTCGGTTTCAGTGAAGACGCAGCTAGCAGCCGTCGACCGGGTTAGCAGTATTGTGTACGAATGCCTTAGGCGAACTCCAGCCATCCCCAAACAGCAATAACAAATACATATTTTTACCATTGTGTAACATTTCGGACTTTGCGACAGCCTTGAATGTAAACTGACAAAACTGAATTAATTTTAAAGTTAAGTAGGCACAGTTGTTCTGCCTTTCTACCAACTTTATTTTATTTTGAAATTGCTTATACGTTTCATATATCCTGTCAACCTTGGAAATTAAAATATCCAATTTATTATTTTTTATAAATTTGAGTTTTCTATAAAGGTTAAATATTAAAAGAAGTATTCACAGTCAGTTTTTTTTTTTATTTTTTTTTCATAACTAGCGACATAACTTTAGTACCCGAACTGAACCTCACTAGTTACACTTTGTTAATTTTTAGATTTTTTCTTACAGGAGATGTCATTTACGTCTATCTTTACATGGGTAATAAAGTTTCACTAATTGTGGGTAGGCAAGAAACATATTTCTGACTTCTAAGTGACATGCTGTTGATTTCCTTGCAGGAGCATCTCGGGTACAATACGGCAAATTAGTCCATTGTGCACTATAAATAGCTGGAACAGTAGAATAAAAATCTCAACAGCATAGGTTTCATGCTAGAACATAATGATATAGTTGGTTGGTTGATGGGTGGATGGGACCAAACAGCTAGGTCATCAGTCCCAACCTAATGATGAGGTTCAATTGCCATTCCGTACATCATGCATCAATACACTTCAGGTCATTCTGCATTCTGCATTCTGCTGGAACAGTAGAATAAAAATCTCAACAGCATAGGTTTCATGCTAGAACATAATGATATAGTTGGTTGGTTGATGGGTGGATGGGACCAAACAGCTAGGTCATCAGTCCCAACCTAATGATGAGGTTCAATTGCCATTCCGTACATCATGCATCAATACACTTCAGGTCATTCTGCATTTCGCTACCTTTTTCCAGTGTTGCAACTTCTTAATAAACTACAGCATCATCTACGAAAAGCATCATTGAAATTCCAATGATATCTACAAGGTAATCTACACACCTGGCCATTAAAATTGCTACACCACGAAGATGCCGTGCTACAGAAGCGAAAATATAACCGGCAGGAAGGAAATGCTGTGATATGCAATCGATTAGCTTTTCAGAGCACTTTTCAGAGCTGGCGCTGCTGGCGACACCTACAACGTGCTGACATGAGGAAAGTTTCCAACCGATTTCTCATACACAAACAGCAGTTTACCGGCGTTGCCTGGTGAAACGTTGTTGTGATGTCTCGTGTAAGGAGGAGAAACGTGTACATCACGTTTCCGACTTTGATAAAGGTCGGATTGTAGCCTATCGCAATTTCGGTTTATCGTATCGCAACATTGCTGCTCATGTTGGTCGTGATCCAATGACTGTTAGCAGAATATGGAATTGTTGGGTTCAGGAGGGTAATATGGAACGCTGTCCTGAATCCCAATGCTCTCGTATCACTAGCAGTTGAGTTGACAGGCATCTTATTCGCATGGCTGTAACGGGTCGTGCAACCACGTCTCGATCCCTGAGTCAACAGATGGGGACGTTTGCAAGACAACAACCATCTGCACGAACAGTTCGACGACATTTGCAGCAGCATGGACTTTCAGCTCTGAGACCATGGCTGCGGTTACCCTTGACGCTGCATCACAGACAGGAGCGCCTTTGATGGTGTACGCAACGGCGAACCTGGGTGCACGAATGGCAAAACGTCATTTTTCAGATGAATGCAGGTTCTGTTTACAGCATCATGATAATCGTATCCGTGTTTGGCGTCATCGCAGTGAACGCACATTGTAAGCATGTATTCGTCATTGCCATACTGGCGTATTACCAGGCGTGATGGTATGGGGTGCCATTGGTTACACGTCTCGGTCACCTCTTGTTCGCATCGGAAGCATGTATTCGTCATCGCCATACTGGCGTATCACCCAACGTGATTGTATGGTCTGCCATTGGTTGCACGTTTCGGTCACCTCTTGTTCGCATCGACGGCACTTTAAACAGTGGCCGTTACATTTCAGATGTGTTACACCCCGTGGCTCTACCCTTCATTCGATTCCTACGAAACCCTAGATTTCAGCAGAATAATGTACGACCGCACGTTGCAGGTCATGTACGGGCTATTCTGGATACACAAAATGTTCCACTGCTGCCCTGGTCAGTACATTGTCCAGATGTCCCAACTGAAAACGTCTGGTCAATGGTGGCCGAGCAACTGCCTCGTCACAATACGCCACTCTTGATGAACTGTGGTATCGTGTTGAAACTACATCCAAGCTCTGTTTTACTCAATGCCCAGGCGTATCAAGGCCGTTATTACTGCCAGAGGTGGTTGTTCTGGGTACTGATTTTTCAGGATATGATCATCATCATCATCATTTTCCAACTCCAGTTTCCCGGGTGTGGTGTACAAGCGCCCGCCATCTCCTCCTGACTTCATACATCTTTTGTTCCAGAATGTTTTCCCATTTGTGTCCTTTCTCCTCCACATCTGATCTTCCCGGCCGCGGTGGCCGAGGAGACTAAGGCGCTCCAGTCACGGTCTGCATGGCCACTATGGTCGGGGGTTCGAATCCCCCCTCGGGCATGGATATTTGTGCCGTCCTAGTTCGTAAGTAGTTCATAAGTAGTTTGTAAGTTTAGGGACTGATGACCCCGTAGTTAAGTCCCATAGACTATACAAACATTTTGAAACATCTGATCTTACAGTCTCTATCCAGCGTTTCCTTGGTCTTCCCGTGGTCTTCTTCCTATGAGGTTGAGGTTGAAATACTTTTTAGTAGGTCTTTCACTATTCATTCTCATTAAGTGCCCATGCCACTGAAGTCTACGTTTCCTTATGATGCTGGTGACAGGAACCTCGATACCAGCTACTTTTCTATTCACCTCATTCCTAATTTTATTCTGTCTGGTCTTTTGATTCATAGTTCTAATGAATCTCATTTCCTTTGCCTGAATTCTACTGAGGTCTCTGTTTAGTAGGGTACATGTTTCCAAGTCGTATGTAAGGATTGGAACAAAATAGGTATGGTACATGGTTGCTTTTTGTGGCATTTCATCATCCCAGAGAAGATTTTTTTATTTGACTGTAAAAACTGGATGCTTTCTGTGTTCTGCTGAGTGTTTCCTACTTAATTGTGTTTTATTTAGAGAGCATGCTTCCTAGGTATTTGAAATGAGAAACAGATTCTACTTTGATCCCATCTATAAATATATTTGATGTTGTTGCTGTTGCTTGCCTGTTGATGGACATTTCTACTGTCTTTGTTTTACTTATCTTTAGTCGGAAATTTTTGAATGTGTTGTTCCAATCATTCAGTTTCCTCTGTGCTTCAGCTACCGTCTCTCCCCATACCATCTCAGGATATATGCACCCAAATTGCGTGAAAATGTAATCACGTGTCAGTTCTAGTATATATATTTGTCGAGTGAATATCCGTTTATCATCTGCTCTTGTTTTTGGTGTAGCTATTTTAGTGGCCAGTAGTGTATATACACTGTGAAAAGCAAAGGTCATATAAAACTTCCGTGGGACACGCGTAACATCACTTTAATGCCTGGAAACTTCTCTCCATTGAGAATGACAGCCGCGTTCTGTTACCTAGAGACGCCTCAGTCCTGTCACACAGTTGCTCTGATATTCCATAATCATGCTCGCACTTTGTTCATCAGGGGACGGTGCCGAACGGTATCGTACAGTGTAGTGCTGTTACCGAGGGTACTTCAGTGGGTCGCACTGAGCTAATGGATTCGGCGAACATTGATTTCTGCGGTTATTTCTGGCAGTGTCGCTTGTCCTTTAACGTAGGGAACTCCATACATACGTCGCTATTCAGGCCACCAGGCACTGTGTTGTCAGTGGTGAGAGGCAATTCTTGAAATTTAGTATTCATGACACAACTTGACAATGTGGATCTCAGAACACTGAATTCCGTAACTATTTCTGAAATGAAGGATCGTATGCGTCTAGCTCTGCGTTCCAAATGCGTTAATTCCCGTCATGTGGCCATAATCACAGTGGAAAACTTTTCACACGAATCACCGAACTACAAATGACTCCTCAGCTTTTTATAACCTGTGTTCGCGATAGAGCTGGGCAACTCGGTTCTTTTTCAGGAATCGATCCCTGCGATTCAATCCAGACCAGCATTGTGAATCGATTCCTACAAATCGTTCACGAATTTTTATAGTCCGCAATGCATCGATTCTTACGGAATGCCAAAACATTCTACATCCTAGGCATAGATGGCACTATATGTGTATGTCATGGATATTAGAATCTAACCTTGTGAATCTATTCCTACGCTTCTTTCACGATTGTTCGATTCAACTTTCAAGCCGGCCGCGGTGGCAGAGGCGACTGAGGCGCTCCAGTCACGGTCTGCACGGTCACTACGGTCGGGGGTGCGAATCCCCCCTCGGGCATGGATATTAGTGCCTTCCTTAGAATTAGCTAGTTGATAAGTAGTTTGTAAGTTAAGGGACTCATGACCCCGTAGTTAAGTCCTATAAGCCATACAAACATTTGAAACTTTTTTTTTCAACTTTCAACAATTCTCCATAAAATAGTCGTTGAAGTTTTGCAAGCGCATATAAATACATATTAGGCTGCCAACTACTTTGCCTCTCAGTGTAGCTCATTTGGTAACTCTGTAGAACGTCAAATTAATGAACGTAGGTCACATAGCCGTATATTTTTCCTCGTTCTATTCCAATACTTCAGTCATATAAATTTCATTAAATATATAGAAATTAACACATATCTAATCGTTATAATAATACTTATAACGCAAAATTAATAAGTTTCAAGAGACACATAAATATAAATAAACTTTAGAAATCAAAATCCCTTTCTAAATACTAAATTTTATTGGAGATATAAGAAATTTGCGTTTTTATTTTAAAATGTTTCTTTGTGTAAATAGTAAAAAAGATTTTCGAGAAGCCTTTAAAAGAATTTAAAATCACGTTTTTAAATAAAAAGAACATTTTTCGTAAAATTTCGTTTTTCCACAAAAAAATTATGTAGATGAACTCAAAATGCAAAAATCACTCTAAATACAAAATATAATCCAAATCGTTTGAGTCGTTTCCGGGATACGCGAAATATAAATGTGCAAACATTGCTCGTTTAAATGTATTACATGTAATCTACATAAAGGACGTGTGTGTTGCACTGCATCTGGAACGCATAAGAGGCACGTAATTTTTCACCATACTTTGATTTCTTAATGTTAATCGCGTGTATTGGGAGCTGTGTATTTCGCTGCGTTTCGTTTCCTTCCTTTGTAATTCGTGAATAATTGAAGCTTCGTTCTGTGCTTCATTTGTTTACACACGTCCTCCTCCTTGACTGCTTTCTGGCTTTCTTAATTATTCGTCACGAAATGGCAGTTGCTTCGAATCATGAATCGTTGGATCTTGGAATCGTCACGAGACAGGCGATTCTTTTGAACGACGATTCGTGCGGAACACGATTCGCTTCTTACGATTCTTTATTTGTATTCGTTCAAATAAACGACTCATTCACGAATCACCACAACTCTAGTACGCGATACTGCCACAATCTTAACTGTGCATATCGTTGCTCCATTACTTTTACCACCTCAGTGTATATTCTGAACTTGTATTATTAAGTTAATAAAGAAAAACAGCACTGCAGATTGCTGTCACTCGTGACTACCAGAGCAGATTGTGACGAGAACGTAGTGGAAAGACAAGACAGTTTCCCACGCAGAACTGTGGAGTAGAGTGTAATTCCGGTGGCTACGCAGTATGTAGGTATTCTTAGTGGCCTTGTCACACGAAATGACAACTCCGCGAAGCAGAAATAATTCCCTACGCAGTTGAAAGGAAGTCGTTATCGTCATAGCGTAACAAGAGGCCCTCTAGATTCTTTACGTAACGATAACAGACAGTACCAGAGAGTTGGATTACCTATCCAAAAGATGGATTGGGGGGAGAGATACGTCATTATTTATGCTGCTTTAAACGAATCAATTTCTAAGTAATTTATGTTACGGTTAGTAACATTTAAGCAGGCCAAGCATAGTAGCACTGTATTGTGTAATGTATCCTATATTAGGAAAACTTTTCCAAAGGAGTGAGCCTCAGAAGGACGTCAGTTACTTATGAAAGAGAATGACATTCCAGCACTGGTACCGTGGAAACAAGTGGACTTTGTTATACTGCGGCCAAAGTGTATGCTGCGCGTCATACAACAGTGTGAGATCATTTCCGTGCAACGATCCAATACGGAATACGGTCGTGGCTTGAAGTGATAGAGTACATATCTCTGGAGTGAGCAATGCGTTCTGCGCATGTTATCAACATTTATATTGGAGAGACAAGTGATTTCGGTGCGCAACATTCTGCTAGTGATTGTGAATGATCCCGAAATTTATCGTATTACATGTATTTCTTGTGTTTTCAACTGTTGCTTGTTTTTTATAGCACTGTCGAATTACTGTTGTTGCTACGATTGTAAAGAAAAATACCTGAAAGGAGGAGAAATCACTTTTTATAGGCGTGTACCACAAAGCGATCATGAAATGTAACATGTTATTTTAGGCGCCTTATAGTTCCAAAATTTCGAGACACGTTGTAATTAAGGCTAAATTTTGTCGGTCTATCTTCTGTGTGCCGGCCACAGTGGCCGAGCGGTCTGCGGCGTGCCAGTCACGGTCTGCACGGTCGCTGTGGTCGGGGGTTCGAATCCCCCCTCGGGCATGGATGCCGTCTTTAGTATAAGCTAGTTCATAAGTAGTTTGTAAGTTTAGGGACTGATGACCCCGTAGTCAAGTCCCATAAGCTCTACAAACATTTGAACATTTTATCTTCTGTGATTATATAACAATGTCACAGAATGTACTGGCCGTACAAAGTCTTGCAGACATTCGTTTATTCCACAGAGCTGAAACAGCAAAATCTCGTACTGTATCACACACAAGTTACAATCTTAACCAGTCAGTATCTGAATGAAATACGTTACCACATGTATATCATGTATGATATCTCACCTGATTCCCTGATTTGAGTAATGTATATTCTCAGCACATACAGCATTTTATTAACTTTTTAGTGACGTTGTTCTAGATAACCCAACCAGTCTCGTATCCAATGCAAGGTAGTGTGTATCTCTTGGCCATCACACAAAGCTGTCTCTAAATAACCATGTACGACTAGTCATCGAATGTGAACAGAGACAGAAAAGGCACCTCAGTTTACACTGCAGTCAATTCTGTCTTTTCAGTAAAACATGTATCAATTTCATGTTCATCGGAAACAGACACCGTTGTAACTAAGCTTGAAAGGCAGACTAAAAGCTGTCTAGTATTATCTCTAAGAACTATTTCCGACAAAGGGATGTTTCAAATTGTGGGTTCACTGGATTAAAAATCTAGGGTAAATACATTAAATGCTACACAATTGCAATATAATGATACGAAGTATTAATACAATTAGTTCTTTGGACACTCATGTGTCTTAGACGCATGGCCTTTGTATTATGTTTGAAGAATTGCATGATGGAAGTAGCGCACCAGAGTGTGGAAGGACATGGTCACAAATAGTAGAAACGTGTGGACTGTCTGGCTTGGATAACTTTCCGTCCTTGTTTCCAAGCGGACAGAGAAGAACGGATACTGCAGTTAGCTCTCGCGTTTTCAGCTGACTCTTTGCCAGCAGTCCCCACATCGATTTCTACGGCTTTTTTACGAAGTCCATAAACAGACAGAGGACGAAGAACTGACAGCTATATTTGCTATGTACACTGGGCACTATGGCCCTGTAAAGTGTACTAAACACTGTTTTAGAGCTATTTCCAGCATTCAAAAATTTATGCTAAACGTTTAATGTTCAAATGCTTGTAGAGCTTATGGGACTTAACTACGGGGTCATCAGTTCCTAAACTTACAAACTACTTATGAACTAGCTTATACTTACGACGGCACAAACATCCATGCCCGAGGGGGGGATTCGAACCCCCGACCGTAGTGGCCGTGCAGACTGTGACTGGCGCTCCGCAGAACGCTCGGCCGCCGCGGCCGGCCACATTTAATGGACATAGTTTGAGGCTGCAACTGATAAAAATGCACATGAAAGCCATATTGTACCTTTTCTTTCGTCTTTTCTTTAATCGTATCTCAGCTTCTACGCACTTTATAGCACCAGTTTCTTTAACAGCATACATGCTTTTATTCAGCCAAGTCATTCTCCTTCATTTGTTTCTGTATTTTAAGGTTAACTCATAAAAAAGTACAACAGCTTAAACATCAGTGTATGCAGTGTGATGAAACACGTAAAATGTTTTACTGTGGCGATCTAGGTGATTTACGGTTTATGTCTATTTTTATGAGTCTACATTGATTTACAGTGTTTAATATAATTATGAACGGAAACTGCATATACAACCCCAGTGCTCTTCGAAAACAGTTTAATTCTTGCGAAAAGCAGTTAACTGTTACGACCGAAGAAATTAATTAAGGAAGGAGATAACTGGAGCCCGTAACTGCTTACTTCAGATTTTTGCTGTGGGGATCTTTCTGGCAAAATGAGAATTCGCACAGAAAGACCACGTGCAGGATGGAAACTAGAGGGAATGATAATGTCTAATGTATGTAGGTAAGGATGTAGAAGACATCGAAATGCGTTTTATGCTGACGGGTAAATGTCGAAATGCGTGAAACTGTCTATGGCGTAAACTACAGTTTCATTTATGCAGCCACAGTCTGCACTTGACACATCAAATATAGAATGGAGGAAATAGAATTTTTACTAGAGTATTGCTTTGAATTTAGTCCAAGATGTAGCAGTTTTACATGCTTCAATCAGCCAGCACGAAGATTATTTGTTATTCTTGGCCACACTATCTATTTACCCCTTTTTGTGCCATGAAATTCCTAATCTCTCATTTAAGATCGCCCCACCCAAAAATAAAAAAATAAAAAAAAATCCTAAATTACAAACACCTGCTCTCCTCTAAGACGACGCTGTCAACGGGACGTTAAACCCTAATCTTCCTTCCTTCCTTCAAATACATGCGTTTGTAATGTGAAGAAACACATGAGTCAGTATACACAAAAATGAAGTCGGTGCTCAAAAGTATTTTTCGTGGTGGACCAGTTTAAAATTTACGGTCAGTTGTCTCTAACTCTGGTGTCTGAACGTAGAACTGTGGCCTGCCTGCATATTCATATGTTTTGTGCACGAATTTGCATTGTCCGCCATGTTGTAATTAGCAAAACGAATTTCCATTAGTTAGTACGTGACAAATAATTGCTAGATTATCTCAGGATTTGAAATTTATGTTAATATGTGAAGTAAAAGACTCTCATGAGTACGGAATCGAAACATATTTCCTTTTCGTTTTCTTGTAATACTTCATAGCGGCAATGTTGTAATCAGTCAAGAAAAGAATATGATTATCTTTGGCTGAAATCTGTAGTTCAACACCCGGTAGTATAGAGATTACTGGGTAGGACGACGAGAGAATTTCAGCCTTCAGGCATGGCCTGGGTAGTACCATAGCCACTGCAGCCACTCAAAGCGCTTGACTATTTGTTTCGGCAATTAACTATTACTAAGATCTAAGGACAACACACACACAAATCCATGCCAGAGGGAGGACTCGAACCTCCAAAGTGAGTGGCCGTGCGATCCGTAACGTGGCGGTCCGAACCGCACGAGATTATGCTCAATAATGCTCAGCTCTGGGGAGTTTGGTGTAAAGCGAAGGTGTTTAAACTCAGAAGAGCATTCCTGGAGTCACTCCGTAGCAATTCTGGACGTGCGGGTTGTCGCATGTCCTGTAGGAATATCGTATACGATAAACTTCTTTTCCTTTCATTATTCTGCGAGGAGAGTCAGCGACAAAAAGGACCGTGAAAGTTTGAAATTACATGTCAAGTCTGTTCGGAATGTTATTTTCGAATAATGGATGAACGAAGTAGGCATATTTGTGGGCCTTCAAGTATAAGAAAAAACAAATTTTAATATCTGTTCTATCGTATGTGTATATACATCTGTGGCGCGGTGGAGTAGCCGAGCGGTCTAAGGCGCCTCGCTGCGGAGCGCGCGGTTGCTCGCCGTCGGAGGTTCGAGTCCTCCCTGGGGCATGTGTGTGTGTGTGTGTGTGTGTGTGTGTGTGTGTGTGTGTGTGTGTGTGTGTGTTGTTCTTAGGTTAGTTTACCTTAGTTTAAGTAGTTTGTAAGCTACGGACTGATGACCACGCCGTTTGGTCCGATAGATTTACAAACATATGACCATTTATACATCTGTATGTATAATTAGTGCGACGACGGGCAAAAAAATCTTTAAATATCAGTGCGGATACACGAGAAGCTCGATCACCCTACGGAAATCGGCTATCGTTTGTCTAAACTCATGACCGAGCAGACGCTTCCCCATTGTACCTAACCAGAGTACTCCCAAAATAATTTTATTTTTATCGTTTTTTGTTTTCTTAATGTTTCTGGTTGTTTCTCCCTAATTTAAGAATAATATGCGATATTCGTTATTCCTTTTTAAGATGACGCGGTGGTTAGCATCACAGGCTGTGGAGGAAAAGAGATGTAAATAGCAGGTTTGCATCTACTCTCTCGTAGATATTTATAGCCATTTAGTTTAATTATGGTTCTGCAACTTACCTGTTAATTGAATACAATTATAATATCCGGTAATCGACGTTATTTATTAGAAACAAAAACAAACTCTGTATACTAGAGAATTTGTTGAGTTTTTCGTGCTAGGGCACAGGAATCAATTAACTTCAAGACAGTACCATACGTCACTCGGTTTTCCCCGCGGTGTTTGAATTCTGTTGCAGTTCACTACAGTCTTGGAATAGTTCAGTTTCACAGAGCAAAGAGAACATGGCGCGTGATTACGGAAGCAGATACAGTGAAGGGGGAACAATGTTTACGTACAATACTGAAAGCAAATATTATCACAACGAACATTGCCGAGCTGAGGCGTTGTCCCGCGTGTATGAACCAGTAAAATGTATCAGGCAGAACTTACTATTTCCGAAGGAATGCCCAAGGTAAATATTTGAATATGCAGAATATGTACAACACGGAAAATGGGAATATAAGAGAGCTGGTGCAGATGGTGTATTTCACCGTAGACAATTTGTTTTATTAACGTTAAAATTCTTCTGAGCTATTTGCCACATCATGATAATAAAATCTTTCCAACGTTTCGAGTCCGTTGCAGGATCCTTCCCCAGAGAATTCTGACTTGTTACCTCCTTGTGCTGATCTTATAAAGCGCGTACTGTCCTAACAGTTTAGTTTTGATTGGTGTTTGCATTGGTGTATCTGATATGTGGAAATAGGAAAGGAAGATGCCTTTATTGGTGTTTGCATCGGTGATTCCTATTGGTGGAAAACAGGAAGTTGTACGCATGCGCCCTCTTGGCCATCAACGGCGGCAACCGAACTGTCGGGTTAGATCTGGGTAGTGACGAAGTTGCCACGCTGTCAGCAACGCCCATCTACGGCCTGAGGGCCAGTTGTACCGCTGGCCGCGAAGCGTCGCCGTGTTGTCAACACCGGAAGCCAAGACGATGAGAGTTTGTACCCGTCTTCTCTGTTCATGTTGTAGGAGTTGCCGCCGTTGATGGCCGAGAGCGCGCATGTGTACAACTTCCTCTTTTCCACCAATAGGAATCACCGATGCAAACACCAATAAAGCGCCGGCCGCGGTGGCCGAGGGGACTGAAGCGCTCCATTCACGGTCTGCACGGCCACTACGGTCGGGGGTTCGAATCCCCCCTCGGGCATGGATATTTGTGTCGTCATTAGGATAAGGTAGTTGATAAGTAGTTTGTAAGTTCAGGGACTGATGACCCCGTAGTTAAGTCCCATAAGGTATACAATCATTTGAACATTTAAACATCCTTGAGGTATCGTGTTAAGATTTTACCTCTTAATGAGTGTGTATGATGGCAATTAAATTGTCTTTTTCGGTCAATAATTAAGCGAAATATTGAAATTTTTGTTGCTCCTGGTAGCCACTTGGCAACAAAGTATACGCCGGACCAAATCAAATGTTCAAATGTTTGTATAGCTTATGGGACTTAACTACGCGGTCATCAGTCCCTAAACTTACAATATACTCATGAACTAGCTAACACTAAGGACGGCACAAATATCCATTCCCGAGGGGGGATTCGAACCCCCGACCGTAGTGGGTGCAGACCGTGACTGGTGCGCCGCAGTCCCCTCGGCCACCGCGACCGGCTAAGCCGGACCCCTCAAAACGTATATTGTAAGAATTGTAATGTCTGGTATCTGTTCTTTCGGACTGATAGGTTGGGAAGCGTGTCCTGATAGCCGCCGCAATACGGCGTCTGCTCGTTAAACGCGTAAAATCCGGGTTCGAGTCCTGGTGAGGCACTGATTTTGAGTTTTCGCCGGTGAAAGTATTTCAAGGCCCAGCTATAAAAGAAATTTCCTTGGTTTCAGGGTTTACTGCCCCTCTCTTCCCGATAATATCGCGGTGTTTGCGGTTGCGGTACTACGCGGTCGTAGGAGATGGCGCGCAGCAGCCCTCGCTGCTATTTCTGCTTCATTTCGAGAAGCTTCTGGAATGCGTTTGGGCTGGACATCCGACCAGGACGCCGCCTGCTGGCGCTGGTTGTAACCAGTGCGTTCGGGATTCTGCCGCGCCCGCTTGAAGGCGAAACATGACGCGGAATTGCGCACTCTTTCGGTTTGCTTGTCATGCTTAATAAAATTTCAGACGAGCTAGAAGAAGGCTCGCGGCTTTCGCTAAGACATGGATCATTCACAGACTTGTATCATTGGTTTCAAAGTACGACAATCGCACTGTTACCGAAATGTGACAGCATCTCGTCTCTCAACAGGCATTTACATTTTCTAACAAGTTCTGTAATGACAGAGCCCCGAAGGAATGTTAAACTCTAATCTTCTTTCGTTTCTTCCTAACTTCCTAACTCACTACCATTGTGACGTAGAGGTTCGAAATATGGCTAAGAGGTGACGCTGGCACGCTGCGATGTTATTCTTGACTCGGTGACATTTCAAACAATACTGTGTCGATAGTTACGTAGGAACAGAATGACAGCTCTGAATCTCATGTACGGTTTAAGTTGGGTTAATGAAGTGACATTGTCACCAAATTTCAGTTCAATTCTGCCTTACGGCACCGTGGGCGTGTCATCGGATGGGAAGCCGTCACATCCCTTTCATCCGCGTTTCACCCCTCCGCTTCAAACCTCTGGAGGTCAAAATTGCGACGTCCACTGCTGAAATAATACGAGCTATGGGTCCTCCGGGAAAGCAATTCAGACACATAACAGCTCAGAATATGAAGTTCGTCAATGAAACCACCCCTTCCTGTGGCGCGTTAATTATCCCGCGTTGGACAGTCGAAAACTACGGTCCATAGTGCAAAGACCAATAGAACAAAGTTCGACACTGCTGACACCTCCAGGGCTATTTAAACCTTCTCTAGAGCTCTATTGAACGTGCGCTGACCCGTTCGGAGTATAGGGCGGCCGTGCGACTCTACTATACAGTACGGAACCACTGCAGAACACCAGAAACCAACCGACGAATTATGAACGTGATACACAATAGCAGAGGATGTTTATACTTTTTCAGCCTTTGTTTCACGTTTTCCTGTGGCGTGATCACGGGTGGGAGGAGGAGCTGCGGAGGGTTGGGGGCTAACACACAGGAATTAGAGAAAACGGATATGACCTAGCACAGCCTGTTGAATAAAAACAATATAATGAAAATTGAAATACACAATTTTGTGTTTGTTCTACAGGTTTGTTTATTTTGCGAATCGACTTTCGGCTTCTTAGGCCATCATCAGATATTTACTGAAGTTTAGTCAATGAACATGCGTTGTCAACAAACCAGAAGAGATGTTACATGCAGAGAAATAAATTATCTTCTTTGATGGATCAGTTACAATGCACCCCACCTATACCCTCCTATCGCATCCCCTTATTTCTGTCTATTTGTTTATTTAGTTATAATAGAGTCGCAAGTTTCTAAAATTTATTCTATATTTCTTACGTTTTGTCTCATCTTGTGTATGGAATAGCCCTTCAGACTTTAGATTCTTATTTAATTAAATTTTATTCACTATAGTCATTGTCAGGAAATTGTTATGTTTACACTGTTTCTCGATGTATAGTATCAATATTTCCTTTTTGCTGTACTATGAATTTACAAAATTTTCATTTAAATATTTATTTACATTGTACCTGCTCCATCAAATAAGATAATTTATTTCTCTACATGTATCATCTTTTCTTGTTTGTTGACAAGGCAAGTTCTTTGAAAAAGAACTTCAGTAAATGTCTGATGATGACCTAAGAAGTCGAAAACCGATTCGAAAAATAAACAAACCTGTAGAACATACACAAAACTGTGTATTTCAATTTTCATAAAACGATTTTTTGTACCAAGAACCGACAGAAGAATCAGTTAACATGAAAAACAATTTTATTTTTGAACAAACAAAAATTCTCGCCCTCATATCGAATAATTGGTACTCGTGGACTATGTGACAACAAATGTAAAGTAGAAACCAGTGGCGCACTTATAAATAGATGGAAGCGTACACTTGATAAAGAATTGGCACAGACGAAGACTCTCACAATTTGCCCTTTGCCGGTCTATGTAGGTAGGTGGGGCAGCAAATGACACTGGACAGCAGGCACAAACGTAACCTATGAACAGAAAGAGCTCCATGGCAGACATGCGCAATCTCCGCATCGCAATCCATTAAATGATGCCGTTTAAGGATAAAAGTGGCAGCCTTGCTAGTGTCAAGGAAGTACGACTGTATAAGAGGTTGGACCTTCCTGTAGCTCCGCTTAGCACCTTGTCAGCACAGGTCATTCAAATTAAAGTTCTCCAACGGATTTTCAACGCACTGGCGATCGCAAGAAACTTTGATATTCAACTACAGCTAAACATTGACTATCTGGGGACGGATGCGACAACTACACGATAAGTAGGAAAATATTAAAAGTCAGGGAGATACACACGATGCTCCCAGAAGCAAGAAACAACTTCATGACGCACACGTCTACGAGGAGAGGCAAGAGAGACACACGCCTCCTCCTGGAATCCGTACAGAAACTTGGTATTTGATTAGAAATCTCACATATATTTTTCATCCTCTTTACTGAACTGCACGTTCAATACTGCAAACTCAGTTCGTTGGAATATAGGAGACTTTTCGAATCACTGTGTAGCTTCAATTTCTTTTATGTGTAATTCAGTTCATGGGAAATTAAGACCATTGCTATATCTCAATTAAGATGAATGCGAAACATTTCAGAACCGTGAAACTTCCTGGCAGATTAAACTTGTGTGCCGGAACTGGGACTCGAACCTGGGACCTTTGCCTTTCGCAGGCAAGTGCTCTACCGACTGAGCTAACCCGACACGACTCACCATGCCGCCTCACAACTTTACTTCCGCCAGTACCTCGCCTCCTACTTTCCAAACTTCACAGAAGCTCTCCTGCGAAACTTGCAAGACTAGCACTCCTGGAAGAAACGATATGGTGGAGACATGGCTTAGCCACAGCCTAAGGGATGTTTCAAGAATGAAACTTTCACTCTGCAGCGGAGTGTGCGCTGATATGAAACTTCCTGGCAGATTAAAATTGTGTGCCGGAACCGGGACTCAAACCTGGGACCTTTGCGTTTCGCAGGCAAGCGCTCTACCGACTGAGCTACCCTGACACGACACACGATGCCGCCTCACAACTTTAGTTCCGCCAGTACCTCCCTTAGGCTGTGGCTAAGCCATGTCTCCGCCATATCCTTTCTTCCAGGAGTGCTAGTCTTGCAAGTTTCGCAGGAGAGCTTCTGTGAAGTTTGGAAAGTACGAGGCGAGGTACTGCCGGAAGTAAAGTTGTGAGGCGGCATCGTGAGTCTTGTCGGGGTAGCTCAGTCGGTAGAGCGCGTGCCCGCGAAAGGCAAAGTTCCCAGGTTCGAGTCCCGGTTCCGGCACACAATTTTAATCTGCCAGGAAGTTTCATATCAGCGCACACTCCGCTGCAGAATGAAAGTTTCATTCATTTCAGAACCGTTTTTAATTGGTCTTTAATGATTTTTCTGTCTCTTCCCCATTGAACCAATAAATGAGGAGTGTTCAAATGAAAAGAATCCAAACAACAATGTTGGTACAATGGCAGTCTTTATTCAAAAGTAATCAACGGAGGCCTGAGCACAACTATCCTAATGAGCCGAAGGATTCCCTGTTCCCAGAGTTCCTGTGACTGTGACAAGAGCCATTCTTCTACTGTGCCCTTCAGTTCGTCGTCCTAGTTGAAGCGCTTCCCTTCGAGATGTACATCTACATACATACTCCGCAATTCACCGTAAGGTGCGTGGCGGAGGGTACACTGTACCACTACTAGGCATTTCCTTTCCTATTTCACTCCCAAATTGAACGAGGAAAAAAAGAATGCCTATATGCCTCCGTACGAGCCGTAATTTCTCTTATCAAGTCTTTGTGATCTTTACGCGAAATGTAAGTAGGCGGCAGCAAGATCCTACTACACTCAGCTTCAAATTCCGGCCCTCTAAATTTACTTAACAGAAATTCACGAAAAGAACGTCGTCTTTCTTCCAGCGATGCCCATTTGAGTTGCCGGAGCATTTCCGTGACACTCGCGCATTGGTCGAACCTACCGGTAACAAATCTAGCTGCTCGTCTCTGAACCGCCTCTATGTCTTCCTTTAAACTGATCTGCTGCATCCGAAGATGTTTTTTAGCAGCCAAATAGACGGAAGTTACTGGGCGAATGTCCGCGCTGTAGGTTGGATGCTCAAGTTGCTCTCACTTGAACATGGTCAGTACAATTTGTGTGACCCTGGCGACTTGTGGACGCGCGTTACCATGGAGCAGAATCACTCCCTCCGTGAGCAGCCCTGGCCGTTTGGTCTTGATTGACTTGCGTAGGCTCACGAAATTCGTTGAGTATCGGACCTTTGATGTCGAAAAACACGGTGAGCATCACCCGCTTACTGAGGGCACAGCCTTTAATTTTTTTTTTTTCTTTTTTGTTAAAAAAAAGGGGGGGGGGGGGGAATTGACGCCTGTTTCGCGTCCCTAGATGTCGCACTACGTTATCTCAAAGCAATACCTGCGACCAGACGTTCACTACCCGTATCCGACACGTGAGTGCCGGCCATTCCTTATGATACATATATTGAGTAACGTAGAAGTAGATATCATCGGAATAGTGTAGCAACTAAAATCACACCCATTAGATTTCTATCCGATT
The DNA here is from genome assembly GCA_026315105.1 of Locusta migratoria. Classification (NCBI taxonomy): domain Eukaryota; kingdom Metazoa; phylum Arthropoda; class Insecta; order Orthoptera; family Acrididae; genus Locusta; species Locusta migratoria. The sequence continues at coordinate 132,405,073 of CM048748.1, read as the reverse complement.
ATGCTGAAGCGATAGCTCCTTAGTTAACAGCCATATACAACCGCTCTCACAAACAAGGATTTGTATCAAAAGATTTGAAAGTTGCACAGGTCACACCTATATTTAAAAAAGGCAGTAGGAGTAACCCACTAAACTATGGACCTATTTCATTGGCATCAATTTGCTGCAGGGTTTTCGATCGTATCCTGTATTCAAATATTATGAATTATCTCGAACAGAATGATCTATTAGTCCAAGGTCAACATGGATTTAGAAAATATCGTCCATGCGAAACACAACTAGCTCTTTACTCACACGAATTGATGTGTGTTATCGACAAGGGTTCGCAAATTGACTTCGTATTCCTTGATTTCCAGAAGGCTTTTGACACCGTACCTCACAAACGGCTTTTAATCAAATTGCGTAGTTATGGTATATAGCCCCAAGTTTGCGACTGGATAGGGGATTTCCTGTCATAGAGGGAACAGTTCGTAGTAATCGATGGTAAGGCATCGACTAAAACAGAAGTGATATCGGGCGTTCCACAGGGTAGTGTTATTGGTCCTCTGCTGTTCCTCATTTCCATAAACGATTTAGGGGAAAATTTAAGTACCTCTCTTACGTTATTTGCAGATGACGCCGTCATTTACCGTCTAGTAAAATCATCTGAAGATCAAAACCAACTGCAGAACGATCTGAATAAGATATCACTATGGTGTAAAAATTGGCAATTGACTCTAAATAATGAGAAGTGTGAAGTCGTCTATATGAGTACGAAAAGAAATCCGTTAAACTTTGTTTACAAGATAAATCTATCAAAGGTGAAGGCCGTAAACTCCACAAAATAGCTAGGAATTACTATTACTTCAGACTTAAACTGGAAAGAACACGTAGATAATGTCGTTGGAAAGGCGAACCAGAGACTGCGTTTTATTGGCAGAACCCTTAAAAGATGCAACAGAACTACAAAAGAAACTTCATACACTACGCTTTCAGTCCATTTTTGGAGTATTGCTGCCCAGTGTGTGATCCTTATCAAGTGGGTTTGACGGAGGACATCGAAAGAGTCCAAAGAAGGGCAGCTCCTTTCGTTACGGAAATGATACAGGATCTCGGATGGGAATCATTACAATAACGACGCTTATCGTTGCGACGTGGGCTACTTACGAAACTCCAATCGCCAAGATTCTCCTCCGAATGCGAAAATATATTGTTTACTTCCACTTACAAAGGTAGAAATGATTATCAGAATAAAATACGAGAAATCAGAGCTCCAACGGAGAGATTCAGGTGTTCTTTCTTCCTGCGTGCTATTTGAGAATGGAATGGGAGATAAAAGATGGTTCGATGAACTCTCTGCCAGGCGCTTAAATGTGATTTGCAGAGTATCCCATGTAGAGGTAGATTTTTAATTTTTTTTTCGGACGACCTTTTTTTTTAATTAATATGAATAAACTGTGTTATAAAAAAAAAAAATCCATAGAAAGGATAAATGGAATTCTCTAACATCATCCTCCTTGATGGCTGCTAGTTAATAAATGTTCATATGTTTGTAAAGTTAAGCGACGAAACTGCAGTGGCCATCAGTCCCTAGCCTTACAAACTACGCGCGCCCCAAGGAGGACCCGAACCTCTGGCGAGGAGCAGATGCCCACTCCGCTACATGGTGCCTTAGAGCCTACGGCTACTCCCGCGCGGATGCAAGTTAATACGTCGGTATCTTTCATCGAGGCGTATGCCTCCAGAGGGTAGACTTTTTTATGCGCTAGTGGTAGGGTAAGTGTATTAAGCGACATCTAAGTTATTAGGTGTAATGTGTAATAAATGCACAGGTAGTCCTACGTAAAATCAAGCCTGAGTAGTGCTTTTGTAGGAAATTTTGTCTACTTTAATTTTGTGTAGAATGGACGTCTTCGAGAAATTCATAGTTTTCTAGATATAAGCAAAAAACTGAAAAAGTGCGAAAATTTTCAGGTTTTTGGCGTTTTTCATTGTGAAGCCGACCTCCTACAAGGCAGCAGACTTGAGATTCTAATCCAGTGCACCCAAAACCCCACGAAACCGCTGAGAAAAAAACTTTAAAAAAACACCATTGACTGGTCTAATATTCAAATTTCACTCGGTTTTGTTTTTAACATATTTCGTACATTTTCATTTGAACATCCCTCGTTCTTCAACCAAAAATATGTATATTTTTTCACGACAGACTTAGCCCATAATGAAAATGTTGGAGGGAATCATGGGGAATTTTATACGACACGACATGTTAACCGAGAATTTTTCATTCAAGAACGCGATTGCGACAGGAATGCAATTACTACGCACACTAAAATCTTACGTCACTTTTGTAGCAGCTGAAACGAATGAAATTATTAATGAAAAATACGATACGAGGAATGTTTCGAGTATTGTTTGATGTCTCCTTTTGTTTACAACTCAGGATTTGCTGACACAACTTCCTTAACGTTTTTCAAGCAGAGGCAGAAATGTTTGGATTGTATCACCTCAATGTATCGGCTTCGCGACGAATAATTGTGTGTTACAACAATTCACCTCATGTCAACTCGTGCCTTTTTCGCTGCTAGCAACAGCATGGTAGTAATGGTCTGCTGATGTCATGACCGTTTCTTTCGACATTTCAAGTATTATTGAGCAAAAGGCTGTTAAGCAGTAGAACGCTGACGAAATCGCACAAAGGCAGTTGTTATACAGCAGTACTTCACGTCATTTTTATGGGCTAATTTCAGATCAGTACATTACATGTCACATAAGGACTGCGATAAGAGACTAACGATCTTACTATCGGCCAAACCGTAAATAACACGGCTAGTTTCGGAGTTTTGTATCGGACCATGTTTGTTTGGTTTTTCTGCTATTGTATCTGCCACCGTTCAGATTTTACGACAGTTTCTACTACATGTATACATGCCAACTTTCAAAACCAAAAATGCGGAAGTTCACAAATCGCAAAAATTTAACGCTTGGATATGTCGCAAGCTCTTGAAACATAGCACCAGTATGACCAGCAGCAGCTAACGGAATATTATGGACCACTGCCCTTATTTATACCAAGGTCAGCTCCATAAGTGATACAAAATGAATCCATTTTCCTACTGTTACCCTTCATTTTGGTATTGGATACATGTTTCTTGGATTTTATATGATTTATTAATTCAGTTCTTTCTCCGTAAACAAAGTTCATATCACACGAACACATGAAGCAGAAAGTGATTCACTTTTCAGCGATCGCAACGGAAATGTGTCCCTTAAAGAGTAATGATATCGTTTCTTTGTTGAACGCAATACAAAAACAGTAAATCGAACAAAAATTCGTCATACAATTGTACGAAAACGAGAACCACAGCAAACTTCGCTTAAAAGCAAACAAAAACAAAGCTTTCACGCTAACATGCAGTCGAAGCACAAAGAGTAAGTGAGATGTGATTTATCGATAGAATGTTCGATCGACTTTGGCCGGTCTTTTTCAAACTCACAGAGGTAATGACAAAAGTGCAGTGATAGGACGTATTATCGATAATGTTGCGCCGGCCGCGGTGGCCGAGGAGACTGAGGCGCTTCAGTCACGGTCTGCACGGCCACTACGGTCGGGGGTTCGAATCCCCCCTCGGACATGGATATTTGTGCCGTCTTTAGTATAAGGTAGTTCATAAGTAGTTTGTAAGTTTAGGGACTGATGACCCCGTACTTAAGTCCCATAAGCTTAATGAACATTTGAACATTTTTGATAATGTTGCGGTTAATTGTGTCGTCAGTGTTGTACGCATTGCCTAGAGCACAAAAGTTTGCCGGCCGCGGTGGCCGAGGGGACTGAGGCGCTCCAGGGACGGTCTGCATGGCCACTACGGTCGGTGGTTCGAATACCATGGACATTTGTGCCGTCCTTATTGGTAGTTAGTTCAAAAGTAGTTTGTAAGCTTAGGAACTGATGACCCCGTAGTCCTATAAGCTAAAAAAAAAAAAAAAAAAAAAAAAAAAAAAAAAAAAAAAAAAAAAAAAAAAAAAAAAAAAGTCTCCGGGCATTGCCCACGTGCTTGGGTGCTTGGTACGTACAGATCCACTTGACGGTAGTGACATACAGTTTAGTTGCCCATGTCGACTGGTGAGCAACATGAACCAAACGAACTCCAAAAAATGTTCAAATGTTTGTACAACTTATGGGACTTAACTACGTGGTCATCAGTCCCTAAGCTTACAAACTACTTATGAACTATCTAAGACTAAAGACGGCACAAATATCCATGCCCAAGGGTGTATTCGAACCACCGACCGTAGTGGCCATGCAGACCGTCCCTGGAGCGCCTCAGCCCCCTCGGCCACCGCGGCCGGCAAACGAACTCCGAACGTATACGTAATGGCTTCAAAATCAGGCAAAGCGGACAAGCGTATTCTTAAACAATGTTGAGACGGATGTCAAAATGTTTGTAAATTATTTAAACTAACTTATGCTAAGGACAACACACACACTCACGCATGTTCGAGGGAAGACTAACCTCCCAGTGTGTTTACTGAGTTTCATGTGTAATCATACAGTGAGTAGTGAATCTATTCGCGTCGACGGACATATTATGACGGCGGAAGAGGTTACGGATGTGGTGTCGCACAAGTAAGTGCGCGCCACTTCCTTTCTCCGCGCGCCGCCATGCACGCACGGCGCGGCGTTCTCACGACGACAGCCACGAGCGCCCTCTGCGACAACGCCGCTCGTGGCCACCACTGAAGGACATCGGCCACTTCGGACTGAGATAGCAACGAGTTAGGACCTTCGTAATCAGATAGGCACCAGTGAAGACTTTGCTATTGTACAGGCACTGGGCAGGCCTCTAACAACTATGTATCAACATTCTGCAGTACTATGCAAAAGTTAAGTATTGTTACATTCTATGCAAAATATATCTCTTTCTAATTTACTCTAGTGTTTATAGTTTCTGGCTGCTCTGGTACGGAGGTACCTGCACCGGCGTGCTGTCTTGTTACTGTGTCGGTCTCGTTCCACTCGGCCACCGACACCTACGACGAGGCTGGGACACAAAAGCGGCGACGAAGTTGGGACACAAAAACGAACTATTTAGGTAATAAAAACAATGAATCTGCAAGAGAAGAACGAAAGGAGGAACATCATTCCGAGACAAGTGATTGTGAGAATGAACACAGTGCTAACAATACGGACACAACAATTCCTAATTTGGATATCTCAGAAGAGGAACTCTCAGAAAATGATTGTAGTAGTTACTACTATAAAAAAATATCAAAAAAAATTAAAAAAGAAACAGGTTCACTTGGCCTCAGAACCCGCCAAGTAGGTCTATAATGAGAAAATCTAATATTATTGTTCATGGCTTTTCATTTCTTTACTATGCATTGAAAAATTACATTTCCCCTTTCAGAGATTAATTTGCAGATGAAGTAAAGAGGAAGAGTTACTTTTGAAATGAACATTTTGTTACTTTAAAATTGAAAACATGTAGATATTAAAATAAACATGTTTTGCATGAGTTTCTAGCTTTCTTATACATCATATTTAGATTAAAGCAGTTGCAAACAAGTTGAAATTGTATAAAACAATTACAATAAAAAATTTAATCAAAGTAAATGGAAACACTAGTACTTTTTGGGATCACAAATGACCCCACGATAGTAGGGGTGGGACGAAATGATGTCTGGTACAGAATTCATGTTCACTGGCCTCATATGTCGCCCGTATTCATGCCTCACCCGACCACCCGAATCACAGGCTTCTGTTCCCAGCTGCCGTTCTCCCTTCCCCACGACGACGTCCACGGTCGGGTCTCCCGACTGCGGTTCGTGTTCGTTCCCTTCTTTCGTCCATCGCATCCCTTCCTACCCCTACCACATTCCGCTACCTTTCTCATACACCTCCATGGTTTGTACATCGCTTACAGCTTCGATTAGACTTGTCCGGTGACTCGAAAGCTTCAGTTTCGCCTATGGTCCTTTGTCGTCAATTCCAGGCACTCGTTGATTCTTTCCGTGGTGCAGAAGTAGTATACACCGATGGCTCCCTTGTGGACGGTCGTGTTGGGTACGCTTATGTTCACGGTGACCATGTTGAGCAGCATTCCTTACCCTGTGGGACCAGTGTTTTCACAGCTGAGCTGGTGGCCATCTCTCCCGCTCTTACACATTTCTGCGATTGCCCCGGGGAGTCTATAGTTATCTGTAGTGACTCCCTGAGTGGCTTGATCACCCTTGACCAGTTTATGCCACAGCACCATTTGGTTCGGTCCATTCAGGACGCCGTTTTCACTCTTGGCGAGTCAGGCCGTTCGGTGGTTTTCATTTGGACCCTGGGCAACGTAGGCATTCCGGGTAATGAACGGGTTGATCGCCTGGCCAAGCAGGCCACCACATCACGGCCCTTAAAGATAGGTCTCCAAGACCAGGACTTCGGACATCAACTATCCCGTAAGGTTCTGGGGATTTGGACTGGTGGACTGCTTACTTTTAGCCGACTTGAGGCAGTCTTTTACCCTGCCTTCTGAGCTTCCATTGGTTTTATCAGACGATGCCTCTATGGTCGATCGTGTTTTAGGTTTTATTCGCGAAACTGGCTTTTATTGGTCTATTTAGTGGTGGGGCTTATAAGCCCGCCCTGTCGGGCTTCAACCCCTACAGAACAATAGGCCGCTGTCATTTTACGGTTTATGACTTGTTTTTCAATTAAGGATTTTAAAGTGTGCAGAGTGGCTGGCTCATCCTGTATTATTCTTGTGATCAGCCAGCCACACGCTTCTGCAGCCTTGTTTTAGTTTTGTCTATTTTGTCAACTCCTGTCTTGTTCATTGTTATATGTCATCATTTTACCATTGACTGTCTCTCTGTACCCGGAGTATACTGGGCTTCGAGTACAATGCAACAAATCGGAAACTTTTAAAAGTTAACTCTTAGCTGGGAGCAGGGGACTGATAACCCAGCAGTTGAGTCCCCTTTAAACACCCAACAACAACAACAACAGGATATTTTCGTAATTTCATATAAACACATGGTAACAATCATTCCACCTGGCGCTATGTGCCATTGTTCAGTATCTGGATCTATACTTCTATCGCCAGTGGAAGTAATTCGCTAAACGTTTTTGTTACTCGACATCACTGATATTGAACTCCGCAGGCACAATGCTATCATCAACCTACATGTAGACAATCAGAAGCAGTGCAATTCAGTGCACTCATATTCAACAACATGATGGAGCAAGCCTGGAAGAAAGCTTCATTTCAAATTGCACGTGACGCTTTTGATGCTCCTGACAGTGTTATTTGGAACTTGGAAGTTTCAAGTTGCTCGACGGCCAACTTCATCACTTATCTTGTGCGCATATTTCAGTTGCATTTGTGTTTAATAGATATCTGTATGTAGACCCACAAACATGATTCGTCATAAGTACATTTATCTAAATAGCTAAGTAAATGATCTGAAGGACAGAGTGAGTTGCAATTTGCGGCTGTCTGTTGCTGATGCTGTGGTGTACAGTAAAACGATTTAATATATTTCAAGTAATTACAGTTTATTCTACTGATACTCAGCTTTTGAAAATTATGTGCCGGCCGCGGTGGCCGCGGGGACTGAGGCGCTTCAGTCACGGTCTGCACGGCCACTACGGTCGGGGGTTCGAATCCCCCCTCGGGCTTGGATATTTGTGCCGTCCTAGTTCGTAAGTAGTTCGTAAGTAGTTCATAAGTAGTTTGTAAGTTTAGGGACTGATGACCCCATAGTTAAGTCCCATAAGCTTAACAAACATTTGAACATTTTGAAAATTATGCTGTATGGGGGTTGTGCTCGCTGCAGCATTATTCTCCTGGGGCGTCGTGGTAGAAATAAATACTCGATATGTACAATTTTTCACTTCTTCTTTAATTTAAATCAAACTTCTTCTCCACCAAAACATTACAATAACGTACACAAATTACCACAACAACACAGACTGACATAGATTCCAAAGTACTCGACAAAAGACAAAACTCCAACTCCCCCACGCAACGCGGTGAGGCAAATGTATAACATCGGCAATAATGACCTTACATTATGCATTGTTGATAACAATTGAATATACTAATTTACAATGAACAAACACACAAAGAAAATATTTCATGTAACAAAGAATAATCACAATATAAAATGAAAACTATGCATACAATAATTTTAGATTGCACATCTTTTTAAGACGAAATCTTGGTACTATTTGTTTCACAACAAAGAATAATGATAAATGTCAATTAATTTGTTAATGAGTACATCATACATGTTCCTAACATATATTGAACTATCAAATCTCATGGTCATTCACAAAATATACTCAATATCTCACGTCAGTCAATATATACAAAGAATTCAATATTGATAATTAATGTAATAGTCGAAATAACACAATTAGCTGGCCAACTTGTTTATGAGCCTAACATATATACAATGCTATTTATTTTCATTTCTTTGTGTTTTACAAAAGTTTTTACCCTACGTCTGTCTATTTATTGAAATAATGTACCATGACAAAAGTATTGTTTATAGAATTATCTGGAAACGTCTTATACAAATCTCTTAATTAATGAAATCTATCACTTGTTATAATCACAGTATCACCGAGACACTGTCCTACACTGATTCCTAGGCTGGATATTTCATTTTTAACTTCACACGCAACATATATCACTATTGAACCACACGATTCTGGGTCCGACGCAGACGGTATCGTACGGTAACGGTGAGAGAGCCAGCAGTCTCGTCACAACAGGAAGGTGTCGTCATTGAAGGACTCTAGTCGGATTCAGGATGACTTGGACCAAATTTCTAGGTGGTGTGCGGAATGGCGACTAGTGCTAAATGTACAAAAATGTAAGGTGATGCAGATGAGCAGGAAAAACGATCCCGTAATCTTCGAATACAGCATCAGTAGTGTGCTGCTTGACAGCGTCGCGTCAATTAAATACCAAGGCGTAAAGCTGCACCGCAATATGAAATGGAACGAGCAATCAAGATCAGTTGTGGGGAAGGCGAATGGTCGACTTCGGTTTATTGGGAGAATTTTGGGAAAGTATGATTCGTCTCTAAAAGAGACCGCATATAAAACGCTTCTACGATCCCGTCTTGCCGCGGCGGATCAGCCATGCGCATTGGGGTGCCGTGCTGCGGTGCGCGCGGCCTTTCGCCGTCTTAAGCCCGTTTTAGGCGATCAACGAACATGTAATAGATTGATAACAAGTTGCGTTAATGGCGGCCGTCTGTCGTTTGAACGGCTCGACTAGTATCATAGCGCTAGTATCGATAATCGTAGCGATAACGAAATAGGGCCAGTTCTAAATTCGGTACTAGTGGGTTCACTGCGCATGCGCGAGCTAGTAGCTGTCAGCTGCAGTCATCGGTCCAGTTAGTCCGCCATTTTCCTTCGTATTTACGTATATTTTGCGTAATGTCGAAGTTTATGATCAGAATGTATTCCAAAACATAGTTCTAATGACGGCATTCACAGTGTCCGTCACCAGACCGTCACCTAATGTCAACGTCACGTTAAGCTTTCTCGAGAAGATTGTTTTGATTGAACGGTCGTCTGCTGACATCGGAAGTTAACCTATTTTAGTCACGCGATTTTCATATTGTAGTCGACAATTACACGGTTTGCACGCAAATTTGTGTTATTATACTTTATTTTATTAGTATACTTTAGTTTAGCGGTAAATTGCAAATGTTTCATGACGACTTCAATATTTATCTCAATTATTGTCCACCGAAATGCGAGGTCGTACATCTGAAACCGAAAAATGGTTTATGTTTTGCAATATTGTAATAGAAGAGACTGAAGCCAATTGTTTATTTGAAGAAGATTGTAATTTAATGAGGAAATTTTCATTAAATAGCATTTTAAATGAAAAAGTCAGTCCAAATGAAGGACGAAAATTCAGTTTTGCATGACATTATTAACAATGTCAGTGGGCAAATCTAGTAGATAAAGTAAAGAAGGTCTACTTATGCTCTTATAAAAATTGTTTGATGTGTTCATAAGTTTATTTTTTTCGCTTGAAAATAGATGTGAATGTTTTGAAATCCTGTTTCACTTCCCAGAACTTTACCACACTAAGTTGACCAAAAACATAGATTGCATGGTTTTCTTTGGCCGTCAGTAACATTTAGCATTGTTTCTTCAATTCCAGTATTAAACTATGACTTCCTACATAACAAATCGCCTGTCATAACCTCACTTTCAACATCGGGTATTACTGTTCAATTACGTTTATCGTCTAAACGCGCTGCCACAAGATCTTGCATGAGATTGTAGTTCAGGACTAGTACGCTAGGAACGCTTCAGTAGACTATTATCTATCTTGTTCACTTTCATTCATCGTTTAAAAAGGGCTTTAGGCTCGATTCCCCACTCGGGCATGGTTTTTGTATTGTCCTTAGATTACTTTACCTTAGCTTAAGTAGTTTGTAAGCTACGGACTAATAAACCAGTAGTTGAATCCGATAGATTTACAAACATATGAACATTTGAATTTGACCTCGTCTTGAGTATTGCTCAAGTGTTTGGGATCACCAACAGATCGGTGTAAAGGAGGGCATAGAGGCAGTTCAGATGTGGTGGGCTAGGTTTGTTATTGGTAGATTCGATGAATGCGCGAGTGTTACTAAAATGCTTCGGGAACTCAAAAATAATGGGAGTCGCTGGAGGAAAGGCGACGTTCTTTTCGAGAAACACTATTGAAGACATTTAGAGGGCCGGATGCATGCAAGCATCCGTTTTTCCCTCGTTCTGTGTGGAAGTGGAACAGGAAAGCAAGTAACCAGTAGTGGTACTGAGTACCCTCCGCCACGCATCTTTGGGTGGAATGCAGAGTATGTGTGTAGATGGAGATACGGTGGAGCAAGGGATCAGAAATTGAAATGACGTTGGTTCAAATGTTTGTAAATCTATCGGACCAAACTGCATGGTCATCAGACCGTAGCTTACAAACTACTTAAACCTAGGTAAACTAACCTAAGGACAACACACACACCCATGCCCCAGGGAGGACTCGAACCTCCACGGCGAGCAACCGCGCGCTCCGCAGCGAGACGCTTTAGACCGCTCGGCTACTCCAACGCGGCCAGAAATTGAAGATAACTGAAATACAAACACATTGATATCCAGGAATTGAATGTGATAGAATCAATAATATATAAGAGAATATGTTCAAATGTTTGCTAAGCTTATTGGACTTAACTGCGGGATCATCAGTTCAAATCAAATGTTCAAATGTTTGTAGAGCTTATGGGACTTAACTACGTGGTCATCAGTCCCTAAACTTACAAACTACTTATGAACTAGCTAACACTAAGGACGGCACAAATATCCATGCCCGAGGGGAGATTCGAACCCCCGACGGTAGTGGCCGTGCAGACCGTGACTGACGCGACGCAGTCCCCTCGGCCACCGCGGCCGGTGGGGTCATCAGTCCCTAAACTTACAAACTACTTATAAACTACCTTATGCTAAAGAAAACACAAACATCCATGCCCGAGGGAGAATTCGCAACACCGACGGGGAACGGCTTCGCACATTGGAGCATAGCGCCTCAATGCGCTCGGCCACTCCGTCGGGGCAGAAATATATATCTTGAAAAGTATTCATCACATCAATGTGATTGAATAGTAATATTGTAGCTCTTGGCAAGACTCATTGACAGACCTATTTACATTTTCAAGAACTTTAATAATTAACCTTTGAGAAACATTTTAATTGAAGAATTAATCAAAATCATATCATTTGAACGGACTCAGAAACACCAACAGTGTGGTGTCGCACAAGTATGAAGTGCGCGCCACGTACTTTCGCCGCGCGCCGCCATGCACGCACGGCGTGGCGTTCTTACGACGTCAGCCACGAGCGCCCTCTGCTGCAACTCCCGTCGTGGCCACGACTGCGGCATCGGCCACTTCGCAATCAGATAGGCACCAGTTAAGACCTGGCTATCGGATAGGCACTAGGACTCATCAGTAGGCGGCCTCTCTCTAGTTTAACTATGTATCAGCATTCTGCAGTCTTGAACTATGTAAAAGATAAGTATTATCTTATTTCTGCGAAATATACAACTTGTTCTAAATTAGCCTAGTGTTCTAGTTTCTGCTGTCGCACTGGGTGGTCACCTCCGTACCTGCACACGCGTGCATCCTTTATTCCTGTATCGGTCTCTTTCTACTCGGCCACCGACACCTACGACAATCGGCGTAAACGAGACACAAAAACCAGTTTAGCAGTTTGTGTTGTCAGCGAATACAGCGGACACACTATTTAGGTGTTAAGGACATTTGTTTTTATGATACGTTTTCTTTAAAAAAAAAAAAAAAAAAAAAAAAAATCGCACTGACGTGTTTTACGGCCCATTTTAGATTCGTAGTTTTATACGTTTTTGAAAACATATTGGACCAAAATAATAATCTAAATAATAAAAATAAATTAATAAGAGTGTCTGAAACCCTTTTAGGAAAAACAAAAAATTAGGTAGTGCTGGGTTCCGAACCACCGACCTTTAGTGTCATAGTCCAACGCCTTGCCCACAACACTACGGATATCAATCAAAGTCCTTTAATCTCCTACTATTGATGGCCGTTGTAAACTTATGCTAATATGGCATTTGTAGACACTAGATTATCATTCATCGTACGAAGAACGATGTGTTTTTGTTAATTCTTCAGTGCGCCATTGCTTTGAAATGACAACGTGCAAGTTACAATAAGAAAATCATGGCTTAGCCACAGCCTAAGGGATGTTTACAGAATGAAACATTTCACTCTGCAGCGGAGTGTGTGCTGATATGAAACTTCCTGGCAGATTAAAATTGTGTGCCAGAACTGGGACTCGAACCTGGGACCTTTGCCTTTCGCCGGCAAGCGGTCTAGCACTGAGCTATCTCGACACGACTCACGGTGCCACCCGCACACTCCACTGCAGAGTGAAAGTTTCATTCTGTAAACATCCCTTGGGCTATGGCTAAGCCATGTCTCCACCATATCCTTTCTTCCAGGAGTACTAGTTTTGCATGTTTCACAGGAGAGCTTCTGTGAAGTTTGGAAAGTAGGAGGCGAGGTACTGGGGGAAGTAAAGTTGTGAGGCGGCACCAGGTGTCGTGTCGGGATAGCACAGTCGGTAGAGCGCTTGCCCGGAAAGGCAAAGGTCGCAGGGTCGAGTCCCGGTTCCGGCACACAATTTTAATCTGCCAGGAAGTTTCAAGTGTTGAAATATTTCGCGTTAAGTCTGGACGTTAAATATTTTCAAGCGGAGTTGAACCTCATCCGTGGCACAGTAGTGGGAACTTGGTTTTATTGTTATTTTTATTTCAGTAATAAACAGCTGTGAACACAGTGAGGTGTTTCCATTTAACATATCTGGCTTATATAGTGACTTCTATCCACTGTATTGGGTGCTCGAGTAATTATTAATGCACCTTAGGGATTTGAGTTGATCACCAGTCTACTGATTAGCATCGAAAATTTAATGAACTAATTTATTTGAAATTATGAATCGACTGTAGTTGGGTAAATTATTTATGGGAGCAGCTACATCCAACTTAGCAGTTATTACAGTTCTGATAGGTTATTAGTAATTTTTTATTTTTTTATTTTGTGTATTAATCATCTTTAAAGCAACGCCGTCTCAGGAAGATTTAGTCTACCCCTAGATCAACTAAAGTAGAGGTTAATCACTTTTTATATAAATGGAAAAGAACATTACACATTGTGTTCAATTGGGCAATTTCTCTCGTCACTGTCTTGTAAGCAGCAACAGAGGATGTTGCTGAGTTTGATATACGTGGAATAATATAATTTCTGACGGCAAAACAAATGAGACCAGCAGCATTTCATCGTATCGTTATTGAAATGTATACGGACACTGGCACTGTTGTTCGACATGGGGGCGTGTATTACGTGTCGGACGCGAAGAAAGAATTGACTTAGAAAATTGTATCGCTATTTTAGTGTTCGTTGGGTGCCGTAACTTCTGTCTCATGCCCAAAATATTACCAGGAGCCGCGTGGAAATGGCCTTTCGTTTCTAGGCCCCATGTCTAGCACTGCGTGGCCCTCCCTGTCGGAGGTTCGATTTCTCCCCAGAGCTTGGGTGTGTGTTTTGTTCTTATCATACGATAGTTTCAGTAATTTATAAATAGGGACGATAACGACTCTAGTTAGTCGTATATTATTACAAACATTTGAATAGTTTTGAACACCAGGATGGAAGCAAAATTGTCGCTTCTTCGGCGCTAGCATGATGGCGGGGAGACTTTTATCGAACAGTTGTTACTGGAGATGAGATGTGGCTGAATATGTGAAAGAAAGGTACAATCCATGCTCATGGAAACTGACTTTTGGAACAAGACAGGTGATTTGTCGGCGATTTCGTGGCATGGCACGAATAACAACAATACGGATGTGTACTTTAACACACTGACATAACTTAAGAGAACAATTCGCAACAAATGGTGTGGCATGGTGGGTTCCGGCATTGTCTTAACCCGTTACTGCCCCTGGTATGTTATATCATACGTTCCATGGCAATGCTCGACCTCATACTGCCATAAGTACTCAAACACTCTTGCGAGGTTTCTAGCGAGAGGTGTTTTCGCATCAACCGTATAGTGCTGACTTGGCTCCCAGCGACTTTCACCTTTTCACAAACAAGAAGACCTGGCTTGTACTGCAGAAGACATGGCTTGTACTGCAGAAGTTTCAAATGTATGACAAGCACAACGAGAACGCCAGTGGGTGCCTACACTCTCAGGTGACAGTTTCACGCATAAGGGATTGTTGAAGCTTGTGAAGGGCTATGGCAAATGTTTCAACATCTCCGAAAATTATTTTGAAAATGAGCTGAAAGGGTGTACTTATGCGGGTTTGTAATTTAGTTTCCTACATTTGTTTTGTGAAGAAAATAATGATACTTACTTTCCGAATCGCCACCGTAGTAACTTGCCACCATGAGCTTCGTACTTCTAGCACACAAAAAATGGTACTGTAAGTAATTATCCTACATTGCTATGGCCGACTCTCACTGGATATATCGTGACATTTCTTGCATTGTAACTCGTCTTATGCGGCCTAGGCAGTCAACGGTAAATCATAACGTCCACACACGGTTGATTACAGTTATTGACTCACTGGGCTGCAGTTACACCACTGACGACGCTGAAGCGGTTTCGAATGGCGACTCGTTAAAAATAAAAATCATTGAAAAATTTGGTTTAATATACGTTCGATGTCAAAATCATTCGATACGAAGCACGAACTCGGATTAGGAAACTATAGAAAGAAAATCGGACGCGACTTAGAAGCATCACGAGAAACCTAAAACTAAGTGACGAGATGGAGTTCCGAACCACCGACATCGCGAACAGAAGGCAATACCGTTGCATAGCTACAGTGATTTATTGCATGAATTACCTGACCTTGACGATCGCATGAAATATTATGGTTTCTTGTGCCTCGTACAATTGTTCATTCTTTTGTAACAGTCACTCAGTCAGCTAGTGTGAGGTCTGATCTGATTTTATACAAAAATAAATAAAAACAATATAAAAAAATATGAAAATTGAATTCAGTCGGCCATGCCGCTCTATCCAGTTTATTTCATTCATCCATAGATTTGTCATCGTGTATCAGAATTCACTTAACTCTCGCTTTCCTTTATATATACGAGATGTCCTTCAGTCCTTCTGACCTTGCTGTGAATATTTTAATCGGTTTGTTTTAGGATTCTTAGGTTCTAATTAACGTACGCAGTTCTTTTTGGCCTAAGAACGCTCAGCGGATCAAGTTCTATCGAGGAAAGTGAGCTTTTGCAGTTTTCACACAATGTTTGAACAGCCTAGAGGTGTGCGGTCTACCTTCCCATGTGCTGACTTTGAAAGACGTAGTATTTTAATGCTCCTCAGTAATTTGAATGCAGCTAAAGGATTGCTGAATGGGACGAGGCTAATAGACAGAAAAATGTATAACAATATACATAATACATTTAGAAGTTGAAACTTGTGTGAATATTCGCGAGCAAACACTGTTACCTTGCATAGATTCGACACCATCTGACATTATAACGCCCTCCTCTTTTAAACGACGGCATTTTCCCATTAGATTAGCGTTTTGTATTGCGATCAACAAAGCTCACGGTCAGACACTTAATCAAGTTGGAACCTACTTGCCAGATCTAGAATTTAGTCACGGACAATAATGTTGCCTTAGTCTGAGGCAAAACATTCAAAAATTTAAAAGCAGGAATTATACCTAAGGATCGATGAACAGCCAACATTGCCAGGAAAAAAGTATTGTAGAAATAACATCGTATATGCCGTTAAAATCTGTAATAAAATACTAAGATTTTATAAATTTTTTCGTTTACTTATTTCCACTTTACGTCACTGAATACAGGTCATCTAGTGCAACGACAAGATTGCTAAATTTAAAAAATTTAATTTGGTAGCTCATATTAGGACTATCTTTTTTTCTTCGTCTTCGTCACCTGTTATTTTTCTCTTATCCAGCTTTCAGCAATAAATGATCAGCTTTAATGACTTCTGAGAATCAGTTTTATTGTACTGAGAAAATAAGTGGGATAATGAAACACCAAGAAAGAAATATGAGCTCAAGCTTTGTATAAACAATCATTTTGATGAGAAGTAATCTTACCTCCGTATAATAATTATTATATATTATAATACTTAGCTGTCAGACCTGTCGTAAGGTTTTTCCGATTAAATTTGTCTTAAATATTATCTGATTTATAGGCATAATTAATCTTCAATACAAGTGCATATGACTGTATTTTGATTGAATAATACCATATATTGACAAATGTTTCACGAAGAAACCATCATTCATAGCCTTCAACAGTGTGCTATCTGCAGACTGCTTCAAACTGCGACAATCTGTCACGTTATCTGCCATTCTTTGACAGGTGGATTACGTGTGAATGACACATCTTATGTAGCAGAGATCACGCAGAACAGTTACGAATCTGACAATCTAGGTTTCTTGGTCGTATTACACCCTTAAGAAGAAATCCTGCAGTACAGACATGGACATGTAATCAAGTATTATATATAATAGGAATGACAGATGTGTGTGCTTAACAAAACTGTAGTCAAAATGTTGCGATTCGAAAGTATTTACTCTGCAAACAGAATATCCTGATCCTCCTACTTATTCGATACGAAGTTTCACGAAACATTTTCCGATAGAGGACCCATCTGCCACCAAAGAAAAAAGGGCAATGTTATGATGAGTGTAAGTTTCTTTCGCAGTCTTTCGATGATCTGTGGGTGTTTTAATGTCTACTTCTATAGTTTCTTTTCTGATTAATTGTTGCCACTTTTTCAAACCAAATACTTTCCTTCCGTTTACTACCATATTTAAAGAGATCTTACTGGCCCGTAGTACGTATCTGGTATTTCATTCGTGAATTATACGTGGAAAATAAAAATTAAATATTATACAATATTTTTACATCACAGTTCTGCCAACAACCGTAATTTAGTCTACAAAATAAATAAGGTTAAATATATTTCTATGGTTGTTAGAGGTCGCTGAAAATCTAAGAAAGAAAGGTCTTTTACGTAAGTCGTGGTTAAAGGGGAAGACACGTTGTATAAATTCGTCCGGCTGTGCGAAGCCACGATGCCAGGATGGAGCAGTGGTAGTGCAACTGTTAAGTGAGCAGCACTCTCGCGTTCGTATCCCTGCTTGCTACAAAATTTCTGCATTTCTCCATAAAAAATTAATAAATAAAAATTTCTTACGTCGGCTTGTTTGTGCTTACTTGAACTCGAGGTGAAACGTCGGCCTACCAAGATTCTTTATTTCACACTTTACTTCCAAGCTTAAAGCTGAGAAATTTGTTTTAAAAAAATACTGAACGTTGTTTATTTTTCTTTGATAATAAACACAAAAAACATGAATACGCACATGAACACTAAAACGCAGTAAGTAAATGTTTACGCTGTTAAGTTACTGTAACAAACTGAATATGTTACTATGAAGAGACGAGCTACCTTTGGATCACTTGAGACTTTAAGCAGCATCCTCTCCTAACCTTACGCATGCGCAGATGCTGTTCTCCCCCACATCTCTTCAAACAGTTAAATATCTGGGACCTCTGCAAGTCGCGGGCAAGCGCTCTACCACTGAGCTACCCCGACACGACTCACGATGCTGCTTCATAACTTTACTTCCGCCAGTACCTCGCCTCCTACTTTGCAAACTTCACGTATCAACTTCTGTGAAGTTTGGAAAGTAGGAGGCGAGGTACTGGCGGAAGTAAATTTGTGAGGCGGCATCGTGAGTCGTGTCGGGGTAGCTCAGTGGTACAGCGCTTGTCCGCTAAAGGCAAAGGTCCCAGGTTCGAGTCCCGGTTCCGGTTGTTGTTGTTGTGGTCTTCAGTCCAGAGTCTGGTTTGATGCTGCTCTCCACAATACCCTATCCAGAGCTAGCCTCTTCATCTCCACATAAGAACGGCAACCTACATCTGTCTGAATCTGCTTACTGTATCCATCTCTTGGTCTCCCTCTGCGGTTTTTACCCCACACACTTCCCTCCAACGCTAAATTCACAATTCCTTGATGTCTAAGAATGTGCCCTATCAATCTATCCCTTCTTTTAGTCAAGGTATGCCAGAAATTTCTTTTTTCCACAATTCTGTTCAGTACCTCCTCATTAGTTACTTGATCCACCCACCTAATCTTCAGCATTCTTCTGTAGCAGCACATTTCAAAAGATTCAATCCTCTTCCTGTCCGCACTGTTTATCGTACATGTTTCACTCCCATACAAGGCAACACTCCATGCAAACGCCTTCAGAAAGGACTTCCTTAGGCTTAAATCAATATTCGATGTTAACAAATTTCTCTTTTTCAAGAACGCTTTTCTACCCATTGCCATTCTGCATTTTATATCCTCTGTACTGCGACCATCATTTTTTATTTTACTGCCCAACTAACAAAATTCATCTACCTCCTTTATTGCTTCGTTTCCGAATCTAATTTCTTCAGCGTCACCTGATTTTCTTAGACTGCACTCCATTACCCTAGTTTTGCTCTTGTTGCTGTTCATCTTATATGCACCTTTCAGCACACTGTCCATTCCGTTCAATTGCTCTTCCAGGTCCTTTGCTGTCTCTGACAGAATTACTATGTCGTCGGCAAAACGCAATGTTTTTAATTCTTCACCCTGAACTTTAATTCCTTCTCCAAATTTCTCCTTGCTTTCCTTTATAGCTTGTTCAATGTACAAATTGAATAACATTGGAGAAAGGCTACAACCCTGTCTTACTTCCTTTCCAACCATTGCATCCCTTTCATGCCCTTCAACTCTGACAACCGCTGTCTGGTTTCTGTACAAGTTGTAAATAACCTTACGCTCCCTATATTTTACTCCTGCTTGCTTCAGAACTTTAAAGAGTTTATTCCAATCAACATTGTCAGAAGCCTTCTCCAAATCTACAAAAGCTAGAAATGTAGGTTTGCCTTTTCTTCTAGGATAAGCCGTAAAGTGAGTATTGCCTCCCGAGTTCCTACATTTCTCCTGAACCCAAACTGATCTTCCCCGAGGTCGGCTTCTACCGGCTTTTCCATCCTTCTGTAAATAATTCATGTTAATATTTTGCAACCATGACTTATTAAACTGATGGTTCTGTAGTTTTCACACCTGACTGCACCTGCTTTCTTTGGAATGGGAATTATAACATTTTTTCTTAAAGTCTGAGGGTACTTCAGCTGTCTCATACATCTTACACACCATGACTGGTTCTTCCAGAGACTTCAGTTCTGAGGGAATATCATCTACTCCAGGGGCCTCGTTTCGACTTAGGTCTTTCAGTGCTCTGTCAAATTCATCTCTCAGTACAGTACCTCCTACTTCATCATCATCTACTACTTCTCCCCTTTCTACAATATGGCCACTAAGTTCTTTTCCTTCATAGAGCCTCTCTGTATACTCTTTCCACCTTTCAGCTTTCCCTTCTATGCTGAGAACTGGTTTTCCATCAGTGTCCTTGATATTCATAGAGCTGTTTTTCTTATCTCCAAATGTTTCTTTTATTTTCCTTTAGGCTGTATCTATTTTTCCCCTATTTATACATTCTTCTACATCCTTGCATTTGTCTTCTAGCCACTCCTGCTTAGCCATTTTGCACTTCCTGTCAATCTCATTTCTTAGTTGTCTGTAATCCATTTTGCCTGTTTCATTTACTGCATTTTTATATTTTCTCCTTTCATCGTTTAAATTTAGTATCTCCTGAGATATCCAATGATTTTTGTAGGTCTTGTCTTCCTACCTATTTTGTCCTCTGCTGCCTTCACTATTTCATCTCTCAATGCTATCCATTCCTCCTCTACTGTTTTATTTTCCCTCGTTTCTGTCCATTGATGCCTAAAGCTCCCTCTGAATTTCATAAGAATTTCAGGTTCCTTCAATTTATCCAGGTCCCATCTCCTTATTTTCCTACCTTTTTTAGTTTCTTCAGTTTCAGCCTACAGTTCATAACCAACATGTTATGGTCAGAGTCTATATCTGCCCCTGGGTATGTCTTACAGTTTAAAACCTCGTTCCGAAATCTATGTCTTACCATTATAAAATATATCTGGTATCTCCCGGTGTCTCCTGGTCTCTTCCACGTATTCAACCTTCTTTTGTGATTCTTAAAACAGGTGTTTGTTATAACTAAAGTATGTTCCGTGCAAAATTCTACCAGGCGGCTTCCTTTTTCATTCCTTTTGCCCAGACCATATTCACCTACTATCTTCCCTTCCCTTCCTTGTCATATTACCGAATTCCAGTCTTCCATAACAATTAAGTTTTCCTCTCCCTTAATTGTCTGAATAATTTCCTTTAGCTCCTCATATATTTCTTCGATCTCATCATCGGCAGAGCTAGTTGGCATATAAACTTGTACTACTGTGGTCGGTGTTGGCTTCGTATCTATCTTGACTACGATAATGAGATCACTGTGTTGCTCATAGTAGTTTACCCGCATTCCTGTTTTCTCATTCATTATCAGACCTACTCCTGTAATACCCCCAACTGATTTTGTATTTATAACCCTGTACTCACCTGACCAGAAATCCTGTTCCTCTTTCCACCGAACTTCACTAATCCCCACTATATCTAACATCAACCTATCCAATTCCCTTTTTAATTTTCCTAGCTTCCCTACCCGATTAAGGGATCTAACATTCCACGCTCCGAACCGTAGAATGCCAGTGTTGTCTTTCCTGATGATCACATCCTCCTGAGTAGTCCCCGCCCGGAGATCCGAATGGAGGACTATTTTACCTCCGTAATATTTTACCCGAGATGATGCCATCATCATATTTACACACAGTAGAGCTGAATGTCCTCGGGAAAAGTAACGGCTGTAGTTTCCCCTTGCTTTCAGCCGTTCGCAGTAACCGTGTGGCAAAGCCACATTAGCTGATGTTACAAGGCCAGCTCAGTCAATCATCCAGACTGTTGCCCCTGTAACTACTGAAAAGGCTGCTGCCCCTCTTCAGGAACCACACGTTTGTCTCTCCACAGATACCCCTCCGTTGTGGTTGCACCTACGGTACGACTATCTGTATCATTGAGGCACGCAAGCCACCCCGCCTCAGCAATGTCTGTAGTTCATGGGAGTTCCGGAACACAATTTTAATCTGCCAGGAAGTTTCATATCAGCGCTCATTCCGCTGCAGAGTGAAAGTTTCATTCAGTTAAATATCTATTACAAGGAAGAGTATAAATGTTTTTTACCCTCAAAATCACGACACGTTTGCTAAAACGTACAAAGATATGTGCCAAGTAACAATACGAAAGTCATTTTTGTTCCCTTATCTATTAAAAAGAAGATTGGGTTAAAAAAATGTTTGTAGTTGGTCTCGAATCCACTACTTCGACATCGCAGGACGGTGCCGACAACCACAGTTGATGCGTCTTTAATTGATAGTTATATTTTACCAAATATGATGTGTTTTAATGAATATTCAATGCGCCAAAAGCAAATATGAAGGGCGGATTTTGCCTTCACGAAGGATATGCGCATGTGCAAGGCGAGTGCGCAGTAGCTCCATTGTCTTCGGGACAATTCGTGTGTAACCGCCAGAGCTCGAAGCCAGGAGCTGGTGTCTCTACCAGCTCCATTATCAACGTTAAAAGCGGTGTTTCCCCTCACCCCTCCCTGCCGCGGGAGCGACCATTTGCTACCAACGTTAAAAGCGGTGTTTCCCCTCGCCCCTCCCTGCCGCGGGAGCGACCATTTGCTGCCTCTAGGGGGTTCAGAAGAGAATGTGAACCTCAGCTGCGCATGTGCATTTCAACGCTGCGGCCACTGCCACGTATATTAAACGGCCGCGCTACGACACGTTTCAACACCACCTAGAGAGAAGGCCGCGGCGCTCTCGTGTGACGTCATGCAGAGTAGGCATCGTTCGCGTAGCTAACTGGGTGGCCGTTGGGCCACGGCCCACTATGCCGTAGCTTGCAGCCAGTAAGCTACGCGAACGATGCCTACACTGCATGACGTCACACGACAGCACCGCGACCTTCTCTCTAGGTGGTGATGCTCGTATAGGTGCTGTCTCCAGGACGTGAAACTCTTCTCATGCGCGAAAAGTATTTTGAATGTACATATAAAATGATCTGATAGAAGAACCTTTTATTTATTTGTTTACTTTTTTCTGGGGGTTCACTGAACCAGTGAACATATAGGACGCGCCGCCACTGGTAAATAAGGAACCAAACTATTAAGATAATCGGTCCCTAGACTCAGACAGTACTTAAGCTAACTTAAAGTAAGTTATGCTCAGGGGAGGATTCGAACCTCCGACGGGAGCGATCGCGCAATCTATGATATGGCGTGTTAGACTGCGAGCCGTCCCCGCGCGGCTACGCACGTGTTATACAGGGTAATTCAGAAGGCGTGTCGCATAGGACAAATTCGATATTAGTGGAAACAGGTCCGGTGCTTCAAATCAAGAAAAAATGGTCCGTAAATCCTACCTTAAGAGCAATTAGCACTTACTTGTCGTAGATTGAAACACCTCTCTTTTACCGAACAAGTGCATATAGCATTCTTGAGATGTGTCTTTTAAACTCGGTGTTTCCTGGACATTTTTTCTTGTTTTGGTTCGTATTACTTCCGTCCTGAATGTGGAAAGAGCTTGTAACAGAAAAAATTAGTATCATAGTGTCAAAAACGAGTAAGTGCTAATAGCAATAAATGGATGTGTTTTAACGCCCAAGTTTACTCGATATTTTGTTCTTCGTTTGGTCTAAGGCAGTGTTTCTCAACCTTTTCGAATATGTGACCCCCTACCAAGTAAAAATATTCTGGCGACCCCCTTCCAACTACAAATATTCCGGTCAATCCCCTCCCCCCCAATATATCAAATTGGTTCCTGAAAAACGATTCATCATTAACACACTGTATTATAAAACAATCTGCAATCTGTTCAAGGAATTCCCCAGTTTTAACTTTAATTACACTTGAATTAGAAATATATTTTCGTATTACTGAGTCTCTAGTTATTTTGTGGTGAACGTACTTCCTTCTGTGCTGCGGCGGATTAGGCGCGCGTACCGAAGCGCCGTGTTGCGGCGCGCGCGGCTGTCCGCCGTCGGGGGTTCGAACCCCCCCTCGGACATGAATGTTTGTGTCGTCTTTAGTATAAGGTAGTTCACTGGCCCAGGTTGAAACCATTGGTCTAAGGAGCCTGTCAGAGCTTCTACTCTTAACATTACATGGGGTTAACATCCAATGTGAAAGTAAATTCTCCTCACGGAAAGAAAGGTATGCTGTCAATGGACCTTGTGATAATGTTTTTCTTTTATTTTTTGGCCCACTTTAGGTTACGGTAGTAACACTAAAAGTGGGCCTTTGCCATCGTCTCTTGACAGCTCGAAATTTAAATGAAAATAGCGGCTTAACTATTCATCTGACACGAAAATTGAATATCCGAATTTGTAGAGGAGAAAATTATCTACAACTTTGCTCTCTTGTGTTTTTTTTTTTTTTTTTCATATCTCGTAGCGTTTCAAAGATATTTGCAAAAATAACGGCGATTTTGGGATATATGTCTGTCCGTCTGTCTGTCCGTAATGTGTTTCCTGTTTTTAAGACGAACCGTTCAACCGATCAGCACCAAATGTTACAGACATGAGTGTAGGCCTCCAGAGACCAGATCCTCCCTTTTTCAAATTTTACGGACCAAAAGTACGGTAGTAATACCAAAAAAATCCGTTTGTAATATAATTGTAATTGCAAACGAACCATTCATCTGACACAAAAATTGAATAACCTAATTGGTAGAGGAGAAAATTCTCTACAACTTAGCTCCCTTACGTTTTTTTCATATCTCGTATCGTTTGAGACATATTTGCAAAAATAATGGAGATTTAACACCCTCCATTGAATTAAAGAAAACCAGTCGTTCGGAAATGTCACGTGACATTCCTCTCCCAGAACTCTCTCTCTGGCATCTTGCGTTGCGTATTTGATGATTTTCTTATTGTAACTTACATGTTGTCATTTCAAAGCAATGGCGCACTGAAGAATTA
Source organism: Locusta migratoria (assembly GCA_026315105.1). Taxonomy (NCBI): domain Eukaryota; kingdom Metazoa; phylum Arthropoda; class Insecta; order Orthoptera; family Acrididae; genus Locusta; species Locusta migratoria. The sequence goes on along the minus strand of CM048748.1, from coordinate 132,380,517 downwards.
ACAAAAACACATAGTTCTTCGTACGATAATCTAGTGTCTACAAATGCCATATTAGCATCAGTTAACAACGGCCATCGATAGTATGAGATTAAAGGACTCATCTTCTGCTTGATAGCCGTAACATAGTGGGTAAAGCGTTGGACCGTGACGCTAATGGTCGGTGGTTCGAAACGAAACCCGCCACTACCCAATTTTTTTTTCCAAAAAGGGTTTCAGACACTCTCATTAATTAATTTTTTATTATTTAGATTATTATTTTGGTCCAAAATGTTTGCACAAACTTATAAAACTACAAATCTAAAGTGGGTTGTAAAACACATCAGTGCGATTTTCTTATTATACAACATCTCAGCATTTCACAATATCTTGTCTGCTTCTAACCAGCATAGTTCATCTTTATAGAATCAACGTGTACAAAGAGAATCACTACAGAATCTATAAAATACGTCAAGTAACTACATAAAGATGAAAAGACCTTTTGGTTTAATTTTTCTTCGTTACATTGTTCGATAATTTCTAGATATTATAGATTATACGAGTATACACTGATGCACTGTGTCTTCTGACAGCGTGAAGAAGATGACAGCATACTAAAGGGAACCATTTACGAATTACAATCCTCAGCGCAACCGCCTTTGCGGCGTGCGACTCGCCAGCGACGACAGCTGTGGTTCCGCCCAAAGCCCGCACTAAATTTAATACGGGTTGTCGCGCAAGTTATTTCTGTCATACACAACACAAACACTTAGAAATAAAAGTTTATTACTCACCTGTATTATGCAAGGAAGGGTGGCTGTTCCAGCACCTCCTTGCGTAATACAAGTAATAAACTTTTATTACTCACCTGTATTATGCAAGGAAGGGTGGCAGTTCCAGCACCACCTTGCGTAATACAAGTGAGTAGTAAACTTTTATTTCTAAGTGTTTGTGTTGTGTATGACAGAAATAACTTACGCGACAACCCGTATGAAATTTAGTGCGGACGCCGGGCGGCCCTCTAAGCGGGAACCGCAGCTGTCGTCGCCGGCAAGTCGCACGCCGCAAAGGCGGTTGCGCTGAGGATTGTTCACCCTGCATATCATGAAAACTGATTACAAAAATAGGTGAATGGTCCAAACCGGCAAGCTTATCTCATCACACTTTGTGGGGTCGAGGTACCTAATATCCATGGTGCACGCTGTGTCATTGCTCGGTTGCAAGCCGCATGATTACTACAAGCTTCTTAAAGCAAATCATGCTGATCTACGCAGACGGTCCTAACACAAAATCATCGCCGGCCGCGGTGGCCGAGGGGACTGAGGCGCTCCAGTCACGGTCTGCACGGCCACTACGGTCGGGGGTTCTAATCCCCCCTCGGGCATGGATATTTGTGCTGTCCTTAGGATTAGCTAGTTCATAAGTAATTTGTAAATTTAGGGACTGATGACCCTGTAGTTAAGTCCCATAAGCTATACGAACATTTGAACATTTTTGAACAAAATGATCAGGTTCTGCACAATGGCGGTAACTTCAACAATTGACTATCAGTGTGGATGAAAGCTTCTGAGAGCTGCAACCGAAAATGCTGGCTCAGTCTATTTCGCAGGCAGTTCTGTAGTTGCTGTAGCACCATGAATACTTCAAAGTCAAGACCGACACACATGTGTTGGACACTTCAGTAGGAGGACTGGATCTCGTGGATGTGCCGCACAAATGTACAGTTCTACTCGTCCTCCGTACGCCTACCCTGCAGACTACCCATGCACAGGGCTCAACGGCGGCGATAATAGTGCAGTACCGACCACAGTCCGAAAGGGTACCAATATTGATCAGTGGTATCCCTTTCAAATTGTTCGCGCTTACTACCTAAATAGGAACCATGTTCTCTGGACAGTGATCGATTGGCATCACACAGCGAGACTGTTAAATAAAAAACTCTGGGGATGCCCATTAGTCCACAAACAGGAGATTTGAACCCGACAGTAAATTGGCGGCAAGTATGGAAAAATATATTCAACCCTTCTCTACCAACAGAGGTCCGAGGATTATGGCATCGCTTGGTTAACAACATTATCCAGACTAATCAGCGACTCGGCTACATACACTTTATTGACTGTGCCATGTTCCTGACACCCGTGACCATTGGTTCCAGTATGTCCAGTGTGTCAGCTGTTTGGGAGATCTGCCGAGGAATTTTAGCCTTTATTACCGGAACCAACCCATTGAGTTTGAAGATGACGTGGTTTACCATGCCGGACATGAAACTGCTCCCACGCACCAGGCATAATTCAACTCTTTGGTTACTGGGTTACTCTGCTTTTGCAATAATTGCCCTCCGCCTCGGGGCCAGAGCGGCGTACATGATTTATTTGTGGAATGCCCACCAGCAGACAAAGAACACTCCCAACATATGACGAACTCTACGCCAACTTCCGCACGGTGACGCTCACTCATGACTGGTAAACCTGTGAAATTATCGTAAATGCATTTTTTTTTTTTTGTTTTTTTTTTTTTTTTTTTGCCTTTGTTTTCTTCCTTTCAAGTCACTGGAATCGGATCTCCCATGTACGACCCAGTGGAGTACGTCGCTTTGTTGTTTCCTCCTCCTTCTCACTTGCAGACCATTACGAAGAAGTCGTACCCCCTAGGTTTCAGTATTGACTCATCTTTGTGAAAATTTCTATTACATGCTTTATTTTTCACTTTTGGTTCCGCCACTGAAAATATATTTGGTTTACTTTATAATCTATTGGTTTTCCTACCATTTGTGGTACTGGAAGTTTCCATATTTATATGCCTCTGTTGCATTTATGTTACATTATGGCTAAAGAGCCTTTCAGTTCCAGAATTTTCTGTTGTGTTACTTTTGGTATGGTGTGTGATAGAGCGTGTTGAAATGCAGTTGATATCCGCTTGACCTATGACAGCGCCATCTAGGGGGCCAACCATAGTGCCACCATTTTTGCCCCTTCAAACTAGAAAAGTTTTGTTCTTTGTAGTTTTTTCGTTTCACGCTTATTTCGTGAGATATTGGCACGGTCACTATCAATGGACCACCCTGTATAAAACATATTATAGAGGGTGTACCACTTAACTGTTTCACCCCAGATATCTCGGAAACTACAAGAGACATTGAAAAACCACTTTCACGGTCATAAACGTACGGCAGGGGCTTATGATAGTAGGTACTATGAGACACTAAAACACGAAGAAATATTATTTTCATCACAAACGTTTTTCAAATGGATACCCCATATTATTTCTTAAGCAATCGACAGGATGAAAAATCACAGAAAGAGTGGCCTCGGACACGCGCTAGCAGCGCGTCTCGTGTATTTCAAACGTCAACTTCGCTTCGCAGTTTCTCCGGATGTAACTGACGCATCGCGATGCAACTGACGCCATTATTTTTGTGATTTTTCATTCTATCGATTGTTTAAGAAATAATATGAGGTATCCATTAAAAAAAACATAAGTTTGCGTTGAAAATAATATTTCTTTACGTTCTAGAGTGTCTCATAGTACCTACTTTCATAAGCCCCTGCCGTACGTTCATGACCGTAAAAGTCGTTTTTCAATATCTCTTGTAGTTTCAGAAATATCTGGGGTGAAACAGTTGAGTGGGACACCCTGTATAGTACTTAATGATAGAGAGAGAACATGTATTTTATATTGGTTTATTTAGTTTTTACGATGCGTTTGTACATTCAAATAAAGTATCTAGCTTTGTGTATAAGTGATCCAAAACTTTTGACCGGTTTTGTAGCTGCCTCCCATATATGGTAATGTTTACATCCTGAGTCGGTCACGTCCGATTTTGGCTGTTGGCTGTGACGTCATTGGGGCTCGCTTCTTAGTCCCGTGGCCGCCGCGTCCGCTTCAAAAAACAACACCTAGAGAGAAGGCCGCGGCGCTCTCGTGTGACGTCAGGCAGAGTAGGTTGCGCGCGCATAGCTGACTGGGCAGCCGCTGGGGCACGGCCCACTACGCCGAAGCAGCGAGCCAGTCAGCTATGCGCGCGCAACCTGCTCTGCCTGACGTCACATGAGAGCGCCGCGGCCTTCTCTCTAGGTGGTGGTGTTCACACTCGCTGTGGCAACACCGTCTAGATACAAGGCCTCACAACACGTGTCACGTCACACCGATAGGCTGCCCTCGCAAGCTGACTGGCTGAAGCTACGAGGCAGTGGGCTGTGTCACTGCCTTCGTGATAAATACAGGCCGTAGTAGAGCACTGTATAGTACAAGCAGAACAATCCGCCATTTTGAATCCCATGTTGAAGGCATGCGTTTAAAAACTACGGAACCATTTTGCTTTCTAATATGCTCTTAGGCCGTTAAATATACTTTCCTAACGCAGAAAATGTTACAGCATAGTAAATTTATTCATTTGACTGTAAAAGGCAAACAACTTAAAAGTTAGTGATTAGAGGGATATTTTTTAGAGATATGATACAGTCTCAGTCCATATTAAATAATATGTTGCTGTTCTAAATATTTGCCACATACAGTTAAAATACGTTACAATATTATCGAATTATCTGGTTTATTAAGTAAGAGCTGCATTCGAAAACAATGACAGAATAATGTTAAATTATGATACTATACTTTCCGTATTCCCCCCTCTAAATGTCTCCCATATTTTACACACAGCATATCTGAGAGAATATTTTATGTCAGAAATGTGTTTAATAACTTTGAACGCCTCGTTTCGTTAGATAACGACTACATAAAAGTCTCTCTGGTAGCATGCACTTTGAAATAAAGTGAATGTTGCATTATAAGTTTTGAATTTAATGCCTTTCATGTACGACTTCGTTCCTGTTCCCGTTCTTTCCGAAGTTCAGTGTTTTTAACCATCCTGTTCACTGCTTGGCTTAGGCCTACATAGACCCAAGCGACTTTAAACACACCAAGTCAAATCCTCCCTCGGCCATGTGTGTGTGTGTGTGTGTGTGTGTGTGTGTGTGTGTGTGTGTGTGTGGTCCTTCGTGTAGATTAATTAAAGTTAGTTTAAATAGTTTTAAGCCTAGGGAATGATAACCACAGTAGTTAAGTTCCATAGATTTACAAATACTTGAAAATTTTTAAAATAAACTATTCCTTACGTGAAACTTCCAGGCAGATTAAAATTGTGTGCCAGAACCGGGACTTGAACCTGGGACCTTTGAATTTGCCTTTCTGTATTCCTTACATTTTTAGGCCTATATTTTCATTACTAACTCTGTGTGAGCGTTAACCATTTCGAATACAAATAATAATAAAAAAAAAGCTCTTAACATTACACAGTTATTTGCTTGATTTTAGCGTTCATAGTTGGCATCTGGAATTTACAAGCCTTCTTTTACGCCGATCTATGTTTGAAGGAAACCGATAAAACTTTATTCGAGAATGTCTGCTATTTTTTGCAGCTGCACAACCAACCATTTCACACTGTGAAACAATAAAATCACAAAATATTCGCTGATTCACTTCGCTGCAGCACACAACACTGTCGTCGCATTGGGATTCAAAATGGCGGATTGTTCAGCTCGGTATATCTAGTGCTTTAGGCCGTACCATAGCTCTGATGACGTCACGCGTGGAGGCGGCCGATTCGTGTGCAAACGTACGTAAAGATGACATCTGTACCTCGCTTTGTCATGTTTAGGATAATGTACATACATTATGTTAAACTTCGTAGTACCTAATTGCCTTGTTAGTGTAGGAATTAATACTGGGAATACACAGAAATGCTTACATTACAAAGAAACGGGAAAATGACCATGACAACATTTGGTAAAAGTTTCGAGTATCCATCCGTCACTGATAAACATTTCAAATCTATAGTGTGCCCTCTATAAAAATGCAAACAAACACTTCTCAGTTGAGGTCAAATAATAGTTTTACTTTTCGTTTCTCCCTTATTACAGCATCAGTAAATGACAATTTACAGTGATTAATTTCTAACTATACAAATTACATAAACATTGGAGCGTTTCGTGCTCTTTTTGGAGCTACATCTTTTTGTAGCTTTGTAGGTTTTTTCTTCAAACCCTTAGCTGTTTGAATGTGAGAAGTAGCAGCTGTTCATTTATGAACTTAAGTTCTAATATTAGATCATCATCTCCACTTTTATACATACATTCAGTTAATAGTATCTGAATTTTAGGCATGGGTTCCTGAACTGTAATTTCTTTACCCTATTATTTTTTACAGCTTTTAATAAATTTTCCAATTTAGAATATGTGTTATATACAAGTTTAGAGGCTAAAATCCAATCAAACCTTCTTTCTAGCTTCTACGTTTACATTATCACACATTACGAAAATTTCAAAATTTTAATGTCAAAACTTTTCTAATAGAAGGGCAATCCTTAAATTCTATTATCATTAAGTACATTTGGTTGTCATCCTCTGTAACTGGCCAGTTATTGTGAGTAAGTGTGTCTACCTTATTCGTAATGCCCTCTAAACTGTTAATGTTGTCTTCAGAGAGTCACTCCGTATATTTGTCAGTTTCACGTTTTTCGTGAGCCTTTCTTCTGACTTCTGGGCGAGTGCGCTGTGAAACTTCAGGAGAGGCCAAATATGATGGTAGATTCGCAAATAAAGACGGGACAGCATCCCTTTCCAAATACAACTTTTTACGTGGCACGAATAGTACAGAACCTACAAACCAATAACCACGCTTGTTGCACCCCATAAAAGAGTAACTTATTAATAATTACTAATCCTCAGGTCGAGTTGCTCTGGCTTCAGGAATACTTTGATTATCATCAAAATGCTGGATGGAGACTCCTGTGTTCTTTGTCACTACCAAGATTTCCCTCGGAATTTTGTTAATCCAAATTTTCCTCTTCACTTCATCAGGAGGAAAAGAAAACACTACAACATATTTCCCTTCATAGTAATTAGATTGGCAACCGGGGACACAGCAGCTTCTAGGCATTATACAAGTAAAAAACACCATGAAACTAAAGACAGCTGATCGCGTTCCCGCCAGTTCTATGCTAAGGCCTGTGTTTATCACGAAGGCAGTGGCTGTGCCCCAGCTGCCAGCCAGTGAGCTTGCGAGGGCAGCCTATCGGTGTGACGTGACACGGACGTGTTGTGAGACCTTCGATCTAGACGGTGTTGGTTGTGGCCGAGTCTCAAGCTGTGCTGAGCAGCAAGTCGACGTCCTTGTTAACGGTGTTCTCCGAGTAGGTGAAGAAGACGTGGGTCGTGAAGCGGCCAGCGTCCGTCAAGAGGCAAGTCGCTCGTGCTGGAAGACGGGCCAGGAGGGAGTCTTCACTCGTCGCCGGCCTCCGTCGGTAGTGTTGCGGCCTCGCCATATATGGTAATGTTTACATCCTGAGTCGGCCACGTCCGATTTTGGCTGTTGGCTTTGACGTCTTGGGGCTCTTAGGGCTCCTGGATATAGGACGGGCATACGCATCCGCCATTTTTGTTCCTTTGCTTCGACGCGCGATTGTAGAATAGGACAGCCAATACGCTTTCAGCATATTGGACTGTGCAGCTCTGAATTGTTTTCTAGTCGTATATATATTTGGATCAAAAATTAATCTCGTCGTAATAAATTATTGCACGACGATTTCACAAATCGTTAAATTATGTTTTCTGGTATTGGCCCACCTGGGTGTGTATTGTGAGCTTATCTTTCGCATTAGACAGCTCAATTTTATGGGATACCATATGCACTCCCAAAGCTGCGCTAACATGCGAGATGCGAGAAATCTCCGTTTCAGAATGCCATAAATTTGCTTCAGGATACACTCCCGGGTCGCTACTTTTTACGGCGAATTTTTCAGAATTCATATAAAATTCCCTTTCAATGCAGAAGACATATCACCATGATAAACGTGGATGCAGCAGAATATATATATATATATATATATATATATATATATATATATATATATATATATATATATTATGAGATATTTTCTCATTTAATAATTTACTTTCTCATTGGTCAATTTTACTTACGGCCTCAGCAGCGTTGTGTGATATGTTGGCAACGACCTTCGAATGGTCTTTGAAAACTCGAACAGGTAGAATGAGAGAAAATAATTTTTCATATTTACCATCTTCTTGTATGTACACTTGTCCGGTCAATAAATTGATTATCCTTCTAAAGCGAACAGTCTCTTACCAACATTAGCAAAATACGCCCGCAATGCCGTAACTAACATCGCAGTAGCTTCAAACATCGTATCAGTCATTATAACTAGTAGAAAACAATGTGGATCATTTAAAAAGTATTAGTATTGTTATCGTCTAAATGTTGCTACTGTTTTAGTTCGTAGCGTCGAATCCTTCGCTAAAAAAGAAAGGAAAAAACAAACGTGTCGAAACCTGTCGTTTACAACGCGTAGAAATTGTCTGTAATTACAAATGAATTAACCCACCTCGCATAGTTTTGAAGACCTTTGGTATGTGTGTTAGAAATGAAGCAATCGACATTTGAAAGCAATAACAGCAGAAAAACTCCGCCTTTCACATGCTCACGCTATCACCGCCTGGAACAAAAATGGCGGGAGCTGCCGCTATAGCAGAACTTGATGCGCATGCCCGTCTGTATCCATGTGCCGCCGCGTCCGCTTCAAACTCGCTGTGGCCGGGTCCCAAGCTGTGCTGAGCAGCAAGTCGACGTCCTTGTTAACGGTGTTCTCCGAGTAGGTGAAGAAGACGTGGGTCGTGAAGCGGCCAGCGTCCGTCAAGAAGCGAGTTGCTCGTGTTGGAAGACGGGCCAGGAGGCGATCTTCACTCGTCGCGGCCTCCGTCGGCGCTCGGCGGTCGGCGGCCGGCACGTGTGTACAGTGTGTGCGTGCGTGAGAACAGATCGGGGCTCCGACGTCGGCCGCGGGCAGATTTTTGCGAAGAGTTGCGTGGAGCCGTGGAACGAGCGCGCAGACTATTTTTGCGCGCCAGTCGACGGCAGGCCTGGAGAACTGCCACGCTGCTCCCACGACAGAACGCAGATCAAGGAGAAACGCCCACCTCACCCAGCAGACAGGTCCGCGACGTGGATAGCTAACTGGCCAGAAGGCATGATTATCGTGTGCCAAAAAGCCGAAGGGAGTCAGGGATGAATACACAGCACTTGGAATGGTATTCTGTTCTCAGCCCCATAGAACTAACAGATAATTGAGAAATGTGACACACGCACACACACACACACACACACACACACACACACACACACACAAACACAAACAGAAACTTACAATATAAGAAACAAATTAAGAAACACCCATACAAACGTACAAAGTCCAATGCTCCTGCAAAATTCCCAACTCAAGGCCGGAAGACGCTAGAAAAGTTCTCTGTATATCCATCTCGAAGGGCAAGAAAGGGACGCAGAGATTGGAAAGGGAGTAAGACAGGGTTGTAGCCTTTCCCCACTCACCCCGTTTACATGGGCTCCCAAAACAGGATTTCGAAAACCGATTTCCCAATTCCGCTTTTGGTTGGTCATGTAAACACTCCAAAATCGATTCTGGAAATCCGCTTCTCTAATGCGGTTTTCCAGGTTCACAATCGATTTTCCTGCCCATGTAAACGCAACCGTTTTTGAAGCGTTCTTGGCTTGTCAGATTGTGTTTTCTTTTTAAGAATTTTCGACACATGGAAAGAGTGATATATTCTAATGTGAAATAAATGTATAAATATTAGAGTGATCATAAATCTGTGTATTTAAATAAAGCTAAATAGCGATTGTGCTGACTAAATCAGGAACTGAATCAGCTGTTTTTCAGCCGCCATGTTAAGTGGATTCAGGCTATTCCATGTAAACACAACGGCAAAAAACGGTTTACGAAAATCGGTTTTCGTCTTCCGGAAGATGTGTTGCATGTAAACGTAGTGATTGTTGTTCAATCTGTACATTGAGCAGGCAGTGAAGGAATGGAAGGAGAAATTTGGAGAGGACATTAAAGTGCAGGGAGAAGAAATAAAAACATTGCAGTTTGCTGATGACATAGTAATTCTGTCAGAGACCGCAAAAGATCTGGAAGAGCAATTGAATGGAATGGACGGTGTCTTGAAGGGGCGGTATAAGATGAAGATTAACAAGAGTAAAACGAAGGTAATGGAATGCAATGTCAGAAAATCAGGCGATGCTGAAGGAATTAGATTAGGTAGATGAATTTTGTTATTTGGGTAGCAAGATAACTTCTGATGGCCGAAGTAAAGAAGATATAAAATGCAGAATGGCTATGGGAAGAAAAGCGTTTCTAAAGAAGCGAAACTTGTTAACATCCAATATAAATTTAAATGTTAGGAAGTCCTTTCTGAAAGCATTTTTCTGGAGCGTAGCATTGTATGGGAGTGAAACGTGGACGATAAGGAGTTCAGATAAAAACATTATAGAAGCTTTTGAAATATGATGCTACAGACGAATGATGAAGATTAGATGGATAGCTCAGGACACTAATGAGGAGATGCTTAACCGAAATGGGAAGAAAAGGGGTTTCTGGCATATCCTGACTAAGAGAAGGGATAGATTGGTTGGACACATTCTGAGACATCAAGGAATTGTCAACTTAGCATTAAAAGGAAGCGTGTGGGGTAAAAATCGTAGAGGGAGACCGAGGGACGAATATAGTAAGCAGATTCAGAAGGATTTAGGTTGCCGAACGTATTCTCAGATGAAGAGACTTGCACAGGACAGGGTAGCGTGGAGAGCTGCATCAAGCCAGTCTGCGGACTGAAGACCACAACAACAACATATTCATCTCAGATGGATGACGGGACGACGGCGATGTATTAATTTAGCAAATAAAAAAACCTTCCGCCGCTATTTTTTTTTTCAATTTTTTTTAATCAGTTACATGTTTCGAGATTCCAATAATCTCATCTTCAGACCCTGCATCAGACAATAACAATAGTCAACAACACTATAAATGTATTACCAGTTAATTATAATGAAATAACTTAGAAATATTAATATTGTTCAAAACGTGTTTTTTTATATAAGGCATTAATTAATTAACTGTATGGTGAATATAAAAGTACTATCTCGTCCGCATAGGGACAGTTGTAAAATATCTAACAGTTGTAGAATAATGTATTATTCACGTAACAATTGACATGGTTAAGGTTAATACAGAATGGTTATGGCATATATTATTATCAAAGTATAGTTAAGCATTACACCATACCGAATTTCCACTGAAATGTAGTCACCTGTAATAATCATGCAGGTACTAGGAATTCTATTAAGCATCGATTATGAAGCCAAGTGTATAAAAACTACGATAATAAAATTGTCAAACGTTCAAGCACAAAAAAATTAGAATATTTGTATTCATGAAAATAAAAATGGTGTATATGGATTGTGAGGGCTGGAAAGAGGGAGGGGGGGGGGCGAGAGAAAAAAAGGATTCCATAATAATATTATAGGGAGTGTACCATTGTGGTGGGTGAGTATGGGCGATAGGTGCTGTAAAGCGTAATAATGTATGGTCAGTAAACAAATTTCAAGTCAATCATTAAACTCTATAATGGAATAATATCCCTACTGTCGTAAAACATAGTAAAAGAATAATATTCTTGATCGTCAAACATTTAAAACAGTATAGGGATGTAGCGAAGGGCGTACATCTAAGAGTCATATGGGATCAGGGCAATGTTATGAGGATAACAAGGACAGTGGCCAAAAGCAATAATCAAACGGAACCAGTAAGCACCACATACGCAATGAAACCTTATGTGTTAAAAAGCATAGTTCAGCTAAATTTTAGAAGCGCGATAACGAGAAATCTACAACAAATAAGTTCACATATTTTACATATGCCTGAAAAACAGTATTCCCGAAAAGACGAAATCGAATTTGATCCGGTGACGACACTTGGCGAATAGTGGACATACTGACAATACTTTTAAGTTGTCCGTCAACAGATACCGCAATTACATACATCCAAGAGCGTCAACTGTTTGTATCCTTTAATAGGGAGTGTATACAGCTACGAGGGAGAGTTGGAAAATACGTTTCCCCTGTGGAATGTCGTCAGAGTAGCGTATGAAAGGAAAAAAAATAGACTGAGGCATTAAAAATTAGACGTATCTTTATAATTTCCAAGTACATTAAGACATTTGTCAAACCGCTTTATAAATGTTCAAGTGTTTGTTAAGTTGGTGGGACTTAACGGCGACGTCATCAGTCCCTGAACTTACAAACTATTTATAAACTGATTTATACTAAAGACAACACAAACATCCATGCCTGAGGGAGCATAGCTCCTCAATGCGCTCGGCCAATCCGCCGCGGCCCGCTTTATAAGCTTCGAAATCTTGAATCTAAGCGACCAATGTAAAATTCATTACAATCGTCACATGAGATTTTATAAATTGCAGACTGGCGACTATAATCAACATTACATTTGACAAATAGATCGAAATTTCGCAGTAAGATTCAAAGAACACGTACGAAATTGCGAAAGTAATCAATCAACTTTTACAGAAACTTACGTGACAATACAAGTATAGAGAAACGAATAGAAAATGCAATAAAAATTCTTCATCCTGTTTTCAAGTGAATCAAACTGAATATTTTGAAAGAACTCGAAATATATATCCACACAGAAATATTTTTAAACGAAAAAACAAACCTAATGCACAAACAGTATATAGAACACGTGATTGATTTACTAAAACAAAAGGGATGATTTTCGACACTTTAAGCTGAAAACGCCGCGGCCGAGCGCATTGAGGCGCTTTGCTACGATGCGCGAGGCCGTTCGCCGTCGGGGGTTCGAATCCCCACTCGGGCATGGATGTTTATGCCGTCCTTAGTATAAGCTATTTCATAAGTAGTTTGTAAGTTTACAGACTGATGACCCCGTAGTTAAGTCCCATAAGCTCTACAAACATTTGAACATTTTATCTTCTGTGATTATATAACAATAACATAAATTATATCGATGCAAAATAAAATTCAAGCACAGAATATTACAATCTTTGTATGTATCAAATATTACTGATATTCCGCAAATACAGGCCGTAAAACTAACAAGGGTAGCTTAATCGCTGTCCCGTGCAGTACCTCAGCGCTGTCGGTCAAAGAGCTAGCTGGCCTCTGTAACATAAAAACTGAGCCAACAACATAGAACGAACATAAAATAAAGGCCACAAATACACGATGGAACTCGCATGGAACACGCGTGGAACCAAAAAAAAAAAAAAAAAAAAAAAAAAAAAAAAAAAAAAACAGTCGGTAGAGCAATTGCCAGCGAACTGTAAAGGTCCGGGGTTCAAATCCCCATCCGGAACACAGTTTTAATCTGCCAATAAGTTTCATATCAGCACACTCTTCGCTACAGAGTGAAAATTTGGTTCTTGACAAAAATCCTTATGCCGTGATATGTAAAAAAAATAAATAAACTTTTGTCAGGTACAATTTGATTTCGTCAGTTTGAAATGGTTTTGTGAAGACTTTATACATAATGCAAGATTTTATGAATATGCATGATTATTAATCAATACTTTGTTATACATAGCTGCAAAAATATCACACTCTCAAGGACTAGCTTCAAGGGTATAAATGGAAGTAGTAATCTGAATTACTGTATTACGTCACCGTGGACTACAGGGGCTGACCGACATTACGAACAAAGTCAAAAACAAACTGAAATCATTTTCTATTGACAGCTTTCATTCCATAGTGTTCGATGCATACCTACTTCATTAATCGTAATACATGTAGTTTTATTATTATGCGAATATAATTGAGAAACAATCATTCATGACATTTGAATACAAATTTTCACTGAAAGCTCGATTCAATTTTTGCAAAACAGTTTATATATTCCACATCTTAGCGAGACACAGCATTAAAACAAGTAACTTAAACCCTAAATAATCGTTCTGATAAATACGACCAATCGGTAACAATTCCACCTACAAATTTCACAACAGGTACTACGCAGTCCAGTGTGGCGGGTTCACTTGACTTGCTCCAAACCCCGCAGACCTGAGACGGATTTCCACTCGCTAAGCCCGTGACTCCTCTGTCCATCCATCACTGCCCGAAACGTCTTTCCGCTGTCTGGTGTCGACGTTCCATACATCACCTGAGGCAACACCTGATTTTGTGCTTACCGGCCGTCCATCAGGCAATCGTTCCATTTTTACAGCCTTCGACAAGTAACATCATGGCGATAGCAACATTCGACAACTATTACATTTTTTCTGAGGCTGGTAGCTTAAAGCTAGTACGGTAGTTAAAAATTTATGACCGTAGTGGCCGTGCAGACCGTGACTGGAGCGCCTCAGTCCCCTCGGCCACCGCGGCCGGCCCGTACATTTTGCCTCTTTCCTTAGCTATACCTATATTCCCGCAAGGGATAAAAGGATTTTTGTGCATTTGGACTGAAAGTGACGTCGCCCTACAGAGTCATATACAAGTACATCCGTATGTACGAGGGTTGGAACTTAAATAGTGGCAGTTATTTATTCACAACCGATACAAAAGCGTTACATGTTTGCACTTGTCACTGTCCTTCAAAGAAGCCATCAGCGTTGTGTAGAACCCGTTGCCAGCGATGTGGAAGGCATAGTATACCATTAGCTGAACCTGTTCTGTTGATGGTGGGAATGGAGCAAGCTACTGCCTGTCGAACTTCTGCAACAGTTCTGAAGCGAATGACACAAAGTGGTTCCTTCATGTTCGGAATGAAATCAAATGCAGAGGGCCTTAAGTCCGGGGAGTTTGGTGCATTATACCAGAACTTCCCATCTCATCGACGAAACAGATCAGCCACAGCTTGCGCTGTTTGCGCCCGCCCTTTGTCGTGGTAAATGGTTGGTGGGTGGTGGGTTGCACAGAAACTGTTGCCGCTTGTTTCGCAAAGCCGTCGAAAATGCGGCAGAGCTCTAGTATGGTGAAAGTTATGGTGATTCTCTTGTACGACAGTGATGTTGTTATCCTAACGCACCTCGTTCCTGCACGGCAGATTGACAGTGCACAGTATTACTGCATCACCTGCGACCAGTGATCTTGTTATCCTAACGCACCTCGTTACTCCACGGCAGATTGACAGTGCACAGTATTTCTGCATCACCTGCGACCAGCTTTGCGAAAGAAGCGGAAACTCATTCTGCACAACACACCCATCATTTCGCACGATAATGCGCGGGCGCATACTGCGTAAGCTGTGGCTGCTCTGTTCAGTCGGTGAGACTGGGAAGTACTGTACCATCCACCATACAACCCGGTTTAAGTCCTTGTGACTTTAATTGGATTCCAAAGATGAAAGAACCACTTTGTGATATTCGTTTCAGAAGTGTTCTCGAGATTTGACAGGCAGTAGACCGCTCCAGTCGCACCATCAACAGAACAGGCTCTGCTAACGGTATACTACGCCTTCCACATCACTGGCAAAGGAGAAACATAATGCTGGTGGCTACTTTGTAGGATAGTAACCGGTGCAAATATGTAAATCTTTTGTATCGGCTGTGAATAAATAGTTGTCACTGTTTAAGTTCTAACCCCCCCCCCCCCCCCCCTCGTATATGTGTCTCTTCTGAAGAAGGTAAATTCGTTGACATCGATTTTTAATTTTAGTAAGTCTTTTCTGAAGGGATTTTTCAAGAGTGTATCCTCATGGGACTGAAATCTCGACGAGAAGTACTGCAGACAAGTAACTAATAGAAGATTTAGAAATTTACTGCAACAGTAGAATACAGAAGATTGAAGGATAGATAGTGTTGTGTAGGCGTCGCGGCGATCGAAACTAAAGAGTTCCGCAACGCCTACACACAATGGATAGGTGCTAGGAAGAAGGACGTGGGGGCTAATAGATATTGCGTTCTGTAAGTTGCACTTATTAGTTACACGAAAAAAATTGTTAATCTTGATAAATAACTTTTAACTGATCTTTTCTCGAAGCAGTTTGTGGAGTATTGAGGCCCTTGACGTAGTAGAATCTACCTAACAGGAAAGTTCGAACATTTTTAGTTGTCACATGCTAGCTATAACTACTGTAATAACACGAGAAAGAGTAATCATCCCCATCAGCGGATGCGATGGCTATAGCCTCTATTATGTTAAGCAAGCAGTTTTTCGTGTCGTCTGACTGTATTCCCTAGCTATTTGAACTGACAGGCGGAGTGCAATGCGACGTGCCCGACCAGCACGTGCAATGCGCTAGTCGCATTTCTGCGATGACTAAGCCGCGGTCGACTGTGTGTAATATCGAGCTGTGATTTAACAGATAGCGTGAGTAATGAAAATTGGTATGACACATTCTCAGACAAAAGGGAATCGTCAAGTTAGTATTGGAGGGAAGATTGTATGTATATATGGGGGGAAGTGGGTGTTAAAATCGCAGGGGGAGACTAAGACGCATGTACAGTACACAAGTTCAAAAAGATGTCAGTTGACGTTGTTATTTAGAGGGGAAGCTTACCCAGGATAGAGTAGCACGCAGTGCATCATCAAACCAATTTTCGAGCCGCAGTGGAATGGCCGAGCGCTCTAAAACACGTTGCTGCGGAGCGTGCGGTTGCTCCCCGTCGGAGAGTCGAGTCCTTCCTTTTGTTTGTGTGTGTGTGTGTGTGTGTGTGTGTGTGTGTGTGTGTGTGTGTGTGTGTGTCTGTCTGTCTGTGCTTGTGAGTGTGTGTGTATGTGTGTGTGTGTGTGTGTGTGTGTGTGTTGTCCTTAGGTTAGTTTAAGTCGTTTGTAAGCCTAGGGAATGATAACCACAGTTCTTCTGTCCCGTAGATTTACAAGCATTTGAACATTTTGAACCAGTTTTCGGATGGAGATCAAAACATGTATGGACTCTGTTTTATCGGACAAGATTGAAAGAGCAGAAACTATGCGTATAATTTTAAAATAATACAAACATTTGAAAGCGGGGGGTGGTAAGATCCTGCTTTGAGATGTACATTTAGGCTTTCAGAACTCTCTTCCGTAGAACCTACGGAAGATCACTGAAACATACCAAGTACTGTTCAAAGAGAGGGTTCCGTTTGGAATGGTCCTGAAGTTAATGTAACATTTTCAGTATATGAAATATGTCACAATATTAGTGAGTTATTTGTACAGCGTTTACTTGTTAGTGTCCGTATGTCTTCTTTATACATCGAAGAGCCAAAGAAACTGGTATAGACTTCTCATGCAAACGCAAAGATATGTAAACACTCAGAGAACGGTACTACGGTCCGCGATGCTTATATAAGAGAGCAGGTGTCTGACGCAGGCGTTGGGTTAGCTACTGATGCTACAATGGGAGGTTATCGTGACTTCAGCGAATATCAACATTGTGTTATAGTCGGTGCACGAGAGATCGGACACAGCATCTCCGAGGTGGCGATGAAGTGGGTATTTTCCCGTACAAGGATTTGACTAGTGCACCGTGATCATCAGGAATCCGGTAAAACATCAAATCTCCAACATCTCTGCGCCCGAAAATAGATCATGCAAAAACAGGACTAACGACGACTGAAGAGATTAGATTAGTTTTTCATTCCGTAGATCCATGTTGAGGAGATCCTCGTGTATGTAGAACATGTCAAGAAACCAAATTTACAAGCTGAATAATAGATAATACTAATAATACAAATACAGATACATACATTTATAAGGTTTTTTTTTAGCTGACAATATAATAATAGTAATATAGTATGAATACCGATACATGCATCATTTGGTACAATTTAGAATTTCACTAATGGAGTAGAAGGAGTTGGCCACTAAAAAGTCTTTTAGGTTCCTCTTAAACTGATTTTTATTTGTAGCTAAATTTTTTATTCTTGATGGTAAATTATTGAAAATGTGTGTTCCTGAGTAGTGGACCCCTTATTGAACTAAAGTAAGTGCTTTTAAGTCCTTGTGTAGATCATTTTTATTCCTAATATGTATGAACTGAGCTGTTTGTTGGGAAATGGGATACATTATTAATGGCAAATTTCATTAAGGAATAAATAAACTGAGAGGCAGTAGTTAATATACCCAGTTCTTTGAAGAGGCTTCTAAAGGACGTCCGTGAATTTACTCCACGAATAATACGTATTACACGCTTTTGGACTCTGAAGACTTTTGATTGACTTGAAGAGTTACCCCAAAATATTACACTATATGACATTATGGAATGAAAGTAAGCAAAGTATGCAAGCTTTGTTAGTTTTATGTCTCCTATGTCTGATAACACTCGTATTGAAAATACAGATTTGTTGAGTCGTTTCTGCAGTTCTGTGGTGTGCTCCTCCCAACTAAATTTATTATCAAGCTGTAATCCCAGGAATTTAATACTGTCAACCTCTTCTATCTGCTCTTCTTCATACCTAATGCATATGCTGGCGGGAAATCTCTTACATGTTCTGAACTGCATGTAGTGAGTCTCTTCAAAGTTTAATGACAATGAGTTGGCTTTAAACCATTTATTAATGTTCATAACAATATCATTGGCAGACCTTTCTATAAATATGCTTGACATACTTTTTATTGCAATACTTGTATCATCTGCAAACAAAACGAACTCTGCTTCTGGTAGTGTAACTGATGAGAGGTCATTAATATACACAAGAAAAAGCAATGGCCCTAAGATGGATCCTTGTGGGACACCACATGATGTAATTTCTTCCCAATCCGATGACGACTGTTGGCTTAATTCACTAGTCACTTGCACTGACACCCTTTGTTTCCTGTTAGTGAGGTACAACGTGAACCATTTTGCAGCATTTCCCACGACCCCATAGAATTCTAATTTACTTAAAAGGATGTTATGGTTTACACTATCAAATGCCTTTGACAAATCACAGAAAATACCTGCTGCTTGCAATTTATTATCTAATGAATTAATTACGTTCCTACTGTAAGTGTAAAATAGCCTTCTCGATATCGGAACCTTTCAGAAATCCAAACTGTGTTTTAGACAATATGTCATTCGTGGTCAGGTGGTTGAGAAGAATCGTTCAACGTGACAGAATGGCAACCCTTGCGCATATTTCTGCAGATTTCAGTGTTGGGCATTCAACAAGTGTCAACGTGCGAACCATTCAACGTAACATTACCGATATGGGCTTCCAGAGCCGTAGGCCCATTCGTGAACCCACACTGACTGCATGACACAAAGTTTTACGCTTCGCCTGGGCCGGTCAACACTGACATTGGACTGTTAATGACTGGAAACATGTTTCCTGGTCTGGACGTGTACGATTGTGTAGACAACCGCAGAAATCCATAGACCCTGCATGTCAGCAGGGGGCTGTTCAAACTGGTGGAGGCTCTGTAATGGTGTGGAGCGTGTGCAGTTCGAGTGATATATGACCCCTGATACGTCAACTTACGTGGTACGTAGGTGACAAGTACGTACGCATACTGACTGATCACCAGCAACCATTCATGTCCACTGTGCACTGCGGCGGACTTGGGCAATTGCAGCGGACTTGGGCAATTGCAGCGGACTTGGGCAATTGCAGCAGGACGATACCCCATACGTCCAGAATTTCTACAGAATGGCTCCAGGAAGACCCTTCTGGGTGTAAACACCTCCGTTTGCCACCAAACTCGCCAGACACGAACATTATTGAGAATACCTTGCAAGGCATCCCCGGTGCTGTGCAGAATGCTCTTACGGATTTATGGACACCCCAGCAGGATGCATGGTGTCAATTCCTTCCAGAACTACTTGAGATATTATTCTGGTACATGTCACGTCGTGCTGCGGCGCTTCTGCGTGTTGGCGGGTGCCCTGCGCGATATTAGGTAGGTGTACTACTTTCTTTGGTTCTTCAGTGTAACGGGCGATCAAAAAGTCAGTATAAATTTGAAAACGAAATAATTCACGGAGTAATGTAAATAGAGAGGTAAAAATGGACACACGTGCTTGGAATGGCATGGGGTTTTATTATAACAAAAAAAAAAAAAAAACATATTGCTAGACGCGTGAAAGATATCTTGCGCGCGTCGTTTGGGGATGATCGTGTGCTCAGCCGCCTCTTTCGTCATGCTTGGCCTCCCAGGTCCCCAGACCTCAGTCCGAGCGATTGGGTTACCTGAAGTCGCAAGTGTATCGTGATCGACCTACATCTCTA
Source organism: Locusta migratoria (assembly GCA_026315105.1). Taxonomy (NCBI): domain Eukaryota; kingdom Metazoa; phylum Arthropoda; class Insecta; order Orthoptera; family Acrididae; genus Locusta; species Locusta migratoria. The sequence continues at coordinate 132,360,514 of CM048748.1, read as the reverse complement.
GGGATGATGAACGATTACATCCGACGCCAATGCCTCACCATAACTCCGGACTTACTTTACAGTGCTGTTCCTCGACTACAGCTGTTGTTGCGGAATGATGGTGAATATATTGAGCATTTCCTGTGAAGGACATCATCTTTGCTTTGTCTTAATTTGTTATGCTAATTATTGCTTTCCTGATCAGATGAAGCGCCATCTGTCGGTCATTTTTTGAACTTTTTTTAATAAAACCCCATCTCATTCCAAGCATGTGTGTCAATTTTTACCTCTCTATCTACATTATTCCGTGATTTATTAAGTTTTCAAATTTATATAGATTTTTTGATCACCCGGTATATAAAGCAGAGTACCCGCGGGCTTGTGTGTTTGTTTGTTCGTATTGTACACAAATATACAGTTTTGTCTAATCCTGATGAAATTGTGTGCACTTGACATTCAAAACAAGAGGAAGCTCGCTGTGATAGCAGGGAACACGTAGAACACATAGTTGACGATATATGACGTCATAAACAAGTGCGCGAAAAACTGCTACATCACGTGACAGTGTTGCATATCTCCTGCTAAACCACTGCACCTAATTCGGTGCACTTATTTCTAACCGCGAGGGGAGGTCACACTGTCTATATAAAATTTTGTATACTGCGCGGCAGAAGGTACTTTCAAAGCCACCTAGATACAAGGCCTGTGCGCTACCTGCCAAGAGTAGTCATGACACAAGCTAACTATTTGTCTTACGTTGCGTTGTACTGAGTCTTCGAATACGTGCACGTTGCACAGTGTGTTTTAGAATGTGATTATCCGTGCAGATTTTTGCTCGTGTGAGACAAAATGCCTAATATGAATCGTTCGATTCCAATATCGGTAATATATCTTACTAATAGTTCATAAATATCTTCAACCAACACAAATTTATCTGTGAATCACATAAATAACATTAAGAATTTTCTCAAACGCAGTGTGCAAGGTGTACGTATTCCCAAACTCAACACAACGCTACGTAAGACAAATAGTTTACTTGTGTTATGACTACTCTTGGCAGGCAGCACACAGGCCTTGTATCTAGGTGGCGCTGGTACTTTACACAAGGAGTTCTAAAATATCCACATTTTTGCTCCATTCTAGATGATATTTTGTACACTTGACCTTCAAACCGAGAGGAAATTCACTGTATTTCAGGAGATTTGATGTCATAAACAATGAAATGCGCAAGAAGCTGCTGCATCATGCATTATTGTTACACATCTCCTAAACCAGTAAACCAATACCAACCAAATTTGGTGCTGTATGGGTATGAATTACCTACGACACACCGTTCAGGAGATAAGATGCGTATGGTCCGTATTTTACCTACAGAGGATAGGATGAAATTTTCCACTCTTGACCTCCGAACAAGCGCAATATCACTGTCAGATTTCGTAAGGTGCATGGCGGAGGGTAGGCCTACCTGAAACAGACATCTTGACCAATCTACAGTTTTATTTCGATATCTATGTAATTTTGCTCCTTGTAACTTCAAAACAAGAGGAACCTCACTGTCTACACAAAAATTTTTAACGTACATGGCGGAAGACTCTTTCCAATAATTTTGGCCACCGTTTCAGCGATTTCTTTGGAAAGTTGTAGATACATGAGCTGAGAGTCGCAGGAGGAGATGAACAAAGACAGGAGGAGAGGTGATGGACAGAGGTGGAAAGAGAAAGTAAGAACTAATAAACAAATACCCGGACAACGCCACGTTTTCAGCTAGTTCTCAATAAAAATTGTACACATGTTAAATGGTATATTTCGTTGCGATTCATGAGTCTATCGCCTCCTAAAATATTAATATTTCTCCTGAAACACGCTGTTTCTTTTCTTTTTTTTCTTTTTTTTTTTTCTTTTTTTTTTTTTTTTAGCTTTAACGCGTCTCCTTGTATTCTTAACTCCTAGCGGTGAACAATGAAGGATATTTCACCTTCTTCCACTGCTAAAACAAAAGCTTACCTTATTTTCAAATAATTATCATTAACATTAGCTGGAAGTTAGGAGAAATGCTGATTACTTGTGCCAAAACGTCGTGCTACAAGAATAATTGGGGTTAGCCACATGAGAGATGTATTGGCTCGTAAGGGAATCGACTATGCTCTTAATTAAGTTTCTCGCTTACATTCAGTGACCTGTTTGAAGGTGTCAGTAGAGTTCAAAAAAATGTTCCAATGTTTGTATAGTCTATGGGACTTAACTACGGGGTCATCATTCCCTAAACTTACAAACTACTTATGAATTACTTACTAACTAGGACGGCACAAATATCCATGCCCGAGGGGGGATTCGAACCGTAGCGGCCGTGCAGACCGTGACTGGAGCGCCTTAGTCCCCTCGGCCGTCAGTAGAGTTCAAAAAATTCAAATGTTTGTAATTCTAACGGTCTTAAGTACTGCGGTTATCAGTCCCTAGGCTTACAAAGTACTAAAAACTAACTTTTGCTAAAGGACATCATGCACACTTGCGACTAGATCGTGGCGGAGTTGCCGATCCCATTGAGACGCTATGCTCTGATGCCCTCTGGCTTGTGATGTCTTTAGTATTAGTTAGTTTATAAGTAGTTTGTAAGTTTAGGGATGACCTCGCAGTGAAGTCCCATAAGGTTAACAAACATTTGAACATATTTGTTTGAAGATCGCTCGACCACTCCACCGTGGCTCCAATGCCGAAAGGTGGACTCGCCCCATGTTAATTTCTACTAACAAGTACCCGGCTATATTAGGACTGACCGTCCCGCCGATGTCGTGGTCATTAGAGATGAAGCACACGATCGGGGATTTGGAATAAAATCGGCCTTGCCCTTTGAAAGGAACCGTCCCGGACATCCTTCCCAGAAAATCCGAGCGTAAGCTCCGTCTCTAATGACCACGTTGTCGACGGGACGTTAAACCCTAAGATTCCTTCCTTTCTTCCTTCAGGGTGGCCGTAGGCGAGTTTGAACCGCCGTCCTTCCGAATGCGAGTTCAGTGTGTTACCTACAACTGCGCCACTTGCTCTGTGGTGTTCGCGGAAGAGCGCTGCGCATTGTCAAAGGTTTGTATGACAAGGGAAAGGGTGTAACAGAAATGTTTGAAACATCTCAAATGAAGGATGCTTAACATTTTGCGAGAACCTGTCCTCTCAGGGCAGAAACTGCTATTATTATTACGCCCTATATTACAATCCCATGGCGGTTGACAAAATACTATGTCAAATGACAGTTCGCAAAGAGGCACATAAGCAGTTAATTTTCTCATCCCTCATTCGTGAGGAGAAATCTTAGAATCCTTAACATGTGGTGCAAAAATTAGGTCTGTCTCTTCATAGTGATCCATAGAGTACAGAGGAAGGTGCAGAAACTCATAAAACTACGGGAAGAGGGGGGCTAAATTCATTTACTCATAAATTCATTTTTCATTGAAACTTAAATCAGCTTCAAAAACCGATTACTGAACGTACAGGGGTTCATAGCTGCAATGGCACATTTCAGATAGGGTACAAAGTCTCTCAATTTTCTGGAAGAACTGAGACAAGCGGAATTCAGAGTGGTGTATCGGAATTCGCGTACAGTAGCGAAGCAGGAGGCCGCAGTTGAATACTTCTGTAACTGTGTCAGTGTCTTGAAAAAGTGGAGCAACTATACAGTTAGTAACAGTTACTGTTTACAGGAGGGTAGTGTAGCGGCAGAAGCTTTACCTCAGTACAGTGTCGAGTCTTGTTCCAACAGGACATCGCCCATTGAGATTAATCACAATAACTAAGACAAGCTGTAAACCCGGTGTCGTCCGGTTATTTATTTACTTATTCAAGCCTTGAGTTAGTACTTCTCCTATTTAAAAAAATGTTCAAATGTTTGTAGAGCTTATGGGACTTAACTACGGGGTCATCAGTCCCTAAACTTACAAACTACTTATGAACTAGCTTATACTAAAGAGGGCACAAACATTCATGCCCGAGGGGGGATTCGAAACCCCGACCGCAGCGACAGTGAAGATCGTGACTGCCACGCCGCAGACCGCTCGGCCACTGCGGCCGACTACTTCTTTTTTCTAATTAAAAAAAATAAAAAAACACACCTTTTATTTCTATATACAAGAAATAAGGCTGTATTGTATAAGGTACAAAATTACAAGTGCAGTATCCAAACAAAGAAAGGTAGTAATCAAAATACAAATGACATGTAACATTCATTTAATTGATAACTTGACATCATCATCATTATCATTAGAGACTGATTATGCCTTTCAGCGTTCAGTCTGGAGCATAGTACCTCTAATAAAATTCCTCCATGATCCCCTATTCATTGCTAACATGTTATGTCTTTCACTTCAAAATCATTCTGCACCGAATCTAAGTACTTTCTTCTTGGTCTACCTCGGTTCCTCTTACCGTCCACTGACGAGCTCATGAGTCTCTTAGGTAACCTTGCTTCTCCCATGCGTGTAACATGACCCCACCATCTCAGTCTGTTCGCTCTAACTGCTTCATCTATGGTGTTCATTCCCAGCTTTTCTTTTATTTCCTCATTAAAGAAATAACTTGACTATAAACAATATAACTTGTAACTTGTCCGGGACTAATATGAATAAATTCTTTGGTGAGCCAACCCCTGAGCAAGTGACATAAAGTTGTCCGTGTAAGAAACATGGAGATGTCAAATCTACTCCGCAGCATTTAATAGATTAAACTGCAGTCTTTTGAAGTTGAAAGAGAGACTTTTAGGAAATAATTGGTATTCGTTGGATGTACACTGCTTCAGCCTCTTCCTGTTGCTCTATAGAAGTATATTGCCTGCAGCTGTGAGCGTTCCACAGTTCAATTTGGTTCAAATTTCTCATCAGCACTGACATCTTTCAGGAATTTTCTTAAGCTGACTGTAATATAGGGGTGTCTTAGTAGTAAATACGTAGATGTACTTAAACGTGGTGCACGATGGCCAGGTTTTTACCCATCGCAGTATATATAAGGTAATATTAATTGAATTGTATTTTATACAATTGTATAATTTTGCAGGTATATAATCATTTGTATAAGTGCTGTATGTCGGTAAATTCTGTTAAAGAAATAATAGATTAAAACCTGATGTGTGATGGAGCGGTTTTCCATGAACGTTTCTGTTTATGACCTCGCAGTTTGTACACACAAACCCACAAATACACGGTCACTCTGCTTTACACACACACACACACACACACTATATATATATATATATATATATATATATATATATATATATATATATATATATATTCAACAACATGTCGTACTGTGACACAATTTCCAAGGTACATTCAGTTGTATGTTTGTATACTGTTTGTAAAATGTCCTGCGAGTACAATTTGTAGTGTAGAAATTATAAATTGCAACTTCATACCGAATGCCGTAATTTTACTCCATGAACAGCAAAAAGTAGGAAGCGAGAATTTTTTTTTTTTTTCCTTTCAACATTTTGATGTGGTTGTCAGCGAGAAAAAGTATATCGAAGATTTGAAATTATGTTTAAAGTCTGTTGAAAGTCACTAAGTATTCTCATTCTCATATAGTGTATGAATAAAGTCTCGTCGCATGATGTGGCAGTTTTTTGCTATTCCTATTGTTTATGACGTCATATCTTCCGAACCATGTGTCGTATGTGAATCTTAACCCTGCATTAATTGTTACCTCACGCTAAGGAATGTGTGTACCAAATCTGGTTGAATTCGGTCCAGTGGTTTATAAGAAAATGAGCAACATTGTCACTGAATGCAGCAGTTTTTCGCGCATCTTATTGTTTATGACGTCATATCTCTTGAACTATGTATCGTACGTGATTCTTACAGCCGCGGCGGAGCGGCCGAACGCATTGAGGCGCTACGCTGCGATGCGCGAATCCGTTCCCCGTCGAATGTTTGTGCCGTCTTATGGTTTATAAACACTATAGAGGACAATAAAATGTCAAAAGCACTCAAACTTTTTCGCAACAAAACATCCACGCCACACATTTGCTTTCGATCATTGCGGATTTATCAAAAAATCTTCAAATTTGGTAAAATTTCTCACAACTAAATGTCAAATGACTCATCAGTTGTCAAAGGTTCTAAGATGAATAAAAATAATAATGTTGTTAACAACAAACTGTGACTACGGACGTGTGTTTAAAAACATTGCACTGTGGAGTGAAAGGTATATAGATCGCTCCAGCTGCAATATTTTTATTCCTCATTTTGGCCTTTAACTACAGATACTACAACCAATAATTACTTCCTGCAAATGGTAGGAAGGGCATGTGATGCGCGTATACTTCATCGTAAAACATAGGCGGATCCAGGGGTGGGGGTGGGGCGAAAGGTCGTTTGCTGCCCCCCCCCCCCCCCAACAGCCGTCCTTTTTCTTTAGAATGCGAAAGTAGCGTGCTGTCACTGCATTGAGTCTTCAAAACTGTGAGACCTTTGTTTGATTGGGCGTGGGGTAAAAAGAGGTGGCCGGTACTAGAGTCTTTCTACTGACCCAGAGTGTAGCTGACGATGAGAATTCTTTCACCGCCCCCCCCCCCCCCCCCAGCAAGCCATCCAGGATTCGCCCCTGTCGTAAAAAAAAGTCTGCTATTTCTGAAGATTTGGGGTGAGAGCAGACTTCGTGTGTGCGTGAGATGCTGATGCTGGTTACAATGTATCGTAACCCAAATTAGCGTAACATAGTTATTTTCTTATAATCGCTTAGCAGTGTATTAGCAGTTATATACTGTGCTTCAGTATTCACGTGCTTATTTATCTGTTCTAGGTCTTTATATATATATATAATGAGGAGCGTTCTTTATCTATTCCTCAGCTTTTAGCGTGGATGTGAAGTGAGCCCCAGACATTTTGGGCTTCAGTCACCACTTACGACAAGGACAGTACGAATAATCACAGCTTTCTACACAGTTTTGTTTGACCGCCGTAATAGTGTCGCAAAGCTGTTGAATGAGCTGGCGTTCCCCCTGAGTTGAGAGTATAATAACCAGAGAAAGCAAGTATATGGCAGTGAGGTACATAAAGCTGTCACACTCATGGCGATACTGAGGACAATATTTAACGAGTCATACATGTACAAGCTAATATCTTGTAATGAAATCTGCATAAGAAGAGGAACCAAGATAGCTAGCTTCAAATTACTTCATTGAGGCCGGTTTTGGCAATTCTATGTTACCATCTTCAAGTCTCTTAACATTCAAATAGTACATGGCTATATTTCGTCACATTTACGTTCTTTTCTTGAACATTGGTTTGTCGAAAATAAAACATTTTGCGTCTATTATAAAATATGCTCGCATTCGGAAGGATGGTGGTTCAAATCCACCTCCGACCATCCAGATTTAGGTTTTCCGTGATTTCCGTAAATCACTCCAGGCAAATGAAGGGATGGTTCCTTTCACAGGGCACGGTCGATTTCCTTCCCTATCATTACCCAAACAACCCGAGAGAAAGCTCCGCCTCTAATGACCACGATGTCGACGAGGCGTTAAACACTAATCCTCCTCCTCTACATATAAAATATGTTACACCCATATTATAAGCTTACGATATCAGTGCAAAATATTTTACAACTGACGCAAAAGAAAATGTTTTATTTTCGACGTACCCATGTCGAAGAACAGAGCTTAAATGTGACGAAATATTACCATGGACTATTTAAATGTTAAGAGACTTGAAGATGGTAACATAGAATTGCTGAAATCGGTCTAAATGAAGTGATTTGAAACTAGCCATCTTGACTCCTCTTCTTATGCAGATTTCATTACATTTAAAGAGTCATTCCAAAAATCTACATGTCAATGAAAGAAAAAAGAAAAGTTGTACTCCCTTCCAATCGCTAAGCAATGGCTTGCAGAGTAGAGATGTAGGAGGCATGCAACCAGGGACAGACAGTTACGGTGTGTGAGTTTCAGCGCAACAGCGGACAACGAGTAGCTTACCTGAGCGCCTCGCAGCAGGTCGAAGAACGTATGGTCGCCGTCGCCCGCACTGGAGCACTGTGGCGGGGTCTCGCGGCCACCGCGAAGCGATCCCCGTCTCAAAGCCTGGTGGGGGGAAGCAGAGGTAGGGAGGGGAGGGGAGGCGGGACGATGCGTTCTCCGCTGACGCCACGCGGTGCGGCGTCTCTCCGAGGCGCCGAAGGTATCGCTCTTCAGTCTCTAGCCAGGGCCGGATCTAGGACATTTGCCAAGGGGGACAAGCTTAAATTTGCCGCCTCTTCTTTCACCTCCCTCCCTATAATAATCGACTTTTTTACACTAATTGGGTTACATATTTCTAAATAAATGTCACAGTCTCACAACATTAACTTATTTTATTGACTAAATTAAGATCAAAGGAAAACAGACCAATTTTAATACATACAAAAATATATCATGATTACTCATCGTACAAAAATCAATTCAAAATTTCGCTTTTCGAGCTTTTTTTGCTGCAAAAATCTTTATGATATCACAATAGTTTCTAGAAGCAGCTCGTTTGTGCTCTATGGATATTATACTCAGATTTGTTAAGCAGTCGCTCTTCAGTCTCTAGCCAGGGTCGGATCTAGGACATTTGCCAAGGGGAACTAGCTTAAATTTTCCGCCTCTTCTTTCACCTCCCCCCCCCCCCTATAATAATCGACTTTTTTACACTAATTGGGTTACATATTTCTAAATAAATGTCACAATCTCACAACATTAACTTATTTTATTGACTAAATTAAGATCAAAGGAAAACAGACCAATTTTAATACATACAAAAATATATCATGATTACTCATCGTACAAAATTCAATTCAAAATTTCGCTTTTCGAACTTTTTTTTGCTGCAAAAATCTTTATGATATCATCACAGTTTCGAGAAGCAGCTCGTTTGTGCTCTATGGATATTATACTCAGATCTGTTAAGCAGTCGTGCTCCTAAAGTGTTTTTAACCCATTTCTTCCCAGTGTTGCGTACACGCAACACAAAATTTAGCCTTACAAAATGCAGTCGAAATGGACTTACTATACAAAACTCACCACACCTGTGATAAAAGGCCTTCACTGCTCTCTCTGTTTACCTTAACACTTCGTAAAAAGATGCAAGATGTACGAACGTCAGACGATCTACACTGCCGGCTGCGGTGGCCGAGGGGACTGAGGCGCTCCAGTCACGGTCTGCACGGCCACTAGGATCGGGGGTTCGAATCCCCCCTCGGGCATGGATATTTGTGCCGTCCTTAGTCTTAGGTAGTTCATAAGTAGTTTGTAAGCTTAGAGACTAATGACCCCGTAGTTAAGTCCCATAAGTGCTACAAACATTTTTAGACGATCTACATACACAAGAAATGTCAAGTTTAGCTTCACACAGAGTGTTTTTCAATATTTCATGAGTGATACCATCAATGTAAGTCAGAGTTATCATATAATAGACAATATTTCACAGTTTGAACAAATAGAAGAATGTGATCACAAAAACTATTTTTTTCTATTTCTTTACTAGGAAAAAGCGCAACATTATGGGTGGTGCAAATTACAACACATACTGTTAGTTTGTAATATTTGTAATGTTATTTCAATTGTTTAAAGAGAACCTGATCACTAAATATAGCACTTTTTCACGATTTCTATATTTGGGAAGAAATGGGTTAATTAGTTTCAGCTTGCTGAAACTTCTTTCTCCAGACGAAACAGAAACTAGGATGGTAAGGTATATTTTGAACTCTGTAGTAAGGTTGGAATACCCCGCTACCAATTTATTTTTATAAACTAAACTTAATGTTGACGATGCAGTGGAGTCAAGCGAGGCTCTGTCTACTGCCCTCGCATTTTGTCTGAAACTTTCAACTTCAAGTTCTTCCTCGCTAAGATCTTCTGCCATTTCCGCTGCTTTCGCCTTCAACTCCACCACTTCCATTTCTCGAATTTGCACACCACACAGAAAACTAAATTTTGCACCAATTTTCTCAAGTGCGGTAAGCCTGGTACTAAGCTCGATTATCACTCTGTCAATTCCTCCTTATTTTTCCTGTGGATGTTGGATACTTCATCCTCACAAAGCTCATAGGCCATTTTCTTCTTTCTTCTAATCCTTTTTTCGGAGAATACCGTTGATACCTCATTATCTTCTGCTAGCACTTTGGCCTCAGAAATAGCTTCAGAGGTACAAGAATTCCAGGAAGTTTTGAGAAAGCCCAAAAGTCCTTGAATGTTTCGAACAACTTTATCAATTGTAAACTCTTAACTTTGCAGAAACTGTTTAACGTGAGCAATTTATTTTAATATTGCATACCAGAAACATGTTAAAGTAATGAATTTTTAAAATAGATTTTGTCTCTGATTTTGTTTCTGGTGTTAACAATTTATAAGTTTCAGTTTCCTCCAGGGCCTTCAAAACTTTATGAAAATGCTTGTAAATAGCTTCAAGTACATCTACTCTTGCAGATCACCTAGTCTTGCTCTGGGGTTTTAAAGTTGTGAGTAGATATTTTTGTAAGATTTCCCATCTTGATGTAGAAACCGCAAAGAATTGATACAAACGATGGAGAGTTGTACAAAAATTTTGAGCTTCCGCAGATCTCTGCTGAATTTGCTCCTACTAAATTTAAGGAGTGAGCACTTGGTACGAAATAGGCCAGTTCATTCTTCTGTTGTATTTTTCATTGGACCCCTTTGTACTTTCCAGCCCTGTTTGCCCCATTGTCATAAGACTGCCCCCTGCAGTAATAATGTTCAACCCATCTTGTTCCAATTTTGGCAGTATCTCTTGACTAATATAACGTAAACATCTCCCTCATTCCGGCTAAGATCTAGTAGATTTTTAAAGTTTGAGTAGCTGAAGTACCTGTGACAGGGCAACACTTAAGTCAGCATCCAGGAATTTTAGTTTTATTAAATTATTTCGGTTCTTCTTGCAGTCATTTTACTTTTAATAATTATGTGTCAGTTAATTTTATTAAATTATACCAGAAAAATACATTCTGCAAAAAAAAAAAAAAAAAAAAAAAAAAAAAAAAAAAAAAAAAAATTAAAGAAAAAACAGTCTGTCAAAATTCTACCGCCTGGGGCAACTGCCCCCTTTGCCCCCCTCCCCCCTCTAGATCCGGCCCTGCGGACGTTTCGAGGATGAGTATGGGTACTATGAACACACGATTCAGTGTAAGGACTCACTCTAATGCAGGCAGGCAAAAGAGCAAGCCATCATGTTTTACTATATCCCACGATTCTTTTGTATTGCATTTCTGTGTTCGCAAAAATTTTGAGACCTTCTACACGCACTGTGTAAAAGTATGAATAAATCTTCGTAACAAAATATTCGACATCCACTGGTAACAAATCTGCTGATGTTTGTGTAGTCTATAGCTGCGTGCAATATGCGCTGCCCGTCTCACGCCAACTCTTTCTCCCTCATGAAGTTTGAAGAAAACTTTGCATTTGTCATTCACGTTGAACTCCTCCAAAATTTCCATTGGCACTATCCATGACTTTCTCCTTCTCCCATTGATTTTCCAGTATGTTCGTTGAAGAATGATATAACTGTAGTTTCACCAGGGAAATTCAGGATATCTAATATTTTTACATTAATTCCAGTCTTTGGATGCAAGTACCACACTAATATTGGATATATTTTGAGGTCTTTGTGATTTGAAATGTCTGTACAGATAGAGGCCGTCAAACACGGCGTGGCTCCCGCTCGTTCCCGCCAGAGGGAGCGGCTGGCGAGACCGCCGCACCCGGGAGCCGGCAGTGCCGATAACACAGTCTCGGGAGCGAGAAGTCTCGGTACTCCCGGCTGGCCTGGCATGTGGAACAGCCGACAGCAGTGCGCATGCGCACGACCAACCCCCCTCACGACGCCGTTAATTATTGCGCCCGTCCAGCACACGTCTAGGACGGTGCGTTCACACTGCCGCTGCCGGCCGGGCCGAGCCGAGCGGGGATGTGCCAAGACGAAAAAGAGGGGGAAAAACAACTTTTTCGATTTTCAAGTTGTAAGAAATTTTGACGGTATATAAGACCACATCGCATCGTTTTATCAACTTATTTTTTCATTACAAGCTTTGCCTTGCCTGTGAAAAAATAAAAAGTCTACTTTTCATTCCGCACGAGTTTTCAGTTTCGTAAAGCTCCTCACTCGATTTTGATGAAAGTATTCGGTTAAAAAATCTGATTTTTGGACACAGGGTTGTACAACATCTTAGCTTTCCAATAAAACATTCACCTTTTCGAAATTCGTAACAATCGTTTTCAAATGATGCTTTTTGTCAGGTATGCACACTTGATTTACAAATCGTGTATTGAAAAAGTTCGATAGCGGGCAGCTTACTGTATTATGCATTTTAGGCCATACATTACAGCGAGTGAAATTGAGCTAAAAGAACAGAAAAGTTTTTGAAACGGTAGTCGCACTGATATCTACCTCCTTTCACAAGTAATTGTGAGTTATCTGAGCGGCATCATGCCGCGACCGCAAGCCAACGAACTCGGCGTGTGTTGAGCGTGGCGTAAAGCACTGCAGTGCAGAAAAAAATATTTGCTGGTCACGTATGTTGGTCCCTCGTGATGTGTTAATAATTCATAACCAGAAAATAGCTATACTCTTGGGTGGCAACCGATTACAATGGACAATGATCTGCTGTGGTTTTATGTAAGGTAATACTTCACTTAAGAGGTATACAAGTAGTTCGTTTTCCACATTGTACAATTAATGGAATACATATTTCGTGTTTCAAACTTCAAGAGCAGAAACAATTAATGTAAACTGCAAATTTGCTGTTGATGGACTGAAATAAAATTTCTGAAATTCTACTCAATGACTTTCTAGTTGAGGATAATAAACGGAAGAAACCCAAAAATATACTTACATTTATTGATGCATCTACACCTAAGATTACATTGTTTAGCCTTCTCTTAAGCCGGCCGCGGTGGCCGAGGGGACTGCGGCGCGCCAGTTACAGTCTGCACGGCCACTACGGTCGGGAGTTCGAATCCCCCACTCGGGCATGTATATTTTTTCGTCTTTGGTATAAGGTAGTTCATAAGTAGTTTGTAAGTTTAGGGACTGATGACCCCGCTGTTAAGTCCCTTAAGCTTAACAAACATTTGAAGCTTCTCTAACTTTCGCTTTTGTAACTCCCAGAAAATGTTCTACCACAAGGTGAAACAATTTATATACAGTGTCTCACATAGAAGATCGAAGGAAACACAGGTGTGACCAGTACCTTGTTCGCTGCCATCTACTTTGATCCAGCTGTTAATTGATTTTGTAATTTTATTACTATTGTTTACACACTGTAGTGACTCATAGAATTATAAGTACATTAGAAATATGTGATATGGACCCATCCCATTAATTTCGACTAACATTTAGGAGAGTTTTTCCTTAAGTGAAAAACTAAACATTTCTTAATTTTTTTAATTCATATTATAGAATTAATAGTAATGGAGGAAAAATAAATGTATTATCATAAGTATAATTGAAAAAAAAAATCATGCAGAGGAGCTTTAGCTGAAAGCAGGCTGGAGACTTGTGATACTTGTGCTGCAGAAGCAACACCATACCCCAATTGGTTCGTGCGGCGCCGACTCGCGCCGTTCATATTAAAGATATCGAATGTTAAAGGAAGGAAATACTCTCCTAAATGTTAGTCTATATGGATGGAACGAGTGCATTACCACCTATTTCTTATGTTCATAAAATTCGACGGTTCGCTACAGAGTGAGAACAATAGTAATAAAACTAGGCGACCTGTGCAAATACTTTGCAGCATTAGTGGCCAGTCATGTGAAATGGAAATAAGTAAAATTAAATATTTATCATTTAAAAATATTTATTATAGATAGTAACAGTATACAGAATATTATATAAGCTTGTGTTTTCCTAAATTCATATCGAAACACTTATTTAAAATCAATTATAATTATAAAATAGATTCTTTTAATATATAAGAAAGATAGAGGACCCGTGCGAATACTTAGCACCGTTAGTGGAATGACTAAAACGTTGGGAAGACATGGAAGTGAAGTTGAATGTTCACGCATAGCTTTCTTCAGAATCAATCCGTGCAAGTGTTTAAAAGCACAAATGAAAGATCTTGATCCGTTGAGCGTTCATAGGTAAAAGAGAACTGTGTACTTTATTTAGAACCGGAGATATCCTAAAACAAACCGTTTAAAATATTCAATGCAAGGACAGAAGGATCCCGCGTTTGAATGAAAGTAAAGGAAGGAGAGACTTAATTATGATACTTGATGTCAAATCTGCGAATAAATACCTTTCGTTTAAAGCGAAAATGAAGGAAATGGGTCGGATAGAACGGCCTGACATAATGACTTTAGTTTACAGCCAGGACATCCCCATAAGAAATATACAGAAGGAAATCCCGTTTGAGTGTAGAAAAAGTGGATGAATACCTTTAGTTTTACACAAAAATGAAGGAAATCAGCTGGGTAGTTTAGTCTGTCCGACTGACTTTAGTTTTCGTAGATTCTTTTAATATATAATATAATAAAATCAATGAACTGTTAGCTGGATTCTTGAAGTGGCCAGCAATCGATCTTCTGCTGACAGTGGATTGGGATTCCTTATAGGTGGGGACAAGCTCTCCCCTTCCATCGGAAAAAAGTTAGAAAAAAAGTGACAGACGCTTCTCATCCTTTTCTGACCTGTTCTGCAGTGTCTGAGGCTAAAGTAAACCAGCGTATGTTGAAAATTCGAAAGTACCATCTTGCAAACAAAGAAAATTGTCTTCAAAGGATACAGAAAAATGTTCGTAGAAACGTTGTTCGTCTCAGACAGCTTACTAAAAGCAACTCAGTTCATTCTTACTTTCATCTCAGATGTGAAAGTACCGCATTTATGTCGACACACTGTATACAATTATTTTCACCCGGTGGGAACACATTTTCCGAAAGCTACAAAAGCGAAAAGGTATATATTGTGTCTTAGGAGTAGAATCAATAAATATAATTTTTTTTGTCTTTCTCGTTCACCTGCAACTAGAAAGCCGTTAACTATAATGTGACAAAATTTTATTTCAGTCCATTAAGAGCAAAGTCGCAGTTTACATTACTTTGTTCTTCTCTTCTAGTTCCAAACACGAAATATAAATTCCATGAATTGTATTATGTGGATAAAACCAGATGTATGCGTCTCAAAGTCAAGTATGATCTGCTGTAAAACCGTAGCAGATAGTTGTCCATTGTAATCGGTTGCCACCCAAGAAAAATTAGTTCATTATTGTTCTCTGGTTATGCATCTTTAATACATTACGAGGGCCCGACAAACGTAGCCAGCAATTCAGATTTTTCGGCACTGCAGTGCTTCAGGCTACGCTCAACACAGGCTGAGTTCGTAAATTGTGATCGCGGGCGCTCAGATTACTTGCAATTACTTGTGAAAGGAGATAGATATCAGTGCGATTACCATTTCAAAAACTTTTTTGTTCTTTTAGCTCCATTTCACTCGCTGTAATATATGGTCTAAAAATCATAGAACAGTAACCTGCCCGCTATCTAACTTTTTCAATACACGATTTGTAAATCAAGTGCATATACTTGAGAAATAGCGTCATTTGAAAACGACTGTTAGGAATTACGAAAAGATGAATGTCGTATACAAAAGCTAAGATGTTTTACTATAATGTGTCCAAAAATCAGATTTTTTAAACGCATACTTTCATCACAATCGAGTGAGGAGCGTTACGGGACTAAAAACTCGTGCGGAATGAAAATTAGCCTTTTTTATTTTTTCACATGCAAGGCAAAGCTAGTAAGGAAAAACTAATTTCATAAAACGATGTAGCGTGATCGTGTATACCATCAACAATTTTTACAACGTGAAAATCGAAAAAGTGTATTTTCCCCCTTTTTTTGTCTCGGGTACGTCCGGCGCGTTGCGTGAACACGCAGCCGGCGGCGTGCGCCGACTAGGCTGAGGCGGCTCAGCCAAGCGCAGCTCGTCCCGGCGGGCGCGACGAGAACCCGGGAGTATCGTGACTCGTCCTGCCCGAAACGTCTCGCTCTCGCGAGTGTGACGTCATCGCTCCCCCTCTACCAACCCTTTACCCGCCGCCAGCTGTCGAGAGCGGGGCGCGAGCGCTGCGGGAACCGAGCGGGAGTGGCGGCCGTTTTGACGGGCTCTATGTACAGATACTGATAAATGGAAAGTCTTATGTTCTGTCTGAAGGTTAGCTAAAGAAAAGAAGCTTTTCACTGCTTCACACTTAGTTTTCCCGCAACGAAACTTCTTTTGAAACTCATTTTGAATCACTTCCATAAAAGTCTGATAGTGACTTACAATGTGGAAAGCCCACAAACCTCCGGTTTGACAGAAATAAGTTGAAAATGATGATGTATCTGTGGCGGTCTGAGCCCTTTTATTTTTGTCAGATATTAAATGACAAGTTTACTGCCGTGAGCAACTGAGGATACCTCATTACAAGTTTTGGTGGTGTACACTTCTGTAAAAAAGGTAACCCATTTTGCAAGTCCTTGGTCAGGTGGCATTTTTTTTTTTTTTTTTTTTTTTTTTTTCATTTTTGTAATAGTCGGCGCAGTTAGCACGCCAACACAAATCAACAATGTCGAGTCTCCGCGCGGACTAACTTGGAACCTAAAAAACCGTCCGTTGTACTTCGGCTTCTCCTGGAACGTTTCGTTTGGTACCTATTGTTATTGAGATTGTTATCAATCTCAGAGAATTAAGATTTGTAACCCGCGCTAACAGCTACAGGTTTTTTTTAACTAGTCGTGCTAAATATTTATTTCTTTTCTAGACAACAAAACTACTGCATGTAATCACTGTCATAAATCTCCATAGCCAGCCGCGGTGGCCGAGGGGACTGAGGCGCTTCAGTCACGGTCTGCACGGCCACTACGGTCGGGGGTTCGAATCCCCCCTCGGGCATGGATATTTGTGCCGTCCTTAGTTGTAGCTAGTTCATAAGTAGTTTGTAAGTTTAGGGACTGATAACCCCGTAGTTAAGTCCCATAAGCTCTACAAACATTTTAACATTTGAAATCTCCATATCCTGATTCGTAATTCTTACGATACGTGGGAATAATCTGCAGTCGGTGGGATGCGAAAAATTAATGGGATGCGGGACTTGCGGGACAAATAAGGCATTTGCAGGATACTTTTAAGAAGTTTTCCAATGCGGGAGGTCCCGCAGAATCCGGGACGGTTGGCCGCCTTTCTCTAAACTTTACAAATTCATTCAAAAAAGGTACTTTTCAGCGTCTTGCGACTTGCCACGCAGGGGAGGACATCCTAACTAGGGCGAGTCACCCACTCAGGGGGAAACCGTATCTGCCATGAAAAAGGTTCGAAGAGTCGGAAGTTGGCTAAAGACAGGCAAAAATAAAAAATGGACATGTGCCTTTAGGACTTACCTTCTAAGCGTTCCATACAAACTTAATCATCTTATAGCGGGTATCTACAAAAGAGCCAAAGTGGGTACAGATTATATCCAGCAAAAAAGGTAGTAAAGAATATAAGCTCTGAAGCGCGTAATTGGAGTGTTAAGGCCACTTGTTCACCAATGATACTACGAAACACATGTCTCCCATAAATTTAATCATGTTATATACATAATGTTATTGCAGGTACCTGTCTATACGTCACGTCAGGATGATCTTTTTTTCACAAAGTATAATGTACAATCTTACCACACACCCTCCCCCACCCCTTCGTTAGATTCCCTATGCCGTCTTTTATTACACGTATGTCTTTAGGAAGGTGAACAGGGGGGGCATAACAGCTTTGACATAATTGCAGAACGACATATTGACCATAGCTGTTTATTTTTTCTCATTGCTACAGGTTTCGGTCAATTTATTATCAAGCGCTAGTAGAGATTAGCTAATAGCTTAACATGTCGCAACACAAAAATTGTAACATAAGTATTTGTTGTCATTGCTCTAATCATTGATATTACCACCGTTGCTCACTGCTACATACTCAATTTTGAATTTATGTGTTACGACATGCCGGCCGCGGTGGCCGAGGGGACTGAGGCGCTCCAGTCACGGTCTGCACGGCCACTACGTTCGGGAGTTCGGATATTTGTGCCGTCCTTAGAATTAGCTGGTTCATAAGTAGTTTGTAAGTTTACGGACTAATGAACCCGTAGTTAAGACCCATAAGCTATACAAACATTTGAACATTTGTTACATGTTAAGCTATTTGCTAATCTCTGCTAACGCTTGATAATGGTAAATTGACCGAAACTGGTATCATTGAGAAAAAATAAACAGCTATGGTCAATATGTCGTTCTGCAAACATGTATGTGTGTTTTAACAGCACCTTGCACATAAAGTAATTTATGTTTTCACATGTATAACGATCACGTCTTTATGAATTGATCAAAACTTAGATTGCTTTCAGTCATTTGCACTTTCACACTCTACTGCTTCTCATTTCTCGAACTTTGATTGCTAACTGCGTTACCATGTGGTTCTTGATGCTGTTTCGTTTCTAGGTGTTTACATTAACTTAGGGTTTATAGCTTTGACCTCACAATTATATATTAAAAATACTTCATCTTTTCGGGTCATGGAGCCCTAGTAGACCTATAAACCCTACAACACTCTGTTTTCATTTTTGCAATTTTGGTTCCATACATTTCCAATTGCACAGCTTTTTACACACTTTCTTGCTACTACTTTTTGCCCAGTTTTCTTATACATTGGCTGACATGCATTCGTAGACAGCATTGCACGCCGGCTTAGATAGATGTTTGTAGATTGACAACCAGTTCATTAGCATGTGATCGTTATTTCACACTCATTGTGTGAATTCTGGTTCTTATATCATCATTTTTGTGACTCTTTTCCTATTTCACTTCTTTTAACACACTTCACGCTCATCTATGATGCACTCACTATTACCACTGACAATACAGAAGCTTATTGCATTTTGATTGACAAATGGTACGATCTGGCAACATGGTGCTAAACCAGATTAAGGGCAGTTTTGTTTTTGTTTTGACACAGTGTTTGTTTACGCTACTTCTTTATATAGTTTTCCTGGGTTGATACAGTATTAGGTGAGGGCGCCACCTGAATATGAGTCGTGTTTATAACTTTTTTCTTTCATTTATTATGTCACATACTAACACAACAACTCTGAGGAATTTGCCTTCTTGGCTTTCGTTTAACGCATTCTCACATTGCCTCTTAGACGTATATGACCCATCCTAATGTGTCTGGATTCCATACAGGCCGTTCACAAGTGTATTTGCGTAAAATGTTTTATGTTAATATTACTCTTCCTGAATATTGCAAATATGGGCCATTTTAATAATAATGCTGTATGTATTTTGAATATAAAATTGTATTATTCTATCACAGTTTTTCTTAACGATCACTTATATATCTTAAAAAAATTAAAAGGAAATCCCATTTTATGATGTAATTGACTCTATTCTGTTTACTTAATGACCTTATAACATGTTTATTGTTGGAAAATAGTTTTTTCTTACATATGGCATGTTTATTGCTTGACACTTTTTATACATCGACTTTATTATGTATTTGTTGTTTAATAGTATTGTAACTGTTGTATTTGTCTTGTTTGGTTAGGGGCTTGATGATGGTGTGATTGTAACACCGAAACTGTTAGCATAATTGAATAAATAATATTTATAGACCTGCTGGTACTTTCTTCCACCTTCGAATTTAAAGTTTTTGCAATTATAAATTTATTACTGTGTTGTTATATTGTGATGTGTGTGGCTGAGAAGCTATGTGTTGAAATTCAGTTCTGTGCAGAATGATACATCTGTTTTAGTGTGTATATTATATGAAAAAAATATTTGGATCATTATATCACTTTACCGTAAAACGGGGTAGCTTTGGTACACTTTTACGAGTTTTTTATGTCTGCCATCTATACTTACAAAGTTAAACAGCTGAAATTTTGTTCTCATATACGACTGACCTTCCTCTTTCCAACTATGGGCATGATTTTCCTCTATAGGTAATTGCTTTATAGTAATTAACCTTTATTTGTGTACCACCCCATCATGAGGGGAAACTTTGGGACAGTACTATTTTTTTGCCTAAAATGACTAGGAAAAAATTAATTTGTTTCAATGTTACACATCAGTTGTTTATTATGAGTATCTCATACAGCCGCGGCGCAGCGGCCGAGCGCATTGAGGTGCTGTGCTCTGATGCGCGAGATCGTTCTCCGTCGGGGGTTCGAATCCCCCCTCGAGAGTGGATGTTTGTGTTGTCTTTAGTATAAGATAGTTCATAAGTAGTTTGTAAGTTTAGAGACAGATGACCCCGCAGTTAAGTCCCACAAGCTTAACAAACATCAACATTATCTCATTAAGCCAAGGTGGAGTAGCCGAGCGGTCTAAAGCGTCTCGCTGCGGAGCGCGCGGTTGCTCGCCGTGGAGATGCACGCTTCCCCTGTCGCTCCACCTCGATGTGTGGAAGTGCCTTCCTACAAGACGCCAACTATAGTTATATAATAAGAATACTAAATACATTCTGTAAAAAATACTTTTCGAGTCCTCCCTGGAGCATGGGTGTGTGTGTGTTGTCCTTATGTTAGTTTACCTAGGTTTAAGTAGTTTGTAAGCTACGGACTGATGACTACGCCGGCCGCGGTGGCCGAGGGGACTGAGGCGCTCCAGTCACGGTCTGCACGGCCACTACGGTCGGGGGTTCGAATCCCCCCTTGGGCATGGATATTTGTGCCGTCCTTAGTATTAGTTCATAAGTAGTTTGTAAGTTTAGGGACTGATGACCCCGTAGTTAAGTCCCATAAGCTATACAAACATTTTTGAAACTGATGACTACGCAGTTTGGTCCGATAGATTTACAAACATTTGAACATTTTTTATCTCATACAAGTAACAAACACAAGAAAGGTTTATGTACATTTTTTTTCCTGCTGCTGCTGCTGTGGCTTCACCTCCATTCTGTTCTTCGTCTCATACGCCCCTGTACTGGTGCTATTGCTTGAACATTCTCTCAGCACTTTTCGCCAAGAAACCGTCATGGGGCGAAAATAAGTGACATCTGATGGCTATAGCATTTGGTTTAAGTGCTTTGTATATCCCCAAAGTTACCCCACTGAAGGCTGACTTTTTTTTATCTTCGAAGTTATAAAGTAACACACACATTCTAAAATAACAATTATAAACGAATATGATTGTCAGAGAATGTACTTTTCAAAATACTATGTCAATGTTGTACTATGCACAGATTTTCCTAAGCAAACGAAAGTTTCTGGAGGAATTTAGAATGTTCAAAATGCTGACTTCAAACAATAGGCGTCACCAGCACTAAATTATTGAGGGGGGCGACTCAACCTGGACATTTTCGTACATTCTGATGCCTCAGACGGTGATAGGGTGGGAGGGCGGGGTCATTGGCAATATGAAGTATCTGCTCCGGTACTGTTTGAGTTGCACTTGAAGTTCCTAAAGTGTGTCGTTTTAATCCTAGACTTAAAAGTATTCTGCAGTTACCTGTTATTAAAAAAAATTAACACTTACATTTAAATTTTTTACCGTATTATTATGATTAATCAAAACAACTGTGAAGTATTGCAAACTGAATAGGTTTTAAAACGATATTGTGCTTGATTTTGATTGGAAATTTAACCAAAAACCGTTTAGCAACACATTTTATTTTTCATTCATTAGAAATACATTATAAAATGAACAAATATATATATAGGAATAAACAAATCAAAAAAGTCAGAAATGATAGTGAACTACAGTGTCAGAAGCATTGGGTGAAATACTTATACAAAGTTCGTCCTACACTGACCCAAACACAATTCTTCTGTTGTCCCAATTATACATATTCTTGCAATACTTCGGAAGTCTATTTCATCCGGCAGCAACTTGCCCACATTGCAGATTGCTACGTGATTGAACCTCTGCTGCGTCATTGTCGAACGCAGATAGTTCTTGAGTCGTCGTAGAGCTGAAAAACTGCGTTCAGCTTCACAGTTTTGACGCCGGACACACAGGCAAAAGTTTGACCAACGCTTCACATTAGAAAATAATCCACGAACTTATTTTTTTATAGAAACCAAAACATCTTTTGCCTCTTTCAGGCATTTTACATTGTATTGTAGATGAAAGAGTTCAAGTTCTGTTTTCAAAGACTGATCATGATCATCTATTTCCGGGTATGGAGCTACCACATCATATCCATTTTTCTCCAACAACAGTTTTTCAACGGAAACCTGTTTCTTCATACCAGGTTGGTCAAGTATGCTGTGTCTAAACCCTTGGACAGGCGAATCAATGGTTCAAAATATTCCTACCTGTAAACTTCTTCCAGAGATAGAAATTGATGTGGATCTCTGCCCTCAGAAAATCGCTTGAGAATTACTTTTTTCTTGGAAGTTTCAGCTGTTCTAAGCCAAGCTCTGATATCTTAATATTACGATCTTTGTACAAAGAAGAAATCTTTTCATTTGTCCTGAGATTTTTAAAGCTCTCGGTTATAATTTCAAATGCAGATTAAAGTCCCGAGACCGTTCTTTTCTCTCCTTGGAAACTCCTGTTCAAGATTTTTAAAAGTTCAGTTACTTCTTTCCCCGTTAGGAACGTGAGGCACGCTTTGCCAGACTCAAAAACATTAAGTACGCCAATGGCTCCTTCGTATCCCTGTTCTGTTAGTTCATTCAATGTCTTGATAACCAAAGCACATTTTTTCAAATACAGCAGAGCGACGATTATTACGACGTCGGTCAAATGCGCGACTGCTTAAAACCTTTGGTGGTTACTCAGGGTCTTGACTACATCCATCTCAATGATTTATTATTGGTCTTCCGCAGTGGCCGAGCGGTCTGCGGCGCGCCAGTCACAGTCTGCACGGCCGCTACGGTCGGAGATTCGAATCCCCCCTCGGGCATGGATGTTTGTGTCGTGTTTAGTATAAGGTAGTTCATAAGTAGTTTGTTAGTTTAGGGACTGATTACCCCGCAGTTAAGTCCCTTAAGCTTAACAAACATTTGAACTTTTTTTTTTTAAATTTATTATTACATAATTGATATGAGTGTACTTTCATAAGCTGTGGTTCCTACGTACGAAGTAATGTGCGGCCGTTGTATAGCAATACAGTCTGTAATGGAGATCAAAGTTCCAAAAACAATTAGCAATACCCCGCGCGACACTCTACATTACTGTGCCCTGAGAAAGCTTACAGTTATATTTCATAGCAGCTGACTGTTTTTTTCCATTCGGTGGCATGAATTCAGCAACTGATCCTTACAAAACAGAACAAGAAAGAGTGCGGAATCTTCTGCAAAAGGTATTAGATGACTCTTCTAAAGCAGATGAAAAGGGTAACAGTTATGACGTTCTCTCTCGTCACAACAACACGGAAACAGATGATGAAGACGATCTACAATTGCAAGTGATAATAGGAGATAATCAAAGCAAGAAGATAATCAAAGGACGATAATCAAAGCAAGTAAAGACAAAGAAGCAAAATAATGCATTGATGATTAGAAATTTGCGAAATCTTCCGACTCTATCTGCACTACTAAAAGTGGTCTATCGATTTGTGACAATTGAGAATACCGGCATTTGTCACACATCGATAGGCCACTCTTAGTAGTGCAGATAGAGTCGGAAGACTTCGAAAACTGTGAATTCTTAATGCATTGTTTAAATATATAGCGTCGTACCATGGCCAGTCGCCGTTCCTTTGGAACAGACACTTCGAGTATCAAGGCAAAGTTACGTTCCTTCCATCTACCGTAACTACCTTACTGCAGCCCATCGATCAAGATCAGTTTGAAACTTCCAAACGGTACTAAAGATAAGAATCATTACGTAAGTCAAGAAAATCGTAAAATCTGCTAAGAATCAACAAAAATACTGATTCGAAATATGCGTCCTGCATGACTGGTTAGTGTGGAATAGTGTAATGGAAGACAATAAAAAATGTCATGGAATGTTAACTTGCGTATGGTTTGAAGTTCTCAAAGTCCAACTGAAATGAACAGAATTGTATGCTGGTGAAGCTCAAGTTTCTAAAAGCAGTCAATTACCAAAAGGAAGAAGGAAGACGAAGAAATTGGCACGTCAACAGCGTAGACGAAGCTTGAGCTTGGCTAAGGACGGGGAAGGAAGTCGGCAGTGCCCTTACAAAGGAACCATCCTGGCATTCGCCCGGAGAGATTTAGGGAAATCAATTGCCTTGAATTTGATGAAGAAGGCGTAGAAGAAAGAATGAGTGTCAACGATGCACATCCAGGGCATTAAATCATGCAGGACAGTGAAATTGTAAACCATGTTTAAATGTTTGTGAAGCTTATGGGACTTAACTATGGGGTCATGAGTCCCTAAACTTATAAACTACTTATGAACTACCTTATACTAAAGACAGCACAAACATCCATGCCTGAGAGGGGATTCGAATCCCCGATGGGAGACGTCCTCACGCATCGCAGCAAAGCGCCTCAATGCGCTCCGCCGCGGTTGTAAACCTTGTCACTAATAACACTTACGCCGCCAGCATCTTATCAATCAGTGGTCCAGAAATACCGGCTGATGCTGAAGCATTTAGAAGTTAGCAAACTGCGTTTGCGACGGTTAGGAGCTCAAGATGAAATCGACCAGAATCAATTCTGCCTTTAAAAATGTGCACGACTTAAATTTTTTTTCAAATGTTTGTAGAACTTATGGGACTTAACTACGGGGTCATCAGTCCCTAAGCTTACAAACTACTTATGAACTACCTAAGACTAAGGACGGCATAAATATTCATGCCCGAGGGGGGATTCGAATCCTCGACCGTAGTGGCCGCGCAGACCGTGAATGAAGCACCTCAGTCCCCTCAGCCACCGAGGCCGGCAGCATGACTTACACTGGTCCTTTGCGGGTAGGCTTGCTCGGTCAGACCAAAAGGAGTTATAAAGCGTTGATTCTATGCAGACGTACTGTACTTCCAGACTGCGTACATACATATTTATACTGTCATTTTCTTTCAAATAATAGAAGCTATGGGGGTAAGAAAAAACTTATTTCCAACAGGTGGGTGAAAAAAAAAGGTGAGTAGTCCGTGATGCGTGAGTAACCATATTGTATTCATCCACACTTTGAGAAAGGGTGCGGCTACCTTATTGTGACAAACTTTAGACGCAATGAAAAACGTTTAAAGAAACTGTAGTTGACAACGCCTGCAACGTAATGAAAGGAAACAGCTTATCGCAAAGGAACTTTTCACTGTTCATGAAATACAATTATGGCATTCGGCACGACGTCATATTTTGTTATATGAATACTACAAACTGTATTGTCGATATTTATGACATACAGTATGCATATATAGGTCTACTTTAAATTATTTCATATTACGAGACATAGCTCACGAGGTATGAGATCATCAACGATAAGATGCATTAAGTAATGCTACATCAAGCTTAAGGTTTTTAATTCTTAGGCCTACATCTTTACTACTAAGTATTATCGCGAAACATTTGGGAGGCACTTTCTTAATATTCTAATAAAGATACCTAGAAAATCTTATTATTGTATGGTATGTTGTCCTGGAGATCATGTTATAAGGATTGAGATGTGGAAAACGAAACTAGAGGCTAATATCCACCCACAGATGCAGGCGAGATATAACGGGACAGAAGGCGATGGACAGAATGGGCAGAAGGAGATGTATAGCAAAACAATGGAAAAAATACGTACGCAAGCAGCGCCTGTTACTGAAACTAGTTTTGTAATAAATATTTAACAGGAGCCTAAAAGACTTTCTAATGGGCAACTCCTTCTACTCCATTAGCGAATTTCTAAATTGTACCAAATGATGCATGTATAGGTGTTCATACTATATTAGTATTATTATATTATCAGCTCAAAAAACTTAAAAATGTTGTACCTGCATTTATATTATTAGTATTATCTGTTATTCAGCTTGCAAATATTGTTTCTTGACATGTTCCACATCCACGAGGGTCCCCTCAACATGGATCTACGGAACGAAAAAATAATCTAATCTAATCTTACCATAATTCCTTTTCTTTTTAAAGAAAGACAATATTGCCTTTTACTCTCCTCATAGTTATTTCTGACCGTAACGTTGCCCCAACACGTGACGAATGAACTGACTACAACATTGTTACTAAGCAGCGTACACACGGTCAGTGGCGTAGCTATGTCACGAAGGGCCCCGGGGCAAAGTAACATTGGGGCCCTCTTTAAAACTATACAGATGCAAAACCACTGCATCATCAGCTCCTTACGGCCCACTAGAAGACGTAATAAATACTACTAAGTAAATTATTATGTCTCAAGCAGCAGATAATGTTTCAAAATGTTCAAATGTTTGTAAAGCTTATGAGACTTAACTGCGGGGTCATCAGTCCCTAAACTTACAAACTACTTATGTACTAACTTATACGAAAGACAGCACAAACATCCATGCCCGAGGGGGGATTCGAACGGGGAATGGCCTCGCGCATCGAAGCATAGCGCCTCAATGCCCTCAGTCGCTATGGGCTCCCGATGACTTGGAAGACGCAAGCAACTGTTACTGTGAGCAGGTTTGATGGTGCCGCTACTTCTGCTGCTACGCTGAGGCCGGTATTACACTATCAAATTATTTCTCAAAGAATTGGACAAAGAAAAATTGGACGTAGTGTAATGGGAACATCGTCCAATATTTCATCCAATCTAAGACCTCGGCCTAGATTTGATCAGAGAAATAAGAAATGTGACCGCTTGGAGCGCTAGTAGTATACAGCTTCGTTGCCACTACAGCTGTTTTATTTGGAGGTTAAATATCTGACATTACTTGGACATAACGTTCGTACTCGTAAACATGGCTAGTAGTGGAATGTTTGTGTAGTGTTTTCTAGCAACAACAAAATTTTAAAAAAATCAGATGGGGCGTTGTATAACAGGTGACAAGGCCAATTCACTGTCCGTCACGTCAATTCGCGTAGCCCAATACCCTGGAACGAAAGTAAGGTTGAGTTACAATCAGTGATGTAAAAAAGTCATTATATACTATCGGAATTGAAGAAGTAATACCTCTAAATCTTAATACGGCCGAAGCAGATTTTAGAATGTATGATTCTGGTAACGTGGTGTGCTAAGTTCTGGGAAATGAAACAACTTTCAAAACATCGACATCTGTTTGCAAGCGAATCTATGTACATATAAATACATCAGCCAATTTTTGTAAGGAAATAAATAGAGCCTATTTACTTTATCAGCAATTTTTTCCCCCTTACATTGTTAATAACGTCATAAACAATTTAGATTAACCTCTTTGTCAGTGCTCACATTTTCCGTTTAAAACGTTATTTAATGAAACTTGCTTTATCAACTTAACAATCTTATTCGTATACACTGAGTCAGCCTTTTTGTTACTCTATTGCAAACTGTGAAGGATGAAGAGCGACAAAATAATTAGCAGTGAACGGCCTGGCTGTTCTGCCGACGGCATAAAAAAGGAAAATCCTCCCGGTCCCGTAACAAATTTTATTTATCTCGCTCTGACACCCACGGTTTCATCCAAGTGCGTTTCCTTTTCTTTTTTTCCCTCCTTCTCTTCTAAATGCTGACACAACGCAACTGTAGTATAAACAATAGCTGAACATTACACCGCCATTTTGAAGTAAATTTGACAAAATATTGTATGATAGTGTAATACCCCCTTTTGCGTTTCATCCAGTTTCTTTGTCAAAAAATATGACCAATATTTCATCCAATTTTTTCGTCCAATTCTTTGTCCAATAATTTGATAGTGTAATACCGGCCTGACTGAAATGTGCCGATTGTTGTACACGGCGACAGGCTCGGACTGTCATCAGTGCCATCGAGGAGGCGTTGTGTGAAGTGAAGGCCCCATTAGAAGCAGTGTTCCGCCCCCCTTGGTCCAGTGCGGCTACTGTGCGAAACTTGGTTTGAGGGAGGGAGCGAAATAAAATAAAAATTCGAACGTCGCGCACGGAGGCCGAGGGGCCCCTTGAGCTCGGGGCCCCGGGGCACAGCCCCGCCCAGCCCTATGATAGCTACGCCACTGCACACGGTATGATTCAGTGAGACGACGTGAGGCGGGGCGCGTTTCTAGGCCGTGCACAGCCGCGCGGCGGCCGCTCGACACGTCAGACATTCTGTAACGCTGTCTTGTGACAATGCTCGTATTTGTGCCTCATAATATTCACTGTTACTTTACTAGCGCGTTATTGAATCATGTAAATAATTAAGGCATAGTGCATAAGAACTTTCAGCACGCATTATTAGTTAAGCTTGGAGATATTCGTTCAACAATGTCATTATTTGCCAACGAAGACGAAAAAAATTGAAACTGTTTTTCAAAAAATATTGGGGGAGACACGTCCCCCCTGTCGGTGACGCCCATGACCTACATATACCGGTAGCGCTCTACAAGGATTGAATACTACTTTGTAAATGCCCGATAGTGTGTGTGCTTATCTGTCTATTTATGTTGTGTTTCAGTGAGTGTTGTAATGTGTTGTGTGTTGTGAAGACAATGTTGATATTGTGTCGTCTGAAGATATTTGCTATTTTGAAGTTCGTCAGATCTCGCATTGTGGGAACGCGACGTCTCCTCAAAGTCAGCGTGGCTCGTAGTGATTCGAGCAGGCTCGGCCTCTCCCATGAATAGTCGGCAAATCTCCAGACTTCAAAGGCTCCTGGTTCGACAGATGGCAAGCCTCAGTTCAGCCATACACATACAGTCGCGACACTCACTGCTGTGTAGAGCAGGGCCGGCTCTAGGGGACCGTGCCGTCGCCCAGGGCGACCGATTTTGGGGCGGTAAATTCCTGAATTTTATGTAGTTCCAATAAATAAAAAAAAAAAAAAATAAAAATAAAAAAAAATAAAAATAAAAAAGTTCAAATGTATGTAGAACTTATGGGACTTAACTACGGGGTCATCAGTCCCTAAACTTACAAACTACTTATGAACTAGCTACGACTAAGGACGGCACAAATATCCATGCCCTAGGGGGGATTCGAACCACCGACCGTAGCGGCCGTGCAGACCGTGACTGGAGCGCCTCAGTCCCCTCGGCCACCGCGGCCGGCTAATTATGAGCTGCGGCGAGTATGTGCCACCGGTGTAGATAATCGTCTTTGTACCAAGTGCTTTCGCGGAACTTGTGATTTACACAGCAGTTAGTCATCTACTCAAGGAACTAGAAAAAGTGAACACATTTTAGTCTTATGCTCAGCTGCTGACCTAAATTAATCGTGGCGGACATGTTAATATTGGAGTTATGGCTTAAAATGTAAATGGAATACTGAAGCTGCTATGATCTTAAAGACATTTTCATGACAAAGAGACATATGAGTGTAAGGTAAGGTAAACCAGTCAACAATCCGAAGATTGGTTTGAACACCACAGTGCTTTACTAGGTTTGGAGGTGGTATGCCGTTGCCTTCCTCCGACCTTCGAACTGACTTACCCAGCCAGTTATAGGGGGACCTACAGTTTAACATGGGTTCCGAACCACGGAGCTACTTGGTATTTTCCACATCAGCAACACTGCCAGAGGTGGAAGAAGTGGAAAGTGACAGATAAAAACACTAGGACCTGGTGGGGATCGAACCAGCGACCTTCGGATTTGTAGTCTGGCACTCTACCACTGTGCAACCCTGAGTGTAACATGTGAAAATAAGACGGCATATATGAGTAAAGCTGACGAAGTCAAAAAAAGGCCGGGGGGGGGGGGGCGGCGTTTGAAACTTTTGCACGGGGCGGCGAAATCCCTTGGGCCGACCCTGGTGTAGAGTTGGCCACTGTTTCATGGTATCGAAACCATATTTCGATACGCGAAACCATGTCACTGTTTCAAAATCGACATGTTTCGCGGTTTCGAAACCGTTGTATTTCATTCTGCTCGGTTTCAGACAAGGAGGTTCAAGCCTCCTTGGTTTCAGTTCACATTCGCTGTCGATAATGAAATTGTTTCGTCCCATCGGTTTCACTGTTTCAAAAACTAATGTACTGACGTGAGTGTGTAGCTTAAGATTACTGAATCAAGATTCGTTTCAATGCTGTATTTCGAAATAACTTTTCATAAACGTAAATGAACAATAAAACATTCATCACTATTCCCATCGAAATATCCAGCAAAATTCTAGGTACGGTACGGTAATAATATTATAAAAACACATGAGTATACCTACAACTTCCGTTAAAAAAAAGACAGACTTTATACTAACAAGGAGAGAGCGCAAATTTAATCGTTTTAAACAGTTGGAAATTTTCACTATACCGTTAGTTTCTTGTGAGCAATATTGGCCGGACACTCATGTAAAACAAAATATATTTTTAAAAGATATAAATATCCGGGAATCTAACATAATGTGCCGTATTTGACGAATTTCGTATTTACACTTCCATATTACCAAAGTTTAGACGGCAAATAAAACCGCGCATTAAAGATATCGCCAAACCTCGAATTTTAAGATAAGGTTTATTTTACGAAAGTACCGGTATCCAGCAGCGCGATAACTTAACCCTTCCCAAAATGTTAGCTCAATTAATGTTATGTGAAAATACGCCTTTTCAATGCCACATGTTCAGTGTGTAAACTGTTAGATGGTAGAATTGTGAGGGGCAGCGGGGAGCAGAAGAAGCAAGCCCCGCCTCACACTCCAGCAGCCGAGGGGAGACAGGCTAGCGGGGGAGACAAGCCACGCCTACGTCCTGCAGTGACACACAAACTATGCGGCATGCTTCCGCGAAAGTACAGGTAGCGCACGTCGTTTAATGTTGGTTGTTAAGTGAAACAAAGCAGTATACTCACGAGAATAGTTGATATCTATACCAACTACAGGAATCACTCACTTAAGTGTTACACAAAACGTAACACTCAGAACCCTGGTATGCAAACAATAAGAACTCAGACGTCTGTTGTTGCCTCCCATAGCACTTTCAGTCAGTAATGTTGGCTGCAGCCTCGAAACAAAGACTGCCTGCCGAAGACGCCCGACGGCTACCGACTTGTACCGATTCAGGGCTAGGGCGAACTCTGCCATCTAAGGGTATGGGCATAGTGAACGGCTCCCCGCTAGCCGCTCGGCCGCTGAACTCGCAGCGGTCGGACCGCGTGCGCTGCAACGGTGCGATGGCAGCTGGTGGTGGCCACAGTGCGCAGCCAACCGCGCGCCGGCTGATGCCAATACATGACCAAAATTACATTTCGAATTTCTTGCTGAAACAAATACTGCATGTGTGTGAAACAAAGCTACATCGCACTTGACGTAGGATACTTCTCACTCGATTCAGAGGAAACTAATTGTCGTACCTCACCGAGTTTTGCACATCTTGCAGGCTAACATAACAGTTTCGTAACGGAGTGTCTGTTTTTCCGGTACTCGGCATAGTTATTACGATACTTAATTTCCAGTTAACCTATCGCATAACATTTGAAGCTTTTGCAGTGAAAAATATAGTCGCTGATTACTTTTCGTTTGGTTAACTTTAGGGGTTGGGGGGTTGGGGGTATCACAGGAGTAGGACTGATAATGAATAAGAAAATAGGAATGCGGGTAAGGTACTATGACCAGCACAGCGATCGCATTATCATTGTCAAGATAGATACGAAGCCAACACCGACAACAGTAGTACAGGTTTATATGCCAACTAGCTCTGCCGATGATGAGGAGATCGAAGAAATATATGAGGAGCTAAAGGAAATTATTCAGACAATTAAGGGAGAGGAAAACTTAATTGTTATGGGAGACTGGAATTCGGTAGTAGGACAAGGAAGGGAACGGAAGATAGTGGGTGAATATGGTCTGGGCAAAAGGAATGAAAGAGGAAGCCGCCTGGTAGAATTTTGCACGGAACATAATTTAGTTATAACAAACACCTGGTTTAAGAATCACAAAAGAAGGTTGTATACGTGGAAGAGACCAGGAGACACCGGGAGATACCAGTTATATTTTATAATGGTAAGACATAGATTTCGGAACCAGGTTTTGAAGTGTAGGACATACCCAGGGGCAGACATAGACTCTGACCATAACTTGTTGGTTATGAACTGTAGGCTGAAACTGAAGAAACTACAGAAAGGTAAGAAAATAAGGCGATGGGACCTAGATAAATTGAAGGAACCTGAAGTTCTTAAGAATTTCAGAGGGAGCTTCAGGCAACAATTGACAGAAACAGGGGAAAATAAAACAGTTGAGGAGGAATGGGTAAAATTGAGAGATGAAATAGTGAAGGCAGCAGAGGACAAAATAGGTAGGAAGGCAAGACCTACAAAAAATCCTTGGATATCACAGGAGATACTAAATTTAATCGATGCAAGGAGAAAATATAAGAATGCAGTAAATGAAACAGGCAAAATGGAGTACAGATGACTAAGAAATGAGATTGACAGGAAGTGCAAAATGGCTAAGCAGGAGTGGCTAGAAGGCAAATGCAAGGATGTAGAAGAATGTATAAATAGGGGAAAAATAGATACAGCCTACAGAAAAATAAAAGAAACATTTGGAGATAAGAAAAACAGCTCTATGAATATCAAGGACACTGATGGAAAACCAGTTCTCAGCAAAGAAGGGAAAGCTGAAAGGTGGAAAGAGTATATAGAGGGGCTCTACAAAGGAAATGAACTTCGAGACACTATTGTAGGAAGGGAAGAGGACGTAGATGATGATGATGAAATAGGAGATACTATACTGAGAGATGAATTTGACAGAGCACTGAAAGACCTAAGTCGAAACAAGGCCCCTGGGGTAGATGATATCCCGTCAGAGCTACTGAAGTCTCTGGGAGAACCAGCCATGACAAAATTGTTTCACATTGTGTGTAAGATGTATGAGACAGGTGAAGTACCCTCAGACTTTAAGAAAAATGTTATAATCCCCATTCCAAAGAAAGCGGGTGCAGACAGGTGTGAAAACTACAGAACCATCAGTTTGATAAGTCATGGTTGCAAAATATTAACACGAATTATATACAGAAGGATGGAAAAGCTGGTAGAAGCCGACCTCGGGGAAGATCAGTTTGGGTTCAGGAGAAATGTAGGAACACGGGAGGCAATACTCACTTTACGGCTTATCCTAGAAGATAGATTAAGAAAAGGCAAACCTACATTTCTAGCTTTTGTAGATTTGGAGAAGGCTTTTGACAATGTTGATTGGAATAAACTCTTTCAAGTTCTGAAGCAAGCAGGAGTAAAATATAGGGAGCGTAAGGTTATTTACAACTTGTACAAAAACCAGACAGCGGTTGTCTGAGTTGAAGGGCATGAAAGGGATGCAGTGGTTGGAAAGGGAGTAAGACAGGGTTGTAGCCTTTTCCCAATGTTGTTCAATTTGTACATTGAGCAAGCTATAAAGGAAAGCAAGGAGAAATTTGGAGAAGGAATTAAAGTTCAGGGTGAAGAATTAAAAACATTGCGTTTTGCCGACGACATAGTGATTCTGTCAGATACAGCAAAGGACCTGGAAGAGCAATTGAACGGAATGGACAGTGTGCTGAAAGGTGCATATAAGATGAACATTAACAAGAGTAAAACTAGGGTAATGGAGTGCAGTGTAAGAAAATCAGGTGATGCTGAAGGAATTAGATTAGGTAACGAAATAATAAAGGAGGTAGATGAGTTTTGTTACTTGGGCAGTAAAATAACAAATGATGGTCGCAGTACAGATGATATAAAATGCAGAATGGCAATGGGTAGAAAGGCGTTTTTGAAAAAGAGAAATTTGTTAACATCGAATATTGATTTAAGCCTAAGGAAGTCCTTTCTGAAGGCATTTGTATGGAGTGTTGCCTTGTATGGGAGTGAAACATGGACGATAAGCAGTGTGGACAGAAAGAGGATAGAGGCTTTTGAAATGTGGTGCTACAGAAGAATGCTGAAGATTAGGTGGGTGGATCGCGTAACTAATGAGGAGGTACTGAACCGAATTGGGGAGAAAAGAAATTTCTGGCATACCTTGACTAAAAGAAGGGATAGATTGGTAGGACACATTCTTAGACATCAAGGAATTGTGAATTTAGCGTTGGAGGGAAGTGTGTGGGGTAAAAATCGCAGAGGGAGACCAAGAGACGCGTATAGTAAGCAGATTCAAGTGGATGTGGGTTGTCGTTCTTATGAGGAGATGAAAAGGCTTGCTCAGGATAGAGTAGGGTGGAGAGCTGCATCAAACCAGTCTCCGGACTGAAGACCATAACAACATAACTTTAGGTTTTACATGACTGCATACGAAATGTAGCCAACATTGTGAAATTGTTTTTAAACCTGAATAGAAAGCGATACATCGCTCCAGTATCGCGAACTGGGTGTTGAAATTTGAGGGCGCTAGCGCCGCGCGCTCTCCTTTGGCGCGCCATGTGCACAACTACTGAGCCTCTAGCCTGCAGCTCAGTCCAGGGCCGGACCTAGGACATTTGCTAAGGGGGGCAAGCTTAAATTCGCCGCCCCTTCTTTCACCCCCCACCACCGTAAGAATCGAAGTTTTGACGCTAATTGGGTTACATATTTCTAAATAAATGTCACAATCTCACAACATGAACTTACTTTATTGACTGAATAAGATCAAAGGAAAACAGAACAATTTTAAAACATACAAAAATGTTACAAGATTACTCATCGTACAAAAATCAAATCAATTCGAGCTTTTTTTGCCGCAAAACTGTTTTATATATCATCATAGTTTAGATAAGCAGCTCTTTGTGCTCTATGGATATTATACTCAGATTTGTTAAGCAATCGTACTCCTTAAGTGTAGTTAATTAGTTTCAGCTTGCTGAAACTTCTTTCTCTAGACGAAACAGAAACTAGAATGGTAAGATATATTTTGACGCTGTAGCAAGGATGGGATACCCTCTACCAATTTATTTTTATAAATTAAACTTAATGTTGATGGTGCAGTGGAATCTTGCAAGGCTCTGTCTACTGCCGGCGCATGTTGTCTGAAACTTTCAACTTCAAGTTCTTCCTCGCTAAGATCTTCTGCCAGTTCCGCTGCTTTGGCTTTCAAGTCCTCCACTTCAATTTCTCGAATTTGCACCAATTTTCTCAAGTGCGATAAACCTCGTACTAAGCTCTGTCAATTAATCCTTATTGTTTCTGTGAATACTGGATACTTCATCCTCACAAATTTCATCGGCCATTTTCTTTTTTATTGGAATCCTTTTTTCGGAGAATACCGTTGGTACCTCATTTTCTTCTGCTAGCACTTTGGCCTCAGAAATAGCTTCAGAGGTACAAGAATCATATGAAATATGAATATTCATTTATCTAAAAAAGGAAATCTATGCAAATTAATAAACATTGTGCCTTTACTTAAGCAATAACGCAAACATCTCCCTCATTCTGGCTAATATCTAGTAGATTTTTAAAGTTTGATTAGCTGAAGTACTTACTTTTAATAACTCTGTATCAGTTAATTTTATTAAATTATACCAAAAAGATACATTTTGTAAAAAAAAAAGAGTCGGTCAAAATTTGCCGCCCTCTAGATTCTGCCGCTCGGGGCAACTGCCCCCTTTGTCCCCCCCTAGATCCGGCCCTGGCTCAGTCAGTAAACCTTCGTAATAAAGCACATGCCCGAGCCAACATAAAATGACTTTAAAAATAGCAAAGTTTATCTGGGACAGATGCCAGTTCTCTAACTCGTTTTAAAATATTGGTGGCATACAAGTTCGGATGAAAAAAAAAAAAAGACAGTAAATCTAGTTCTATGTCTTAAAGTTACAAATATTGGGTTGCTCACTGACTGAAAATTGCAAGTTCATAATGGGGACTGTAGGGTTCTAAGGAAAAGAGAATGCTAGTGTTTGTGTTGTATGCCCCTTCTGACATGCAATAGAAATGGGAAGACTAAAGTTACCAGAAGAATTTTTGACAGGATCCAATAGCAAGCGTCTAAATGTTATCCAAGGCGCTGCAGCATTTTTCCTCTGAATCAATATTTAATTAGACTTTCTTCACAAAAAACAACAGCGGGGGGACATTAAAGATGTTTTCAACGACACTGTTAAGTTGGAATATGCAGTTCGTATGTGCGGCTTAAGTGCATCTTATTTCTAGTTGAGTTTAATGCAAGTAAATCAGTGGTGCTATAATGTAACTGCTGTTATAACTTGGCACCATCCACGGATGGTGATGACGAAAAAAAAAATGTTTTGATCGCAAATTGCATAAAATGCCAAAACTGGACTCACTAGTTTGTGGCATGGGGATCACGACAGGGAAAAAGTTGCAACTGCTGTCCTGTAACCTCAATATACATACAAAGTAACTATATAAGGCTTTCTATAGTCCATGGTGTGGCTGATACAGCAACCAGTCAAATTTTAATTTCAACTAAAAACAGTCTTGGTTGCAAAGTGGTTTTATTAATTACCAATGACGCGTTTCGCCTTCACAGCAGGGTATCATCACATTATCTGCTTGACAAACATTACGCAAATTGCTACAACAGCCCCTGTTTCACTACTTTAAATGTTGTAGTAATTCTTGTGTAACATTTGTCATGCAGGTAAGATGATGGCCTGCTGTGAGGGCAGACGCGTCATTGGTAATTAATAACACGACTTTGCAACCAAGACTGTATTTACTTGAAACTGACAGTAACTGACAGTGTACCGTCTGTCACAGTGTATGTATTTTGAGAATATAGGAGGATAGCAGTTATAGTTATTTCACTGTCAAGGTTCCGAATCACATACCGACTTTTTATACTGTTCACGAACAAAAAATTTTTTGTAAGGTAAATTGACATGGAATGGCAGCAAAGTAATTAAGAATGAAGTAGCCTCGTGTTAGAGGCTCACAAAAAAGCTGATTTAACGTGAAACCTTTAGCAAAGAAGTGACCATTTCATATTCTGAGCTAAATAACCTATCTACACGTAAATTATCTTGAATGTCTAGTTATTTGCTATATTAAATTACTGGTATTCTTGCACCAACATGAACAACAAGATGTAATTAAAGACATTGCAAGACCGGTTGTGCGAGTCTACAAAAGTTCAATAAAATTCAGCTACAGTGAATTAACGGCCTTTCATTCAACACTTTGAGATAAACGCGTCTTTATCAGCTCCCATTAAACACGACGAGCAGCGCACAGCGTTGAAACCTCGGAACCCGCGAGCTGAGAGCGGCACAAGAAACATAAATTATTTCTTGCACGCGCCTGTGAAAGCGATGTGAGCGAGCTGAGGGGACCGCGCGGGTGCGCTATGACCACCCCAATGGGATCACACACTGGGTTTTCCAACCGCCTCCCTGCCGAGTTTGTGACACTTGCGGGGAGTGACACTTGCGCGGGAAGGGAATTTGTAGACACTTGCGCGGAGACCCGGACGCTGCAGGTAGTGAACAGGGTGTTCCAGAAGTAGGGATACACCACCCCTACTCCACGCCCTCCAGCCGCTACCTGTGCCGTATTCAGGGAAAGGCCCACCGAGCGAGGTGGAGCTGTAGTAACGGCCCGGAGATATCACAGCCTCATTCAACAGAGAGATAACACGTCATACAAATATCACTCGATTTACAATACATCACCATGTGAAGAGGAATGTGATGAAAT
Source organism: Locusta migratoria (assembly GCA_026315105.1). Lineage (NCBI taxonomy): Eukaryota > Metazoa > Arthropoda > Insecta > Orthoptera > Acrididae > Locusta > Locusta migratoria. The sequence continues at coordinate 132,323,024 of CM048748.1, read as the reverse complement.
CGGAATTGAGCGCAACCGTTGCTAACTACAATTTCGGATTTACTGCATTTTGAGTCAGAATTCACATCTCTATTCGCATTTATCGCAAATGCGAATTTTTCCTGTCCCTAGTAATACCTCTAAAAATAAACAGCTGATCAAGGCACTAAAAGCAATGGCAGATCTTTGTGTGTGTTACTACAATTAACTAAAACACAATTTGATCGTGGAATTATATACAATCTCATTATAAAGGTTTTTTGTAGGTGGTTTTGAGCAGCTTTTAAATATGTTAGGAATAGCATTATGAAATATAGACAGCTACACCTTATGTTTGTTATGAGATATCGATTTCGGCTTATTTCAGGTCATCTTCAAGTCTCAAACAACAGGTGTTACTTGTGCATTTTTCCAGTGGCGCTCATAACGTTTAACTGTTTACACACGAGGTCTAACGTTGTTAGTCGCGTTAGCGATGAAAACAGAACCCAGAATCTTTGCGTCTAAATGATACATATATTGGTGTGATGCCTTATTTCGAAAGAACAAACATCACATCAATACATATATAGCTCTCGGTAAAGTGGAACGGTACGATGTCGTTACGTAGCACAGCACGGCGACTAGAAACACAGGAGAAGTGCAAACAACGTTCTCTCCTCAGAGGTATGATTCTAATTAGGTTCGACGTAGACTTCTACAACATACAGTCTACACGACGAAGATTACACCAAAAAGTTTAACGTTTCGTCTACTTTGGCGATAGCAACCAAATTTTAAAATCGTGTCTACTATGTAAAGATTTAGAAACACAAAACGCTTCAAGTCCATAACTTCACTGGTTTTCGAGTTCTCAATTTTTAATATGTTTTTAATGTTATTACATAAAAAACAAATTTGGGACTCACACTACAATTTTCATATGGCAGATTTTGTAGGTACATTCACAAGACATAATTCAACGGTTCTGTGCATTCATTTTATGAGAAATACCAATCATTTGTTTTCAGTGTTTATTTCAAATTTCTACATTTAAGTTTCTTTAATTATCAGTACTTACATGTGGTGATGAAATAAATAAATTACGTGTATATGTGTAGTCTTATGTGGCCAAACTACTTAGGTCATCGGTCGCTAGACTTACACTACTTAATCTTACTTAAAATAACGTAGGCAAAGTACAAACAAACATACCCATGTCCGAGGAAGGATTCGAACATCCGACCGGACCGGCCGCGCAATTTGTGACACAAATTACATGTTTGATAATATTAATGCATAGAAGTATGAAATCACGTCAAGACTACTTCCTGCAAAAATTTCGACAAAAAAAGTTGGCACTGAGTTTAGAAAAACAAAATTCTGGTATATTGGATTTTAACATTTTATCAAAAAAATGAATGTTACTACAAGAGATACAGCCATTCAAATTTACGGGCACCATAACGTATTCCCTTCCTGAGTAAATGAGTTGCTTCTTGTAGTTTCAACACCTTTTTCTTGAATGTCTGAATATAAATCTTCACACAGACTTCTTGAGGAGGAGAGTGATACGGATATCTGATTGTAAACCACTGCCTATTACCTTAGACCTTTTTAACTGTACTGAACAGGAGTTCCGCGTATTCCGTAATTTATATTTATACAGTTAACAGGCAATGCAATTTATAAGCAACTATTGGCTGCCAATTTCGCTTCATTTTTCCTGGAAGTCTTGCAACTTGTTTCTCCCTGTTGGTTTATGCCAAGTTCGGAGTAAAAATCGTTCTATATGACGGTGATAGAAAATATAATTTATCTTTAGCATTTTTCGGTGTGTGACATTCCCTTACACATTCCGTATTTCATACATTCATTAGGTGTATTTGTAATTCGATTACAGCGAAATCGTTTTGGGGTCTCGAATAAACGCATCAAATATGTAAAATACTCATTGACTTATTATTAACGTTTTTAATTGAAGATTTAAGGTTCCGTCTCCTATTAAAAAGCATAGTAGCTATTTTTTAAAGAGATGGAAGTTTCGTGATAGTGGGGTTAACTACATAGCGGTCAATTACATCAACGTATCTGTGCAGGATGCCTAATATATTTATTGCTTGCGCAGGTGTTTTGATATGCTTAGTGTTCTGAATAATATGCTTTTAGGAGGTATGACTGTGGAAAGTCATCGTCTTGTAGTAGCAAAGAATGTCTTAATAACTCTCCAAACATTATCACTATTAAAATACCTTTTTGTTTTCAGGAGGAACACTCTACGAATTCATATGTAGTTAGAACAAGTTACTATATTGCTCTTCAGCTTTGAAAGGGTTGTGCAATTTCACTGAGTTTCGTGTTATGTTGACAGTGTGGAAACTTGACAACAGCAGTGCTAGACTTCTTGGTGCGCCTGTACCCAGGAAAAGCCATCAGCCGCCCCAAGGGTCCCGGGTTCCGCGCAAATGTCACTCCGCGCAAGTGTCACTCCCGGGTAACGTTCAGCTCACCACACTTGGAGCAAGCGTGACGTCATTATGACGTCACACGCTGTATCGACGATACCAAAACACCTATCGACTATCGCTAGTGTTCGAGGGTAAACATTTACACGTGTGTCTGCTTTGTGCTTCGAAGTTACCATTACCAGTATCACCGTGATTCTAATTTCTAAACCGTGTGAATCGCCGCGATTCCAGCATCTTGTATGATTTACCATGGAACGGACAAAAATTGAGTTAGTTTTGTTATAATATTTCATCCGCCAGTAACTAATTTATCGTCTCTTCGTTGTTATGAAAGTTGTGTTGTGAACCGAGAAAAGTAAATCTCAACAAATGAGTCAATAGTAAGTATAGTTTAAATTTTTGTTACTTGTGACTAAATTTTATCAAATTAAACAAATGTGATATTGTGTTGTAGAGATACATTATATACCAATCAATATTTAGAGAAAAGTTTAATAATGCTCATGATTTTCTAGATGCAGTTCCCACTATGAATACTTGCTTATTCTGAGAAGCTTGAAGATTCAAGACAACTCTTGAACTCGCGGCTTAAATGTGACATTACTGATAACATAAGTGTGTGTGTAGAAACTATGTGTGACTGAACAGTGTTTCATTGAAATAATTATGTGATATTAAATGGTTGAAAAATAAATGTGAAATACACATTGTCCCATAGTCCAATACCTATAAATTTTCTGCTATGGAATGAGGGTGATGTTGGTCCCTTTCCCTTGAAATCTTGAATTTGATGGCAGATTTACTTGTAGCATAGCCTGAGGTCTTAGTTGGGTTTTAAAGCCATTGGTTTACTTTTAAGTTCTATGGTAAGAAAATGAAAATGTGAACACAGATCTTCCAGTTGAAATTTGACACCATGAATAGTTAAAGTGCAATACTTTAGGCCTACTTGGAGATAATTACAAAAAACGTAGGCTACTTGTGTATTTTTATTTATTTCCTTTTTTGTTCTCTACTCCAAACATTGTACTGAAATGCAACCTGACATTGGGCAAGTCAGAATAGGTGATGTGATAGAGGTACTGTGATGATTCCATAAACTTTACACTTTCAAACATGCCAAAGGAGTCATGCTATGTTAACAAGGCTCTGTAGCAGTAATGTATCTTATTGGGAGCAGGATTAAATATATGTTCTACTTTTTTCTAAATATATTCAAAGAAGTTCTATTGTGCTGACAAATACAGTATAGGTCCACTTTACAATTACCGGTAAAGCTGTGGTTGACCAGATACAAATCACAATTGTTGCTGAATAGGCTTGGCCCAATCATTTATAGCATGGATTCAGTTCCATTTCAGTTGTCGTTTGAATTGAATAACTCAGAGGTAACAGTGTTTGTGATCAGATCTGGTCCTTGTAACCATAGGGTAACATTTTACTTATTGTGTCACCAGTCTAGAGTGGCAAGGGCTGTTCAATGTTCTTTGAAAACTCAATCACATGAGAATCAGTGAGATAATCCTTTATGTTGACTATGAAATAATTAATGCTGTTCCTGATTGTATGTTCCCTTGACTGGTAAGTAAGTTAAAGTTTCGGACATTACTGAAGCATGGGATACCACCCATCACCTTTGGTCAGTAACATTTATATATTCAGTTTCTTTACTGTGGAAGTTCCATTGCAAATGAGTTAGTATTTTTTTTAGTGCCCATAGCTTAAAATATTTATATAACAAGTCTGAACATTTACCAATAATTTGTTTTGAAAAATATAGCAAATACAATTGTGGAAAAAACGAGTCCTGTTTTTCTTCAATTTTGACATTTTATTAAACTGGAGCCTTTGTACCCAACTCTTTTACAAAACTGAAATGCTAAAATTTGCTCCCATAATTTCAAACTTGCTTAAGTGCTGCCTCTTAATTTTGTTCCAAGCAACATGGTAGTTAAAGTGTAGTCTGATTTATTTAAGCTATTTGCAATTATAACAGCAAGTTTTACAAAAATCTTCATACCTTTATCGAGAATTAATTGTGCATAAATTAAGTAGTCACATTAAATACAATGAGCAAAGTGACAGACTTCAGGCATACATCAGACTAACCAGTGCTCCCATAAAAAGAGTTAAGAGATACTTTTTGGAAGGTAAAGTGCATCAGACAGATTTGGAAAACAAGAAACTCTCATTAAAATCTATTTATTTGGCTGTAAACAACTGTGCTGTTACACATGGCTTTGTTAGTAGACATTACATACAACTGGTTTATATAATACCATATATTTTTATCTTTTATACAATTTATTCAGTTGTTACATGGAATGCAAATACTTGGTAGAAAAGTTACAACTTTCATTTTTGAAGCACATTTTATAGATTCTTACATTATTTAAACTACATATAAGTTTGTATGCTATAAATAACAATTTGGTTTCTTCTTTTTGCAACATTATCATCATCTTCCTCCTGTCTCTGAATCTTGCCCACTCCGTCAGATTACATCAAACATTTGTACAACAAATATGAGCAAAACTGAACATACAAATTACAATTCACATGCCCTTCTCTCTCTCTCTCTCTCTCTCTCATTTCCAACAAGATAAGGTACCCAGTAGTACTTTTATATGTTCACTAGACAAAAGAAAAAAACTTTCTTTAATGCAAAATGAAAACAAATGTTTAACACTTGTGTGTATTCCACCACTGGTCTGCCCTCTATCATCTACTTAAATTTAGCTGGTGATACTCTTTGTGCTTTCTAGCTTCGCTTCACACATTACAACATTGATGCAGTTAAATACAACACAAGGCATGGTTGACTTTCTACAAAATGTCACAACTACCATTACTGGCATATACATTTTTTTTCCCAGCTGCCTTAATATGATGGTATTCCTTATCATGACACTTGCTCTGAAACATACCTAAATCAGTAGGTTTAATGAAAGAATCATAACATTATAAAGATTATGATATTTAAGCTGTTAAAATTCTGTGTGACTTAATGGTAGCCAGACCTACAGTGATTACAATTGTCTCTCTTCATTTGTCTCCTTTCTGTGGACAACAGTGTCTGCCAAATGCCAGCTATCCTTTAAAGTAATATGTAATGTATGGTGATACTCATATTTTGGATTGTTTGAAAACTACTGAGGAGTTGGTGTTATCCAATTGTTGATATAACACATATAACCTATATTTATGATACAAGATTAAACTTAAAAAGAAAAATCATGTTTGTGACAAAATAGTTGTACTAAGTCCACCGCATGCGCCAAGTAATTTGAGAGCTTAACAATGTAAGGATTATTACCCACATGACATTTTACCTTGGCCTTTCTGTGTTAATGTCACATACTGTTCACTGTGATACACAGTAATGGCTTAAGGTGGTGGTGGCAGCAGTGGAAGTGCCCAGAATGTGTAAACAATCGATAATGTGTGCAACGAAACAGTAAAAATCTTTATCTACATTTCAGATGGCAGTATAGAATGTAACTAAAGTCTATTACTCATGTAACTTTACATTTTGCAAGGCTTTATGCAGGTCTACAACACAAACATTTTTTTTTTTTTTTTTTTTTTTAATTATGCCTAAACACAATCATTACCGCGGGTTGGAATCATTTCGGAACAATTTGGCAGTAACCAAAAACTGTTTCATAGAGCAACAGAGCATCATATGGTCAACTGAAAATAAAGCATCCTGTAACTTTTGCAAACTTATTTTTAAAGCCCAGCATAACATCACCAAGTCTGTTCATGAGGTGCTTGCTTACTTACATAATTATATTAGTGGCACAAAACAAAAACTGGACCTTCAGTCAGCATGTTAACATAATTCAGAAAATATGGGCCACTACATAAGCATTAAGGGGGGGGGGGGGGGATAAAATAACTGTACCGTTACAATAAACTTACTAACCACATCAAGACACTGGAAGAATAGTAAATATTCTTTGTAGGCCTAAGTGTAAAAATTATTTGCAAGGTAGGTGTTATTTCATTGTCAATGACTCTGTGCCCTCAAAACTTGTTTCTTTAATGTAACTGATACTGCAGTTAGTGTGTGCTGTTATTTAAATACACTGACCTATAATGGTTATCATATTACTTTACACACTTCAGTTACTTATAGTATCAGTTTTACTGTTAGGTGCCATACATTTTTAAGATGTATCATGCACAGCTAACTGGATGCTTAGATAAATAAAAAGTTCCTGCAGTTTCATTTCCAGTGCCATACACTTTTAACTCAAAATTTATGCATACATATGAAATAAGCTGAGATCTTTACTATAATTGGAGCAATTAATATATCAGTATTCCAGTGCAAGTGTTTTTCTCTTCTCTCTCCTGTGTGAATGTTTGATAAGAATTTTTTACTCCGTAGATGCAGACATTGCTACCATTGGAAACAGTTTAAACACAAAAGGCAGGAGATTTCTTCTCTTGAAGTTTATCTGAATTGCAACTTTTATAAACTTTCAGGACATACATAACAAATTATGGTATTGACAAATATAAAAAATAGAAATCGGATGACTTACCAAAAGGACCGGCTTGTCGATAGGCACAAATAATCACACACACACACACACAAGCTTTTGCCACCACTGGCAGCTTCTTCAGGAAAAAGAGGAAAACGGGAGGAGAAAGGGAAGGATATGGGAGTTTTCCTCTTTTTCCTGAAGAAGCTGCCAGTGGTGGCAAAAGCTTGTATGTGTGTGTGTGTGTGTGTGTGTGTGTGTTTGATTATTTGTGCCTATCGACGAGCCGGTCCTTTTGGTAAGTCATCCGATTTCTATTTTTTATATTTGTTTATCCCACCAGGAAAGTTTCCTTCTATAAATTATGGTATTGGGTACTTCAGTGGAAGGCTACGTTAAACTAGCATGAATGGTTATCGAACAAAAGAATCTTATTCAAGAACACATAAACATTATAACAACCATACAAATGGTAGTTAAAAATTCCAACTATAACTGGCATGGGTACTCTGAAAATAAGATAAATGCCTAGCAGAAGATTAATTGAAGCTCTAGAAAATGAAATCTGAAACTGCTTGAAAAGCCCCAAAAATAAGACTATCTCTGTATGTGACTGATGCTTTGACACACTCCGAGACATGACCTACGAAGTACTGTCCATATGTTAAGAGCTGACCATTAATTAGATGCTCCATCATAACATAGGCAAAACAAAGCTACATACAAGGAATGCAAATGAGAGGAGAAATGGTGACAAATACCCCAATTAAAATACCAAAACAATGTAGGGAAAGGACAGACTGTTCTGGTCCCGTCACAGATTATGATGTGACAAATTAGACTAAACTAGACATACATCACATCCAATTTTTTTTGTCTGGACACACAGAAATGAGATAGGTTTTCCTCAAACTGAATTAATCATGATAAAGGCCAAATCAGTCTCAAAGTAAAGAGTATTACGGCTCACCTGTAGACAGGGATACCGCCCTTCAGCTTTGACCCGTGATGTCATCCCAGCGCGGTAGTTTTGAGGTGCGTGCGTGATTGTAGAAGGCGTGAATGATTATGTAGTGGTTGAGTTAAAGGCGATAGTTTGTTTTCAGACACAAAAGATTAATACTTTGTGTTTAAAAGGTGATCTGTAGCTTCTCCATGATGGTTAGGTGTAGGTTAACCGAGAGATTTCTTTATCGTATGAGAGCACTGAAGGCGCGAATTTTTGGGCTATGACCCGTGATCGATGGTACATTCTGTTATCTATAATAACAACAGATTATTTGTATCTACAATACAGAAGTATTACGATAGCCCATATACTGGTTTACCGACATCTTGCTGATGTCATGGGTCAAAGCAGATGGGAGGTATCCCAGTCTACAGTTATGCCAGTTTTACTGTAGGCAAATTAGTTCACCCAACTCCCCATCTGTTCCTTAAAAAAATGTAAATGGTCCATAATTTCCTTATTCTGCTACAGCTATGCATTATGAGTTTCAGATGTATAAACCAAACTCGTAGACACATTTGTATGTGCTTCCAAATACGAAATACATTGTATGCAAGTTGAGTTGAATAACTTAATTGTACATTCAGAAGTGCAAGGCATGTAAATAACAAATTGTTACAAAATAGATGCCACATTTTTACAACCCAAATACACATTTAATTAAATTGGAATGAAAGCTGTGGGCATATACAAATACCCTTTTTCTTCTGATACCCCAGAAACCATTCTTATTGGAATCCATGAACGTAACAACCTAATGTACTGTACAAAAAAGACTAAAATACTTTTTTTTTTTTTTTAAATATTTGTTACACTTGTGCTAATGGTATAGGTACACTATGTGAACCACTAAAATAAACGATGAAAAATAGTTTCTGTAATTTATTTGGAGGGGATAAAAAGAAACATTTTCTATCAACATATACACAAACACATGGTAACATCCCAAAGTTCATCTCAAACTCTTGATTTTGGAAGCATTTGAGACCTGAATTCCCTACAATCTAGTAGGCCTATTCATTTCAATCAGAATTTGGTGTTGTCTGCACAAGTTACAATATTTATATAATACTTGGCAAATCAATACATCACGCACACTACAGAAATTATAGAAACATTTCACTAAATGAGAAATTTCTATCAGAAAAAGTGAAAGAAACCCCTCAACGCATTTTGAATATTTACATGTGTTTAGTTGACTTAATAGGGAAGTTCCTGAATATATTCGAAACACGAATGTTTAGAAAAAAAATATTTATAAATGGCTCATAACCACTATATCGGGATAAACTTCGGATGATACAAGATGTTTGTTTATAACGTATCGTACGGAGAACGAGATATTTTTATTCTACCACTAAATATAGCAATACACAAGAATGCTACTTTTACACCATATTGCAGTCGTACCAATAACAACTTGTTTATTATGATACGACAGCTAACCAAACAAAGTCTCAAAAACTGCACTAGCACACAAGGAGGTTGCTAGCAGACGACATTTGCACACAGCAACAAGTGTGCGATCGCAAGTCGATAGCTGTTCGTGTGGTCTTCGATACAGCGTGTGACGTCAAAATGACGTCACATTTGCTCCAAGTGTGGTGAGTTGAACGTTACCCGTCACTCCCCGCAAGTGTTCCAACCCCTCCCTGCCGGCGAGAAGCAGGAAGCGTGGAGCGGCTCACTATGGCCGTACCCTAACAGTTAAACACTGTACTCTTGGCTGATTGATACCTTTTCCTTTTTATTTTATGTGAAATCTTTATTCCTTGTGTAATCTATGGTTTTATTACAACCTTTTGTTTAATTTGACTTACTTTTAGAGGGAAACAGTTTTCAAACATGATACTGACATTTTTAAAGATATATGTTATTTTTTCGTTCATGCCGTGAGCACTATAAACATCTTTCCAGTTCATATTTTTGAGCAGTTTTCTAAAATTCTCTCTTTTTTTTTTTTTTTTTTGTGTGGAATGACTACTCTCCTGTATGCAGATTTAGCAGTCTTCAAAATATACTTAGAATCTGTACCTAAAAGAAGGAGCTGCTTATCATGATCTGATAGGCCATTTATTATTGGTTTTATGATATGATTTTATTCCTTTGATTGTCTATAAATATATTATCAGTGGCTGTCCCAGAGGATTTAATTATCCTAGTTGGAAAGTTTACAATATGGGTTAGATTGAAAGATAATGTTACTGACTGCAATACATGTTTACTGGGAGACTGAATAAGAAAATCTATATTAAAGTCACCAGCAACCATGATTTCTTTGTTTCTTCCTGTTAAATAATCTAATAGAGCTTCTAGATGATTTAGGAATAGGTTATAATTTCCTGCGGATGCTCAGTAAATAGTTACCATTATATACTATTTGTTGTGGAACTCTACTGCTGTTGCACAAGATTCTAAATACTACTCTAGACAAAATTTATTTATATCAATATTCTTGAATTTATAGCAGTTTTTAATAAATGTGACAATTTCTCCTCCCTCCTTACCTACTCTACAGAAGTTGTTGTGGTCTTCAGTCCAGAGATTGGTTTGATGCAGCTCTCCACCCTACTCTATCCTGAGCAAGCCTCTTCTTTTCCTCATCTGCTTACTATATTCATCTCTTGGTCTCCCTCGACAGTTTTTACCCCACACAGTTCCCTCCTACGCTAAATTCACAATTCCTTGATGTCTAAGAATGTGTCCTACCAATCGATCCCTTCTTTTGGTCAAGGTATGCCAGAAATTTCTTTTCTGCCCAATTCTGATCAGTAACTCCTCATTAATTATGGGATATACCCACCTAATCTTGATCACAATGTACACAAGACAAGGAATTCCGCTACCTTTGCAGTAAACTAACTCACGACGGAAGAAGCAAGAGGGACATAAAAAGTAGATTAGCACAAGCAATGAGAGCATTCATGGAAAAGAGAAATCTACTGCTGTCAAACATCGCCCTGGACTTTAGGCAGAAATTTCGCAGAACATAAGTTTGCAGTATAACATTGTATGTAACTTGGACTGCTGGGAAATGAGAACAGAAGAGAATTGAAGCATTTGATATGTAGTTTATGGAGTTGTACAAAATATCACGTAATTTTTTTGAGGTACTGCTTTTAAGTTTATGTTTTAAAGCCATAAATGCCTGGGTATTTATGAATTTTGGGCATTTGCCCAAGCATTCATTCTAGGCATTTGCCCCAACTTGCAAATGTCGAGGCATTTTACATCACTAGGGGAAAAACAGAATGGAAACATCAAGCAAATAATTGAGGATGTAGGTTGTAATGGTACTCTGAAATGAAACGGTTGGCAGGTCGCATCAAAGCAGTCAGAAGACTGATGACTAGGGATGCAAACGATAAATCTACGTTTTGAAAACATCGACGTTTTGCCCCAAAACATCGATGTTAACAGCCATGGTTTGAACATCGATATATCGCCTATGTATCGGTGGTAGAAGTCGAAAACTATCAACACCGTTAAATTCTGGTTCTAAGCCTTTTTACTGTATATGAGAAGGATGTTCTACAGTATTGTATGTTACGTTTAGAAAACAAAGGTAGAAACAAATATTTGGGTTTTATTTCCGATAAAGTGATAATTTGCGAATGTGTGGTTACGTTACCAAAAAAGAAAAAAAAATACACATTCACAGTACTGACAATTAGCAGTCATCAGCTGAGGTGGACAAGGACCTCGGGACTGCAGGCAGACTGTGTCGAGAGAGCGTTTCCGGTGAGCGAGGACTGGGCGGCGTGGCATTACCGCGAAAACACGGACGGCTTAGGGAGGGTACGGGCTGCAGGAAGGTTGTGACGTAGTAAACAGGTCAGACTGGGTGCAAATGTCGCAGATTTGGGGTTGGGTGCAAATTTCACTGGGTGCTTTTGTCACATATCCCCCTACAACCGGCTTGAAGTTAGCTTCGGATTTGTTTCCGGAAAAACCATGCGGGCGGTATAACTCCCAGGCGCAAGCGAACCAAAGGAGAGTAGTGCCAACCGACACGCTAAAAACCGACTATACGCTCAACAAATCAGCAATGCGAGTTACTTCAGTGATAGCACACACGTCCAAGTACTACGTGACAAAATCTGAAGGCAGATTATCAAGCCGATTATGAGATATGATTTTTCGAATATCGTTAAAATTTCCGGCGTCGTACCGAAATGCCTTTCCGACATACATTCAAGGTCGTGTAACTAAAGAATTACTAGTCGTCGGCATATGTCACTCTGTATACGTATAGAACGCACGTCCAAGTACTACGTGACAAAACATGAAGGCAGATTAACGAGCCGATTATGAGATATGATTTTTCGAATATCGTTAAAACTTTCGGCGTCGCTCCGAACTGCGTTTCCGTCCTACATTCAAGGGCGTGTAACTAAAGAATTACTAGCCGTCGCCATATGACACTCTGTATACGTATAGGACACACGTCCAAATAGTACGTGACAAAAAATGAATGCCGATTAAGGAGCCGATTATGCGATATGATTTTTCGAATATCGTTAAAATTTCCGGCGTCCCTCCGAAATGCCTTTCCGTCCTACATTCAAGGGCGTGTAACTAAAGAATTACTAGTCGTCGCCATATGACACTCTGTATTGGTATAGAATTAAAGTCCAAGTACTACGTGAAAAAAAATGAAGGCAGATTAACGAGCTAATTATGAGATATGATTTTTCTAATTTCGTTAAAATTTCCGGCGTCCCTCCGAAATGCCTTTCCGTCCTACATTCAAGGGCATGTAACTAAAGAATTACTAGCCGTCGCCATATGACAGTCTGTATACGTATAGCACACACTATGTGACAAAAAATGAAGGCAGATGAACTAACTCATTATGAGAAACGATTTTTCGAATAGCGTTAAAATTTCCGTCGTAGCTCGGAACTGACATTCCCTCCTACATTGAAGGGCGCATAGCTAGAAAATTGGCTTTACATTTTTGTTAACGATAAAGGAATTTATATATAGAAAATGAATTGATCTTCCGAATCCATGACCTAATATCTCATTTGGGGGGAGGGGTGCCGTTGGTCGCAGTCTGGGCTGGAATGAGTCATTTACCAAAAGGGGGGGGGGGACACCTCTGCAGAAGTGTACGCTTGTATTGCTTCTCCCTAGTGTTGCCAGATTGAACTCGAGGCATGCCCGTAGACCAGACGTGCCCCCCTCCCCCTTGGCCAATGACTCACCCCACCCCCAACTGCGACCAACTCCCCCCCCCCGTAACCAAGATTACTCGTGAATGCTAAATATATATATATATATATATATATATATATATATATATATATATATATATCCCCCTCCCCACCCATTGCTAGGGGTGCATGTCGCAGCTGACCGGCCAGGCCGCCAGTTGCTGTGGATCAACAATCGGCACACTTCAGTCGGCGTGGCAGCAGAAGTGGCGGCAGCATCAAAGCTACTTACATCAACAGCTGCACGTTGGAAGAGTTACCGCTGGCGGCTCCGCGCACTGTGAAGGATCGCGCGCCACGGAGAAGAGCTTCTCACTGGCTCCATGTGAAGGGGCACAGTTACCGTCTGCTCCCTGTTACGACCACTTGCTGCCGTGCAAAGAAGTAAAGTTGAGGGCATAAAATGATTAAAAGTAATAGTGCTGTCCTTTCTATGAGAGATAAGATTATTCGAATAAACCAGTTTTCCGAACACCCACGTTCCCCAATTAGTTCGGATAATCGACGTTCTAATGTAATATCAATTAAACATTATATACCGAAGTACAGGATATCAACAACGATCGCGAATTGTATAGTGAATTGATCGACAGTGCTATACTACGTACGGCGAGAGTTGAGCTCTGACAGCTAGCAGCGCAGTGACCACGGTGCGCGAGGCTGCTCCCGCCAGAGTTTCGAATCCCCCCTAGGGCATGGATGTTGTGTCCTTAGTTTAAGTTACGTTAAGTACGAGGTAGATCTTCGCTACATGAGCGTAGTACTTAAAAAGGGCCGTAAAAAAAAAAAAAAAAAAAAAAAAAAAAAAAAAGACAGAGATTTAAGATGAAGGTTACATTCACGCCCGGAGATGAGAGTCATTGGCCCGTAGACCCGGAGAATTCATTCCAAACCCGGGCATTCCGGGCGGCGCCCGGAGATCTGGCAACCCTACTTCTCCCTCCTTTTTTCTCGGGCGTAAACACTCGGTGAGATTCCCACTCTGTTTGTCGTATAATACTTAAAATATCGATACGACAGTACTACTGACGACAGCGACAACAAAGTGCAGGCAGCAATGGTGATTAACAGCACCAATACGATTATTGCTTCTGCTAACAATTGTATGCATCTGTTGTTGGACGAGTCCAGCTGTTGGTCCCAATGAGCTAGTGGGTTGCGAACTGGTTACATTGATACTGATTCTTTACAAAGCTGCATTAACCGTTTGACTGCTGGTGGCATGCTTACTGTATGGGACGTAGCGGCCTGCTTTGTCGGACACTAATCCGTCTACCTGTGCTGATCGGTTTCCGGCTGGGCCATCCCCATGCCTGAAAGGCCAGCGTGGTCAGCTTCGCCGTGTGCTCAGGCGTGCGGCAGCGACCACACCCTGCACTTCTGATTCTGGTTGCCACTGAGGTGAAGTGAATACTCTCACTGAAAGATAACAATATTGCTTTTATATTTTCTCTGCTTGGTATCTTCTTCACAGAGACGTTAAAATTATTTCTGCGCTAAGAATTATGTATTTTCCATAATTTTCGACACGATTTTATTAGTTTCTTGTAAAAACGATTATCATGCGTCGAGTAGTTTGGTCTTCATTGTTAGCTACCCACCCACAATCTACTCTTTTCTAGGTGATAATTACCGAACTGGTTGTCTAATTCATCCAGTTTTCTCTTAAAAGGTCTTGAAACTTTTAAAATACTTCTAGTTGCTATCTGACCTTATGTGAAACCGAAAAAGAACGGGATCGAAAACCACTGTTCTTCCAGTGGAATACATCTTTAAAACATAATCTTTTCTGAAGAGTTTGTTTATATCTTCAGGTTCTTCGGATGCTGAGTTATTGTTCACTGCAGCTCTCGAAGAAGTATCAGGCTTGTGTGCTATACCTACTGTGTTCAGAGCTCAGGAATATTAGTGTCAGATGTTGCTGAAGACTCATCACTAATACATCATCGAGGTATTCATCCTTACTGCCCCTTCCAGTATCTACAAGATTTCATCATTTCTGCAATCTTCTCTCCATAGAACAGAGCAGTTTACAGTGTAAACCCCTACTAATAATTAGCTTCAAAATGATGTAAGCATCTACATGGGATACTCTGCAAATCACATTTAAGTGCCTGGCAGAGGGTTCATCGAATCACAATTATACTATTTATCTCCCATTCCATTCTCGAATAGCGCGTGGGAAGAAAGAACACCTGGATCTCTCTGTTCGAGCTCTGATTTCTCGTATTTTATTCTGATGATCATTTCTACCTATGTAAGTGGGAGTCAACAATATATTTTCGCATTCGGAGGAGAATGTTGGCGATTGGAGTTTCGCAAATAGCCCACGTCGCAGTGATGAGCGCCGTTGTTGTAATGATTCCCATCCCAGATCCTGTATCATTTCCGTAACGCTGTCTCCCCTGTATCGTGACAATACGAAACGAGCTGCCCTTCTTTGGACTCTTTCGATGTCCTCCGTCAAATCCACCTGATAAGGATCCCACACTGGGCTGCAATACTCCAAAAATGGACGGACAAGCATAGTGTATGCAGTTTCTTTTGTAGTTCTGTTGCATGTTTTAAGGGTTCCGCCAATAAAACGCAGTCTCTGGTTTGCCTTTCCCACGATATTATTTACGTGTTCTTTCCAATTCAAGTCAGGAGTAATAGTAATTCCTAGATATTTTGTGGAGTTTACGGCCTTCACTTTTGATTGATTTATCTTGTAAACAAAGATTAACGGATTTCTTTTCGTACTCTTGTGGACGACTTCACACTTCTCATTATTTAGAGTCAATTGTCAATTTTTACACCATACTGATATCTTATTCAGATCGTTTTGCAGTTAGTTTTGATCTTCATATGATTTTATTAGACGGTAAATGACGGGTCATCTGCAAACAACCTAAGACAGCTACTTAGATTTTCCCCTAAATCGTTTATGGAAATGTAGCACACGGTTCGGGCTGACCGTTCAGTTGAAGTGTCTTCAGGCTGCTTCTCATTATGATTCATGAGGTACGCAGGTTTCAATCGATCAATGGAGATATTCTTGACTTGGTCTTTTATTTTAACAACAAAAAAGTTTGGGGTTCTGTCTATTACTTCGTATGGGCCTTCATATGGATGTTCTAATGCTTTTTTTAACTCGGTCAACTCGCACAAATACATGTGTTGACTCATTGAGATCCCTGTGTATGAAAGGTCTTTCTTTTGCTTTGTGGGAGTATTGTACAGGCTTCAGACGATTCATGCACTGCTTCAGTTGTGAAACGAATTGAGGTAAGTCTGCATCCAATTTTGTTGCATACTCTTGAAAAAAATCACCTGGTATTCTGACGGGTGAGCCATAAACCATTTCTGCAATTGTAGCATTACTGTTCTCTCTGATGGAGCATCGCAGGCCAAGGAGGATTACAGGTATTACTTGAGTCCATTTGGCAGTTGCATGGGTACGGATAGCTGCTTTAAGTGTGCGATGAAATCTTTCAATTTTTCCATTTGATTGAGGATGGTATGCTGTAGTTTATATTTCGTTACAATCACATAATTTTGACAGTGCTCGGAATAGCTCAGAGTTCAACTGCCTGCTTTGATCAGTCACTATCTGATATGGTGTTCCAAACCTAGTGATCCAACAATTGAAAAATGCTTGTGCTACTGCCTCTGCTTGTATGTCCCGAAGAGGTACTACTTCTGTCCAGTTTGTAACTCTGTCAATGCATGTTAAACAATAAATATATTCTTCAGATGGAGGCATTGGTCCTATCAAATCAAGGTGAACAATTTTGAAACGTTCATCGTTACTAGGAAAGTGTCCTACTGGTGTTTGAATGTGCCGTGATATTTTGTTTTTCTGGCATGCAATACATGTTTTTGCCCAGTTTTTGACATCCTTTTTTAAATTGATCCAGACAAATCTTGATGAGATCATTTTTACTGTTGTCTTAATGCCTGGATGAGCCAGATTATGATAGTGTTGGAAAATAGAGTATCTAAATGGTTTAGGAATATAAGGACGAATGATTTGTGTTGACACATCACACCATAGCTGTTTTCCTCCATGTGTCAGATGGTGTTTTAACTTCAGTGATGTATGAGGGCTGGTCTGTAGTTGACGAAGTTCTTCATCATCTTCTTGTGCTTGGGCTATCTCATCATAGTTAACTGGAACTAGCTCTTCAAGCCTTGATAGACCATCAGCAACAACATTTTCTTTACCAGATATATGACGTAGGTCAGTGGTAAATTGCGAAATGTACTGGAGGTAACGTAATTGAATTGGTGTTGCTTTTTCATTCTTTTGTTTAAATGCGTATGTTAGAGGCGCATGGTCAGTATAAACAATGAAATATCTTCCTTCCAACAGATATTTGAAATATTTGACAGCCATATAGATGCTAAGCAGCTCTCTATCATACGTGGAATACTTCTTCTGTGCTGTTGTAAACTTTTTTGAAAAGAATCCAATTGGTCTCCACTTTTCATCTTGCCATTGTTCCAATGCAGCACCTGCTGTAAAATCTGATGCATCCACAAATAATGCAAGTTGATTGTTCAAACCAGGAAATGTCAAAAGTGCAGCATTTGCTAGATCTTCTTTGCATTTTTCAAACTGAGCAATTGCTTCTTCTGTCCAGTTAATATGTCGTCGGTCCTTTTTTGTTGTTCCTTTTAGGAACTCATTCAGCAAGGCTTGGTTTTCAGCTGCATGTTCCAAATGTCGACGATAAAAATTGATGATCCCTAAGAATTTTCTAAGTTCACGGACTGTTTTGGGTCGTTTGTAGTTCATTATTGCTGCAACTCTCTCTGGATCTGGCTTTGTTCCAGCAGGTGTAATTAAATTTCCTAAAAATGTTAGCTGTTGTACACCAAATACTGATTTGGAAACATTTATGACAAGACCATACTTATTCAACTGCTCAAAAAGTAAATTTAGATGCTCAACATGTTGTTCTGGTGATTCAGATGCTATTAGAATGTCATCCAAATATGGAAAACAAAATTCTAGTTCTCTCACAACTTCATGTATAAACCTTTGGAATGTGCTAGGTGCATTGCGAAGTCCAAATGGCATATAATTAAATTCATAGAGACCAATTTTGTGTCCCAGCCTCGTCGCCGCTTTTCTGTCTCGTTTCCGTCGTAGGTGTCGGTGGCCGAGTGGAATGAGACCGACACAGGAATAAAGATAACACGCTGGTGCAGGTACGGAGGGGAGCAGCCAGAAACTAGAAACACTAGAGTAAATTAGAACGAGATATATATTGCACAGAATTTATACAATACTTAACTTTTACATAGTACTACAGAATGTTGATACATAGTTGAGCTAGAGTCCTGCCTAGTGCCTAACTGATAGCCAAGTCTTCACTGGTGCCTATCGGATTACGAAGGTCCTAACTGGTTGCTATCTCAGTCCCAAGTGAACGATGTCGTTCACTGGTGGCCACGAGCGGAGTTGCCGCAGAGGGCGCTCGTGGCTGTCGTCGTAAGAACGCCGCGCCGTGCGTGCATGGCGGCGCGCGGCGAAAGTAGGTGGCGCGCACTTTGGACTTGTGCGACACCACAACCAAATGGTGTTATAACGGCTGATTTTGGCTTATCTTCTTCGGCTAGTGGAATCTGGTAATAGGCTTTGAGTAGGTCTACCTTTGAGAATATATTTTTATTTTGAAGCATAAAATTTACATCATCAATTCGTGGAATTGGATACCGGTCTGGGAGAGTCCTGTCATTCAGACGGCGATAATCTCCACAGACTCGACATTGACCACTTGACTTCTTAGCAAGGTGTAGTGGACTAGCCCATTGTGATTTTGATGGACGTACAATATCATTATTTAACAGAAATTGAAATTCTTGTTTAGCAATTTTCAATTTATGTGGGTCCAATCTACGAGCCTTACAGTAAACTGGTGGTCCAGGAGATGTAGGGATATAATGCTGCACATTATGCTTTAATACTCTTGGTACTATAGATGGTTTAGTTAGATCAGGAAAATTCTCTAAAAGTTTTGAAAACTGGCATGTTGCATAGAGTGAGCTTACTGATTCATTAGCATCCACAGTGGTTACTTCTGCTACAATTTTTAATTTTGTAGTGTTGTCTATCAACTTTTTATTTTTGAGGTCAACCAGTAGCCCATAATGATGAAGAAAATCGGCTCCCAATATGCCTTTTGATACGTCTGCTACTATGAATGGCCATTCAAAATTGCGTTTGAGTCCTAAATCAATGTTTAACAGTTTTGAACCATAAGTTTTTATCTGTGACCCATTTGCAGCATAAAGATTGAAGTCAGAGATTTGACCTTTTTTGGCTTTTCGCAATTGGTATAACGGACAAATCTGCACCGCTATCTACCCTAAAATATTTTCCACAATTTCATTTGCCGTTTTTATCGTATCTTGCTCTGCTTCTACTTCTACTGAGCGATCTTTGCCTGCGACTGCGAGTGTTTCGAAGCATTTTAATCTCATTTTGCAATTCATCAATTCTTACGAGAAGATCGTGTACTGACAAAGAAGACGATGTTGACGGAATGGAATAGGTGGAAGCAATTTGAACCTCGTCAACAGCGTTTAATTCGAACATACGATCTGCCATTTGAGCAATCTTGTCCACTGTTTCGTCAGATATAACTAAAATGCTTCGAATACTAGTTGGAAGTTTGTCAAGCCAAAGTGTTTTTAGTATCTTTTCTGATACATTTGTACCTGCATAGCTCCTCATTTTTCTTAATAATTGGGTAGGTTTCATGTCGCCAAGTTCTAAGCCACTCAAAAGTTTTTTAATTTGGCGCTCTTCACTTTCTCTGAATATGATCAGTAGACGTTCTTTTGCGAGATAATATTTGTTGTTCTCGTTACTCGTAACTAGATCCCATATATTTTCAACAAATTTTGGCTCCAGCTGAGCGAGTTAATAGTTAAATTTAGTCGCCTCCGTAACAATACCAGCGGTCGTAAATTGCGCTTCGGCTTGACAAAACCAGATGTCCGGCTTTTCCGTCCAAAATGGCGGTAGCTTAACGCTTACCTTATCAATTTCCACTTTACTGCTACATTCAGAACGATTCCCTTCATTACCGTTTGCTTCTCCTGTCGACATCTTGCGTATTGTTGGACACAGAATACGTCGAACTCAAGTTACGGAAATATCGTCGAAAATTACGCCGAAAAATTTCGTCGCAACTGTCGTCTTGTCGATCACGTCGGGGTCACCAATTTTGTAGCACACGGTTCATTAAACATTAAATTTAACACTTATTTTTCCATACATTTATTTACTTCTATCCTGCACATCACACATCATGGAAGCGTAATACAGTGACAAGAGAAGAACAGTTTTTTGTACTCTTTTTTGTTTACGATCAAAGATAATAACAGAGAATACCAATTAGCTTAATATAGCTCAGAAAATACAAATAGTAATTTGTCGTGTCCCCACAGAAATAAGGAACAGCAGAGGACCAATAACACTACCCTGTGGAACGCCCGATGGAACCTCTGCTTTAGTCAATGCCTTACCATTGATTATTTCTCTCTGGCAGGAAATCCCCTATCCAATTAAAAGCCGTTTGTGAGGTAAGGTGTCGAAAGCCATCTGGAAATCAAGAAATACGGAATCGATTTGTGTACCCTTGTCGATAGCACTCTTCACTTCATGTGAGTAGAGAGCTAGTTGTGTTCCACATGAACGATATTTTCTAATGCAAACGTAGGCTTCCGCGGCAGTTGTCACTATCAATAAAATTCTTCTGTGTCTGACACAAACCCTGATGAAGGCCACCTGCAATAGTGGCCGAAACGTCGGCAAAGTTTACAAAATGACGACGCGGTATAATACCCAGAAGAATTTTATTGATAGATATTTTCTAAATTCGTGTTGACCTTGGGTCAATAGATCATTCTGTTCGAGATAATTCATATGAACGATATTTTCTAAATCCGTGTTGACCTTGGGTCAATAGATCATTCTGTTTGAGATAATTCATAATATTTGAATACAGGATATGTTCCAAAACCCTGCTGCAAATTGACGTTAATGAAATGGGCCTGTAGTTTAGTGGGTTACTCCTACTGCCTTTCTTGAATATAGGTGTGGTCTGAGCAACTTTCCAATCTTTTGGTACAGATCCTTCTTTGAGAGAGCATTTGTATATGGCTATTAAGTAAGGAGCTGTCGCTTCAGCACAATCAGATAGAAATCTATTGGGTATACAGTCTATACCAAGAGACTTGTTCTTGTTAAGTGATTTTAGTTGCTTCACTACTCCGATGATATCTACTTCTACGTTAGTCCCCACCTGGAGATCCGAATAGGTGACTATTTTACCTCTGGAATATTTTATTCAAAAGGATGTCATCGTCATACAGAAATACAGTAGAGCTGCATGTCCTCGGGAAAAGTAATGGCTATAGTTTCCCCATGCTTTCAGCCATTCACAGTAACTACAGAAGTATGAAGCTAAATTAAATCCTAGATTATTTAAGATATCTATACCAATGGTCACATGATGTTGAGAGAAGCAACTAATGTCAATAGGGTTAGAGGAATCTATTTCATCCATACAGAAGACCAGTTCATCAAGTTTATTTCTGAGTCCTGGAATGTTCTGATCCAAACCATCAATGTACACCACTGTATATCTGTGTTACCTACCTTTAATATAAAAAATATTCCACACAAAATCAGCATACAATCTTTCTTAAAATTCATTAAGTTTAAAATTAGTCATGGCCTCTGTAGGTACTATGGTAGGAACCAGTGCAAACATTGCTGTAAAACATCAAAACCAGCCCCATGCATATCTGGAAGACAGTTCTTTGTGTGGGTCCCCCATCTCTCACCCATTATTCAATTAAGAAAAGTTCTTTCCATTGGAAGCTGAGCGTTGGTAAAATATGCAGGTGTGAAAGGTGTGGACAGCCTTTTCTGTGCCTGGCGTATCCTGAGCAGCCATTGGTTGACATATTGGTGGCTCAACAACCTCATCAAATAGACTGAATATGGATCTTATTCTGTATTTCCCAGTGGGCAGCCAAATTGCTTCATGGTGTACTGTGTCCAACATCTTTAAATAGGATGACTGTGTAGACCCAAACACATTACACCCATTATCAAGCCGAAATCACACAAAGGCTCTTTAAAACTGGAGCAGACAAGTCCTGTCTGCTCCACATTAAGTGTGGCTGAGACATTTTAAAATGCTCAGTGCATTGAGGCACTGTCTTTTCTAATTTTTCAGGTGCGGCCACCATGAAAGCTTGGTGTCAAATGTGAGGTCCCGAAATCTCATCATGTCTTGACAGTGCAGAACAGACTGCCATGCCCTTGTTGTAATGCTGAAAGAAGGACAAAATACAGAAGTCAGAAACAAATAAAAAACACTGGATAGGACATGTAGTGACTGATGTGATACTATTAATAGCTATGGCAAACAAAGTCATACTTAATACACTACCCTCAATGGCACTTTTTCTTGCATAAAGTAACCAGAGAGAGTGTCACCATTGTGATATTTAAAATAATGTGGATAAATAAAGGACTGAATAAAAATGTGAAAACCTCAAAATCCCCATTCATGGAGCTAACTGAAGACAAAAGCTGACATCCAGAAGATACAGGTAGAGGAAAGCCTGTTGTACAGCCATTTCCAGGAAGACTAGATTGTCAGAGATGGAATTATATATCTGAACCCATACTGAAAGTGACAAAGGAGCTCTCTGGATTTAACAAACAGACAAGGCAGCAGTTGACCAACAGCTCCAAGGTATGTCCCATGCAGCTGGGGAGGGCAGCACTACAATAGCTAGTAGGATACATATGGTGTTTTCTGGGGCTTAAAATAGTAATTACAATGGACTCCCTCCATGAGTCCAAGAACTAACCTGATGGCCAGATTAAGTTAAACAAGTTGAGGAGTTTCTCCTTGTTCTGCCTTGCAAGGTGTGGTAGCACACTAGCAGATTCTATTGTGACCTGGGGATGTGTCAGACAATGTAGAATACATCTTCCACATGGAGAAGAGGCAGTTATAATACTCACCAATGCTATGCGGAGATGGAATCCTGGAATACTTGATTCTGACTAGCATATCAGTAACTGTGGAGAAATAAACTCATAGTCTGCGCAATGGCCTGCAGGCTGGTCTGGAGGTTACCACTGCCCATCACAGTAGCCACTGAACACCTCCCTCCTCTGTCAGATACCTTCCTGGTGGTTTCCCTTACAACTGTAGTCTCAGTGGAAGTGTTAATGGACTTCAGGGACTGTTTCCAGAAAATCTTCTTGCTCTCTGAAATAATCTGGCAATGCTTGGCCCTTGCCACTTGAAAGGCTTTGAGGTTCTCTGCAGTCTGCCAGCACCTTAACTGATGCACAGCTACCTGCCTGGCCCTGATGGCAGAACACTATTTATCATTTCACCGAGGGACAGGCTTACTTTTTGGTCACCCTGGAGACCATGGAATGGATGCATCAGCAGCGTGCCAGTTCATTGCTGTAACTATGAAGCACACATCAAAGTGGATTTCTTTTGGGCTCTAACCTGTAAGACAAGTGAGTCCAAATCAGGAAGTGATCATTCTATGAAGGTCATCCACCATTTCTTTTTGAGTAATGTGGGCAAACACTACAGACTAAAGTGAGATGTCTATGGTAGAGAATAATCCTGTTGGAGTGGAGTGAGTTCTCTGACCTGTTTTTAGTAAATGCATACATAAGGACATGAGAAGACCTCTCAATTGCTGCCCCCCACTCCCACTCTCCACTGGGGCCAGGTAGTTGAATAACTCTAACCACAGTATATGTATTAAAATCCCCACAAAGGATGAATGGTTGGTTGGTTGTTTGGGACAGGGGAATCAAACTACTAAAGTCATTAGTCTCCCTGATGGGGAGGGAAGGAGTGAGGACAGGAAAGGAGGGGAAGGCAGAGGAAACACAGTCCAGGGAGGATAGACTGCATTAACTTGGGATCCCATGCTCACCATGCATATACTCATGAAATAAAATGTGCCCCCAGAAGGGGAGGGGGGCGGGGGAGGATGAATGTGTGGGAGAAGCTGGATAAAGTGGTTTTCAAGAGCCTCATCATTGAGTAAGTCATATGGAGGCAGATACCAGGATCATGTAGTCAGTCCTTTAGCTCCTCCACTTGTTATTATTTAGAGGGGACTAAACTGCTTGGTCATTACTCCCGTATTCCTAGCAAAGACATTTCAGTGTGATTCAAGTAAAAGAGATTCTGGTGCTGAAATCACAGAAGGGAGTACCTACAAGTATTATGTAATCTCAATGAACATTTTGCTGTTAACACAAATAAGAAAACACAAAAGGTATAAACAAAATGTTTAACTCAACTAAAATTTGACAGCAGAATACCTGACTGATCATGAAAATATAAAGGATGATCCAGCCACTCTGCACATGCTAAAACCTCTGATTTAAAAGCAGGTTAGACAAGATGAAAGTAACAACAGATTAAAACTGTTGGAGTAGGTGCCTGAAGGATCAGGCTTAAGTACCCATAATTAAATCATGTGATAAAAATCAGCTGTGCAAGTAAAATGTAAAACATTGGCAGCCATAGCAACATCACACCCTAGCTTAAAAGGAAGTGCAACTGGCAGGTTAAAAGACTGTTGCAAGGCAGCTAAAAGTGGGCAGTCCAACAGAATTTGTACCACTGTCAACAAAGGGGCACAGTGGCACTGTGGCGGGTCCTCCCACTGAAGAAGGTGGCAATGTGTCATCCATGTGTGGCCAATATGCAGCCAACACAGGACCACCAAATCCATATGAGAGGCCCTCAGTGAGGACATCTATATGGCTGTATAGATCTTTGCCGCATGAAGTTTGTTTGGGGCAGTCAAGTCAGCCCACTCAGAATTCCAAAGCCCAAGCACCTTCAGGTATAACACCAGCAGAGATTCCTCTCCTGAAGACCAATATCCAAGGGGCTTGAACCTGCTTAGCTAGCTGACCAATGAAATACCAATGTGGCCCAGGGTCTAAATAAAAACAACAGAATGATCAGACTCGCCAGTCTGCACAAGGGCTTATTAAAAGATCGTTGCGCTATCGACCACATGTGCAATGGGCTAGTGATGATAGCACAGAGTCAGCACTCACATCAGTGGCCTTTCTGCCATACATTGGCAGCACTTCCAACAAGACCGGCTGCATTTTGCATAAAAACAATGTAAAATGTGTGTTTCGGCCACCTTCAAAAATTAAGGCACTATTGGCATCCGTTAAGAATGATCTTACTTGTGCAAGGCAGGTATCTACCATATCCCATGTAGCTGTGGTATGTCGTATGTTGGTCAAAGTATTAGGACTGTTGAGGACCCTTGTATTGAGCATAAACATCACATACATTTAAAACAGCCAAACAAATCTGCTCTGGCCAAACACTGTCTTGACACAGGTCACCCTATGGAATACAACAAAATGGAAATTCTGGCATGCACTTCCAACTACTGGGACAGCATTATCAAGGAAGCGATAGAAATAAAACTAGGTGACAACCTTGTGACTAGGGATGGAGAGTTCTGCTTAAATTTCGCTTGGGATCCTGCTCTCTCACTTGTCAAAAAACAGAGGTACAAAACTAATCCGACATCATCTGTCGAGATCTGATGTTTATTATCGATATTTGGACCAGTTTCATCTTTGGTCATGTCAGCGCTGTGTGCTTGCTTGCTCGGTGTGTATTGTCTTTCCTCTTTACTTATTGAAAACCCAGGTTTTAAAGATTGTTGCAAATTGCTTCCTCACTGCAGTTTCGCCTATGGCAGGGTGGTATCCTGCCGAAATATCAGCTGACGTCAATTTTGATACCTGGCAGCATACCCATAAGTTTTTTGAAGTTGTTATTCCCAGGAGAAATTAAGGAATCATATTATCAAACTGTTTCACCTACACTTATGCAAGGGCTACACCAATGTATTTAGATGGATAGAGGAGTAGATGAAAAGAGAGGGATTGTGACAGGAGAGGATGGGCAGTGAGAGATTAGGAGGATGAGTGACAGAAAGGGGTCCCAAGAAGACATTGGGTAGAGAAGATAGGTGAGCAGTTTGGTGAAGGATAGTGTGGCAGAGAGATGATGGAAGGAAAAGATAGTCAGCTTGAAGATGGGTGAAGTAGGGAAAAGATAGTGGATGGGTGTAGGAGGAGTAGATAGGAAAATATCACCCAATAGCAGGAGTCAGGAGCAAATGAGTACAATATATGTGTAGGGTGGTGGGCACTTAAATTCCCCAAAAGGAGGAACGGTGGGGGAAATTGGGCAACAAAGCAGCAAGTTTAGTTAGAGACATGAACTCATCCAGGAGAAGATATACGCTGCAGATGGTCAATTCATGCATTGCCTGGATTCTGACTACCACTGCCTTGAGATTGGTGTGGAGAGGCACAGTAGAGCTGGGGACAGTGGCGAGGACATACAGACAGACACTGCCAGATACCTTGTCATATGTGAAGTGGTTTTTGTAGTAGCCCCAATAACCACAAAGAACAGGTTTCTGCTGTACAGGAAACCGTGTTTCCTGTAGGACTACACAAAAGGCTGGAAAGTGGCACAACCATTGCTGCAATTCTGACAAGTGGCAGAAAACCCCCCACAATTCCACTGCAGGATCATAATGTCTCCTGATCACTGAGGCATGCTGATGTTGAAGGTGCAGTGGGATTCATCATCTGCTGTTACTGATTGTGGAGGCAGAGCCACGATGTCCATAGCTTCCAAAGTCTTAGCAATTGCCAAGTTCTCAGGGGATGCGAGTGTCTCTACCTCATCCTCAGAAGCAGAGGTATGTTGTGGTGGCACTGTAGCCACCATGGATTCTTTCTTCTTATTCTTTTTCTCCTGCTGATCCTTAGGTTTCTCTGGCTGGGAGGTCTTTGTAGATTCAGTCTCAGGGACTGAGGATGCCCTTGAAACCCCGCTACCAGCAGTTGGTGGCTCTTTCAGCCACTAACTGATATCCACAGAATCCACAGAACCCGTGGGAGAAACCTTAGAAGGAAGGGTTCCAAGGGAGCTGGTGACTGGGTGACTGGGCTGGGATGATGTCGTTATCAGGGCAGACCCAGATCTCATCTTGGACATTCCCATCACCTCACCCAACTTGTTCTCCAGGCGCTTAGTTGACATAAATGATTCACCATCTGTTCCACTACAGACCAGGTATTGGACTCATTTCATCTTGTTCTCACGAGTAGCTAGGGAACTATATGTCCAGTTGCACACGATGTTTCTGACAGTTCAACTCTGAATTCAGACAGTGTCATGGAGTTACCATACTTTCTTTGAAGTAGTAATCCAGGCATTAATGACTGTTGTGACAATTATGTGAGAAAAAAGCCTCATGTACCACTTTCTGATACACACAGATATTATGTCTACTCAATGTGGGAAAAAAGCCTCATGTACCACTTTCTGATACACACAGATATTATGTCTACTCAATAAACTATCTAAATATTGTTAAAAACGAGATAGAATGGCTGGCCAGTACTTACCATTGTGCTGTACCGCCGATAGCCACACAAATGAAGAATCAGAAAAAAGAGGACAAAAAGGACAAGGGCAAGCTTTCGGAACACAGTTCCTTCGTCAGGTGGGAGAGAAGGGAAGAAGAAAGGATGGGAACAGAAGGGAAAGGTAGTTCACGACCTAGGTCATGAAGGTGGTCAACTACCTTTCCCTTCTGTTCCCATCCTTTCATCTTCCCTTCTCTCCCACCTGACGAAGGAACTGTGTCCTCTTTTTTCTGATTCTTCATTTGTGTGACTATCGGCAGTACAGCACAATGGTAAGTACTGGCCAGCCATACTATCTCGTTTTTAACAATATTTATCATCTCTGAGGAGATTTTTCATCATTAATCCAATAAACTATCTAGTAAATCATCTCCGCCCATGTGTCGATTATATTCCTGTGTGATATTTTACAGTTTTCTTTACTTTCTCTCATTAGGCGAATCTTTCTGTTGTTCCCTCTGGTTGTATTCCAACAAATGAAGATAGCAGAAGTGGCCTTCTCTCTGGCTATTTCAGTACAAACCTTTTAAATGTCTTGCAATTCAGTTGGCAAGCCATCAATGAGCAGATCAACAGAAGAATTTTCAGCAAGCAAATTTTCGAGGTATTCTTGTTGAGCAGGTGACACCTCTGAAAGAGCATCCAGCAAAGAGCAAGAAAGCTTTGATTCATTGTCATGTATATCTCCATCATTACTTCTAGGAGGATCTAGTGCATTTTCTTCATCACTATCACTGCCACTGTCCATATCATCTTCACTTTCACTAGGCACACTGGCAACTAGAAGCGGTATATCTTCTGGTTATAACCATCTTCTTGATCCTGTCTCATCTGTGTAAAAGATAGACATCTGAAATGGAAAGATTATAAAATATGTGTACAGAATTCCACCTTTTTATTCATCATGTAAACACATAATACTTACAAATTATGCTATTCGACTTGAAAACAAAAACATCTGTCATAATTAAGTTCATGGCTTAGAGTTACTGAAAAAACCTCTAGGTGAGAAAGTTACACATTGTTTCTGGTATTGAATTGTTTTTAAGTATCAGAGCTTGTGGATGTACTGGTTCCAAAGATGACGCAAGGTGCTGTTACACAGGGTTGATTTATAAATGAATCATACAATTAAGTTCCCACAATTTCTTATAGTTTACTTGAAACACGTTCATTATTGTATTTGGAAGGAATATAAAAAAATAGGCTACCACAATATATATTTTTAGTGCTTACCTTCAGTTCAAACAATGATTATTGATGAATAAAACACAATGAACTCATCACTCTGATCGTACACTGTCAACACTCAACATAACATTGCACAGAAGACCACTACTGTGAGAACTGCCCAAAACGAAGGCAACTGTGGTTTTTTCATGGGGAGTGAGCCTCAGAAAACAACACTTTATTTGCCTTCAGTGCAAAAGCATAGAACAGGCTAACTGAATCAAATTTGTTATGGCAGCCGAAATGTGGCTCAACCAAAGACAATCTTGAAGATAACTTGTTGTTTGTCCAAAGTCGATTATGTCTATTGCCACCACACAGCTGCCCCTCCCCTTTCCCTCGTCCTCACAGTGTGAAGTACTCATTTTCAGGTGATGGTGGGGCAGGGTAGCAACAGCTGGCAATGGTTGTGCACTTGGAGTGTGAGTGATAGACAACTTCGTGGAGTTGTCTGGCAGAGGTGACGGTCCGTGGAGGCGTCAAGCAGTGGGGCCAAAACCCTCAAAATCCCTGAGGCAAGGGGGCTGCCGAATACAATGTACCAGCTGGCATGAGGCTGAGGGTTGTGCAGCCAGGAGGGTAAGTATCACTCTGTTCACTCCTGAGTGAAGGAGAAAGGCTCGTGTAGTGTCCAAATTAAAAGAAGCAGGAGGGAAGAATCATTTCAATAACTTGTACGTACATTGTACATTGCTGGGGAGGGGGACGGGAGTACTGATGGCCGTACACAGGATGAAGATCAGGCCTTCATGCAGAAGAATCGCAATGTCAGAACGGAGTTGGGTAGGGATAGAAATCTCGAATTCCAAGACAGGAGTCCCAGGAAGACATTGAATGCAGAAGCCTTGGAAGGTGCAGGTGGGAGAGTGTAGAGACCTCGAACGGAGAGGAAGGGGAGGAGGAAGGAGGAGTCAGAGAGGCAACTCGAGCAGGAGGGGAGGAGGATTGCCTTTGACTGGAGGTGGGGAGGAGAGTTCGACATAAGCAAGTTTAATGCAGTTTACCAAAACAGTGGAGAGTAAGGTGAAAGTGTTGGGGGAGTGCCTGAGCAACCGATGAGGGCCTGAGTAAGGAGTGCTGAACAGAGGACGGACCGAGCTGCTCATAGCATGACGAACTCACAAGTTTCCAAGCTCTTGGGGACAATGACCTGCAAGGGAGAGTGACTGGAGGTGGAGGGGAGATCCTCGTGCAATGCTGATGCACCCAGTTTACCAGGTTGGGGAGGTAAGAGGGGCGAGGAACAGGAGATGCATAGACGAGTTCACCAGGTAAAAGTAAAGATGGTCCATAGACAAATTCGGCTACAGTGGCACAGAGGTTCTCCTTGTTGGTCAGTCATAAACCAATCAAAACAAGGGGAAGTGCCTTCATCCATAGGAGTCACGACACCAGAGAGAGGTTGGAGAGAGGTTTATAGGGTCCTGTGCCACTGCTCTACCAGCCCATTGCTTCAGGGGTGGTAGATAGAGGTGTGGATGCGTTTGATGCCACAGAGGTGGCAAGGGTTGGAAAAGAGAGTGGATTCGAACTGGTGGCCTTGGTCTGTGGTGATGACCAAGGGACAGCTGAACTGAGAAACCCAAGAATGAAGAAACACTTTAACCACTGTCTCTGCCGTGATTTTGGTGAGAGGGGTAGCCTTGGCCCAGCGGGTTGTCCGGTTGATAGCCGACAAGACATAACAGAAACCATCAGCCAGAGGTAGAGGGCCGATGAGGTCAATGTGGACACGTTAAAATCTGCCCGCAGGAATGGAAAAAGAGCCCAAAGGAGGGGAAGTGTGGGAGGTAATTTTCTTGGCAGGGAAGGCAGGCCTGAGCCCAAGTTCGACTTGACATCTCGCCAGATGAAATGTTCAGCGACATGTCTGGTCAACATATGGACACCAGGATGCAAAATCTCATGCAGTTCTTGGAGAAACCTCTCGCTGTGAGATATGAGGAATGAAGGAGTGAAGCTTATTGGTGGAATCATCACACAAAATTTCACCCTTGACCCAAGGAAAAGAGATGCGGGCAGGGTGGAGAGAGGAGGAATGATCGGAAACTAGTTACATGAGCTTGTCATCAGCTGATTGGAGACTGTCAAGGTTAGAGAGATTGATCTGGGAGGACAAGGCATAGACTTGGGAGAGGAAGTCGGCTACAATGTTGTCAGCGCCCTTGATATACCTGACATCAGTGGCAAACTGGGAGATGAAATCTAGATATCGGAAGCGTCTAGGAGAAGGGTTGGCCAGCAGGTGTTGTATTGCTGCAGCCAAAAGTATATGGTCAGAGACTACATGGAAAGGACAGACCTCGATCTTAGAGTTGAAGTGCTTAATGGCCTCGTAAATGGCAAGGAGTTCTTGCTCGAAGGCCAAATACTTCCTCTGAGCATGATTTAATTTTTTAGAGAATAATTGGAGAGGTAAGATATTGGTGTCTAGAGAAGAACGGAACTGATGACAGTGTCACTGGCAGGGCCGGCACAAGCCCAAGTGCTGCCCCATGCGAGCTGCCAAATGCCACCCCTCCTCCAACCCCACAATTTTTTTTGTTTTTTCAAAACATTAGTGGAATTTCATTTAAACAAATCTATAGCAAATGCCAGCAATCAATCGCAATTTTTGTTTTTACTTTTCAGATCTACCTAGGTTTTGGCCACTGAGTGGCCAGTCTCAAAAGCTTTTAATATGTGCTTACTTGTAAACTGCCAGGTTGATAGTTACGTTCATCATGGCGGTGTAGATGTAAACATAAAGCACTGAGAATAGCCACCCCGAAATATATGTATATCTGGAAAATAAAAACAAAAAATGCGACTGATATCTGAGATTCTCTACAGATTTGTGCAAAACAGTCGCTGGGCCTCAGCTCAAAAATAGAGTTAAACCTGATTGAAAAAATATAGCTAATTTTAATAAGCCTTGTGAATTTATGAAAATGTTAAAATCTGTGTGAAATCTTGTGGGACTTAACTGCTAAGGTCATCAGTCCCTAAGCTCACACACACACACTTCTCAACCTAAATTATCCTAGGGACAAAAACACACACTCATGCCGGAGGGAGGACTCGAACCTCAGCCAGGACCAGCTGCACAGTCCATGACTGCAGTGCCTTAGACCGCTCAGTTAATCCCGCACAACATGAACTTACAAAATTAACATAAATACACATTTTTCAGTTTTTGAGAACAGATCATGTATTCAACGGAAAACTGTATACAGTAAATAAATGTTGGCAAAGTGATAGTGTGCGAGTAGTATTGTCAAACAAAAGTGCCGGTCAGAGTTTAATTGTTGTTTATGCAGGCGCAGACGTGTGTTTCATGGCTCAAAAACCAAAACGTTTGACTATCACTGAGAAACGGATAGCGAAAATTTTGAACATATGTCTAAACCCAACTTATGCCAGGCTTACTACCAATGTCTTTATCCCTTGTAATTACTCGCTGCGCATTTACCCATTCGGAATACCTCTAATCATTGTAGGTGTTGGACATGTTTGACTAGTAATGTTCAACCATTTTTATCTAAAATGCGGGAAGAATAAAACACTCGGAAACTGTCATTGAAGGGCTTAGCAAAATTGCTTGAGGCTTAACACATAATCACAGTATCAAACATTGCATTTGAATTTCAAAATTAGATTTTGTCTTGTGCAATATAAGTTGTGAGCAAACGCAAGGTGCATACCAGACTGGCAATGCTCTATAAGAATTCTGGTGTGTACGCCAGACTCCTTCCCCCCCCCCCCCTCCCTGTGTTCCTATGGCATAAACACGACGGTGCTGCCACAGTGCTGAGGAAGAAATTAGTCTTCCTCCCTCCCCTTATTCAACAGGGGCTGCCAGCAGGTAGTCGAAGCGCCTTACCACAGTTCCCGAAGCCGCTCCTTCCGAGGTTTGCTTTCGAATCCCCTCTTAGGGATGAATGTTGAGTTTGTCCTACAAAAAAAAGGGGGGGGGAGGTGGGGCGGCAGATTTGCCACTCTTTGGAAAGTGCCGCACCGTGCGGCCGCATGTTTCACACTTGCCTTGCGCCGGCCCTGGTCGCTGGCAGCCTCAGGCTGAGGGTGAGCAATCATAATAGCATTCAATAGAAGGTCTTTAAGGAAAGAGAAAGTCTTAGACATCACAGGGGTCTAAGAGACAGTGCACAAGTGCCAGAAGTTTTCTTGCCTGCCGGTGCATCAGTAAGGGTCTTGAATGTCAGCAGCACCAGGCAAGTGCCAGTGATAATAATTAATAGTGCCTAAGAACCACCTCAACTCTTTGAATGTAGAGGGGAGTGGTAATTCTTTGATGGTATTGACCTTTTTGGAGGAGGGAATGCCATCAGCCATTAGCCAAAACAGTGTACCCCAGAAACTTAATGGAAAGTAGGTACAGTTGGTCCTTACTGTGGTTCAACTCAATCTCTGTTTTGGCCAAAGTGTCACAAAGAATTTGTAAGTGACGATTGCTATACTTGACAGAGGTACTGAATAGTAAAATGTTGTCTAAGTAAACCAAACAAAATTTTAGGGGAAGTAGAATCTCAGTGATGGAGTGCTGCCAGGTTTGTGTGACATTTTTAAGGCCTAATGACATGAAGCGGTAGTGGTATAAACCTATCATTGTCGTGATGGCAGTCTTCTCCACATTCTCTGAAGCCATGGGTATCTGATGGTACATACATTTACAGTTGGCCAAAATAAAAGAAATTAGGACCAGCAAGGGCATGAGTGAAATCAGCTACATTAGGGATGGGATACTTGTCCATGAACGTCTTAGCATTGAGCCTATGGTAGTTCCCACTCATTCTCCAAGAGCCATCACTTTTTTTTTACCAAGTGAATGAAGGGGAACTAACTGCTAAAAGAAGGTTCAATAATACCTGCCTCAAGTAACTCAGCGATCTGTGCTTCCACGTCCGCAAATTTTTCATCACAAAGGCGCCGTGGTTTGCTACACACAGGTGTGTCATCGTTGAGTCTGAGTCTGTGGACCATGCCATTAGTGACTACAGAAATGCACTGCTGAGGGTGGGAA
Organism: Locusta migratoria; assembly: GCA_026315105.1. Classification (NCBI taxonomy): domain Eukaryota; kingdom Metazoa; phylum Arthropoda; class Insecta; order Orthoptera; family Acrididae; genus Locusta; species Locusta migratoria. The sequence continues at coordinate 132,289,079 of CM048748.1, read as the reverse complement.
GCAATGGGGGCCAAGGCGTCCAGTGCGTCGGATTCAGCGGACAATGTTGTAACAGCCTGTGCAGGGATGGGAGGACACAGCTGACTGTCCTGGCCATCTGTGACAGCTGCTGGTGCCGCAGGAGGCACCACAATTATGAGGGCGCAAGATGGCCACCGAGCTGCAGCGGCATGTTGGTCGGCAAGTGGAGTAGTTGGAACAGGTGTCGTCAAAGCAGGTGAGAGCGCCACCTGGAACATGGGCAAGATGGCGGCTGAACTGCGGCGGTGTGCCCATCGGGCAGCAAAGTAGTTGACGTGGCAGCCACCATGTTAGGTGGAGGCACCACCCGTGGCACAGTGCAAGATGGTAGCTGAGCCAAATCAGCCAGGAGGTCAGCTGAGAGGGATGTTACAGCAGTGGTTACCAAAGCAGATGGGTGCGCCACCTTTGCAGAAACAGGAGGAGGCTGAACTATGGCAGGTGTGCCAGGAAGCGCATGAACATATGAAACACTGTGCGACTGTGGGAAAACACTAGAGTTTGAGTCTTCAGCAGTAACAGAATCACAATTTTTGCCAGCGAGATAAACTTGAAGTTATGTTTACCCATTGGGTGGCAACTGACTGTTTGTTTGGAGATGGGGGAAGTTAAAGTTTCAGTTCTGAGGTCGGTAGACTGAGAGTTATGAATAGCATGTGAAGAAGGCACCAGAGGGCAGTGTGCACATACGGTTTTGACAGCTGTGGTGGTTGGCCTGGAAACAGTATTTTGTTTTCACACATCAGCATATGAGTGAGGGGCATGGTTAGGTGAATTGTCAAAAGCACAATCACGCCTACATGCGGGCGTGGAAACACTGATAGCAGAGGAAACACTGGTACTAACCTTGCAATCCACCTGCAGATCAGAAAGAAGTTGTTTGGCTGCAGACAGCTGCGATTCAGCATGGGCAAGACGGCTCACAATGCTTTCCTGTTCACTCTTGAGGTCAAGCACTTGTTTACATGCATCACACCACTTATTCAGCAGTGAGTCAAAGCCATCAGTCAATTTGATATACTCACTAGTAACAGTAGCACTCATGGAAGCAGACCTGGAGCTCAAAAAATGTTTGTTTGAGGGGTGGTGGAAAACAGAGAGATGCACAACATTGGGTGAAAGTATGTGATGTGTTAAAAAATCTATACCCAAGATAGGTTCTGGAATGTCTGTCACTAAAAAGTTCCTGCTCAAGAATGCAATCATAAGAGAGACACACTGAGTAAGAGGTTGAACCCTCACACCAAAGTTGTGTGGTGATGACAGCTCGCAGCAGCAGGTGATGCGGATAGAGAGGGACAGTTGCCATTAAGTGGGTAGCAGGGAAACATCAGCACCAGTGTCATCCGAGTGGTGGGTGGCACCTACATCCCCCGAAAGTTGCGTTTTGGTACGAGCATGGAGGATGGCACTTCTTGGCAGCTGCACCAAAGCGACTGTGAAAGAAACAGTATGGGTAGTGAGGCAACTGTTCCAGTGAGAAGCATATGGGCGGCTGATGTCCATCCTTGTATTCCATGTAGGAGGTTGTGAGGCAACACAGAATGCTGGGCAGGTTGACGAGGTCGGCTGGCATGCAAGAGTGACCCCGAGTGAAGGTGCGAGGAGATGCAGTTTGAGCACAAGCAGACGCGTTGAGATGAGCCTCAAGTAAGTAGGCAGCATGAACTCAGTCAGCGATATGGGTGCACTCACTTGGAGACTCTTCAATATTGTAGGCCACAGCCACCTGGACCAGTAAAGGAAGCTTGTTAGTCCAGACTGCCATGAGAGTTGAGTCTGGTATTGCCTGCTCACTGACCAGCAGACAAAGACGTCTCCACAACTGGGAAGGCTTCCTGTCGCCGAGATGTTCCTCCTGCAGAATGTAGTGGATGACTTCATCAGGAGTGTGCCTGACACACTCCAGGATGGTCTGATTTGCGACAAAGTAGTGATGAGTCATCGGAGGCGATGTTACCAGATCGCAGATTAGATCGATGTTCTTGTGCCGGTGTGTAATGAGGCAGAGGTAGTGAGAAGCATCATCCAGGGAATGGTGGTTGAAGATTTGTTCTTAGTCATGTGAACCACACAGTTAGAGTCTCAAACGAAAATGGAGGCAGCTTGGAAAGACATCCAGGCTGTGGAGGAGGAGGAGGAGGAGGAGGAGGAGGAGAACATGGTGCCTGAGGTCCCAAGTCTGGCACCGCAGCATCAAGCTGATGTTGAAGCTGTTAAGGAGGTGCAATATGGAAGGCCAACGTGGTAGAGGCATCAAATTGTGCTGATGAAACAGACAGTTAAGCATGAGACAGCATAAGAGTGGCACATAATGTACCAGCCAAATGAGCGGATGCAGCAGGGCATGTCGGGATGCTGAATGTGGTTGCACATTGAACTCGTTGTCCTGTAGTGACAAGTTCACATACGAGACATCACTCGACTGTGTATGAGGGTTAAAAACACAGTCACTAGGTAAGCATTGCATAGGTTGTTGTCCATAGGATGAAGTCACTGCACAGTCCGCAACTGAAACTGCGCACACAGAAAACGTTGCGGAAGGTGCTTGAGAAAAAGGTTCTGAACTAAATGCAGAACCTGAAGAATAGTCAGGAATGAGTCTGCTAGCCACATCATTGTATAATGTAATAACATGAGCCTCCATCTAATGTAGTATACGATTCCTCTCTTTACTGAAACCCAGGATACCCTTCTTTCCTTATAGTGTAGTTTAGCATACCATTACCTATATACTGAAGCTCCGGATACATTTCTTTCCAGTAGTAAAGTTTATGATACCACCTTTAAACCTTTCTATCCTGTAGTAAAGTTTGTGATATCACCCATATTCATTTCTACACTATAACTACATTGTTTATGTCACTAAGTATTTACCTCATTTTATTCCCATTAATAAAATCCTTTAATTTTATAGTAAGTACAGCTTTTATGGCCATTACTAAATTTCTATAACTTCGTAATTACTATTACCTTATTTTCCCATTATCAAACCTCATTAATTTCGCAATGCTCTATTACCATTGTTCCCATTATTAAACCTCAGTAATTTTGTAGTATTTATTTTGCAGAATTTATTTCCTTTATTAAGATTAGATTAATTTTCGTAGTATTTTTGGCCTGACCAAATTCCAGTGCAAATTGTAATTTAAAGTTGTTGTTGCGTCTAATTGTCATTATGGCTAATTGTCAGACATTGTAGTTCATTGTAAAGCAGATTATTTAACTTCAACCAAACAATAGGATTCACTTCAGTTATAAAATATTAAAACTATTTAATCAGTTATTTGTTATACTAATACATTGACATGGTATGATGAATGCAAGTTACATGGATTTGTTGTTTATAAAAGAACTGATTCATAAATTATCATTGTGATAATCATGCATTACTTGACATTGTTAATATTGTAATAAATACATGTATGGCACGGGAATTAGTAGTCAGTTGTTGTACTTCAGAATTAGGGTTCAGTTCAAGCCAGTTGTATGTCAGATCTGTGTATCTTGCCTGTAGCAATAAATCGAAGTGAATTTTGAAGAAGTATTTGTTCTTTTTGAAAAACACCCCTTCACAATTAATATTTATCATCAAGTTCAAATTTTATAACAAATTAATTATTAAATTTGGCTTTCACTTTATTCAAAGAGGGATCGTCATACCACATCATTAGATGTAGGCAGTGAAATATAGTTCTGTGACAGTGCACCACTGTTCAAACTATGTCCAGGCACTTGGGTCATGGATGGATACACTTCTGCACATGGCAGAGCCATGGTGAACCATGAATACAAATTTGAAGCACTGTACACTGAACTATCAGCAGACGGGAATGGTCGAGAATATGCGCACACAAAATAGTCCTGTGAAACACAAGCATTGTTTGTCATTTGTGCATCGGAATGCAAGTTCGGGGTCACAAAGCTGAGTCCATTGTGTGGCTCTGTGCATTGTTGTTCTGGGCCGAACTGAACAAGTTCAGAAAAAAATGCTGGGCTGTGTGCAGAGGCGTCGAAACTAATACGCTCAACGAATCGTGTGGTTCAGATGCCATGGTGAAGTCTGGTGCAAATTGCACAGGCGTTTTCATTATGATCATAACCGTTGGATCAGTACTGCCGTATTTCATGAATTAACCTGGTGGGGGTCAATGAAACACACTGAAATGTGCACCATACCACAAGAAACTCAGAATAGGGTGTGAGCCCCAGAAAACACACTTGTCTGTGTAACAACACTTTATTCACCTTCAGTACAAAAGTATAGACCCAGCCCAACGATAATTGTGGAGATAACTTGTTTGTCCAAAGTCAATTACAGCTATCATCACCATGCAACAATTGAAACTGCTGTAACTCAATGATGCATCATTCCCTAAAGAGCGCTTTAAAATGCACTGCAGCTTCATAATTTCAATGAAAACTACGTGATGCATTGTAGGGTCTGGCCAGGTACCGAGTGATTTTAGATGGGTATGTGGCCACCAGAGTTGGGTCTGTAACAGAAAACGTACACCACCCACACCCGACCAATATTATTTTTTTTTTAATTATTTTCATATACCATTTCATATGAAAAAAAAGAAACATTTTTCTTTTTCTTCTTCTTCTTCTTCTTCTTCATAATCATCATCCATCATCATCATCATTATACAGGGTGAGTCACCTAACATTACCGCTGGATATATTTCGTAAACCACATCAAATACTGATGAACCAATTTCACAGACCGAACATGAGGAGAGGGGCTAGTGTAATCGGTTAATACAAACCACAAAAAAATGCACGGAAGTATGTTTTTTAACACAAACCTATGTTTTTTTTTTTTTTTTTTTTAAATAGAACCGCGTTAGTTTTGTTAGCACATCTGAACATATAAACAAATACGTAATCAGTGCCATTTGTTGCACTGTAAAATGTTACTTACATCCGGAGATATTGTAACCTAAAGTTGAAGCTTGAGTACCACTCCTCCGCTGTTCGGTCATGTGTATCGGAGAGCACCGAATTAAGTAGGGATCCAAAGGAAATGGTGATGTACCTTAGGTATAGAAGAGACTAGAAAAGCACATTACGTCCACATGCTAACACCTTTATTGGTCTCTCTCACTGATGCACATGTACATTACCATGAGGGGTGAGGTACATGAACACATGTAGTTTCCATTTTCAATTACAGAGTGAAATAGAGTGCGTCCCAACATGTCAGGTCAATAGATGTTCAAATTGGTGGCCATTATTTGCAGCACACAATTGCAATCTATGGTATAATGAATGTCGTACATGCGGCAGTACATCTGGTGTAATGTTGCTGCAGGCTGCCACAATACATTGTTTCATATCCTCTGTGGTTGTAGGCACATCACGGTACATATTCTCCTTTAACATACCCCACAGAAAGAAGTCCAGTGGTGTAAGATCAGGAGAACAGGTTGGCCAATTTATGCAGCCTCCACGTACTATGAAACGCCCGTTGAACATCCTGTCAAGGGTCAGCCTAGTGTTAATTGCGGAATGTGCAGGTGCACCATCATGCTGATACCGCATACGTTGACGTGTTTCCAGTGGGACATATTCAAGCAACATTGGTAGATCATTCTGTAGAAATGCGATGTATGTTGCAGCTTTTTGGGCCCCTGCAATGAAGTGAGAACCAATGAGGCGGTAGCCAATGATTCCACACCATACATTTACAGTCCACAGTCGCTGTCACTCTACCTGTCAGAGCCAGCGAGGATTGTCCACGGACCAGTAATGCATGTTCCGTAGATTCACTGCCCCGTGGTTTGTGAAACCCACATCATCGGTAAACAGGTAGAACTGCAACACATTCTCTGTTAATGTCCATTGACAAAAAATGTTTGTAGATCTTATGGGACTTAGCTACAGGGTCATCAGTCCCTAATCTTACAAACAACTTATGAACTAGCTAACACTAAGGACGGCACAAATATCCATGCCCTAGGAGGGATTTGAACCCCCGACTGTAGTGGCCATGCAAACTGTGACTGGAGCGCCACAGTCCCCTCGGCCACCATGGCCGGCAATGCCCATTGACAGAATTGCACTCAATGATTTAAGTCATCATCATGTAATTGCTGATGTAGCGACACAATTTTCCAAAATTGATCTCTTGGAGGCCTACCATCAACTACTGCTTGACGAAGCTTCACGTGCATTTTTGGTGATCAATATTCCGTTCGGCCTATATCAATATCAGTGTCTCCCATTTGGAGAGACTGTATTAACTACCAAGATGACATAGTTGTGACAGGCACCAACACAGCTGAACACCTTCGCAATCTGAAAACCCTTTTTCCGGTGCTACAAGAGGCTGGCATAAAATGTAACTTCCAGAAATCATAGGTTTTTTTTCAGTCATCAATTGTCTATCTAGAGTTTCAGTATCCAAAGAGGGAATATGCCCACTCAAGTATGATGATGCTGCCAAAGAGGCTTGCCATGCCCTACAAATGTAAAGGACTCACAAGCTTTTTTGGGGGCACTAGCATACTACCACAATTTTCTTTTGTCAGTCCAGAAGTCGCACACCCACTACACAGACTTCTCAAGAAAAACGTTCCTTTTCATGGTCAGACAATTGTGAACGGGTGTTCAAATGCCTCAAAACATTGCTTCGCACAGACCCATGTTTAGCCATGTACAACCTAGGTCAAATGTTAGTCCTTACGACAGATGCATCAGAGCACGGCATAGGCACGGTCTTGGCGCATCAGTATGCTGATGGCTCTGAACGGCCTATTCCATATACCCCCAAAACATTGAATGAGGCTCAGCAGAAATACTCCCAAATGAAAAGAAAGCCCTTGCAATCATTTATGCAGTTCAGTGTTTTTTGTATGGAAGTAAGTTCCATCTCATTACTGTCCATGAACCTTTGGTATCTTTATTCAATCCCAATTCATCACTCCCTGACAAGGCAGCACATCGCCTTCAACGTTGGGCTCTTTATCTTTCACAGTTCCACTATGAAATTCATTTAAGACCAACGTCCCAACATACAAATGCTGATGTCCTGTCAAGACTCCTGCATGGACCCAATCCAATTTTTGATACAGACGAACTATTATGCTTCCATCTTGACGATGAAGAAAACAAAGCCATTGAAGGTTTCCCCATTACTGGTGAGCGCATTGCCACCACTACAGAAGACGATCCAGTGCTTTGTAAGGTTCTCCAACACATTGATTTGATTTGATTTTCTCAGGAAAGCCAAAACAGTCTTGGTCCAACCCGCCACTGCCCGCACCAAAACTAAGTTTATTGACTGGTATCGCTCCCTGTATATCTAGTAAAGCCAACCAATGCCCTTGAACAGTGCAAGGAGTCCCTTTACCAGTTCTTTATTAGACACAATTTCTTCGGGTCTGGTTGTCCCAAATGTTCTGTGCCTTTTACTCTCCAATGCAATGCATTCAAAGATTAGATGTAAAGCAGTTTCATTACCATCATCACAGATCCTACATTTAGGGTCCTCTTCTGTTATTCCCATTGTATGTAGGTGCTTTTTGAAATTCCCATGGCCTGTCAGCAATTCAACCATGAGTCTCATCTTCTCCTGTTCAGACCCAGGATTGCAGAGCTTCTTTTAAAACATGGCTTTGGCATCATTACCTTGCCATGTTTTTGTTCATAGACTTTGGTCCAATATTCTATGTGCTATCTTCTGAGCCAGTTACGTAGCTCCAATTCGATCATTGCCTTGGTGATTGTCAGGACAGTTTCTGGTCCAATAAATGGAGTCTCTGCCCCCATCCTGGCTAATCTGTCGGCATGTTCATTGCCACTGATCCCCGAGTGGCCAGACACCCACAATAGGTTTACGCTATTGCTTTCCCCTAGCTCCACCAGAACCCTGTGACATTCTGCAACAATTTTAGACCTTGTTGCAGGAGCTGCCAGTGACCTCAGGGCTGCCTGGCTGTCTGAATAGATATAGATGCTACGGTCTTTGTAGCACCTATGCAAATTCTCCTCCACATATGCCCTGATGGCAGTGATTTCGGCCTGGAATTTTGAGGCCAGTTTCCCTAGAGAGATGACACCCTCCAGTCTTGGCTGCACCCCGTATACCCCAGCCCCAATGCCTTGGTCTGATTTTGACCCGTCAGTGAACCAGACAATATCCCCGTACTGTGTCGAACTATTTTATCCAACTGCTCCCTACTTCCAGTTGTTATATTGAAAGGCTTGTTGAAGCAGTATGGGGTTATAATATAGTCAGCTGGCATTTCCCCAACCTTTCCTATATTTACCTCACTTACTATTTTAGTGTGTGGTTCTGGACATCCCAAAGAGTTCCAGTTTTTGCCAGTTTTGAGTCTGTTTGCACCAGCCGCTGCGTCCATCTTGACCCAAAGGTGTAATGGGGGCATATAAGTCATGGTTTCCATCCCAGCAGTTGGTGTGCTCCTAATTCCGCCTGTTATGGCTAAGCAGGCTAATCTCTGCACCTTACCAAGCTCCTTAGCAGCAAGCTGCTGTTCTACCTTCTTCCACCGCACGAACGCCCCATAGGTGATCCTGGGTCTAATCACTGTGGTGTATATCCAGTGTATACCCTTTGAGCTCAGGCCCCAATTTTTGCCATGAGCTCTCCCGGTACTTACCAGAGTACCTTTTGCCTTGGAGCAAATATTCCTAATGTGAGGGGTCCATGTCAGTTTCTCATCTAAGGTAACCCCTAGATATTTCACTGCCCCCTTCACAGGTAGCGCTTCATTGAAAAGCTTTAGATTCCAACTTGAATGTTGGATATGCTTCTTTGTGAATGGTATAACAACAGTCTTCTTAGGACTAACCCCCAGATCCTGTTTTCTGCACCAGTCTGGCACAATGTCCAACACACCTTGTGCCATATTCTTGATTGTGTCAGCAAATTTGCCAAGTATTACTATGACAAGATCATCTGTGTATCCTTGGCAAAAATACTGCCTAGAGTTTAATTCTCCAATGAGATCATTCACCACTAGATTCCACAGTAGAGGGGAAAGAACTCCTCCTTGTGGGCAACCCCCAGTGGTGTTGATTACCATTTTTTCATTCATCATGGTAGCCTCTACCTTTCTTACACTGAGCATGGCCCTAGTCCACCTACATATAGTGGTCCCTAGATCATGCACCTCTGCTGCCCTAACCATGGAATCGAAGGTTGTGTTGCTAAAAGCCCCCTCGATGTCCAGGAAGATACAGAGGGCTATTTCCTAAAAGTGTAGTGCTTTCTCCATCTTCCCAACAAGTTGGTGGAGAGCTGTCTCACATGATTTACCTGGCTGATATACATGCTGGTTTGAATGTAGAGGAGCCCTACTTAACCTCCTTTCTCCAACATGCACATTAACCATCTTTTCCAATGTCTTAAGAATGAAGGTTGAGGTCGTATCGGCCCCAAAGCCTAAGAATGAAGAAGGACAGGCTGATTGGTCTCATATCCTTGGCCTTGGTATGATCAATTCTCCCTGGTTTTGGAATGAAGACAACCTTCACTGCCCTCCAGGCATTGGGAATGATTCCTGCTGCTAGGCTAACCCTGAATAACCTATATAGGAATCTAATAAGATTTTCTCCCGCTTGTTGCAGGAAAGCTGGAAAGATTCCATTGGGACCAGATGACTTGAACGGTTGAAATGTTCCCACCACCCATCAGACCTTACTGAAATCGACACACTCCTTGGCCAAATCCCAGTCCTCTTTGCGAATTCCTGAGAACCATTGTCTCTCAGGAATCGCATTCTGGTCTGAGTTATCCACCAGAGTATATTGAGGAAAGTGAGTATTGAGGAGCAGTTCCAGTGTTTCACGTGCTGTCTTTGTATACTCCCCATCCTCCTTCCTCAATGTTCCTCCTGGATTAGTTGGTACTCTAATGAGGATTTTATGAAGTCTCCACTTCCTCACAGAATACCTTCCACGATGCCTCCAACATATTGCCGTAGGTTCACCTGAACATCCTCCTGGCAAATCCTCTGAGCCCCTTCGCAACTATTTCCACTTACACTACAGACTTATGGTTCGTAATGGTGTTGTTCTGCTCACTAAGGATTACACCATGCCTCGAGTCATCATACCAGCTGGACTCTGCTGCGAGGTTCTGAGACTACTTCACTGAGGACACTGGGGCATCATCACTAGAACAAAGTACCTCACCTGTCGCCACGTCTACTTGCCGGGCATCAACTCGGTAATCTGTCACATAGTTGCCTTCTGCACTGCATGTGCCCAACATGTGCAGGCGCCAAAATCATCCACCACCACCAACTGGCTGACACTGACTCTTCCTTGGGAACAGATACACATCAACTACGCTGGAAGGTTTCTTTGGTGCCTTCTGGCTTCTAGTAATCAATGCTTATTCAAACTTTCCTTTTGTAACCTGTATCTCATCACCCTCATCTGAATCCACTATACAAGCTCTAAATAAAATATTCGCCTTTGAAGGACTGCCAAACACCATTGTCTCTGACAATGGCCTGCAGTTCATACCACTGAATTCTCCCAATTTACAATGTGGCATAAAGCATGTCATGTCACCCCCATTCCATCCACAACCCAATGGTGAGGTAAAAAGGCAAGTCAGCACTTTCAAAAATCAGATGAAGAAGCTCCTAACCTCATCTTCTAATGAAGACGCACTCATTACCTTTCTCCAAACCTACCAGATCACACCAGCCGGAAATCATAGTCCAGCAGAACTGCTTCACAGATGCCAACCACACACCCCTGCTTCACCTCATCCATCCACCTGGTGATACCTTACGACCGATCCCACCAGGAAAATTCAAGATTGGGGCACCAGTATGGGTGTGCAGTTATGGCTACCAGCAAAAATGGATTCAAGGACGTCTAATCAAATTCAAAATGTTCAAATGTTTGTAAATCTTTCAGACCAAACTGCGTGGTCATCAGCCCGTAGCTTACAAACTACTTAAACCTAGGTAAACTAACCTAATGACAACACACACACCCATGCCCCAGGGAGGACTCGAACCTCCATGGCGAGCAACTTCACGCTCCGCAGCGAGACGCTTTAGACCACTCGGCTACTTCACCGCGGCGGACATCTAATCCACCAACAAGGCAGCCACATGTACCAAGTGCAGACAGCGGATGGGGATGTGGCTCATCACATGGACCAACTACGATCAAGAATACTGCCATCACCCAACCAAGCCATAACCAATAGACGTTGATGTCGATATTCTCCCACCACTGGGGCAGTCATCAGCATCTTCCCAGGTTCCAGGCATCAGTAGGGATGCTGCGCTGCTGAGCAGTACCCCACCGACGGTGCAAGAAGCCCCGCTGACTCCAGCATCCCCCACATTTTCATCACTGCATCCTCAACCAGCAGAGATGTCACTGGTCCTGGTATCGCAGGTACAATTACGTCGGAGAGGACACTATCGACCATACGCCCATGTTACACCTCACGAATTCATTGTGGTAGGTGATGAGAGCATGGATGTGAGTGTTGTTCAACAATCAGTGTCAGTGTGTAAAAAGCAATGCATATTCCAAAGGTGTAGTGACACGCCAACCAGTGCACTCAAAAAAATTTTTTTTTTGGTTCTTTCAGTGTCTCCTTTTGTTTCCCTTTGTGCACAACAAAAAGTGTCAACACACAATCTACATGTACAAATTAATGGTCTGTGACTAAACTGTATGCTGCTGTGCTAAAGTAATAATAATTAATATTTATGTATGCTGTTGTACTAAAGTAATAATAACAAAAATAATAAAAATAGAAAAGAGATGACTTACCTGAAGGACCGGCTCGTCGATAGAAACAAATAAAATAAATAAAATCACACACAAACACACATACAAGCTTTCACAGCCTAGCTACTTCGTCAGGCAGAAGGGAAGGAGAGGGAAAAGGAAATGATGAGGGTTTTAAGGGAGTGGATAAGGAGTCATTCCAATCCCGGGACAGGAAAGACTTAACTTGGGGAGAAAAAATGAGGGTAAACAAATACACACACACCCACACATTTACACAGACACAAGTACACTTAGGCAGACATACTGTAGAACAGTAGAAAGCAAAGAAGTTAGAAGTTAGACAGAGATGCCACTTGAGGCAGAGGCTCTGTCCAGAGAACCAAGGCAAAGATGTTAAGATGGTGGGTGGGAATTCGAATTTAGCGGAGGTTGAGACCAGGTGGGCACCGAGAAGAGAGAATATGCTGAAGGGCTAGTTCCCATCTCCGAAGTTCTGAAGTATTGGTGTCGGTGGGAAGTATCCAGATAACCCGGACGGTGTAACACTGTGCTAAGATGTGCTGGTCGTGCCCCAAGGCGTGTTTAGCCACAGGGTGATCCTCATTACCAACAAACACTGTCTGCCTGTGACCATTCATGCGAATGGACAGTTTGTTGCTGGTCATTCCCACATAGAACGCTTCACAGTGCAAGCATGTCAGTTGGTAAATCACGTGGGTGCTGTCGCAAGTGGCTCTGCCCTTGATTGTGTACACCATATTAGAATCCCAGAACTTTAATGCCTATATCTACAGTAAGTTTAAAATTAGATGGGACTTTCGCCATTTGGCTTGGTATGGGTGACGTGATAGTGTTTCCCATGTAACACCATGTAAAGTAACAAAATCAGCCCCTTTCATCAGACAAACCCAATACCAATGTAAAGTGAAATATTCGATTCCCCATCCAGTAGATAAATTAAATCACTTTATTTTCTAATGTTGTTAAGTTGGAATTTTAACAAGTGCTGTTTCATATTTTCCTCATCAACAAAAAATATTTCAATCTAGTGTGACATGTATTTCCAATTTACTGGTAGTATACACTCTGAATTTATGTTAGCATCAATTATTTCAATCATGAGGCAATTTAATTAACACTGAAAATGAAAGTATTGTTTTAAAATATGTTTAAAGCTATTTTATTATAAAATAGTTAATTGTTTTATTAAGAATTATTATTATAAACAAATGTCGTAAAACATAGACTCCACTTTATAACTTGAAATGCTGTAAATTAAAATTTAGTGAATGTAAGCCTGATAAAATTAATTTTAACAAAGAATTAGTCAAGCTTCTGATTGTTGAATTATATATACGTGACTAGGGGAGGAGGATTGGGAGATCAGTTTTTGATGAGTTTTTGGAAGTAAAGTCTGTAACCTCTTGTGCAATAAACCTGATTATAACGCAAAAGTTGTGTGTGGAGTTTAATTATGAGCAAGTTGAACCCTTTTCCACACTAATTTTACCACAGTAGTCATAGTTTGGATCCGGCATGACTGAAATGGACCATGGCAGCAGCAAGTAGAACCAGCGAAATTTAAGTTAAGTACTGAGTCAAACTCCAAAGTTTACAAACAAGGAACATTTTTTACAACCAATAGCGAACTAGGTCTTCCCACCCCACCTCCACCAATTCAGTTGGTATAAGGTGCCCCTGTTGCCATCTCATGGGTAAATATTTCCACATGGTGCTTTGTATCCATGATTGTCATATCTTTGTCACCAGAGAAAGTTCTCTGTTCACTATTGTCAAGTCTGTACTATAGTCGGCGTCACCTACAATGGTAGCCCAGTTTTCAGCCATTCTGTGCATCCCCTTCCATTACTGCAATGGCAGTCAATAATGTTCATTCTCTAGGCGTGTGGCTGGCTGAGAGTTATGCAGTATTTCTGCCACAGGCACAACTGTTGGTGCTTGGCCGTAGCTCGAGTAACGCAGTGTTTCTACTGCAGGCAGAAACTGTAGATGCTCGGTCGTATCTTGTCCTTTCCACGCTTTCCCTAACACTCCACTTCCATGCGCGAAAGCGCCTTATTGTACGACACCAGCTATACGAAAGAATGTCTCCCTGGCTAGTCCAAGCATTCTGTGATGGTGTAATGTTAAAAATGCAAAAATTATTACCTGAAAAAACAAAATATGAGCATATGGGACCTTGAGTTCAAATAGAATTTCTATTTCATCAAACTCGAGTCAAGATGGTGAAATTACCGAAAAAATTCACAATTTTTCTATCACTGTGCTTGTGGTCCCCATTTCAAATCCTGCTATGTGCAGAAAAAAATAGGCTCTATCAAAAATTGGCTTTAGTTGCTCAGTAAATTGACCTAGAGTTACAGTTTTCTTCATGAAGAACTGTAATATCATAATGTTAAGTAATATTGTAGATCTGGTTAATTATAAGTAACAAATAAAATACTTTGACAAACTAGCATTTTTTTCAGTCCTGTCTTTTTCAACTGACTATTTCTATTTTTATGTTATGACAGAAACTGTTAAAGAACTATATAAATGACATTTTCTCTCAGATTTTAAAACAAATAATGTTGCTCTATGACCTCCTGGATCTGAGGTGATTTTTTATTTTACAGCAATGTGCTTCATGGAGCTTAATATTGTCACGTTGCAAACTGCAGATCATCTGGAATTTAAAGGTTGGTTATTAGTAGAGCACAACACTTTACACTTTTTATTTTGGTGTGGTGTCTTTTCTTTCGGACACCACACCAAAATAATAAGTATTTAAACGCGACGACGGCATCAGCTTCAATTACTTCACTGCAGATGCGGTCATCATTCGACCTTGCACAGGAATCCATAATGGCGAGTGTAAGAGGGCATGAACGATAGGGACACTACAGCATAGTGTGTGACTTATGGGAACTTGAGACGGACAGGAGATAAGCATGGCCAAGTGGTTAAGGCAACTGCTGGCCCAAAGTGGGAGACCCAGGTTTGTTTCCCATCTGGCTCCCATTTTCACTTGTCGCCATTGTTTCATTTCAATGCCCTAAAGCAGTTGCTGTGAATTCTTTCCTTCCTAATCCTTCTACCACCACCACCACCACCACCACCTCCCCCTCCTCCTCCTCCTCCCTCTCCTACTCCTCACAGAAGAGAGTAGATCTTAGCTGAGCACTCACTGCATTAGCTTTGCTGCCCCTCGATTCCAGTTCTTTTGCTATGTTGCCATCCTGTGAGAAAATACATCCCAGGTACTTGAAACTGTCTACCTGTTCTAACTTTGTTCCTCCTATTTGGCACTCAATCTGTTTGAATCTCTTTCCCACAGACATTACTTCTGTTTTAGAGATCCTGATCTTCATATCATAATCCTTGCACCTCTGATCGAGCTCTGAAATATTAGTTTGCAACCTTTCAATTGAATCGGCCATTACAACTAAGTCGTCTGCATATGCAAGACTGCTTATTTTGTTTTCACCTACTTTAATCCCGCTCTGCCAGTCTACTGTTTTCAACATATGATCCATGAATAGTATGAACAACAGTGGTGACAGGTTACAGCCTTGCCTTACCCCTGAAACTACACTGAACCATGAGCTTAATTTGCCATCTACTCTAACTACTGCCTGACAGTCTACGTAAAGCCCTTTAATTGCCTGCAGAAGTTTGCCTCCTACACCATAATCTTGTAGAACTGACAGTAGCTTCCTCCTAGGAACACCGTCATAAGCCTTTTCCAGATCTATGAAACATAGATACAATTTCCTGTTCCACTCATAGCACTTTTCATTACCTGCCTAAGCTAAATATCTGGTCCTGACAGCCGCTAAGAGGCCTAAACCCACACTGATTTTCATCTAACTTGTCCTCAATAACTACTTGCACTCTCCTGTCAACAATACCTGAGAATATTTTGCCTACAACGCTAATTAAAGAGATACCTCAATAGTTGTTGCAATCTTTTCTGTTTCCATGTTTGAAAATTGGCGTGATTACCGCTTTCGTCCAGTCAGACGGAACCTGTCCTGATTCCCACGCCTTTTTAATTATCCTGTGTAACCATTTGAGACCTGATATTCCACTGTATTTGACAAGTTCCGGCTTAATTTTGTCCACCCCAGCTGCTTTATTGCACTGTAATCTACTGACCATTTTCTCCACTTCCTCAAATGAAATCCTGTTTCCATCATCATTCCTATCCCATTCAACCTGAAAATCTGAAACATCATTGAACATTTCACCTACATTGAGCAATTCTTCAAAATATTCCCTCCATATGCCCAAGGCATCAACAGGATTGACTAGCAGCTTTCCTGACCTGTCCAAAACACTTGTTAATTCCTTCTTCCCTCTCTTTCGAAGATTGCTAATTACACTCCAAAATGGTTTTCCCACGGCTTGGCCCAGAGATTCTAGTTTGTTTCCGAAGTCTTCCCATGATTTCTGCTTGGATTCTGCAATTATCCGTTTGGCTTTGTTTATTTCTTCAACATAACTTTCTCTGTCTGCCTGATTTCTAGTATGTAGCCAGGTTTGATATGCCTTCTTTTTCTTCTTACAAGCTGCCTTGACTGTGTCATTCCACCAGGCTGTCTGCTTCTTCCTACTTTTACACACTACTGTTCCAAGACATTCTCTAGCTGCTTCCAGTAGTGTCCCCCTGTACCTTGACCATTCCTCTTCCAGTGACTGTAAATTATTACATTCAACTAACTGGTACCTTTCTGAGATCATTGTTATGTATTTGTGCCTAATTTCCTTGTCTTGAAACTTCTCCACTCTTATCCTTCTACACATGGACCTCACTTTTTGCTCTTTTGGCCTCACAAAACCAATTTCACTGCAGATTAAATAATGATCATAAATAATATAGTGAGGACAGTTTAAAACTCACCGCAAAGACGTGGCGACGAGCTGCGACAGGCACATACAAAAGACACACACATACAACACATTCAGCTATCGGCCATGGCCTTCTTCAGAAAATAGAGCACTCACGCAATCACACAGGCACACAACACAGTCATACAACCATCACCTCCGACTGCCACACTTCGAAGTGTGGCAGTCGGAGGTGATGGTTGTATGACTGTGTTGTGTGCCTGTGTGATTGCATGAGTGCTCTATTTTCTGAAGAAGGCCATGGCCGATAGCTGAATGTGTTGTATGTATGTGTCTTTTGTATGTGCCTGTCGCAGCTCGTCGCCACGTCTTTGCGGTGAGTTGTAAACTGTCCTCACTATATTATTTATTCCAACCTGGACTTTCCATTATTAAATAATGATCAGTGTCATCAAAGAACCCCCTGAAAACACGTGTGTCCTTGACTGTCTTCCTGAATTCCTGGTCTGTTATTATATAGTCAATGATAGATCTGGTTCCGCTTCCTTCCCACGTATAGCGGTGAATGTCCTTATGCTTAAAGAATGAATTTGTGATAACTAAGCCCATACTGGAACAGAAATCCAAGAGCTGTTTTCCGTTCCTGTTGGCCTCCATATCCTCTCTAAACTTACCCATAACCTTTTCATAACCTTCTGTCCGATTTCCTATCCTGGTGTTTAAATCACCCATGAGTAAAACACTATCCTTATCCTTCACTCTAACAACTACATCACTAAGTGCATTGTAAAATCTGTCCATCTCATCTTGATCTGTCCCTTCACAGGGTGAATACACTGCAACAATCCTAAATTTCTTACTGGAGATGGCCAAATCTATCCACTTCAGTCGTTCATTTACATACCTTATTGCAATTATGCTGGGTTCGATTGCTTTCCTGCTGTAAAATCCTACACCCCACTGTGCTCTTCCTACTTTATCTCCTGACAGATAGACCTTGTATTCTCCAACTTCGTCCTCTTTCTCTCCCCTTACTCTAACATCACTAACAGCTAAAACATCTAACCCCATCTTACTTGAAGCCTCCGCCAGCTCTACCTTCTTCCCATTGTAATCCCCATTGATATTAATAGCTCCCCACCTCATTCCAGATCGTTTGCCAAGTCACATCTGAGGAGTCCCTGGTCTGTCAATTGGAGGTGGGACTCCATCACCTCCAAAGGTCTGAGGCATTTTGCTCTGATTGTTGCCAGTATGATATTGAAGTACCAGGGAAGCAGGTTGCTAGCCTTACTTGCCCAGGGCCCCACTGGGTTTTACGCCTAATGGTTGAGGGACTAACCGGTGGATTTGGTAGTCTTTGCCTTCTGAGCACAAAGGTGGCCATGACTCAGAATATGTCTGAGATGCCCAACCTTTTTCCAAAGTAACTGGTATCCCAACTGTCAGGACCACTTACTTGGCCACTCAAACGTTGCCCGTGGTTCATGAACTAGAACATGACTTCAGGACTACAGGACTACAGGAACCCCCACCCTTTATCATTAATTTGCTTTACACTTTCATTGCTAACACAAGTGTACACTCGGTACAGACTGCCTCCTGCTTGGAGTGTTCCACTATTTAGACATAGAAAGAATTTTCTGGAACTTAAACAAAATGAGACCCCCCTCCCATCCATCCACATGGAAATGCATTTATTACTTTAAAAAAAGTAACTTTTGAGATTTGGAGAGCCGCCCCCCCCCCCCCCTGAAGGCCAGAGGCATAGGTGGCAACAACATAAAAAACTTGCCCCCCCCCCCTTATTCCGCCATTCCTTACAAGTACATTACACATAAGAAACATGTAGAACATTCTAAAAATAGTAAATAGAAACAAATAATTTTTTTTCTGCACATAGCGCGATTTGAACTGGGGACCACAAGCACAGTGATCTGCAATGTCGGAAGACTCACTACAATATTGAATACTTATACAGCCAGGAAAAAACAGAACTTGGATATATTGCATTGTTTTCTAGTATTACTAAAAGACTGGTAAAGTGAAGCCTGGAGCTAGAGCAGACAAGCGAGAGGCTGTTGCGAAAGGGGAACAGGGGAGGGGACAGGTGAGATGGCACACGTTCTCTATGAGAACATTCTAAACAACCCGCACTTGCAAAATCTTTCACATTTTGGATTTTGGCCCTCGTTGAAAAGAATGTGACATAGCTTAACTTGGTAGAAACAGACTTATGAGCAAACTAGTCACGGAGATATTTAAATTTCAATTAACTTCCATTTTTTTATGTTTACTTTCATTTTATTAATCTTTATCATCACAACATCATATTTAAGTTTTTGCTTAATTATTTATACTTTCTTTAAGCTTGTTTCTGGTTTCTTTAACACTTATTTCATCATTTCAGAACTGGAGTTATTTTTATATGATACTAAATAAAAGAAAATTTTCAAGATATGCTGTAGAAATTAAGTTCATTCAGATATGTATTTAATAATATAGCTAGAATGTTATATTTCAAGTACTAAAGTTATGAGTAATACTATCACGTTGAAATGGGAGCAGGCTTGACTTCGAAGGCAACTGAACACAGCACTTATACTCAAAGCATATTTATTACAAACTTAACATACACACAGCACTGACTGCCTCTCAGGCCAAGTGCTCTGCTATTTATACACAGACAGAATTTACCAGAAATTAGAAGAACAGTTAACATAAGAAACATGTATAATTTACAAATGAACATAAGAAAGATGTAGAACATTCTGGAATTGTTAATTACAAAGAAATAAATTTTTGGCGGTGGGCGGGATTGAACCAGTGAACTTCAGCACCGCAGTCCATGACGCTAACCTGTGCGCCACACCAGCAGTCAGTGTTCATTGTCTCTTGCAGCAATACACTTGTCACTTGTAATGCACATATGTTTTATAAAACATTGTTCACATGTATTTGTCGGCCATCTTCAGGTTGTTGCTCCTAGATGGTGCAGAGCAGGAGCTGTGAGATCCTTCAGGTACAGTCACAGTATATTCCATTAACAGGCTACTGTTTTCTTCCATGTACTGGATTTTATTTTTTAACGCATTGATTGCCGCAATTACTTCAGAGGTGTACCAGAGCAGCTGTGGCCGCTGCCAGCTACAAGGCAGCCAACATTTTAATGTTACATATAGTACAAGTCAAAAATCCTTGGACACCTTCATAAGTTGGAAGATTAAAGGGAAAATTGAAAAGTGATGATAGGGACAGAGGTTTGATGTGGAGCCATAAATTTTGGAGTGAATGTCATTCATGGCCGCCATCTTGAAATCCGTCATTTCCTTTAATGTGAAGGGGGTGTATGACACATCAAATAACACTTGCTTGAGCTCAGGAATCTAGTGGTGTAATTTGTTTTTGTCTATCTTGAACAGTTTAAAAGTTATTAATGTTCAATGTTACCTTGATACTGACTCATGTCTCTCTTTGTTCCAGATGATGTAAAATGGGTCTGACACATGAACAGAAGATTGAAATCATCATTTATATCAGGGGAACGCAGCTACCAAACAATAGCAGCTGACTACAATAGACGGCACCCAGGCAGAGAACCAGTATCGCACAGCACAGTGGCTCATGTGATTACCAAATTCCAGGAGACGGTCTCTGTTCGAGATAGGGCACATAGTGGGTGACCAAGGACTGCCGCCAATGAAGAAACTGTGTAGTGTAACATTCTTTTATGTTCACTTGAGGTATCTACATATTAATTAAGTTGTTATTAGGCTGGACCAGAACAGAAACTGCCACCAGAATCTATGTTTGTTACAGATTCTGGGGGCCAAGTCCAGTGCACAGTAATCACAGATGACATAGGACATAATACGAAGACGTTTCTCCATGATTTAGGAATAACACTGGAAAAAACAATTGAAGAATTGTTCTTGTTGATTTATATGTATGTTCTTGGCGCTGTTGTAATATTATTTATTCATGGTTTGAATGATGTCCAATGTATTCATCCGTAAGGCGAATAAATTGATTTAAGGAGTTTCTCAAGAAAAACTGAGTTCTTATTTATATTTTTATTTATTGTGGACATCTTAAATTAAACATCGAGTATCAAGAAGAAGTTTACTCATTATGGTTACACATTCTAGTAATGGCAGAGGCACAGCTGAGGCTGCGTTAAAGTTATGTGCTTAACCTGGCTTAGAGAGACTTTTAATATGAAAAGTTTTTTCTTGCTGTTTGAAGAAGAGATTTTGAACAGCAGCAAGAACATTTCAATCTGTTAAACATGAAATAGTACATGACTGCAGATCCACGATAACAAGAAACATTTCATCTGGCAACAGTGTAACAGGACCGGACTGCACATCTAGCACAAAAACATTTCATCTGGAATTGTATGTCAGGAATAGTAGCTTTTGATGAATGGTCAAAGTTCAATCTCACAAAGGAAACCATAATTTCTATCTTCTCAATGAGAAGAAATAATATTGTGCACATCTAGCACAGGAAGAAAAGAAGATTTAGTTTAGAGATTGGAGAGCTGCCAATAGACGCTGACACAGTATGATTGCTGATTACGCCGTACGACTGCAAGGCTTCGACATCGTTTGCTACGCGGTGACGTGTGTACCGTTCTTCAATTTCTTTCAAGTTGTAGTGAAAGTGATGTGTCAGCGTGAATTAGTGTAACAGTTCATGTATTTAATGTCTAGGAAAATGGCAGATTCAAATTCTTTTCCCTCATCGTTAGAACTTGTAATTCGAGAACTAAAAGATAATCTAGTAAAATATATTAGGGAACAAAACACTGTTCTCATAGATCAGATGGAAGATCAGATAACTGCTCTAGTAGATCAAATAGAAAATAAAAAATCTGAACTACTACAACAGATTAATAACCAAAGTGGGAAGATAGAGGAACTGTCAGTCTCTGTAGTTAGTCAAAGAATCGAATTTCAGGAGAATTTAAAGGAACTGAAATCCAATATACGAAATGAACTATCCAGTTTAAAATGTGAAATGAATGTTAGGTTACAAGAACAAGATGAAAAGCTTGGCTCCTTTCAAGATAATTTAAAAGTGTATATTGAAAGATGTCAAGCTAACTATGATAACTTAAAGTCTGAGGTAGAAGAATTAAAACAGAATGCTTCTATAGATAACATAACAGCTGTGGTAAATAAATCTGTAGAGGCTAAGTTTGTTTCCAGTAAAAAAGAAGTAGTAGAAGATATTTTACAAAACGTGAAGGAAAACAGCCTAGAAATATAGGTTATTAGTCAAGCATATGATGAAAAATTAGGCTCTACCATTGAAAATATATCTAACTACTGTAAGAAATTACATTCTTTAGAAAAAAACATCTATTTCTGAATTAACTTAAATTAAGGACAGAGTACTTAGTACATGAAATCAATGAGGCATATTAAAAAGAGTCTATTACGAAGATAGTGAAAGAGGAATCTCGGGGTTGGAAAATGTTTGTGAGCGAAAGGTAGAGGACTCAATACATAGACAAAATAAAGGAAATTGTTTTAATTCATATAATATAAATGATGAAATGTCTGAAACAGAAATAAATAACAACCAGTGCGATAAACTGTGGGATAAGATAAATAAAACCAAAAGGGCCTTAAACTTAATTGAACCTCCTACTTCCAACAATTATCAACCAATTTCTCATATGCAGGCAAGAGAGGATACATCCAATCCTGCTCAGGGTATAAACATATCGAAAAAGTTACCCAAGTTTAGACCAGGGGGAGAGGTGCACCATAACTATTTTCCTATGGGTATTCAATAGAACCTTTCTGAATAGTTGGACCTCTCAAAAAATTAATTTTACACTTTGTTATTTAGTCGGGGATGCTTTAGAATGGGGATCAGCAAATACAGAAAAGTTCTTATCATGGATTGATTTTGAAAAGAAATTTAAAGAAAAATATTGGTCCAAAAATATACAGGAAAAAATTAAAATTCGATTTGTTCGATCCTATGCCATATGACAGGAAACAAAGTACAATCAAACAGTACATTGAGAGCCACCTTGCAAAGGTGGAGTTCCTTGACAAACCAATCGGTGAAGGATATCTTGCAAATGTATTAGTATGAAAGCTACCTATTTCAATACAAAATAAAATTTGGTGTTGTGGTTGGAAAACAGTTAAAGAATTGCTTGGTGCTGCAGATGGTTTAGATTCTTTACAAAAATCGTGAGAAAATCACAGTAGCAATAAGACACAATGAAATTACGAGAAAGATCATTCACCTAAAGAAGTTTACTTATGTGAATTTTGTAAAAATCAAGAAAACACGCCAAAGTTTAATAAAACATATAAGAATAATAAGTACTTAAATAAAAATACTAGTTCAGGGAATTATAAATTTTATCATTCAACTTCTGTTCAGAGCTCTACTCAGAGAGAAACTGAATCCATACAGAGTATGTCACAGTTAAACCATTAACATCAAACCCCTAGGGAAATTGACATCTTCGTCAATTTGATGGAGTGATGACCTTCAGGGCCCAGTTTTATGTTTGGATATTTCTTTTTCTTAGTTTTCTTCCAAGCATAACTATCACTATTTTACTATTCTTTACTCTATACTTAAACTTCTTCTACCTTCACGATACTAGACAACGATGTGCACCATACAAGGCTTGTGTCAATTGGGTTGAATTGAGGTCTTAAATTTTAGTTAGCGATCCAGTACTAGTTGGCACGTCATAGACAATTGACGGTGACTTGCCGCCTTCTGACATCTATTGTTTGCCAGCAAAGAATTTATTAAGATTGACTATATGGCGATTTTAGCACAACACATGTCACCTAATCAAATTACGACATAAACGGTAGTAGTACTGGCTACTTTATGTAAATGATACACCCGATTTGGATGACTTCCACATATGTCAGTAATTCTATGAGTGCAAAATGATATAAAGGTTGTACAAGTTATACATTATTAATACATATGTAATTAATGTGTTTATGTACAGAATATCATGATTGTCTCTGTGAGGGAGAGACTTACTTGACAGTAAGTCATGTAACTAGATATTAAGTCCGCCTCCGTAGTCCAGTGGACAGCGTGGTAGGTAGCCACGCAGGGGGCCCGGGTTCGATTACCGGTCGGGTAGGAGATTTTCTCCACTCTGGGACTGAGTGTTGTGTCGTCCTCATCATCATTGACATGCAAGTCGCCGAAGTGGCGTCAGATAAAGAGACTTGCACCAGGCAGGCTGAACACGACCCCAGTTGGGGTCTAATGGTCATAAATGCCACACGATCATCATCATCACTAGATATTAAGATTTTTTCTAAATTTTTAGTACCTTTTTCTAATATGGTAATAAATGCAAACCAGGGTGGGTTTGTATGTGTTTTGTACTTGTTTGGAATTCAGTTATAGCCCGGTGTGCTATAGCTGAGGGTAGGTCGATGTTTCCGAAAAATGTATCTAATTATCTGTAACTTATTTTGTACACATTACAATGTCTGGTATTGCCAGTATGACATTTTATGACATACTGGTACATACTCTCAAATTAATCAGACTACACTGTGTACTTTGATAATGGAACCCCTCCCATAGTTATTTGCCATACGCAGATAATTAATATATTAGTATTACTACACTCAATCTTAATTTTGAAATTTTATATCTTCGTTTATGTATGAATTATTTCACATAGAATAGTCACTGTGAAGATAATTTAGAACAGGCAATAGGTTTTGCTGTTATCATACATTTCTAATCTCGGTTACTTAATAAGTTTTATATAATTAAGTTGTTTTTTGGGTAATGGAATATTATTGTCTTGATGTCCTATATTATTACAGAATTAATGTGTCATTGTGATGGGAATATGTAAGAACGATTTTGAAGGACTGTATCTCCCATGGATTGTTTACCAGTCATATTTGGAATTTCCTCTTGTTAACTCATTTCAGGTGGGGGGGGGGGGGGTACCTTGACTAAAAGAAGGGATAGATTGGTAGGACACATTCTTAGACATCAAGGAATTGTTAATTTAGCGTTGGAGGGAAGTGTGTGGGGAAAAAATCGCAGGGGAAGACCAAGAGATGGATACAGTAAACAGATTCAGACAGATGTAGGTTGTCGTTCTTATGTGGAGATGAAGAGGCTTGCTCAGGATAGGGTATTGTGGAGAGCTGCATCAAACCAGTCTCCGGACTGAAGACCACAACAACAACAACAACTCATTTCAGGTGGGGGGGGGGGGGTAAAGGAGGAGCACGATGAATACGAGTTCACGATAGGGTAATAACTTGATGAGTATGTGTACACTGCAATATAGAAGGAAGTTAGGTAGTGAAATCACAAAATTGGAATTATATTTTAGGGATGTTGAAGGATATGCAGGAGGAAGGTCAAGAGTAGTTGTACTTCGTAGATCAGGGAAATGGTGTTGTTGGGAGTAACAGACCCAAAAAGGTGAGGCTGTTTCTTCTGTTAGGTACCCACAGTGAGGTCCTAACTTATGTAGAGGAGTGTGCAGTCCAATTAAGAGTGACTGGCACCTTGGGTATGCAAGCATAGAACGTGATACTCTAATTTTTGTTGCTGTTTCTTTGGTCTGGCAAGAAGCAATAGAATCTTTTTGTACTCCACTTGATTAATTAAAAAAAAAGATAAATAAAAATCTAATAAAAAGAAAAAGATAAATAAAAATCTAATAAATATAAGATCTTAGTTCACAAATGTTGAACAACCTAGAGGTTATTTCACTATCCTCATATACGCATGCTATTTTTTTTTTAAGCTAGGTGTTCATTTTTGCACCTTATTCTAAATGCAGTTCAAAGTACTCTTTTACCCTTAATTTCTTCCAATATACCTGCATTATGTTTACAAAGTTACCATCTCTTGAAAGGCTTTAAATTATCATAGTTCCTTCGAACTTAAAGAATTTATAAGCAATGATGTTACTACAGACTGTCCATGTTTAAATAGTCTTGCCGACATATGTCCATTAAACTCTGAAGCATATTATATAAAATTGAAATATTTGATATCTCAAGTCTGAGGGAGGGATTATGTAGTGTTACATTGAACACTACTACCTTCTTTTACATCGACTTGAGGTATCTACATATTAACTAAGTAGTTATTAGGCTGGAACAGAACAGAAATTGCCACCAGAATCTATGTTTGTTGCAGATTCTGAGGGCGAAGGCCAGTGCACAGTAATCACAGATGACATAAGACATAATACGAAGATGTTTCTCCATGATTTAGGAATAACACTGGAAAAAACAAATAAAGAATTGTTTTTGTTGATTTATACGTATGTTCTTAGCACTATTGTAATATTATTAATTGATGGTTTGACTGATGTCCAATGTATTTGTCCATAAGGTGAATAAATTGATTTAAGAAGTTTCTCAAGAAAAACTGAGTTCTTCTTTATAATTTTATTTATTGTGGACATCTTAAATTAAACATTGAGTATCAAGAAGAAGTTTACTCATTATGGTTACATATTCTAGTAATGACAGAGTCACAGCTGAGGCTGGATCTCTTAACTAAACTTTTCACAGCTACGGTAAAGTTACATGTTTAACCCGGCAGAGAGAGACTTTTAATATGAAATGTTTGTTCTTTCCGTTTGAAGAAGAGATTTTGAACAGTGGTGAGAACATTTCAATCTGTAAATCATGAAATAATACACAACTGAAGATCCACAATGACAAGAAACATTTCAACTGCAACTGTGTTTGTTGCGTTGTTCTGAAAAATCACAAATGAAGTACCCATCATGTGGCCCTAAAATGTGGAATAAGCCAAATCTCCATTGTCTGGATATTGCACACCAATAAGTGGTATCCTTACAAGCTGCAGATACAACATAAACTTAATGAGGATGACCCTGATCGCCGGTGGAGTTATGCCTGTGGGCTTCTAAAGAACACAAACTGGATCTTTCGTTTTGCAAAGGCATATTGTTCAGTGACGAGATGTATTTCACTTTGAATGGGGAGGTTAATCAACATAATTGTTGATACTAAAGTGATGCAATTGGAAAACATAGTCCTGCAAAGGTGATGGTGTGGTGTGGTGTATGGAACACCTGCTTTCATTGGACCATTTTTCATTTACAATACCTTAACTGCAACACAGTATCTGATGCTGCTGCAGGACCTTGTGTTCCCTTCCACACTGAATACTGATGGTATTTTCCCATCTTATTTTCAGCACGGTGGAGCCCCTCCACACTATGGCATTGGTATCTGTGAATGGCTAGATAAACAACTGCCAGGGAAGTGGATTGGTCGCTGTGGTCCCGTGGAGTGGCCACCCAGATCCCCTGACTTAACGTCCCTTGATTTTCATCTATGGGAACACCTTAAGCAGATAGTGTATGCTGAGACCATCCATAATTTGAGACACCTAGATGAACACATATAACAAGCCTGTGACTAAATTTCAGGAGACACACTCCTCCGTGTGCAATCAGAGTGGTTGCGGTGATTACAGTTGTGCACTGCATGGGTTGGACAACATGTAGAACATGGACAAAATGTGTTGTAGCAGTCAGTATGAAGGTTATTTCCCAATTTTGAACATTAATAACTTCTAAACTGTACAAGATAGACAAAAACAAATTACACCACTAAATTCCTGAGATCAAGCACATGCTATTTAAGGTGTCATACACCCCCTTCCAATTAAAAGAAAAAAAGAAATTGGTCTTGAATCCAAAATGATGGATTTCAAGGTGACAGCCATGAATGACATTCACTCCAAAAGTTGTGGCCTCACATCAAACCTCTGTTCCCCACTCTTCCAACTTATGAAGATGTGCAAGGACTTTTTGACTCGCCCTGCATATAGTTCAGTGTACATAGAAGTATATGTGTGGGTGTGTGTATTTGTTTACCTTTCTTTTTGTCCCCCAAGGTAAGTCTTTCCTCTCCCGGGAATGGAATGGCTCCTTACCCACTCCCTTAAAACCCTCATCATTTCCTTTTCCCTCTCCTTCCCTTCTGCCTGAAGAAGCAACTGGGTTGTGAAAGCTTGTGTGTGTGTGTGTGTGTGTGTGTGTGTGTGTGTGTGTGTGTGTGTGTGTTTTATTTATGTTACTATCACTACTTGTGCTCCTTCGCCTGGTAAGTAAATTTCACCTACTTTTTATATATATTTTCCTGCTAGGAATTTTTCCTCTATAATATTCGTATCACAATTCTGTATTAACATACTTACAAATAAATTACACCATTGCAATGGAACATCCCTCCCCGTGACTTTAATGCAGCGATCGATAGGAACTGGTGGTGAAGTGAAGCAGAGGATACCAGCGAAAATGTAGATAAAAACTTCTTAAATAAACTGTCTACAGTGAAAAACTGTATTAAACTGCTCAAAATGAATAATTTCATAGTGAATTAAAAGGAACAACTCTGTTTAAAACAGTCAAAACTGAATAATAAATAGTTACACTACGGTTTTGTAGATACATAAGCACATTTCATACATAGCATCAATTGTTATTACTTATGTAATTAGTTTGTCAACCAAAAATACTGAACATTGTTAGTATAAAGAGATAAATGCTATTTGCAAATAATGAAAGATACTAATTCTCATTTAGTAACCTTATTCTATTAATTATGTAATTTTGTTTGATAATTGTATGTTTTACTAAAGCTGTAACTTTTGATTGTAAATTTAATACATCAGTTGTCAGCAATAATGGAAGTAAGAATTATATTGTTTACCACTGCATAAATACATGTGAGCCACGAAGTCAAGGCAGTCCAGTTCAGTTCTGTGCAATCAGTGAGTCTTGATTAGTTTTGATATCTTTGTATAAGTGTTATGTTGTCATATGACTTGGTACTGAGAGGTTAAGTGATTGTATTACAGTTGAAGTCGACAAAATAAACCAGAAGAAAGGGTTAAGTTACATGTCCATTTATTTAATTGATTGATAAAACTGAGTGCAGCTATTTAATGGGAAAAAAGATAAATATATTCCCCTTACAAGTGGTGGAGGAGCTAGGATATTGGGCATTACAAGGCATTTTGTGTTCAGGTACTCAAGCAAAAATATAAAATGATTAAGCAAGGAAATGTGTTAGTAGCCGTGAACTGAATGATTGCCTAACAGTGGGGAAAAAAGAAAGAGGGGGGGGGGGGAACTGCCACAACGAGACCAAAGTGGATATACTTCACTGGAATGAGCCAAAATTAATATAATTACTGTTTATTTTTCAAGAGAGATAGATTGGCTAGGCAGTACTTACCTTTATGCTGTATTGCCGATAGTCACACAAATAAAGAAAAAGGACGAAAAAGAACAAGCTTTCGGAACAGAGTTCCTTCTTCAGGTAGGAGAGAAGGGAACAAAAAGGGGATGGGAACAAAAGTGGAAGGTAATTACTGACCTAGCTCATGAAGGTGGTGTTTGAGGAGCGTGGAAGTCAGAGATACTGTATATTAGTACTGAGGCATGCCAAAGAGGATATATATATATAACCAAGAAGGAAATATGAAGCAGTAAAGAGAAGAAAAGATGAGAACTGAATGATGCTAAGCGGTGGAGGAGGAGTGTTGTCTAAAACATTTTTGATTAACAGGGAAAGATGGAAAGATATAAAGAAGAAAAAGAAAATAGAGCAAAACACACACACCCACACAAATATATATAGACAGAGAGGAAGGTTTGGAAGGGGGGATGAGAGATGAGTAATAGATAGGTTAGTTGAGGATGGAGGAGGGGGAGAGGTTAGCGTAGATTTAGGCCAGGAGGGTGGTGGGAGGAGAGGATATTAGGGTGTCCAGCGAACCTTGAAAACCAGAAAAAAGCTGGAATTTTCGAAAATGGGGAAAAAATGGGATAAACCCTTGAATTTTACCCAAAAATATTGAATTTTTGATATTTTCTCCAATTTCACATACAATGAAACTCCACTTTTATGTTCCCGGATTTTACATTATCTTGCATTTTACACAATGTTTTGATCAGTTTACAATTTTAAGTCACCCTGGCATTTGTGTTAAGATATTTACATTTTTCCCGCGATTCACGTTTTATGAAATCATGTTCGAGAAGTTAAAAACTTACCTAATTGACATAAATGAAAGCAGGCATGATTTTCGCCTTCAAGTTGTGTTTAAAATGTGACGCAGTAAAGTTGCCTGACATTATTTGCATTGGAATGCATAGTTAGTGTTTCATTGTTTATAGTTCGCACTAAGTTGCCATATGGTGCAGTGACTGATGGGTGCGAATGTAATTTACGAACTTCCATCAGCTTTCGCACCTACTGTTAATTTAAATGCAGTTTTTCATGCTTATTATGATGAGTTTCGAGAATGAATTTATTCTCATTGTGAGCTGAAAATATTTATGTAACTACTTTTGCGACATTTCATAAACAGTGTGAACGATAATTTGTGTATGTATGGTTTCTTGCACAATGGAAGGGGGCAAACTATGTTATAACATCAAAAAGACAGTATGGTGCAAGAGATATTTGTGCTTGACAACGCAATTATATTCTCAAACATCATCATCCGAAATGTGGAGGGGGGGGGGGGGGGGAATTATACGAAGCATGAAAAAATTCGCAACTGGTGCAGTGTTTCATTATTTAAAGAACGAATGGCACAGATGCAGCCTTCATGAAAACTTTGATCATGATGAATAAAATTATATCAAATGTTTCTTATGAGGTGACCAGTTTCAGTTACACTTTGAAATTCAGATAACATTTATTACATAATAAAAAGAGGCCCTGCCTAGTATTGTGATGTCTATTACATTATATATCGTATAAAAACTATAAGAATGCAAGTGTGATCCTGTAAGCAAATTTTAGAGCTATAAAGTTATTTACTGTATTTACACCATTTTTTAAAATCCCCTGAAAAACTTTACATTGGGGTTTCACTGTATTTATAATTTCACACTTATGCTGGTAGTTTATTGATTTGAATGGCATAACATAGCATATCAATAATATAACAAATTGATCTATTACAGTCAATTTTTCCATTTATGAGAAAAGAATGTGGCAAGTGAAGAAATTCTAAGACGACACACACTATTAATTAGAACGAATTTGTCCAAAACTTGACTCATGAGTATATTTTCTAAGTTGCTGAGGAGCATACCTGTTCTTTTTTAAATTTAAAAACAATGCTTTTAAATAAACTAAAAATTTTCTCAAGTGTTATACATTAATTTTTTGTTTCAATTTTTAATGGATATACAATGATACCGATATTATGTATTAAGTAACATAATTGTGGATCTTTGTGTAGATTTTGGATCACTCATGGGTTCCTCAAGTATAAAAAATGCTTTCCTTCAAATGCACTCATATATTTGGCACTTTGGATTTGTAAGCAGTTGAAGATATGTAGAAAAACTGTTAAAGAATAATAATTGTTTGTACTTCGTACTTTTTATGTCAAGTTAATGGTTAACCTGGGAAAAAATGATTATTCCTTGGAAAACCTGGAAAAGACCTTGAATTTGAAAATTATGGATCACTGGACACCTTGGGATATGCTGGAGGGCAACTTCCCATCTCTGTAGCTCTGAGGGATTGGTATTAGGTGGCAGTATCCAAATGGCACATGTGGTATAACATGGGCCAAGGTCCCTAGAATCATGCTGAAGGGCATGCTCTGCCACAGGATACTGGGTGTCCCCCAAGTGAACAGTACACCTGTGACCATTGATCCGCTCAGCCTATTTGTTACAAAAGGCCACACAGTGGACACGTCAGTTGATATATGAAGTATGTTGTCTCACATGTGTGTGTGTGTGTGTGTGTGTGTGTGTGTGTGTGTGTGTGTGTGTGTGTGTGTATGTGTGTGTGTGTGTTTCTTTTTTCTCTATGTCTTTCCATCTTTTCCTGTTAATGAAAAACATTTTAGAAACCACCGCCCCCCCCCCTCCACCTCTCAGCATCATTCAGTTCACTCATCTTTTCTTCTCTTTACTGCTTGATCTTTCCTCTTTGGTTTTATATATCCTCTTTGCCACAGCTCAGTACTAATATACAGTATCTCTGACTTACACACTCCTCAAACACCATCCTAATAACCTAGGCTGTGAATTACCTCCCCCTACCATTCCCATCCCTTTTCTCCTACCTGAAGAAGGAACTCTGTTCCAAAAGCTTGTTCTTTTTTGTCCTCATTCTTTATTTGTGTGAATATCATCAGTACAGCACAAAAGTGAGTAGTGGCCAGCCAATCTATCTCTTTTGAAGAATAATTTATCATCTCTGTGGAGAATTTCCATCATTAATTAGACAAGTACTGTTTGTTTCTTTCTAATTTTGCATCACCACCATGGCCCACAGTGGAAATTCTGATAGGGAAGTGTTGTGTCAAAATAAGCAGGGAGATGGGGGAGGGGGGGGGGGGAGGGGTCAGTTCAAAGTGGAAGTGAGCAGAATACTGGTGTAAATGTGAGTACAAATAGTTCAGTTACAGAAATTAATGATAATTCAGGCAGTGAACATGTAGTTATTTTATCACCAGCTTTGCTGAACATGTTCAACCAGATAACATGTCAGATAGGTTCTGGCTAGCTTCATTGATCGGTTCATCTAAGTCAAGAAGTGTCATCAGTAAAGCAGGAATTAAGTAAAGATGTGGCAAATGTAAAGCAAGTACTCAAAAGATAGTTACGGGAAACGAACAAGGTAATGGATGAAATTAGGCGAGACCTGAACAACCTGAACAACAGGGCCAAATGAATGCTCATGTAGATTCCGCAGAAAACAAAACTGTAAATCTAGAATCATATTTAAATGATAAGATTAGTAGAAATTCTGTTAGTATTGCTACCCTTGATTTGTATGTTCAGCAGGAGAACAAAGTAATAAAAACTGAGCTCAGGGAAGTGACAGTAAGTCTGGAACAAAAGATTAGCACTGATCAGAAAATTTATGTAATTAACAGTAGTTTGTGCGTATGCAAAAATAATGTTCAAAATCTAGATCAGAAACTCAATCAGCTACAGGAAGACATTGTAATAAGAAAAATGAGAGGTACTTGTAGTATGAATTGGGCTAATACTGCAATAAAAACATATCCTGGTAATGGCAAGCTTCCAAAAATTTTTTGAATCATTGCAGTGATAGTTTCACTTTAAACATGAACATTGCTCTTAAAATTAAATATTGAAGCATTTACATGCTATATAAGTAATTACATATCATTCTACTACTTTGAAACATAATACTCATCTTTTCAACATTTTGATGTATGGGGGTTCTGCCCTCTGTAACATTATTCTCCTGGGGCGTCGTGGTAGAAATAAATACTCGATATGTACAATTTTCACTTCTTCTTTAATCTGAATCAATCTTCTTCTCCACCAAAACATTACAACTTCACAATGTATACAATGCTACAGAACTTAACTGACAGAATTTCCATTTTAAAACAACAGACTGACATAGCTTCCAGAGCACTTGACAAACGACCCAAACTCGAACTCCCCCATGCAAGGTGGTGAGGCAAATATATAACATCGGCAATAATGACCTTACATTATGCATTGTTCATAACAATTGAATATACTAATTTACAATTAACAAACACACAAAGAAAACATTTCATGAACACAAAAATAATAACAATATAAAATGAAAACTATGCATACAATAATTTTAGATGATACATTTCTTTTTTAATTGAAATCTCCGATCTTGCTGTTTGACAACAAAGTGTGATGTTAAATGTCAATTAATTAGTTAATGAGTACATCATACATGTCCTAATATATACTGAACTATCAAATATTGTTGCAAATCTGAAAATAGGTTCAAAATCTCACGTCAGTCAATATATACAAAAAATCACAATATTGAAAATCTCGACTATTACATTAATTACACAATTAGCTGGTCAATACAACTTGTTTATGAGCCTAACATATATACAATGCTATTTATTTTAATGTCTTTATGTTTTACAAAAGTTTGTACCCTTCGTTTGTCTATTTATTGAAATAATGTATGATAACAAAAGTATTGTTTATAAAACTGTCTGGAACAAATCTCTTAATTAATGAAATCTATCACTTGTTTTGATCACAGTATCACCGAGACACTGTCCTACACTGATTCCTAGACTGACTATTTCGTTTGTAACTTCACACGCAAAATATATCACTATTACACCACACGATTCCGGGTCCGACGCAGACGGTATCGTATGATAACATGGAGATGAGAGGGCCAGCAGTATCGTCACAAAATGTACAGAAATTTTTTGATTGAGAGGCTTTATCTTGGGCAAATCAATGTATTAATGAAAGTATGACATGAATTTGAGAAAAGATATTCGAATAAGTTTTGGTCTACCACTGCACAGGCTAGAGTAAAAAGTGAATTGTTGAATGGACCCAAGAACAGGGAGAGTGATGGCTCAATGAAGGATTACTTTGAGGCTCAGCTCAGAAAGTTAGTACATTTAGATGCACCTTTTGACAAAATGACACAAATTGATGCCCTCAAATGGAGATTACTGGGTAGATTACAAGAAGGATTGAATTATGGTGCTGATGAATCATTAGATCAGTAATTCAAGTTTGATGAAAAATTGAATAGGAGCTATAGGAGAAACTATAACAGTTACCAAAAGGAGTATCCTGATGACAGAGACAGAAGAGACCACAATGAAGGTAATAGACACTAGCAAAACAACAGTGGAAACCACCAGAAGGGGGAAATCACAGGAATATGATAAAGACACAGACGACATAACACACAACGATAAAGGCAATGAACAGAAAAACTGAAGAAAGCCCCTTTGGAGGTCTGCCAAGTGGGATTGAAGAAATGGACATAAAACCAGGCCATGAATAACCAGACATGAGTTGGAAGAAGAAATAAAACAGTCAAATAGACAAAACTACATGGAGTCACATAGGGTGAATAAGCTAAGGCTTGACTGGAAGTTTTGGGAAGCTATCAGTAAAGACACAAGCAGAGTAAATGAAATTAAGTATAATCAACAAGAAGATGTAGCCTTAGATCATGAGACTGTATCTGTTCTATAAGCGTTTGTAATTCTGCGAATGAAGATGCTGCCACAATGGATGACACCTTTGATGAATTTGGTCTGTGCAAATTATTGGAAGACATTGTTGAAGGGACAAAGACAGTGAAGATGTTGTTGCCCATGGAGCTGAAGAATAAATCAGAAAGAAGCCTTGAAGAATAAAGTAGAAGAGTTTGAAGAAGAGGATAATGGAGTTGAAGATAACAGTGAATATTATTGTGAAGAATTTTGTGAAGATGACTATAAGGCAGAATTAGATGGTATTGTGTATGTAGAAGTGAAAGAAGAGAATTTTGTTGATGAAGTTTCTTGTGATACAAGAATTGGAGATAGGGAAATGGAGCAACTTGTGCCAGATTGTGCCAGTGAAACTTGGTAGAAAATCAAGCAGTTTTGGACTTGACAACAAGAAAGTGATAAAAATGAAATTTTGCAGGCAATGTCAGTTCCAAGGACCATGAAACTTGTGGAGGTTTATAGGATCGGGTCGGATAAGACACGAGACACTCCAACTTTTTACACTGACTTTATTATTACACGTTTGCACTGTACAAATGTTAGGCGGGAACTGGTGTTTCCGCTTCCTTACAGCAAAGACCTTTCGAATCACACAAAGATACCACACTTGTCCAAAGTTGTTTAGTATCGATCCCCACATAGCCCCCCCCGGCAGTATGGAGTACAGAAAAAAAAAAAAAAAAACTTAAAAGATTAAAATTACACAGCTGGTAGGGGATGCAGAAATGTGACTGGCAGCTCTTGTGCATCCTCAGGTAGGGGGCGGTTGGTGGGTGACCGTGGGGCAAAACCCGGCACGGTAGTCTCGAAGTCCTTGAGGGTGGATGGCGGGCGAAGCCGACGTCCGAATCTTGTCGATTGTTGTGGGGGGCCTCGATGGTCAGCTGGGAACCGCACGATGACGGTTCCGTTCGGGCGGACGAACGCACGTAGATTGCCTGCAGAGGCGAGGTGGGAAGCTGTGATGCGTCGAACCACACGTTGCACTACACCACCTGCCTGATCACTTTTTTCGTCACACGCGAGCATGATGAACACTGAAACACCCTGCACTAACACGCTGAGGTTACAGATATGATCTGGGTCAACCCTAGTTTTGAATTCTACCTCGGTAGCAGTGGAGGGAGGCGTACGGCTGCAAGTGGGGGTGGCAAAACCCCGACATAAGGAGGGTGATGCATCCGAGGCGGGTGTGGTAGGAGTAGTTGTGGCAGGCAAACGGCCAGGGGAAACAGGTGTGGAGGACTGATGTGGACACCATTTCTTGCCGCTTGATGGGCGCAACGAACTTGTGCAGGAAGAAGGGGTTGAAAGGGTGAAGTTTTGTGAGGAGTCAGTCATGCGAGGTGAAAATCCTCGGAAAGGATGGGGATCAGAGGGCTGACTCGAATGTTGTGGACCACCAGAAGGGTAGTTGTTCGAAGAATGGGTGAGGGGTTGTGAAGAAGAATGACTCCGATTGCCTGAGTCGTTCGAAGAGGGTGGGGGTGAGGGTGTGGGGGAGTCATCGGAAGCGGGCTCAACTAGAGCCGGTTTCACTCGGTTCAGTGAAACGGTAGTTTTGGAACCGTGCAGGAGAATGTCCATGGTGTTTGCTGCACGACGGAGCACCTTGTGAGGACCAGTATAAGGCGGCTGAAGGGGGGCCTTGATGGTGTCGTCACGCAGGAAAACATATGTGCACGAACTAAGTGCAACAGGTACATAAGTACGAGGTGGTGTGTGGTGTGCCGGAGGTTGTGGGTGAAGTTTTCTACAATGTAGTTTGACGCGTTCTACCAGGGATGGAAGCTCTGAAGGCGAAGCCACGGGCGTGGGGGCAACTAGTTCACCTGGTAAAACGAGGGGTTGACCATAGACAAATTCAGCTACTGAACCTTTTAAATCTTCTTTAAAAGTGGTGCGTAACCCCAAAAGTACGAAGGGTAGGGCCTCAGTCCAAAGAGGGCCATGGCAGCGTAAGGCAGTTTTAAGAGTCCTATGCCATCTCTCGACGAGTCCGTTGCTCTGAGGATGGTAGGCAGTTGTATGGATCTTGGAAATGCCGCACAACCTACAAATGTCAGAAAACAGAGCGGATTCGAATTGGCGCCCCTGATCGGTTGTCAACACTGCCGGGCACCCGAAGCGTGCTATCCAAGTGTCTATAAAGGCACGAGCAACGGTCTCAGAAGTGATGTTCGGGAGTGGGGTGGCTTCGAACCAACGTGTGGTCCTATCTATGATGGAGAGTACGTATCTGAAACCCTCAGAAGGAGTGAGTGGGCCTACCAAGTCTATGTGTAGGTGTTGGAAACGTTTGTGTGGTTGGGAGAAAGTACCCAGCGGGGGGGTGGTGTGCCTGGAAACTTTGTTTTGCTGACATGGAATGCACGATCGGGCCCAGGCTTGGCAATCGCGTCGCATGTCATGCCACACAAAACGCTCTGTAACTAGTCTGGTGGAGGCTCGCACTCCAGGATGGGCTAGGCTATGCAGTTTGTCAAAAACTTGTCTCTGTAGGTCCTTGGGAATGAAAGGTCGCAGAGAACCGGTAGATTCGTCACACCACACTTCTCCGGTCACACCTGGGAAAGTAGTTTTGACAGGTTTAAGGGAAGAGTCGTGGTCATTGATGAGCTGCATTATGTTTGGGTCAGCTGACTGCCGCTGTGGGAGGTCTGATAGGTCGAGAACCGAAGTGACAGCTCCGACACGGGACAGGAAATCTGCTACAATATTGTCTGCACCTTTAATGTATCTGACGTCGCTTGTAAATTGTAGGATGTAATCAAGATGACGGAAACGTCGCGGCGGAGGGTCAGACGGAGGTTTCTGGATGGCGGCCACAAGGGGTTTGTGATCCGTGAGGATATAAAAGCCACGTCCCTCAACTTCCGTACGAAAATGTTTCACTGCCTCATAGACAGCCAGCAATTCTCTGTCAAAGGCAGAATATTTCTTCTGCGCATTGTTCAGCTTCTTTGAGAAGAACTGGAGGGGGGATGTAACGTCTCCGACAGATTGACTCAAAACAGCACCTATGGCACAGTCACTTGCATCTGTCGTAATAAAGAGGGTGGCATCTGGATGCGGGTGAGCCACAGTTACAGCATTTGCTAATAGATGCTTCAGTTTCTCGAAGGCTGTTTCCATTACTGGGGTCCACGGAACCTGCCGGATGCCGGTAGTGTTTTGGCCTGCCAAGGCATCTGTGAGTGGTGCCTGAACCTCAGCAGCAGCTGGCAAATGTTTCCTATAATAGTTAACTGTTCCTAGGAAACGACGTAATTCTTTATAAGTGTCAGGTCGTGGTAATTCTAAAACAGGTTTGACCTTGTCAACAGGGGGTGTGAGGCCCTCAGCTGAAACAACATATCCCAAAAACAGAACTGAAGGTTTGTGAAGTTGCAGCTTCTTATTATTAAGCTCTACACCAGCTGCAACGAGAGTGTCCTTAACTATCTGCAAATGTTCCTTATTCTTTTCCAAAGTAGGGCTGAATATCAAAATATCATCGAGGTAGGCGAAACAAAAGTCTAAGTTGAAGAGTACCTCGTTGATAAACCTTTGCCAGGTTTGAGCAGCATTCCGCAACCCGAAAGGCATGAATCTGTATTGGAACAGTCCGAAAGGTGTGGTGATTGCCGTTTTTTCTATGTCCTCTGGGGCCATAGGAATCTGGTGATAGGCACGTTTACAGTCTATCACCGAGAAACACCGGGCGCCGGCCAAAGCGTGGTTAAAGTCTGACACGTTGGGGACGGGATATTTATCGATGATGGTACGAGAATTAAGCTTCGTATAGTCTCCTACCATGCGCCAAGTGCCGTCTTTCTTTGCGACGAAATGAATCGGACTCGACCAACATCCCGAAGAGGGTTCAATAATTCCACCTTTTACTAGTTCGTCGATCTGTTCGCGAGCAACGGGCATAAGTTCGGGTTTGAGACGACGAGGGCGGCACGAAATAGGCGGTCCGTCAATCAAACGTAGTCTATGAACAGTTCCGTTAGTCACTAATGCAACGCGTGGCGCCGTGTGCGAGGAAACAGTTTGTATAGGCGCGAGCGTATCGGCCTCCGAGCGAAGCTGCGGCGCTGGCGTCGCGAGTTTACACGATTGCCAACTGCCCGTAGGTAGAGGGTTGCAAACAGGCGAGCCGCGTTGGGTTGAGTTGGTACACTGAGTAATAGTTGCGGAAGTCGCCGCTGGCGAGGCTGAGGGCAGCAGCGGGCGCATAGAAACAGCTGATGGCTGTGGGTTATTGACACTAGCCTGCGCGCGGAAATTTGGCTGTCCGGGTAGGCGGGAGGGCGGGGTAGCACCCGTAATAACACTGTCAGGATGAGGACGAACGCAGTTACAAAGAGAGGAATCCCTGTCACAGTTGCGCGCGGGCGCAGAATCACAAGAACACTGACTAACCTGTATTACTGAAGGCGGGCAGGGTGCTTGAAGACTGTTGAGCTGTTTGCGGACAGATGACAGCTCTGAGTTTAAATCCTGCAGCCGACGATGAAGTTCGTGATTCATAGATTCGATGCGCTCTGCGAGCCACTTATTTGACCACTCGAGGGACTCGCTGGGGAGGTTAGCGCTTTTGGTAGCTAGGCGAACGTTATCTTCGTCCTTAGCTAGAACGCTGGCGGGCACACAAGAAATATACAAGTTACACGCCGGATAGAACACACGATCGCTTGCTAAATCGATTGTTATTTTGTAATGCCTAAGAAAATCTATACCTATTATAGGTTCTTCGACTTGGGCAACTAAAAATCTCCACTCTAACTCGCACTTGGGGGCGAGGGTGACATTAAAAGAGGTTAAGCCGGTGCACTGGAGATGCGATGCGTTGACTGCTCGGAGTGTAGTCTTCTGCCGGTGAATCTTCCTGTTAGCGAGGCGAGCGGGGAGCAGTGACACGTCGGCTCCGGTGTCTACTAGAAAATTTGTGCCAGAGGAGAGGTCTTTCACGTACACCCGGCCATGGTTTCTAGTGGCGTCTGACACAGAATGCAAAGTTGGGTGGCGCTCGTTTACTTTGCAGGAGGTGGCGCCGCTGCCTACCTGCGATTGTAGTTTGGGTAGGAGCACGGTGGTTTACAATTGCGTGCTTGCTCTCCAAATCTATGATGGAAGAAACAGTATGTCATTGCTGGGGGCGGAGGAAGCTGCAGCCCATGATCTTCCGCAGAGTCAGAGGCGCCGTCGCTGCGTCGAGATGAAGGTGCCGGTAGAGCAGTTGACTTGACAGGCCTTGTATTAGACGGTCTGGAAGTGCTGGCGCGGAGTTCGCGTAGCCGGGCAGAATGAACTCTATCGGCGGCGCGTAAGAGTTCGTTAACTGACCTGTCCTCGTACGCGGAGATTGCAGTCTGTACAGGCAGAGGCAGCTTTTCTGTCCAAATTTCGGTGAGTGTGTCGTTTGGCAAGTCGTGTTCGCTGACAAGTAAACGGAGGCATCGCCACAACTGTGATGGAGACCTGTCGCCGAGACGCTCTTCATATATTAGTTGTCTGACATTCTCTCTCCTTGTTTTGGACACACGTTGCAGAATCGTCTGCTTGGCTGCCGTGTACTTCCCTGTCGAGGGAGGGTTCTTGACAAGGTCGTAGATTAATTCGACGCGCTCGTGGAGATGGTTCATAAGGCAGTAAAAACGCGCGTCGTCATCAAGCCCGTAAACGTTGAAAGTTTGCTCTATCAAGTTAAACCAAAACTCTGGGTGAGCAGGTTTGAAAGGAGGTAGCGTGGGCATGTTCTCCAACCGTTGAACAGTAGTGTGTGCGAGCGAATTGTCCCTGTTAGCAGGCGATGAATTGTGGAGAAACTGCGGCGACACATTATAAAATTGGTGAAAAGAGTTCGCGTGCAGAGCCTCAGAGGCAACATCGTGTGTCGGAAGTCGGGTAGATGGGTCCCACTGGCGTGGCGGATGAATACTGCACTGCTGACGGTGAGGAGTTTGAACGCCGGCTGCCGCATTGTTCGTGTTCAAAACATTTCCGACCGACGCAGGAACACTGAAGCTATGGTCGTGAACGTTCGAGGCACCCTCATGAACTCTATTACACACGTTGTTTACACCCGGTGTGGCGAAAAAGGTGTCCTGCACACGAGGTACAACAGGCGCGGAATGATACGTACCGGGCGGCCTTTCAAATGCCGTAGCGTTCTGTTGAGTAGAGTTCAACCTTAAAAATTCCACTGCATTAGCGGGAGCGGAAGGAAACCTCGGCGTAGAGGAGAGAACCTCTCCAGCACTGCTGTCCCTTGTAAGATTGCATTTTGGCGGGCTAACAAAGCCGGAGTCCATAGTAGGCACGGGTATACTGACGAAGCTTGCGCACGGAGTAGCAATCCCGGAGCTGTAAGAAATTTGCTGTCCTCGACGGGATTCGGCAGGTGGAGGCACACTCACGGGACGGCAGAATCCGGGCGGCGGAGGTCCGTTAGATGAAGCCATTGTGCACAGTACGGACAATAGGCGGCAAGCGAACGCGGGAGCGCGAATATCGCGGTAGACGCGGATGGAAAGCACTTCGGGCGGTAACTCGAAAGCGACACTTGATCGGGGTCACCAATGTGGAGGTTTATAGGATCGGGTCGGATAAGACACGAGACACTCCAACTTTTTACACTGACTTTATTATTACACGTTTGCACTGTACAAATGTTAGGCGGGAACTGGTGTTTCCGCTTCCTTACAGCAAAGACCTTTCGAATCACACAAAGATACCACACTTGTCCAAAGTTGTTTAGTATCGATCCCCACAAACTAAAGGCCGATTCAGGAAGAAGATAAGGAGCAAATGTGATGAACTGGAAAAGATTTGGAATCTACAAGAAGAATGCAAGACCATCCCTATTTACCCCATGCCCAATCAAGCGTCTCAGTTTTTGAAGACTCAGTGCAGTGATAGTGCACTAGCTTTGCATTCTCTCTCTCTCTCTCTCTCTCTCTCGGGAAACATTCATGGTAGGGAAAATATGTATAAAAAATAGAGATGGTTTAACTTACCAAAAGTGCAGGCTCATTGACAGATACACAAATAAAAACACACACAAAAACAAAATTCAAGCTTTAGCAACCATTTGTTGCTTCATCAGGAAGAAAGAGGATGGAAGGATGGGAAAAAAGGGAAGGATGTGGGTTTTAAGGAAGTGGATGAGGAGACATTCCAGTGCCGGGAATGGAAGGACTTACTTTAGGAGAAAAAGGAAAGTTAAACAAACACACACATCCACACTTGTATACATGCAAACAGACCAAGTCAGACATTTGTAAAAAGCCTTCTTCCTTCCTTTTTTCCTGATGAAGCAACAAACGGTTGCGAAAGCTTGAATTTTTGTATTTGTGTGTGTTTTTATTTGTGTATCTGTCAACGAGCCTGCGCTGTTGGTAAGTTAAACTATCTCTATTTCTTATACATATTTTTCCTACCAAGAGTGTTTTTTCCTGGTGGGAAATATATGTATAAAAATAAAGATTAGTTGACGTATCCAAAGCACAGGCTTGCTGATAGACACAAAAAAACACAAATAAAAACACTCACAAACATTCAAGCTTTTGCAACCATTGGTCACTTCTTCAGGAAAACAATCTTTATATATATATATGTTATAGAGGAAAAGTTCCTAGCAGCAAAAATATATATAAAATATAGATTAAGTTTACTTACCAGGTGAAGGAGCACAGGTAGTGACAGCAAACATAAATAAAGCAAACATAAACACACACAAAAGCAAGCTTTCACAACCTAGTTGCTTCTTCAGGCAGAGTAGGGAAGGAGAGGGAAAAGGAAAGGACGAGGGTTTTAAGGGAGTGGGTAAGGAATCATTCCAATCCCGGGAGAGGAAAGACTTACCTTGGGGGAAAAAAAAGGAAGGTAAACAAATACACACCCACCCACACCTATATGCAAGCAAACACACCTAAAAAATAAGGCAAAGATGTTAAAGATGGTGGGCGGGAATTTGAATTTAGGAGAGGTTGAGACCAGGTGGGCAACGGGAAGAGAGAATATGCTGAAGGGCAAGTTCTCATCTCCAGAGTTCAGA
Organism: Locusta migratoria; assembly: GCA_026315105.1. Lineage (NCBI taxonomy): Eukaryota > Metazoa > Arthropoda > Insecta > Orthoptera > Acrididae > Locusta > Locusta migratoria. Next base: position 132,246,340 of record CM048748.1, on the reverse strand, counting down.
AGATCGGTGTCGGTGGGAAGTATCTAGATTACCCGGACAGTGTAACACTGTGCCAAGATGTGCTGGCCATGCACCAAGGCATGTTTAGCTACCAACAAACACTGTCTGCCTGTGACCGTTCTTGCGAATGGTCAGTTTGTTGCTGGTCATTCCCACATAGAACACTTCACAGTGCAGGCACGTCAGTTGGTAAATCATGTGGGTGCTATCGCAAGTGGCTCTGCCCTTGATCATGTACACCTTCCGGGTTATGGAACTGGAGTAAATGGTGGTGGAAGGGTGCATAGGGCAGGTTTTACAATGGGGGTGGTTACAAGGGTAGGAGCCAGAAGGTAGGGAAGGTAGTTTGGGAATTTCATAGGGATGGATATATAAAGAAGCCGCTGGGGGGGGGGTGGATGGGTGGGTGGGTGGGTGTGGGATACACCCCCCCCCCCCCCTTGGATCCACCTATGGTCATGTGTACCCCTAAGTAGTGTAGTGTGCAAACCAATGAAGATACTGACAATATGAAATTTGTAAGATGTAGCATTTATTAACACAGGAAGTCCAATTAGTGGAATATCTGAAAAATTTAGAGAAATAATCAAGCAGGATTTTGAGTTCATTGAAATGCCAGTAGTAGGAATAAAGATTAAAGGAGCTACGAGAAGACACAGTAAGTTGGTGAACAGACAGGTGTTGTTATCATATATAATAGGTGATGCTTACTTAAAACAAGAATGTTTAGTTATTCCTGGACTGAATAAAGCTAAATTACTAGGCAGTGTCTGCATTATGAAAGCTAATGTAGCATTTGATTAAGGAGGTAGGAAAATCACATTCAATACTCCTAAGACAGGCATGTTATATTGCACTTCAATGATCATCCAGGATAGTGGTGATTTCAACCAATAAAGCTTGGAATTAAAATTTATAGACACCAGAAGGTGTGTAGTGGAAGTAGACAGTGTACATGAAGATGTATCAGATATAGATTACAATGACTTGGTGGAAGACAAACTCCAGGAAATCAATAAATTAACTTACAAACAGAAGGAAGAACTGAAGAATGTGTTGTGGGACTATTATGATGTATTTGATGACCAACCAGGATGAGTAAAGAACTATAAGTGCACGTTGAAAGTTAAACCACATGAGCCATTCTATATCAAGCCTTATGGAGTACCGATAGCAAAGAGGAATGCTGAAAAAGAACTAGACAAATGGAGAATTGGAATATTATTGAAAGAAGTAAGAGCCAATACAATAATCCAATTGTGATCATTTCTAAGAAGAGTGTTGATGTGAGAATTGTTCTAGATTCAAGACATCTCAGCAAGTATTTGGAAAGAGTGACAGATCATCCAGAGAGCATTGATGAATTATTGCACAAATTTTAACACATCAAGTACATGACAAATTTAGATTTGACATCTGGTTTCCACCAAGTACCTTTAGCTAAAGATTCTTGGAAATACACTGCGCTTTCCTGTTCAATGGCAAATGTTATACATATTGTGTTGTACCATTTGGCTTAAATGTATCTGTAGCAGAATTCATAAGAACTCTTAATACAGTTTTAGGCAAAGAACTCCTGAGTAAATTAACAGTGTATGTTGATGATATCTTAATAACTGGCCGGACACAGGATGAATGTCTGAGTACCCTGAAGGAAGTATGTGAAAAATTAAGACTGGGAGAAATGTCTTTAAAACTAGAAAAATGTAAATTTGCAATGGAACAATTTAACTTTTTAGGACACATCATTACAGAGGATGGAATACTGCCTGATGTACAGAAATTTGAAGCAATAGCTAAATTCCCACTGCCTAAGACTAAAAAGCGGTTGATATTATTCTTTGTAATCTGTGTATATTATCAGAGGTTTCTGAGTACACAAGCTTAAAATTCATCCAGTTTGAACTGTCTGTTGAAAAAGAATGCTATTTGGGCATGGACTGAAGAATGTGTGAAAGCTTTTGAAACTATCAAGACTGAGCTTTGTAATAGTAAAATGTTGTTTAGGCCAGATTTGTCACAACCTTTCTGCATAACCACAGATAGCAGTGATTATGGTCTTGGTGCACATCTCTTCCCAGTAAAAAAAATATAGGGACAAGACTGAGAAGAGATCAATTCCCTTTGCAAGTAGAACAATCCAGAAATATGAAAAAGCTTATACAGTTACAGAAAAGGAACTTTCGGCAATCTTTCGGGCATTCAATAAATTTAAAAATTATCTGTTAGGCCATAAAATGATTGTACATACTGGCCATAAAGCCTTGACCTACAGTCAAGAATGTAAACTGTTTCATAACAGAATCACCAGATGAACACTGTTTCTTCAACAATTTGATTACTTGGTTCAGTATATCAAAGGGACGGATAATCTAGTTGCAGATTCACTCTTTTGATTCCAGTGGGCAAGGGGACAGTTTTATAACTATTGTGTTGAATTATATTTTGTAGAACATAGCAACCAAGAAAACGATTTTCAGAACTATGGTAAATTTTAAAAGTCAAAGAGTAAATAGTATTTTTAAAGGGTAATAATCCGATCGCTGCCCCGTACTTCACACGAACATCCACAATGCCATGTATTAGTTCTTTGATACATTACGCTGTTCTTTCCAAGCATGAAATACACCTAAAACCTCAAATTACGATATCTTTTACTTACCTGATCTGATTTTGATAAAATGAAGCCTATATGTTGCCTCTATTTATCTGTGATACTACCATGAATGTTCATTTAGTACTTTTGGAGATTACTCTCTACAAATAGCCGCATGCGTTTACTTTCAGATAAATGTTTTTATTTGTGATATCTTACTTTTTCTGATACGATTTTGTGAAATGAAGCGTTTCTGTAACTGCAAGATACCCTCACGTTTTCTGTGAAAATCCCCTGAAAATTCGTCTATTAGTTTTGGAGATGAAAGAAGGACAGACATGAATGATTGTTGATGAAAAATGTTAAATTGTGATGATGTTCTTTCTGAGATCCGATTTTTATGAAACTAAGTCTATATGTTGTCCCACGGTAAGCTGAAGTTACCTGTGAAAACCCCATGCAAATTCATGAAGTAGTTTCGGAGAAGTGGTTTCTAACAGATGGACAGAGAGACACGACGGTCTATGAAAACACTTCGTAATTCTATTTTGACGAAATCATGCCTAGATCCTGAACTGATCTTCACTCATGTTTCCTGTGTAAACCGCATGAAAATTAGTCCAGTAGCTTTGAAGATTGAGGTGAACAGCGACAGGCCTAGTATAGATATGTTGTACAACTGAAACATTTTGCAGGAATATATTGATTTCTACAATTGCTGTATGTCGGTAAAATCTGTTGGAAATATCATTAGTAGTAAAGAAGTAATAGATTAAAACTTGACACTTGATAGGGCCGTTTTCCATGAACGTTACTCTTTACGTCCTCATATCTCATGAACTACGTGTCATACTGCGATAAAATTTCGAACATACATTCCGATTTACGTGTGTATTCTGTCTGCAAAATTTCCTGCGAGTATAATTGTTAGTATAGAAATTGTTGCAAGTCGCCAAGTACTGTTATTCGTATATAGTGTCTAATTATAAAGTCTCGTAGCATTATGTAATTTTTGCGGTTTGTATTGTTCATGACATTATAGCTCCTGAACCATGTGTCATATGTGGTTCGTACTCCTACAGCAATTGTTATCTTACATAAGGAATATGTGTACCAAGTCTGGTTGAAATCGGTCAGTGGTTTAGGAGGAATTGTGCAGCATTGTCGTTTGACGCAGCCGTTTTTTGTGCATCTCATTGTTTATGACGTCATATCTCCTTACGTATGTGCCGTACGTGATTCTTACCCCGACAGTGATTGTTGCATGATATTAAGGATCATCATCTTTGATGTTACTGCAGTTAAATTGGTTTTGTGAGGCCAAAAGAGCAGAAAGTGGAGTCCATATGTAAAAGGATCAGAGTGGAGAAGCTTCAAGAGAAGGAAATTAGGCACAAATACATAACAAGGATCTCAGAAAGGTACCATTTAGTTGAATGTGGTCATTTACCATCACTGGAAGAGGAATGGACAAGCTACAGTGACACATTACTAGAAGTAGCAAAAGAATGTCTTGGAACAGTAGTGTGTAAAGGCAGGAAGAAGCAGACAGCTTGGTGGAACGACACATCAAGGCAGCCTGTAAAAAGAAAAAGAACGCATTTCAAAAATGGCTCCATACTAGAAATCAGGCAGACAGAGAAAGTTATGTTGAAGAAAGAAACAAAGCCAAACGGATAATTACAGATTCCAAGTACAAATCATGGGAAGACTTCGGAAAGATGCTAGAAACTCTGGGTCAAGCCGCGGGAAAACAATTCTGTAGTGTAATTAGCAGTGTTCGAATGGGAGGGAAGAAAGAATTAACAAGTGCTTTGAACAGGTCAGGAAAGCTGCTAGTAAATCCAGTAGATGACATGAGCAGATGGAGGGAATATTTTGAAGAATTGCTCAATGTAGGTGAAACGTTCAATGATGTGTCTGAGTTTGAGGTAGAATCATATGGGAATGATGATGGAAACAGTATCATATTTGAGGAAATGGAGAAAATGGTCAATAGATTGCAGTGCAGTAAAGCGGGTAGGGTGGATGAAATTAAGCCGGAACTCATCAAATACATTGGAATGTCAGCTCTTGAATGTTTACACAGGATAACTGAGAAGGCGTGGGAATTGGGACAGGTTCTGTCTGACTGAACGAAAGTGGTAATCAGGCCAATTTTCGAACACGGAAACAGAAATTATTGTAACAACTCTCAAGGTTTCTCTTTAATTAGCGTTGTAGGCAAAATATTCTCAGGTATTGTTGAAAGGAGAGTGTGAGTATTAATTGAGGATAAGTTAGATGAAAATCAGTGTGGGTTTAGGCCTCTTAGAGGCTGTAATTAAATGGCTTTACATAGACTGTCAAGGCAGCAGTTAGATTAGATGCTGTGTCGATACACATATCGATGCTGCGCACCAAAGATGTGGCGCGTCATCTTTCCGGGTGCAGCACTAGAGGCGCTGTACCGGACATGCGCGGACGCCGACCAATCGCAGTGGGCGTCAGCGGACCTGGGCGAGGAGCAACAGGAGGAAGTCAGTCTGGGCCTGGGAGCGACGAGACTTCAATCGTTCCACTACCGACTCCTCACTAACCCCAGATAATAGCAATGGTGACTAGGTCTGCTTAACTTCGTGGTTGTTTTTTTGTTTTGCATTGGTTATATTGTCCATGTTGCCTTGTTTTTCGACTATCTCTGGCGACAAGCTTTTTTGATTGCTCTTGCCGTGTGTCTTCATTATTTACTCTTGTTGGTGTGTCTTGTGTCGTGTCATAGTCGTCTTGTTGCATGTTGTTTTATTGTTTCAATTTACCATGTCTACTCCTTCGAATGTAATCCCATCAGCTGCCGCTCTGAGCATGGATTTAACTCAGTTTTGTCAGTTCCAGGCACAACAGATGTCACAGATCACCCAAGCTGTACAGCAACTTACACAGTCACAACAGGCAACTGCTCAAACACAACAGTCATTGCCTTCGCGGCCACAACAGGATGTACAATCTGCTCCAGTGCCACCATTTCAATCTTTTATAGAAGAAAAGGAAACGTGGCATGAATGGTTGGTGCAGTTTACTTTGCATCTGACAGCATACAATATACAAGGTACTGTGCAGCTTCCCTTTTTTCTCGCATGTGCTGGTGTTGTAGTTTACCGAACGGCTTCCAAGTTATTCCCCACTACGTCCCCTGAGTCAGTTTCTTATGAGGCGTTAATCAAGGCTTTTTCTAAATACTATGACAAACAAGTGCATGTGGCTGTGGCCCGTTTTATATTTTTTAGGAGTAGGAAGCAAGAAGGTCAAACTTATCGGCAGTGGCTCGCCGACTTGCAAGGTTTAACTCATGACTGTAAATTCAGGTGTTCATATGGTGAATATTATAATGATTCTATGATTTGGGATGTCATTACGCAAAATGTGCCTGACAATCATATTCGCGAACAGATTTTGTGGCACGCCGAACCTACTTTGCAACAGGTTATGCAGGTCATTGACTTTCAGTATGCGTGCGATGTTGGTAAGTCTAGGAGTGTGTACAGTGTCAACAGCACGTCAGGGCAAGCGTCAACAGAACAGCCCCGTGCTGACACAAGGCGCTGGGCCGCTGGCCTGTCGACCGCTGGGTGTAAACATAAGCCATCTACCTACCCCGCTCATGAAAATTTAAGTCATGTTCTCACTGTTTCTCAAAACATACACATGACAATTGTCCTTCTCATAGCGCAACTTGTTTTGTATGTGGAAAGTTAGGCCATGTTCATTCTGTCTGTCTCCAACAGAATAAAGGTTCCACAGAACAGGCACGCACAGGGGCTCGTTCACATCACATTAATGTTGTGCAGTCTCCATCACCTACGAGTGATACGACTGTTGAACTTGCGTCGTCACAGCCTGTGTCTTCGCAGGCTAGGTACCGTAATGTGAATAAATTGTTTGTGGATCTTGAAATTCTTGGCCAGACCATGACATTTCTATTAGATACTGGTGCTTCGGTTTCCTTGCTTAATCGGGACACATACAATTTGCTTGGTCAGCCGCCGTTGCAGAACTCTTGCACGTTGCTGACGGCATATAATGGTCACGGCATACCTGTGCTGGGTTCATATACTTGTGATGCTACATACCAGTCAGTTACGAAAACAGTGACATTTCAAGTGCTTTGTGCTTCCAATAGTGCAAAAATTTATGGACTTGATCTTTTTGATTTATTCGGCCTCCGAATAGTGGATGAGGTTCTTGCTGTCACGTCATATGACCATCGGGACATGGTAGCTAAACCATGCGATGAAGTCAGTGACTTGTTTCATGTTGGTATAGGCATGGCAAACAACTTTATAGCAAGTGTGACATTGAAAGATGCAGCACGCCCCTGCTTCTGTAAAGCTCGTCCCGAGCCGTATGCCCTTCAGGATCAGGTGGCGGATCTCTTAAGACAATGACAGGCTAATGGTGTCATTGAACCGATCACGGCAAGTCAGTGGGCATCGCCCTTAGTGATCGTGAAGAAGCCAAATGGTAAATTGCGTCTTTGTGCAGATTTCAAATCTACCATGAATCCGCAGACTGTGATTGACTCTTACCCTTTACCATGACCGGAAAAACTGATGGACGGCTTAGGTGCAGGCCGGTATTTTTCTAAAATTGACCTGCGTGACACATACTTGCAGCTTCCTCTGGATGTGCAATCGCAACAAGTTTTCGTGATCAACACGCACTTGGGACTTTTCAAGTTTTTGCGCCTTCCTTTCGGTAGTGCATCGTCTCCCGCCATTTTCCAATGGTGCTTGGAACAGTCGACTGCTACTGTGTTCTAATTATTTGGATGATATTGTCGTGTCTGGGCATACTCCCATGTCAAGCGAGGTGTTGTTGCAGGCAGGATTAACGTGTAACAGGGACAAATGTGTTTTTTTCAGTGCGAACTAGAGTATTTGGGTCATGTCATCAATGCAAAAGGTATCCACCCGACACAATCTCATTTACAGGCAATTCGCGACCTTCCACCCCCACTACCATTACTGAACTTCACTCTGTGCTTGGGAAACTCACTTATTACATTCGATTTATACCTAATGCATCCCAAATTGCAGCACCCTTACACCGTCTGCGACCTAAGAATGTTCCATTTGTGTGGTCAAAAGAATGTGATGTTGCTTTTCGCAAACTTAAAGATGCCTTGTTGAGTGACAATTGTCTGGTTCCTTTTGATGTTACAAAACTGGTGATATTAGCCGGTGACGCATCATCATATGGCCTTGGGGCAGTGCTCTCTCAGATGGGTTCCGTGGACAGACCTATTGCGTTTGGCTCTAAGCTTTTTGACCAAAGCACAACAGAACTACTCACAGATTGAAAAAGAGACCCTTGCAATCATTTTTGGTGTTACCAGATTTCATCAGTACCTCTATAGGTGGAAATTCTATCTGGTCACAGACAACAAGCCGTTACAGTCTTTGTTTCATCCCACTAAACCCATTCCACAATGTACGGCACAGAAACTGCAATGTTGGGCCCTTATTCTCTCAAACTATCAGTTTGAAATTGTTTATCGGCCCACAACTCACCATGCTAATGCAGACACTCTCACGGCTTCCTTTTGGTTCTGACTGATTTTGATGCCTCGGAGGCAGCTTGTTGCCACATAGATATGCAGGATTCCAATGTTTTGGACAAATTTCCACTAGATTACAAACAGGTTGCTCACGCTACAGCCGCGGACCCAGATTTACAGATCCTTTTACAATATATTCGCTCTGGGTGGCCACAATCCTTGAAACAGATTTCGAACCCAGGTGTCCGCCAGTATTTTGCTTGAAGTTTTGCTTTATCAACACACCGAGGCGTCATCTTGCTTCGCACTGATGGCAACATATCCAGAGTCGTAATACCTCAGGCTCTTCGGGCACGTGTTCTGAACTTGTTACATCAAGGGCATTGGGGAGTCCGCAGTTGGTCCGCAAGCATTGTACCTGGGTCGCACTGGACAAAGACATTGAACATATGACGTCACAATGTCATGCCTATGCTGACAATCAGTCCGCTCCTCCTCAACATTTTACTGACTGGCCGAAATCCACTGGACCATGGCAACGCATTCACGTGGATTATGCCGGCCCGTTTTGGAAGACTAGGTGGTTAATTGTTGCCGATGCTTTTAGTAAATTCCCGTTTGTGGTCCCCACAAACTCTACGGCGACGAGTGCTACTGTGAAAATTCTCCAGTCTATATTTTGCATTGAGGGCCTTCCAGAACTTGTCGTCAGTGACAATGGACTGCAGTTTCTGTCGGTGGACTTTGAACAGTTTTGTGCATCCAACGGTATTCGTCATGTTACAAGCACTCCTTTCCACCCACAATCCAACGGAGAAGCAGAGTGCTTCGTCCGCACCTTTAAGCAGCAGATGTCCAAGCTGTGCAGCCACCAGTCAAGGGATCAGGATCTGCTGCTTTTCCTCTCGTCGTACCGTTCGCAGCCCCGCGACGGTCCTTCGCCGGCGGAGTTACTTCACGAATGGCACCACCGCACCCTGTTGCAGCCGTTGCATCCGCCACTGCGTCCGCCAGCCTCTAGGCACTCTCAGGCAAAGTATGGCGTTAATACCCCTGTTCTTTTCAGATGCTTTACGGGAGCCAAATGTTGGGAACGGGAGACCATCAAAAAGTGTTCCTTATACGGAGTCCGAGCGGCATAATTTGTCATCATGCGAACCAGCTTTGCCCTTGTTATGTGTCTGGTCCTCTGTTTTCAGCTCCTGTCTCTACCCGGGGCAAGCCGCCTGCTGGCGCGGCAACCCGAATCACTCCGGCATCGTCCTGTCCAGACCCGATGGAGTGGTCGCCTGCCGGGAGCCACGGTTTGCAGCCCTCATCATCACCTCCCTCCGCTGCGGCCGCTGGATCTGGGGTCACCGGCCTGTCCCAGGAAGCAGCCGGTTCCACCTCGCTACTGCAGCCAGCGGTTCTCATGGATGCGGATGTGGAGCTGCCTCTTTCACCTGGTCTTGGGGGTTTTCCACAGCGATCGGACGACGAATGTTGGGAGGCGGACCGTGGCCCTAGACCCGCTCAAGCATCATTTCCGATTCCACCGGAGGCTTCCACATCTGCACCTCCCCCCCCCCCCTCCGCCATCGTCCTCTTCCTCGGGGACACTATACAACGACGATGAGGAGGTTTGGGGGGGAGGAGTGCTGTGTCAATACACATATCTGGATGAGGAGCAACAGGAGGAAGTCAGTCTGAGCCGGGGAGCGACGAGACTTCAATAATCCCACTACCGGTTCCTAACTAACCCCAGTTACAGCAGTAGATGGCAAATTAAGCTCGTGGTTCAGGGTAGTTTCAGGGATAAGACAAGGCTGTAACTGTCACCACTGTTGTTCATACTGTTCATGGATCATATTTTGACAACTGTAGACTGGCAGGGCAGGATTAAAATAGGTGAAAAGAAAATAAGCAGCCTCACATATGCGGATGACTTAGTTGTGACAGCAAATTCAATTGAAAGGTTGCAAACTAATAATTCAGAGCTCGATCAGAGGTGTAAGGGTTATGATATGAAGATCAGCCTCTCCAAACCAAAAGTAATGTCTATGGGGAAGAGATTTAAACAGATTGAGTGCTAAATAGGAGGAACAGTGTTAGAACAGGTAGACAGTTTGAAGTACCTAGGATGTATATTCTCACAGGATGGCAACATAGTGAAAGAACTGGAATTGAGGTGTAGCAAAGCTAATGCAGTGAGTGCTCAGCTAAGATATACTCTCTGTTGTATATCAAGTGTGTGAATTCAAATGTTCTGCCATGCCCGTTGGCATTGCGGTAAAAGTGTGAAAGTTCACGAGTGCCACCTGGCCAGCTGGTGGTGGAAGGACTGAAAGCAGTATGCAGAATGGCATTTCACATTCAGACTCTTTGAGTGTGATGTCCTGTTCTCATCTTTATAGTGTCATGCATGTTGATTATTGAGTATTCGTGTTGTTACAACATTTGGCGACGAGTAGGGATTAAGTAACAAACAACATTCAAGATGTCAACGCTCGAGCAAATTTGCAAAAGTTGCTGGCCGACCAACTCACTGAACATCAGAAGTTTGTCACAACCCACCTCACCAAACATCAGAAGTTTGTCACAACAGCTCCTCACGGCAACACACAATGATCGCACATCGATGTTGTCCGTACCCACTTTTCCGCCATGCAACACCGCAGAAGATTAGACGGACTATGAGAAACAGCATTGACAACACTTTGTAGCTTTCAGCATTGTTGATGCAAATCTCTGTGTCACTGTTTCTTCCAAGGATCTCTCCAAAGTTCTATTAACTTTTGTCTCAATTAGCACCCCTCAAAGAACCCTCTTCACTGTCATTTGACAAAATGTGCTCACTTCATATTATAAGCAGCAAACACACATTGTTGCATCACGTGTAGCATTTTATCAGTGTAAAAAAAACATCCCCATCAATCATACCGAGCATGGGCTACAGAACTGCAAGGCATTAGTAGAAAGTGCAAATTCATTATTACTGTACATAAATCATCTTACACCAATTCAATGGTCAGGGATACAATTTTGAGGTCCGCTCCTGAGAAGGAAGTTCGTCAGAAGACTCTTCAATTAAATGACCCATCCATATCTGACTTATTGGTCACAACAGAATCTTTTGAAATTACTCGTGCTGCAGGTGCAAAATTGGATGCTTGGGGTGATGTAGGGAAAGTCACGGTGGATAGGGCATTTGTTGATGCACTAGGCAGTGTCGTGAACAAGGAAGTAGTGGCGGTGTACTCTCACACCAAGCAAAGCAAGCAGTGCACTAGTTTTAAAAAGAAGCAATCTCTTGCTGCCTTACCTTCCTGTCCACACTGTTTTTCCCAGCATTCACGAGATCATTGTCCCCACCATTAGGCTACATTTCACAAATGTAAGAAAAAAAGAGTCTCATCTCTTCTGTTTGCCGATCTAACCAAGTGCACGCTATACATGATACTGACTTCGATAAAGGCTCCATACTACATGTCAACTCCACAATTCAACTCCACAAACTCTTCTGGAAACAAGCTTTACCTCACAGTGCAGATGTTTGGAAAAGACGTACAGATACAATTAGATACTGGCTAGGCAGTCACAATAATTACATCACAAACTTATCTTCGTCTGGGTTCAACGCCCCTTTCACTGGTCTTGCACCATTTATGCACATACAATCAGCAACAATTCTCCCTTTTGGTACAAATGAATGTCCAAATCACATATAAGTTCGTTGTACGAACAGTCACTGTGTATGTTGTTGACCACATGGGGACGGCTGACCTGTTCAGTTATGATGTCTTCTGCATATCTGGATTCTCTGTCAACAATACTATCAATGTTGTATCCGACAACATTCCTTACACTCGGATACCTTGTTTACAGACTTTTATGCTCTTTTTTCACCCGGCTTTGGGTGGGACACAGTTTTTGCAGCTCATGTCTCTCTCAAACCGCAAGCCACACCGTGGTTTTCTCGAGCCCGACCCCTTCCTGAAGCGTTGCGCGACACTGTAAAATGGGAGTTAGATCAGCTTACGACCTCAGGAGTTTTGCTTCCTGTTCCTTCCAGTGAATGGGCCTTTCCGATTATCATTGTCAGCAAACCTAACGGCAGTCTCACGCTTTGCGGTGACTTTAAGACTGCCGTCAACATTCAATGTCTTATTGATACTTATCCTATACCTCGACTGGAAGAACTGTTTTCTACACTTGCCAGAGGAAAATACTTTTTGAAAATCAACCTCTATGAGGCTTATCATGAGTTACCACTCGACGAGTCTTTGCATCAAATTCTTGTTCTCACTACACCTTTTGGCCTTTATCATTACCCACGGTTGCCGTTTGGCGTGGCCAGTGTGCTAGCCGTATTTCAAAGGGTTCTAGAACAACTTCTTATCTCTATTTCCGGATGCATTAAATATCAGGACAACATTGTCGTTACAGGGGCTACCATGGATGAACATCTCAAAAACCTATGTACTCTTTTCTCCATCCTACAGCAGGCTGGTCTTAAGTGCAATTTTCACAAAACTCAATTCTTTCAGCCCTCTATAGTGTATCTGGGTTTTCGCCTTTCCAAGGATGGCATCTGTCCCTATTGTGACAACATTGCCGCGATCGACGCCCTTCCGCGTCCTTCGTCGGTCCAAGAATTGCAAGATTTTCTCAGAAACATAGCATACTATCCACAAGTTTATTCCCTCCGTAGTGGAGATCTCTTACCCACTCACTCACTTGCTCAAGAAAAATGTTCCTTTTACGTGGTCTAACGAATGGGATGCTGATTTTCACCGACTTAAAGGTCATCTCCAAAAAGCACCTTGTTTGGCCACTTACTGCCCTGGGAAACAGCTTGTTTTAGCTACTGATGCTGGTGCTGTTTTATCTGACAAATATTCTGATGGTACAGAACGTCTTGTTGCTAATGCCTCCAAAAACTTAAATGACTCACAGTTGCGGTATTCACAAATTGAAAAAGACGCTCTTGCCATTGTTTATGCTCTCAAGAAATTTGGTGTCTTTCTCTATGGTAATAAGTCCCATCTTACTATGGATCACAAGTCATTGGTCTCTTCATTTCATGTGTCTGCTTCAATTTCCGACAAGGCAGCACATAGGCTCCAGCGGTGGGCACTTTCTCTCTCTTTTTCAATATGACATTCATTTTCGTCCCATTGCTCAGCATGCAAATACTGATGCCTTATCCAGGCTTCCTATGGGCCCTGACCCCGTCTTTGACAAAGATGAGCTTCTTTGTTTTCATTTGGATGATGCTGCGCAGACTGTCCTTGAGGGCTTCCCCATCACAGGATAACGCCTTGTGGCAGCCACCACCGAGGATCCTGTTTTACACCACGTTCTACATCACATAGAAACTGGCTGGCAGGACCGACCTTCTGGAAAAGTATCGGATCCCCTCCGGAAGTACTTCCATCTGCAGCTGCGCCTCTCCTCCCTCAATGGAGTTATCCTGCTGGCTACCGACAGTGTCTTTCCTCGCATTGTCATTCCAGCAACATTGCAGCCTATGTTCTACATCGGGGACACTGGGATGTCCAGTGTTTTCAGCAGAGGTCCCTGAAGTCCCTTTCTTTCCTAAAGTACCTAAAGGGTACCCTTTTTTTAATTTGGTCCCTAAAGTACTTTTTTTCCAAATTGGAACATACATTTTGTCATATTTTAATAACTCCAATAAAGCTTATCTGAGGCAAATTTCATGTTACAGCTGGCTTTAACCTTTGTCTCAGCATTTTTGACCATTTTCAGTTCCTGCACATACAAGTGTTCTGTCAAGGGGAGCGCAGGGTGTGACGATAGGACATTGTTGACTGTGAGGCAACGTATGCGGAGACAGTGCTATGCAATGCCACAAACTTTTACACGACTTCCTCTTCATTTTTAATTGCAGAAATTTCATGGAAGTAGTTCGCATATGTTGCCTGTAGGCCCGATGAGGACAAGTTGCAACTCCTACCAACAAAATAATTAAAATTAATGAATGAAAGTGTCCTAGCAGTATGAAGTAAGTCTTTGATTCTGGAACATGTCAATCTTGCATGGCCTTGAACATTTTGGGTCTGATGATGTAATTCTTCTTATTGCAATATTCCACTATTTTCATGGCTCACCTCCAGAGGGGGGAATTTCAGCTATTCCAGGAGAACGTTGGATCCCCTAAGCATTGTTTCTTAAAACATGTGTCATCACAGTTTTACCTGCTATATCTACTTCATTTTCATAGAAGTCAAAAGAAATTGTCAAGCTTCTAAGCAACCTGACATTAAAGTGCAAATTACGTAGTTACTGAAAGTGCCAACATATTTTTATCCTACTTGCAGTTCTTTCAAAAAGGACCTTTTATCCACCTTCTGTATGAACATGCAAGTGAACTTCTAATAAGTTGAGGAGCAAAGTTTACAAGTCTGACGTTTTATGTAATTTCTCTGTTGTAGAAGAAAACTCTTTGCCTGTGAATAATATTCATTGCAGTGAAGTCCTCATCAAGGAAGTGAATAACATGAAAGGAAGTGAATAACATGAAATATGTTGCCTCTTTACGAACAGGTATGAAATGCCATTTTCTTGTAACTGCCAAGTCTTAAATTGAATGAAGCTTCTTACTGCAACAGTATGTTGTTTAATGCAAGTTGCTTGAAAGTTAGAGACTTTAAAACTATTTCTTCTGAGGCAAAAATTGTAGTTTTAGATAATGGTTTATCTTTTGACATGGATGCAGCTGTACTATTGGATGAGTGATAACTCCTGAAATTTAAATTAGAAATTCCTGAAGGTGCCGATACAATTGATAAATACTGGTACTATGTGTTTAAATTAAGGTCTGCTTCAATTTTTTTTAAAATATCCCAGTGTAATGAAATTTGTGAAAGCAATACTTTTGTTTGTCTCATGGCAGTGCTTCTGTAGTAAGAGGATTTTCTCTTCCTGGGCATGTTTTAATAAGTGATAAGGTAAACATGAGTGAACGTGGTTTAAATTGAAGGTTGAATATTTTATATCGCATGAAATTGTACAACTGCCAGGCACACTTGCTTCCTATTACAGACAAACTTCTGCTCTTAGCTAGAAATGCATAGCAAAGCTACGAAAGCTACTTAGAAGAAAAAGTTAAGCAAGAAAATATATTGAAGGAAACTGAAGGAAGACGAGCACTGGAAAAAAGACAGAAATGTTGAAGGTTAAAACTGATGCTAAGCTGACTAGGTTGTCAAAAATTTTATTGCAGAAAAATATGGAAAAGAAAATACAAGGAAAAGCTGCTGATCAACTGCTCGAAGAAGCCACCAAGTGCCTTACAACGAACGAAACTTGAGGGTTTTTGAAAAATTACTCTAGCCCAAGGCATGCTAGCTGGAGTTAAAAGAATTAGAAGTGGAGAAGCCAAAAAAATCAGATCAAGTGGCTACAAATGCAGAAGACATTAAATGAAAAACAAGTCAAATAACATCCTACTTTAAGAGAAAGTTAATTGTGTCTTTGTAATTGCCAAATCTGATATTTAAATACTGTGTTGATGCTAAGAGTGTTCACGTTTGATTTATAATTTGAGTTTTTATTCGATTTATAATTCCAATATTACGATATGTAAAAAAGTATAATTGTTAAATGAAACGAAAGTTATACCCCATCAAAATGGTTATTTGAAAAACTCGTTTTCTTATATTACCTAATTACAAGTGGCTGCTGATGTGCATAAATCAAACTACGAAGTCAAAACATTCAAGCACTAAGACTAAGATTTGTGTATGTACCATTCTGAAGATGCCTCAAGAGGGTAAAACACATTAGCAGTAATGAAATAAAGTACAATGAAGACTTCTTTATCAAATAATTAAAGAAAAATGGGTCATTGGCTACGGTTGTTCATTAAATAGAAATTTATTGATGTCTCATATTTTGTATCCCTCTTGGTCCCTTAAAAGTTCTTTAGGTCCCTTTTTCTAACAAGTTGGTCCCTTAAGACCCTATTTCTTTTTAGATTTCTGCTAAAAACACTGGGCGTCTAGGATGAAGAATCTTGCTAGAAGGCATGTCTACTGGCCTGGACTTGATGTGGAAATTGCGCAGATGGTGGCTGTTTGTCAGACACATGCGGCCCAAGTACCTGCGCCCAAGTCCTTGCTTTCTCCATGGCCCACATAGGACTGCATTCACATAGATTTCACTGGACCCTTCCTCAACGCTTATTGGCTCCTAGTCATTGATGCCTACTCCAATTTTCCTTTTGTGCTTCGCCAACCACAGTTGCTACCACCACGGCTTTGGCCAAAATCTTTGCCCCGGAAGGTTTACCCACTACCATTGTTTCCGATAATGGACCTCAATTCACCTCCTCCGAATTTTCTTACTTTTGTGACCAGAGGGGCATATCCCTTATCACCGCTTCACTGTCCCATCCCCAGTCCAACGAGGAAGTGAACGTTTGGACCGTACCTTTAAATACCAAAGTAAGAAATATCTCGCATTCTCTTCCACTGATGACGCACTCCTGCAATTCCTAGCATCATATTGCTTCACTCCGTCTGTGGACCATAGCCCAGCAGAGCTTTTGCATGGATGCCAACTTCGGTCTCTCCTCCACGTCCTCACACCCCTGCCTTCTAAAGGCACTATCAGCACTCCAGGAAGAATTTCGAAGGGTGGTCCTGTGTGGGTGCAAGGCTACGGAACGCGGCTGTACACCGTCAGCACTCCTGTGGGGGAGGTGTCTCAACACATCCATCAACCTCACCCAAGTCACCACACAACTGGTACTGCCAGTCAAGGATGACTTGAAGATTGATGTGGACACACACCTTCCTACAACGAGAAATCAAGCTGACACTTCGGACATCCTAGTGGAATGGACACCACCACAACAGATGGAAGAAGACAACAATGAAGCCAACGATATGCGGATGTCTCCTGTCTCCCCTATGTCTTTCACATATGCACCATCACACAATTCACCACCCATCATGAGCCCTAACAGGACATTATCGGCCATATGGAAAGGTGCCTACTAGAACATTCGCAAGCAGCAACGAAGAAAAGATGGACATAATCTTACTACAACAAATGAGTGGAAAACAAAAAGAGGGGGGAAATGTATATCAAGTGTGTGAATTCAAATGTTCCGCCACGCCCTTTGGCGCTGCAGTATGAGTGTGAAAGTTTGCGAGCACCACCTGGCGGAGGAAGGACTGAAAGCAGTATGTGGAACAGCAGTTCACATTCAGATTCTTAAGTGTGATCTCCTAGTCTCATATTGATAGTGTCATACGAGTTGATTATTGAGTATTCGTATTGTTACAAAACTCTCTTCTTCAAGAAGGAAGTAAGTACCAAGACCAAGTTAGCAGTGCACTGCTCTATCTTTCGACAAACTTTGTTGTATTGGGGTGAGTTTGGTGGATAAAGCTTACCTTACTCATAATGTAGAGGTTACAGATATGAAATTAGCAAGACTGATTGCAGGGTCTAATAGATGGGAACAATAGCAGGAGGGTGTCCATAATGAGGAAATCAAAGAAAAACTGGGAATTAACACCACAGATGAAGCAGTTAGAGCTAACAGACTGAGATGGTGGGGAGAAGAAAGGTTACCTAAGAGACTCATGAGCTCGGCAGTGGAGGATAAGGGCAGTCGAGGTAGACCAAGAAGAGAGTACTTAGATTTGTTGAATAATGATTTTGAAGTAAAAGGCTTAACATCAGATAAGGCATCAATTTTAGCTCTGAATAAGGGATTATGGAGGAATTTTATTATAGACACATGCTCCAGACTGAACACTGAAAGGCATAATCATTCTCTAACAATGATGATGATGTATCCTTTAAAGAAAGCTACAAGCAAAAGCATTATTAATAAAATTAGGCACGATTATTTTCAAACTGTTGGCACTCCAAAGAGTCTGACAATGATACACAATTAACATCAAAGTCGTGGAAAAAGTTCATAGAAGATAAAAATATGAAACATATCCTGATTTTGGCTTACCACCCTTCTATCAAACTGGCAGAAAGATACTTGAGACAGAGAGTAAGATTATTCAGAACATACTGGCAACAAGAATCATGTGAACATGGATAGAATATGTAGAAATATTTAAAGATATAATAAATAGCCTACAACATTCATGTCTGGGATTCTGTCCATGAGGTATTACATGAAAAGAAGCCACAAAACTTGATTAATGAGCTAATTCAATTTCCTGAATGTAAGGAGCTAAGTAGTAAAGAAAGGGAATAAATTGTGAGGAGAAACCTTAGGAGATAAGAAAGACATTATACATGATTGAAGCCAACACAGTTTAGCATTGGTGACCTCTTACTAGTCAGATCGCAAGAGAAATCGAGAGCAATTAGCAATGTATTAAAAACAATTTTTTTTCTTTTACATATACATAGGTCCATTCAGAGTGGTCAAGATGCACACCCCAAATGCTTACAGACTGGCTTACCAAAAATCTGGGAAAGATTTTTGGATTAAGAAATGTAACTGACCTCAAATCCTACAAACAATATCATCTTGTGTACTAAACAGTATTTTCTATAAAATATTATGTATGTATGAATTTTGATAACATAATTTTCTTTTCAAATGTTTTATTTTGTTGTTCAGTAATGAGGACAGACACATTAACATATTACCATTTTAATTTGGCACTACATATTATTTTAAGCACTATGTAAATTTTGTCATATTAACTGCAGTTTAGTTTACAAGAATTACATTAAAAGTTGTGTTAGTTTTAATTAGTGCATGCTTGTTGTTCACGTCAGACAAAGGCACAGACTTGTGAAGCACGAGCATTATTTGATCTCTGTCCCTGCCTTTGGACTGACAAGTGTATGAACTGTGGCTTAGTGCCCTTGGAAGTTTCAGGTGATAGTGTGATGGGTGTTAGGTGCAGAGCTAATACCATGGACAGCCCAGGGCCTGCAAGATGGTGAGCGGACTTCACATCATCCACAATGCTCTTGAAGAATACTAGTTAGTAACATTAGATATTTACTCATTCTTTAGGCATCTGCTGGTATTTGAGGTCTCAGTCAAGCTGCTGGAGGAGGGGGGGGGGGGGGGGGTTGTGTAATGGAACATCCCTCCTCCCCCCCCCCGGCTTTAATTCAGCAAGCGATACGAACCAGTGGAAAAGTGAAGCTGAGGATATCTGTGACAATTTCAATAAAAATGTCTTAGATAATCTAGCTACAGTGAAAACCTGTCTTAAACCGCTCAAATGAATAATCCCCTGGTGAATTAAAAACAACAACTTTTTTTTTTTTAAAAACAGTGAAAATAGAATAATAATCAGTTACATTATAAATAGTTAGCCAATGTTCAATAATAGAAACTATATAAATAGTGCATGTAGAATGTATGATGACAGATACACCTGAAAAACAATGTAAATTAATCCAATGGTGCTTCATTAGAAGGTATCCTGAGCTAGCCTCTTCATCTCCACATAAGAACAGCAACCTACATCTGTCTGAATCTGCTTACTGTATCCATCTCTTGGTCTTCCTCTGCGATTTTTACCTCACACACTTCCCTCCAACGCTAAATTCACAAGTACTTGATGTCTAAGAATGTGTTCTACCAATCGATCCCTTCTCTTATTCAATGTATGATAAAAATTCCTTTTCTCCCCAATTCTGTTCAGTACCTCCTCATTAGTTACGCGATCCACCCACCTAATCTTCAGCATTCTTCTGTAGCACCATATTTCAAAAGCCTCAATCCTCTTCCTGTCCGCACTGTTTATCGTCCATGTCTCACTCCCATACAAGGCAACACTCCATACAAATGCCTTCAGAAAAGACTTCCTTAGGCTCAAATCAATATTCGATGTTAACAAATTTCTCTTTTTCAAGAACGCTTTTCTACCCATTGCCTTACTGCATTTTATATCCTCTGTACTGCGGCCATCATTTATTATTTTACTGCCCAAGTAACAAAACTCATCTACCTCATTTATTGCTTCGTTTCCCAATCTAATTCCTTCAGCAACACCTGATTTTCTTACACTGCACTCCATTACCCTAGTTTTACTCTTGTTAATGTTCATCTTATATGCACCTTTCAGCACACTGTCCATTCCGTTCAATTGCTCTTCCAGGTCCTTTGCTGTATCTGACAGAATTACTATGTAGTCGGCAAAACACAATGTTTTTAATTCTTCCCCCTGAACTTTAATTCCTTCAAATTTCTCCTTGCTTTCCTTTATAGCTTGCTCAATGTACAAATTGAATAACAATGGAGAAAGACTACAACCCTATCTTACTCCCTTTCCAACCACTGCATCCCTTTCATGCCCTTCAACTCTGACAACCTCTGTCTGGGTTTTGTACAAGTTGTAATTAACCTTACGCTCCCTATATTTTACTCCTGCTTGCTTCAGAACTTGAAAGAGATTATTCCAATCAACATTGCCAAAAGCCTTCTCCATATCTACAAAAGCTAGAAATGTAGGTTTGCCTTTTCTGAATCTATCTTCTAGGATAAGCCGTAAAGTGAGTATTGCCTCCCATGTTCCTACATTTCTCCTGAACCCAAACTGATCTTCCCCGAGGTCGGCTTCTACCAACTTTTCCATCCTTCTGTAAATAATTCATGTTAATATTTTGCAACCATGACTTATTAAACTGATGGTTCTGTAGTTTTCACACCTGTCTGTGCCTGCTTTCTTTGGAATAGGGATTATAACATTTTTCTTAATGTCTGAGGGTACTTCACCTGTCTCATACATCTTACGCACCAGGTGAAACCATTTTGTCACGGCTGGTTCTCCCAGAGACTTCAGTATCTCTGAGGGAATATCATCTACTCCAGGGGCCTTGTTTCGACTTACGTCTTTCAGGGCTCTGTCAAATTCTTCTCTCAGTACAGTATCTCCTATTTCATCTTCATCTACATCCTCTTCCCTTCCTAAAATATTGTCTCGAAGTTCATTGCCTTTGTAGAGCCCCTCTATATACTCTTTCCACCTTTCAGCTTTCCCTTCTTTGCTGAGAACTGGTTTTCCATCAGTGTCCTTGATATTCATAGAGCTGTTTTTCTTATCTCCAAATGTTTCTTTTATTTTCCTGTAGGCTGTATCTATTTTTCCCCTATTTATACATTCTTCTAAATCCTTGCATTTGCCTTCTAGCCATTCCTGCTTAGCTATTTTGCACTTCCTGTCAATCTCATTTCTTAGTCATCTGTACTCCATTTTGCCTGTTTCATTTACTGCATTTTTATATTTTCTCCTTTTGTCGGTTAAATTTAGTATCTCCTGTGATATCCAAGGATTTTTTGTAGGTCTCGCCTTCTTACCTATTTTGTCCTCTGCTACCTTCACTATTTCATCTCTCAATGATACCCATTCCTCATTTACCTAATTCTATTAATGTAAAGCAATAGAAAAAGGTTAACACTACGGTTTTGTAGATATGTAAGCACATTTCATGAACACATGATAGCATCAATTGTTATTACTTATGTAATTAGTTTGTCAACCAAATATAGTGAACATTGTTAGTATAAAGAGATAAATGCTATTTACAAAGAAAATAAGGAAAGATACTAATTCCGATTTAGTAATTTTATTTTATTAATTATGAAATGTTACGAATATTACAAACGAAAAATTCCTAGCAGGAAAAATTATATATAAAAAATAGATGAAGATTACACACCAGGCAAAGGAGCACAGGTGTGACGATAGCACAAATAAAAAAAAATAAAATAAAATAAAAAATAACCCCCCCCCCCACACACACACACAAACATTTACACAGATGCAAACACAACTAGGCAGACTGCCTATGTGTGTTTGCATCTGTGTAAATGTGTGGGTGTGTGTGTATTTGTTTACCTTCCTTTTCTTCCCCCAAGGTAAGTCTTTCCTCTCCTGGGATTGGAATGGCTCCTTACCCCCTCCCTTAAAACCCTCATCATTTTCTTTTCCCTCTCCTTCCCTTCTGCCTGAAGAAGCAACTCTTGTTGCGAAAGCTTTCGTTAGTGTGTGTGTGTGTGTGTGTGTGTGTGTGTGTGTATTTATTTGTGATACTATCACACCTGTGCTCCTTCGCCTGGTGAGTAATAATCTATTTTTTATAGAATTATAAAATGTTGTTTGATAATTGTATGTTTTATTAAAGCTGATACTTTTGATTGTAAATTTAATACCTATTTGTCACTAATAATGGAAGTAGGATTTATATTGTTTACCACTGCATAAAAACATGTGAGCCACGAAGTCAAGGCAGTCCAGTTCAGTTGTGTTCAGTTCTGTGCAATCAGTGAGTCTTGTTTAGTTTTGATACATTTGTCGAAGTGTTATGTTGTCATACGACTTGGTACTGAGAGGTTAAGTGATTGTACTACAGTTAAAAGTCGATTAAATAAACCAGATGAATCGGTTAACTTACGTGTCCATTTATTTAATTCATTGATAAAACTGAGTGCAGCTAATTAATGGGAAAAAAGAGGTATACATATTCCCGTTAAACCATTCATTACGTTCACCTTAAGCAAAAAGTGTGAAGAGAATCTGTGAAATTATAGTACAGATGTCATTGGGTTTTATCACATGGTTAGCTTTGAAGTAACCAGCAATGGGATGACATTAAGAAAACTTGTTAATGTAATAAAAACACAATTTAATTAAAAACTTCTATTTGACTGATTTCTCATGCCTTCTTGATGGGATTCTAGTTCCTTCAGTAGATGTTTTCACAACTCTTGACTGCTGTTGTAATGAATATGAATGGGATGTGTAAATATATTTAATGTCAAAACACAATGAAAGGTATTAAATTGCCTTTTTATTTCCTCCTCCTGTTAATTACAGAATATAAAATAAAGAACAAAATTGTTTCATGAAAAAAATGCATACAGTATGTGACTAATCACATATGTTGCTTTAAAATAGTGAACACCAGGAGAAGATTTCCTAGTCAATAAATTCTTCTGGGTTAAGTTTCAGCAGACTAACCTCCAGTATGAACACTAAACAAACAATTGTTCAACAATAATAAAATACATATGACATTCGCTTCCATAGTAAAAACAACATTTTACTAAAATGTGTATACAGTAATAAACTGCTCTCACTTACAATTATGTGAAAGAATAAATATGTTCAGCATGTTTTTTATTTCCCTTTTTCTTTCCTCTACTCTTAACTACATTTGGACTACCTGTTAGAACAGCGAGAAGACTTCAAGCAGTCACATCTCTTGGGATTATTTCAACAATAATAATGATGTTAAACAAGTCTTATTACCAATAACGCTCAGTTCAGTAAATACAAATGCTCATTTTTTTTTTTTACAAAACCACTTATAAAAAATCTACGTCACTTAACTTGTTACAGTATACCACCAATGAGAAATTTCTTGTAGCACTATTGGCCAATTTCACAAAATAGTGATATCAGAGAAATAGACCATGTGCTGGAAAATTGCAAAAATTAAAATTCAGATAGTTGGAGATTCCACCATTCTGATTATGTATTTACTACAATAATTAAAATTATTATTCTTTCTCTCTGTGTAAAAATACAACTCATTCTGATAATTTTATGCCAAAGAGTTACCAGAGAGCAAGCTACACTGACTAGTTGTGTTGTAGACCAAAGCTCATGTGGTCTTACTCCAGAATATGTCACTTCGTATCTACCATTAACACCACATATAATTAAGAATGTGTAAAATAGCAAGGAGTGATAAAAGGCAATCTTACCAACAAAATAAAGAAACAAAAACACCTGAGTAAAAGTTAATTATTGTAAGAAAAAATTAAACATATTTACAACCTTCGACATTATCTACACATGAATTTCTATATACAGTGTTAAATCTCTACAGAGAAAAGTAGGATCTATCTAACTTCCTGGGCTACATTTAAGATTAATCATAAATAGAAGTAGTGCCATGTGGCTTAACAGCCTGATTTAGAAAAAAAAAAAAAAAAAAAAAAAAAACTACATTTATTGAAAACTGGGTCTGCACTATATTCATTGTATTTTGATGTAACAAACTATGATTGGCTGGTCTATACAGTCAACTTGCACAATTTTTTGAAAGACTCTAGTTTTTCCAGTTTGGTATAGAGGGGTCTGTTGCTAAATAATCATTCTGCTGCACAAACAACACCAAGCAATGCAAACATTATAAAATTCATTGTGTATAAAAAAATCAGTGATGTGATACAGTTTGAGTTTGTCGCAAATACATGAAATCGTTAAAAAAAAAAAAAAAAAAAAAAAAAAGTTTGTGTAATTCTGTAAATTTAAGCAATTTCCCCATGGTGTCATGTAAGAGTGATAAATAATAAATGTCTAATTTTCTGAGAGCCACTACATTAACTTAGAAGATGCTCTCAGATTTAATAAGAATCATCAGTTTGAGATATCAAAATAAATAATATAAAAAATTATAAAACAAACAAAAGTTGTCTACTTTTAGGTTATAATTGTTTAACATAAAACAGCCAACACAACAGGTTTATTATTCCTTATAGGCAAATGAAGATTAATGTTGTTAAAGAGCCAATTTGTAACACAAAATATGACAGAAAGAAAAATAAACATGAGCCTCACAGACAGCAGATGAGAGCTACAATTCAGTATCAAGGAAAGGTAAGAAAGGTAAATGAAAACAATAGTACTATTTACAAGGTTAATGAAGATGGGAAAACTTACAATTCTGCATTACACTATTCAACTTCTTGAGCCAATCTTTTACTAACTTATTTTCTCCTGATTTTGGTGTACATTTCCCTCTTTTAACAAAACTTTCCTTAGCCTGCCTTCATATTATGCTGTAGACTCTCTCTAAAAGCATTCATCTTTTCTCAACATCCTGCCTTTTGATTTACTACATTTCTCATTGCCAATTATTTAATCTCTACAAAAATGCAAATCCACTTGCAATTTTAACTGTTGTACTATATGTTCATATAGGACACAAAGCTATACATACTTTGAAGGAATTTAGATAGTATAAGCACATGTGTGTTTATCAAACAACTTTTTTAAATCCATATATTTCTTTAAGTGTGGCTATGTCAAAAATGAGATCAAATCTGATGACGGTAATACCGAAAAGCATCACTTTAGTCGCACTATACATGAGGTGTGGCTTGCAATTAAAAATAAATTTGTGACCTAACCAGCATTTTGCAGCAGTACAATTTCAATAGTCAACACAAAATCACTTTCCTGTCAGATGTTATATTTTGGGCTACATAAAGAACATAAAAATGAACTATGCAGTTATCAACTGTAGATAAATGTGTATCTTCACTCATACACTTTAAAACAATGTAACATAGGTGATTTATGGAATAACTGAATGCCCTTAGTAAAAAGATTCATCAGTTGCTATTACAGGAAGACTGACTAGAGAATATCAAAACTAATAGACAAATAAAGGCAACCAGCCTAGTTTCTAATGCTAGAAATCATTGAAGTAAAAGTGAGCTGAATCTAAACAATTACACATCATGCACATTTATGTGGATATGTATGTTTGGAAGATGTATGTGTATCGAACTGTGAAAAGTACTAGATGTATTACTGATAGAATGGCCTGCCCAAGCAGAAGAGGATACACTGAATTGCAGAGATACACAGTGTGAATACTCCTAAATGTTTAAGCTTTTAACTGAACACTACTTTGAAAATAGGGGAAACAGAAAAAGGTTAAGTAGTTTGCAGTCATTTTATTGGGCCTATCTCTGTCTTAAAATACCTTTTATTTGGTGAGTAGGAATCTATTCTTTTCAGAACATAGATTTCTGAAAAATCAAAGTGTTTTCCCATATTAATGGCTTATTTTTGTTGTCTCATGAAATAAAATTAGAGTTCAATATATATATATATAATCCCATGTGCTCCACTTATTGCCTATGTTTCACTATGTGATTTACATTAAAGTTGATTTAAGGGGGACAAAGTGAACTCTAAGGCTTAACTTTTTAAACTTGTTTCACACGAAAAACTGACAAGCAACGTCGGTTCTAATATATGACACTTTTAAGCTGATGTGAAAAAGTCTATCATCTGATGCTATACAGAGTGCAATTAACATGTCTTCCTAACATACATTTTCCTTTTCATTGCTAACTCACATTGTAAGATCTCTACTCCTGGAGTTTATACTTGAAATATACCTTTATGTTTTGACTGGTCAACATTATCGCTGGAAGATTAACTTTTTATTTCATCATTTCACGGTTCCATTGATTAAGTTCTAATATTTCCAACTCAATTTTTTAATCTCATTTTCCACAAATTACATATCAATGCAATGGCACATATGACATTCATCAAAGTATCACTAAACCATCACTTAAAATAACCGACTAGAAAGGAATATATATTTTAGATGTTGAAGTGTGTAATTAAGTGGAGAATGCTTTGGAATGTAAAGATGATTTGACAACTGGCAATGAAGAAGTTTCATAGATCTCGCAAATTCAGATAACTAAACAAATTGGATGGCTCAGTAGCGCAAGTGCCTATGTCTCAAATATGTTTGATAAAATAGAAAATTGAAAACTAGTTTGGAAAAAAATGTGTTTTATGGTAAATTACCAATTTTGGAAAAAAACGCAGTATTATTTGTCAGATTATTCACTACTTCTATTAATAAGGAACATCACCACAACTACAAATTACTAAACTAAAATTGTGTACATATTTGTCCAAATACCCTGTACATCATTTGTTCCCCAATAGATTGTGAAGTTAGCAGTTAGCAAATGGAAGAGAGAGAGAGAGAGAGAGAGAGAGAGAGAGAGAGAGAGAGAGAGAGAGAGATTCCTAACTGCATGTAAGTGACATTAATTATACAACATCAATAATAGAGAATAGATAACTCAATGTAAGGATGATCGCTGAGCCGCTGACAGATACACGAATCACACTCTCACAAATAAATTTTCGGCCATAGGCTTCATTGGAAAAAAGAAAGACGTAGCTTCATATAAATAATCCAGCACTGGAGCAGCCGGGCTGGTGGATGTGTGAGCATAGTTAGGTCTGAGTGATTGCGTGAATCTAAATCTTTTTCCAATGGAGGCCATGGCTGAAAATGTGTTTGTGTTAACATGATTGTCTATTTTACATGTCTGTCAGTGGCTCAGAGATCATCCTTACGGTGAGTTGTTATCTATTCTCTGTTACTGACATTCCAACCTGGATTTACCATTGTTAGATTAATTATAGAATCATCAATGTGTTACAAAAGCATCACAACACAAAGTAAAGTGAAAGAAAGAAAAAAAAAAAGTCTCAAATGAAAAATAAACTATAAGCCCCCCCCCCCCCCCCACACACACACACACATAGAAATCAGAAGGATCAGTGATTTGCACAAAAGTAGTGCTTTCCACTAAACTAGTAAAACCAAAATTTAAAAACATTAAGCTATTGCTCACCCTAATAAAAATATATGAGGGTAGAGTCCAAAAATAAATCAAGTGTTGGGAACAATTAACTCTAATACCTTATTGCACACATAAATATATACCATTAAGCACCGTTTGATTTCACTTTTGTGTGTTTGTTAGGAAACATTAAAACTTCTTATGGTAGGTGTAGGAACATAGGTTACTTATCAATAACAACTGAAATAGTTCCCTGATTTTCTTCTGACTGATAGACACTTAAAACTTAAAAAGACCTGAGTATTGGTTAATTAAACTGATAACCACCCAGTGAAACATGTCATGGATATCGAAGGTAAAATTAAAGTCCACTCCTTGCTATAATACACATTTTCCGGAGTTTACATGAATGTTCTTACTATATATCCCTGCAACTCATTAATACTTTCCCTTGTAAAAAGGGAAAAAAATAATTCTGTTGTTATTCACTGGCAATCTGTTTCAGACTTTCCCTGAAGCATAACAGTACAATTTTACTTCGTAGTAATCAAATCCAAAATTAAATTAAGGAAAAAATGTGAGATAAATGCACAAATCAGTTGCTGTATACATATACCATTTATCTGCATATACACACACATATGTATATATACATATATATATAAATTTTTATATTTACTTCTCCATATATCTCTCCCCCTTTATCCATTATAGAAGTCAAAAAGAATAATAACTTTTTTTTAATTTTTTTGGTGCCACACATGCACCCTACAATGCACAATTTTTATCATCTCACAACACGGATTAGTAGCTGAAAGAACATACAAAAGCATGTTTGTGCATGGGAATTCATCTACAAATGCTACAATGTACTACTGCACATTGACTTAAAATGACAAAGTAGAAAGAATATTTTAAATATACATATGTATACAAATAATATGTACCATGATGTAGTCATGGATGCTTCTAATTCTTTTTAAAACTCCTGGATCTGTTACACATACACTGGTAAGTTCTACAGGCTATTAATGGAAACATATTTTTACAGGAAAAAAGAGGAAAAAGAATGCTACACTGATAATATCCTGTGTGGACGGTCTACTCGCATGTGTTAGTCTCTTTATAAAATACTTGTATGGGTTGTTGATAAAAAGTAATAAAATACTGTCTCTATTAAAATATGTATACCTGAGTTAACAACCTGTTTGCATTTCTGTGTTATGAGTAACATATTTCACATGTGCTCCATACAAACTACTGTCTCAAAAAAGGTTCTTAGAAGAACTCAGATCCGTGTTGTGGAAGGTAAGCTACAGCAGAGTGCTACAGCCTCGGCATGTAAACTGAAAAATACCTACTACATGTGACAATTAGAACTGATTACTCACCATTACTTTCATTTCCCTATACAGCATTTTCTCATGTCTCTACAGCAAAATACATATTGTGTAAGTGATTTTTTCTCCTACTCATCTACTCTATAAAAAGTTATTATTTTCCATTAGGGAGCAAGATAGGAACTGTGAACACCTGAAAAAACAATTGCAAATTGCAATTGCTTTTTACACTATCTGACACGTGCTCTAATATCATTTTATATCATGCTGTACAAAGAAGGCACAAAGTCCCTCAACAATAAACCACCCCTCATCAGATATAAGAAACAAAGTATCTATTTAAAGCTACAGGCTCTAGGTAGGCATTAACTGCTGTTAAATACTATCATCCAAAACTGAAAATTGTTTTATTTCACTGTTTTTACTTTCTGGCATGGAACAATATAAGGGTTCCTTTGAGATATTTGAATATAAAACACCACCTACAAAACTTACTTTGTATATCTGAGTCCCTCCCACTTTTACATAATTAATTGCTTTCCATACACCACAAAAACGATCATTCCAGGATGTCATTATTTATTATGCACAACTCTGCCAAGCTGTCATGATGAACAATGTGCTAATATGCAGCAAACATACATATATAAATATAACAATTACATTCACATACCAACTATCTTTAATTTTTCTTCTATTTGTTCCACATATTCAAAAACCATTACTGGAACATCTCTTATTCACATTTTTTGTTTACATTTCAAAGCTGAATATAGATAATTTTATTAGTATTA
The DNA here is from genome assembly GCA_026315105.1 of Locusta migratoria. Taxonomy (NCBI): domain Eukaryota; kingdom Metazoa; phylum Arthropoda; class Insecta; order Orthoptera; family Acrididae; genus Locusta; species Locusta migratoria. The sequence goes on along the minus strand of CM048748.1, from coordinate 132,216,705 downwards.
GAACATACAGAGTTATTACAGTAATGGTTATTTGAATCTTATGATCATACCTAAATTGTAAATGGAAAACAATGTTTATTTCCATGCCTAATTTAAGTATTGATCATAACAGAATATCATGGACAGTATTCTATCATTGTTGAGGAACCACATTCTACATTAGGAACACTTTTTTTCACCTTCCAAGCCTTCAGTTATAAAGGAGAACAAATTTACATGTAAAGTTCACCTTCCATAAATATGGCACTCATTACAAACACAGAAGCAGTTTCTTCCCTAGTTTAAATAAGCTCGCAAAAATGTACCAACTCATAATTTTAGTTCTATATAACTTTAGTTCATTTACAAGTCAGTTCGAGTGTTTCAGTGATTGTTAATATAAAAATGTCAAAACATCACAAATTCAAAAGATGATTTGATATGAAATAACACTATAATCAAAACAAAGCGCACACAAAAATTGGTACCATAAAATGAACAACGGATGGAGAGAGATATTTAATGTCTCTGTAAAAACTATAAAATTCATAAAATTCACTTAAATTATTTACATATATCACTGAACTTGATACAGAATATCTGAACTCTTTTTGGAAAATGTATCTTCCATATGATTAAGTAGTAATTGTACTACAGTTTCACACACAGCTTTTTTAGCCATTATCTGCTTATGCATTAATGTTGTACAACATTGAAATTCTAACTACTAACATTCACTTATATCTAAGGGACATTTAACAATAAAACACTGTAATTAATGAGGTAGTACAAGTAGTATTGTTGCTTCTGAGGGCAGAAGGCAAGTCTTCATTACGTGTTATGTGGTGACAAACCAACTTGAATAATTAAAACTTTGTGAAATACACCACACAACACAGCAGCTGGTTATCAAACAATATTCTCATGTAAAAATAATATGTAACATAACTTAGAACAAACTGAGTCAAGCTGACTGACTGATCCTTACATGGGTAAGATCCTGCATATCATGTAACATTGGACCATCAAAGAATATAGTCTCATAAACACTTTGTTACATCTAAATTCTAACACTATTATGACGGATGCAGGAAAAAACCAACAAAGCTATTAAACAGAGGATCTTCTAATTAACCTGATAAACTACAATAAATTTATTAATATTCTCTTTCTGCAAGCTATGATTTGTTATATACAATCCAAATTCCAAAACTTTGAGGAATAAAAAAACAATTAAGCAAAACATAATTAACAGAGCACCATCACTCTTACAGCATCTCTCTGATGGGTCACAACTCTTACAACACACATAAAATCAACCCTTATAACATACTAACATGTTATATGCAATAAAGTTTTATACTACTACAATATACAGTAGACAGAAATGTATCCGTACTGAGAAAAACAATGTACAACAGCAACTAATGTCTGAGTAGAAATTATAAAAATAATATTAGATTAAATATTTTATGCAATTCAATGCATAAGTCACAGTATGCAGGACTAACAACAAAAAGTTACATTTTACCCTTGAACGATAGCCTGAATCTTATTAGGGAAATAATATTGTGTAATGCAAGCTTCAATGTACCGGAGTAATTCAGATGGGTGAAATAATAAGGTATCAATGACAATTGGAAATCTAAACAGTTTGAAAAGGAGTACATAAAACATATTGTGAACACAATGTTCATGACTAACATTGATACAAACATTGGAATCAGCTTGTTTTACAACCATGTCATTAAAAACCATGTGTATCTCAAAATGGTCATGTTTGCTTATATTTAAGCGCATTCCATAGGAATGGTGATAATACAGTGGGGTACAAGTGTACAGGGGTACAATGTAACAACTTTACTATACAAATATGCGAGGTATAAAAATAAGTACCATTGGTATGGCAAAGACCGACATCTTTGTCAAGAGGAGGAAGAAAACTCAAACTTAATTTAATAACTACTCTGTTGCACCAAATGCTGGAAGAACTACAGTACCTGTAGCATCATGGAAGTGTATTATTTACAAATTTATCTACGAGATTTAATGTACCAAGTTTTGAAGCTATTCAGAAAATAAAAACCATATACACAGTTTTGTAGTGACTGGCAAGTCGCCGTAATAATAAATTAAAAATTACACTTCTCCATTAACTATACAACTGGTTGTAAAATAATTCTGCGTATATTGAAACAGTGATTTCCAAATCTGAAAGCAAATGGGATGTAATGTCGTATATGAAATGGCCACAAACAAACATATGATTTCCAAAGAGAAACTTAATTTAACAATATTCACAATACAAGAAATCGTAGCTGGTTGTACCTATCCAGACTATATTTATTTTCTCTATGGCCATACTTTGGAAAGATTAAAAAAACTCACAATAATACCACAAAAGATAAAAATGACTTATACATATACCAACCTGATTCAACATGCACATTTCTATACAACACACACACACACACACACACACACACAAAGAGAGAGAGAGAGAGAGAGAGAGAGAGAGAGAGAAGGTGAGAAGGTGGGGGGGATTTGACAGATGTTCTGATGAACCACATGTCTACCACTGAAACAAAATTTTTACTGGTGTATTTGTCCTTTCCTAGTTTAAGGAAAGCAACAATGCCTGATCAAAACTGAAAGTATAAAATCTGAATTTTAACAATGACAAGTTTTCACATCTTTTTTTCTGAAAAAGAAGTCACCTGCAGGTCACGTGCAGCAGTCCAGTCCAAGGGACATGGCAGAATTCTAGATGTAAGCTTTAAGTGACAAGGTAAAATTGTGGGTGTATACTAGAAAGGAAGGTTAATTTCAAGACTTATTAAGAAATATCTAAACTCTTGCAGGACTGTAATTCACCAACAGTCATACTCTTTATCATGACAGACAGACAGACCTGCTGTTGCAGTTGTGCCATCAACAATAACCCATTAGAAAGATATGGGAAATACTGTACAGGAAGTATATGATGCTGTTATGAATATTGACCTAGTATTCTCATGATCAACCTTGTAACAAAAGAATCATTTACATAATAAGAAATCTTAGTATGTTACACTATTGTTTCCACAATTTGACATACTGAAAAAGATAAAATTTTTGTATGTAACAGATTCATACTTCTAATTGATGAAATGAAAATTATAGAGGGAAACTTTCCCGGTGGGATAAACAAAAATAAAAATAGAAAACAGATGACTTACCAAAAAGACCGGCTCGTCGATAGAAACAAATAAAATAAATAAAATCACACACAAACACACATACAAGCTTTCACCACCACTGGCAGCTTCTTCAGGAAAAAGAGGAAAAAAGGGGAGGAAAAGGGAAGGATATGGGTTTTAAGGAAGTGGAAAAGGAGTCATTCCAATCCCAGGAGTGGAAGGACTTACCTTAGGGGAAAAAAAGGAAGGTAAACAAAAACACACACACCCACACATTTACACAGACGCAAGTACACTTAGGCAGACACACTGTAGAGACAGTTCTACAGTGTGTCTGCCTAAGTGTACTTGCGTCTGTGTAAATGTGTGGGTGTGTGTGTTTTTGTTTACCTTCCTTTTTTTCCCCTAAGGTAAGTCCTTCCACTCCTGAGATTGGAATGACTCCTTTTCCACTTCCTTAAAACCCATATCCTTCCCTTTTCCTCCCCTTTTTTCCTCTTTTTCCTGAAGAAGCTGCCAGTGGTGGCGAAAGCTTGTATGTGTGTTTGTGTGTGATTTTATTTATTTTATTTGTTTCTATCGACGAGCCGGTCTTTTTGGTAAGTCATCTGTTTTCTATTTTTATTTTTAGATTCATACTTCTGGAAGATATATAGAATATTACTAGATAATGACAAAAGATTGTTAAATTTTATGTGGCCAACAAACAATTCCAGCCTGACAAAGTTAGTATAACATTACTCAAGTTCTTTTTGTAAACTTCTAAAAAAGATTCTGACATATTGCGTTAACAAAAGTCCTTCAATTCAGTTATTTCAATTTAAAGGAGATAATGATGATTGTTTTTACGCCAAAATGAACGCGTAAATGATGACCTGAATGGCAACCCCAAGAGAGTAAAAAAGAAAAAACTAACAAATGAGTTCTAAGATGCCTTATGATGCAACTCATGTATCTTAATAGAATGCAGGGTACATACTGCCAACATTTTGACAAGTGAATACACAATAATTTTCTAAATGATTTGGGAGAGGGTAGAATCAGATTATCAGAGATTGTCAAGATATTACCCAGCAACACAGTTCTTGTACATTCAATACACCAGAAGAAGCTCCTCTTAAGTATTCTCTCTCTCTCTCTCTCTCTCTCTCTCTCTCTCTCTCTCTCTCTCTCTCTCTCTCTCTCACACACACACACAGAGAGAGAGAGAGAGACAGACAGAAGCATAATAGACTTATAGCATGTGTGCATGTGCATGTTGGAAGTCATACAAAAACAGAGGAAAAAATTGAAAGAATTACCTGAGAAACGTATTAAATGAAAGGAAATTCTAATGAAATTTTTGATCATTAGTGCATACATTCTTACAGGGACTGCCACATGTAATATACATACACTGCTACATGGTATAAAAATCTGTTCTTTACAAGTGTCATAAATAAATAATTTATCATTATGATTGTACTGGAAGGAATGAGATGACCTACTGTGATGATGGTCATAAGTTGCTTAGTTAACCTAAATTGTATGAAAGTTTTCGAAACACACCATGAAATTTGAAAATTTAATTTTTATTTCTCAATATATGAAATGGAGGCACATGGTTGTTGAGATATGTTAATAAATGTCATCTCATCCCTTATATTAAAAAATTTAAAAGAAGAGTACATATGATACATGATAGAAAATGTATTACTAACTTTTAGAGAGATGTTATAACAATAAAAATGAGGTATTTGAATTTGTAACAGTATGTACTAATTAACACATGTATTATACATTCCTGAGGACCTAGGAGCAACTGCCCCATATAGCTCGGGGACCCGCTTAATTCTAGTCAGGAGAGTGAGGTACTAGTGAGTTTTGGAATCATGATGCTATTCTGCGACAATGAAAGGTAATCTTTCCCTGCCAATTCTTGTTTCTGGTGGAATAAATATTGGATTTAGCACCACAGATTTTACTACAAACTTTGTACTTTGTGGAAGTAATTAAAAATAAACCCCGAGATGTTTATGTACCACATGTGATAACTAGCAACTGAGGTGAAATAACATCAAGAGTATAACTCCACCCTGGAAGCCACAGTTCTAGTTAATATACAAAATAATAGAAACAACTTCTTAAGTCTTGCTGTACGAATATCAATAGCAAAAGGCATTCCATCCCCTGTTTATATGTTGTTGGTAATATTCATTAAAAGTATACAATCCCCATTCACATAAAGCTATCTATGTATCTCTCTTTGTAACAATGTTTAAAAACAGAAAAACAGAAAATGAATATAAATAATTTATACAGTATCATTGTAATTTAATTGAACTGCAATACCACATTCATTACTGTATGTGTAACAACTGAATTTAAGTGAGTATCACAAATGTGTGACAAATATATTAGAGTTATTTTTCTCGACAATAAAATATCAGTTATTAAATGTCTTGACTACAGGCAGAAGATAACCTGAGAAGTTCATCAATAGTAAATGAAAAATAAAATTGCATAAAAAATCTTAACAAAATAATTAATGTGAGTATTGCAGCACTAACTACATTCCTGTAATTGTCATGTGCGATATTTACAAAATAAGCAATAGAAAATACCTCTCCCTGTGAATCTGGAGATTTAACAATATTAAAACCATTGAAAATAATATGAAATAGAGATAGTGAAATGCCCCTATATAAATACAGTAAATATTATATTTGCTTCAGTATATTAATTGTTAATTTTTCTCACTGTGTGTGGTTTACATAAACCACCCATTATTCTTGGAACAGTGTAGTCTATAACGTAAAAATAAATTTTATACATACAGATAATCATGCTAGTGACTTTCAGGTGCTTAAGTGCCTGTAAGAATCTTTGCCTCAATTTTCATGTCATTTTAGATGGACCGTAGATTCTTTTTATAAAATGGCATTGAGGTAGAAGGATGGAATATGTTCAGTCAAAATGTCTGATTGTAAAATTCTAAAAAGAGCCGTTAACACATCAAATAATAAATGTATAAAGTATAAAATAAATTATGTGAAATGTAATATAAAATGTCTTAACACCTAAACAATATAAGATACATAAATTAGTCAAACACAATAGTAAACCTGCGACAATTTATGCATATCAGAAACATATGACATTCTTAACCAGTCTCAACATAACACCATTCTCTTTTACAATGACCTGAATGTGTATTTTATATGCACATAAATTCAGAAAGAATTAAAACATTTGTGACATCCTGAGTGTGAGGTAGATGGAAGGAATTCTTGTACTTCTTCACAGTTTCTCTCCTTTTATGATATATTGCTTACCCGTGTCAGGAGATTGGAAACTGAGCAAGAAGTACAAATTCAGGGTCAGTTGAAGACTATTTCTTACTCTGCTTTGATAGCCTCTTGTTCATCTTCACTATAATCATCATCATCTGCTCCTGATGATTCCATATCTTCCAAAATATCTCGATCCACAACCCGTTCAGGTGTCTGTTCAGCTAAACCGATCTTACCTTCCACTGAGGCAACTTCAGCAGCATGTTGAGCAGCAGCAGCTGCTGCTACATGTGCAGCTGCCTGCTCACGACTCAGTCCTAATGCCAAAGTATTAGAGTTTTCTGCTATAAACTGTAGGTAAGTGTCCAATATCGCACTACCTGTAGAGGCTCCAGATGGTGTTGGTGGAGGTGGTGGCGGTAAAGATGCACGATTTCCTTCAACAAGTCTGTTGGCAACAGGAGGAGCACCCATCCCTAATGCCTCCATGGATTTAGCTGCTATTGCAGGATTCTGATGATGCTTAGGAGGTCCAGCCTTTGTAATTACAGGGGCAGAATTGCCAGATGGTGAAAGTGGTGTAAGTTCAACATTTCCAAACCTAGAGTTAGAAACTGTCAGGTCTTCTGGATCATCACCACCATAAATACTGCTCCCAGCTTCTGATGGTGCACTAGAGTACCTTACAGAGTCCCCCACATGGTTTGTTTTCACCTCGAGCCTCATTTCAGGACGACGTGGACCCGTTGGAGAAGCTCGAGCACGTAATTCTGCTGCTGACACTTTGACACCTGCCTTCGCCAATAATCTTGATGCAAGTTCTGGATCAAATGGTGAAGGCATTGGTAATACAGGAAGGTCCTTCGTGCTTATACCTCGATGTTGTCGACTCATGTGGGAGTGAAGAGAGTTTCGAGATTTTGCCACAGTTCCACACAGTACACAACGATATCCAGGGCACACAGTGTGTTTGTCCTCAAGATGGGTGCGTAATGTATGTGCTGAACGATATATCTTCCCACATTTTGGACAAGGTCTCGGGTCTGTTGCACGAACCCGCATCATGTCCAAACCTCGTCTTGATACTGAAACAAAAGCTGTGTTTTTAGCAAACTGAATTATAAATATAACATTATATGAATTTCAATACACACAAAATTATCCACTACAATATGAGACCTATAAACGACATTAAATAACCACATGTAAAGGTATTGTCCCATGAATAAAATCATAGAAAATGAGGCTGCTTAATTTTTAATATATACAAGGGTGGTCCAGATGGCCCAGAACGTGAAGTAGCTGGGCCATCTGGACCTTCCCACCCACCAACAGCTTTTCTGTAAAGCACAGATGGGAGTTATGATAACTTCACTTTTTTTCCACACCCAACAGTTCCTACCTCTCTATCCTAAACCTCAAACCTCTCCTAGTGTGTGTGTGTGTGTGTGTGTGTGTGTGTGTGTGTGTCACAGCTCGTCATCACATCTTTGCAGTGATGTTTTAAACTGTTTTTCTCCCTTAAAAAATGACAGAAAGAAATGCGCAATTAATAAATTCTCACGATCCATAAAACAAATAAGGATAAATCTGTTTTTTAAAGGAGTTATTTCCCCCCCCCCCCCCATAAAAACCTGCCTTTTCAATTTATCACATTATCATTTTGTAGATGATGCAAATGTAATCTGAAGTCCAGATCTTTGTTTTCGAATCTGTATGCAATTGCATCTTTTATATTATAAAACTTGCCTTACTTGATGTTTTGGGGGTAATTGCAAGCAATTTACAGTTTCTGGCCCTCCCCCCCCCCACCTAATGAAGCATGCTGCTAATTGCAACTTAATGAGAAATAGAGTTATAACTTGAACAGATGTAAAGTAATAAATTCATTACTAGATTTTTCAAACAGCAACAAATAAAAGTTTCTGTACATTACATACACATTTACTAATGTGGATTACAGTTGGTGTCAAGTAAGAAAGCACTGCTGCATTGCGTAACTCGTGGCCAAGCACCCACCTAGAGACTGAACATTATTGGCTGCCAGTGCAGTAATGGAGGGGGCTGCCTTCCTATGTGATGCCAACTATAACTACATCTGCAATACAATTGTATACCACTTTACTCTGTTTTATATCTGTACTTTTAAACGAGTTATTTTGTATTTGCATATTTTCTCAGTCAAGTAGTTTTCCCCCTGAATCTACTAGAGAAAGATTATCATAACATGTCCATAATGCTTGTAATTTTATCAAATATCTACAAAGGGGAATAAAGACATAACTTATTTAACAGTTTATTCCACACACTCATGAAATGGGAATCTCATTTTTCAGACACACACACACACACACACACACACACACACACACACACACACGCACGCACGCACGCACGCACACACACACACGCATCACCATCACAACCCAGTGTGCACAGGTGCATCAGATTACTGAAGCTTTCACTACGATAGAATTTAACTGTACAAACAGATTTGCACTCAAATATCTATAAAGTTACTTGCACCACATGCAAAGTAAGTTCACTGCTTCCCTTACTATTATAGAATAAAAGGTGAGAAACAACAACAGTTATGATTACAGGACTGTCAACTTCATCTTGACTAGCAATCATTATAGCTGGGCAACTTTTGATTCATTAATAGTGTATTATTTCATTAGCTATGCCATACAGATAATGGATGATACAATGTTCTTTGTGCAAGAGATGTATCTAGTAAAATATTTAATTTTCATTATTACAATTGTAAAGAAACTGGAGCAATTTTATGTTTAATGTCTTGGACGCAAAGTACAGATCACAGTCTGTGTATTTAATAAATGAACCATTTTCCAGCATGGTGTGAAATACATTATTTGAAAGATTTACTACATTTTCCAAAGTGTTACTTGATACCATGCACAACACACTCCTTCAGTTGTTTCCACAGCATTCCAGGCAGCCTATTAGTAATACAATCTCCAATCCATGTCAATTCTTTGCTGTGTTGATAAACCAGCATCTTCATTTAGTGTGCTTTCAGATATCAAATCCAGTGTCAAGCCAAAGAATTTCAACTCTTGTACACAAATGACAGGGTCAATTGCAAACTTTTGTCAACATGTGTTATCAATACTTATCCCCTGATTTTATTGATACTATCCTTGGTGTCTTAAATTTGAAGCACTCCCTGGTGATTTATTACCATATAGAGGTAGATAGAGGTCTGCGCAGATAATAAAAGTGTTATCCGCATTCGCACCACATTCGCAAGGCCAATAGTAATAGATAGCAGTATTTAAAACCATGGTATGTGATGATCAAATTATTGTTATTGTCATTTCTGCGTCAACTCAACTACTTTTGACTTCTCGAATCATGGTAACTGTTCTATACCTACTCCAAAACAGGCTATTCCAAACAGGAAAACATTGGCGCTCTGGACAAACACAGTAGTGCTTCGGAGCCCATGTGCTCAGAGCACAGCTGATTAATACAGGCATCATCTTAAATTTCAGTGGTTAAAACTGATTGACATAATGGAGATTTTACTGTGTTTACATTCAAAAAAGTAAATGATTCTTTTGGAGTTTTACAAAATGGACACTTTATTTTCCCCATATTAAAGCACTAGAGGTTATGTGACACAAAAGAAATGATGACATTTCAAGTGCTAAAACTGGTGTATACTTCTAATTGGTAACTGTCAGCAAAAAGAGAGAATGTCAGCCGCAGCTATGGCCAGCCTATACAATCTAACATTGTGTACCTTATTTTCATTGTACACTATACATGATTCTGAAAGCTGTTATAAAATCCTTTCGTCAATCTTCATTACTTCCGTCACCATTTATCTAAGACAAACATGAATGTATGTATGTTCATATTTTATACATGGCAGTACCGTTCATGTGGTTGCGATGAAACTCTGTCAACATAATGCTTGCAATTTCGCGAGAGTTATTGACGGAACTAACTGTCTCTAAGATACATAGTTCTAGAGATATGCCCTCATATCAATAAGAAACTGTGCCATCTGGAGAAACGCAGATCCACACGCAACTTCGAATGGTAAAATGTCTTTGCTGACAAGTCTGATAAGTTTTCGGTTGCAGTTGTCTTCAAATTTGGCGGAATTTCAGTAACTTTTGCATCTGTCTTGGTATTTAAATAAATAATTATTCTATTTTATCCTGTCTCACACGAATGATTCAGCAAATTTGAAGTACTAGTTGTGTGTCCAGTGTAAGAATATTCTTTTTTACGTTGATATTTTCCTTGCCATCAAATATGTATCCAACTTTTTTCCAAATTGACAATTTCAATTTGCTTTCCTTCACTAATGTCAAATCGCCTCTTTTCACTTTCCATTGATGTCGTGGTCATTTTAAGAAAGAACGGTCACTGTATTCATTATGATATACGTTGTTTCTCAGTCACTACAAAGCGCTAACTGAAGGCAGCAAAACATTTGGCACATCACGTCTGGTGGATGGTCGGCCAGTTTGCCACCCAGACCACAGATAAGACACGGTCGCGTAAACGGATTAGGTGCAGGTCCACTGTGGCCAAGGGATGAGTACAACAAACTTCAACTCTACCTGGGCCCTGCAAGGGTTTCCAAGAATGTCCACAGGCTTGAAGTTTTCGGCTAACATTTTGACACACGTACTGGGCTGATAACTCGCTCTTTATCTGCATGTAACGCGGATATCCGCAACGCTCACAATTTTATCTGCAAAGTAAGAAATACTGCAGATATCCACGTCTGTGCAGACCTCTAACCATAGTTATTTCTTTAATGGGGTTATTACAAAATTACTATCCCTACTATTTGAAAAATTATTACCTTCACTCCTAAATGACTTAGATTCTACAACAACCTACAGTTACCATATTGATTCCAGAGAGATTACTAGTATAGGAATTACACAAAAATCACAGGCAGCATACACGAGAAAGTTAAAGGAAGTAGATTTACAACAGAAAGGAGTAGGTCATCAATGTTGTTCAACTTGTATGAGAAAGAAATTGTGAAGTAAAATGGAATGGATGAACATGAATGGAGTAGAAATTGAAATGGTAAGATGTTTTTGATGGCTTAGCTGTAACTGAGGAATTGAAAAGAAAGTGAAATTACGATAAACAAGTATGAACAATATATTTAAAAAGTAGAAAAATATTAAGACAAGGAACAGCTGTGTTAATGAACTGCTAATGTATTACAACTGATATTAAATACTTCATGAGACTGACATGATGCACGGAGTTTGAGGTATTCAAGGGTAATGTTCAGTATGAAATTCATTAGTTGTGATTAAAAATCTAAATTGTATGCTGGAGACATATCACTCACATTAGAACCAGGAGGTAACGTCATGTAAGATGGCAAGAAGTTCAGTCAACACAGAACAGAAACAAACTGACATTACGCTGTTCCTGCAGCAACAGCACTCTGATCAAAAGCTGACTTGTATGATTTTGATTGTCCTTTGACCTCTCAGTCTGTGGCTTGGATTTCACCTTTATAATGAGTAGTTACTTGTCCTTTTATGAAACCAAAGATATTACAATTTTCTGCTTTTTAAAACACATGAAATTCTAGGATTGTTGAACAATTTAGAAAGGACACATTGTTACTAACCTCATACAGGAAGCAATGAGAAGCTAACAAGCACAACGAGAATGAAATGAGTAATCTTTCAACTATCAGAATGAAACTTTCACTCTGCAGCGGAGTGTGCGCTGATATGAAACTTTCTGGCAGATTTAAACTGTGTGCCACAACTGATATTCAAACCTGCGACCTTAGGCTGTGGCTAAGCCATGTCTCCACCATATCCTTTCTTCCAGGAGTGCCATTCTTGCAAAGTTCGCAAGGAGAATTTCAGTGACGTTTGGAAAGTAGGAGACAAGGCACTGGCAGAAGTAAAGTTGTGAGGATGAACTGTGAAGTGTGATGCGATAGCTCAGTCAGTAGAGGGCTTGCCCTCTAAAGGCAAAGGTCCCAGGTTCAAATTCTGGTTGTGGCATACAGTTTTAATCTGCCAGGAAGTTGAATATTTCAACTTTCAAGTTCCTCCTTTAGCAGTAGAGAACTGTCACTTATTCAAACCAACTCAACTGACAAACTTTGCTACCATTGCCTCTTGACACTAAGGCCTAAATGCCAGTTCTACTATTTGTTTTTTTGGTCCATCTTCCCACTGATTAGATAAAGCCTGACAACTGCTTCTCTTATGCCAACCTCTCAATGGTAGCAACACTTGTGCCGCACAACCTCAAACATTTGTCTAATCACTATATTGAAGAAGAAGATGGTGCACTGGTTACTACATCTACATCTACATCTACATACATACTCCGCAATTCACCGTAAGGTGCGTGGCGGAGGGTACACTGTACCACTACTAGGCATTTCCTTTCCTATTCCACTCCCAAATTGAACGAGGAAAAAAAGAATGCCTATATGCCTCCGTACGAGCCCTAATTTCTCTTATCTTGTCTTTGTGATCTTTACGCGAAATGTAAGTAGGCGGCAGCAAGATCGTACTACACTCAGCTTCAAATTCCGGCCCTCTAAATTTACTTAACAGAAATTCACGAAAAGAACGTCGTCTTTCTTCCAGCGATCCCCAACTGAGTTGCCGGAGCATTTCCGTGACACTCGCGCATTGGTCGAACCTACCGGTAACAAATCTAGCTGCTCGCCTCTGAACCGCCTCTATGTCTTCTTTCAAACCGATCTGCTGCGGGTCCCAAATACTTGAGCAATACTCAAGACGTGGTCGTACAAGCGTTTTATACGCGGTCTCTTTTACAGGTGAAGTACATCTTCCCAAAATTCTCCCAATAAACCGAAGTCGGCTGTCTGCCTTACTCACAACTGTCCTTACATGCTCGTTCCATCTCATATCGCTCTGCAATGTTACGCCTAGATATTTGAACGACGCGACCGCATCAAGAAGCTCACTACTGATGCTGTATTCGAAAATTATAGGATTGTTTTTTCTACTCATGCGCATCACCTTACATTTTTCTACATTGAGAGCTAGCTGCCATTCTTCGCACCAACTAGAAATTTTGTCTAAATCAACCTGTATGCTATTACAGTCAGTTACAGACGACACCCTCCCATACACCACAGCATCATCAGCAAACAGCCGCAAATTACAACTTACTCTGTCCATCAGATCATTTATATAGATAGAAAATAATAGCGGTCCTATCACACTCCCCTGGGGCACGCCTGACGATACACTCGTCTCTGATGACTCCCATTCAGGGCAACAAACCTCAAATCCCTGTCTAGTCATTTAGGTTGTCCACAATTTCCCTAAATTGCTCCACACAAATTCCAAAAGGTTTCTTTGAAAAGGGCATTATCAATTTGGTTCCACACAAATCTTGTGTTCTGTATCTAACGGCTGCACTGCCGAAGGTATCTTGGAACTCTATTCATTCTGTCTTTTAGTCTCTCTCTCTCTTCCCTTAACAGTGTTTATCTTAACTGCTTCCTCTAGTATCATACAAGATGTTACCCAGTATCTTCACAAATGTTATATCTTCCTATTCATTCTGATGTGCGCACGCCTTTTTATAACTCTTAATATATATCACAAACAGAGACTTTATACTGAAAATAATAGTAAACTGTAATTAGTAACAAATGAGACACAAACAGTAACAGGAGGCACAGAGTCTGCCATGGGCCCTGATAATATCTTCCATGCGTGAATGCATTGACGCATGTTAGGCGCAAATGGTGACCTCTGGTATACCCATATATAATGCATTCCACTTGCTTTCGAAGTTCAACTTTGTGGTCACAGGACTACAAATGCAAAAGGGTCACACCACTGCACCCACTGTTTCACCATATCCCACACATTTTCAATTGGCGACAATTCTGGTGCATCAGGGCTGACATTCTGAGACATTAATAAGGCATGCATTCATGCAGAAAAATGATATTATGCATTATCTTGCCGAAAAATGGCACCTGGAGAGTCATATAGAAAGGGTACAACTATGGGTCACAGGATGTCATTCACACAGGTCAAACTGGTCACAGTGCCCTGGATATGCACTAAATGTGGTCCGTGGTTGTACCCAATAACATCTCTCACCATAAGGCCTGGCATTGATGTTAAATGTCTAGGGCAAATGCAGTCAAGTGGAATGCCACTCCCCAACTGCCGCCATAATTTTCAAACAAAAAGAACCTTGATCAATAATAAAAACTATCAGATGCTTCCCATATTCCCAGTGACATTGTTACCTACACCATTGCCATCTAACAAATTTTTGCACATTAATCAAAGGTAAGCAGATAAATGGACGGTACGCACATAATCCATATACCTCTAAGGACTGTCACCCCTGATGGTGTACTGTGTGTTCCACTGTTGCACCAGAGCTAAGAAGGATGCACATCTCTCCTACAAAGGCTTTCACATGGGGAATGGAGAAGGGGGAGGGATCAGAGTGATGCAATCTGGCCCACTCCTTTGTATTCAAACAGCCCTCCACAGACGATTGTACACACCACCCATTGCACTACCAGAACACTTCATTCTAATGAGAGCAACAATCTCCTTAATGAAACAACACAAGAGTCTCATAGTAATAATGCAACCTCTTTCAAACTTGCTGATCTGATAGCATGGTTTATGCATTTGTGTGCAAAGCGTTCTACATGTCTGATGCATTCACACTGATCCAATACCTTCTGATCATAGCGACAACGAGCTGCAGACATATTTTATCGGTAGGCGGTGTTGTCAGAAATATCATTGTCGACCTTTAACTTGAGGGGCTGATATGATTCATTGCTAATTATTTCTTCAAAACAAACTAATGTACATGTCCTGCGAATATGTACTTTTTATCTCTAGCCTTTAAAGATTGCCACATTTTTTTCTGAACATGAGTGTATTGTAGTTCAGATGCAGATCAATAAAAGCAACTAAGAATTTAGAATATTTTGTTTCATTTAGTGATTTATGCTCATTGTTTCTAATGGGATCATCAGGGACTATTTAATACAAAATTCCATGAATTGTGTATTTATACACCATCTGTGACAGTCCACTCACAGAGAACTAGTATTAATTTGCAACAAAATAGTATTTATATTTTCATGTGTTCATTAGAGTTAACTGTAAGAACTGGCATCATTGACAATAAAGCTATAAACTGCTCCTTGGAAATTGAAATGTTAAATGTTTGTAAACCTATGGTACCAAACTGCTGTCATCATCAGTCCCCAGACTTACAAACCACTTTAACTTACACCAAGGACAAAACACACACACACACACACACACACACACACACACACACACACACACACACACACACCCTAGGGAGAACTCTAACCTCTGGCAGGATCGGCCACCCTGGAAATAGGATATAACAATTTCATAACAAGAGCAGATCCACATCAATCAATGTGGTATATGTAGTGATTATTCCTGATACTAGATATGCTGTTTCTATGTAACTCTTCCACAGCAGGTTGTTGGGTTTTTATTTTTTCTTTTCTTTGAGGAGCATACTGTATCCTATTAGTTAGATTGATAACCTATTACCAGCAACATCTATGATAGCACAATACCCAAACTTCTCTTTGAGAATACTGTATATTACACAATCAAATGCTTTGTTTAATCAACAAACATTTTATCATTTACACTTTGAATAATTTGATTTGTGCATTGAAAAATGGGCAGTTTTGAGGGAAGAACCTTTTGAAGGCCAAAAAGGGACAAACTCTTTTCTCTTCTTGCATATATAATTTTTTCCACTACCTCAGAGATAGAGGATAAGTTGTGTGATTGACCAGTAATAATATTGGTCTAATCTTAGATGGCGATTATGTCCAGAAAGAAAACCAGGTGCACTATTAAAAGATGTTACAATAAAACATTTAACTGATCTGTCAAACAACAACAACAACAACAATTTATTGAAACTAAAAAGTAGTGTGCAACATGCATCATAAAAACACATTTATTAATATTTTTGTGTGAAACAAATACAAACCCAATGTACTGTATTTTCTTAAAATAAGGAAACAGATGTGCTAACGAACTTAATTTTAATTTCTTACACCTTGGATTTATTTTATTACAAAACATATTTTATGCTCATAATACTTATCAACAAAGCAAAAACCAAATGCCAATTTAATTAGTTGCCATCTGTTTATATCCAATTGCTGCATAAGCAATACATTGAATATTAAGTGGTTTAAACAATCAAGAGCCAGTAGAGCCCACATTTCTATGCAACAACAATCTTGAAAAACTGCCAACACTGAGGAGGGAGGGCATCCTATAGTATAGTGACAAGGGAAAAGTAATGTATGCATGAAGATGCTAGTTTGAGAGTGGTTAAGTGCTAAAGGAGGTTGCAGATGATATTGGGGGGTGGCAATTCCGAATGTTTGGTACAGGTTTATCAAACATTGTTCAGTACTGAACAGTAAAGAAATTACGAAGTAGTTTTTAACATTCCACTAATCCATTTAGCCTTCCTGAGGCACTTACTATTTCATGACCCATCTCTAATGATGCTGATTAAGCAATTTGTTTATGTCTGTAACATGTTCAGTATCAGCAACAAATCTACTGAGTGAGGTGGCTCAGTGGTTTTAAACACACTGGACTCTTATGCAGGATGATGGTCCAAATTCACTCCAGCCATCCAGATTTGGTTTTCCATGATTTACCTAAATCGCTCCAGACAAACTCTGGAATGGTTCCTATGAAAAGGCACATCTGATATCCTTCCCCACAATTATTAAAACTATCCACGTGTGAACTCCAAATATTATGACTACACTGTCAACAGGGTGTTAAACCCCCAATCTTCCTTTCTTCAATGGAGAGAAAAAAAAACCCAACAAATGACCCACTGTCAATATACAAAAGGAATACTAACCAAAAGAAATGCTACGTTTCTCCTACTGCTATTAGCCTGAACTGATCTTTTAAGTTCACTTAGCAGTTTTCTGAGTTTCTACAACAAAACATAGCACTTGTCCCATAGAAAGTAGCTTATGATGTTCAAATGAAAACATTTTATGGTACTTCATTCACCTCCCCATTCCTAGGAAATTTCACATGATAATTTTTTAGCTGCTGAAAAATTAATGTAAAAGAATTCATTCCCCCTCCTTCCCATTCTGCATTTGTTTGGAATCCAATGGACCTGTAAGATCAGTTGTTCTCGAGATACACTCAGTTTCGAAACATCCATTAACTGAACAAACAGCACAATAACATAAATTTAGTCCTACATACACACTTCAAAGACACACATAATTGATAAGAAACAATGCAAAAGTGCCAGATGTGATGAATTTAAACATGTTTAGAAGACAGCAACGATTTCACTCTTTATAATAAAGCAGTACAGTCATCCTAAGAAATGCTATAATAGAAAATTGCTCACATGATTTATCAATTTACTCACAAACAAGTAGCAGTAAGTAACATCAACACCAATGTCTCAGTACTTAAAGGACTCGCAAATATTGCAAACAATTTATGATCTAGATCAGTGGTCGGCAAACCGAGGCTCAAGCGCTGCTCTTTGACGGATTTACCCTGACTACAACTCTTACCAAATTTTATGGCCGCGATGAGGTGTAGCGATAGTTGCTTTTGCATTGCATTTAAATGTCTATTTGACACAAGAAAGTGAAAGGGAAAATCCTAATGGTTTCTTTCTTAGTGCTTAGTTTACAAATCACATCATCCAAAAGTGTTAACAGTGTGTATATTCAGACCAGTCCTCAAGCTTTGTCAGCAATTGTTAATTGTGGGGAAATGAGTAATGTAGGTGTTGTGCAACAGACTGGGCACAAGGACAATACAGAAGATACTCACTTGTAAAGGGGCTCAAAGTGTGTTTAGTGGACAGTGGTGCAGGCAGGTCGAAAAAAGTGTGGAATCTATGAAAATATCTACACGGAGTATTACCTACTTTTTATCTTTTAACTAGCTGGTAATTTTACAGGTATTCATATTGTTACCTTCTATCACAGAGTTTTTATTCTTGACTCATTTTACGTGCTACATTATTTGAACACAATTTACCCAGAGGACCATGTTTTCTTTCATGTCCAGCAGTAGCATATAAAATTTACTACTTATCTCTTGACATACACCTAACTGGAATTATTTCACTAGTATTTTGTATACATGAAAATTATTTATTATTATTACCTGAAGGAAACTGGCTTTCTTTTATGGTATTCAAACTTATCCAAGTGGAACACTAGTACTTTAACAACATACAAAGCAGACAAAGTCAAACTTTCAAAAGGAATGCAAGGCCGCTGTTCACATTAAATATGCAATGTTAATAAATATGATTATCATTGATTGTGATCTCTATATTTTCTGTTAGTTCTATTAACCTACTTCTAGAGCAAAGACTTAAAAAATAACTGTCCCTAAGAAAAATTTTGATCATTATACTAATGTAATTTAGCTCTTTTGATGAGCAAGTTAGCTGACCACTGTTCTAGATTAATAAAATAAATTGTGCTTGATTCTTTTGACTTGGGGAGTGATCTCGAGTTTATGAATGACAATCATGTATGGACATAGCTTGTGTAAAAGTAATTTCATAGTGATGTATGTTTTGTAATGGCTTCTTTTAGTAACTATAAAAAAATGTAGTATTGAGCAGGAAACTAACATTACAGACACAAACTAACTGCACTCCTTTCTCAAACAATTCTCAACACTTATGCACACTTTCAATTTAATAATAGCATTTCTTTCCCTATGAAGCAAAATACTAAAAAACACTATTTTTTAAAACTATTACTTCTTAATTTTATATCAAATTAAGCATAACACTTGTCTCTGAAGGAGTATATCATGGTATATAGTAGGAGATATTAATTAAGGTATGTATGTACTCATCTCAGTTTTTCTAACATGTATTTCAAGTATTTTTGGGATCCTATCAGTATAGGCAAAGCAAATTAATACAACATTGCAACAATTTATGTCGCCATTTCACTGTATTTATTATATCTATTTAATGAAAACCATGTACATACCATAATATCACAATTTTTATTTGATGACTATAATTAATTTTGATAATTTATGCAGTTCAAGTAAGAGAATGATAATTTTAGAACATACAACCAGTGGATCGATCTGACAATCTCCACTCAATAGGCAACTGTAAACATCTTTTGTACAATAAAAGGCATTTGCATTAAAAGGCTCTTTAAAAAAATGTACAGATGAATGAGGAATTGTCTCCTTTCTCATCACAATCTAAGTGTCACAAAAATAAGACACTGGTCTCAAAATAGGTATATTTCAGAACCAATGCCATATAATTAAAATAAAGCATCATATTCATTTCGTAGTCATTAGTCCCCTACCAGTGGGGCACCATTTATTTCACTACAGTCACATGAAATTATTTAATGAATCAAAAATCACTTTAATCCACAGAAAAATATGAAAAATACATTTTTGTTTTTCCACCAACAAACTGCTAACTGCTGACAGTTCATTCTTTTACTTCAGTGAACATCATCAGCTCATATGTAAGACCACTTAATAGTCTTCATCTTGTCCCACTGCTGTGCATGCTTCATTCTCATATGGTTGCGTACAGAGTTTGGATGCGAGAAACCTTTTGCACACGAAACCACAGGGCAGGTGGGGGAGTCACGAGGGTAATGTTGATCAAGATGGGCCCGAATCGTGTGCAGGTCGTCTACCACAGCATCACAGAGTGGACACTCGTAACTCCTACTCTCAACCGCCCCTGCAATGCAGGCCAGCAAGAATGGTTCCAATTAGAAACGTGAGCACAACAGAGAAAAAGCTTTATGGAACTGAAGATCATGAGATGAAATTTTAATTGGAACAGCAAGTTAATTTTAATTGTTACACTTGTTATACCCCAAAGAAGTATATGAATTGTTAACAGCAAAATGTGTCATAGAAGACTAGATAACACAAAAATTGAAACCATTCTTGAGCAACAACTGTTAGTCCCTGCATTACAGAATAAAACATTTATTTTCAGAAGACAACTGCCCTTTCAGACCTACCTCGATTAACTGATATGTTTACAACATGCAAACCACATATTTTTTCAATGCAGACTACATCATCTGTTAAGAATATCTGCTTACTTGGAGCAACAGTTTCCCGGTGTTCTTGACTGTACAACGGTATGTAAAGAGCAAAAACTCCTTTTACAAATAAACTATACCAACTCTTGGATGTGGATTTCAAAAACAACCAACAAATTTGGCAATTTACTGATCTGGCACTCATTTTATGTACTGAACAGTACAGTAAATAACACTGCATGTGGCAGACTTCGTAAGAAAAAGTGAAGAAATAGAAACATCTATATGGTATGCCATCACAAAACACCACTCTAATTCAACTTGACAACATTACATTTGTATTATAACAGATAAGAAGGCTAATAAAGTTACCCAAATTTTCTGAAGTGCTTTTGATTTGATACACAAACTATTGTGACAAATATAAAAATATTTACTGACTATTTACAACAAACCATCTACTTTATACTGTATCTGATTGCAAGTTTTGTGCCATCAAATGCATGAAAAAATATTTTTCAGTGCTTTCTGCATTTGGTACCAAACCGTAACTGCATATTGCATTATCATTGAACTATACCTAACTATGAAAATAATAACTAACTATTTAGAATCTGGTTTGTGTTGCCAATTAACACCTGAAGGCAATTACATTGTGTGTGTATTGACACTTTTCATGAGCCAAAATTAAGGTTTATTGTCTGGTGTATTATGACCAAAACATCTTTAGAACTTAAAACCTTGTCAAAATGTTGTTGCTGTTGTGGTCTTCAGTCCAGAGACTGGTTTGATGCAGCTCTCCACCCTACTCTATCCTGAGCAAGCCTTTTCATCTCCTCATAAGAACGACAACCCACATCCACTTGAATCTGCTTACTATACGCGTCTCTTGGTCTCCCTCTGCGATTTTTACCCCACACACTTCCCTCCAACGCTAAATTCACAATTCCTTGATGTCTAAGAATGTGTCCTACCAACCTATCCCTTCTTTTAGTCAAGGTATGCCAGAAATTTCTTTTCTCCCCAATTCGGTTCAGTACCTCCTCATTAGTTACGCGATCCACCCACCTAATCTTCAGCATTCTTCTGTAGCACCACATTTCAAAAGCCTCTATCCTCTTTCTGTCCACACTGCTTATCGTCCATGTCTCACTCCCATACAAGGCAACACTCCATACAAATGCCTTCAGAAAGGACTTCCTTAGGCTTAAATCAATATTCGATGTTAACAAATTTCTCTTTTTCAAAAACGCCTTTCTACCCATTGCCATTCTGCATTTTATATCATCTGTACTGCGACCATCATTTGTTATTTTACTGCCCAAGTAACAAAACTCATCTACCTCCTTTATTGTTTCGTTACCTAATCTAATTCCTTCAGCATCACCTGATTTTCTTACACTGCACTCCATTACCCTAGTTTTACTCTTGTTAATGTTCATCTTATATGCACCTTTCAGCAAAAATAAAAATACAGTTATCTGTCTTCTTTACATGCTGATAATATACACATAGCTTTGTGTATGCAGGTGAAGGATACTGCATCAGCCATCACCAGCAATTGAAATGCTACCATTGTTTCCCATTTTATCTCTTGTGTTAAGGGCTCAGTAACTATGATCTAAGGAAAGTAAGTTGAACTATATCCTATGAGAGTAGTCTCAAGCCGTACTGTCTATAATCGTCATTTAGGCCAGTATTACACAATCACATTTTTGATCAAATCTTTGACTAAGAAGTATTATCAAATAGTCATGATCAAATATTCATGAAATATCTTTGACATAAATCTTTGATATAGCATTAAAAAGGGGTATTACATTGTCATCATACTTTAAGTCATATTTCAAGATGGCAGACAATAAAAACTTGTGTGTTGCAATGGCTACAAGCGAAAGTCGTCAAGTCATTTAAATAACCTAAGAGTGGATGCCACAATGTGTCAGTATTTACTGAATTAATTGTCTCCTCACATCACATACACAAAGTGGAATACGTGTGTGAGCAATGCTATACCTGCAGAAGACGGGGTGACAGAAATACTGTGATTTGTTGCTACTGAAAATAATTTATTCTAGCCTCGAATGCCAAGGAGTACATTAAACAAAATAACTCCTGAAATGTGTGAATAAATTTATAACACAGTGAAGGATGACTGAAACTAAAAACATTTTTAGTGCACTACATGGGCAAAAGAATTATTTTTAATAATTGTATAAAGATTATGCTCCAATGTGCACATAAACGTTATAAACAAATAAAATACAATTCATGTTCCATCAACTAACTACAACATTTTTACAAATGCAAGAAGTAGATGAGCTGCTGTTTAATGTAAGGCACCCTGGTTTCAAAAATTATTCTTCTCCATGTTGTCTGCGGTACAACTGGACTGTATTTCATGCCTAATAACCTTTGCCATTTTATTACAGTTCTTCAATCTTCTAAACCTATTTTTATTATCAGAATGGCTCATACTATACAACACCTCGACTGCTTCATACATTTCTATTAATTTTCTGATTGACTGAACACAGCAACTAAATTTTGCAGCCATATTTACAAACACACAGCAGTCAAATAACTGCAGCGATACTACCGCTCAAAGTGGTGGTATTTCACATTGCAGTGAACAGAAGACATACGATTTACGATCAAATCTATGGCGAAGCCCCCAGATCTGAAAATAGTTCTTTGATGAAAGATGAGATATGTCAAATGTATGTACACTATGAAGTTTCTTTGATGTAAATATTTGACATATAAACTTTGACAAAGAAATATGATCTCTGAAGGAACTGAGATACCAACAGCCATATCTATAATAAAATATTTATTCTATCACAACCAGTTTCGGCATTCCACTATGCTATCTTCAGGTCCCTACATCGAAACATAATATCCAAAAGTAGGGATACTAAAACTGGATACCTGGACTTCTGTCTCTTAGTGGGAAACAACAACAGCAACTGTGACAACAAGGACTGGTTCAATAAGACTTAAGAAATATGATTGTGTAAAACTGGCCTTACTTGAATTCCAACAGGTTAAAAAATATACCTTAAACATTAGCGAATATTTCTGGGAGGTCCAAATTTCTCTTGACATACGTTGCAATAGGTGGGAGAGGGTCATGAGAAATTGACAATATGTAGTACCCTAGAACTATCAGAAACACTCAAGGTCAAGTGAATTTTTGACCACAAGAGGTACTCCATGTTGATAATTGTTACGATCGAAGGTATACAGGAGACTACTAAAAACTACCACCAAAATTTCAGAAGTGAATCATTCCATGCCAAATCAGGACACATTAAACACCCTTTAGGATTTTTGTTAGAATTTGGTATATTCCTTTTGGGTGCCAAAAATACCAATTTTGAATCTTAAATCATTTCTGAAATGTGGCTTTGTAGACTATTCAAAATCTGGCCACAATAATGTGAACAGGCCTTTTCAAATCATTATATGAGCTGCCATAATTGAATCAGAAACTTGTTTGAGGGCTCTTTCCAGTGATATACAACACAACAAAGTTTCTAATAAATAACTTTTTAAAATTACAAATTAGTATTTTTATTTTATTTTACTTTATTTAGGTATTAATTTTTAATTCTGTACTTTAAAAAAATATTCTTCACATTTTTATAACTAGTTTCTAACCTTAAAAATAGGAGTAAGATTAACAATATAGTACTAGGACAGTTCACAACTCCCCACAAAGACATGACGACAAGCTGCAACAGGCACATAAAAAGACACGCACATACAACACTTTCAGTTATCAGCCATGGCCTCCTTCAGAAATAGGAACATTCACACAAGTACACAACACCGTCACACAACTGTCATCTCCAGCTGCCGCACTTCGAAGTGCTGAAAGTGTTGCATGTGTGTGTCTTTCTTACGTACCTGTCGCAGCTCATCATGTCTTTGCAGTGAGTTGTAAACTGTCCGATTACTATATTGTTAAATCCAACCTGGACTTTCCATTATTAGGAGTTAAGACTAAATTATTCTTAAAAGTAAGTTAAAAAAATCAAAATATAAAAAATACCACCTTCTTGAAACAAATTTAATCAACTTATTCTATAATTAAGTTGGATACAAATTAACCTGATAGCCTACTAACTGGATTAAAAAAATTTTTTTTTGAGCATTGCACCTATCAAAATGTGTATTTACCCACCTGCAATTTATGCTTTCACAAATCACAAATTTTAAAGCTTCCATAAATGATTTACTATTTTTCTGACTGTTCTGTCACTCAATATAAAAAAAGAAAACTTTTGCCTCTATCATGAAGGCTTCAAAATAAAAACTGAATGGCACTTTTCAGTCACAGCACGTGGGTAAGGGTCTTGTAATGGAGTAAGGGGTTCAATTAAGAAACTAACAGCTCATTCAAGTGTGCAAAGGCCATACCGAAATTAGTTCCGATCTCCAAAAAACATGTATGAGTGGGCAGTAGATAATATTATCTAATGTCATGAATGTAGATTTTGCCTAATTCACTCATGAAGATTAGGCTGCTTCAGAAATATTCTAAAAAATGGAAATGAATAAATAAAATAAAGAAATAAATAATTAAAAACCAGTTTGAAGAGGCATTGACCATTTCAAGCATTCATTACCAACACTACATTAAAATTAATAATACATTTCAGATATGCAGAACTGGGAGAGGGAAGCAACTACATTATCTGACAAATTGAAGTTAAAAGATGTATCACCACTGTATGTGGTAAAGACTTGTGGCTTGAGTTCATTTTAGACACATATATGAAAAAAAAAAAAAATAATAATAATAATAATAAAAAAATAAATAAAATAAAAAAATAAATAAAATAAAAAAATAAAAAATGAATAAATAAAACATGAAAGTGAACATGAAAATGAAGTGAAAGTAACTTTTCTTCAACCATGTGGACCAGCTATGCCATTTTCCTATGCTGCATTTTCAGATGTCCTGAGGGTGTCAGTAGTGGAAGTTCTCGCAAAAGTAAATATATTTACTCTGATTGGGAGAACACACATGATTGATGAAAGAGATGTAAGGCAAATTCAATCAGATTTTCTAAAAATATAATCTGTGAAGATCCAAGATAATTTATTGGGGATTGCTTTGACCTCAGTGCTCAAATTTTCCTCAGGTTAGTGTTTACAAACAATTATTTCGAAATTACTGTTAGTATATAGTATGTATGGGTATCTATTAATCAAAAACTGGCAGTGGGTATTTAACATCTTTGTTTTATTATTTTAATAAATTCAACAAAAAGCTAGTAAAACTGGCTGGTTGCTGATTATATTACATCACATGCATGCATGCATACATAACATTACACTATCAGAACCAATGGACAGCGTGCCACCACAGTTAGAGCTCTCCATCTGTCTCCGTCTTCTGCTATCTGTCTCCAGTTTTCCGTGATTCTCAGCTTCAACAAGTCTTCTCTCACTCCATCGATCCACCTCTTTCTAGGTCTTTCCACTGGTCTTCTGCCTGAGGGAATCCAACCCATTGCAATTTTGGGCCACCTTGTTCCCTACATTCTAACTACGTGTCCTGCCCATTGCAGTCTTTTGCTTCTCATCAATCCGAAGATGTAAGGCTCCTTGTACAGTTCTTCTAATTCTATGTTATGAAGTCGTCTCCATTCTCCAGTAATATGATCTCTGACTGGTCCAAATACTTTCCCGAGGACTTTCCTTTCAAATGTAAGCAGTCGGTTAAGGTCTTCTTTTTGAGTGCTCCAGGTTTGAGAACCATAGAGTACTACTGGCAGTATTAATGTCTTATACAAATGTAGCTTTAGCTGCTGAGAGACACTTCCACATTTTACTATAGGAGGTAGAGTGATAGCATATATTTCCCCCCTGCAGTCTTACTTTTATCTCTGCTTCAGTTGATGTTTCTTCTGTAAAAATTGATTTAAGATATTTAAATCCTGGTATTGTTCACCATTAAAACTTGAGAGTTTTGATCTTTCTTCCTGTGGTCATATACTCAGTCTTTTCAGAATTGATTTGTAGACCGATCCTTGCTGCCAGCAACTCCAGGGTCTGAATACTTCTTTTTTAGCTCTTCTTGTGTGCATGCTAAAAGTGCAATGTCATCTGCATAGGCCAGATATGTAATATATTCATTCCCAATTTGAATGCCCTGGAAGTTGTCTTTGTTGAATTCCCGCACTACCTTCTCAAGTGCCAGGTTGAAGAGGACAGGTGATAGCCCGTCTCCTTGGTGTAATTCGGTTACGACTTTGAAGCTTTCTGCCAGTCTGATCAATTTCTTTGGCATACCAAACTCTATCAAGGTTCTAATCAGACTAGGTCTATGTATACTGTCGTAAGCTTTCTTAAAGTCTACAAACAGGAGATGTAGCTCTTGGGCGTATTCATACCTTTTTTCACAGACTTGTTTTAGGACAAAAATCTGATCTATAGTTAATCGACCTGTTTGAAAACCTCCTTGGTATTCTCCAATTATCTCTGTTGCTGGAGGTTTGATTAGTTCTAATAGGCAGTTGGAGAAAATCTTATGGCAGATGTTGAGTAACACTATGCCCTCAGAGTTGTCACATACTGATTTGTCTTATTTTCATGTATGGGGCATATCACAGCTACCTTCCAATTTACTGGTATTTCCTGTTTTACCCAAATTAATTCTATTAGCTTGTGGATTTTGAGACAGAGGATTTTGTCTCTAGCCTTGAGAAGTTCAGCAGGAATACCGTCCTCTCCTGGACTTTTACCATTCTTTAGGTTGGTTCATCAGAGTTCAGTACTTCTCTGAAGTATTCTACCCACCTTCTCCCAATTTTTTGAACTTCTGTTTATATTCTTCTATTGGCACCTTTTATGAATGTGTGTTGATTGTATGTCCCTCCTCTAAAACTTTTCACTTTTTTTATAAAGTTCTTTATACCTATTTCCCTGAAAGTCTTGTTGGGCTTCCTCAAAGATGCTGTTTACGCAATTTCTCTTGGCTTTCCTCAACACCCCTTGTGTTCAATGTCATATTTCTTCAAAGTTTGAGTTTTCTTCTTCCTGCATATTACTTTGCATCCACAGTAGTTTGATTCATTGTCTGTCTCTGATAGCTTCCTCACACTCCTCATCAAACCACACTCTGTTTCCCTTGGTTTGCTTTGGAATTACTTCTTGGGCTGTTTCTGGTCTCCGCAATTGTGGGAATCTGAATTTATTTAATTAATAAAATATAATCCACATCCAATAAAAGTGGATAAATAATTGTTAACATCTTTGTATTTAATAGTTTCAGTCCCAGCAACATGGATCAAAACTATTGCATTAATATTTACACTTTTTATATTTAATTTCAATTTGTTGTTACTAGGTCACATACTAAAAATGATTGGTTTACCAGTTAATAAGCTATGATTTTCAATTATATTTAATTAAAATTAGCAATCAATTTCATTTAATTATAGATTATGCTGATTATGATACAAGATAAATAAGAACACTCAATCAAGACGATTATTGAGCTATTCGCAGACACACAAAATAGACAATCACATTCACACAACTAAAATTTTCGCCATGGTTCTAATCAGAAAAGAGTGTGTGTGTGTGTGTGTGTGTGTGTGTGTGTGTGTCGAGAGGGACAGATTTTAAATAATAGAAACAATGAAAAGTAATGTAAGTTACACAAAGAAATATTAAAGAAAAAATAAAATATGGGTGAAACACAGTTGTAAGAAAGACATGAATTGGAAAGATGCAGGATATTGAGTGAAGCAGGGGCAAGAACGTTAGGGATGAGAAGTTATCTTAGTTTGAGGCTCGGATGGATGTAGGGAGGCTTCAGATAGCCCAGATACCCCCTCAGAGGACTGGCCACCTACAAAACCAGTGAAGTCATTTACCAACTCTGCTGCAATCATTGCACAGTCTTTTACATTGGCATGATAAACTAGATGTCCATCAGGATGAATAGCCACAGTCAAATATAGGCACAAGACAAAATGGACTACCCTCAGGCACATCATACAGCTGAACACAACACACTTGATTTCAATGGACACTGCAGTGCCAGGGCCATCTGGATCCTCCCCTCAACAAGCAGCTCTTCAGAACAATGCAGACAGGAGTTTTACTTTCAACACATTCTATGATCCTGCTGGCTTCAACCTAAGGTAACTTATCCCTAAACCTTTAACATTCCCTCCCCTTCTACCCCACTCATTATCCTGTAACCCTCGAATTCATGCCTTCCTTCAAACTGTGTGTTGTCCCTATTTTCTCTCTCTCTCTATTATTTCAATATTCTGTTAGTTACTTTTTATGATTTATGTAGTTTTAAATCCACCCTCCTTTCACACACACCACCACAGCTCTCTTATTCTCTCCTGCCTCTTCCCTTTACTGACTTCCATGCTGCATCTCACATTCCCACCTATCAGATCCTTTATAATTCATAATGAAACACAGAACACTTCACCCCCACCTTATCCAGCATCCTTCTCCCTTCGCTGCTCTCTGCTCTACTACTCTCTCTGTTAAGATGCTTGTTGTTCTTGAGTGTCTGGAGACGACAATTGTGTATGCACATTTATATCTGAGTTATTGTGTGAATGTATGTGCGCCTTTTTCTGATGAAGATTATGGCTGAAAATTTTAAGTTATGTGAATGTGATTCATTACTTTACTTGCCTGTTAGCAGATACACAATTGTCTTTATTATTGTATTTATTATTGATATTACGATTACTATTTTTCATTGTTGTAATATATCGACTAGTTTTAAGAATGCAATATTTTGATATTTATAACATGTTTTGTTTGCTTTCAGTATATTTTAATGAAATTTCTACTTCTTAATAGTCTGTCTGTTGGTGAAAAACAAGCCTGGAGATAAAAGAAAATATAATCTTTTAACAATCAAAATCATCCCACATTTACATTTTGCCACATGATTTACAACAATACTATGTAGTTATGAAAGTAGTTTTTACATTTTGTAAAAAAAAGTTATTTATTAGAAGATATGTTGATTGTATATCATGGGGAAAAAACATGCAAAGTGACAACTTTCCCAGCTGAATTAGGGCAGCTCCTAAAGGGATTTAAAAAGTCCATTCAAACTTTTTTGGCCAGTTCTGGAAAGTTTGCTCAACAATATTTCAGTAACAGTTTGGAGATTAAAAATTGAAATGTGTCATTTTTATTAGTATTAGCCTTATCATAATATCAAATTTTAGCTAAATCTAAAATTGTGAGGTAAAATAGGTATGTTGATTTGACAAGGATTGACTGAAGAAATGAAATGCACTAAGACAATGCTAAATCAGATAGGTGTGTTACTCAGGACTAAAAACAAATATGATTTTATTAACAAAACACAGCCTGTTACAATTTTTTACTCATAAATGATTCATTTCTCACTCTTGGTGCATCTTCACATTTTATTACACTGTAAAGACTGCCTTGATTAACAACCACTTTAGTAATAGCACTGAAGGAAATAATCACATCTATCAGCCTAATGAAAATGACTACAGTGCAGTCGAGTATGATGTGAGGTAAGTAGCCAATCAATGTTTAATTAAAATGGGCACACCGTACGAGACCATGCTGTGGTCATTGTAATTAGACTGATTAATGTGTGTATTTGCTTTAGTACTGTCTGTTATTTTAGTGACTTAACACAATGACTGCCACGATGACGTCAGAGGCACGTCAGACGCACGCGAGAGCCGTCTGCTGTGGCTGCCGGTGGCTACATGGCAGCCAATGCGTTAATCACGACTAATACAGGCTTTGCAGTTTAGTAAAAGATGAAGATGTTACAAGAGTTTGGAACATGACATTCATAATTTAAAAAGTTGGAAGAGATTTTTCTTTTTAATTCCTGAAACTACAAAACATTGCTGCTGCACCAAGCCTGGATTGAGTGGAGGAACATGTACTATTATTTAAGTAACATTAATTATGGAAAGATTCATATAGAGCATTGGTGTTATCAGGTAAGCACATGTACAGCAGGGTGTTCTTATAATAAGCTAATCCCATATTACGCAATCATTTCATACCATTATTTTGAACTGTGCCTCAAATAACAGCTCCCATTTTCAACATATATTTTTAGTAGAGCCTCCACTGTTCTGTATCACCAACAACAACACAGAATATCTTTGTTTTAATCTGGCAAGAATGATAATGTACCAAACCAGCAAGACTTTCATACCTGTTGCCTAAAACCTGACAAAAATGCTAGGTAACTTTCAATACAAATGGTATCAACAATTAATTAAAATGTATGGCAGCTTTACACTCGAGCAAACTATTGCTGGTGTTTTCACTTTTGATACCTTTCTAAACAAGGAAAAGCGAGGCGGGGAAGAGGGTGACAGGGACAGACATGGAAGGTGGCGAGAGGTGGGGGGAAGAGCGGGAGGGGGGGGGAGAGCGGGAGGGGGGGGAGAGCGGGAGGGGGGGGGAGAGCGGGAGGGGGGGGGGAGAGCGGGAGGGGGGGGGAGAGCGGGAGGGGGGGGAGAGCGGGAGGGGGGGAGAGCGGGAGGGGGGGAAGCGGGAGGGGGGGAAGCGGGAGGGGGGGGGGAAGCGGGAGGGGGGGGGGGAAAGCGGGAGGGGGGGGAGAAAGCGGGAGGGGGGGAGAAAGCGGGAGGGGGGGAGAAAGCGGGAGGGGGGGGGAGAAAGCGGGAGGGGGGGGGAGAAAGCGGGAGGGGGGGGGAGAAAGCGGGAGGGGGGGGGGGAAAGCGGGAGGGGGGGGGAAAGCGGGAGGGGGGGGAAAGCGGGAGGGGGGGGAAAGCGGGAGGGGGGGAAAGCGGGAGGGGGGGGAAAAGCGGGAGGGGGGGAAAAGCGGGAGGGGGGGAAAAGCGGGAGGGGGGGAAAAGCGGGAGGGGGGGAAAAGCGGGAGGGGGGGAAAAGCGGGAGGGCGGGAAAAGCGGGAGGGGGGAAAAGCGGGAGGGGGGAAAAGCGGGAGGGGGGAAAAGCGGGAGGGGGGAAAAGCGGGAGGGGGGAAAAGCGGGAGGGGGGAA
The DNA here is from genome assembly GCA_026315105.1 of Locusta migratoria. Taxonomy (NCBI): domain Eukaryota; kingdom Metazoa; phylum Arthropoda; class Insecta; order Orthoptera; family Acrididae; genus Locusta; species Locusta migratoria. The sequence continues at coordinate 132,185,123 of CM048748.1, read as the reverse complement.
AAGCGGGAGGTGGGAAAAGCGGGAGGTGGGAAAAGCGGGAGGGGGGAAAAGCGGGAGGGGGGAAAAGCGGGAGGGGGGAAAAGCGGGAGGGGGGAAAAGCGGGAGGGGGGAAAAGCGGGAGGGGGGAAAAGCGGGAGGGGGGAAAAGCGGGAGGGGGGGGGAAGAGCAGGAGGGGGGAAGAGGGTCACCAAACTAAGTAGAACATGGAACCATGACTTTAGTTTTAATTAAGAAACATATTTCACAAATAATTTTTGACATTCCTCGACAGAAAATTAATATCTTTGTGCAATATCAAAGTTTTGTTAACTCCAGTCTTCTACCAGTGACTCTTTTCAAAGTCTATAACTGTCTTTGTCTAATTCCATGAGCTTGGAGTTTGTGATTGATGAGGTAATGTTTGGTCTTGCATTTCTTGCCACAGACATCACACGAGTGCCACTGATCTTCTGAAGTTTGAACATGTACATTGCTGATATGCTGCCGTAAGTTACTTGGTGAGCTGTAAACCCGTCCGCAAAAGGAGCACATGGGTCGGACAGTTGAAGGGAAGGAGCCTACAGTCGCCCCTGCAAACGAGGGGAGCGGTACGTCAGTACTAATAATTGACAATCAATTTCAAAATTATTCCATTAATGGCAACCCAGGTACTAAAGTGTGAGTATCAATTATTTAGATTATGACAGATAAAAGGAATAATTTCTTTATGTAATGGCAGGTAAAAGGAATAATTTCTCATTAATAAGCTGATTACCAACTGGAAAGAGATGTTCTCAATTTTTTCGCTTTCTTAAGTTGTTGGTAAACAAGTTACTTTTTTTTATTTATTATTACATACATACATCCTTCCTTCCTGTACCTGTTACTTACATTGATTCTGCTACAAGAAAAAATGTGTTCCTTGATCAAGGACACAAGACAGATTGTAGTTTTATTTCCAATTTATTACATTATACTTTCAAACCTACACTCTACCTACAGTACACTACCTCAAAACTGCAGAGAAGTATTCATCATGAGATTCTGTATGATTGCAGGCTGATATATCCCATCATTACATTGCCAATAAACAATTCCAAATATCTCTGTTTTTAGAACACAGTTTTTTTGTTCAAATTAAATAAACGAGGGATCTTCCCAAGTTCAACACAAAAACTAAGCATTTCGAAAAGGAATACCTTACAACTCTTAACAAGTGGCAATTATACTGACTGGTGTTGTGCCTTTACAGTTAATACTCTCTTCTCCTCTAAGGTTATTTTGTTATATCTGAGAAGATTGCTGATAATTAAGCAAATTTTGATTTCTAATGCTTCTTTGCCTTATTCCATGTGTTTGCAACAGATGTGTATGCAAGTATTGTTTTGTTTTGAAGCGTTTGCCACATATCTGGCATGGCTCCCAATAGTTTGTTGAAGAATGAACATTCGCGATGTGCTGCTTGAGGTTGCTAGTAGTGCTGTACATTCGACCACACTCTGGGCAGATTGGCTTCTGAGCACCATCATCATGTGGAACTGATCCTCCCAAAGCAGACCAGGGCCCTGGAAGTCCAGGCCAGGTTTATCAGTTCTGTTCTCTGACTTTCTTAGGTTTATAGTTTTCACAATGATGGTTCCTAATACACAGGCACTGAGATGTGATATACCATTTGAAATAAAAGAAAATTGCAGCAAATTAAAAGAAATCATTACATACACGCAAACACAGTTTGTGGTACATGATATGGTATGGAAAGAATGGACAAAAAGTGAGGAAGACTACATAGCCTAAGATTTCTCCTTTCTAATGAGTATCTGGAGTACTATTCTTCACACCCAGTAATGTCTTTTCATTACAAACTTCTTGAACAACCAGGCTGTGACACATACACGCGCGCACACACACACACACACGCACACACACACACACACGCACACACACACACACACACACACACGCACACACACACAGCATTCTTTTGCTGATAAGAAAAATAATTTAATTTTGCAATTTTCAAATCTTGTGACTAATTTTCCAAGAGATTATATATACACACACAGAGAATAAATATAAAATTATCATCAGTGAAATAATAAACAAATAACTGTTTAAAATAGGACCTGGTTTTAGAACTGCAGAGAAAGTTAATATTCATCATGAAATATGACATTTTCAAAATGTTACTGAGAAATTTCTTATCAAGTTTTTATCATTACAATGTTAAATCTGTTAGGCAATGTCAGTGTTTACTTTCACAGTACAAATCAATGAAATATGTTATTACTGATATATGGAGTTCTTGAGTTGTGTAATGCTGACTGAGTGCATATATAGCATCAGTGACCTTTTTTTTGTGAAACCTTTGAGACAGCTTTTGATACTACATATGAAAGATTTTTCTACTTTTTTTAGTGCTCTCAGCAATGTATTTTGTTGTAAATTGTATTACTTAAGACCATTATTCTTTCCATAAAATCAATACTCATGACATACCTTATTCCTGCCTTTTTGTTATTGCTCCAAGAAATTTTCAGTAGCAAAATAGTTGCAACAATAAAATACTGATGCCCACTTTTCATTCAATGTGCAGAAATGGCAAACTTCAATACTAGGAATTGACAAGTTAAACCTGACACAAAGTAACAATTAATTACCCAAAAACAGTCATTAACTAAAATAACTGAAGTTGTTGGCAAAAGTTTCTTTAGCATCATAATGCCTTAGCAGATAAAGAAAGACTGGATGAAGAATGTTCCCTCAACCTGCAAACACAAGAATTAACTTATCCCCCTAACAATGTTAAAAACTGATAGCTCTGGGCACTGTAATTATTCTGATATTTGCAACCCCTATGGGAGAAATTTAAAGGGACTGTATTATACTCAGAGTCATAACTTCGAATTGTTTCTTGAAACATCAAGTAGGCTTTTCATGGTATAGTATGCTCCTACCTTCAGGTTCAGTTCGTCAATACATTTGTCATGATCTCCTACAAGTCGAACGTAACTGTGACCATTCATGCCACCTTTCTTTGTATCTGTTAAATATTCCCTGTTAATCCTCTGTGTTAGGGAGACCTCATATACTGGAGCAATGTTGTAGTGTGACTTGCATGATGGTTTTCCGTGAAGTGGTCAAATGTTATTGGAATTCTACCAATAAACCTAATGACTGCTATCTGCTTCACCCACAAAGGACCCAATATGTATGTATATTCTTATAAATTGTTACAGCAGGTATTTACATAAGATCACCAATTTCATTTGAGACTCACTGAGATCGTACTTTTATGATATTGTGCATGCTCCATAAGGCTGTGCTGTATCCACCCCCAACAGCATGATGCAACCTACCTTCCTTCCCACCCTCCCCCTCCCCTCTCTTCCTATTTCCTCACTGCATAGCATGATTTGGTATGCTGCTATTAACACTTTGGAGATGAGCAACATAGCTCACTTGTTCGTCAGGAGCTATGTAGAAAATTAGAGCGACATTGTACTTACATTGGCTCCGTTTTTTTTTTTTTTTTTTTTTTTTTTTTTGTTTTTTTTTTTTTGTTTTGACATCCAGTATGTGACTTGAGTCTTTTGTTGGTATAATAGTACTCTCATGTTGTTGTTAGCACCCAAAAAGAACTACAGATGGCAACAATCACCACTAGTTCAGGTAGGAATAAAATACATTTTGAGTCACTTGGTCGATTAATGTTTAATGGGAATTTTGAGAAGATGTGACTCTACTGTAATTGAGGCTGGATATAAAACACTTTTGCAACCCCATCTTGAGCAGTTTGGTTTAAAGGAAAACAAAAGGCTGTCGGCTAGGTTTGTTGCTGGTAGGTTCGATGAATGCACGAGTGTTACAGAGATGCTTCAGTAATAATAAATAAATAAAAAATGTTGGATTCTACATTACAATTGACAGAGTAAAATATTAATTTACAAATTTCAAATTATGCAGTGGGTCTTGTTACCAAATGGGCAACTATCCGAAGGTGTACAGAAATCCCAGAATAAAGACATTAAGATCTTTCAGGAAGGCTTTTCCCAAAAATTTTCCACGGACAAGAGCATGGCAGATGTTTTTTTATCAGCTACTGCTACCTACGGATGAGCTCCAGCAATATGCAGCCCAACGTTTATCATTTGAGGCCGTACAAATTTTATTGCCTCCATATGAATCTAGATAATATAATATTGCTGACAATTATGAATCTACCTAAGACTACGATTTAGATTTATTTGTAATTATGCGAACTTATTATATTATTAACACAACTAGATTAATTCCCGCTACTTCGGACAGGTAAGACTGCATGGTCTGCATTGGCTTTTGCTACTTCTAAATATAAATTTTCATAGATTCAGCTTTATAAATGCTTTCCTAATAAAGTATTTTGATACAACTTGCCATCCCCTATAGCAACATTGATGTCAGAATTCCAAACATCATGAAAACACATTTCTTTAAAATTCTAACCATGTTTCCAAATCCAAATTTTCCCATTTCTAGCATCTTAGTAGCACCCTTAAAAGATTTTTCCTTGTTTCACCCGCTTCCAAAAATATTGAAACAAGTGTTTTTAAAATTCCAATCAAAAATCTAAATCTGAAGTTTTGTATTTCTTGCTTCAAAATTGCCTTAATAGCAATGTATTTTCAAAAAACTGTTCATCCCCTATTTCTCCCCCTTAGGGATGGGAATATAGAAAAATCTGATGCATACAGTATTCAGATTAATAAAGTCTACAAATATCAATTTTCTATTGTCTGTAGATTCACTTTTCAGCGCCGTTTTCAGTCTCTTAGAAACGGATCGAAAACGCAAAATTTCTTTTTACGCTTTGGCATCTTTCTTGGTAGTTTTACTTTTCAAACTGCAGTATGCACTTATTTTTTCCACCCACATGTAGAATTTTATGTAAGTTGGTAACTTCCAACTCCCATATCTTCCATCCCTTATCGTTATCAGCTCTCTACCACCATAGTGCACAATGGGAGACTGATACCTACCACCACATACAAACATTCGTTTGCAATGTGTAGTTTTGGCTGCATAGTGATATATAGGCACAAACACCTTAATTTTTAGATACCTTTGGTGCCATCAAATTCACCTGGTCCTATTCCAAATCCCATGCCTCGTTCCATGATGTCGACCTCCATCTGTCCAATAGCCAACTTCACACATCCGTCAACATCAAACCAACCAACAAACAGTACCTCCATTATGACAGCTGCCATCCATTTCACATCAAACGTTTCCTTCCCTACGGCTTAGGTCTTCGTGGCAAAATACACTGCTCCAGTCCCGAATCCCTGAACCAGTACACCAATAACCTAACAACAGCTTTCACATCCCGCAGCTATCCTCCTGATCTGGTACAGAAACAAATTACCAGAGCCACCTCCTCATACCCCCAAATACAGAACCTTCCACCGAAGAACCCCAGAAGTGCCCCCTCTTGTCACCGGACACTTTCTGGGACTGGAGTGGACTCTGAATGTGGCTCTCCAGCAAGGATATGACGTCCTTAAATCCTGCCCCGAAATGAGATCCATCCTTAATGACATCCTTCCCACTCCACCAAGAGTGTCTTTCCGCCGCCCACCTAACCTTCGTAACCTCCTAGTCCATCCCTATGAAATCCCCAAACCACCTTCCCTACCCTCTGGATCCTACCCATGCAACTGCCCCTGTTATAAAACCTGCCCTATGCACCCTTCCACCACCACTTACTCCAGTCCAGTAACCCGGAAAGTGTACACGATCAAGGGCAGAGCCACTTGCGATAGCACCCACGTGATTTACCAACTGACATGCCTGCACTGTGAAGCGTTCCATGTGGGAATGACCAGCAACAAACTGTCCATTCACATGAACAGTCACAGGCAGACACTGTTTGTTGGTAATGAGGATCACCCTGTGGCTAAACATGCCTTGGTGCACAGCCAGCACATCTTGGCACAGTGTTACACTGTCAATGTTATCTGGATACAGCAATTTTTCAGAACTCCTGAGATGGGAACTTGCCCTTCAGCTTATTCTCTCCTCCCGTTGCCCACCTGGTCTCAACCACCACTACATTCAAATTCCCACCCACCATCTTTAACATCTTTGCCACAGTTCTGTGGAGAGAGCCTCTGCCTCAAGTGGTATCTCTGCCCAACTTCTTTGCTTTTTACAAATGTATGTCTATGCCCAACTGTTTTTGCTTTTTACAAATGTATGTCTAGGTGTGTGTGCGTTTGGATATGTTTGAGTGTGTGTGTGTGTGTGTATATTTGTTTACCTTCCTTTTTTCCCCTTAAGGTAAGTCCTTCCATTCCTGGGATTGGAATGACTCCTTTTCCACTTCCTTAAAACCCGTGTCCTTCCCTTTCTTCATCTTTTCCTGAAGAAGCGACAAACAGTTGCGAAAGCGTGTGATTTTATTTGTGTGTGTCGACGAGCCGGTCATTATATATATATAATTCGGTATCATGAAATTTCCAATGTTCATAATGTCAATTCAAGGCTGCTTTCTATCTGGTGTAGTGCAACAGTTAATTCAGCTGTACACTGCAGTATTGTCCCGCCACGAGATGTGTGGATTCACCATATATACATAAGTAGATATTTACCATGTAGGTGTGTGGGAGTGTGCTTTTGTTTACCTTTCCTTCTTCCCCAAAGGTAAGTCCTACCTCTCCTGGGACTGGAATGACTTCTCACCTGCTCCTTTAAACCCACACCCTTTACTTTTCCCTCTCCTTCCCTGCTCTTTGCCTGAGGAAGAAACTAATGGTTGCGAAAGCTCTCTTTTGAGTGTGTGTGTGTTTTATTTACGCTGTCACATACATGTGCTTCTTCACCTAGTAAGAGAACTTCATCGACTTTTCTTATAAGTAATTAGATATTTACAAATAAATAAATACACGCGCCAGCTTTCGCAACCCAGTTGTTTCTTCAGGCAGAAGGGAAGGAGGGAAGGAGAGGGAAAAGCAAATGAGGGTTTTAAGGAAGGGGGTAAGGAGCCATTCCAATCCTGGGAGAGGAAAGACTTACCTTGGGGGAAAAAAAAGGAGGGTAAACAAATGCGCACACACATTCACACAGACACAAGTACACCTAGACAGACATACTGTAGAAAGCAAGGAAGTTAAGAAGTTAGACAGAGATACCACTTGAGGCAGAGGCTCTGTCCAGAGAACCGATGCAAAGATGGTAAGATGGAGGGTGGGATTTCGAATATGGCGGAGGTTGAGATCAGGTGGGCAACGGGAGGAGAGAATATGCTGAAGGGCTAGTTCCCATCTCCGGAGTTCTGAAGGATTGGTGTCAGTGGGAAGTATCCAGATAGCGTTGCGAAAGCTTGCGTTTGTGTGTGTGTGTGTGTGTGTGTGTGTGTGTGTGTGTGTGTGTGTGTTCATTTATTTATTTATTTATTTGTGATGCTGTCACACCTGTGCTTCTTCGCCTGGTGAGTAATCTTCGTCAATTTTTTTATATATAATTTTTCGTCTTAATATAAGTAGATATTTATATATTAAAAAAGTAGATGAAGTTTACTTACCAGGCGAAAGAGCAATGGTAGTGCTAGTAACATAAATAAAACAGACACACACAAATGCAAGCTTTTGCAACCCAGTTGCTTCATCAGGCAGAAGGGAAGGAGAGGGAAAAGTAAAATGACACGTGTTTTTAGGTATTGGGTAAGGAGCCATTCCAATCCCGGGAGAGGAAGTGGCAAGTATCCAGATTACCCGGACAATGTAACACTGTGCAAAAATGTGATGGCCATGCACCAAGGCATGTTTAGCCACAGGGTTATCCCCATTAACAACAAATGCTGTCTGTCTGTGACCCTTCATGCGAATGGACAGTTTCTTGCTGGTCATTCCCACATAGAACGCTCCACAGTGCAGGCATGTCAGTTGGTAAATCACGTGGGTGCTATCGCAAGTGGCTCTACCCTTCCGAGTTACGGGACTGGAATAAGTGGTGGTGGAAGGGTGCATAGGGATGGTTTTACAATGTGTGTGTGTGTGTGTGTGTGTGTGTGTGTGTGTGTGTGTGTTTATTTATTTATTTATTTTTATTTTTTATGATTCTGTCTGCGTACCTGTGCTCTTTCGCCTGGTAAGTAAACTACATATATTTTTTATGTACAGTTTTCCTGCTAGGATTTTTTTCCTTTATAATATAAGTAGATATTTAAGGATTTTAGTGTGTACCATGAGCTGGTGTGCGCACGTACGCGGGACCAAGCAGGAGAGGCAGTCCATAGACAGCCATAGAGGCTGTCATGCAACGTAGCAAAACAAACTTTGGAAGAGAGTTTATACATACATTGTTATGATAAACGAAATGAGTTTTGTCACAGTTGTTTTTAGTTAAGTTCTTCTTGATACCCAGTACGAATACTATGTAATCTTAACCTACGGGCATAATACAAGATGTTCGTAAAACTTAATTATCTTGTGGTTTTTTATTCAGTTAATATGTATTCTCAATGAGTGTGTTCCCTCCCTGCTACAGAACTAAGTCCTAGCCTGGATCCTAGGTGATAGCTATTGCCCAAATCTTTACATAATCATAAACTATAAAAGAAGAAAATATTGCTCAAATTAATTTGGAAAGATGATGGACATACATGAATTGACCACCCAATAATTTACGTGCTGTGCCTCAGAAGAGTTACAATGTAGCAGCACTGTCATCCCAATTTGTCCCCCCCCCCCCCCCCCCGGAACACTGCATTGGTTAACCATTAAATTTAATCAGAATCACTATGACATTAGATGAACAGCCCTGAAGATCTAAAGAACAGAAAATAAATAATGGAACTGTCACATAGACTAGCACTTTAGTGGTTCATTGCTGTACTACAGTATAACCGTCGAAAATAAATAAAGAAATGCAGCCGTTTCTTTGGTACACTACGTAACTCTAATAGGGCCTCAATTGGTTCTGTATTGTACTACACCGTTTTGTAGGCATTTCTAAGCAGAATGGACTGAAGATGTAATAAGGTCAGCAGAAGTTTCTCCAAAAGATCTAACCGTTTTCAGAAAGGATAGATTAAACAAAATAGGTGGAGGCGGTTTGTCCCCGTCATAAGTAGTATTTCGTGTAGCGAAGTTGTAGTTGATAGATCCTGTGAGCTATTTTGGGTAGAGGTTGAACCTGAAAATCGTAAGAAGTTAATAATTGGTGCCTTTTATCGGCCTACCGACTCTGACGATACCATAATAGAAAGGTTCAAAGAAAACCTGAGTGTAATTACGAAAACTTACCAGACTCTCACAATAATAGTAGGCGGTGATTTTAATTTACCCTCGATCTGTTGGCGAAATTATATTTTCAAATCAGGAGGTACGCATAAAACATCACGTGAAATTGTATGCTACGCATTCTCTGAGAATTACTTCGAACCATTAGTTCATGAGCCAACTAGAATTGTAAATGGATGTGAAAACACTCTTGATCTCTTAGCAACAAACAATCCTGAGCTCATAACGAGCATCAAAACGGATACAGGTATTAGTGAACACAGAGCAGTCATAGCGAGATTGAATATCGAAAGTCCCAAAGTTACCAAAAATAAACGTAAAGTATATTTGTTCCGGAAAGCAGATAGAAATAAAATACACTTCTTCTTGAAAGATAGCTTCCACTCATTTCTAACACTAAATGTAGGTGTAGACCAGATGTGGCTCAAATTCAAAGAACTGGTATCGACAGCAATTGACAGTTTTATACCAAATAAATTAATAAAAGACGGAGGTGATCCTCCTTGGTATACAAAACAGGTCAGGACACTGTTGTAAAAGCAACGGAAAAGGCATACTAAATTTAAACGAACACACAATCCCCAGGATTAGCGATCCTACACAGAAGCTCGAAATTTATAGAGGGCTTCAATGCAAGTTGCCTACAATACTTATCACAACGAAACTCTATCTCGAAATTTGACTGAAAACCCAAAGAGATTGTGGTCATATGTTAAATATACTAGGGGCAAATCACAAACAATACCATCACTATGTGATAGTGATGGCGAACCTGCCGATGACAGCGCTACTAAAGCACAGTTACTAAACATAGCTTTTAGAAATGCATTCACCAAAGGAAATGAAATCAATATCCCAGATTTCAAATTACGAACAGAGGCTGTAGTGAGTAACGTAGAAGTAGATATCATCGGAGTAGTGAAGCAACTAAAATCACTTAACAAGAAAAAGTCTTCTGGTTCAGATTATATACCCATTAGATTTCTACCTGATTAAGCTGAAGCGATAGCCCCTTACTTAACAGCCATATACAACTGCTCTCGCATAGAAGGATCTCTACCAAAAGATTGGAAAGTTGCACAGGTCACACCTATATTCAAGAAAGGCAGTAGGAGTAACCCATTAAACTACAGGCCTATTTCATTAATGTCAGTTTGCAGCAGGGCTTTGGAACATATACTGTATTCAAATATTATGAATTATCTCGAACAGAATGATCTATTGGCCCAAGGTCAACATGGATTTAGAAAATATCGTTCATGCGAAACACAACTAGCTCTTTACTCACACGAAGTGATGTGTGCTATTGACAAGGGTTCATAAATTGATTCCGTATTCCTTGATTTCCAGAAGGCTTTTGACACCGTACCTCACAAACAGCTTTTCATCAAATTGCGTGGTTATGGTATATCGCCCCAAATTTGAAATTGGATAGGGGATTTCCAGTCAGAGAGGACACAGTTCGTAGTAATCAATGGTAAGGCATCGACTAAAACGGAGGTGATATCAGGCGTACCACAGGGTAGTGTTATTGGTCCTCTTCTGTTCCTTATTTACATAAACGATCAGGGGAAAATCTAAGCAGCTCTCAGATTGTTTGCAGATGATGCCGTCATTTACCGTCTAGTAAAATCATCTGCAGATCAAAACCAACTGCAGAACAATTTGAATAAGATATCTGTATGGTGTAAAAATTGGCAGTTGACTCTAAATAATGAGAAGTGTGAAGTCGTCCACATGAGTACGAAAAGAAATCCGTTAAACTTTGTTTACATGATAAATCAATCGAATGTGAAGGCTGTAAACTCCACAAAATACCTAGGAATTACAATTACTTCTGACTTAAATTGGAAAGAACACATAGATACTGTTGTGGGAAAGGCGAACCAGAGACTACGTTTTATTGGCAGGACTCTTGAAAGCTGCAACAGAACTACTAAAGAAACTGCATACACTACACTTGTCCGTCCTTTTATGGAGTATTGCTGCCCAGTGTGCGATCCTTATCTGGTGGGTTTGACGGAGGACTTCGAAAGAGTCCAAAGAAGGGCAGCTCGTTTCGTATTGTCACGACACAGATGAGACAGCGTTACGGAAATGATACAGGATCTGGGATGGTAATCATTACAACAACGGCACTTATTGCTGCGGCGTGGACTACTTACAAAACTACAATCGCCAACATTCTCCTCTGAATGCGAAAATATATTGTTGACTTCCACTTAAATAGGTAGAAATGATCATCAGAAGAGAGAGAGAGAGAGAGAGAGAGAGAGAGAGAGAGAGAGAAATTCAGATGTTCATACATCCCGCGTGCTATTCGAGAATGGAATGGGAGATGAAATAGTGTAACGGTGGTTCAATGAACCCTCTGCCAGGCACTTAAATGTTATTTGCAGAGTATCCCATGTAGTTGTAGATGAAGTATGCACCGAAATCAGAAAGGAAACTACATAAATTCGTGTTTTCTTGTAAAGACTTCTTAGTAAATGAAAACATCGATAGACGTGAAGGAAAGTCATTATGTTTTAAATTCAAGTGATACCCTAGGAAATAACCACTTTCTTTCTTTCCATGGCATTGCTAGGCATGCGGTATACAGTTAGGTATTTTAATGTTGGCAACGGAATATTCGCTTTATGGGGATCATTAATTTACTGATCCAAACAACATTAATTATTTATTTTGTTATCAACACTATCCCCTCATTGTATGTGACTGATTTTTCAAAAGGTATTTAACCGCCGTTGCCAACATGAATACACTACATCGCTGCCATAAGGAAAATCGTAGTCCCTGTTTTACTGTATTATACCTTAGTTATGTGAATAAACACAGCGCCACCTATTAGTTATTTGCTATACTATGTCAGTACATAAATATATGCTAATCGTTTCAGTGTGACTCCGGATATATTGAGAAATTATTTTTGACATGGGAAATTGTAAAATCAAGCTGCATTGTAATAATTCTATTCCTGCTCTATGGCATATAGGTAATCATATATGCCCCGGTCCGCTCAGTAAATTTATGAAGCTCGTAAAGCGAATATTTGTTTAAAAATCACACAAAACTTTGTTTTCATGAATAGAATTAATTATTTACAATGCAGCTTTATTTTACAATGTCGCTTGTCAAAAATAATTTCTCAATATATCCAGAGTCGCACTGAAACGATTAGAGCATATTTACGTATGGAGCAGTGAAAGGATTAAAATATTTCGGGTCTATAAGCAACAACTGTGCTTTCCTTAGAATTCCTTTATCTTCTGTTCTCGGGCAATTTCGTGTGTTTTCACCCACATAATATGTGCATCGGCGAAAAAAGTTACTTTGTGTCAAAAGTAGACCACAAACACTGCAACAAAGGGTTAAATCCAAGTGTACTGATCACGAAAACTATTTATGGGGGCTTCTAACGGCATTTTTCTAAACTTCCTGAAGCTTTGCCTCCAAGTCTAATTCGCAGGCGTATTTTTAGAACCTGAAAACTGTAAATAAAGGGGGGCATGCATTTGGGTAAATAGGCCAGATATATGCCTAAACTATAAAATTTTGATGAAAATTTTTACCTCGTCTTATATGACGGTCGTCCTATATGCGGAAATATACAGTAACTAAAATAAAATGATCAGTTCTGTATTCATTAACAACAATTTCTCCTAAAGGCTGTGTGTAATTCTTTACTTCAGGATATAACTTAATGCATCTCAGGAATTATACTCTTTTTTTCATAGGACATTGTATTGACTGTTGTCTTGATAGCAATGAGCCCAATGCAGATAATAAAATTATAAAATCTGTGGCATTTCAAAATCTACTGTATTCCATGTGAACAATGTAATAACATAAAAATACCAATCTCCAATACCTGTTCTGACTCACTAAGAATACACAGAAAATGAAAATCTAGGGTTCTGATCATTTTGAGAAAAAACTAGTACACAGGCCTATACTTTGTTAGTATGACAAATAATACTATTAGATGGCTAGAGAAATACAGGTCAGTCTCCATGAGAAAATAGTCTAGCAAAGTGACCTTCATTCTCTGTTTTCTCTTCTCACTTGGTTGTTGTTTCAAGGAGTGTAATAATGGAAAAAATTTGTAATAGAATACAAGGAAGATGCAGCAGTATGAACAAGATTTTTGTCTGCCCTAGTGAGTGCCGAGAACAATATGCCTTCACTAAACTTTGGCTTCATAAAACACTTTTAACAAATATACTACTAGGGAGAGTAGTTGGTTAAATAAGTTTCCCCTGTTGACTGTGGTCAGAGTTGTGTATGAAAGGAAAAAAAACAGAATGAGACAAAGTTGATACATTTTTATTTTTCTACATAATTTCCAAGTACATTGAGACATTTGACAAACCAATTTATAAGCTTCAAAATTCAGTCCACGAAAAACACAGGGTGTTGCTTTCAAAAGAAACATCGAATGGCTATGGGCAAAAGATGACATAGCAGGTGAATGCGCACATGCAAGACTGATACATCATTGGGTAGAAGTCGACAATGAATATTGCAAAGACATTCAGTTTTGGACTGTGATGGGGGATGAAACTTGGGTCTACCATTACACACCCGAATCAAAGGCTGCATCCATGGAGTGGAAACATCCATTATCACCTGTTAAAAAGACATTCAAAAGCACTTTGACTGCAGGTAAGGAGCTACTCACTGTTTTCTAGGACACCCAAGGAGCTTTGTTGCTGGACTTTTTGGAGGGTGCAACCATCAATGCTGTGTGGTACTGCACCACTCTGTCGAAATTGAAATTGGTGCTTTGGAAAAAAAGAGGCCTGGCCTTCTTACATCTGGTATTCTGCTGTTGGACGACAGTGCGAGACCACAGTCGGCGACGGCAACACAAAACCATATTTCAACTCTTGGTTGGAAGTTCCTACACCAACCGCCATACAGCCCTCATCTCGCACCAAGTGACTTCCAACCTTTTCCAGGTTTGAAAAAGACTTGGCAGAATGCACTTTGGAAGCAATGTTGATATCAAACAAGGTGTTCGATGCTTCTTCCATATGAAACACCCTGATTTTTTACTGGAATAGCTTTTTGAAGCTTAAAAAGCTGTTTGACAAATGTCTCAATGTACTTTGACATTACTAGAAAAATAAAGATGAGTCTTATCTTTAATGTCTCATGCTATTTTCTTCCTTTCATACACAACTCTGCCTACAATCAACATGGGAAACTTATTTTCCAACTCCCCCTCATATAATTGACTTCAATGGAAATAATGAGCTTTAAAGTAGATAGTTACTCTGCATAGCATACACTGACATTTTGGGTGATAGGTGCAGTGACAAATGGTGTGTAACTGTGTGAATAAAATATTTTCAGGACTTAGGGAATATTCTCGGCACTATTAAAGCAAGCCATCATAAACAATTATCTTGGTGGCGGGCCTATGATGACTATGCTGATGATGTTGCTCATGGAATATCTCAGAAATAATTTGCATGAATAATTATACCAAATATGTTACTAAAACTAATTTCTTGGTTTTCTGAACAACTCGGTCACTGGAACTTTCTTCATGGTCCAAGTGAATGCGAATTAACCAACAACTAAATTTTTCACTGCACAGTTGGTACAGTTTTACACCTTTTATGGTATTTATTTCTTATTTTAGAATGGTTTTATGTTTGCACCTAAACCACAGATCATAAGCATCCATGTACTTTGAGAACCTTTATTTTTTCAGTCAAATTAAATCAATGATTCTGTTTCTATCACAGATTGAATCAATCCCCCCCCCCCCCCAAATAAATAAAGAATTTTAATGTTAGCCCCTCCCCCCACCCCACTCCACATGTTCTGCTCCCCATGTAACAGCTGATGCAGTTATGTTGAATACCAACAGCTCCCTGTCCCTCTCTTTCAATGCTTGTTCTCTCAGCCCCTGCCTCAACTGACACACTAATGAATATCGTAAAAGAAGCCAACTGCAAACTCTAACTTTATGTCATATAGCACCTTGAAAAACTAACCACTATATTAGTCCAACACGTAAGTGGTGTCCCTCTCCTCATTATCAATACCATCCATAACAATCCCCACGCCACCACCCTCTACAATTCCCCCCCTCCCCTCCCACCCAAAAACCTGACCTTGCTTCTTACTCAATCTTCCAGTCAAAGCACACGCTCCTGCTCCTCCTCCTCCACTACCACCATCACCAACACGTAACACCTGACACTAATCCCAATCTAGTCCTTAATCTCTCATCCAAGACCTTCTCTATGCCATACATATCTGTCTTATCAAAAGGCATATCCTTCAGCCCCACACCTAAATTCAACCACATTGCCATGGTCAAAGATCTCCTCCCGTTCACCTGAAAACTATTCTGGAATTAACACTTCATCAACCAGTCACAATTCACAGGCAACAGAGCCAATGTTGAACCTTTCCTTGACCAATTATGACTAAATGCAGACCTTCCTGCTCTTCCCCAAAACCATCCTTTCCCGGCATTACAGTATTGCCCTACCTGAATAACATCAACAACTTCCAATAATGGCCCAGCCAAATCCTATGCCATCAAAGCTGAAAGCAGACTGTTTCATTATCATTCACCCATCAGACAAAGGCTCCACAACTGTGGTACTTCACAAATGGAGTATGTGGCAGAAGGATGGTATCAACACTTTGACACCTCTACATACAACTGTCTTCCTTATGAAAACATTCCCCTCGATCTCGGCTGAGATACAAAAAACGCTAAAAGTCCAGGGTCCCTCACAAGGTCCGACTACTACCTCGATATAACTATTGACTACACCTGAACCACACATTCCAACCTTTCTACTATCTAAAATCCATTAAGAGATCCAACCAGGCCATCCCATAATAGCAGGTTTCAAAACTCCAAAAGAACGCATTCATCTCTGGTGCACTAACACCTCCAATTTATCATCCACAACCTCCCAAACTATCTCAAAGAAACAAACCACTTCCTGTAACACAACACCTTAAATTCATCCCCTTACTCCTCCCACCTGAAAGCTTCCTTGTCACCATAGATGCCAAATCTCTACACCAACATCACTCAACCTATGGTCTTACTACCCTAGAACACATACTTTCACAGTGCTCACCTGAAAGCTTCCCAAAAACCTCATTCCTTGTCACACTTGCCAATGTCATCCTCACCCACAATTACTTCACCTCTGTGGAACTGATCTATAAACAAATTTTGAAGACTGCCATTGAAACCAGATTGACCCCACCCTATGCCAACCTTTCAAAGGGCCACATGGATAATGCATTACTTAAGATCCAGAAGTTGTACCCCGTGGCTTGGTATAGTTTCATACGTGACACCTTTGTAGTCTAGATACATGGTAAAGAAAAGCATCTTAATTTCCTACAAGACCTTAAGTTCTCCTCTAACCTGAAACTCCTGAAATTCGCCTGGTCCTTCTCCTGAATCCAAGCCACCTTCCTAGATGTTTTCCTCCAGCTTGTTGAGTTCCACATCCACATTTCAGTTAATATTAAACCTATGAACAAACAACATTACCTCCATTTTGATAGTTGCCACCTTTTCCATATCAAACAATCCTTTCCCTGCAACTTAAACATCAGTGCCAAATGTATTTGCTCCAATGATATTATGGTTTTGATTTTGTGAGGTACTGAAATGAAATTATATTTCAAAAGTATGCTTCCCACACCACCCACAGTTTGCTTTCACCATCCTCCCAACCACAGTAATATTCTCATTAAACCTCGGAACATTCTCCAAACCACCCTCCCTACATACAACCGACACCACTGCAAAACCTGTCACATAACCCCCCCCCCCCCAACCCACTCCAGTTTCATCACAGGTAAAACTCACCGAATTCCAAGGCAGAACCACATGCAAATCATTTACCGACTGACATGTCCATTGCATAGCCTTTTTACATTGGTATAATCACATTATACAGTGCTATAATCCTGTGTCAGAGGTGGCCCTCTAACATGACCTGGAAACATCCATAAGGTCTGGATTCTCTCACCTAGCGTAAGTCCCTCTCAGAGCTGCACAGGTGGGAACTTGCCCTGCATTTCATTCTCTCCCTCTGCCATTTCCCTGACCTCAACCAATGTTAGCCTATCCCATTCCCACTATGCTGTCTTATACAGGGTATCCCAGCTATCTTGCTCACCCAAATTATCTCTCTAACAACAGCAGCTATTGTTATACGACTTTCACCGGTATCAGTGTGAGGCTGGAACTCATGAATATACACATTTTGAAACATTCTACAACGGAAGCATTTGTTTTTTTAGCACAAACTTACTTTTCTTGGTGGTCTGGCAATTCTCCTCTGGTGGTTGTCTAAGGAACATTGTACAGTGCATGTTACAATGAACCCATCATTCAAGCTTTCTTGCTGCCGTTCATACGCCAACAAGGTGATATGCTTGTCCAGCTGGACAATGCATGTCCACATGTATCCTTAACCGCCGAATGTGGTCATAAATTTTGTACAATGACTACCTTGGACAGTGCCATCCCCACATTTGTCACCCATGAGCGTATTCGGGACCGGATTAAATACCATATTGCGCAGTCTGCATGACCGGCATGAAATCTGACCCAACTGAGGCACCAGGTGGGAACTGCATGGCAGTCCATTACCCAAGACTACATTCGGTATCTCTACCATCGTCTCTCAAGAGAAAATTACTGCTTGCATTGCTGGTGAAGTTGGGAATAAATGGTACTTCCATCAATATTGTGCACACTCTGGTGACTGTACTCACAAGTGTATGGCTCTGTCTGTGTGATCCTGTGTCGTATACATCCTCAAGAATGTGTCAATAAAATTTCGCTCTGTTGGGTCGACAAATTCATTGTGTTCTTTTTTCATTTTCCAGGAGTATTGAAATCAACCATTCATCCAGTGCTCTTATGTAATTTCTTGTGGCTTTGCAATGTTATGCTTAGATATTTAATTGAGGTGTTGAGGTGGGAAGGTACGATGTGAAGAAACCATTTGACAATTTATTAAGAATTTTCACCAATGGATCAGTAACAGCCGTAAGTCAAAGTTGTGAAATGAAAATTAGTCAATATCTGCTAACTTAACAACGATTACTTTATGACCAATCATTCATTACTTTGTATGGTTACATTATTGTTTCATTAGCAATATCAATAGGTAGGCCTACTGATAATGTAACAAAATACTTACAAAAACTGTTGCATAAGAATGTGTTTATCTCCCCCCCCCCCTCCGGTAATGATACATCATTATTGTTTTATCTATTTCTCGTTGTATATTTTGAGTGTGCAGGCTACTTCTAAGGCAAATGTAGCTGTCATCAAATCAATAATTCAAGGTAATTTTTCTTTATTTAATAACATATTTCAGATAAAACAAAGAAGACTGTGCAATGTTAACATTTCCGGTGCAGTTCATTGGTTTTGTCCCCCCCCCCCCCCCCCAAACAATAAGCTTGATAAAATGTGTGAAAAGAAATTCAACAATGTATTATGATTATCACTAATATGAGTGTTCACTTTTACATAAAATATATGACTTAAATGTAAAGAAATAATGGAAATTCTCCACAGAGATGAAATTATTTTTCAAAAGAGACATTTTCTGGCCAGTACTTACCTTTATGCTGTACCACCGATAGTTACACAGAAGAAAAAGGAGGAAAATAACAAGCTTTTGGAACTGTGTTCCTTCTTCAGGTGGAGTCAAGGGAGAAAAAAGAATGGGGAAAGGAAGGGAAAGATAATTCACCGACCTAGGTCATGAGAATTATTTTACAGGAATAATTGATTCCTGTAAAATAATTCTCATGACCTAGGTCGTGAATTATCTTTCCCTTCCTTTCCCATTCTTTTTCTCCCTTGACTCCACCTGAAGAAGGAACAGTTCCAAAAGCTTGTTATTTTCCTCCATGTTTCTGTGTGTAACTATCGGTGGTACAGAATAAATAAATAATTTTTTTTTTCATGATCCTTTTGCAGCTTGACATCTTCACACTCAGTTGTAAACTACCCTCAAGACATTATTACATAATGAAGTAAGTAAGTAAGAAGACACATTGTTCTAAGAATCTGAGGACGATTTGAATCCCAGAAATTTGAATTCACTAGATATGAAATGCGACAAAGTACTAATTTCCTGCAAAGGAAGTCATTATTCATAGCTAAAATGTTAAAACCAACTTCTGAGTCACTGTCTAAATATCACGTGTATGGATCTCTCTGAATGCTTACCCAACGCATAGGACAGCCAGTAATTTTAATGAGAAGTTTTTGGGAAATTGTTTGCCCTTCCATTGGCCTTGAACTGGCATGTATTCAAAATTTGATCTGGAAACTAAAGCATTCCTAGCCATTGAATCCTCACTGAGGCCTCGGAATCTTACACCTTCCCATCTCCTCCTCCCATCTATGCAAAACTACATAAATCGAAATGGTCATGCTGACTGGTCAGTAGTGCCAATGTTTATTTGAAAGTACTGTACACCATGCACTGTGTATAAGCTCCTGAGTATAAGCTTTATTGTTCTGAATTCATCCAAATCCATTCAACCATTATAGTGTGAAATAAGCTGACTATCGTAGAATCAACAAATTTGTTCAATGAACTGGAAATACATAGGGATTACAACATTCTGAACAGGTTACATCTGTTGAAAACCTATCTACAATTTATTCTACAAGTAAGCCTATCATTTGTCACACATACACACTCACTATATATATATATATATATATATATATATATATATATATATATATATATATATATATATATATATATAAATAAAAATAGAAAACAGATGACTTACCAAAAGGACCGGCTCGTCGATAGAAACAAATAAAATAAATAAAATCACACACAAACACACATACAAGCTTTCGCCACCACTGGCAGCTTCTTCAGGAAAAAGAGGAAAAAAGGGGAGGAAAAGGGAAGGATATGGGTTTTAAGGAAGTGGAAAAGGAGTCATTCCAATCCCAGGAGTGGAAGGACTTATCTTAGGGGAAAAAAAGGAAGGTAAACAAAAACACACACACCCACACATTTACACAGACGCAAGTACACTTAGGCAGACACACTGTAGAACACATATATATATATATATATATATATATATATATATATGAGAGAGAGAGAGAGAGAGAGAGAGAGAGAGAGAGAGAGAGAGAGAGAGAGAGAGAGAGAGAGAGAGAGAGAGAGCCCATTCTTGGCCTCAATAATAAAAGACAAGTTCAATAATTTTTAATTTTTCGAAGGCTTACTAGATTAATACAAAAACTTAATGAGAAAGTAGAAATTATACCCATATATCATTAATGAATTACAAATTAATCTCTCATTAATTAGTCCTTCCTGTGCAGTTTAATTTCTAAATTCACATATTTAACACAACTCTCCTTTCCCATTTTATTTTATGAGAATTGTTCAGTATGCCATAAATTTTAATGTTTAAGTTCAATAAGAAAGTATTCTGGGGGTTGTCTTGTTTAAAACAAATGAAAAACTGATTAAGCGTTCAGTTATAAAACTGATTAAGCTTTCAATTATTTCCTTGCATTATGTTAACTACATGACAAAGTAGAAGTAATTTCATGTTTTCTTTATTCATTAATTTGAAACTGATGCAGTGTTGTAGCATGTGTAATGGAGCAGAGAAACTATTAATTATCCTGTATGTTTTTCAGTAATTGGCAGTTACGTTCTTACGGAGTACATGGGTAAACTTTATGAAGTCTGAAATAATACAAATCCATATTTGTTAATTGAATTCATTAAAACCAGTATGAACTTAGAAGCCAGCAATCATATCTATTGCCACTAAAGGCAACTAAGTGTTCCCTTTTATCACTTTATGTAGACCATTTTATGCAAAGCAAGTATCTTTAAAAAAAAAAAAAGTATCCCCAAAATACTTTGTAATTGCTACAGAAAATCTTTTATCGGGTACTGTAACTTTAAAAATATTTTAAGAACTAACAAAATAGGCATTTTCCACACATGCACTATTAATTCTATCCCCTTATGACACCAACATCAACTGGGTAATAATTTAACACTTACCAAAATTTCCATCCTGATTATTACTGTGAAGACCAGAAGGTCCAGGGAGCAGTCCAGGAATGCCTAATACAATAAAGGTTACACAATCAACCACTGGAAAGAACTGAATAAACAATATGTCTCACAAAAATGCTGTTAGAAACTGGTTAGTGTTCCATATTGGTGACTTTACTATGTTTATAATGTAATAGCAAACTTGGACGAGTGTTATATTTACTTATGGAGTATCAGGAAAAATTCTGCACACGTGATAAATAAGCTACTGCCACTGTATCAGTCATGTAGTCTTAATTCATACAAGCTACAAGTAATGAACTGTGTTGTGTTTTCAAAAAGTAATATAATTATATAAGGTAGCCTCTTAGAGAGCAGTGATTCATTAAATCCACTATCTAAACACACAATCTACTGAATTTAAAATTGCCACAAATCTTTCTTACATGGTAAAATAAGTTTCATCATACACATGGACATAACTATTATAGAAATAATAACTTTGAGAAGGGCAGCAGAAAGAAGGGAAAAATGAAATATCCCGGGATGATATGCAATGGGGAAGATGGTTCACTCAAATAATAATTACATTGTGACAATCAAATAATCTATTTCGTTACCTGATTGGACTATTGTGAGGTGGTGGTAATACATAGTAATTTTTATTTTTTATTCTTTTATTTTTATTTATTTATTTATTTTGGTCTTTGGGAAGATGGGGAAGTTCAGTTTTGTTTTAGCACACTATCTTTATTAAGATTTGATACCACTTCTGCTTTTACATAGATATTCCGCAATCCACCCAAAGGTGAGTGGAGAAGTGTACTCAGTACCATTACTTGTTCCTTGTTTCCTGTTCCACTTCCATATAAAACGAGAGAAAAAGGAGTACTTTTATGCATCTGTACGAGCGCTTGTGTCACTAATCTTACCCTTGTAGTCTTATCGCGAAATGTAGGTTGGCTGCAGTAGAATCATTTTGCAGTCAGCCTCAAATTCAGGCCCTCTAAATTTCCTCAACATTGCTTCCCAAAAAGAACGTCGTCTCCCCTCCAGCAACTCCCATTTGGGCTCCTGAAGCATTTCAGTAACACTCTAGCATTGATCAAATCTACCAGTTAAAAACCACACCACCCACCTCTGAACTGCCTCTATGTCCTCGAACCTGGGACCTTTGCCTTTAGGGGGCTAGTGCTCTACTGGCTGAGCTATCCCAAAACGACTCACGATCCCGCCTCACAACTTTACTTCAGCCAGTACCTCGCCTCCTAACTGCAGGTGCGCAGGAGTGCTTCTGTGAAGTTTGGAAAGTAGGAGGTGAGGTACTGGTGGGAGTAAAGTTGTGAGGCGGGATCATGAGTCGTGGCGGGATGTAACATTTGCCAGCTAAAGGCAATGGTCCCAGTTTCAAGTCCCGGTTCTGGCACACAATTTTAATCTGCCACGAAGTTTCATATCAGTGCACACTCCACTACAGAGTGAAAGTTGCATTCTCATTATATTGTTTAATGTCACTTTGCCTTTAGTGATAGAGTTAAGGGTTACACAAATATAAACCGTGTACAGCAATCTGCTGTGAACGGTACGGTATTTGAATCTTGGTAGGCTTTGTCGTATTGATCTAGTGCAATAGGTATCTAGCAGCAGAAAGGGAAGTTAGGTGATTCATTATCCATTTGCATGTGCACCCAGCAGGGATAATTCCCACATGTACACAAGAAGGTACAACAATAAGCTTGTTGCCTCAAATTTCAGTCAATTGAATCTTGTGCTTTATTTCAATGTGACAGAAAAGGGAAAACTGGTAATAATTAGACACCGGGATAGTCTGATCACAAAATGAGAAAATTACAAGGTAAGAACTTAATTTTAAATCTCAATAGGATTTGCAGAAACACAAAGTCACCACTCACTTTAATGTGGAATTTATTTTACAAGTACAGTTTGTAATACAGTAGACAGAAACATTCAGGATAATTAATCGAGTTTTTGATGAATCTCTTTTTTTCCTATTATGATGTGGTAGGTGACATCTATTAAGGAAACGTTGCACAATGTTAAATGGACTTCTAGTACAGCAGTTCAATGCTCTTCTATGTGCATCCTGTGTTTTTGTGAAGGGAAAAAATTACTATGTTTGGTGCCTTTATTAAATCTTCTTAGAAGATAAAATTTTAAAAAACCCCAAAATTATATTTATAAAATCTGTTCCAACAAAAACATTCCAAATAAAGAGAACAGCTAAATATGGATTATTGACAGTTCATTGTTGAGGATACAGCTGTTATTTGTAATTGTGAGTACGGTAATGGAAGTGAAAAATCTTGTTTCAGACAAATAATACTTTGTACAAAAACCACAGTGCATTATTGCTAAGATGAAATACACTGGTACTGTACCCAATACCCTTTTAAAAATGCGGAGTAGTCGAATGTCACCTCTTAGAAAGGTAATAATAGTGTCGCATCAGAAATGTTGGCAATATACTATGCGATTCCACTAATCTGCTTTGACCCATTATGTGATCAAAATGGCGGCAATGACGTACATACTCTTAGCCAATATGGGAACCAGAACACTCGTGAAACACACATGTATAAATACGTGAAAATTAACATAAAATGACACTAACGGGACAAGTGTGGGAATGTGGGGGTTTTGGGTGGGGACATTCTGTGGAGGAAAAGAAGACAAAAAGCCAACCAAAAACACAGAAAAATATAATTTAGAAACACAGAAAAACACACAAAATAAAAAATGAAGATGACCTAAAACATATGCATGGAATCTGATAGTTCACTTGATCTAAAAATTAAATGAAGAAAGCAATAACCATCAACACTTTCCAAATAGTGTAAGAATAGTATCAAATACTTCAATTAACTTAAACTACACGTAAAATCAAGAAAATGATACCAATGAAGGCCCTCCAAATTCCCATCAACATTAAAATGGTATCAAATGCTAAAATTGACCTATAATACACCAAAAATGAAGAAAGCAATACCTATTACAAGGCATTATTTTATAACACATTACACCTCGTATCACTTCATATGCCCGATGACGAAGAAGAGATGACGGGAGTGGACAATGCTGCACGTAGTGTCAAGGTAGTGAAGTCAGATGACATATGCATGCATCAATTGGAGACTTTCCTGCACCACCGTGTGTGTTTTACATGCGTCCATGTCGACATGGGGGGACCCCAACACCTTCTCAAGGTCAGAGATACAGACGATGAGTGATGAGTTACACAAGCTAGCTAGAAGCAGTTCAAACTGACAATATCTCGCCTGGAACCCTGGCATAAGGTTTTGTGCTAAACTGGGTGTCTCAATTTGGCTGCTCTCTACGTGTAACAAATTCTTATTTTTCTGACTGCGGATTCAGGTTATATGAAAAACAATAATTTGTTTGATATATTACAAAGTTCCGTCGAATTAATAATCTGGAAGTTGATAAAACTAATCACCAATTAAATCTGAACAACTAGTATCACTTTCTGCTTCGCTGATCAGAAGACCACCTTCTTGTGGGGGTGAAATAATTTTCTGAGTCCTGGAAATTAATATATTAAATTGGCAAGATGACTACCAGCCACAAAGGCTGCCGGAGCCATTAAATTCACAGACTGACATTTCCATTGCTGTCCTCTCTGAAGATTTGCCGCTATGGCAGGCTGCTACCCTAGGAACCATGGAACCGGCTCTGTGGAACAGAACAAACTGTAACAGCTCTCTGGGACAGGTTGGTACCATGTGACCAGTTTGACAGCAGAAGCATCAGCGGTGCAAAACTCACGTTAACAAAACTAGTGTGAGCGACGTGGCCATTATCAGTTGCTTCCAGTTCTTACAAGGACAGGTCTGCGATCGTCTAATGTACACAAGTAGCTGTGATGTTCGAACTTGCTGTATTTTGTGTTGACTGACAGGAACTTAAGTTCCACCAAACAAGTTTTCGCAATTTAAATTAAGTAATGGCATTCAGAAGCAAGTTCACTAAATATGTGACGGTTTCCAAATCGGGCCATAGGCTTTATGATAATAATAATAATGCTTTTGCTTTAGTTTTTGGGCTGCCCCTGCTCTGGACTCATTCACACTCTCTCCTTAAAGGCTGGTTGAATTATTTAAACATTCATTCTGTTAGATATTTTCTCGGTTTGTGTTTGTCTGGCCCTGCAGCAAGAATTAGTGACTGTTTTGCTTGGTGTAACAGGCTACCTTGTAATTCTGTGAGATACCTGCAGATTACATTATTTCAATGAACTGTCCAACTTCTGGTCTGTAGCTTTCCCCTGTTGCTACTAGGGTTGTGTCCAAATGGTTTGGCTGAATCCATTATTCGGCAATCTAGCACACGAATTTCGGATTCAGGAGATTCGATGCATAATTGCCTTCAGTTATGAATGTTGTACTTTATTTTGCATAACACTGCGGTTTTGTTTGCGTTATTTACTTTATTTTTCCATAGATCCGCTGAAAGACGTGACGTCAAAATTCAAGTGTAATCACTACGATGCGCAGTTACGTAGCTATTGTGAAAACAATCTACCATATTTACCCGAATCTAAGCAGAACTTTTTCCAGTTTTGGTGTACAAAGGTCTTAAAAATGGCACTAGGAGCCACCACAAGTAACGTTTCCTATATAATATAAGCAGTGCTATCTGCTACACAGGTTTGCTTTGCAGGCACAAATAAACATACTGGCAGCGCTAAAACTTTTGCGCTCTAAATATCGGAAGATGAGTCTCATTTCCTATTTATTTTTGACTACTGAATTTTAATACACCATCCGACAAAGAAATAGAACTTTAGTATTGCTCTACTTCAAATGTAGCAGCCTTTCAAATATTAGTAGCAACTCAACCAAATTTCTTCACATAAATATCAACGATACGTAAGGCTATAGGATTCTTGCACAAGTTGCCTCATTCCGATTTCATGTACTGTTTCGCCGAATTTTGTGAACTGCTGGGGTATGTGAACTGTATTGAAGCACTAGGAAAGAAATTTATTTATTATGCGAAAAAAAATTCTAATCTTCCGCCATCCAGGTGGGATGACATGAATTCAACAACCACTTGACATCTGTTTTAATAAATCTTTTAAGGTTGCTGTAAGGCACACACACAGCCGATAACATACGTCGGAAGTCGGCCGCGAGAGTGCGCCGCGGGAAAATGCGGCAAACGCCAGAGCACGCCACGGGCGGGTCAATGACCCAAGCAGCGCGGTGTTGTGCTCTGCGCTCAGTGTGTTGTTTATGAGGTACGAGTTCACTTCGCGGGTTACTCGTGCAGCCAGTGCACGCCAGTGTTCTGTGTAGCAGTGAGATAGTTGTTCTCGTGACTACAACATTGGCGACGAGTGCGGTATTTTTTTGTTTTCCTCCGCGCGTTTTCCGTCTGATGTGGTTGTTCGTCTTACACAATGTCTACTAGTTCTTCCGATGAGATTCTGCGTCGCCTCGTCGAACAACAAGAGGTTTTTGCGTCGGCGATTCACGCTCAGAACCAGGTATTACAATCTCTTGCTACAGCATTGTCTAGTGGGTCCCAACCCCCGTCCACCCCGCAGGTTGTTTCGCCCCCCGCGCCCCCTCTGTCTTATCCGCCACCTTTTCCGGCGTACGACGAGTCCGTCGAAGAGTGGGACGCGTATGAAAAACGGTTAAGACAACACTTTCAAGCTTTTGGCTGGTCTGATGGCACCTTATGTCGTGCGTTATTTCTGTCGTGGCTGTCGCCTCGTCTGTATCAGCTGCTTTGCCAACTCGCCCCCTTGCAGGATCCTGCGTCGCTGTCTTTCGATCAAATGTGCGGCCTTTTTTCACAATATTACCGCAAACGGACTCATGTGATAGCGGCCCGTGTTGAGTTTTACCGCTGCAGGAAGCAGCCACAACAGTCTTATCGGGCGTGGGCCGCGGACCACCACGGTTTAAGCCGTCGTTGTCATTTTGTTACGGATGTGCATAAAGAATCGTATGCCGATCATATGGTCCGGGACGCTATTATTCGGCTCGCTCCCGATCGCGAGGTTCGCGAACGCGCCCTCCTGTGCGAAAATCCTTCACTTTCCGATGTTCTCAACATTGCGCAGTCTTTCGAGGTTTCGCGGGCGGCGGGCAACCAAATTGAGGCTTGGTGTGAGGTGGCGGAAATCCAACCCTCTTCTTCCCCGTTACCGGCAGGGTCGCAAAGGGATGACGTGGTCGCGGCAGTTCGCGCGCAGCCTCGGCGCCGGAGCGATCGGCCACGTGCACGGCCGCGGAAACTCGGGCCAGGCGGCGTGCGGTCACACGACCGTAAAATGCTTCCTTCGTGTCCCTCCTGTTTTGTCGATCATGATAGACCTGACTGCCCCAAGCGGTGGTCCACGTGTCATCAGTGCCACAAGAAAGGTCACATTGCTTCTGTTTGTGCCTCCAAAATCCAAGATTCCAACGCAGAGATGGACGTAAATTGCGTCTCAGCGATTTCGGTTGCACCCAACAAGCTCTTTATTGATGTCACTGTTTTCCACAAACAGTTGCGTATGCAAGTGGACACAGGCGCGGCCGTCACCTTATTGAACTCAAAGACTTATTTGGATCTGGGTTCTCCCTCTCTCGTCCCGGTGTCGCGGAGACTGGTCAGTTACAATAAACAAAATATTCCGATCCTGGGACAGTTCTCAGCGCCTGTTACATACAAATCTGTCACTCGTAGGCTCACTTTCCTTGTTGTAAACAATGCTCACACGGACAACTTGTTTGGTCTTGACGCCTTTCAGGGGTTTGGGTTCACTATTTCCGACGACGTCAACATTGTCTCTGACCAGGTGCCCTTCCCGCAACTAGACTCTTTACGCACCGAATTTTCGGCGCTGTTTTCGGCGGGGTTGGGCTGTGCTAATAATTTCCAAGCCCACATCACCTTGAAGCCCTCCGCCAGGCCCCGCTTTTTCCGCGCTCGGCCGGTTCCGATTGCACTCCGTGACCACGTCAAAGCGGAGCTGGACTGCCTGGAGGACGCTGGGGTGGTAAAACGCATCCCGTCTAGTGAATGGGCGACTCCCATGGTCATTGTAAAAAAACCGTCGGGGCGGTTGCGCCTTTGTGGCGATTTCAAACGTTCCGTGAACGCCCAATCTATCATCGACACTTATCCATTGCCGCGCCCAGACGAGCTTCTTGCGAAATTGGCGGGTGGACAATATTTTTCAAAGATAGATCTCTCTGAGGCATATTTGCAAGTTCCTCTCGACGCTGACTCTCAGCGTTTCTTGGTCCTGAACACGCCCTTTGGTTTGTACCAATACTTGAGATTGCCCTTCGGGGTGGCCAGCGCTCCAGCAATTTTTCAGCGTTTCCTTGAACAACTCACACTGTCTGTGCCCGGTTGTGTCAATTATCTCGATGATATAGTAGTGTCCGGGTCCTCAGCCGATGAACACTTACGCAACTTACGGGCACTGTTCACGGTATTACAGGAGGCGGGGTTGACGTGCAACCTGGAGAAATGCCACTTTTTTCAGCCTTCTGTCACGTTTTTGGGGTTTGAGGTTTCTAGTGAGGGCAGCAAGCCCCTCAGTCAGAATGTCTCTCCCGTGTTGGCTCTCCCTCGGCCGACTTCAGTCAAGGACCTGCAAGTGTTTTTAGGAAAGGTCGCTTATTATCATAAATTCTTGCCGGGGGCTTCATCTATTGCGAAACCCCTGCATGACCTGCTGCGCAAAGGGACTTCCTTCCATTGGTCATCGGCCTGTGAAACAGCATTTTGCACATTAAAGGAGCTGCTGCAATCGGCTCCCTGCCTCGTCACCTATCAACCCGGCCTCCCTCTTGTCTTGGCAACGGACGCCTCTCAACATGGGATTGGGGCGGTGCTCGCTCATAAATATCCAGACGGATCTGAGCGACCGATCGCTTTCGCCTCTAAAACGCTCACTCCGGCCCAAACCAGATATTCGCAAATTGAGAAGGAGGTCCTTGCTATTGTCTACGCTCTGAAGAAGTTTCACGTCTTTCTGTATGGCGTAAAATTTCATCTTATAACTGATCACAAGCCGCTGGTTTCTCTCTTTCACCCTTCGGCGTCACTACCGGACAAGGCCGCTCACCGTCTTCAGCGTTGGGCGCTGTTCCTATCTCGGTATAACTATGCGATACACTTCCGCCCTACATCCAAACATGCCAATGCGGATGCGCTCTCCCGGCTTCCGGCTGGACCAGACCCAGACTTTGACCAGGAAGAATTGCTGTGCTTTCATGTCGACTTAGCCGCTCAGCAAGCAGTGGATGGTTTTCCCATCACGGGTGCCAAGGTGGCTCGGGCTAGTGCCGCAGACCCGGTCCTCCGCAAGGTGATCCGTCTGGTCCAGCAGGGCTGGCCTGAGACTCCGCCGAAACGGGCATCGGACCCCCTCAGAAACTACTACGCATTTCGACACCGTTTTTCTGTTGTAGATGGCGTGCTTCTCCTTGATTCTGAGGATTCCTCTCCTAGGGTCGTCATTCCTTCGGCCCTCCGCTCAGAGGTCCTCAAGCTGCTACACGCCGATCATTGGGGGGTATCTCGTACTAAGGCATTGGCCTGCCGCCATGTGTTTTGGCCGGGCCTGGCCAGCGACGTGTCTCGTATGGTTACCTCGTGCTCACTATGTGCGCAACATCAAGCCTCCCCTCGGGCAACATTCGCCCCATGGCCTCAACCTTCGCAGGCCTGGGATCGCCTATACATTGATTTTGCGGGCCCCTTCCTTAATGCCTATTGGTTGCTGGTTATTGATGCCTTCTCTAAGTTCCCTTACGTGGTCCGTTGCCTTTCAACCTCAGCCACGGCCACGGTTGCCGCCTTGTCACGCATTTTCTCGATTGAAGGCCTTCCCACTACCGTGGTGTCTGACAACGGTCCTCAGTTTGTTTCCCGCGAGTTTGCCTCCTTCTGCAACGCCCGAGGTATCCGCCATGTCCTGGCCCCACCCTTCCATCCGCAGTCAAATGGGGAGGCTGAAAGATTTGTTCGCACCTTTAAGACCCAGTTAAAAAAATATGTGGCTCGGTACCCTTCTGATGTTGCCCTCGATCAATTTCTCTCATCCTTTCGGTTCACCCCGTTTGGCGACAAGAGTCCTGCGGAACTTCTCCATGGCCGGCAGCCCCGGACTCTGCTTCATCTCCTGCGTCCGAGCCCAGGACATTCATCTGTGTCTCCATCTTCTCGCTTCCGACCAGGGATGGCTGTCTGGGCACGTGGGTTTGGACGTCGACCGAAATGGATTCCTGCCATCATCACCAGATGCCGCGGCCGCCGTCTCTGCGACATACGCACGGAAGACGGCATCACTGCACGTCACCACGACCAGCTGCGCCTGCGTGTGGAAGAGCGGGAGCCCCCCATACCCCAGCCGATGCTCTCGCACCAGTCTGCTCCACTAACCAGCCCACAGGCCGAAGAGAGGTTCCTGCCGTTCCCTGCAAGTTGTCTGCCTCCGCCAGGGACTGACCCAGGTCCCTCCTCTCAGGGACCTACACCTTTGCGGGTACAGCCAACACCCATGCTGGATTCATCTCCTCCTGATGCATTGCTCCCTTCGGGTCCACCATCACCAGGTCCGGGGACTGAGGTGGAGATGGAGACGGAGCCACCATCACCGATCCTGCCATATGGGTTGTCGGGGGAGGGGCGCCGACGCTGCCCGCGCTCCAAGTACTTCCGACCCTACGCAACGGTGCCTGCCCGCAACCTCAGTCAGAGCCCAACAGATGACGACGTCATGGACATTGCTCGCATCCGAGCCTCCCCAAGGGGAAAGGAATGCTGTAAGGCACACACACAGCCGATAACATACGTCGGAAGTCGGCCGCGAGAGTGCGCCGCGGGAAAATGCGGCAAACGCCAGAGCACGCCACGGGCGGGTCAATGACCCAAGCAGCGCGGTGTTGTGCTCTGCGCTCAGTGTGTTGTTTACGAGGTACGAGTTCACTTCGCGGGTTACTCGTGCAGCCAGTGCACGCCAGTGTTCTGTGTAGCAGTGAGATAGTTGTTCTCGTGACTACAACAAAGGTCAAGCTTAAACCCATGTACACCAACTGCCTTTCGAAAAGTGACAGACAACTGACACGACACCAACGGGTCGTGTAAAATGCTCAAGTGTGCCAGTGGAATGATGATACATGGAGGTGAGTACAAATCAGATTGCGTAACAGGCATTTTAAAATGTTCGATATCAAATACACTAGATTGTATGAGGGATGATGCTCTGTAGTACAAAGGAACTGAATAACAAGGAATCAAGTGATAGTGATTCACAATTACCATACCGGTATCCAATTGCTATTAAAAACATTTCATAAAGTTTGTATTATAAGTCTAATAAAATTGGTATATATTTCCGCATTTAGTTTCAAAGTTATTTCTATTCTTATTTAATAAGTTTTTAGTGTTGCTAGAATAGCCGTACATTTTAAGTCTTATCTAAAAGCTACTACGTAAAGCCGACTGGCAAGCCTATGTTGCGTCAATATGCCTGATGCTACAACCACTGTGTTCGTGCTACAACTTACATGTTTCTCTATTGGGGGCAAGGAATTGATCCAATGAATCTTGATTTGTAAATTCCACAATCTTTTCACCATAAGAATAATACAAATGTAAACATTACACCATGTAATCTTCCACATTTAAATTGCGTCCGCCTAACAAACCCAAAGGACAACGGCGAACGGGGGCGAATATACATATCATGTTAATGTTTACATTTGCATTATTTTTATGCTGAACAGGAATAGTTAAAAATTAAGCACAGCAACTGACTTCTAGTACTGATTTTTGAAACATCTACAAATATAAATTCAGTGCAGAAAAGTTAAATGATGTTTGAAAGAATAAATACATCTACAAAATACCCTTGCAATCTGTGCGTTAAGTCCTTTCCACAGTTCTGAAATGTCTTCGTGGTAATAGGTACAACCACTCAAATAAACACGGATTTCTCTGTGTGATTGTCCTCTTTCACTCATGGAATGCCTGATATGTCACTATAAAATTATTTAACATTTAGACATCCTATTTTTTAAGAATGTATCTTTCCATCTTCCGAAACATTTACTCAACTCTTCAGGTTTTGTCTTTGACTCTTCCCCTTTTAAAAAACAGAAAAAAATATGTAATCCTTTCCTTTCTAGGACTTTATTATGATATTATTTTTTTATTTCATCAAAATGAAACTGTTTGTAATAGAGTAGAGAAAGTTTGTTATCTTTTAGAGCATCTAAACAACATATATCTCAAAATGTTACATACAAATTTCTTTTAACGGGAGAGGGCTATTAAAAAGTCCTTAAGATTTAAAATAAAAATCTAAATGAAATTGTAATTTCTTAAATTTTGCTGTAATAATGTCATTTGGAAGCCATCCCAGAAAGCTTTATTTTCCATCACTGGCTGTGATAGAGTAGTAATTCTTTTGAAATACATGTACTTGAGTTGACACATTATTTGGGTTCAAGATACCGAAGATTCGATTCAGGTTCCGAATTCCGAACATGTTTTATTTAAGATTCGGTATTCGGATTTGATTCGGTAAAATTGGGGTTCAATCCATCCCTAGTTGCTACCATTTTCGTTCACTTATTAAATACAGTAAAACCTCGTTTTAAAATTCCCGGTTTTTACGTTTTCCCGCCATTTACACCATTTTTTGTTGGTCTCATCAAATTTCCTATGTTTACAATGTTAATTCACCCTCGTTTTTGCATTAACATATTTACGCTTTTCCCGCGTTTTACACTTTTTGAAAGCATGTTCATGAAGAAAAATTACGTAATATACATACATTGACACTAGCATGGCTTTCCCCTTAAAGTATAGCGCTTAAAAATTATTCGCATTCGAGTTTCTTGACACTTTGCGTTTATTCAAACATATATTTCGCGTTTCATTGTTGACTTAAAGACGCGCCGATTTGTGGCAATGTAGTTCTTCTTTTCACCAGCTTCTTTGGCAGAGCGCCTGGCATGTATTCAGACAAACAGAACGGTTTGTTAACGAGAGAATAACGCTGATTTGTGGCGGTGTAGTTTGTCTTTCCGCTAGCTTCTTTACCAGAGCGGCTGGCGAGTACTGAAACAATCAGAACCAGTTGCTTTGTTGAAGTGAGAATAAATAGTTGAATTGTTTTTGTGATACATATTTCTGGTTAATAAAGAACTTTATCTGTCACAGTTGGGTATCATAATACCCACAACCTCAAAAAAGCGATAATAGTGAGAGATGCCGATCCCAAGCAAACGTCACAAAAATACTTATGCATATGTTTGTACTCGAGAACGCGAATAAATTCCCGAATATTGTCGTGTGAAACATCGAAAAATACAAAAACAACGGAACTGTAGGAGTTTTACTATGTAAATAATTAATTCCGGTAAAAGGCAGTAATTTTGAAGATGTGTTTCATAACCTGGCAGTGGCGTCCTCGATTATAATGAATGAAACTACGTAAAAAATTTCTACTTCCCATAAAATTAGCAGTTTGCCTGGCGCTTAAAATAGCGGCATCCTCGATTATAATGACTGAAATTACGTCAAAAATTTCTACTTCCCATAAAATTACCAGTTTGCCTGGCGCTCAAAATAGCGGCATACTCGATTATAATGTCTGAAATTACGTCAAAAATTTCCACTTCCCATAAAATTACCAGTTCTGCCTGGCACTTAAAATAGCGGCCTCCTCGATTATAATGAATAGAAATTTTTGACGTAATTTCACTTCCCATAACATTACCAGTTTTTCCTGGTGCTTAAAATAGTAAAAATTTGGACAACCTTTATTGTATAATCAAGTCCCTGGTGAGTATTTAGATGTCTATTATGTACATATATCACACACAAACTATGAAAATGTAAGGCTGATCCAGTAAGCATATTTTACCATTTAAAACATTATTTCCTGCATTTTACATTATCCTGCATTTTACACCATTTCACAGAAGTCCCCTGAAAAGCGTAAAAACGAGGTTCTACTGTAACACAAACCCAAGCTAGAAAAGAGATGGTCCAATGCTGGCAACAGTCACAGCAAGTCTGACAGGTTAAATAATACCACAATCTCGTTTCATTTATTTCTTCCTCTAATAAACCACCAACAGACGAGATGCAACACAGTTTTAGTCAGATTTGTTTTCCTAATTAACAGTGTCCTGTGGAATGACCTGTCACAAAACTAACAGTTACTACCTGGACAGCAAAATAATGAAAGCATTGGCACAAATCCCTAAAACCAGTTCTTATGAGCCATCTCAAAAGGGTCGACAGAAGCTCTTCTGACTGTTCTACTTGGGTTACAATATGCATGTAAGCCCAATCTTTGTTAGTTCCTCTGCTGAACTCTTGTATGGAGTCACTACAACTTCTTTATGAATTTATAGATGTGCCTCCAAGGCTTGACAAAGACCCAGCTAGTCTTTGTTGGATGCATCCAATACTGTATCAAGAAAATACTATCTCCACAATCATACAGGCAGGGCCAGCCTTACCCATCCAGGCGCCCTGGGCAAGTCGGCAACTTACTGCCCTTAGGGGGCATCAGTTAATTACGTGAGGTGTATTGGAAAAGGGGTTGGTGGGCGAGGTCAAACCAAATGCACCAAATTTCACGTGGTGGAGAGAGAGGTTTGGCACAATTCGCGTAATTTTTCCCCCTGCCTGCAAGAAACAGCTTAAAACTAGGTTAATTAAGTAAAACATGTTTACAACCTTAATATGGCTAAATCCTACGCAATACTTAACGCAGCTTTGCAAACAACATATAGTAACACAGTAGCCCCACAATTGTTCCTCTAAGGATACACGACCTTTTCTTTCCCCATCCGCATTTTTGTCATAATTCGAACGCAACACTCGTGGCAGTAACAGTGCTGGCCACCTGGGAGCCTCACTTAAGTTCCGTGAAGCCCACGCCAGTCCGCTCGGCTACAACCATACAAGCGTTAATTTAACGCATTTTTTAAAATTTTTATAATTATATTCTATTTTTCTTACTGTAGCACTACTTCAAGGAATGAAGTCCCCTCATTGTTCACTTGTGCTCGAGCAGTGGAAAATTATAGTTACGTTCTGTTAATAGAAGACAAGTGCTTTTTAGTTTCTTCAAGAACACACAGTTTTTCAGCGTTCCTTTTCAGATTTTCTGAACCAGAAAGCATTTTCTTAATCGTTTCCCTCTCTTCTGGCACAATTTAATAATCTGGCAAATTATGGCATAGACTCTGCTATATTTTGCAACCACAATATTAGATCTATAACAAATGAATAAAATGACTTATCACTAGACATAACTAGAAAAGAAAACATTAACAAAACAATAAAAATGTTTTTAAACTTATCAGAAAATTGAAATGTTATCCTCGTCACGGCACTCTTTTCAGTGACTACGATTCACCACGAAAATACGAACCCTGCCTCCGCCTCGTACTATAACAGTTTCTGAGATGCGAGTGTAAATCTTAACACTGCCAACATATGCAGTGGCGTTGTATTATTTCAGTATGTTAGGGGAATATTCTCCATGAATGCAGTGCATGATCTATTAATTGCTGTAGATGAGTCATTAAGTCACAAATATTAGATATAAATTCATTCAAATTAATTAATTTCAAATGTAACGACTATTTCACAGTCTTTTTTTCCGTTATTTGGACCGGCAGCTGCTAGTAGTTTCTGTGGTGCACAAGAGATGGTGCGGCCACATGGGCGTTCCCTTTTTGCGGCACTACGGTAGACCAGTCACCCAGATGTCACACAAAGCTCGCATGAAAAGTGGATGGTTGTAGCCAATAGGAAGGCTGCATTCAGCATGTTTTCTCTTCTGATATCCTTAAGTCTGTGCGTGTTTGCGAGATTAAAAACGTATGTTTAATGAGACTGAATAATATTTTATTTTCGCAAGATGGATGATTGTAAATTGTAGGGATGGATTGAACCCCAATTTTACCAAATCAAATCCGATTACTGAATCTTAAATAACACATGTGCCTAATTCCAAACCCGAATCGAATCTTCCGAATCTCAAACCCAAATTATGTCAACGCAAGTACATGTATTTGAAAAGAATTACTACTCCATCACAGCCAGTGGTGTAGATAAAGCTTTCTGCGATGGATTCCAAATGACAGTATTACAGTAAGATTTAAGAAATTCAAATTTCATTTATATTAAAATCTTAAGGATTTTTTTGAATACTCCTCCCTCCGCTTCAAAGAAATTTGTAGGCTATGAAATATTTAGAGATATATGCTGCTTAGGTGCTCTGAAAGATAATGAACTTTCTTCGCTCTATTACAAACTGTTTCATTTTGATGAAATAAAAAATAATTGATTTATGAAGTTCTAGAAAAGAAAGCATTACGTTTTTCTTTTTTATTTATTTATTTATTTTTCTTTTTTCAAAGGAGAAGAATCAAAAATAAAACCTGAAAAGATGAGTAGATATTTTTGAAGTCGGGAAAACAGATCCTTAAAAAATAGGACATGTAATTGTTAAATAATTTAATTGTGTCTTATCAGGCATTCCGTAAGTGACAGACAGGACATTCAGGCACAGAGAAATGCACATTTATTCACATTTCTAACTAAATTATAAGAATAATAAAAATGTAAACATTAACATGGTACATATATTCTCCCGTGTTCGCCGTTGTCTTTCGGGTTTGTTAGGCAGATGGAATTTAGGCCTAAATGTTGTAACAGCTAACACGGAAGATTACATGGCTTAATGTTTAAATTTGTATCATTCTTATGTCAGAGAGTGTGGAATTTACGAATCACAATTCATAGGAACAATCCCTTGCCCCCTAAGAGAAAAACATGTAAGTTGTAGCTGGAAGGCAGTGGTTGTAGCGTCAAGCATATTGACACAACAAAGACTTGCCAGTTGGCTTTATGTAGTAGCTTTTAGACGAGACTTAAAATATATGGCAAACAAAATGTGGAAATATAAAACAATTTTATTACACTTATAATACAAATCTTACAAACTGTTTATAATAGCAATGAGATTCAGGTACAGTAATTCTGAATCACTTTTACCTGATTCCTTGTTATTCAGTTCCTTCGTAGTCCAGAGCATCATCACTCGTACAATGTAGTGCATACGATAATGAACATTAATTAAATGCCTGCTACACAATCTGATTTGTCACCCACAACCATGTATCACCTTTCCATTGGCACACTTGCACGTTTTACATGACCTATTGGTGTCAGTTGGCTGTCACTTTTCGAAAGGCAGACAGTGTACATGTGTTTAACTTGACCTTAAAAGATTTATTGAAACAAGTCAAGTGGGCGATGAGTTGACATCTCGAATGGATGCCGTACAGTTAGAACTTTTTTCCCCCTACATAATAAATAACTTTCTTCTTGAAACTCTAGTGCTTCATTACAGTTCACATACCCCAGCTCTTTACAAAATTCAGCGGAACAATACGTGAAATCAGAATAAGGCAGCCCATAGAAGAATCCTGAAGCCTTATGTATTGTTGGTATTTATGCAAAGAAATTTATGTTTGTTGCTACTAATATTTCACAGGCTGCTACATTTTATATTTGCACCTGCAAAGTAAGCCTGTGTAACACTGCTTATATCAGATGAGAGAAGTTACTTGTGGCAGCTCCTAGTGCCATTTCTCAGAACTTTGTTCACTTTGTACTCTATTTAAATCACTGGCCATTTTTTGGACCCCAAAAACCTGAAAAAAATGGGGCTCAGATTTGGGTAAATACGCTAGATTGTTTTTACAATAGCCACACAAGTACGTAAATTTTGTAGTGGTTTCACTTGAATAAATTTCAAGTAAGATTGTTATGTTTTATGATGTCATGTCTTTCAGTGGATCTATGGAAAATAAACTAAATAATGCAGACGGAGGTGCACTGGTATGCAAAGTAAAGTACAACATTCGTAACTGAAGGTTTTTCAGGATTCGGTAGTATTCGGCCATTATGCATTGAATCTCGAATCCGAAGCCAGGTGCTGGATTCGGCCGATCCATTCTGACACAACCCTACTACATTGAAATATTGATGGTATAGTACAACATCAGCATTTTTTGGACAGAGATTTGACGTACACAGCGCCCCTGGGCATCGGCGCCCCAGGCGACTGCCCGGGTTACCCCACCCTAAAGCCAGGGCTGCATACAGGAAAGAAACTGTTCAGTATTCATTCACAAAGTTCTCAGTATATGCAGTTATATCATGTGTACTGAACGTGTACAACCAGCCCTCCAGCACTGGACATTAAGTTAATCCTCGGAGAACAACGCAGCTTAACATTGGAACATCACCACTACAAAATCTGCTTGACGCGTCCACTTCCCAGTGCTCTTTCTGGACTAGGGTCCGCTTCTGTGGAAGGGGATGTTGCAGTTACTACATCTAACAGCCCTGTGCTGTACAGAGCAGTGTGCTAGTGTGTAAAACATTTGACACCTCAATAAAACGTGGGTGATGTGACTCTTAACTAGTGAATTAGTCAGTGCTGACTGCCAGGCGCGTGTGTGTGTGTGTGTGTGTGTGTGTGTGTGTGTGTGTGTGTGTGTGTGTGTGTGTGTGTGCTCTCTCTCTCTCTCTCTCTCTCTCTCTCTCTCTCTCTCTCTCTCTCGCTTACATATCCTTTTCCCCCCAAGTTAAGTCTTTCCTTTGCCAGGATTGCAATGACTTCTCATCCACTTGCTTAAAACCCGCATCCTTCCCTCCCCCCTCCTTCCTCCCTCTTTTCCTGATGAAGCAACAAATGGTTGTGAAGGCATGAATTTTGTGTGTGCGTGTTTTTTTTATATGTGTATCTGTCAAGGAGCCTGTGCTTTGGGTAAGTTAAATGATTTCTTTTTTACACATACACTACTGGCCATTAAAATTATTGTACCAAGAAGAAACGCAGATAATAAACGGGTATTCATTGGACAAATATATTATACTAGAACTGATTCCTAGCAGGAAAAAATTAAATATAAAAAATAGACTAAGATTACTCATCAGGCGAAGGAGCACAGGTGTAACAGCATCACAAATAAATAAATGAAACACACACACAAACACACACACACACACACACACACACACAAACGCTAGCTTTCGCAGCCTAGCTGCTTCATCAGGCAGAAGGGAAGGAGAGGGAAAAGGAAATGATGAGGGTTTTAAGGAAGGGGGTAAGGAGCCATTCCAATCCCGGGAGAGGCAAGACTTACCTTGGGGGAAAAAATGGAGGGTAAACAAATGCACACACACCCACACATTCACACAGACACAAGTTCACCTAGGTAGACATACTGTAGAAAGCAAAGAAGTTAAGAAGTTAGATAGAGACACCACTTGAGGCAGAGGCTCTGTCCAGAGAACTGATGCAAAGATGTTGAGATGATGGGTGGGAATTCGAATTTAGCGGAGGTTGAGACCAGGTGGACAACGGGAAGAGAGAATATGCTGAAGGGCTAGTTCCCGTCTCCGGAGTTCTGAAGGATTGGTGTCAGTGGGAAGTATCCAGATAACCCGGACGGTGTAGCACTGTGCCAAGATGTGCTGGCCGTGCACCAAGGCGTGTTTAGCCACAGGGTGATCCTCGTTACCAACAGACACTGTCTGCCTGTGTCCATTCATGCGAATGGACAGTTTGTTGCTGGTCATTCCCACATAGAATGCTTCACAGTGAAGGCATGTCAGTTTGTAGATCACGTGGGTACTATCGCAAGTGGCTCTGTCTCTGATCGTGTACACCTTCCGGGTTATGGGACTGGAGTAAGTGGTGGTGGAAGGGTGCATAGGGCAGGTTTTACAACGGGGGCGAATGACCAGCAACTAACTGTCCATTCGCATGAATGGACACAGGCAGACAGTGTTTGTTGGTAACGAGGATCACCCTGTGGCTAAAGGGGAGGAGAGCAATGTTGTGATATGATAAACCGCAATTGTGATAGGCTACAATCTGGCCTTTATCAAAGTCGGAAATGTGATGGTAAGCATTTCTCCTCCTCAAACAAGGAAAAACCATTTCACCCGGCAACACTAGTCAACTACTGTTTGTGTACGAGAAATCGCTTGGAAACTTTCCTCATGTCAGCATGTCTTAGACATTGCTACCGGTGCCAACCTTGTATGAATGCTCTGAAAAGCTAATCATTTGCATATCACAGCATCTTCTTCCTGTTGGTTAAATTTTGCCTGTGTAGGACGTCATCTTTGTGGTGTAGCACTTTTAATGGCCAGGAATAGTTTTCATACCACAAATGATTCTCTCTCTCTCTCTCTCTCTCTCTCTCTCTCTCTCTCTCTAAAAACGAAAATTATAGAGGGAAACTTTCCCGGTGGGATAAACAAAAATAAAAATAAATATAAATATAAATAAAAATGTTATATATATACATACATACTGTGTGTCAATTTATATGACAAAGAAAAGAAACATTACAGTGTTTCTTTCCTTGACATATTGAGTGTTTTATTTAAATAGTTAGTCAAACAGGTAAACGTAACTCTACGGTCAAAGATCTTCATCCTATTCAACAACCTTTGGTACTAAATACTGAAGGGAGTTGTTTCATATTTCAATTTGGAGACCTGTACCTTCAATAGCTTTGAAAATTAATATATATATCTATTCTATGACTAACAAATGACCAGATGGTATTTATTTTCGTAATATATTTTTTCTGTCAGTTTTGTAAGCTTTCTTAGTTTACTAAATCATCTAAACGAGTGAGATCGATATGCCACATACACATGATGAAAACAACGTGATATCTGCAAGGTGCAAAAATTGGCAATTGATCTGAAGAATTAAAATGTGAAGTCATACATATGAACAGTAAAAGATGTCTGTTAAACTTCATTAACACCATAAATCAATCAAATCTAAAGACCCTAAATTCAACTAAATATCCAGGAAAAACAACTATGAAAAACTTAAACTGAAAAGAACACACACAAAATATTATAGAGAAGGTGAGTCAATGGCTATGTTTCATTGGCAGAACACTTGGATGACGCAACAGTTCTACTGAAGACACATCCTATGCAACACTTGAACTTTCTATTTTGGAGTGTCACTGCACATTGTGGGATCCAGAAGGAGTGCAACTGACTGATATGGATAAAGTTCAGAGAAGAGCAGCTCATTTTGAATCATCCCGAAATGGGGGAGAGAGAGAGTATCACAGAAATGATGCACACATTGGGAGTG
Source organism: Locusta migratoria (assembly GCA_026315105.1). NCBI lineage: Eukaryota > Metazoa > Arthropoda > Insecta > Orthoptera > Acrididae > Locusta > Locusta migratoria. The sequence continues at coordinate 132,143,559 of CM048748.1, read as the reverse complement.
GAAATCATTTAAAGAAAGGTATTAATCGTTGTGGTGAGATTTATTTCCAAAATTCCTTTCACCAACTATCTCCTCCTAATGTAAACATATGTTGTTATCACCCACCTATGTAGGGAGACATGATCAACATAATAAGAGATATCACATCACAAAGATTCAGGTGTTCCTCCTTCCTATGTGCTATTAGAAAATGGCACGGCTGAGAAATTTCATAATAGTGATTTAATGAATTGTCTGTCTAGATCTGCATCTACATAGATACTATGCAAATTTAAGTGCCTGGCAGAGGGTTCATTAACCACTCTCATAACCTTTGTCTACTGTTCCATTCTATAATAGTTCACAAGAAGAAAGAACACCTAAATCGTTCTGTTTTATCTTATGTTATTGGGATGGTCATGTCTCCCTATGTGCTAGCAAAATATTTTGACATGCAGAAGTAAAAGTCGGTGATTGAAATTTCGTAAATATATTTTATACATTTATATAAATATAAACACAAATGAACAGGACACACTCACATACACACAAACACAAGCTTTCGCAACCCAGTTGCTTCTTCAGGCAGAATGGAAGGAGAGGGAAAAGGAAATGATGAGGTTTTTAAGGAAGGGGGAGGAAAGACTTACCTTAGGGGACAAAAAGGAAGGTAAACAAATACACACACACACACACATATCCACATCCAAACACACCTAGGCAGACATTTGTAGAAACCAAAGAAGTTGGACAGAGATACCACTTCAGGCAGAGGCTCTGTCCACAGAACCGAGGCAAAGATGTTAAAGATGGCGGGCGACAATTAGAATTTAGCGGAGGTTGAGACCAGGTGGGCAACGGGAAGAGAGAATGTGTTGAAGGGCAAGTTCCCATCTCCGGAGTTCTGAAAGATTGGTGTTGGTGGGAAGTATCCAGATAACCCGGACGGTGTAACACTGTGCCAAGATGTGCTGGCCGTGCACCAAGGCATGTTTAGCCACAGGGTGATCTTCATTACCAACAAACACTGTCTGCCTGTGACCGTTCATGCGAATGGACAGGTTGTTGCACTCGCACAATCACACAGGCACACAACACAGTCATACAACCATCACCTCCGACTGCCACACTTCGAATCACTCTCTGCAGCGAATCGGGGACGGGAGGGAAGGGGAGGGGGAGGGGATAGAAAGGTTACGTCATGGTGGTGGGGATGGGTTGGAGGGAATAACGAGATGCAGCTTAGGAATGGAGTGGGGAGGCGGGTGAGTGGAGAAAATAAAATAAAATAAAATAAAGTAAAGTAAAATAAAATAATTATATATATAGAAAATGCATGCACACTGCAAGTACACAAGACCGCATACACACACACACACACACACACACACACACACACACACACACACGATCACACACAATCACACGATCACACACCACTCAAAATAGGCGAGGTTTGGGATAGAGAGGTAGGAACTGTAAGGTATGGAAAAATATATATATATAGGGAAGTTATCGTAGGTTGAGGCCTGGTTGATTTCGGGATCGAAGAATGTATTGTAGGGATAACTCCCATCTGTGCAGTTCAGAAAAGCTGGTGGTGGATGGGAGGATCCAGATGGCCCGGGTTGTGAAGCAGCCATTGAAATCAAGCATGTGCTCCGCTGCATGCTGTGCCACAGGGTGGTCCACCTTGTTTTTGGCCACAGTTTGGCGGTGGCCATTCATCCTAATGGACAGCTGGTTGGTGGTCATGCCAATATAGAAAGCCGTACAGTGCTTGCAGCACAGTTGGTACATTACGTGGCTGCTTTCACAAGTGGCCCGGCCTCTGATAGGGTAGGATAAGCCTGTGACAGGACTGGAATAGGAAGTGCTGGGTGGGTGGATTGGACAGGTCTTGCAGTGGGGTCTTCCACAAGGATATGATCCCTGTGGCAGTGAGCTGGGTTTCTGGGTGGCATAAGGATGAACTAGGATGTTGTGAAGGTTGGGAGGGCGATGGAACACCACTTTAGGAGGGGTGGAAAGGATCTTTGGCAGGATGTCTCTCATTTCAGGGCACGAGGATAGAAAATCAAAACCTTGGCGAAGGATGGAATTTAGTTGTTCGAGACCAAGGTAGTACTGGGTGACAAGGGGAGCGCTCTTTTGTGGATGGTTACTGGTGTTAGGAAGAGGATTTGGGGTGTGTGAGGATATGGCACGGGAGATTTGTTTGCGGACTAGGTCTGTGGGGTAGTTTCTGTTTGTGAAGGCCTTTGTGAGACCTTCAGCATATTCAGAAAGGGAATTCTTGTCACTGCAGATATGCCGTCCACGGGTGGCCAGGCTGTAAGGGAGGGATTTTTTGACGTGGAAGGGATGGCAACTGTCAAAATGTAGGTACTGTTGGTGGTTGGTAGGTTTAATATGGACGGAAGTGTGAATGGAGCCAACAGTGAGGTGGAGGTTGACATCCAGTTATGTGGCATGGTTGGTGGTGTGTGTGTGTGTGTGTGTGTGTGTGTGTGTGTGTGTGGTCTTGTGTACTTGCAGTGTGCATGCATATATATATATATATATATATATATATATATATATATATATATATATAATACGAATATTAAGACGAAAAATTCCTAGCAGGAAAAATAAAATATAAAAAATAGACGAAGATTACTCACCAGGCGAAGGAGCACAGGTGTGACAGCATCACAAATAAATAAATGAATACACACACACACACAATCGCAAGCTTTCGCAACCCAGTTGCGTCTTCAGGCAGTAGGGAAGGAGAGGGAAAAGGAAATGATGAGGGTTTTAAGGAAGGGGGTAAGGAGCCATTCCAATCCCGGGAGAGGAAAGACTTACCTTGGGGGAAAAATGGAGGGTAAACAAATGCACACATGCCCACACATTCACACAGACACAAGTACACCTAGGCAGATGTCTGCCTAGGTGTACTTGTGTCTGTGTGAATGTGTGGGCATGTGTGCATTTGTTTACCCTCCATTTTTTCCCCCAAGGTAAGTCTTTCCTCTCCCGGGATTGGAATGGCTCCTTACCCCCTTCCTTAAAACCCTCATCATTTCCTTTTCCCTCTCCTTCCCTACTGCCTGAAGACGCAACTGGGTTGCGAAAGCTTGCGATTGTGTGTGTGTGTGTGTGTATTCATTTATTTATTTGTGATGCTGTCACACCTGTGCTCCTTCGCCTGGTGAGTAATCTTCGTCTATTTTTTATATTTTATATATAATTATTTTATTTTACTTTATTTTATTTTTTTTTTCTCCACTCACCCTCCTCCCCACTCCATTCCTAAGCTGCATCTCGTTATTCCCTCCAACCCATCCCCACCACCATGACGTAACCTTTCTATCCCCTCCCCCTCCCCTCCCCTCCCCGATTCGCTGCAGAGCGTGATTCGAAGTGTGGCAGTCGGAGGTGATGGTTGTATGACTGTGTTGTGTGCCTGTGAGATTGTGAGTGTGTGAGTGCTCTATTTTCTGAAGAAGGCCATGGACGATAGCTGAATGTTTTGTATGTGTGTGTCTTTTGTATGTGCCTGTCGCAGCTCGTCGCCACGTCTTTGCGGTGAGTTGTAAACTGTCCTCACTAGATTATTTATTCCAACCTGGACTTTCCATTATTATATTTTGCAGAGTAATTATGTAATTTACATTTACAATATTCCCAGCGTATTGTCCAATAGTAGTGAACAATTTGTAGTAAGCCTTGAAAAATCATTTATATTCTACGTAGTAGTGAATAAGTAAAATACCTTGTAAACCAAGAAGAGCAGCTGGAAATGGGGGAGTCCTTTGAGTGTCTAGACCAATCCCATTGCCATTGCCATGATGATGAAGTTGTTGATTATCATCAGCCGAACCGTATTCACTTGGTTCAGTCTTGGGAACAATATCAGTCATGTGCCCACCTCTGTCAGACATCGCAGTATCACTTGAGTTACTGTCCTCACCAGTTGACTGAGCTTGCAGAGATGATTCAGAAGTACCCTTGTTCTACAAAGAAACAGTTCCTTAGGTTATAATGAAAGACAGAAAAGTGAGCTGGCTAATGGAAAAATTTTACTGTACCTGATGAGAAGATCCAGCCGAGGGAGGAAGCTGAGCACTTTCCAGAGCTTGTCCCAACAGGGACTCTCTCATCATCTGTTCACCCCCATTGTTGTGTGTCGCTGAAGATGCAGGGGATGGCGAGAAGCGATTCCTTTTAGGTGGTGGTGAAACATCATCATCATTGAAACTATCTCTCATGTCAGAAGACTGTGACCATGGAAGTGAATTTGATGCCTACATGGAAACAACAGAATAGAACATTAATTTCCAGTTATTAATACATGAATTCTTACAGTAGTTGATACTGATGAAATGGAATTAGCATTTGTGATGAAATTCAGAAGATGGTAAGCCTATAAAACTTCAACAAAGTGGATATTATTTAACAGATGCACTCACATCAACATTAAATAACAATGGAGGTACGTTAAAAACTGTGAACTCAGACAGGATTCGAGACCAGGCTTCCTGCTAGCTATGCAGTTGCACTGGTTTCTACACCACTGGTGACACAGCTATCACTACAATGGGAGGAACTACTCAAGCACACCTCCCATCAGATACAAATTCTCAACTTTTCCCTGTCCACTATCACTCAAACTTGCTTTTCTCGAAACAGCTTCTGTGAAGTTAAGGGCCTAGGGATGTCTCCATGCTGAAGAAAGAATCATTGTCCATTATCAGCATGCTGTATATTCCCGATAATGGGAAATGACACTTTCCTCAGTGTGGAGGTGTTCCTAGGCCCTTAACCTCATGGAAGCTGTTTGGAAAATCTCGTCATTTGAGTAATAGTACGCAGGGAAAAGTTGTGAATTTGTATGCAACAGGAGACATGCTTGTGTAGTCCCTGCAGTTGTGGTGTTCGCTGTCCCCCAGTGGTGTAGGATCAGTACAAATGCCTAGCAAGCAGGAGACCTGCATTCGAATCCCAGTTTAGTACACATTTTAAACTTTACTCATTGGCATTTTGAAAAAGAGATAAGGAAACAAAGTCAATAGTAAATCGGCATTTTGGAATTATGATCACACAAGGTGTATGGAGTAATTCAGAGTCTGAGGAAAGCAACTGCGCTAGGGAGTGACAGAGTTTCAAGTAAAATTTAGAAGTAGTACAACATAATACACTACTAAAAAATATGGATTTGTCTTAACCTGAGGTGAAATAAGCAAACCTTAGAGAATAGTTAAATTCTTCTCGACAAGTCACTACAAGCAGGCCATCAACTATCTATTCATTATCTACTTTATATGTATAAAATAGATGAAGATTACTCACCAGGCATAGTAGCACAGGTAGTTATAGTAGCACAAATAAATAACACACACACACACACACACACACACACACACACACACACACACACACACACACTCTTTCGCAACCCAGTTGCTTCTTCAGGCAGAAGGGAAGGAGAGGGAAAAGGAAATGATGAGGGTTTTAAGGGAGGGAGTAAGGAGCCATTCCAATCCCGGGAGAGGAAACTCTTACCTTGGGGGAAGAAAAGGATTGGAATGGCTCCTTACCCCCTCCCTTAAAACCCTCACCATTTCCTTTTCCCTCTCCTTCCCTTCTGCCTGAAGAAGCAACTGGGTTGCAAAAGCTTTGTGTGTGTGTGTGTGTGTGTGTGTGTGTGTGTGTGTGTGTGAACTACCTGTGTCCTTCACCTGGTGAGTAATCTTCATCTATTTTATATATATATTTTTCCTGCTAGGAATTTTTCGCCTATAATTTTCATTATCTACTTTAGATACACTACAATTAGTGGCAACTTCAGCAAAGAACAAATTTTATCTAGCTAAGAAACATGTAGTCCTAAAGTCAATACAGTACAATACATAGCTCTTATGCTGTTAATAAATATATCTCATTAGAAATATTTAAACTATATCTGAACAGGCCTGAGTGACAGGTAAAACTAATATTGTTATGAAAATGGAATGGCACATAGTCAGGTAAATAATTAGTAGATTGTCTGAAGCACTCGGCATATGGTGTGTGTATGTGAATGCATATGGACAACATGCAGAGTTTATAATGTCCTATGTGCAAGCCACACGTTGGAAGTTTTCTCAATGTGCAGGGCAATGTAAAAGGTGACAAGCATTCTATGTGCATCTCAATGTTCAGCAACAGGATAGGAGAATGCCACCTATATCACCAGGTAATAAAATGACCTTAACGCCTTATATGTGATAAAACAATTTTTGTATTATGAAAATTTGGCAATGTTTTCTTCTTTGTTATTTTTGTAATTACCGGTCAGTAAATAACAATCTCCGGGTAGTATATTTAATGGGACATATTTCCTGACCTACTGCCATAGCGCAGGTAGAAAAGTTGTGGACTACAAAATTGAACGTGCTTGTTCAAACCACTAGAATTGCCAATTCCCCCACCCCCTTCTGATATTTGGTGTTTTCTGATATGTTCAGAAACTTTCTTATAATATCCGATGCTATATGAATGTAAGTGCCCATTCTCTGAGGAGCGAGTTGGTTTGGCTGGTTTTATGAAAAGGAGAGTTTGCGCCTTGTTTTGAGTAAAATATGCACTTTATAGTTTGAAGTCTTGAATTTTAAACGGTCTAAAGTTTCTACAACTGAATAATAACAGTGATCATGGAACAATGACCTTCACTTTTTTTTTCTAAAAAACAATAATGATACAATAATATTTCTCTGATGTGAAGACCTATTCTGATTTTATATTGCACAATTTGTAATGAAATTTATATAAGTCACTGCTCTTTTTGACAGAAAATGCAACTTTTCTAATGGACTTATGTTTGTAGATATTGCAGTTTTTACTTAAGTACGCATATACCACTAACAGAACAATGGGACTAAAGTATGGACAACAGTGGAAATGTGTGTTAATGGAACTAAAGCAGAAATTTCACTCCCATTTCAGCGTGATTCCAGAACCTGACACCACCAACAACTGGTGCTGGACTGCACTGCGAGTAAGTATAGCACATTGAGGCACGTCTCTCCTATGTACAAGTCATACCATTTCTGAACTTTCAGCCACAGGATGGACTCTGCACATTGACCATATGCATTCATATAAATGTGCCTTGTTCTGACACTTAAGACAGTTCTTTGCTGGATTTCGAGCAATGCTGAGGTACTTTGTAAAGAAAGTTATGAAAACATAGGACATTGAAGCTGATTTCTGGAATACTCTGAGGGACTCTGCTCTTTCATAGTCAACTGTTGTCAACTGGACAAATGAATTTAATTTTTGTCCGGAGAGGTCAGATAATGATCTGTGCAGTGGTTGGCCAAGACATCTCACTACTTTCATTGCAGAAATAGACAAAATTGTCACAAGAGGATTGCTGATTGGAAGACTAATTGCTCACTCTTGCCAGATTTCACCTGAAATTGTATATCACATTTTAACTGAAGAATTAGAACTGAAAAAATTATCTTCAAGTTGGGTGCTGCAACTCTTGACACTGGATCAAAAACAAACGAATATGGACATAGAGAAACAATGTTGGCCCATTTTAATAGAAACGGACAAGATTTTTTGCACCGGTTTGTAACCCCAGAAACTTGGGAGCACTGCTATACCTCCGCTATTAAAGAAAGTGGTACACAACTCTTTTGGCTGGAAAGGTCATGGTGTTAAGTGTTCTGGGATGTGAAGGGGGATTCTGTTGTAAATTATCTCCCCAATGGGCAAACACTTGCTGAAGAATAATATGCTAGCCTCCTAGATAAAAAAGGGCCAGGTTTAGCAAGGAGGAAAGGCATCTTCCATCAAGACAATGTGCACCCAAACATGTGCAGTCGCTAAGGCAAAATTACGCAAACTAAGGTATGAATTGTTGCCACACCCTCCTTTTTCACCTGATACGGCTCCATTAGAATTCAATCTTTTCCCAAAACTGAAATTTTTTCTGATATACAATCCATGGTGTACAGCTATCAGAGAAAACAAATATTCCTTCAGCAAAAAACAGTCTTTAATGCAGATTGTTTTATTCTTTAATGGTGTGTTTTTGCCCTAGCAGGCCATCCTCAGATTATCTGTGTGGAAGAATTTACACAAAATAACAAGGCAGAAGACATCATAAGTTGGTTTGAGATGTTGCTTGTTTGTTTGTTTGTGTGTGTGTGTGTGTGTGTGTGTGGTTTATTTTTATTTCCTTGTGGCCCCACCAATGATAGATAGTTGTTGAATTCATGAGTTAGAATTGTTACTTCAGCTACGGTACCATTGAAAATAATCAGTATGTCATTGATATATCTCCTGTAGATGAGTATTTTACTGCTTGTGTGTGTTTTATGTTGGAAGTATTGAGATTCAAAGTGATTGTCAAATATGTCGGCAAGGAAACCTGAGAAACAACTACAGTACCCATGGCCAAACCATCATTTTGTTTATACAAGGAGTTGTTAAAAGAAAAGTACAGTAATTTTTTGTGGTAAGTAGTCTTAATAGTGACATAATTTCAGCAATTTTATCTGGAAGGTGGTTTTCCTTCATGAAAAGGCTTTGTTGGATGATGTCTATGGTTTGTTATAACCAGACAAAATTGCTGAACGTATGTCACTATTATGACTACTTACCAATAACAGCTACTTTTCTTTTAACAACTCCTTTTATAAGCAAAACAACAGTTTAGCCATGGATAGTTCTGTCTCAGGTTTCCTTGCCAATATATTTATCAATCACACTGAATCTCAATACTTCCAACATAAAACACCAATAAGCAGTAAAATACTCTTCTACAGAAGATACATCGATGACAACCTGCTTATTTTCAATGGTACCCTAGCTGAAGTAACAATTCCAACTCACGAATTCAACAACTTACACACAAAACTAACCTTTACCCATGAGAAAATGGACTCCTGCAGTGTGTTGAACTTATTGTACCTACAGTTACAATTAGCCGAAAACAAAGTTGCTTTTCAAGTATAGGAAACCGACTACAAGTGACTCGGTCATACAAGTGACTCGGTCATACAAGCATCTTCATGCCATCCATGGCAATACAAAATGATCTTTTTTAATTATATGATGAACACCATTTTTGAGATTCCCCTTTATGAAGTTTCTATCACTAAAGAACTAAACAATCTTGAATACATCACCAAAATGAATGGTTACAACCCATTCTTGGATTCTATTAATGTACAATGCGAAACATTCTAAAGATGTACCGCAAATTCATTCGGAACCACCTGACGAAGTTAAACGCATCCCCATTCCTTCCAAGGTATATTTTTCTTATGGCCTGGCTAAACTCTTCCGTGGCAAATTCTCCCACACAATGAACAAGCCAATAAGGACAGATACCTTTTTCTTGCGAGTCTACAAACTACAATGTCCTTAAAGCCCAGCTGAATATATAGGAGACAGACAGGGTGGACTTAGTATGTTTCGCCAAGCACCTTCTTACGAAAAAAGGCCAACTAAAAAAAAAACACTCCACCAAAGCCTCCAAACATCAAAAGCCTACCATTGACAACAAGCAAATTTTACATATTGTGCGGAAGGAGCACAAGTTAAATTTACTGAAAGACTTTGAGATAGCAAAGTACGCTTATTTTGGATACCCACAACACCTAAATGATCAGTTGGCATGCCAAGAAGACACATTTATATTACTATGATGACACTGTCATAATGAAGTACTGTAATCTAATTTATAAAGTACAGTGTCCGTTTGTTTGTACATGTTGCACACAAAACTACAGTTGTTCAAATCTTTATGTAATTTTGTACACATAAGCTTCAATCCATGAGGACGGTCGCCGTAAGTGTAAGTATAACATACAATATGTAGTTCACGTGATATGACATCATAAACAATGAAATGCGCGAAAAACTACTGCATTTTGTGACAATGCTGCTCATTTTCTCCTAAACCTTTGGACCGATTTCAACCAAATTTGATACACACATTCCTTACCGTGAGGTAACAATTACTGCATGGTTAAGAATCACATATGGCACATGGTTCAAAAGATATTATGTCATAACCAACAGAAATCTCAAAAAATGCCATATAATGTGGCAAGACTTTCAAAATATACTGTATGAGAATGACAGTACTTAGCGACTTGCAAACAAACTTTAAACATAATTTCAAACCTTTATTAAACTTTTTCTCGCCTGCAACCATAGTAAAATGATGAAAGGAAAAAAGTTTCTCGCTTACTACTTTTCCGCTGTTTCTGGAGTAAAACTACGGCTTTCGGTATGACGTTACAATTTATAATTTGAACACTACAAATTGTAGCGACAGGAAATCTTACAGAGAGTATACACATATATAGTTGAATGTAGCTTCTAAATTGTATCACATTCAGACACGTAGTTCATGACTTATGAGCACATAAACAGTAACGTTCATGGAAAACTGCCCCATCACACACCAAGTTTTAATACATTACTTCTTCACTACTACAAAAAGCACTTATACAAATGAATATATACCTGAAAAACAATTTTACAACATATAATTCAATAAATATGAGATCGAACAAACTTTATAAGTCATTTGTAATTTGAATACTATCTTTCTTCGTTTGGATACTGGACTTATAATTTTGTACATTATGCAAGACAGCCTTATTTCTTTTATATTCTTCGATAAATATAACATGAATTTAGGCATAAGGAGATGGAGAGAGATAAGGGATAGGAGAAGTACTAACTCAAGGCAGGAATAAATAAATAAATACCCGGGCAACACCGGGTTTTCAGGTAGTTCCATTTATTTGTAAGTACCATCACAAACAATCTCAACTTCTGTACTGCTTAATAACCTCCCTTTTTGTATTCACATAGATAGTCTCTCTGGCCTGTCTTCTACACTGGCTCTACGTCACTCCCTACCAACTCTCCCTTAGTCTGTACAAGACAGCGGAGCAGTACAACGCGCCCACCTACTGCCCGTGATAGCAACTGGAGACATGAGCTGATCTTCTGTCTTCGGGGACCACCACTTCTATTAAGCTAATTTAAAATTTATTTTTTGCTTTTCACGTCATTACCGAATATGTTCCAACTATAATTTGTCATTACTTTATGACTTTTAAGGCCACTAGGAAATCCGAAATTGGAAAAAAACCAAGCTACATCGCAAACCAACTTACACTCGGAAAGCACCTTCTATGCTTTGTTTATCATTTATACTATCTACTTAGCACAAAATAAGCCCATGAGTCACTGCCCCCATTTTGTAATTCTGCCTTGTTATTTTGTGTAAATTCTGTCATACAGATAATCTAAGGATGCCCTGCTAAAGGGTGATGTGTCATTAAAGAATAAAACAATCTGCAATCAAGATGTATTTTTATTCAAGGAAAATGTATCTTGGTGGAAGAAGATTACCTTCAAAGTAAGAATCAATAGCCAGTTAAAAACTATTTTGCAGACCTGGAGGAATCTCATTTTCGAGATGGGTTTAAGGCACTGGAACAATGTTGGGTCACATTCATTAATCTACAAGGAGACTACAATGAAAAATATAAAAGCTTCAATGATGTTAGTACTTTTATCTCTATCCTGTACAAAAAACTTTGCAAACCACCCACATATATGCTGCTGTAAAAGGCACATAGAAAAAGACACACACACACACGCAACGTAAGGCTTTTTGAACACAGTCTTCATCAGAAAGACGCACATGCGCACACACACAAAATGGGAGATGTGTATGATAGAGGGGGATAGAAACTATTGGGTGTGGGGTAAAAACAAGGTATCTTAGGTTGAAACCTGGATATGTAATTTCAAATGTATAATGTACTCTACGGGGAACTCGTCTGTGTAGTTCCAAATTGTGTCACAGGATGGATTACCCTCTTGTTGGCCACACTGTGGTGGTGGAAATTCACCTGAATGGACAACTGGTTAATAGTCATACCAATATAAAAAGTTGTGCAGTGATTGCAGCATAGTTGCTAAAATTATATAGCCGCTTTCATAGGTGGCCCGGCCTTTGATTGGGCAAGATAAGGTTGTCAGAACTGGTATGGAAAGTGATAGGTGGATGGAATGGACAGGTCTTGCAATGCTATCTTCCACAGTGATCACATAATTAAACACAAAATTGTTTGTTACCCTTACATCAAAACTTTTTTAAACCAACGGCTTCAGTTATTATGTCTAACCAGCCACAAAATTCAAGAACTCATTCTGTGCTGTTAGTACTTCAATGAATGTCTACTGATAGTTTAAGTGGGAAAAAGTGCATACTAAGACATAATAGTCAGGTAAATGGTGACACAGGAAATATGAACATTTAAATTTGAGATTTAAATGTGATGTGAGTAGGCTGAGGTAAGCATAGAAAATGTGTAATTTAGACATACATTCAAGTTGAAAATAGCCAGTTATAAGAACTGCAAAAAATTACAGTAATAATCTTTCCATTCAACACAATACTAGGTTTTCAATATCATCATCTTTCTCCCATCACCAGAAACAAGCTGATCAAAGTCAAATGCAAAGTAATATGTAATATTAATGACAATCACCATTCTACTCTGGAGCAGCTGAAGTGGTGGCTGGGAGGGCGATTGATCTCCCATCCCTCTGGTTTCCTTCTTCTGCAACTGCCCAAGACAGTTCTTCCCTTCAACCGGTGACTGTAAACACATGCAGTTGTCACTGTGATTTCTAATGTGGTTGCTATTGAAATATCATCATAATAAAACTATGATGGAGATGCTTATCACTGTGGTGGCTGCAGTTCATTTTAAAGCAGAAACCAGCAAAGCATATAGATTCAATAAAGGATGTGGGATTACTACATCACTATAGTATTGTTGGAACAAAGAGTTTACCAGACAAGTGAGAAAGGGAATACAGTATAACACCACTTTTACATTCCCGGAATTAGTGGCTTAGTTCAAACAACTAGTAGTTTTTTCCATGTTTAATATTGTTAACATAACATGTTTTGAGAATTTATTCACAATTTTAGTGTTAATTTGTATGCAGGTATTTTTTGTGACTTTTTATAAACCAAGAGAATGATGGTTTGTGCATGTATGTTTTCAGGCACACTGGAGGGGGCACAATATGTTACATCAAAACAGCACCTACACTGAAAGATGCAGACCCCTGTGCATATGTCACAAAAATACTTAAGTTTATATTTGAACTTGAGAATGTGAATAAATTATTTAATATAATAGTGCAAAACATGGAAAAATACATAACCAGAGCAGTGTGACAGTATTCAAACAATGAATGACATAGTTGAAGGCTTACCAAAAACATAAATGATGATGAATAAAATTACATCATACCTTTTTACTTCTTATAGAAATTACGAGTTCCAGTTAAGCTTAGCACTAAGTAACAGTACAAAATCCAGATAAACTTGAGTACATAATGAAATTTCTGGCAAATATCTTGATGCATGAAACTTCTTGGCAGATTGAAACACTGTGTCAGAACCGGAATTCGAACCTGGGACCTTAGCCTTTTGCGGGAAAGTGCTCTACTGACTGAGCTATCCCAGCATGCTTCATGATCCATCCTCACAGCTTTACGTCCGTCAGTACCTCGCCTACTACTTTCCACCAGGAAGATTCATATCAACACACACTCTGCTGTCGAGAGAAAATATAATTCCGGATTTTGATGCCTACTGTGATTATCAAAATATAACTACAAAAATGAATGGTATCCTTTAAGCAGATTTTACCACTTAAAACATTATTTCTCGCATTTAACCATTACACACATTTTTTTTTCTTTTAAAAATGCATAAAAATGAGATTTTGCTATATACTATTATTCTAAATGCTTCCCAATTTTGGCAACTGAGGAACACGGCAAAAAACACACAATTTGACATAGCATACAGAAAATACCAAGGTATGGTCGTCTGTACTTACCCCTCCAGCCATTGTAATTGTTGCTCCAGAAACAAAGCCTAAGATATATTATACATACAATTATACTTCCTTTGAACATTGTCTTTAAACTGCACAGCACTTTTGGAACATTAGTGTCATTCTAGTGCCACAATGCACAGTTTACTCTGGGAAGTCATTTCTTTGTCAATTTGGACTGCCTGGTTAACGTTAACCAGTTATTGATAAATTGATATCATCTTATCTACAACCCAGTGGCTATTTTAAAGATAAATATATTTAAGTTTTGTAAATCGGAGTTGTTATTAAATCTAAGGTGAGACAGTTTGTTTTATATCCCACTTTTTGTTTTTTATATCGCCACTTTTGTGTCGCAGCCTTGACGCCGCTTTTGTGTCTCGTTTCCGTCGTAGGCCGAGTAGAAAGACCGACACAGGAATAAAGGATACACTCTTGTGCAGGTAGGAGGTGACCAGCCAGTGGGACAGCAGAAACTAGAAACACTAGAGTAAATTAGAACGAGATATATATTTCTTAGATACTTAGTAATACTTAACTTTTACATAGCTCAGTACTGCAGAATGCTGATACATAGTTGAGCTAGAGGCCTGCCTAGTGCCTATCCGATAGCCATGTCTTCACTGGTGCCTGTTTGATTCCGAAGTGTTATCTGGTTCCTATCTCAGTCCCAAGTGAACAATGTCGTTCAGTGGTGGCCACGAGCGGGATAGCAGCAGAGGGCGCTTGTGGCCACCACTGAACGACATTGTTCACTTGGGACTGAGATAGGAACCAGATAACACTTCAGAATTAAATAGGCACCAGTGAAGACATGGCTATCTGATAGGCACTAGGCAGGCCTCTAGCTCAACTATGTATCAGCATTCTGCAGTACTGAGCTATGTAAAGTTAAGTATTACTAAGTCTCTAAGAAATATATATCTCTTTCTAATTTACTCTAGTGTTTCTAGTTTCTGCTGCCCCTCTGGCTGGTCACCTCCTACCTGCACAAGCGTGCATCCTTTATTCCTGTGTCTGTCTTTTTACTCGGCCACCGACACCTACGACAGAAACGAGACACAAAAGCGGCGATGAGGCCGGGACACAAAAGTTTGGTTACTGATACAAGAAGAGTGGTAATGATGGTGGAGAAATGCAGCAGTCAAATTGTGCTAAGCAAAAACCAGAAGTGAAGTATACAGTAAATTAAACACTTTCAGAATTTTAAGTACAATTCTGGTCCACACAATAAACAATTCCTAAGCCACAACACACAAATTGCTTTCATTATGGATGTTACACACATTTCTATTCTGATACGGAGAGTTTTCTTTTTCCTTTATGCATAATTTTATTTTAGCTGATGACAGCAATAGCTATAATGTAATTGGCTGCAAATGGCAGTGTTATGGGGCAATACGTTAGTAGTATCCGAGTAAGTTAAAAATTAAGAGTCTGGTGGGAAGCATGCTTGGGTAGCCCATGCAATCACAGTGATCACTGTGTCTGGTGTGGTGGTCAGCACAAATGCCTAGTAAGGATGACTAACTCAGAATGAATACTGGTTTGGCACAAATTTTTAGATTTCCCAATTGATTTAATTCAATGCCCACTGGCAAGTAATGTTTGAAATTCAATAACACAACTATTATTAGATTTTTTAATGTTAATGTATAAAGCTGAACAGCAGTATACCATGGGCAGCTGATCACAAAGATAATACAGGATGAACCAGCCATGCCGCACACACTAAAATCCCCCAAGCATTCTACATAAAAGTCTAAAAAAAAAAAGCTTAAAAGCGCTGGATAGGTGAGGACCTGAGATATCAGGCTATAGCACACATCACTAGATGGAACTGTAAAAACCAGCTGCGCAAATAAAACTTAAAACAGAGTTAGCCATGGAGGCATCACTGTCTAAAACTGAGGGTAGCACATCTGATATATAAAAGACTGCCACAAGGAGGCTAAAAGTGGACAGTTCACCAGAAGGTGAACTACTTTCAGCATTGCTCCACACCAACAAACGGGCGGGGCCTCACGGCAGAGGAGATAGCCTTGGTTCAACCATGTATGCCCAATGCGGAGGCAGCTGAACACAACTGATTTTCGACATACAAACTGCAGTTACGATTTCCGCAGAGCCATGGATAGCTCGACTTCGCGAAGCTTATTCTGCAAACCCATGGTAGCCCACTCAGTGCTCCAAACCTCACGCACCTTCCGGTGCAACGCCAACTTGAGATCTGGTTCCATAACGCCAATGTCTAGTGGTGGTGGTGCTGTAGTGGCCTGCTTGGCCAACCAATTGATATGTTCATTCCCCGGTATGCTGATGAGACCCATGCTCCACACAAAAGACCACAGAACGGCCAGATCTTCCAAGATGGAAAAGAGTGTCCTGCATAGACTGCACTTACGGGGAGGGGGGGGGAGGGAAGCACTAGTCTATTGCCTGCAAGCTACTCGTGGAGTCACTACAGATGACAAATGACCCCCTGGAGATATTCTAGAGCCTTTAGAATGGCGACCAGCTCCGCCGAAAGGACATTACTCACACTGAGTAATAAATGCTGTTAGACACTGTCACCATAGAGATTGGCATACCCAGCATGACCATCTGCTAACAATTATGAAAGACTTTAATGTGCTATTCTCTAATTAAAAGAAGAAGGGCTTCAGACTAGGTGCAATTGTTAGAATCCTCAGGAAAAGTACTGTATCACACCTGTAAACAATTTTACAAAAGTAAACAAAATTGGCATTTCACAGGGTTGCATGTATGCAATGTATTAAAAATGTAAGATTAGTGTATTTTTATGAGAAAGTACTTATTTATTAATTAATTCATTAACATTCATATTGTCCTCTTCAAAGTAATCCCCCTCAGATACACTTGAGTCAATAATTCTTCCAAACTCAAAAGACTTCTCGGAAGCACTTTCTGATACAGCCTTAAGTACTTGCAATTTTTATTTCCTAAATTTCATAAGCTCATCAGTTTTGGGAATAGGAAAAAAGTCGCAATGGGACAACTCTGATGAATATGGTGGCCAAGAGATTTTTTTTTCTCCATTTGTAATAAAAAAATCTCTCACAATCAATGATCAATGAGCAGGTGTATTGGCATGATGCAAAAGCCATGAATTTTTTTCCAGAATTTCAGATGTTTTTCGTGTATTCATTCTCGCAAATTGCGCACATTGTCCAGGTAATACTACTTACTGACCATACGACCTTGAGACAGAAATTCATGATGCACTATGCCAAGATAAATAAAAATAAAAACATTGAGCACAACTTTAATGTTTGATTGAACTTTGTGTACATTTTTTTGTCTTGGCTCTCCGGGATACTTACATTGAGATGCTTGGGCTTTGGTTTCGACATTGTTACAATAAACCCAGGTTTTGTCACCTGTTATGACCCTTTTGAGCAAATCAGTACCATTACTGAAGTCATTTAAGAGCTCCTGAGCAATGCTAAAATGACGATTCTCCTAATCTGAACAAAAGTGAGACTTTTGGAACAAATTTCACTGACTCTTTTTAAGTAACTACAGCCCTCAGTAACAAGTTACAACTGAATGTAACTCAGGCTTCAATGTCACAAAGGACACCACCTTTAAACAACAAGTCACTGTGATGGTTGAGAAGCAACTGGGTGTGCTGGTGTAGTTAGCAGCTATGCGTGCTTGTTGCCATCGAATGGCCAAATTAATAATTTATATAGCTAACTTACATAACAGAAAGGTAGGTTTCTGAAGCCTCCACCTAATATTTTACATAAATCTGGCCATGTAGTGGAGGCATGACCGACAGTAAAATTGATAAATTACAAAATGAACTTTTTGAGCAGGGCCATAAAACAACCTTCG
This sequence comes from Locusta migratoria, assembly GCA_026315105.1. NCBI lineage: Eukaryota > Metazoa > Arthropoda > Insecta > Orthoptera > Acrididae > Locusta > Locusta migratoria. The sequence continues at coordinate 132,125,782 of CM048748.1, read as the reverse complement.
TACATACTTCAGACAAAACAGATGTGATATCAGGGAAGAAAATGTATCTCAGAATCTGCAATCCATCCCGGATGGTTTAAAGTTACTAAAGCAATGACTTAATGCCTTTGAAGAAACTTACCAAGTAGCTGCAACTGTTCATTAAGAAGTCCGTCATTTAAGGACAAATGTTTAAAAATTTCTAATTCTTCCCAAATATCAAGCCTCTGTCCCTTCTCCATGTGCAATTTCTATGTTTTCAATACTATTAGAAAAATTCTCTGAGATTAATAAGTGGTCTGCAAAAGAAGAATTAAGGGGATAGGAACCATTCTTCAGTTTCGTTGGTTTGGTTTGATGTTGAAAGGGACTAAACGACAAGGGTTATAAGCCCCTTGTTCCAATCCTAGAGAATACAAGAAAAGCACTAAAATGCTGTAAAATAGAATGTGTTAAAATTCATAAAACAAAGGAGTGAAAAGGTCAAGAAATAAAAGTGGCAAATAAAAAACAGATAAAAGTGGAAAGATTGTAAGAGAACGCCAGAGTATTTTGGATGGGTGATCACAGACCAAAAAATTAGTGCACCCGACCACTCTGTTACATGTTAGAACCGCCTGCCTAAAAGTGGTATGCAAGTATAGAACAGATAGAAAACAGACACTGCACTAACACTCAAGTGGATCTATACAACCCAGTCTCACAGGTAAAATTTAAAACAGCATCTGCCATAGAGGCCGAGTCAGCTAAATCAAGAGTCAAATCGTCAGGAAGGTTAAAATTCCGCCTCTGAGTTACTAAATTTGGACATTCCAGCAAGATGTGGCCGACTGTCAAACGCACACCACATCAACACTCAGGAGGATCCTCGCGATGGAGGAGTTTACAGTGCATAAGCCAAGTGTCGCCAATATGCAGCCGGCAGAGAACAATAGAGCCCCTGCAAGAGGTCCGCAGAGAGGTCTTCCACATGTTGGTTGTCTCCTTGATACACCTTAATTTATTGGGCATATGAAAGGTGCGCCATTTAGTACTCCACAAACCGAGAACTCTACAGCATAATGTTGACCGGAGATCAGCAGATGGGATGCCTATACTGAGGACAGGTTTGTGGGTGGCCTCTTTGGCCAGCCTGCCAGCCAGCTCATTGCTTTCTACCCTGACGTGACCGAGAGTCCAAAGGAATTCCACTGATTGCTCATGTTGGTATATGGCATAGATGGACTCCTATATGGCAACAACCAAAAGATTTCATGGGAAACACTGGTCGATGGACTGCAAACCGCTCCAGAAATCACTACAAATGACGACGGACTCCCCAGGGCGGGAACGGATATGTTGAAGTGCGCAATGGATGGCTACCAGCTGTGCAGTGGAGACACGTACAGCCATCTGGCAGGGAGCACAACTGATTGTGTCCTGTATGTGTACAGGCAAAATAGACACGACCATCTACCGTCGAGCCATCAGTGTACACTGCTGTAGAGCCCTGGAATCTGTCAATAATTGAGAGAAATTGGCAACGTAGGTTCTCAGTGTGAACTGAGGTTTTGGAGTACTGTGACAACTTCAGTCAAAGGTGAGGCCAACTTATACACCACGGTAGTGTACGCGACTGGAGTTGGAAGAGAGACGGTAGGGGAATAGACTCAAGTTTACCCGAAAGAGACCTAACGCGGACTCCAGCTGTCACACCCAATCGCGGCTGCCGTTGTGGTATGTCGAGTTCGCTAGACGACAAAGGAGCGGTTGTTCGGGTGGTTAGGTAAACCACAGATGGCAGCAGCGCAGTTCACCAGCAGTTGTTGCTGTCTGACATGCAGAGGAGGCACACTGGCCTCCACTGGGAGACTATTAACATGGCTTGTTCAAAAGGCTCCTGTTGCAAGCCTAACCCCACAGTGATGGATTGGGTCAAACATCCGTAGAGCTGAAGTTAATGCCGAGCCATAGGCAATGCTGCCGTAGTCAAGTCTAGACAGAACAAGTGCCTTATAACACTGCAGCAGTGTACTCCAGTCTGCACCCCAAGTGGTGTTATTAGGGCAAAGGAGTGCATTAAGGTGGTGCCAGCACTTCTGCTTGAGCTGTCGAATATGGGGAAGCCATGTCAGCCGGTCGTTTAACACTAGCCCCAAGAAACGATGCGTTTCCATTATGTTGAGTAGTTGGCCATGAAGGTAAAGCTCTGAACGTGGGTGAACTGTTTGGTGCCGACAAAAGAGTATAATGCATGTCTTGGCGACAGAACTGAAACCCGTGAGTGTGTGTTCCCGTGACTGCGTGTTGCGTATGGCTCCCAGCAGCTGGCGTTTAGCAACACGTGTACTCGAGGAGCCAAAATAAATGCAGAAGTTGTCAGCATAGAGGGAGGGAGATGCGGATGCCCCTACTGCTGCCGCTAGGCCATTAATAGCCACTAAAAACAGGGGCACAAATCAACACAGAGCCGTGGGGAACCCCGTTCTCCTGGACATGCGAAGAACTGTGAGAGGCACTGATCTGTACCCACAATGTGCACAGTGCTAAAAAATATTTGATAAAAATGGGGAGCGAGTCCCGAAGATCACATCCATGTAACGTATTAAGAATGTGGTGACGACAGGTCGTGTCATAGGCCTTAGACAAATAAAAAAGAAAGCTATCAAATGTTGAAAATGCTGTCCAAATGGCAGACTCAAGGTGGACAAGGTTGTCCAAGGCCGAGCGTCCTTTGCGGAAACCACCCTGACATGGAGACAGTAGACTGCGAGACTCAAGGAGCCTGCATAGCCGACGGCCCACCATTCACTCTAGCAATTTGAAAAGAGTATTTGTGAGACTGATGCATCTCAAGTTCACGCGAGTGTTTGCCCGGTTTGAGAACTGGAACAATGATACCCTCCCTCCATTGAGAGGGAAAGACACCATCACTCCAAATGCTGTTAAACACACCTAGAAGATGTTGCTTCGACTCCTCTAACAAGGGCTTTAACATCAGGTTGTGGATGCGGTCTGGCCCAGGGGCTGTGTCAGGGCAGTGAGTAAGCACACTAAGCAGTTACCATTCACTAAACGGAGCATTGTACAGCTCCACATGGTGAGCCAAGGAGAGCCTCTTTCACTCCTCCCACTTTTTCAGGGTGCGGAAGACTAGTGGATAATGCACAGATGCTGAACTCTGCCTGTGGATCTGTGCAGACTGCTCCATTCATGGAACTCCCAGGCACAAAAAGGACGCTGGTACCCGTAGATATGCCTGATCTTTGTACACACCTGGGATGGACAGGTATGTACGCCACTGATAGATACATACCTCTCCCAACACTCTTGCTTGCGTGTTCTACTCAATTGTCAGGCTCAGGCACAAATCCGTTTAAAAACAATGAGATTCTCCAAAGACTGGTGCCGTTTGTGACACAGCAGGGCATGCATGTGGTCTCTAATCAACTCAGCAATCTCTGGTGACCACCAGGGCACCGTCTTCCTTCGGGGTGATCCCGAAGAAATGGGGGGATAGCACACTCAGCCACAGAAATAATGGCCAAGGTAATGCCATCAACTACCACATCGATGTGAGGATGTGTTGGAGAACCAACAATGGCAGCAGAATTAAAAATGTACCAATTAGCTTTATTAAGCACCCATCAGGGCAAGTGTTCAGGGGACTGATGCTGGGGTAGTGACAAGAAGACTGTAAAGTGGTCACTACCACACAAGTCATCATGTACTCTTCAGTGGACAGAAGGGAAGAGGCTAGGGCTACATACTGATAGGTTGATGTCCAAGTAGGTACCGTGTGCCACACCAAAATGTGTGGGGGCACCATCATTTAAAAGGCAGAGGTCGAGTTGAGAGAGTAATGATTCGACGTCTCTACCACGGCCAGTAATCACAGTACCACCCCACAATCGGCTATGGGCATTGAAATCACCAAATACCAAGTAAGGTAGGGGTAGTTGGGCCATCAGAGCAGCCAGCACATGTTGGTGTACTTCTCTATCAGGAGGGAGACAGACGTTGCAGATGGCAATGTCCACTGTAGTCCTTACCCTGACAGCCACAACTTCCAAAGGCGTCTGGAGTTGAACAACTTCAATGTAGATGGAGCTAAGGACATAGGTGCATACTCCACCTGATGCCCTATCACAGTCTGCACGATTCCTATAGTAACCCCGATAGCCATGTAAGGCGGGGGGTATGCATCAGGAAAAACCAAGTTTCTTGTAGGGCAATGCAGAACACAAGTGAAGTGCTGAGAAGTTATCGTAGCTCATTTAAGCGGAGGAAAAACCACCGCAATTTCACTGGAGAATGTAATTGTTTTTTCTAAAGGCCACGAAGGGACAAAACACATCATTCCATAAGTTCACCTGCTGCCGGTGATGGTGAACCCACGGAATCTAGGACCACTGATTTGGAAGAGTGTGAGGGTGAGATCCTCAGGGTAGGCAAGGATCTCAACCTCATCTTCAGAAGCAGAAGATGTACATTGTGGCTTAAGAGCATCTTACTCTTCCTATTCTCTCACTGATCCTTAGGATTTAAGGGTTCTGAGGACTTCACTGAGGCAACTTCTGGGCCTGAAATAAACAGAAGCCCTACGACCGGTGGCATGGGGATCCATCAGCCGGTTGCTGGGGCCCTCCATGGCAGTTGTTTGAAGCCTCAGAAGGGAGTGCCCCAAGGGGTCTCTTCCTTAAAAAGAGGTGCTGGAGAAGGCTATTGCTTCTCCAGCTGGGAGGTGGGGACACATTCCCGATGGTGGGGGAGATATTTCTCCCACAGAAGTTTGTGGGGGAGCAGATGTGAAGAACAATCCCCAACTATTATGGGTGCAGAAGGAGTCTGACAGCTCTGGGGGCCCACAGTAGGTGACCAAGGTTTTGTTGCCATCATCCCTGAAGACAGCGGGGACGATGTAACTGCAGCAAATGATGATTTTAATGCTACAGGGTGAAGTCGCTCGTACTTTTTCCTGGCCTCAGTATATGAGAGTTTGTCCATTGTCTTGTATTCCATTATCTTCCTTTCTTTGTGGAGTACTGTGCAGTCCGGAGAACAGGGCGGTTAGTGTTGCCCACAGTTAACACAAATGGGTGGGGGAGTACACAGAACATCCGAAAAGCGCCTGATGTCGTGAACACCCCGCCGTGCGAGGTTGGCACGTAGTTCATGGTCAGATTGCAGAAGAAGATCACGATGAAAGATAATTCCCTGGGTTATGTTCAAACTCTTGTGAGGGGGTGATGGAGGCAGGATCATTTCCCAGCTTGTCACAGGTGAGAAGTGCCTTCGACTGTGCAGGAGATTATGCCTGTATGAGAATGGACCCACTCCTGATTTGGGACATACTTGCGAATTCTCCGCACCTATCCTCGAGAATCTCTATGAAGAATAGTGGCTTCATTTCCTTGGACTATTCCCCATCAGTTCTTGTACATACGACAAATATTGCTGAGTATGGCTCATCCCTTTCTCTAGCCCGTCAATCCTCCCATGGGGTACCTAGGGAAGGAAACTATTGGGGACATATTGTGTGGCGTTGAAGTCATCCCTTCCTCTCTTGGAGACAATGGTTGTACGTCCGCCAACATTTCTAAGTTTTACGGTGTTCCCACGAGCAGCTAGGGATCTAAACGTCCACCCAGGCAGAGCCCCGCTTGCCTGAGTACACCTTATACAACTGAGGTGCGGCAAGTTCCTCGGAGGTTGCTCGCTGGCGACTGTTCAACCTCGGCATGTAGCAAAAAATGTTCAAATGTTTGTAATGTCTATGGGACTTAACTTACGGGGTCATCAGGCCCTAAACTTACAAATTAATTATGAACCACTTATGAACTAGGACGGCACAAATATCCATGCCCAAAGGGGGATTCGAACCCCCGACCGTAGTGGGCATGCAGACCATGACTGGAGTACCTTAGTCCCCTCGGCCACCGCGGCTGGCGGGCATGTAGCACACCTTGAGACTGAGTTTTTTTTTAATAGAGGTTTGTACCGCCCTCACGAACCGGGTGATTAAGCGAAGATCCCCAGTCTCTGAAATGTACAATTGTTCCACCTGTGCGCCAAATGCTGGTCGTTAAAGCACACCAAGAGCTTATTGTATGGCGGATTGCAGGCGCGACGCAGTCCATAGCTCGGGACCCCAGGTTCGCCAAGAACGTACTAGGAAAATTAATGCTGAGCCCCTGAGGGAAACCGTTCCTCCTCAAGAAGTGTTGCTTACAACAAACTGAAAAAGATTGTCTTGTTTGTCCAATGTAAAAGACACAACATGTAGCACAGGAAAGCTTACAAACACCAGAATTTAGCAAAGGGTCAGTAATTTGCTTCAAATAGCAGAATACATTTCTTTTCAAATTATTATTCGTGGAAAAGACAATATTGCATTTGTATTTGTTCTGAAGCAATTTTTGAATCTGATAAGACAATGGATCTGGTGTACTCGTGAAAGAGCCCAGGGTCATGTCCGTTTTTCTAATCTTTGTTTTGAGGATTTCATCTACCAATAGAGCTTCGTAACCACATTTGACAGCTATAGTTTTGACGAGATTAACATCTCTGTTAAAGTTTTCTTTAGAAAGAGGAATAGATAGAGCTCTGTGGATCGCTGAGAAAAAGCAAGCATTTTTGTGAGAAGTAGGATGCACGGGGGAGGCGATAACAATCTAATCTGTTTCGGTCACTTTACAAAAAATATTGAAAGAAATCCTATCATCGATTATAAACAGTGTTACATCCAGAAAATTTAATTGACGATCGTCGTTTTCTCGTTCACAGATGAAATTGACATTTTCATGGAGATCCCTCAAGAAGACCATTATAGATGACCAATATTTCATCAACATACAATAAAATCTCATTTTTACATTCTCGGTTTTTACGTTTTCCCGCCATTTACACCATTTTTTTTGTTGGTCCCATCAAATTTCCTATGTTAATTCGCCCTCGTTTTTGCGTTAACATATTTACATTTTTCCCGCGTTTTACGCTTTTCGGAAGAATTTTTGTGAAGAAAAATGACGTAATGTACATAAATTGACACTAGCATGACTTTCCCCATAAAGTATAGCACTTGAAAATTATTCGCAGTCGAGTTTGACACTTTGCATTTATTCAAACGTATATTTCGCCTTTCGTTGATGACTTACGACAAGCCGATTTGTGACGATGTAGTTCCTCTTTCAACCAGCTTCTTTGTCATAGCGCTTGGCGCGAGAATAACGCTGATTTGTGGCAGTGCAGTTCCTCTTTCCGCTAACTTCTTTGCCAAAGCGGCTGGCATCTCCTCAATCAATCAGAACCAGGTGCTTTGTTGGCGTGAGAATAAAGAGTTGCATTGTTTTTGTGATACATATTTCTGATTAATAAAGAATGATATCTGTCAAAGTTGGGTATCATAATACCCACAGCCTCAAAAAAACGACAATAGTGAGAGGTGCCGATCCTATGCAAACATCACAAAAATACTTATGCATATTTTCGTACTCGAAAACGCGAATAAATTCTCTAATATCGTCGTGTGAAACATCTAAAAATACAAAAATAACGGAACTTTGAGTTTTACTACGTAAATAATTGCGTAATTCTGGAAAAAGGCAGTAATTTTGGGGATGTGTTACATAGCCTGGCAGCAGCGTCCAAACAATATTGAAGTGGTTCAGGTAATTTCGAAGATGTGTTACATAGCCTAGCAGTGGCGTCCTCGATTATAATGAATGAAATTACGTCAAAAAATTCTACTTCCCGTAAAATTATGTTTTATCTGGCGCTTAAAATAGGAAAAATTTGGATAACCTTTATTGTATAATAAACTTCCTGGCGAGTATTTAGAAGCCTATTATGTACATATATCACAAATAAACTACGAAAATGCAAGGCTCATGCAGTAAGCATTTTTTACCACTTAAAACATTATTTCCTGCATTTTACATTATCCTCCATTTTACACCATTTTACTTAAGTCCCTTGAAAAGCGTAAAAATGAGGTTCTAATGTATCTAGAATAGGACAAAATATCCAAATCTGTATCTGAAAATGATTGCAACATTTTTACTTCTAGTGAATTAATGAGGATGTCAGCCAGGATTCTGGCTAACGAATTACCCATGGGCAGACCATCATTTTGTTGGAACAAATGGCCATCAAATTTGAAATGGTTATATTTGCTATTTTGGTGATCAGATTCATAAAGTCTACAATTTCTTCATCAGTAATGTCTTTTTTAAACTATAATGGATTTTCTTCTGAAACCTTTAAGGGTCTTTTGGACAGGCACATTTATATAAAGATTTTTTTATATCTAAAGAAAACAATCTGGTAAAACGACCACATGTTATATCTTATTTTGCGAACCACAGTAGAACTTTTTAAACACAGAATAGCAACTTGAGAAAACAAAAGATCTTTTTCACCGTTCATGTAGAAATTTGGCAATTTTGTTATAAGCACTATTCTGGCTATTGTAAATTGGTCTGATTGGATGATCAGTTTTGTGCATGTTAAACTGTGCTCTCAATATGGGAGGTTGGAGGTTCTCTCATTAATATGAACCTCCTACCTCCCGAATTGAGAACATAGTTTAACTCACCCCCTTAGGTGCTTCTTCAAAGCTGATGGGTGTTATCCGCATCTACAGAAATCCAAGTGATTTTTTTTTTTTTGGGCAAAATTTTGGGGTGCGCGGATTACTCGAGGGTACGAATCGCTCGGGTATATATGGTATTTAAGTATGAAGCCTTGTTTGATCTGAATCTCCATACTTGACTATGCAATCACACATCTCTTCACTGGGCACCACTTTGGTGACTTACGTGTCCCAAGCCTATCCCAGTTCCTCGGGAATGGGGACCTACAGCTTTAAGTGGAATCTGAACCAGATGTCATTTCTGGCGACTTGTCACATAGTTGAGAAGTGAAGCATGGGTTAAAGTGGAGACTGAAAAAGTCCGAGGTCCGACCGGGTTTCGAACCTAGGACCCTTCAGTTTCCAGTGAAGTAATTTACCCCAAACCATCGGACCCGACAATAATTTTAGTAATCCTACCTATTAGAAGTCTTATTTTATTATGGAAAACAGACTAGCAGTTTTGGCAATTTAAACTGTCATCATCAAATCTTTCATTTCCGTATCAAAAGAAGCTTTCAAAAACATGATTGTTGGCTTGTGTCATCAAACAAAACTCATTGTAGTGATGTGAATGATCCCATTTGATGGCAGTTTAATTTGCTGATGCAGTCACCTGAATGAAGATTAGAAGTGATCCTAGCTGTTTTCCACAATAAATTAATTGAACAGATCCGCCCCCCCCCCCCCCCCCCAAAAAAAAAAAAGTATGACAAACTTTCCTGTGAAGTCTTGTATTTCCACAATTTCTACAAACTCCAATAATGATTTTCAAAAGACATGGTACATTTAATAAAACTGCAATGAATCTCTGAAGTTACTGTATCCTATTATATTGCTCCTATTTACTGATGTAAATACCAGGCTGAAGCTCATGCACAATGCACTGTTCTTGGACACTGAATTATTTGCTCTGGGCAATCTTTTTGCCTCTCATTGTACACTGTAACGTAAAAATACTGATTTTTTAAACCTGTATTTCTATCACATTATGAGACTATTGATTTCAGTCTACTTCAACTTACAGGTGGTTTTTGGTTTTCTTTTGTGGGAACGTCAGCAAGTCCTCGGACCTGCAGCATCTGAGCTGTCTTCAGGAAGTCTGACAACTGCTCCTGACCAATGTGTACTTCACCATTGTACATGAAGCGTAACAGTGATTCCATGTCCTTTTCCTTTACATCTCTTAATATGACAATAGGATGCTGACAAGGATTAGCCTGTAAAAAAAACCAAAGAGATGAAAATGAATTATATTGTGATAGAGTTTCTTTAGTCTCAAAATAATAAATTAATAATAATAAATTATGTAATGAAATGTATTTGAGCTGTCTTTTTGCTCTACAGTTTAAAGTGAAGTTCTTTTGAATTATCTAGATGGTCTGAGAAAAAGTAAGATATTTTAACTATGCCACAAATTACTCATTTTAACAACTGCTCAGCACCATTGTCTAATTTACATGAAACATGCTCTAAATACCACATCAAATGTGAAGTATTTGGGAACATTAATGTAGGTTTGAGGATCAAATTTTACTCCACATGGAGTTGTTATAATTTTTGAACTCCCCTGACAACATTGTACATACCATACATGACCAGTTCCCCATTAGCAATTAGAGAGAAGGAACTAATCCCATGTGGTGCAAAACTCGTGTCAAAACACGGCAAGAAGAAATGAAAAGAGAAGAAAAATTCAAATTTCAAGAATACAATATCATCCATCTGAAAAATAGAATTCCTAAATTCATCATGGACGTCAGTACGAGAGGCTTAAATCGATTCCACAATGGAACTCCAATTAGAAATCTGGGCAAAAATCAAAAAAGTTTCCTGTAATACGTGAAGTGGATAGACGCATCAATACTTTCACTGTACAATTGTTGATAGTGAAGTTAAAAATGATATTGGCACAAAAGCAGACATTACAAAAAAACAATTTTCCAAAATTCTTTCTTCAAAGAAGGTAAAATAAATACCCCGGATTTTGAACCAAGAACAGTTACCAACATGTGCAATTTAGAAGTAGACCACTCCCTCAATTCTGTGAATGCAACTTATGTTAAATAAGCAAGTCTTCTGGCCCAGAATGTGTATCAGACCTACTCCTTTGGGTGTATGCCATTTATTAGTTCCATACTTAGTGGTCTTTTATATCCTCTCACTTATGAAATATTCATACTAGGAAAACTACACTTGTAAAACCAGCATTTAAGAAAGGAATTACTAGCAACCCACTAGACCTCTATCTCTCATACAGATTTCCAGTAGGAATTTTGAATGTGTACTGTTAGAAATTTATGAATTACCTAGCAAAAACAATATATTGACACAGGATCACCAGAGATTTAAGAGGAAAAAATCTTTGTTGTGCATTACAACTAGTTCATGTAGTAGTAAGTGATATAATCAAGGGATCTCATTGATTCTAACTCTCTCAATTTAGGCTTTTGACACTGCTTCCTACAAGTCACTTCTAATCAAATGTCATGCCTATGGAAAAACTTAACAGTTAGGCAATTACATTATTTCCTGTCACACAAAGGGCAGTTTATAGTAATAGACAAAATCGTTGAATAAAACAGAAATGATATATGGCATTACCGAAAGAAACTTTCACACCCCATACTATTGGTAAGCTAAATAAACGCCTTAGCAGACAATCTATTGCTCTTACGTTGTTTGCATTTGATCCTGTCATTCACCATCTTGTAAAGTTATCAAATCAAACCCAATTGCAAAATTATAAAAAATAGACGAAGATTACTCACCAGGCGAAGGAGCACAGGTGTGACAGCATCACAAATAAATAAATGAATACACACACACACACACACACACACACACACACACACACACACACACACACACAATCGCAAGCTTTCGCAACCCAGTTGCGTCTTCAGGCAGTAGGGAAGGAGAGGGAAAAGGAAATGATGAGGGTTTTAAGGAAGGGGGTAAGGAGCCATTCCAATCCCGGGAGAGGAAAGACTTACCTTGGGGGAAAAAAATGGAGGGTAAACAAATGCACACATGCCCACACATTCACACAGACACAAGTACAACTAGGCCAAAATTATTTAGACAAGTGGCAGTTGACTTTAAAAAATGACAAATATGAAGTTATTCATATGGCTACTAATTGGAAACCCTTAAATTTTGATTACAAGATACTTGCACAAAACACAAAAGAGAGAGAATCCAAAAGTAACAATCGGTGAACAGTATGTCACAAATAATTGACTCGAATGATGTTTCGCCATTGCAGCACTGTCTACCACCTCATGGGGAACATACTGTGACACACAAACGCTGCTCTAAGTCTTACACTTTACAGCACTGTAAGTGAAGATCTTGGACAAATGAAACTTTGCACAAGATGATGGCCAAAACTGCTCACTATTTATCACATAAAGCAATGAATCATTGTGCATGCCAGTTACTGGAGCACTATAGACAAGATGGTGACAGTTTGTTTTCCCACATTGTCATGGGAGATGAGACGGGGCTAGTGTACACCAATGCAGAAAACAAAAGTCAACACATTCAGATTCACCCAAAATGCAAAAATCACAAAATCAGTGTTCTGGGACAAATAAGTGCCCTTTTTATTGAATTCAAAGATCATGGGATAACCATAAAAGCTGACGTGCACTTTGAAATACGCACCAAACTGAGTTGTGCAACCCAAAATCAACACTGCAGGAAAGTGTTGTCTGGCATCATAATCAGAATCACCATCATCCTGCATAACAATGCGAGCCGCTGTCTATAGTGCATTTAAAATTACTTGCGACTTCTGACAGGTTGGTGTTGAGTGGCTGGAGGGGAGCGTGGTTGTCAACACGTGCTTTGCATGCCAGCAGGCAGCTAGACTGACGCCATGCTTACCTAACAGTGAGGCCACGACCGGAGCTAGCTGCCCGGGGAAACTTTCTTTGCCGGTAGACACATAATAATGCAGGAAAGAGAAAGTAAAATAATGAGAATAATGAACACTGCAGTTGTAACAATGTATATTTTTATACATACAGTTATAGTGTAAGTGGAGCAATGCCAGGGAAAGAACCATCACTGTCATCTTCCTTGGCCTTTGAAATGGTATTGGAGTTGATGGAAATAATCTTCTCAATTTGTTCTTCGAGTAATCCTTCACGAGTCAATGTTTCCTCTACAATCTTTTTTGTATGGCCGACAACACGAGACCAGTCATGTGAGGTAACATTTGTGATGGCTTCTTTTGTCAGCAATTCAATTTCACTGAGCATAAACTTTTTGTTTTTTGCCACATTACCTTTCACCTGGGCCCATGTACTCTCCATTGGATTTAAGTGAGAATGATATAAAGGAAGTTGAATCACATTATGTGCTTTGTTTTTAGGTAATTTGTTGGTCTGGTAGCGTGGAGATTTTGCCTTGCACATAGCTACAAGTTCCATTAACTTCACCTTATTCTTATCCGCTTCTACTTCATCCAAAGGAACATTTCCTTCCACCCAGAGCAAAATACCTGCTTTTTTTCCACTGCATAGTAGGAGCTTTGTCCAGCACAACTGAGTCATACAGTGTATTATCCATACCTATTGTGGAATTCGGCAGAAAATTGTGCAGCAGGACATCAGCAATCCAGTCTGTGAAAACTTTGACATTCCTATCCTGATGATAGTCACCTTGCTTCCTGGAACCGAACAGCAGGAAACAGTTTGGAATGAAGCAACGAGCAGAGCCAGCGTGAAGGATAATTATCTTGCCACCCTTTCCTATTGGTGGTTTCATTGTACATTCTGCTTTGCAATCGGTCCACCTTTCTGTTAACGTGTGCCACGCATAACCCACGTCTCATAGAGCAACACAATGTCTTCAAACAAAACTCTCCTCACGGCATGCAGATACCAGCCTCTCCAGACCACTGTTTCATCTCTCTCCGTTATAAGAAGAAAACTTTTCATGCTCACGAAGATAGTTTGGAAGCGACGACCTAATCCCATTTAACAACTCTGCCTCTTTAAAAGGGAAATGAAGTTTAGTTAAAGTAGGGTAGTCCTTACGTTGGTAATATGCTTACACATGTCTGCATATTGCATCTTGCAGGAATGCGTCCATCTTTGTTACCCGGCTTTTGTAATTTCTTTTCTTGCCTGGAGTTTCCGATAATGAATGAGCTGAATTGCCTCGTCACTCAGGTATTCTTTTCTTTCCTTCTCTTTCCCAATTCTCAGCACTGTAGATCAGTGGATGTGAAGCACAGCAGCTGTTCTGTCCACCACTCTTGTAAAGTCTAAAAGAGGCCCACCACTATTATACTCGAGTTCAAAGGGAAGGGAAGGAAAGGGAAGATTTGGATTTAACATCCCATCGACAGCTTGGTCATTAGATATGCAAGTAATGCTCGGAGTTTTGGATAAGGATGGGGAAGGAAATCAGCCGTGCCCTTTGAAAGGAGCCATTCCGGCATTTGATTTAGGGAAATAACAGAAAACCTAAATCTCAATGGCCGGAGGTGGATTTGAACCACCATCCTCCCAAATGAGAGTCCAGTGCATTACCACTGCGTCACCTAACTCTGTCGAGTTCAAAACAATTGGGCATTGAACACACTAATTCTCAGACTTATCCATGAATCAAAATTCCTCTTCCAACTCTCTATACCTTTGCAACTAGTGACTGTGTCCTTGGACGGCATCTTTTATTGCAAACTTCCTGCTCACACATGCCGCAATGTTGTTGTTAATACAACGCAAGTACAAACACCCGTGCAAAACAGCTGACAGCTGCAAAACACTTAAACAACAACAAAGTATCACTTGTCAAGTGACAGTTTATGAACATATGATCCAGCTAGCATGCAACAGCACAAGGTAACTGTTTATGAACGGACTGGCAATAGTGGTGCCTTACCAGCCAAACCGGTAGTGGAGGCATGGGGACAAACTGCTCACCATTGGCGTCTCGCCACCCCTGGCAAGCCAAACATCAAAAGTCGCAAGTTTAAATGCACTATAAACCAAAGAAATTTTTCAAAAATTTTATGGGGAACTAATTGACCACCCTCCATACAGCTCCGTTTTTTCACCAAGAGACTATTTCCTCCATCTACTTCTGCAACGATAACCTGGGACAGAGATTTAAAACCTAACAATGAACTCGAGTTATCAATTGGTTCAGGTCCAGGCCAATTGACTTCAATGCCGAGGGTAAAAGAAGCTGGTGCAGTGTTACAGAAAGTGTACAGATATGAACGGTGATTATGTGAAAAAGTGAATTAGATATTTAGTCGCATATTACTGTTAATATAAACCTTCTACCAAGAACAACATTTTTATTATGCCAAACGGACCTTAATTTTGGCATATGCCTCATAATACCTACGGACTGCAATTATGAACAACATTGATTGGACACTCGCATAAATAAAACTGTATGGTTGGTGAAACAAAGATTGTTTTACTGAGAGACCACTTAGAGACTAGGACAAATTCACTAAAAAGAGTGTCTAAACTGCACTATACTCGTCCACACACTGTGAAAACTGCTGCACAATCTAGGCTCCTTATCAGGTAACGTGGGATGAGGACATTAACAAAGCCCAAAGAGAGGCAGGTCATCCTATATTTTTATATTGAACAAAGATTGTCGCGGAAATGATAGACGCATTGGGAAGCAAATAATCTAAACAAAACAATTTTTTTACAGTATGGTCATTTTATGAAACTATTATCACCATTTTTATCCTCAGAATGTGAAAATATCTTCTTGCGGACCTATGGAGTAGACCAACTATCCATAGCAGCCAAAAATCTATGACACATTAAAAACAAATTGATTGTTATCAGAATCAAGATCGTTTTCACAATAATTCACTTTATGAACTGATCTGCGGTAGTAATAACACTATGTTAGTCATTTTGACACTTGCATCATATTAAACAAATTTTTAACTTGCCATACATTAAAACGCAAATTTCATAACATTTCAGTGCAGTATCCAAACAAAGAGAGATGGTTATAAAGATACAAATGATATGTAACATTCACATATTTAAACTTTACTATAAACATTTTTGTCTAGGATCTAATACGAATAAATTCTTTGGGGAGCCCAGCCCTGAAAGTGTGTCAAAATTGTCCAAGTGAGAAACATAGAAATGTCATAACCACTCTGCAGTATTTAATAGATTGCCCTGTGATTTATTAATCACTAGTTGGTAAATGTAGCGTTGCTGCAGCAAAAGAAATAAATCTGCAAGTAACATTTGAAATTTGAAAGTGTTATCTTGTTTAGTTACAAATGATATAACTATTCATTTTATAGTTGATAAGAAACAGTTACTGAAATACAAAGATATGCAAAGGACAAGTATAAAAGACAATCATTTATTTCTGTTGACTTCATTATTTAAGTATTGCCCCTCTCTCTGTTCATCTCCTTTCACCTGTGTCACCATCTCCCCTTGCTCATTCTCCTCCTCCCCCTTCTCTCTGGCCGCCTCGTCCCTCAGCTCCTCCTCCACCTACTCTGCTCCCTACTGTGACCGTCTTATCAGTACTCACCAATAAGAATTGGGCAATACATTACTCAGAATAGTAAAAGGTTTGTGGCTCGTTGTCTCTGTTTATGCTACCCAAACTGTTTAAATAAGATCAATAATTAATCTATAGTTTAGCCAGTCTATCAATCTGCAGATGATGATGTGAAAAATATATTTAAACAAACATAAGATAAAGCTCTGAATAACCAACAAAATGGACTAAGATAATGTTCCGAAGAGATTCACTCACGAAGTAACTTTTTTATAAATGGAGTTTATTATTCTTTTTGAACATGAAAATGTAGAGGCGGTCCCACTTTATACATCAGAAAATAACAGAATATTTCCCCAACTACTGTTCATGAAAGGCGCAGTAAGTATCACACACACACACACACACACACACACACACTACAGTATACGTTCTAAATTATCACTGGTAAATTAATGAAGTCCATCGACCATTGCAGTTATACATTAATCCACGATTAATTACAGTATTTGTTATAAAACATAGTTTGTCATCAACCTAGTACATGATTTCTGAAGGAAAGGGAAACCTACGTTTTTAGCGTTTGTCGATTTGGAGAAAGCTTTTGACTATGTTGACTGGAATACACTCTTCCAAACTCTGAAGGTAACAGGGGGTAAGATATACAGAACAAAGTTACATTCAACCTATACAAAAACCAGACAGTGGTTATTAAAGGCTAAGGGCAAGAAAGGGACACGGAGGTTGGGAAGGGAGTGAGACAGGGTTGTAGCCTTCCCCCAATGTTGTTCAATCTGTACATTGAGCAAGCAGTGAAGGAATGAAAGGAGAAATTTGAAGAGGGCAGTAAAGTTCAAGGAGAAATAAAAAGTTTGCGGTTTGCCGATGACATAGTAATTGTGCCAGAGACCGCAAAAGATCTGGAAGAGGAATTGAATGGAATGGATAGTGTCTTGAAAGGAAGATATAAGATGAACATTAACAAGAGTGAAACAAAGGTAATGGAATGCAATGTCAGAAAATCAGGCAATGCTGAAGGAATTAGATTAGGTAATGAGACAATAAAAGTAGTAGATAAATTTTGCTATTTGGGTAGCAAGATAACTCCTGATGGCCGAAGTAAAGAAGATATAAAATGCAGAATGGCTTTGGGAAGAAAAGCGTTTCTAAAGAAGCGAAACTTGTTAACATCCAATGTTAATTTAAATGTTAGGAAGTCCTTTCAAGAAGCATTTGTCTTGAGTGTAGCATTGTATGGGAGTGAAACGTGGATGAAAAGGAGTTCAGACAAAAAGATGTTAGAAGCGTTCGAAATGTGGTCCTACAGACCAAGGTTGAAAATTAGATGGGTAGATCATGTAAATAATGAGGTGTTAAAACCGAATCGGGGAGAAAAGGAATTTTGGCATATCCTGACTAATAGAAGGGATAGATTGGTTGGACACATCCTGAGACATCAAGGAATTGTCAACTTAGTGTTAGAAGGAAGTGTGTGGGGGGTAAAAATCGTAGAGGGAGACCGAGGGATGAATACAATAAGCAGATTCAAAAGGATGCAGGTTGCCGAACGTATTCTCAAATGAAGAGACTTGCACAGGACAGGGTAGTGTGGAGAGCTGCATCAAACCAGTCTGCGGACTGAAGACTACAACAACAACAACAACAACAACAACAACAACAGTTAGCAAGGAATCTTTTTGCTTTAATCATTATGACGCAGCTGTCAGCGTGACAAAGTACGTATAACAGTTTGAAATTATATTTAAAGTTTGTTGCAAGTTGCTAAGTGCTGTCATTCTCATTCGGATACAGTTTTGTCACACAATGTGGCAGATTATTATTATTATTTAGTACTCCTGTTGTTTATGTCGTTATATCGCCTGAACAAGGTGGTGTATGTGGATCTTACCCCAATGGCAACTCTTACCTCATGGTAAGAGATATGTGTACCAAATTTGGTTGAAATTGGTCCAGGGATATAGGAGGAAGTGTGCAACATTGTCATGTGATGAAACAGTTTTTGTAGCATCTCATTGTTTATGAGAACATCTCTCGTGACTGTGTTATGTTTCTTACACTTACGGTAACACTCTTCATAGTTTGGACGTCACATGTGCAAAATTTTATTAGAAGATCTGTATGCAATACGTACACACAAACTAACAGATGGACACACTGCTTTATATATAAAGATAGACTGAAGGCCATTATGGCCTATCCAAGTCTGTAATTGTAAGATGCCTTAGAAAGTAATGAGTATCACTATCCACTTACGCAACAGAATTCACAGTTCAGTTCCTTATGTATAAAAATAAGTTTTTACTTTCAAAAGTTAAATTTATGATGGACAACAGGGATTTTCTTTTTCAATTTATTCCTTGCTAGCAATACTGTGGAACTACAGTCCAGCAACAAAATGTTATCTATAAAAAGAACAAACCTGTACACTTTACTCCAAAGTTTTACCATTTGAAGGGCCCCACCTCCCCTCTTTTAGCCAAATTATTCAACCAATTTCAATGTTCAAATGTTTCTCAAGCTTAAGGGACTTAACTGTAGGGTCATCGGTCCCTAAACTTACAAACTACTTATGAACTACGTTATACTAAAGGCGACACAAACGGCCATGCCCACGGGGCGATTCAAAATCCCGACAGGAGCGGCTCGCGCATCATAGTGTAGCGCCTCAATGCACTTTGCCACGGCCAACCAATTTCAAGTACATACTCTGGTACACTGCTAACTGCAAAAAATCTGTAGTACTGTATGTTCAGGAAGCATTCGAAGCAAAATCTTAACGGAAATACCAGAGGTACCCAATACCACCTGTCTGCTTTGACCTATGGGTGGAAACCTTCGACCATAGATACTGGTAGACTGGACATGGCATCGTATTCATGGCACCAACATCTCTGCTGGTAAACCATTGCTTTGCCAACAGTCACGTGGTAGTTTACAGCTGTGGTACAGCTTTGCCTAGGATTATACAAAGCTTTTTGAAAAAGCAAGTAACATTAAATTCTAAGTGAAAGTACTATTAGTTTAAAATTACGTCATATCTTGAAAACTGTCGACTTGTTTATTATATCCGGCTATTGTTTGCCAACAACCACGTGGTCATATGTTTGGACCACACCATATGTATAGCCGCTCTGCTGTTTGTCCGGTCTGTTAGTATCTATGGTCGAAGGTGGAAACATACTAAACGGAAAAAAATATTGAAAATATTCAGAAAGAATATAAAACTGTCCATTAGACACTAAAAAACTCTCCCTCACTACAGTGCTCTACCAAGAAGTTGCAATTAAAACAATAGAAGTTTCAAGTAATTAATATTTTTTAATAAATTTGCTTTATATGTAAGGACCGCCTTGAGCAAATTTCTCCCATACATGTTTCGCTGGCTTTGCAGCGATCACTGATCAGTGATGTTTTGAGTGTGGAAGAATTACAAACATAACTACATGTGGTATTAAGACAATACGAATTAAAACATCGCACTGATGATGATGCAACACCAGCGAAACATGTATGGGAGAAATCAAAAACATTTGTGTTTCTCAAGGCGGACCTTACATATAAAGCAAATTTATTTTGTAAGCAAACACGGAGATTGAAGAGCTTTTCAAACCTCAAGATAAATATTTTTTAAGTAAGTTACAGTACTTGGTAAGTGAGAGGTGAATGTAAAATGATCAGATTCTATTGTAGAAAGAAATGACAGTCTTAACAACAGAAAAATTCTATTACAGACAATGTTTTGACTTATGCAATACATGAAGTTGATGTCAATGGTCACAGCTGAAGTGTGGTATCCCATGCTTCAGTTGACTCGAACTGACCAGTATTAGGATGGCTGTGACGCTTGATAAATATACCCAGGGGCCATCCTCTACCCGCCACCTCCCACATGTCTCCCGTTAACCCGTTAAGAAAAGGGAATACGATTCAGAAACGTGGCTTTTTGTAAGATTATTTTAGAAACAGAACAAAGTTTTTAGCATGTCAAAACTGCATAATTTTTTCATTGCTACTTAAAAGCCAACATGTATAGCCTATTCCAAACCCCAAAATATTAGAAATACAATACTCTGCACCTGAATGTCTTACCATTCGCCCACCTCCCCCCACCCCTCCTAAAAAAAAAAAACACTAACTTACTGTTGCCATTGTCACAAAAATCAACTTTGAAACTGACAAATTCCTAACAATTTAGCTTCAGATAAGAGCAAATTTCACTTAATGTTCTAGGAAACATTTTACACAGAGAAATGTTATATGAGTAAAGTACAAACAGGTCAAAATATATGGTCATCAACTGCACACTATAGACTATATGCATCAGCAACTAACAGAAATTGTTTAAGAAATATCACCATCAAAATTATGTCTTTTGATGCTATAGGTTCAAATGTTTGTAGAGCTTATGGGACTTAACGATGCAATAGGTAAGTCAACTGAATCACAGGTTACCACCCATCCCCGACTTTGGCGTGTGACTCTAAACATTCATCATTTTTCTGTTACGTAAATGATCAATCCCCGAGTTTAAATTAAGAAAACAAATCACTTGAAACAACATATTGACAACTGCTTGGATGAACATTGTGGCAAAGGAAAGTTTTATTTTATGAGTACTGTTTTAAGATGTTGCTTTCCATGTCAATGTTTTCTTTAATTTAGTAGGCCTATGTCTTTGCCCACAACTCCATAGGCCAAAGCAGACAGGTGGTATCAAGTCGTTCAGTATTGTCCAACAGGCCTTTGTAAGATTTGAATAGATACAGAACTGGTATTTCAAATATACTTCACAAATTAAACATAGCCCATCTCATCCGAAATGGCTGACGTAACTAAATTATATGAGAACAGTTGTAATAGTCATAGCACTTAACAATGTCTTTTGAACCTATGTGGATGGTCACATACTTAAATAATAAATGGAGGACAGGCACTTCTCTACAATTTGTCTCGAACTATGAAAACACACTATATAAAACACACACACACACACACACACACACACACACACACACACAATGTTGACATTTTAACTCATAGGGTATGACGTTATGTAAAGTGAGTATAGTATTACATGCTACAAGAATCTCACCTTCAACAATCTTCTAAAATAAGGGCTGCAAGCAGATAGAACCACTTTGTGTGCTGTGAAGGAACATCCATCACATGCCAGAGTAACATCAACAAAATCCTCTTCATCTCTAAGGTGTCTGAACGATGAAATAATACTGGCATGAAAGTCATTCCAACGCAGACTATACTGCTGTTCAGGATCTTGTACTTCACCCATTTGTCTGATATTATATCCCACTACAGCATCAGGTCCGGATCCTTTTGGGAGCTGTGTTCTATGCTGCTACTGTTGTCCAGCTAGCAGCTGCTTTATTTTTCTGCACTCCGGGCTCAAGTCATTGAACATTCCTACGAATTCGTTCCCATTTAGTTGA
The DNA here is from genome assembly GCA_026315105.1 of Locusta migratoria. Classification (NCBI taxonomy): domain Eukaryota; kingdom Metazoa; phylum Arthropoda; class Insecta; order Orthoptera; family Acrididae; genus Locusta; species Locusta migratoria. The sequence continues at coordinate 132,104,203 of CM048748.1, read as the reverse complement.
AGTAGACCTCTGAAATCATTTAAAAAAATCTGTATCAACTGCTATGTCTACAATTTTACTGCAAGGAGCAAGCAAATACACGAATTATAGATACAGTTTGTATGTAACTTGTCCAATTGTTTCCAATGCATTCTGCGTGAAATGAAGCATTGATTTATTAACAGAACAGACAATTGCATGTGTGTAAAGACTGACATGAACTTAGCTTCCAATCCAAGTTTTAAACTAAAATAAGCAAGAGCAAGCAAACGCGAGTAATAAATATTTACGACTTTATTTATTATTTAGCATTATTGGAGTTAAGAACGTCACAGTTGTGCCGGGAAAAGTTTGCCGCACACAGACTAGATGACAAAATTCTGGTATCAGTAACATGATACTTAAAAGAAACTTTTGTTTCGGAAAACTGGAGAAAAATTGGTTTTATCACGGTCATTTTACTTAAAAATGTGACAAATCAATGACGTAAAAATCGAAATGACGCAAAATTTTGCTTAACAACAACAAACACGACATCACTGACAACACAAATCTTGACGTAAAATCAAGTACAATACTGATTTTAATCCAATATTAATCATCTGTGTTAACGTCGCTATCATATTCCTAGTCGATTAACACTTCTAACCTCCAAATATTTATCACTGTACCACAATCTCTGTATGACATTCGCTGTTTCGTAATAATTCACAATATTTCGATAAACTGGAAGAGGAAACCACAATATTTGATAGCAAAAGCACTGAGGTTTGCGTAAATTTCTAAAATACACTTCCAGCAGACAGCTGTCAACCTCAGAACACACATACATAACACTGTTGTAAACAGCCAATTACTCGAAATGTCAATGGAAATATCCTGCACAGAACACTTTCTGCATCATAAAACAAGTAAACTGTAAGGTTACTGACACAATTTTCACTTTCGTTTCACAAAATATCTAAAATCTTCTGTTGCTGTCTGCTCTCCGTCTGCGATGCATCGCTGTTCACATTTACTGCAGCTGTTATTTTAAAAATATACGAAAATAACCACGAAATAACACTGTATGATGTGTAAAATAACTAATATAATGAAAAACTACCGCTTTTGTAGCATATTTCAGCCTTTTTCCGCACAAAAATCGGAGCACACAGACCTTCTCCCCAGACACGACCTTCCAAGTACGACGCCTACTAGCTTATGACCCGGTAGGTTCACTTAGCCATCATGGCTGCAAAGAAAACTTCAAAGCGCACAAAAAAAGCGGCCATGTTCACGAACATGAATTGCGCCTCCCCGCTCTAAAAATAAACCACACTGAGATTTGAGGCCACCACACACTACAAAAACAACACGAGCGCATCCTAAAACACGTTATTCCCACCTGATCCGAGGCGAATACAACACTGGCACGAACCCGTAGTGTCTCCGCGCTTTTGCGCACGACTGCTCCTCCTGCCAAGCCGATTGATGCCCAATACGCTTAACCCCCGCGGCGGCCGGAGCCGAACGCGAAATATAGCGAATTAAGATCAATGTTCATGCAATATATGAGTGTAATTTCGTCGCCCAATTAAATTAGTCATCAAATTTTGCTGTCCAGAAAATTGGTTCATGCATTCTACCGTTTCTGAAACTACAGTTTAGCAGTATATTGTTAATGTGCAGAAGTGAGTTCATTATGTCTTATTAACATGTAAAAATATTTTATTTCATTATTGTTTTCTAACTTTACTTTCGTTTTAAGTAGGCCGCTCCTTTAACAAAAATACTACTTTTTGTTCCCTGGTTTCTTACCGATTGATTAATTGTTATAATAAAAAATTGAACATACTTACTTTTAATGAAATAAACAAAACGCCATTTATTGTTTTAACTTTCAATCCAAATAATAACTAGTACTAGCGTTACAATTGTTAATCTGTTGTGATACCATTGTTACTAGTGTAAACTGGCAATTTTAAAGCAACAATTACGTATTTCAATACTGGAACAAAACTGATGAAATTAAATACTACGTCGTGTGTTATACTTCGAGCTCACTTCAAGGCTGAAACTAGAGGAATCATTATTTTGCTTTCTTGAATCGAATACGAACTAGCAAGTCATGATTGTTGACTTCAATTTCAATTGAACTTCTTTTTCAATCTCACTATGAAACAATGGTAGGTTTACTTGCAATCACTGTAATTATTGCTTACTGTGGATTTTCTGTATCAAACATCAGATAGTTCACAGGTTTTATACTCATTCTACGAAATAGAAAAAAAAATATTAATAAAAATTGGCAATTTTCATTTTTTCATTTACTTTTTCCACTAAAATTACTTTGAAAAGGCACAACTTCAAGATTAAATTAGAATGATACTTTTTCCATAGATCATGAATAGGACACTTCATAAAGATGCGGAATGTGTCAGGTTAATAAAAGTACCTATACAAGATATTACATTACACAAAATATTACATGACATTTTTATTATTTACTAATTTATATCTAAAATCTCATCCAACGAGTAGAATGAGTTGTCATTTAGAAATTCTTTTAATTTATTTTTAAATGCAAGTTTGCTATCTGTCAGGTAATTCACCCCTTTCTGTCTCAAAGTCAGATTCAACCCTGCATAGAGGAGGTCATCCTTTCTCCTGGTGTTATAGCTATGCAGTATGCACACTGCTGTTAGTTTTGAAATGGGTTGTATTATTAACAACTAATTTCATAACGTGAATAAATATACTGTGAAGTTACTGTGTGGATACCTAAATCCTGAAGTAGATATTTGCAGGATGATCTTGACTGAGCTTCAGCAATTATTCTGATTACACGCTTTTGTGCAATAAATACTTTTTACTCAATGATAAATTACCCCAGAATATTATGCCATACGAAAGCACTGAATGAAAATAGGCATAGTAAGCTACTAAGATTGTTGTCACCACAATATGCAATAACCCTGATAGAATATATAGCTGAACTCAAACGTTTCAGTATACCATCAATGTGTCGCTTCCAGTTCAATCTCTCATCAATGTGTACACCTAAAAATTTTGAAAATCTACCTTAGCTACAGACTTCTGTTCAAAGTCTATATTTATTATTGGAGAAGTCCCATTTATTGTATGGAACGGTATATACTGTTTTTTCAAAATTTTATGAGAGTGGTTGCTGATAACCACTTAATTTAAAAAGAAATGTTATTTACAATTAAATGGCTTAGTTCTCGTTTTTTTTAATGATATACTTTTATCATCAGCAAAAATAACTAACTTTACATCTTCATCAATGTAGAATGGCAAGTCATTAATGCATATCTGGAACAGTAAAGGAACTAAGACCGAACCCTGCAGAACCACATTCTTGATAGCCCCACCCCCACGCGGAATCAGCTGATGTTTTGACATTACATGAACCACTTATTTCAACTTTCTGCATTCTTCCAATTAAGTATGAATGATCCCATTTCTGCATCGCCCCACTCAAATTGTGATGATTAAGCTTACAGTATCTAGAAGACTTCCATTATTTACATACTCAAAGGCCTTCAAAAAGATAACAAAAAATATCAATGGGTGATGTCTGGTTATTCAGAGCATTTAATAGGATGTACACGTGAATATGTTGTGGTAAGTGTAATAAATATAGTAATTTCCACTTTGCTTCTTTAATACTAGTTGTGATTTTTAAATAACTAATTTTCTATAAAGGAGCTGTTCTCGAAATTTGTTACCTTTCCTCAAAATTGCTAATATAGCAATGTACATGAAAATTATTGTTTTCATAACCAACAAGTAGTATCGCACAAGATAGGAATAAATATTTTTCAAACGTTAAATGTGTGAAGTTATGGGGCCTAACTGGAGTGGTCATCAGTCCCTAATACATATTTCATTATTATTATGTTTTTTTTTTATATGGGTACACAGAAAACAATATGCACATATCATCAAGATTTCATACATGGAGAATGAGAGACAGATTTCTTGCCAGATAAAACTAGTATTGAGGACGTTAATGGACGTAAATATGGAAACACGTGATATTTCCAAGGGCTCAATGTCAGAAAAATACTGAAAATGTAATTCGTAATAAAATGAAATCGAGCTACTATTTGGAGATATTATTTTAATAAAACGAAAATACGATGTTTTATTGATATATAAAATTATATTTATGCAAACTAATAAATTTTATGTTCAAAATATTTGTTTCTCTATTCTCATTGTTATCAAATTTACCTCTGTAACTTAGAAATTTAACAAAATTTGACCTTTCAATTGATTCTAACTGAAATTTTTAAGTGTGTAATGTAACAATGAAAGGGCTTAGCAGAAGTGTAAAAATCTTGATAATATTCATTTTAAGAGTTTGACAATAAATATTATATTTATATACACTTATATTCATTCTCTGTATGGTATGAACTGTTGTGTTGGTTGATACAAAGCTTTAAATAAGAATTTAGATTCCAGAAAACATAACATAGGTTTGCAAATTAACACTTTCAATATGTAATTTGATTAAAGTTACAATAACAATTTATTTAAAAGACTTAATTAAATAGTGTAACAATCTGAAGCTACATTGATCAATTACTGCAATGTGCATTAAAATTTCTCAAGGTTGCTTATATTTAAGCGCTAAGTTCCAACTGTGGATTATCCATGATGCATAATCTTCAACAAGAAGACCAAACATGTTGTTGGAGATGATCATCATTCGAGGTGTTTCAACAATGTAGTGCTTTCCAGAGTGTGAATGTATCAGAATGTTCATAATGGAGAGTTAATTGTGTTCCCTCTGTAACCATCTTGCTATGTTGATGAATTTAGGAGAGATGAAGAGATTTCGTACTATGACCTTGAGTAATTATTGGTTGAAGTGACATCACACACTGCTTTAAGTACAAAAGTGCCACATTCCACTGGTGTAGAATCTAAGGTATCAGCTGGAAGAACGGGTGTTGTGTCATTTCTGCTGTGGTGGTGGTATATTCTGCAGTTACTGAATCACAGAGACCAATTAAAATTGTAAGTTTAGTGTTCAATCCATTCATTTGAAAGTTGGGCTCTGTGTTAATGCCAACATTTAGCTTAACCATTCCATGCCAGACAGTAAGCAGTCATGTATACCTACAACGTTTTCAAGATGAGCGAACTGACAATGCACATACCGTTATCTACTGGAGGTAACGACAGGGAATTGTGTTTTTCTGTACAGCTTTATAGCTGGTTTCCCACTGGCTCTTTGATGCCAGGATGAGCCAAGCCATGTAGTCTTGTCATCGGTAGGGTAAAGGAACATATGGCTGGAGTTCACCTCTAAAATTATCATAACTTATCTGTGATCCATTCGGTAACAATATTGTTACAAACATTAAGGAATAGGACTCTGAATTCTTGACCTTGTGAAGTTCTGGAACATTGTTTTGCGACTCAGCAATGAATAATGTCTGTAACGTGTATCTGCAGATATACTCTTATCTAGGCAGGCATATAATTGGTGTGGTTGACAGGCTGAAAAATTCTGAACGACGTGAATGTCTGTGTATTACTTTTCTTCGGGCACGGTTTAAAGACAAATGTTAATAGCTTCTCGTCAGGAATATTGCGGATTCTCTGCCTTCCAGAAGATACACCATGCCACAACTACACGGAATTTTATATACCCCTGAGGTAGCTATGGGATGTCTAGCATCTTTCGCTGATTTTAAGAATTCGTTTATTTTCTTAGTGGGTCTGAAAGTAGTTTCCACCTGAAACTTGGCCAGTACTTCGCCAATACGGTCAGAAGGTATTCTTTTCCAGAAGGTGGTTGTTGCTGTCGCATATTTCTGGACACTTTTCTACTTGGATGGAGTGCTCGGACGATCTCGTTATCAGTATTACCATTTTTCTTAAAAGCCATCTGCGAATAATTAAATTCCTCTTGCAAATAGATTGGCTCAAAGGTATTGTTAGCTCTGTCCACAAGTGTTTTTCTGACCCTCTTCTGCCTAGGGTGGTGATATGAGTTCTTATGCAGGTAATGGTCGGTGTGTGTATCTTTTCGGTAGACATTGTGCCAGTTTAATTACTGATACATCTAAGAAATTCTGTTGTCCATTACTCTCCTTCTCCATGGTGAATTTGATCTTTGGATTAATACTATTTAGGTGTACCAGGAAATCATTTAAATCCTCTTCACTTTGATTCCATGGTGGCAGACCGCAGTGCTTGTTTTCAAAATATTCCTTGAATAAATTAATAGTTGGCGGGACTTAGAGGGCTTCCCATGGCTACCCCTTCAATTTGTTCATAAAATTTGTTGTTATGTGAAAATAGGTTATGGACAGACAATGTCCGAACACGGCAACTATATCAGTAGGGAATATATCGGCTATGTGATAAAGAGCTTCGTCAATCACGACCATGGTGAACAGAGATACTACATCAAAACTGATGAGGATGTCTCTAGGACTGCCAGTAATCTGCCTCAATTTTTCAATAAAGTGTAGAGAATTTTTAATATTCTTCTCCGTTTTGCCTATGTATGGTTGTAGAAAAGAGGCAAGGTGTCTAGCTAGCTCTTCACTAGGAGCTCCAACTGCGCTCACGATCGGTTTCAAAGGAACATCAGGCTGACGTATCTTTGGTAGCCCATATAATCTCGGGGGCCAATCCTCCATTTTGCAAAGGTACTTTTTAACTTCTATGGGAACGGAAGACTGTTTTATCAAACGATTGGTAACATTTAACACGTTTGATGTAGGTTCCTTTTTCAACTGTATGTGGTAGTGTCCAGGAGGTCACTAATCTTCCTGTGACAATCTTCACTGTTCAGCACAACGGTGGCGTTCCTTTTATCAGTGACAAGTTTGATAATATTACTGTCTGTATTCATCTCCCGCAATGCCTTCCTATCCCCTTGAGACAAATTGCTGGTGTCTTGGCTATGTGTACTATCCTGGACGTCTCCATCCTAATTTCATCAGCGGAATACAATGGTAAATGACGAATTCCTGCCTCTATATAGCTCCGTGGGAACTTTTGGTGGAGTAATTGCAAAATTTTCTCCTTTCGGAAGAACAGGAAATTCTTCTTCGGACATTTCCTTCCCAGACAAATTGATGACCGTGTGGGAGTTGTCTTATCGGTGATTTCTGTCTACCCTCCTTCCGTGTAGTTGTCGCTTGGTGTACATAGGGACAACAAAAATAAGCGTCAATACACGCTTAACGGAAAACAAAACGAACTGTCGTTTGGGACATCTCGACAAATCAGCAGTAGCAGAACATGTATTCAAAACGGAGATATTGAAATAAAATTTGGTGATGAGCGTGCTAGCAAGGACTTTGCACTATTATACACGTATGTACAGAGAGGCTATTGAAATCTACAAAAAGCAAAACAATTCTAATAGAGAAGAAGGTTAATTGGACCACATATGGCGGTCGACTTTGCACCAATCGCGTGACTATCGATTACTTGTAATCGAGAGAAGTGACGATAATCACAGATAGTTGCATAGTCGGCAGCATATGACGTGTGATGGCGCCCTCTGTCTCCTCTAGATGAGTGGCAGCTCCACCGCCTAGAAGCCAGTCGTCGACTCAGCTCAGAAGATGATGTCCACAGTTGACAACGAAACGTCAGGGGGAAGAAATTTTACAGATCGACCATGGCAATTTAGCCTGGAAGTTTTAATTGACGACAACGCCAGCTGTGTTATAAATTAGGAAATCGTTCTGAAGTATTGTCATCGGCAAAATAAACTAAAATGTCTTTCTTTCTCTCCTACAGAGTGGCGACAACATTACGGCAACCGAGATAGTGCTAATAACGAAGCTGATGCATAGGGGATTGGTGTTGACTTGTGTTCATTCTACCAAACTAATTACACAAAGATTTGGGTTCAGATAGTATAGTGAGCAGGTAGTGCAATCCAACAGCCTGAGTTTCCCAAAGCTATGCCGTGGAGAGCCATAGGACGGTTCGAAACGGGGTAGTCACAGAGTGAGGTGTTTGCAGTTATTGGAGTGCCCCAACGTGTCATTTCCAGGAACTGTACGCAATTTCAAACATGAACCGTTAAAAGATTGCAAGGCCAAAGTGGTCCACTGGTAAGGACAGCAAGAGATGACCCATATCTCCGATTAACAGCTCATTGAAACAGGAGGGTGAATGAAACTCAGCTGCAACGCACCCCCCAGGCAGTTTCAGCAATGTCAATACAAAAAGTCCGAAATCGCCTTCAGGAATGTGGCCTCTATGCACGGAGGCCTAATGTGTGTGTCCCATAACAACCCTCATCTGCAGAGAACAAACCTGCTTATGTGCAGAAAACATTACCATATCATTGTGGTGAGCGAATTGTGTTGGCCGGCCGCGGTGGCCGCGGGGACTGAGGCGCTCTAGTCACGGTCTGGGGTTCGAATCCCCCCTCGGGCATGGATATTTGTGCCGTCCTTAGTATTAGTTAGTTCATAAGTAGATTGTAAGTTTAGGGACTGGTGACCCCGTAGTTAAGTCCCATAAGCTTAAACATTTGAACATTTTTTTTTTTTTTATTTTTTTTTTTTTTTTTTTTTTTTTTTATAATTGTGTTGGCAGGAGTCAGTATGGTGGACGTAAGGACCTCTAAGTTATTCAGAATGGCACTATGACTGCTCAGAGGTATAGAGACGACATCCTTCGATCTTTTGCTGTGTCTTATGGTGCTGTCACAGGAGAGTTCTTTGTGGTGGATGATAACGCTCGTCCCTAGAGAGTTGCATGAGGGACAACATGCTCGAAGCTGAGGGAATTAAACGAATGGAGTGGCCAGCTTGTTCACCGGGCTTAAACCCGATGGAGCATGTCGAGATGCACTAGGCAGATGCATTGCAGCCAAAGCAGCACCCACAACGGTTGCAGAGCTTGATATTGCACTCATGAAAGAACGGCCAAATACCCCCAAAGAGGTGATTGACAACCTCATACTGCCGAGACAGCAAAATATACTGTATCACACACCAATTGCAATATCTGAATAATATACGTTGTTGTTGTTGTTGTTGTTGTTGTTGTTATGGTCTTCAGTCCGGAGACTGGTTTGATGCAGCTCTCCACCCTACTCTATCCTGAGCAAGCCTTTTCATCTCCTCATAAGAACGGCAACCCACATCCACTTGAATCTGCTTACTATACACATCTCTTGGTCTCCCTCTGCGATTTTTACCCCACACACTTCCCTCCAATGCTAAATTTACGATTCCCCGATGTCTAAGAATGTGTCCTACCAAGCGATCCCTTCTTTTAGTCAAGGTATGCCAAAAATTCCTTTTCTCACCAATTCTGTTCAGTACCTCTTCATTAGTTATGCGATCTACCCACCTAATCTTCAGCATTCTTCTGTAACACCACATTTCAAAAGCCTCTATTCTCTTCCTGTCCGCACTGCTTATCGTCCATGTTTCACTGCCGTACAAGGCAACACTCCACACAAATGCCTTCAGAAAAGACTTCCTTACCCTTAAGTTAATATTCGATGTTAGCAAACTTCTCTTTTTCAAAAATGCTTTCTGCCCATTGCCATTATGCATTTTATATCCTCTGTACTGCGACCATCGCATGTTATTTTACTACCCAAGTAACAAAACTCATCTACCACCTTCAATGTTTCGTCACCTAATCTAATTCCTTCAGCATCGCCTGATTTTCTAAGACCGCATTCCATTATTTTTGTTTTGCTCTTGTTAATGTTCATTTTATATGCACTCTTCAACACGCTGTCCATTCCATTCAACTGCTCTTCCAGGTCCTTTGCTGTCTCTGACAGAATTATAATGTCATCGGCAAAACGCAATGTTTTTATTTCTCCCCCCTGAACTTTAATCCCTATTCCAAATTTTTCCTTGCTTTCCTTCACCGCCTGCTCGATGTACAAATTGAATAGCATCGGAGAAAGGCTACAACCCTGTCTTACTCCCTTCCCAACTGATGCTTCCCTTTCATGCCCTTCGAGTCTAATAACTGCGGTCTGGCTTTTGTACAAGTTGCAAATAACTCTCCTTTCTCTGTATTTTACCCCTGCTGACTTCAGAATTTGAAAGAGTGTATTCCAGTCAACATTGTCAAACGCTTTCTCCAAATCTACAAAAGCTAAAAATGTAGGTTTGCCTTTCCTTAATCTATTTTCTAAGATAAGACGTAAAGTGAGTATTGCCTCCCGGGTTCCTACGTTCCTCCTGAATCCAAACTGATCTTCCCCCATGTCAGCTTCTACCAACTTTTCCATTCTCCTGTAGATAATTCGTGTTAAAATTTTGCAACCATGACTTATCAAACTGATGGTTCTGTAATTTTCACACCTGTCTGCGCCTGATTTCTTTGGAATGGGGATTATTACAATTTTCTTAAATTCTGAGGGTATTTCGCCTGTCTCATACATCCTACACACCAGTTCAAATAGTTTTGTCATGGCTGGCTCTCCCAGAGACTTTAGTAGCTCTGAGGGTATGTCATCTACTCCTGGGGCCTTGTTCCGACCTAGGTCTTTCAGGGCTCTGTCAAATTCATCTCTCAGTATACTATCTCCTATTTCATCTTGATCTACTTCCTCTTCCCTTCCTACAACATCGTTTCTAAGTTCATTTCCTTTGTAGAGCTGCTCTATGTACTCTTTCCACCTTTCAGCTTTCTCTTCTTTGCTGAGAACTGGTTTCCCATCTGAGTTCTTGATATTCGTAGAGTTGCTTTTCTTGTCCCCAAATGCCTCTTTTATTTTCCTGTAGGCTGTATCTATTTTTCCCCTATTTATACATTCTTCTACATCCTTGCATTTGCCTTCTAGCCACTCCTGCTTAGCCATTTTGCACTTCCTGTCAATCTCATTTCTTAGTCGTCTGTACTCCTTTTTGCCTGTTTCATTTACTGCATTTTTATATTTTCTTCTTTCATCGATTAAATTTAGAATCTCCTGTGATATCCAAGGATTTTTTGTAGGTCTTTCCTTCCTACCTATTTTGTCCTCTGCTGCCTTCACTATTTCATCTCTCAATTTTACCCATTCCTCCTCTACTGTTTTATTTTCCCCTGTTTCCGTCAATTGTTGCCTAAAGCTCCCTCTGAAATTCTTAAGAACCTCAGGTTCCTTCAATTTATCCAGGTCCCATCTCCTTATTTTCCTACCTTTCTGCAGTTTTTTCAGCTTCAGCCTACAGTTCATGACTAACAAGTTATGGTCAGAGTCTATATCTGCCCCTGGGTATGTCCTGCAGTTTATAACCTGGTTCCGGTACCTATGTCTTACCCTTATAAAATCTATCTGATACCTTCCGGTGTCTCCTGGTCTCTTCCATGTATACAACCTTCTTTTGTGATTCTTAAACCACGTGTTTGTTACGATTAAATCATGTTCCGTGCAAAATTCTACCAGGCGACTTCCTCTTTCATTCCTCCTGCCCAGTCCATATTCACCTACTATTTTTCCTTCTCTTCCTTTTCCTACTACCGAATTCCAGTCTCCCATCACAATTAAGTTTTCCTCTCCCTTAATTGTCTGAATAATTTCCTTTAGCTCCTCATATATTTCTTCGATCTCCTCATCATCGGCAGAGCTAGTTGGCATATAAACCTGTACTACTGTTGTCGGTGTTGGCTTCGTATCTATCTTGACAATGATAATGCGATCACTGTGCTGCTTATAGTAGTTTACCCGCATTCCTATTTTCTTATTCATTATCAGTCCTACTCCTGTGATACCCCCAACTGATTTTGTATTTATAATCCTGTACTCACCTGACCAGAAATCCTGTTCATCCTGCCACCGAACTTCACTAATCCCCACTATAACATCAACCTATCCATTTCCCTTTTTAAATTTTCTAATTTTCCTACCCGATTAAGGGATCTAACATTCCACGCTCCGACCCGTAGAATGCCAGTATTGTCTTTCCTGATGACAACATCCTCCTGAGTAGTTCCCGCCCGGAGATCCGAATGGGGGACTATTTTACCTCCGGAATATTTTACCCGAGAGGATGCCATCATATTTCCATACAGTAGAGCTGCATGTCCTCGGGAAAAATGACGGCTGTAGTTTCCCCTTGCTTTCAGCCGTTCGCAGTAGCTGTGTGGCAAAGCCACATTAGCTGATGTTACAAGGCCAGCTCAATCAATCATCCAGACTGTTGCCCCTGTAACTACTGAAAAGGCTGCTGGCCCTCTTCAGGAACCACACGTTTGTCTGCCCTCTCCACAGATACCCCTCCGCTGTGGTTGCACCTACGGTACGGCTATCTGTATCGTTGAGGCACGCAAGCCACCCCACCTCGGCAATGTCTGTGGTTCATGGGGGTGGAATATACGTTACCGTATGTATATGTTATGTATGTATGTATATGTTATGTATATGTTAGGGGATCAGATATGACATATAAATATACGTTACCGTATGTATATGTCATATCTGATCCCCTAATTGTTTTGGGCACAGCAGTGCAGTACCTGTTGTGAGTAAAGTTTTTCATGTGACTATATTGTATTTGTTAACAAATAAAAAGAATGTATATTAGAAACCAATTTTCTGGGTGCGCCTTCTACTCAAATACGAATTCGAGTAGTCACCGTTTTGGAAACGGAAAAGTAAACGTAAAACAATTTGTCTCTGTTTCACATGATGATTATCGTCTTTTCGTCATCACTCTACTTTTTATAGGAACACGTTCTTAATGATACAAAGAACTTACGAAATTAGTTGTGAGTTGGCACCAAATTAAATCAGTGGGGACAGTTGAAAAATTGTAGTATAAAACCAAATGAGCTTTTCAAAAATAAAAAAGACCAAATGGTGTGATCAGAGCTGCGTTAACCTCACAATTCCTTGATGTCTAAGAATGTGTCCTACCAATCTATCCCTTCTTTTAGTCAAGGTATGCCAGAAATTTCTTTTCTCCCGAATTCTGTTCAGTACCTCATTAGTTAAGATCCACCCACCTAATCTTCAGCATTCATCTGTAGCAACACATTTCAAAAGCCTAAATTATCTTCCTGTCCGCACTGTTTATCGTCCATGTTTCACTCCCATACAAGGCAACACTCCATACAAATGCCTTCAGAAAGGACTTCCTTAGGCTTAAATCAAGATTCGATGTTAACAAATTTCTCTTTTTCAAGAACGCTTTTCTACCCATTGCCATTCTGCATTTTATATCCTCTGTACTGCGACCATCATTTGTTATTTTCCTGCCCAAGTAACAAAACTCATCTACCTCCTTTATTGCTTCGTTACCTAATCTAATTCCATCAGCATCGCCTGATTTTCTTAGACTGCACTCCATTACCCTAGTTTTGCTCTTGTTAATGTTCATCTTATATGCACCTTTCAGCACACTGTCCATTCCGTTAAACTGCTCTACCAGGTCCTTTGCCGTATCTGACAATTACTATGTCGTCGGCAAAACGCAATGTTTTTAATTCTTCCCCCTGAACTTTAATTCCTTCACAAAATTTCTCCTCGCTTTCCTTTATAGCTTGCTCAATGTACAAATTGAACAACATTGGAGAAAGGCTACAACCCTGTCTTACTCCCTTTGCAACCACTGCATCCCTTTCATGTCCTTCATCTCTGACAACCGCTGTCTGGTTTTTGTACAAGTTGTAAATAACCTTACGCTCCCTGGATTTTACTCTTGCTTGCTTCAGAACTTGAAAGAGAGTATTCCAATCAACATTGTCAAAAGCCTTCTCCAAATCTACAAAAGCTAGAAATGTAGGTTTGCCTTTTCTTTATCTTACGTACATCTGCATAAATACTACTACACAAGGCAGAATATAGTGCGTTGTGGAGGACACCTCTTGTTTCTTTTCATCCCAAATCGAGCGAGTGAAAAACGACTGCCCGTAAGTCTCGGTACGAGCCTAAATTTCGTTGTGCGAGACTTAAGTTGACTCAAGAAGTAACATCCGGCAGTCAGCTTCAAATTTTCTCAACAGTGTTTCTTGAAAAGAATGTAACCTTCACTCCACGGATTCCAGTTTGAGTTTCCGTCACCTATTAGTAATAAAGCTGGCAGATCGCCTTTGAATTACTTCGATGTCTCAACCGACGTGGCAGGAATCCCATACACTAAGTAGTACTCCAGAGGGGCTCGCGTAAGTGTTCTATACTCCATCTCCTTGACAGAAGAACCACATCTTCCCAATAAATCGAAGCCTACCACCCGTCTTGCCCACACCTGTCCTTATATAATAGTTTAACTTCACGTTTTTGTGCAACGTTACGCTTGGTCAAATATGCCACAACTAATGCACTGCCAAATTATTTTTCCCCACTCATCGACCCACACTTCTGAATCACAGACATTGCCGAAGGGGGGTGGCTTGCATGCCTCAACGATACAGATAGCCGTACCGAAGGTGCAACCACAGAGGAGGGGTGTCTGTGGAGCGGCCAGACAAACGTGTGGTTCCTGAAGAGGGGGAGCAGCCTTTTAAGTAGTTGCAGGGGCAACAGCCTGTATGATTGAACTGGCCTTCAAACATCAGCTAACTTGGCTTTGCCATGCAGTTACTGCGAACGGCTGAATGCAAGGGGAAACTACAGTCGTTTATTTTCTCGAGGACATGCAGCTCTACTGTATGAATATATGACGATGGCATCCTCTCAGTTAAAATATTCCGGAGGTAAAATAGTTCCCCATTTGGAATTCCTGGCGGTGACTACTCGGCGGGATGGTGTCAACAGAAAGAACAAATCCGGAGTTCTACGGATCGAAGCGTGGAATGTTCTAGCCCTTAATTGGGTAGGGAAGTTAGAAACTTTGGAAAGGGGAAGTGATAAGTTGAAGTTGGAAATGGTGGGGATCTATGATGGCCGGAGGGAGGACGACCAGGATTTCTGGTCAGGTGAGTACAAAGTTACAAATACAAAATAAGCTGGGTGTAAAGCAGGAGTAGCTCTAATGATAAGAAAATAGGAATGCTGTACGTTGTTATGAACAGCAATTTGAACGCCTTCTTGTAGAGATGGTAGACACGAAGCAACCCAGACTTGGCATGAAAGGGACGCAATAGTTGGAAAGTGAATAAGACAGGGTTGCAGCCGTTCCCCAATGTTATTCAATCTATGTATTGAGCAAGGTGTGAAGGACTGCAAGCAGAAATCTGGATAAGGAATTAAAATACAGGTTGAAGAAATAAAAACTTCCAGGTTTGCCGATGACATTGTAATTGTCAGACACTGCAGAAGACCTGGATGAACAATTGAACGGGATGGACAGTTTCTTGAAAGGAGGTTGTAAGATTAACATTAACAAGAGAAAAAGAAAGGTAAGCAGTTGATGCTGAAGGAATTAGAGTAGGCAATGAGACAATAAACGTAGTAGATGAGTTTCGTTATTTGTGCACCACAATAACTTCTGATGGTCGAAATGAGGATGTTAAAAAAATTTCAAATTCTTGTTAAGCTTATGGGACTTACCTGTGCGATCATCAGTCCCTATTCTTACGAACTACCTGTAAACTAACTTATACTAAAGAAAGCACAATGTCCATGTGAGAGAGAGGATTCGAACCCCCGACAGGGAACGGCCTTGCGCATCGGAGCGGCGAAGAATACCTAAATTGAAGAATGGCTATGAAAAGAAAAGCATTTCTGAATAAGAAAAAAAATTGTTAAAATCTAATATTAATGAATTAAGAAGCCCTTCTGATAGCATTTGTCTGGCGTATAGCATATAATGGGATCGAATCGTTGACAATAAGGGGTTCAGTTAAAAGGGATGATGTAAGCTTTAGAAATGTGGTGCTACAGATGAATGCTTAAGGTTAGATGAGTAGATGGCGTAACTAATGATGTGGTGAACAGAATTGGGGAGAAAAGATATCTCTGGCGTATCTTGACTAAATGAAGAGATCGATTGGTGGGACACATTCTTAGCCATCAAGGAATCTTCAATTTAGCACTGGAAGGAAGCGTGGGGAGTAAAATTCGCGGAGAGAATCCGAGAGATGAATGTAGCAAGCAGGTTCAATACGATGTGGGTTGATTTTCTTATTGAGAGAGGAAGACGCTTGCACAGGATAGGACAGCAAGGAGAGCTGAAACAAACCGATCTTTGGACTGAAGATCACGACAACTAAAAAACTGTATTTACCATCTTAACAAAGGAATTTTATTCGTTACATTTATAACAAAATATTTTATGAACGCTGAAACTAGAAAATTTGTACAGAATGAACTTTCTACATTATAAGCCACCGCCCAACACAACGCTAACTGTAGAGAGAACACACAGGCGTGGAAATAAAACGTCAACAAGCATTAAATGCGTTTCCCGACACGGAATGAACTAAATGAGCAAGTTCTAAGTAAAATCAACAATTGTTGCTACAGCAAAGCTAGAAACAAATTAATAAATTTCAGAGTTGGTTTTTGAAGGTAGAGTAATTAAATTACTTGTGAACTGGAAAATCGCGTAAGTGCATTATGTGCATATCATTAGATGCCACACACAACTATGTGTGAGGGAAAGTGATAATGAGACAGTAGAGCTTTCGATACAATATCTACATATTTTTCCAAAAATATGTTGGCGATATAGGTTAGATAGAAAAATGTTACTCAAAATTAACGACATTTTAATTTTACATCTAACTTTTATTCGTAGTTTTCGGTATCTATTGGAAACTTATTTTAAAATTGTCGTAGAACATAATTTCACCTTCACTGTATAAAGCAGTCTTGCTAATTCTCAACTTTTCATCACGTACAGACTTCTTTTGCAAGAACATAATTTAGTTATAACAAACACCTGGTTCAAGAATCACAAAAGAAGGTTGTATACATGGAAGAGACCAGGAGACACCGGAAGATACCAGATAGATTTTATAATGGTAAGACATAGATTTCGGAACCAGGTTCTACAATGCAAGACATACCCAGGGGCAGATATAGACTCTGACCATAACTTGTTGGTTATGAACTGTAGGCTGAAACTAAAAAAACTACAAAAAGGTAGGAAAATAAGGAGATGGGACCTGGATAAATTGAAGAAACCTGAGGTTCTTAAGAATTTCAGAGGGAGCTTTAGGCAACAATTGACGAAACAGGGGAAAATAAAACAGTAGAGGAGGAATGGGTAAAATTGAGAGATGAAATAGTGAAGGCAGCAGAGGACAAAATAGGTAGGAAGGAAAGACCTACAAAAAATCCTTGGATATCACAGGAGATTCTAAATTTAATCGATGAAAGAAGAAAATATAAAAATGCAGTAAATGAAACAGGCAAAAAGGAGTACAGACGACTAAGAAATGAGATTGACAGGAAGTGCAAAATGGCTAAGCAGGAGTGGCTAGAAGGCAAATGCAAGGATGTAGAAGAATGTATAAATAGGGGGAAAATAGATACAGCCTACAGGAAAATAAAAGAAACATTTGGAGATAAGAAAAACAGCTCTATGAATATCAAGGACACTGATGGAAAACCAGTTCTCAGCAAAGAAGGGAAAGCTGAAAGGTGGAAAGAGTATATAGAGGGGCTCTACAAAGGCAATGAACTTCGAGACAATATTGTAGGAAGGGAAGAGGATGTAGATGAAGATGAAATAGGAGATACTGTACTGAGAGAAGAATTTGACAGAGCCCTAAAAGACCTAAATCGAAATAAGGCCCCTGGAGTAGATGATATTCCCTCAGAGCTACTGAAGTCTCTGGGAGAACCAGCCATGACAAAATTGTTTCACCTGGTGTGTAATATGTATGAGACAGGTGAAATACCCTCAGACTTTAAGAAAAATGTTATAATCCCCATCCCTAAGAAAGCAGGTGCAGACAGATGTGAAAAATACAGAACCATCAGTTTAATAAGTCATGGTTGCAAAATATTAACGCGAATTATATACAGAAGGATGGAAAAGCTGGTAGAAGCCGACCTCGGGGAAGATCAGTTTGGGTTCAGGAGAAATGTAGGAACACGGGAGGCAATACTCACTTTACGGCTTATCCTAGAAGATAGATTAAGAAAAGGCAAACGTACATTTCTAGCTTTTGTAGATCTGGAGAAGGCTTTTGACAATGTTGATTGGAATTAACTCTTTCAAGTTCTGAAGCAAGCAGGAGTAAAATATAGGGAGCGTAAGGTTATTTACAACTTGTACAAAAACCAGACAGCGGTTGTCAGAGTTGAAGGGCATGAAAGGGATGCAGTGGTTGGAAAGGGAGTAAGACAGGGTTGTAGCCTTTCTCCAATGTTGTTCAATTTGTACATTGAGCAAGCTATAAAGGAAAGCAAGGAGAAATTTGGTGAAGGAATTAAAGTTCAGGGGGACGAATTAAAAACATTGCGTTTTGCCGATGACATAGTAATTCTGTCAGATACAGCAAAGGACTTGGAAGAGCAATTGAACGGAATGGACAGTGTGCTGAAAGGTGCATAATATGAACATTTTGTTCTTAAACTAGGATAATGGAGTGCAGTGTAAGAAAATCAGGTGATGCTGAAGGAATTAGATTGGGAAACGAAGCAATAAAGGAGGTAGATGAGTTTTGTTACTTGGGCAGTAAAATAACAAATGATGGTCGCAGTACAGAGGATATAAAAAGCAGAATGGCAATGGGTAGAAAAGCGTTCTTGAAAAAGAGAAATTTGTTAACATCGAATATTGATTTAAACCTAAGGAAGTCCTTTCTGAAGGCATTTGTATGGAGTGTTGCCTTGTATGGGAGTGAGACATGGACGATAAACAGTGCGGACAGGAAGAGGATTGAGGCTTTTGAAATGTGGTGCTACAGAAGAATGCTGAAGATTGGGTGGGTGGATCGTGTAACTAATGAGGAGGTACTGAACAGAATTGGGGAGAAAAGGAATTTTTATCATACATTGAATAAGAGAAGGGATCGATTGGTAGGACACATTCTTAGACATCAAGGAATTGTGAATTTAGCATTGGAGTGAAGTGTATGGGGAAAAAATCGCAGGGGAAGACCAAGAGATGGATACAGTAAGCAGATTCAGACAGATGTAGGTTGCCGTTCTTATGTGGAGATGAAGAGGCTTGCTCAGGATAGGGTATTGTGGAGAGCTGCATCAAACCAGTCTCCGGACTGAAGACCACAACAACAACAACAACAACAACAACAACAACAACAACAACAACACAGTTTTCTTTGAATGAGGCAAGTATATGTGGCATAAAAGCTATGGTCACAGTCTAACAAAAGACACCCCCCCACCGAATTTTGTTATACACTGCGATAACTGTATTCCAAGCGGTCGGAAACTACACTTCTTAAAACAGTATCAGGTGAGAGTTAATAGTTTATATTGATTTTAACATACCTTTCACAATAGTGAAAGTATCTATTGCCATAAAAAATCGGTAATAACTATAGAATAACTCCACACTTTCTCTCTTGGGTTGCCTAGGAACCCTGTGAAGGTGTGAAAAAATACATTTAAGTGCAGTTTATTTACGATTTTCTTATAACCTACAGGTGTTTGGTGAAGACTTTCACTTTCTAAGAACAAAAAATTGCTATTAAACACCAGAAGACCTGATTTATGAAGAGAGACGTCACTTGTATACTACGATTCCCGTCAAATCAGTGAATGTAGAACTTGGGAAACTCATATGGAATGTAATACCTAAATTATTTAATGTACTAAATCAACGCATCTGTAACTGAAGGAAAAGCTTTACAGGTGTGGCAATAAAGTGTAAAAGCAATAAAATTGTTTCTCAAAAAAAAAAAAAAGCATGAATCAATTTCATTTTGTTGCTACATCTGAACCACAAACGGCAAGAATCTTGAAGACATTCGTTTATCAAGCAAAATAGTTACACCCAAAGGTATAAGGGTGTTCATAAAGAACTGTTACCCATCGAAGAAAGTGGTTATCTTCGTTAGAACATACCTTAACAGAAATTTATGTATATCGTTTGTTTATATTCTGTTACTTCCAGCGGAGTAAGCTGAAAATGTACAAACATTATTAAGTATTTCTTCACTACTTAGGTTTGCTTACATATCTTAATCAGTTAATTTCGGCTGTTTTTAGATTTCAAGATGATTTGTATCTCTATACATTTTACTAATGCTTGGAACGCAAAAAAATAAAGTAACTATTTCGTTAAATATGTATAAGCTGATCTCGGGGAAGATCATTTAGGATTTAGGAGAAACGTAGGACTTATCTTAGAATATAGGTCAAGGAAATGGAAACCTAGGTCTTTAGCTTGGGTAGATTTGAAGCAAGCTTTTGACAATGTTTATTGGAATACATTCTTTCAAATTATGAAGTCAGGAGGGATAAGATATAGGGAACAGAAGGTTATTTACAACGTGTACAAAAACCAGACAGTAATTATTAGAGTCGAAGGGCATAAAAGGGTCGCAGTGTTTGGGAAGGAAGTGAGACAGGGTTGTAGCCTTTCCCCAATCTTGTTCAGTACATTGAGCAAGCTGTGAAGAAATACAAGGAGGAATTTGGAGAAGGAATTAAAGTTCTTGGCGAAGAAATAAAAACTTTACGGTCTGCTGTCATCAGAGAACCTGGAAGAGCAACTGAACGGAATGGGCAGTGCCTTATAAGGAACGAATAAGAGGAACATAAACAAGAGCAGAAGAAGAGTAATGGAGCGTAGTCTAAGAAAATCAGGCGATGTTGAAATTAGATTAGGTAACTAAACAACAAAGGTGGTAGATGATTTCTTTTTCTTTTTTTCAGTTTTACTTGGCAGTAAAGTAACATATGATGGTCGCAGTACATAGAATATAAAATGCAGAAAGGCAACGGGAAGAAAAGCGTTTTAGAAAAAGTTATTTGTTATATCCAATCTTAATTTAAGCGTAAGGAAGTCTTTTCTGACAGCATTCGTGTGGAGTGTTGTCTAGTACCAGAGTGAAACGTGGACGATAAAGAGTTCAGACAAGAAGAGGATAGATGCTTTTAAAATGTGGTGCTACAGAAGAATTCTAAGGATTAGTGGGTACATCGCGTAACTAATGAGGATGTACTACAACAACAACACGAAGAAAAATAATTATAAACATTACCCGCCACTAGGAGCGCTAGTGTCTTTGTATCTGTTAGTTGGCAACAACTTTCACGCAGTATCGCAGACTGTGGTATCACGACTGTGTCTGTTGCAATGTGCTGTGGTCCGAAAGCAAGGGGGGGGGGGGGGGGGGGGTGGCGGGAGGGGGGTATGCCAATAGCATTAAAAAATTAACGTCAATAGTGTTATTTCTTCACATTGGCGTTCTTCAAAAACAGCTGCTGAAAAATATGAATACAATTTGAAATGATAGAGGTCAATGCGGTGGGCGGCAAAGTATGATGGCAAACGATGTCATAATCGGCACTACCAATGGAAATTCCGTCAAGCTTTAGAGTGAAAAAGTTTTGACATATAGCCAATGACAAATTTAGGAAATTAGATACGAGACGTTAACTGGAGCGAAATAATGTATGACAATGCTCCATACACCCAGTTGCTAATAACAGTCGACCAAAAAAGTATTATAATACGAGATTTTCAGCTGCTCAAGTTACAGTTTTACACACAACAAGTTTCTGTTCTTGTAGTAAGGGGAATGGAAAGATTGCTAGCTAGTTGATGTCCACTGTATCTGCTGATCACTGTGTTATGTTCAAAAGTTGGTCACCGATCGGAAATGGACGCCACTAACAAGTTTTCACCCTGGTTGGAAAATGTCGTAAACCCGACAATGTCCAAAGTGATTTCTTAAATTCTCTGCCACAAAATTGTGGTCATGCAACGTTCTATCGATGTATGATTCAACAAACAATAACAGTACGCTGTAGTCTTGTTTAACTGTTGAATCGTCACGTTTGAAACAAATATGAAACGAATGAGTTAGAAAATGTTTGTAGAGCTTATGGGACTTAACTGCGGGATCATCAGTCCCTAAACTTACAAACTACTTATAAACTAACTTATACTAAAGATAACACACACATCGATGCCCGAGGGGGGGATTCGAACTTCCGACTGGGAACGGCCTCGTGCATCGGAGCATGGCGCCTCAATGCGATCGGACGCTCCGCCGCGGCGAATGAATTACGTATTATGGCTTAATGCATCGCCAGTTACTGCTTTTGGCACTCTACAGATCCCTTGCCTATAACATTTTGTAAATTGTTCTGATTTTCTGATGATTTTACTAGACTGTAAAAATCACCACCACGACCACCACCACCACCACCACCACCACCACCACCACCACCACCAACAACAACATGTGCAAACAACCTAAGTAGCTGTCCAAATTATTTTCTTGATCATTCCTATACATTAGAAGAATCGGAGGACTTATGACACTTCCTTGCGGAACACTAGATATCTAAACAATTTTCCCTCCATTACTGTAAATAGTAATCGTTATAGGAAATCACGAATAAAGTCACAGAAATGAGACGATAATACGTAGGCATGCAATTTGATTAAAAGTTGCTTGTTAGGAACAGTGTAAAAATCCTTCTGTAAATTTTGAAATATGGAATCAATTTGAGATTAAATGACTTATTTCTTCTTGAGGATATAGAGCTAGTTTTGTTGCACAAGAACATTATTTTCTTGGTTGTGACGGAATAGATCATGTCCTTAAAGGTGATCATAATGTGCAAGCCAGGATATGCTGCAAAATCCTACTGCAGTCCGACATCAGGAGTAATCCCTTTAATTACATGCCCATCTCAGTATTTCCTTTCTACAGCATAAGTGTCAACTGCGCCAGTCTTTAGACAGTAGTGTTTAAGAGAACGATAGTTGTATTACGTGGCTATTATATTGGTATCTCTGAAAGGAACCTAATTTGCTTGAAATCTGGACTAGAAATGATCAAATGTTAGTAAGCCTTTGAGTACAAACTGCAGTAGTCATCAGTCCCTAGACTAACAAACACTTAAACTAAATTACTCTAAGAACAAAACATACAATCATGCCCGATGGAGGACTCTAACCTCCGACGGGGAGCAGCAGCGCACTCCGCAGCATGATCCCTTAGAGCGCTCTGCCACTCCCACGCGGATCTGGACGAGAATACTTACCTTTTATTAAGTAATCTCAGTCGCTTCTCGACATCTAGGGTATCTACCTCTATGTAACTCATGCCCCCAGCTTTTCTTTTTTCGTATCCTAGAATATTGACTTTGTCATTTTTGGTGTTGTATTTATTTCACTTAACTACAAGAAACATTACTTGTAGAGTCATGACCATAACTTATTGGTTATGAACTGTAGATTGAAACTTAAGAGACTGCAGAAAGTTCGAAAAGTTACGAGATGGAACCTGTACAAATTGAACGAACCAGAGGTGGTTGAGAGTTTCAGAGGGAGCATTAGGCAAGGATTGGCCGAAACGGAGGAAAGTAACAGAGTAGAAGAAGATTGAGTAGCTCCGAGAGACAGAGTAATGAAGGCTGCAGAGGATCATATAGGCAGAAGGACAAGGCCTAACAGAAATCCCTGGATAACACAAGATATACTGAACTTAATTGATGAAAGGAGAAAATATAAAAATGCAAGTGAAACAGGCAAAAGGGAGTACACACGCCTGAAAAAATGAGGTTGCGGGAAGTGCAGACTGGCTAAGCAGGCGTGGCTTGAGGGAAATGCAATACTGTAGAAGAATGTATAACTAAGGGAAGATATATGCCGCCTACAGGAAAAATAAAAGACATTTGGAGACAAGAAAAGCAGCGGTATGAATAACAATGACTCAGGTGGAAAACCAGAACTAAGCAAAGAAGGTAAAGCTAAAAGGTGCAAGGACTATGTAGAGGGCCAGTAATAGGAAAAACTTTAAGGAAGTATTCTAAAAAGGGAGACGAAGTAGAGGAAGATGAGACAGGAGATACGATACTGGGAGGAGAATTTGACGGAGCACTAAAAGATTTGAGTAGAAACAAGGCCCCTGGAGTAGATGATATTCCGTCCGAACTGCTATCGTCGTTAGGAGAGCCAGTGATGAAGAAATTATATGCAAGATGTATGAGACAGGGGAAATACCCTCAGACTTCAAGAAGAATATAGTGATTCCAATACCTAAAAAAGCAAATGCAGACAAATGTGAAAATTACAGAACTATAAGTCATGGTAGCAAAATACTAACACGAATTATTTACAGATGAATGAAAAAACTTGTGGAATTCGATCTTGGGGAAGATCAATTTGCATTTAGGAGAAATGTAGGAACACGCGAGGCAATACGACTTATCTTAGAAGATAGATTAAGGAAAGGGAAACTTACGTTTTTAGCATTCGTGGATATGGAGAAAGCTTTTGACAATGTTGGCTGGAATACACTTTTTCAGATTCTGAAGTTAGCATGTGTAAAATATAAGGAGCGAAGAGCTATTTTCAACTTGTACAAAAACAAGATAGCAGTTATTAGATTCTAAGGTCATGATAGGGTCGCAGTGGTTGGGAAGGGAGTAAGACGGGGTTGTAGCCTTCCCCCAATGTTGTTCAATCTGTAGATCGAGCAAGATGTGAAGAATTCAAGGATAAATTTGGAGAGGGAATTAAAGTCCATGGAGAGGGAATAAAATCTTACGGCTGGCTGACGACATAGTAATTCTATCAGACAGCAAAAGACCTGGAAGGGCAATTAATAGGAATGGATAGTTTATTGAAAGAAGGTGAAAGATGAACATTAACAGGAGTGAAACAGAGGTAATGGAATCTAGTGTTAGAAAATCTGGCGATGCTGAAGGAATTAGATTTAGCTAATGAAACAATAAAAGCAATAGATGAGTTTTGTTATTTAGGTACCAAAATAACTTCTGATGGCCGACGTAAAGAAGATATAAATGCAGAATGGTTCTGGGAGAAAAGCGTTTCCGAAGAAGCGAAAATTGTTGACATCAAAGCATTTGTCCTGAGTGTAGCATTGTATGGGAGTGAAACATGGACAATAAGGAGCTCAGACAAAATGATGATCGAAGCTTTCCAAATGTGGTGCTACAGACGAGTGATGAATATTAGATGGGTATGACGTAACTGAAGAGGTGGTGCTCAACAGAATTTGAGAGGAAAGGAGTTTCTGGCATATTCTGTCTAAGAGAAGGGATAGATTGGTTGGACACATTCTGAGACATCAAGGACTGACATCTGACATCTGAGACTTAGCATTAAAAGGAAGCGTGAAATATAGTGCTATAGAAGAATGCTGAGGATTAGGTGGGTACATCGCTTAACTAATTAGAAGGTACTGAATGCAATTGGGAGAAACTGAATTTTTATCATACATTGAATAACAGAAGGGATCGATTGGTAGGACACATTCTGAGACATCAAGGAATCGTCAAGTTAGCATTAGAAGAAAGTGTGTGGGGTAAAAATCGTAGAGGGAGACCGAGGGACGAATACAGTAAGCAGATTCAAAAGGATGTGGGTTGCCGTACGTATTTTCAGATGACGAAGCTTACACAGGATAGGGTCGTGTCGAGAGCTGCACCAAACCAGTCTGTGGACTGAAGACCACAACAATAGTAGAGGCATGTAGGCATATGCTTCTGCAGGAATATTGTTAAACTACAATTGTGATAATACCATTCAAGCACAAGTACTTAAAAGGGTAAAAGAACGATTTTTTTCTATAGTATCTGACGAAACCAGACAGTGACACGGAGAGAACAAAGTCTTTTCAATGTGTACAATTCTCATCTGAAAAATCAATTATCAGGACGATTTTCTTCTACTTCTCGACAGAGAACATGTTTTATCTCAAAGAATGGCAACGACGATTATAACGCACATCTTATAACCAATAAATCGATGGGAAAGGCTTTCACGGGGCTGTAGTGATGAGCGCTAGTTGTGAACCGTGAGAAGAACTGCAGAACAATCCCTCAGAGCCCAGTTCATTCATTGTATGACTCAAGTTGTTAATTTAGTTATAGCGCATTCGATTCATATAACTATGAAACGGATCTGTATCCCAATAATAAAAAGTATGGTATCCTATACTCCACGTAGGAGATAATTGACTCAGATGAGATTAATACTTGTTCCATAGATACAAGTACACTCTGATGGTTAAAGTGCAGTTTATGCGGCAGCGCCGCGGCGGATTATCCGCGCGTACTGGAGCGCCGTGTTGCTGTGCGCGCGGCCGTCCGCCTTCGGGGGTTCGAATCCCCCCTCGGGCATGGATGTTTGTGTCGTCTTTAGTATAAGCTAGTTCATAAGTAGTTTGCAGGTTTAGGGACTGATGACCCGCATTAAAGTCCCTTAAGCTTTACAAACATCTGAACATTTTTATGCGGCAGCGGCTAGCCGTCGCGCTCGCTAGGTTGGGAATGGCGGAGCAGCCAGTCAGGAGTCAAGTTCTGCCGGCCAATAAGATTGCGTGTTTCATGACGAGTAAATTTGGCGTCAATTTCGAAGTTTATTCGAGGATTTCGGTGCGGCGTTTGTGTGATTGTAATTTATTTTCCATTTATAAGAGATTTTTAGATAATTGTCGTATTACGGTCATAAGTGACCTATTATTAAAACACCACAGCAGCAAACCACAGAGCAGGTGTAGCATGCTTTATTTATGATCTGAACGAAAGTAATCATCTTAAGTGAAACTTAAGTTAGGTATAGGTTAAACAAGAAGCGTTTTCAACTGAGGGCGCTTAGCGCCCAAATTTCTGGTTCAGAAACAAACTATTTACAGTTCTACGTTCGTATATATATAAAATCATTTCAGTCCGGGCTACCTCGACTGCAAGCATTCTTGGAAATTCCACAATTATTTTTACTGACCGGACAAGGGTACATACAAGAACCTGTCAACCATAGAGCAGGTATAGCATGTTTTATTTATTTTATATGTTCGAAACAGTGGTCAAGTGACATCCATACTGATAGCAACTGTAACTTGTTGATCATCAAAAACTTTTGCATACACCGCTTCGATTTGTTTACATAGTACAATTGTAACGCTCTTTCTTAGTGGCCGCGGCATCGCGACTCCTGATTGGCTGCTCTGCCGTTCCTAACCTAGCGAGCGCGACGGCTAGCCGCTGCCGCATAAACTGCACTTTTATCCACTCTGATACACAACGACCTATATAATTACATCTGTCTTTCATTTAACTTAAAGTATGATATTCGAACAGTTTTATCGTTGCGGTTGCTGCAGTTGTACGCCATACATACACTGGGCATGATTTACCACTAATAACAGCGCTTACGCGTTAGTTTAAATTACAAAAAGAAGCGTCTGCTCAGTCTGCTACTAGGCCTGAGTAAACGATACTCGCGTTCCAACATGCTCGGGATTTCCCGATACAGCAGAGAACGCGATATAGTATTTAACTGTTCGAACACTCAGATAACAAATGACTCGCGCTGAATATTTGCAAACGATACGCGGGCTCTAACCAGGTCATCGCTTTGCCCAGGACTAATTTCATAGGAAGTACAAATATATCTAAAAGAAAAACTGTATATTTCGTTTAAAAAAGTGCATACGTAACCTGCCTGATATAACTTCAAGATACGATATATTGAGAAACAAAATATCTGCTACTGTAACAGAACTACTGCATCAAATTACTGCAAAGCCAACACTCAAAGGAAAATATGACTTATTTCTGGAAGTATGTCATGTGACTGCAAATCCTTCATAAGTAGAAATCACGTTTAATGTGATTATAAGAGATAGGTTGCAAATGACCATTATATTCCCAGTTCATACGGTACAGTAACAGATCAAAATATTACCACCTTTTAATCGCCTTGAATACAAGGTTAAAAGAGATGAAATAGGGAAAAATTACAAATATAATAGGCAATCACGAAAATAAGTCGTCTGAAAATAAACTGTAATTGCGACTACCGAATAAACAGTGCACGAGATGCTGTGTACGTAGTACCAACAGGGGTCGCTAGATCGCAGCACTAGAATTATAAATAATGATTGCTATGTTTTACGTATAGCCCATATTCGTTACTGTTTTTACTTATGACGTGCACCTTAGAAGCTATACAGTCTTCATTTCACACTTACTAATCTCCATAATACATTAATGACACTATCTTGGATATAAATAGTTACTGCACATCGCTGTAAATCGTAGAGATAGTACCTCCTGACATTGCTAGATAGCGTTGTGATCGAATGTTCAAACATATCCCGAGATTTCCCGTACTGTGACGTAAATTGTTCGAACAGTTCGAGTCGTGTTCAAACCCAGCTGTATCTGCTGCATCAAACTGACGTTCTCAAATATGGCGCCCAATGTTGCTTAGTGCTGCCACCCAGAGCGCTGTAGCTTGCCTATAGCCAACCTATAGCCTCTCTATGTCGTTTATATACCTCTTTGGGTAACTACTTTCATCGTATAAGTGAGTGAGGGGACAAAATCTTTAACAGTGGTTGCTATTGTCTACAACACTACATTCACAAGCGGCAATAAATCCAGTCGTATGATTAATATTCGTTTTTATTATATTTCTACTTAAATAAAGAAATAACCAGACCCGCTTTCGCACGGTGAATTGTTAAAAGATAGGAATGATTGTGAAAGTTTGAATAAAAACTGAATCTCACTCAGTGACATTGGTTACAACCAACACACGAAGAATGCTTTCAAGTACCTGTGTAAGTATATAGCTTCCATTAGTGAAACCAAGAGTGTAATATTTCAGCTGTTGTTTTCATCATCGAAAATAGTTACGGTATTTATGGACGAAGGCTCCATGTCGCATGAAGTATCACGAGAACGGAAGTTAAAACGACGAATCTTAAGGCAGTTGAACCATAAGCAAGTTCCCACTGTTCCTTTTTAGCTTATTCCACGTCTGAAATGTTTAACAGACGGCTTTATGCACCTAACACACCTCTTTTAAAAGCCGGTGCAACGAACTTTATTAGACATCTTTACACAATCCGTTGATGCTTAACCACGACCTTGTTATTTTTAAAAATAACTTTGCAACTGTAAGTGTTCTATTATGAAACTAAGCATATATTTCTGTTATTGTATGTACGTGTGAATTTTGTATGACGTCAAATGATTACTACGGTAATTCTTGCAACTCCTTCGACATTTATACACTAATGGTTCTGTGGGTATAATTACTTTCCCTTCAAAAAATTTTTATCGCTTTCAGCACAAAGGTAGAAACAATTGCAGTAATCACTATTTCCCGTAACTCAAATCTGTCTACACGATACTTATATTAATAATAATAATAATAATAATAATAATAATAATAATAATAATAATAATAATAATAATAATGAGTCTTAACTTGGGAACGAAACAAATCTATTTCGGAGTGTTTGTATGTCCAACCAGAAGCGGCAAAGTATTTTTTTAAAGAAGAAAATCATGGTTTAGAAGCCTCATATAAAGATATTTGTATGTTACCCTGTGGTAGAATTAAGTACTATGATATCTTTGTATGACTGATCTTTTTCTCTTTGGTCTTCGTAAAATGCTGTTTCTGCTGTGAAAATAAGCGACGTGTCAATTATGATTTAGAGAGGTACCGAATATTCTGGTTCCGAAATCAGTGAAGGAACCACCACAACCGACTCGTGGGAGAATTTCTGAGAGCATCACTTCCCGTTTAGCTACTAAGGAAGAGAAACCATTCAAGCATATTAAGGTATGGTAATGAACAATAAGCTGTAGGACTATAGTTACCAGATCGGAAACTAAATTTATTAACCTTGGACTAAGGTATCTAGAAAACATTGAAAATGGAGAGATTTTGGAGCTGTTTTCGAAAGAAAAACAGCATTATAAATCAAATTACACAGATCTTTTTATTTGACAATCTTTTGTTTGGTGTGTATAAGGCATCATTGTAAGCACAATTTCAAATACTTACGCACGTCTGCCAGTTTGAAGACAAATTTCTAGCTCTGAAGCAATATGGGGTTGTCACATTACGTCAATGACAGTGCATGCATCATTTTCGAAAGCTTAAATCGCTTCTTTAGACTCTTAACATTTTGTTGAAAACAAAGTAAAAGTATGCTTCTGAAAGTCCTTCCAACTTACAGAGGTAAACACCTTCATTTTTGATTTAGGTTTTATATACAAATTCCCATATCATATTCCATCTTCAAAAGAAAAAAATAAGGAGAAAAACCTACTTTACTGCATTGCTGGCCAGCCAGTAACCGATATACATAACAAGAATTTCTTTTCTATTCAGTACTTGCAAATGAGGCATTCTTTTAGTTTCTCAGTGTAAGTACGAGAAGAGAAAATGCACTTAACATTTTAATAACGACACATTAGACATTTACTGACATAGCTTTAGGGATTATTGGTCGTAATTATCAATCACATGACAGTTACAGATGCTGTAACACGATCTTTTGCCTCCTCATTTATTATTATTACTTTAATGTTATGGCACTTATCGTCTTTCGCTATCTTGCTTCCGAGTATAATGTTA
This sequence comes from Locusta migratoria, assembly GCA_026315105.1. NCBI lineage: Eukaryota > Metazoa > Arthropoda > Insecta > Orthoptera > Acrididae > Locusta > Locusta migratoria. The sequence goes on along the minus strand of CM048748.1, from coordinate 132,073,823 downwards.
ATTTCTATCAATGTTGAACACTCAAAATATTTAACATTCACTTAATTATGGTAGGAACCTAGTGCCAAAGAATACATTCAGGAGATGGGAGGATGGAGATATTGGGCACGTCAGTGGCCCGTTATGTCCAGTAGTCAAACGCAATATGGCTACTATTTCTATTATTGGTCCCGAAGCTGCTACAGAGTTGTCCATGAGGTATTCCCTGCTCCTCTAATGAAATTGTATTGGTTCTTTATAATTATTCCCGAAATATTTTTAAATCATGCTTTTCGATGCAGAGTAAAAGAGGCTAGTTGTTGCAATTTCTTTACTCCCCCCCCCCCCCCCCCCCTAGAAAATCAGCTTTTGTATTACCAGGTAAGCTACAGAATTGAAATTTTCATCTTGTTATGTTGTAAGGACTCATTTATGTTATTAAATTCTAAAACTTAAATAATTACTGCTTTGGAATTACAAATTTTAGACTGCTTTGTCAAATATGTGTAAATTGTTTTTCAGCAGATTTATTGTAATTCTGATGGTTTCAGATTCACCTTCAAATCTGAGTGGTTTGTTCCAAAAGTTTGATAGAAACAAATATTTTGCTGTATATTCGTACAATTACTATTCCTTCTATTTCCATTAATAAAAATATCTGTTTAGTTTTGAACTAAGAGTTAAATGTTACTGTGCTCATTCGCAACGGAAATGCTAATCTGTGTTTTCAGCTGTCTACTATTATTGTTGCATTGGAGTTTATATTTTATCCACTGATTATGAACAAGTAGGTGAATCAGTTTCTCATACTAAAGCTGTTTGCTTTTTGTTTGCGAGTGAATAGAAAAATATTTTATACAGAGTTTTCTGAGTGTTTATGTAAATAACGTTTTCCTCTTCCTAGCGATTTATCACTTGGCTCATTGTATTGATAACTGATACCTTTTGTTATTAGGTAAAAAGACAAGGGATGAACTGTATCACAAAATGAACCGAATGATAAATCGTCTATTGGAATTGTCAAATGGATGGTTTATTGCAATAAACTCTCAAAAGATCTAGCAATTTTATTTTTTAAATTATTTTTAATATTGAATTATTTACACCACAGTTTTTCAAAGTATTGCTCCTGGCAACACTCTTCTATTGTACATAATTTCACTAGACACCCTTTGACTCATGTTCATAAGACAGATTCTGCCATAGTAGGCCTAAATGATAACTTAAAGGAACATATTTTCTACATTTTATTTATGATTATAATTGTACATGAAGCACCTTTTCACAGTTCAGAACTTCTGAATTCAATATGTGTAGAGCACGTAAAAAAATTGTGAATCTGTTTTGTATCAGCTCAAATATAGGACGAATCACACTCGTATTCTCATTTAACTTTATCAAACTTTAATGTCTACTTTGCGTTAGTCATAATAAAAGTGCACTTTCACACGAGTATCTTCTAAAAAAACTGTAGCAAATGATGTATTCTCTTTTTGCCTACTTAACCTCATATGGTGTTGACAGTACATGATGGCACTAAACACGCGCAGGCTTGGGACGCAATACCAAAATTTATATTATATTTATTGGAGTTTTACACTCATGTCGATGGATGTTCTGCATTTGACGTTTCATTAACTCCTAAAGTATGACAAATTTAGCCATTTCGGTGACTTTCTCAGAATCATATAATGTTACAGAAGTGTAATAATAATTTTTCTCCTAGCGGCATTCATAGCTACAAAGTTTTGAGAAAGGCTGACCTACTGTAAACTATTCAAAGTTAAATCGAACTTTGTCACAAAAAGGGATGAATTATAATGTCACAAGTCTTTGGTTAATTATCAAATATCATAAGTGTGACGTAAGATTTTCTGAATGACAACTACTACTCAGTAGATACACTGAACGAACAGAATGAGGTTTAATATTTTTGTTGTTGTTGTTTACATTAATTTCTAAACTAGTAATAAATAATTACGAAATGTTGTATTCAAGATGTATGGAACAAATGTTAAACTCATCTAAAACACGACACCAACGAAAAAGACATGGATAATGTTGGTCTAGGTTAAAACATTGACAATCAGAGAATGTCAATATACAGAGCCGAAAGGAGATTAATGCACAATTGAAAGTTACACGCACGAAATAGTTGAATTCAAGACACCAGTCTAGCTTTTGTCGATTTGCAAAAAGCTTTTGACAAGGTTGACTGCAATAAACTTTTTCAAATTCTGAAGTCATAAGGGGTAAAATATAGGCAATGGTAAGTTATTTATAACTTGTACAAAAACCAAACAAGAGTTATAAGAATTAAAGGGCATGAAAAGTACGCAGCGAGTGGGAAATTAGTGAGACAGGGTTGTACCCTTTCTCCAATGTTAATTTATACATTGAGCAAGTTGCGAAGGAAAGCAAGGAGACATTTGGAGGAGAGGTTGAAGTCCAGAGTGAGGACGGCGAAGAACCTAGAAGAGCAATTGAACGAAATGAACAGTGACTTGAAAGGAGCGTATAAGTTTAACGTTAACAAGAGCAAAACAATGATAATGGAATGCAGTTTGTGTACTGAAACAAAGGTTTGTTACTTGAGCAGTAAAATAACGTACGATGGTCGCAGTACAGAGGATATAAATTGCAGGATGGCAATTAATTCGGTAACATCAAACATTAATTTAAGCGTGCGGAAGTGTTTTCTGAAGGCGTTCGTGTGGAGTGTTGCCTCGTACGGGAGTGAAACTTGGACGATAAATAGTTTATCCAGGAAGAGGCTAGAGGCTTTTGAAATATAGTGGCTTTTGAAATATAGTGCTATAGAAGAATGCTGAGGATTAGGTGGGTACATCGCTTAACTAATTAGAAGGTACTGAATGCAATTGGGAGAAACTGAATTTTTGTCATACATTGAATAACAGAAGGGATCGATTGGTAGGACACATTCTTAGACATCACGGAAACGTAAGTTTAGCATCAGAGGAAAGTGTGTGGGGTAAAAATCGTAGAGAGGGACGAATACCGTAAGCAGATACAAAAGGATGTAGATTGCTGCTCTTATTCTAAGATGAAGAGGCTTGCTCAGGATAGAGTAGGACAACAACAACAACAACAACAACAACAACAACAACAACAACTACTACTACTACTACTACTATTACGACGACGACCACTTGTCCTCATTAGGAATGTGAGCTACCCAAGCACTCCTCAGCATTATCCTCTACATCACATTTTAAAAGCTTTCATCGACTTTTTGTCTGAACTTCTTACCGTCGAGGTATCAATCCTATACAATGCTACACTCAAGGCAAACGTCTTCGGAAAGGGCTGGTTAATACTTAATTCCACGTCAAAAAAAATTTCTCTTCTTCAGACATGCTTTTCTTCCCGTAAACATTTTGCATTTTGTATCTTCTCTGCTTCGGTTATCGTAAGTTATTTTACTATCCAAATAACGAAACCCATCTTCAACATTTAACGCATGTTCCTAATCTAATTCCTTCAGCATAGCCTCTTCTTTCTTTTGTTCTGTTTTGTAGCATTTTCAGTGAGTTTTAGAAATTGGTTTTGTTTTAAACGTGTTTTTAAACAGTTCACGTCTTTCTTCCACAGTAAATAATTGGTTACTTACATTTGTCGTCTTTCAATTTTGGTGTTTGTCGGTCTTCAAATATGATCAGTCTGGTGTCCTGTTATGTAATATTTTTGCAATTTTTTTTACCTGTTATTTATCTCTCTCATTGCTGTAACTCAACTTTATCTTTTCAAGTACACATATCGAACAACTCATTAATAAAATAGTAAAAAGCTGTTCCCTCAGTCTCCCAATAATCCCCCCCACAAACTGGAAGTAACTAATTGTTTATTGTAGGAAACAGGCAAAAGATATGAACTGCTAACAATCTATAAATACTACATCTAAAAACAAATATGTAATTTCTAAAACCCACTGAGAATGCCTTGAATGAAATAAGGGGAAACATGACTAGGAAAAACAAAGAAATTGCAGCACGAAAATGCCGTTTTTATTTCCCATAATGAATAACAGTCTAAATAAAAATCTAGCGGCCGGCACCATTTTGTAGTACGTAAATTTTTTTTACATCTAGAATACCCATCTGCTCAGGGCTGATGTATTGTCACCAGCGCGCCGGGAATTTTAACGTTTACGGTTTTGAGAAGTTTTGTTGGATTGTTTTCTGATTGTACCTTGCGTTTGAAGACAGTATGCCGTTTCAAGGCAAAGCCGCAAACTAGATTTATCACGTCACTACAGGTACGACTTGTTATAACTAAATGACCGTGAATAAGATCAGAATTTTAAGTTAGAAATTCTGAATGAATCACTTGATCATGTGGTTATGGAACTGCTGTTTCAGAGAGAAGATTGTTGGTGCGCATCTGGTGTATATTAATATCTTTCTGTCTTTTTCGCATTTATATCACACTCCGAAAGTTTCTTGTACAAAATGAGAATTATGTTCCGCAATATTCGATTTTATTTACACATGAGCTCATGATCTCTGCCTGTAATTACAACCACTGGCCATTAAAATTGCTACACCAAAAAGAAATGCAGATGATAAACGGGTATTCATTGGACAAATATATTATACTAGAACTGACATGTGATTACATTTTCACGCAATTTGGGTGCGTAGATCCCGAGAGTTTGCAATCAGTACCCAGAACAAGCACCTCTGGCCGTAATAACGACCTTGATACGCCTGGACGTTGAGTCAAACAGAGCTTGGCTGGCGTGTACAAGTACATACGCCCATGCAGCTTCAACACGATGCCACAGTTCATCTAGAGTAGTGACTGGCGTATTGTGACGAGCCAGTTGCTCGGCCACCACTGACCAGACGTTTTCAGATGGTGAGATATCTGGAGAATGTGCTGGCCAGGGCAGCAGTCGAACATTTTCCGTATCCAGAAAGGCCCATAAAGGACCTGCAACATGCGGTCGTGCATTGTTGCTGTTATGGTCTTCAGTCCGGAGACTGGTTTGATGCAGCTCTCCACCCTACTCTATCCTGAGCAAGCCTTTTCATCTCCTCATAAGAACGGCAACCCACATCCACTTGAATTTGCTTACTATACGCGTCTCTTGGTCTCCCTCTGCGATTTTTACCCCACACACTTCGCTCCAATGCTAAATTTACGATTCCCCGATGTCTAAGAATGTGTCCTACCAAGCGATCCCTTCTTTTAGCCAAGGTATGCCAAAAATTCCTTTTCTCACCAATTCTGTTCAGTACTTCTTCATTGGTTATGCGATCTACCCACCTAATCTTCAGCATTCTTCTGTAACACCACATTTCAAAAGCCTCTATTCTCCTCCTGTCCGCACTGCTTATCGTCCATGTTTCACTCCCGTACAAGGCAACACTCCACACAAATGCCTTCAGAAAAGACTTCCTTACCCTTAAGTTAATATTCGATGTTAGCAAATTTCTCTTTTTCAAAAATGCTTTCTGCCCATTGCCATTCTCCATTTTATATCCTCTGTACTGCGACCATCACATGTTATTTTACTACCCAAGTAACAAACTCATCTACCACCTTCATTGTTTCGTTACCTAATCTAATTCCTTCAGCATCACCTGATTTTCTAAGACCGCATTCCATTATTTTTGTTTTGCTCTTGTTAATGTTCATTTTATATGCACTCTTCAACACGCTGTCCATTTCATTCAACTGCTCTTCCAGGTCCTTTGCTGTCTCTGACAGAATTATAATGTCATCGGCAAAACGCAATGTTTTTATTTCTCCCCCCTGAACTTTAATCCCTATTCCAAATTTTTCCTTGCTTTCCTTCACCGCCTGCTCGATGTACAAATTGAATAGCATCGGAGAAAGGCTACAACCCTGTCTTACTCCCTTCCCAACTGATGCTTCCCTTTCATGCCCTTCGAGTCTAATAACTGCGGTCTGGCTTTTGTACAAGTTGCAAATAACTCTCCTTTCCCTGTATTTTACCCCTGCTGACTTCAGAATTTGAAAGAGTGTATTCCAGTCAACATTGTCAAACGCTTTCTCCAAATCTACAAAAGCTAAAAATGTAGGTTTGCCTTTCCTTAATCTATTTTCTAAGATAAGACGTAAAGTGAGTATTGCCTCCCGGGTTCCTATGTTCCTCCTGAATCCAAACTGATGTTCCCCAAGGTCAGCTTCTACCAGCTTTTCCATTCTCCTGTAGATAATTCGTGTTAAAATTTTGCAAGCAAGACTTATCAAACTGATGATTCTGTAATTTTCACACCTGTCTGCGCCCGATTTCTTTGGAATGGGGATTATTACATTTTTCTTAAAGTCTGAGGGTATTTCGCCTGTCTCATAAATCCTACACACCAGTTCAAATAGTATTTTCATGGCTGGCTCTCCCAGAGACTTTAGTAGCTCTGAGGGTATGTCATCTACTCCTGGGGCCTTGTACCGACCTAGATCTTTCAAGTCTCTGTCAAATTCATCTCTCAGTATAGCATCTCCTATTTCATCTTGATCTACGTCCTCTTCCCTTCCTACCACATTGTCTGTAAGTTCATTTCCTTTGTAGAGCTGCTCTATGTACTCTTTCCACCTTTCAGCTTTTCTTTCTTTGCTGAGAACCGGCTTCCCATCCGAGTTCTTGATATTCGTAGAGTTGCTTTTCTTGTCCCCAAATGTCTCTTTTATTTTCCTGTAGGCGGTATCTACTTTTCCCCGTCTTATACATTCTTCTACAGATTTGCATTTGGCTTCTAGCCACTCCTGCTTAGCCATTTTGCACTTCCTATCAATCTCATTTTTTAATCGTCTGTACTCCATCTTGCCTGTTTCATTTACTGCATTTTTATATTTTCTCCTTTCATCAATTAAATCTAGTATTTCCTGTGATATCCAAGGATTTTTTGTAGGTCTTGCCTTTCTACCTATTTTGTCCTCTGCTGCCTTCACTATTTCATCTCTCAATGCTACCCATTCCTCTTCTACTGTTTTATTTCCCCCTGTTTCTGTCAATTGTTGCCTAAATCTCCCTCTGAAATTCTCCACAACTTCATTTTCCTTCCATTTATCTAAGCCCCATCTCCTTATTTTCCTACCTTTCTGCAATTTTTTCAGTTTCAGCCTATAGTTCATGACTAACAAGTTATGGTCAGTGTCTATATCTGCCCCTGGGTACGTCTTGCAGTTTATAACCTGGTTCCGGAATCTATGTCTTACCATTATAAAATCTATCTGATACCTTCCGGTGTCTCCTGGTCTCTTCCATGTATACAACCTTCTTTTGTGATTCTTAAACCACGTGTTTGTTACGATTAAATCATGTTCCGTGCAAAATTCTACCAGGCGGCTTCCTCTTTCACTCCTTTTGCCCAGACCATATTCACCTACTATCTTCCGTTCCCTTCCTTGTTCTACTACCGAATTCCAGTCTCCCATCACAATTAAGTTTTCCTCTCCCTTAACTGTTTGAATAATTTCCTTTAGTTCCTCATATATTTCTTCGATCTCCTCATCATCGGCAGAGCTAGTTGGCATATAAACTTTTACTACTGTTGTCGGTATTGGCTTCGTATCTATCTTGACAATGATAATGCGATCACTGTGCTGCTCATAGTAGTTTACCCGCATTCCTATCTTCTTATTCATTATCAGTCCTACTCCTGTGATACCCCCAACTGATTTTGTATTTATAATCCTGTACTCACCTGACCAGAAATCCTGTTCATCCTGCCACCGAACTTCACTAATCCCCACTATAACATCAACCTATCCATTTCCCTTTTTAAATTTTCTAATTTTCCTACCCGATTAAGGGATCTAACATTCCACGCTCCGACCCGTAGAATGCCAGTATTGTCTTTCCTGATGACAACATCCTCCTGAGTAGTCCCCGCCCGGAGATCCGAATGGGAGACTATTTTACCTCCGGAATATTTTACCCGAGAGGATGCCATCATATTTCCATACATTAGAGCTGCATGTCCTCGGGAAAAGTAACGGCTGTAGTTTCCCCTTACTTTCAGCCGTTCGCAGTAGCTGTGTGGCAAAGCCACATTAGCTGATGTTACAAGGCCAGCTCAGTCAATCATTCAGACTGTTGCCCCTGTAACTACTGAAAAGGCTGCTGCCTCTGCCACACGTTTGTCTGGCCTCTCCACAGATACCCCTCCGCTGTGGTTGCACCTACGGTACGGCTATCTACATCGTTGAGGCACGCAAGCCACCCCACCTCGGCAATGTGGTGCATTATCCTGCTGAAATTTAGGGTTTCGCAGGGATCGAATGAAGGGTAGAGCCACTGGTCGTAATGAATCTGAAATGTAACGGCCACTGTTCAAGGTGTCGTCGATGCGACACCGCGATGTCGCCAAACACTGATGAGACCATCATGATGCTGTAAGCAGAACCTGGATTCATCCGAAGAAATGACGTTTTGCCATTCGTGCACCCAGGTTCGTCGTCGTGTACACCATCGCAGGCGCTCCAGTTTGTAATGCAGCGTCAATGGTAACCGCAGCCATGGTCTCCGAGCTCATAGTCCATGCTGCTGGAAACGTCTTCCAACTGTTCGTGCAGATGGTGGTTGTTTTGCAAACTTCCCCATCTGTTGACTCAGGGATCGAGACGTGACTGCACGATCCATTACAGCTATTTGTATAAGATGCATGTCATCTCGACCGCTAGTGATCCGAGGACGTTGGGATCCAGCACGGCGTTCCGTATAGTCCTCCTGAATCCACCGATTCCATATTCTGCTGACAGTCATTGGATCGTGACCATCACGAGCAGCAATGCCGCGATACGATAAACCGCAATCGCGGTAGGATACAATCCGACCTTTATCAAAGTCGGAAACGTGATGGTACGCATTTCTCCTCCTTACACGAGGCATCACAACAACGTTTCACCAGGCAACGCCGGTCAACTGCTGTTTGTGTGTGAGAAATCGGTTGGAAACTTTCCTCATGGCAGCACGATGTAGGAGTCGCCACCGGCGTCAACCTTGTATGACTGTTCTGGAAAGCTAATCTTTTGCATATCACAGCATCTTCTTCCAGTCGGTGACATTTCGCGTCTGTAGCACGTCATCTTCATGGTGTAGCAATTTTAATGACCCGGAGGGGAAAATTAAATATGAAATTGCTGTTAATGAAAATACCAACAATAAAATTTATATTCGTTACAATTTGATGATGGCGGGCAATGATCCTTTCTTCATTGTGGAGGTACTCCTAGGCCCTTACTCGTACGGGAATCAGTTTAAGTAACTACGAGTTTGGGTAATGGTGGGCAGGGTAAAGTTGAGAATTTGTATCTGGCGGGAGGCATGTTTGACTAATCAATTGCAGGTGTAGTGATCGCTGTCCCCAGTGGTGTAGGGGTCAGCACAACTTGCTAGAAAGTAGGATACTCTGGTTCGAATCCCGGCTGGGTATACATTTTGAGCGTTACCCATTTGTAGTTAATGTCATACATTTTGTGAATATGAACATTTACATTCTTTATCACATATAGTCTACCTTTTTTCTGATACGTTGTCATTACCAGGGATTTAGTTTGATGGGAACCAAGAGAACAGCTTTAATTGGTTTGAATGACACGTACGGAAATAATATTTAGTCGCAGTAATAATACACTTCTTTTTACCATTTCTGTGTACTAATGACGCCAGTTTTTAATTTGAAAAAACTGCGTCTTGAATTGTCAAAGCATTGCGAAATAGATGTAGTACAGTAAAGTTAATGAACCTTTGTCTTTGACATAGTTTATTATTTTCATTTTTATTCTCAAAGGAGCTTAAGTAGTTTAATTACTCAGCAGCAGTACAACATCTCTCATTGTAAGCGTGAGAAAATTAATTCCATTCCGGAATGTGCAACGTGCAATCCGTGAATTGCATGTTAGTATTATACAATAGTATGGAGGAAGATAAATGCATGGTTTCTTTAATTCAATTAACTTGTTGGATATACCATTAAAACTGACTACAGTACAAAAACGAGCTCTCACCCAAAATAACCTCAATGCAACTGATAATTAGTAAAATTTCTTTTAACACCATTTTATTATGTTTTCTATGAGCATTGTAATAATAAATTCGTCTTATTTAAGAAAACTGCTCCAGTCACTTTTACTTGAAACGATATTTATTCCATGAACCGGTTTTCAAACCTTTTCAGGTTCATCGTCAGATGGATCATGTTACAATAACATTTTAAGCGTCATGTTGGATGCTGGATATGTGGTGATATAACACTCTTTGTACAGATAAGTTTGAGTATACTCAAAACAAACTTACCTGTACAAAGAGTGTTATATCTTTCGAATTAAGACGTTTGTAAATAACAGCAGCTGTAAAAGCACATGTTGGACGCTGGTAAAGTGTTGTTTATAGTACAGTTAGAACCCAACAGAAAAAGTGATGTGTTACTGTGGCTTAAACAAAAGAAGACGCAAGAAACGGAAATTAACCACAGAAATCCGGCCATACAGTCGCAGTAAGTAGATCAGCAAATTTCACGGAATCTTACAAATACAAAACAGACCTAAGCAACGTGCAATTTGAGTTTTTTTAAATAATTTCCTTCTACCCACCTAAGATCCAGCATCCAACATGACGCTTAAAATGTTATTGTAACATGATCCATCTGATGATGAACCTGAAAAGGTTTGAAAACCGGTTCATGGAATAAATATCATTTCAAGTAAAAGTGACTGGAGCAGTTTTCTTAAATAATATTGAAAATAAGTCACGGGTTCTGAAACATCCATAATGGATAATCTAAATAAATTAGTCTGTCTCAGTGGCCTGATGCAAGCCTTTAGACTGGACGCAACTTCTGTGACTTGCTTGTCCCTAACCTACCGTAGTTATCAAACAGAGGAAAGAGTAGGCGGTATCTGAACCACGTATCGTTTCTGGCGACTCCTGGCCATAAAATGATCGGCTTTCGACCCCCGCAACTGCTCCGTTTCCAATATCGCGCTCTACCCCGAAATCATCAGGTCATGTATATCTTGATACACACTCTGCAGTCCAACCAAAGGTGCGTGGCGGAGAATTGTCAGTACCACTACTAGTTACTTGTTTTCCTGTTCCACTCTCATATAGAACGAGGGAAAAATGAACATTTGTATGCATCCTTACGAGCCCTCATCTCCCTAAACTTATCCTTTTACGCAAAATGTAGGTGGCGGCAGTAGAAACGTTCAGCAGTCCGCCTCTAATTCCGGTCCTCTAAATTTCTTCAACAGTGCTTCTAGAAAAGAATGTCGCCTCTCTTCCAGCGACTCCCGATTGAGTTCCCAAAGTATTTCGGTAACACTCGCGCATGGATCGAATCTACCGGTGTGTGTCGCACTGACGTATCCTCGCCCACCTGTCGCGGCAGTAAACACTTGCATGCGGGACACCCTGGCGCCGAACATTTTTGTTGGATTTTTAAAAGCGTACGATAAGAGTTTTAAACCTCACGTCTCGTAGGAGGAACATGCTGTAGCGAAGCCACTGACTGGTTGGTACGGCGCTTCTCATTGTCTGTCTAGAACAAATGCTTCTCAGCCACAAACTTGGGAAAAGTTATGTACGACTGACCGAGCTACGAAAACTCACTCTGTGTCTGCGACGACACATTGTTGGTCTGCTTCTTTGGGCAACTAGAGAGTGCGCTCCAGTGAATAATTAGCGACTCGTCTGGTTTTGCCTAGTGGCGTGAACAGCAGTGCGCACTGCCCATCTTCACAGAGGTTTTCTATCGTGTTGTTGATGTTGTTAACATAATTCGAGGCCGCCTGGGTAGAAGGTAAAATTTTACCCTTCACTGCTTAATATTGTGACTTGAGAGTAAGTCTGCTGACACCGACAAGTAGGGTACTTTTTTCAAATGCATAAAGTCTCTAGCAATAATTATCTTTAAAATGCAGGTACACATTACTTACAATGCAGTTATCACGTTTCTTATTTCTGGCAGGTAAACATTTAGATTGATTTTGAAGAATGAAGATACTATAAATGCATCAACTTTAGGGAGGTTTCCGCTGTCAGCTCTCACATAATTATTTTCCATTGTGGCATAAAAGCTGTAAACGTGTTTATTCACGAAAAAACTAAACTTTACGTCGAGTAACTAAGGAAACGCTAACAACGATACAGCTCCGTCTTATAGTTACTGCGTCCTTGTCTGTGACGTCACCAGTACCTCAGCCAATAACAGAGCGTTTTCGATCACGTGATCTAATCGTGAAATTTAATGATTTTTAAGCTTTAATTACGTAAAAATAACAGATGTTTTGTAAGAATGAGCAAAAATGCTATCTGAATGTTCTAATTCAGAATAAAAATAATTCGAACTATATTTTTAACACAGGAAAATACCCTACCGAGCGAGCAGTGGACATTTTTGCCTGTTGATATTGTAGTTAACGTCTGTGGACGATAGTGAGAATGCGTACCCTGCCGTATTAGTTTTGACTAAGAAAGTTACCAAGTCTTAAGATTGATAGGAAGTTTTAGTTGATTTAGTTCAGCTACCAGTTAGTTTTTGATAGCATTTCAGAGTCGCGGACGCAGCCGCCACCGACGCAGCGAACAGTAATTATGCGCTAATGCAAAGCTAATTTTGTTTCTGCAAGGTCTCTTCTGCGCAACGCCATAGACACCAGTACAGAAGTACTCACTGCATTTGTCGTGACAGCCTCTTCTATCTCAATTCAATTGTAAAATCAAGTGTAGGCAGTCACACTCTGATAGATATTTTTCTTCTGATTAGCTTTTTGTTTATATTTGTAGTTTGGGTTATTGAAATGATAGTATTGACGGATAAATCTTGTCCTTTATTATTGTCTATCATATTTAATTAAGCATAACTATATTTTCCTGTGTTTTTCTTATTTTTAAAGACAAAATAAATTTGTACCTCTCAGTGGAACAGCAGTTTTCTTTTTACTGAGACACTGCTTCAAATGTTTGTAGAGCTTATGGGACTTAACTACGAGGTCATCAGACACTAAACTTACGAACTACTTATGAACTAGCTTATACTAAAGATGGCACAAATATCCATGCCCGACAGGGGACGGCCTCGAGCATCGTAGCATAGCGCCTCAATGCGCTCGGCCGCACCGCCGCGGCGACACTGCTTCATACCATATTCCTGTACCCAGCGAGGTCATTTAGCAGGAACTATTTTACTTTCTACTTACAGGATTGGTCGTTCAGTTCATTCTGAGCACCGTTAAGAACCACTTACCTGTCTTGGACTGAGACATACCCTGATTCTGACGTCTAGCCTGCGTATCACGATAGATTAGTTCAACCTGCAGAGCCAACCCTTTTAGGGTACAAAACATCGCAGATTAAAACTTAGGCGCAAAGCAAGATGGAAGAAATGGTCTTTCAAGGTTTTTGAGACAGGCCAGTGGAACGCGCTAAAACACAAAAGAACGATGTTTTAGCCACACTTCTTATTTTTCCGTCACGTTCTATGGCCTTCCGCCACCGCGAGAAAGGTATTTCGGTAGCATTCCTTGTTATGGTAACGAACAATTTCTTCACTGTGTTAATCACTTCCTCGCTGTCCTCAAAATGTCTTATGGATGTCATTCTTCAATGGCCCAAATAAGTAGAAGTCCGAATAACACCAGCTTGTTGCTACATGTAAGGTATGAAAGCTGTGGGTGGTCTCCCCGACCGTTGCAAACCTTAGAGAGATGCCAAATCGCCTTCTGATGGCAAATGTTCAAATGTTTGTTAAGCTTATGGGACTTAACTACGGGGTCATCAGTCCCTAAACTTACAAACTACTTATGAACTACCTTATACTAAAGACGGCACAAATATCCATGCCCAAGGGGGGATTCGAACCCCTGACCATTGTGGCCGTGCAGACCGTGACTGAAGCGCCTCAGTCTCCTCGGCCACCGCGGCCGGCCCTTCTGATGGCCTCACACTCTATGCCAACAAACAGTATATTCGCATAACTAATTCTGCCACTTACTCTACCTCAGCCTATGTAAACTCCGATTGATATTGCCATTACGCAGCTTAAATTGAACAGGGAAAGGGGATGTAATGAACAGTGAAGATCTTCACTTATTTGGTGGGCAACAGTTACTAATTATTAATCTTATAACATTGTAAAATATTGAATTCAAGGACGCTGCTTTGTAATACATTATTAAATACGACAGGCCAGTTTCGTCTTGAATGCCATCGTCAGATCAAATTGGTAGCTCTTCTTATCCTTTTAAGATCCCTGTTTATCTGATCTATTTGGTTCTTATTTATTCCTCTCGTGCACGAATTATCAACCCGACAATGAACGAAATTTCTGATAACGTAAGACATATCTTGTGCAGAATTCAGCGTAATTTATTTAAAAAATAGTTTCATAGACCAATAGGGAGGTGTCCTCAAATGAGGACAGTTAGTACGAAAACTGCTACATTTTTCCATGGAACATCTATTAATAATATCAAAGAATACATGAAGAGTGACACTTTTGTATTTTCGTACAATGAAATTGTTTCGGGCAGTCAGGGCACACAGCAAGTTTACACTTTTCTCCAATGTAACGTGTTTTCGGTCGGCATTCCCGATCATGACACATCTTGGCATTGGGATCATCTGACTTGGCTGGCCAGGGTTATGCCCATCAAGCGTAATCCTTTGGGCACCGAATGACAGGCTTTTTTAATTTATTTTTTCTCGATCTGCCGACAACAATGTGCTTTTATCTGAGGGCCTGCCTGTACTGTTTCTTGTCATCTCTACTTCCCATTTCTTTATCAGCCCAACGACTAACACTGCCGTCTAGGAGACATTCCAGCATTCATTATTAGTCCTCATACCTCCAGGTCCTCGAATTTTTATCTATCACTTTCCACTTCTTTCACCTCTGGCAGTATTGCTCATGTGAAAAATACCTAGTAGCACCGTGGTTCGGAACCCACGTTAAACTGTAGGTCCCCCTATAACTGGCTGGGTAAGACAGTTCGAAGGTCGGAAGAAGCCAACGGCATACCACCTCCAAACAGGACCATGCCTAGTAAAGCACTGTGGTGTTCAAACCAATCTTAGAATTGTTGACTGCTTTACCCTTTATGAGGTAGGCCTACTTTGGCTTTTACAGTCACCACAGATGTAAAAGATGATAGAAATGACAACATTATTTAAGTGCCCTTATTTCAGGACGCGACGCATGAGAGGGTTAACAGACGTACTGTAACTGTTGATGATGTTCTTTTTGTATCTGTGTGTATTATATAAATTGTGCTATATCAGTGGGATTTTTATTTGTGTTCTTTTTTACATTAAGCTACATAAAACTCGTTAAGTAGCCTACTTATTTATTGATTTGGTAATACTATTTATAAAACTTGTCATGATTCTTTTCTCTCTCTTTAGAATCTGATTGTTGCTGTTAATTTTGTAACGTGGATATCACTTGTTTTATACATTTTGTGCGTGATATGCATTACGCCAGTGGTAATATTCGGCGAATAAAGTTTTATAAATAGTATTACCAAATCAATAAATAAGAAGGCTACTTAACGAGTTTTGTGTAGCCGAATGTAAAAAAAGGACAAAAATAAAAATCCCACTGATGATAGCACAAAATGCGCTGAACCATGTTTGGGAAAAATTAAAAATCAGGTGTCTTGCATACGGCGGAAAGTCCTTAGCATTTATCCAACCAAGCACGGAAGAAGGAAGAACAGCAACATCAAATGATGAATATATAATTCTTCCGTTGTCGATATTTGACAGCATTTATGTATGCAGCTACATAAAAAATGACAACAGTCCTAGTACATCTGTTAAATAAGAACCAAACAGATAAGATAAACAGCGATCTTAGAAGAATAAGAAGAGCAACCAATTTAAGCTGACGATGGCATTCACGCCGAAACAGGCCTGTCGTATTAAGTAATTTATTAAAAAGCAGCGTCATTTGATTTAACATTTTATAATATCTGTAAGTGACATACGTTGCAGCGGGCTCAGAAGATTACAAATAATCTTGTAGCAAGGAGGTATTACATTCTGATGTAACTACTTACATGGATTAGTAACATAGCATTCAAAATTGACTGTTTTATCTTCGGCAATTTATAAACTAATTAAAATGAAACAATACTTCATTGAAGATCTATTTTAGTTTATATGACTGGGAAGCTTCCGAAACTGACTAGCCATAATAATGATACGCATCGCCCAACTGTTAGTGAGTACACGAAAAAGTGAAATGTCCCGTGTTCAGGAGCACCTGCGGGCGCACCCCTCCGAAGTGGTGTAATAAATACCGAAGCAGCTATCTGCTAGTTTAATAGAATAGCTGAGTGGTATATAGCAACAGTGGCCAGGAGCAACGGCGGCTGGCGACACGCCCGCATCCATTAACCTCCTAGTGGCATTTATGTTCAACCACTCAAGCAGCCATTAAAATTCTGACAAGTCGCTTTCTTACGGACTGTGACTTCAATTACATGTTTGCTTACACATTGCTCACAGCATCATCAAACTGACTACTTTTAACAAGCAATTACACGCTATGAGGCATCACAAAAAACCCTGTTTCTGTGTAGTAAAAAAATCTACTAAGGGTATCAGTCATTTCACAGCTGAAGATAAATGTTACAGTAGACGGTCCACAACAACATCGGTCAACAAGCGACGCTGTCCGTAAAGTACCTTATGGCTCAGCGAATGTTCGTTAGGAAGAAAGTCATGATAATGTACATCTCTTGGCGGGAGGTGTACAAGCGAAGGAAGTCACCGCTTGCGGAGCCAAATTCTGACGGGCGTCCTAGATTTAGGTACCTATGCAGTCCGTTTCACAAATAGTACCGAAAATTGAGCCGTTTCATTCTATACGAGGGAGTTGAGAGTTTGGGAGAAT
This sequence comes from Locusta migratoria, assembly GCA_026315105.1. Classification (NCBI taxonomy): domain Eukaryota; kingdom Metazoa; phylum Arthropoda; class Insecta; order Orthoptera; family Acrididae; genus Locusta; species Locusta migratoria. The sequence continues at coordinate 132,056,955 of CM048748.1, read as the reverse complement.
GCTAAATGACACGCTGCTTCTGTGGAAAAATGCTCTAGAACCGACCCAGCCTCTTGAAATGGTGTTAGCTTCTCCTTCTTCTTCTTCTTCTTCTTCTTCTTCTTCGTCGTCGTCGTCGTCCTCCTCCGCTATCACCCAACTTTGGGGTAAGTTAGATCAATCATTTCTTAATGTTCTGTGTCTTTTTATTAGCCCAGTATTGTTCATTCTTTATGATCTTGCTATCCTTTCTTCAGAGATTTGAATAGCTCATTTGGTTTTGACTGACGTGGTCATTTGTTTTGCAGTTTCATCACTGAGCTAATTTCTGTGATTTGGAGTTCTTTTAAGTTCATCACCGTTTCCTTAAACCAGCTACATTTGGTTTTTTGTTGCTAAAGTAGTCAAAATTTTTTTGATTAATCTCATTAGGTTCATTCTGAGACTTTGTCTACTATAGATTTTTTTCCTGTGGTGCAGTTAAACAGTAGTGGGGAGAATCCATCTCCTTGCCGTACACCAGTTTTTATCTCAAAACGATGCAAGTGTTCTCCCATGAATATGCCCTTTGAATAAATGTTTCTCCGATTAGGTTTGTGGTTTTGTTGTCTAGTTTTAATTCTCTTAGTACAGAGATGAGGTATTCCCTATCTGTGGAGTCATATGTTTTTTTAAAGTCAAAGAGTGATAGCATATGATTTTGCTCTTGATTTTCATAATTAACTATTTACTAAGAATGAAGCTACTTAAAACGGTGTTCTCTCTCTCTCTCTCTCTCTCTCTCTCACACACACACACACACACACACACACACACACACACACACACACACAGAGAGAGAGAGAGAGAGAGAGAGAGAGAGAGAGAAGAGAGAGAGAGAGAGAGAGAGAGAGAGAGAGAGAGAGACCTCTCTGGACCCATTCTTCACCCTTTCCCCCTCCCTGATCTCTCCTCC